>OY282505.1:37815479-39236534 GCA_958295605.1 Ajuga chamaepitys
GTTGGGTGACGTCGGCAGCAGCTACATACCACTCGTAGGTTACTCCTAGTGCTGTTATTTATTTAGGATATTGATTTTCACACCAGGACCCCTAAAAGCATGCAGCTTATTCAGCCCCTCACCATCTTTTCATCTATCATTTTTTTCAACTAAACTCCATTATCCCACAAAAATTTATCTTCCAACCTTAAGGGGTGGTCCTATAATTACTCCATCTTCAAAACTCCAACCCAATTTATTCAAAAATACAAAGAGCAGGACAAAAATAAAAATCAAAACATGTTTGACGAACCAAGTCACAACCATCGATATGATTCAAAATATTGCAGTACTATCGGTTTACTTATCAAAGATTCGGGGGTACTCAATCAACAATTTTAACCAAAATTGCGTTGTTTATTTAACCACACGGCTTCTTGTACACAAATAATTTAGCCACCAAAATATAAAATACGCTCATATCATCATAGAAATCATCTTCTTCCCCCTTTATTTTAAATGATACAAGGAAATTAATCATGTCTTCTAACTAGAGATATTCACAAGTATAAGAAAATGCAAGTATATGCTCAATCATTTAGAAATTTGGATGAGATACTAGATGTTCAAAGAAACCTATCGAACATGACAGGGATGATTCTCTGACATAGTTTCTAACTATCAAGCAACATTGATACACGTTAATTATGCTTGTAATTAGGTCGAGTTATGATACTATTTTATAGGAATTATGTGCATAGATGGTCAAGAATTGGATGAAATGTTATATAAGTGACCAATTAACGTACTCGGCTTGTTTTAAGGTGTTTTTTAGCTTTTTCAGGATAAAAGGTTGTGATTTACGATTACCGGACAAGGAAACAAGTTGGAAAAGAGTGAAAACCGGCCCAAAATAGTGAAAACCAGTGAAAACCGGTCCAAACCGGTCCAGACCGGCCTGAACCGGTCCAGTAGCAAAACGACGCAAGAACTGACACGGCCGCGTCAAACCTTCAACACGGCCGTGTCAAAAGTGATGTGAAAAGGTTAAAACAGCTCTGGATCAGAACACGGCCGCGTCACAATTGCAACACGGCCGTGTCAAATGTTGCACAAAAAGTGAAGTTTACAAAGCAACACAGCCGTGTCACTTAAGCAACACGGCCGTGTCAAAAAGGCCGCCGATAAGAGAAGCTCCTGTTTAATAGGGATTTGATTTCCTAATAGGATTTGGATCTTATCTTCTCAAAGATTCATCCCCAATTCTATAAAAAGGGACCTCAAGCTCTAAGAAAGAAAAAACATCAATGAACATCAATTACATCATTCTACCTAGAAGAAGTCTTGGAGGACAAAGAAGACGAAGATCATCGAGACGAATTTATCCGGGTTTAGTCGTTCTTTCTTAGTTTTATCTTTTACAATGTTTTTCATAGAATCTTGTATTAGGTTATTGCTAGGCATGAGTAGCTAAGCTATTCATGTCCTAGGGGTTAGAAAGTAGGGATTATTATGACAATGTTTTGATTTATGGTTTAATTTATTAATTCCATTCTTTACGTGTTTTATCTCTATGTTTGTGCTTAAAATTGAATTTAGCTTGATCACCTAGATTTAGTAATTTAGTTTAGCAATTCCGCTTCGAGAGGAGGGAATTGTTATCAGACTTAGAACATAGAGCGCAGTTGTCTATGACTGTGTAGGCCGTGGCTTAGGATTGTTTGGGAGTTATTAGGTTTAATTGACTCGAGAGAGTAATTAGCTTAATCAATCGACGGTTTAATCGCTTCGAGAGAAGGGTTAGATTATTGTCGTGCCGCCTAATAAACACTAGAATTGGTAAATCAATAGGTTAATCATATTCAACATTGAAGTAATATCCTGAAATCGAAGCCCTAGGATACCTATTCTCCTTGATTGTTAGTTCTTTGTGTTTCCTAAGTTTGAAGTTATATTTAATTGAGTACTTTAATTAGTAAAATCAACCGTTTACAGCTTAGTATCTAGTTAGGACATTCCTAGAGTATTGAGGTATCAAACTACCTAAACTATTCCTTGTGGGATCGACCTTGATAATCGTTACTACACCTACATCCGTACACTTGCGGAACACTAGGTTAGAAACCGACGTGTCAAGTTTTTGGTGCCGTTGCCGGGGAATAGGATTTAGCGCTTAGTTTTTATCTTGAAAAATAGGAGGAAACTAGACTAGATTTTATTTTTTCGTAATTTTAATTTTTATTTTCGTTTTTATTTTTAGGTTAATTTTTGTTTTACGCGGTAGTTCTTGTTTTTGGTGTTTTCAGGCTTCGTATGCTCACCAGATCAATAAGGGAAAGAAGAAACCCTTCTTCCTTTCGATCCAGAAATTGAAGCGACAGCTCGCAGACACCGAATTAGAAGAAATTTCGCATCTGAGATGGAGAACCCACCACAGCATCCGAATCAGGATGACGCACTTAACAGAGTACTGACAGCTCTGGCACGTTTGGATGATCGAGTCACAAATATACAGCAGCAGCTACCTCCACAAGGGCCACAACTACAACAGCAGTACGGCCCAATTCAGATAGACCCAGCTGCAGGCGATGAAGATGACACTCCCATCAATGACTGCCTGAAGTTTAGTCCAAATCAGCAGGCAGGAGGAGTACAACCTCCACCACTCAATGCCAACAATTTCGAGTTGAAGCCTGCACTAATTAACATAGTGCAGCAAAACTAGTATGGGGGAAGTGCTTTGGAGGATCCGAATGTACATTTGATCAAGTTTCGCAGACTGGCCGACACAATCAAGATCAATCATGTGCCGCACGAGCAGGTCAAGATGAGACTGTTCCCTTTCTCACTGAAGGACAGAGCATTACAGTGGTTCAATTCGCTGGAAGATATCAGAGATTGGGAAGACTTAAGTACTTCTTTTCTGTTGAAGTACTTTCCACCAAGCAAGATGCTCGACCTGCAGAACCAAATCAACCTGTTCAAGCAATTGGACCAAGAGCCATTCGGAGAGGCTTGGGAGCGATTCCGGGATCTTATCCGGAGTTGCCCTCAACATGGGTTCACCAAGAAGCAGCAAGTGTGCAAGTTCTACAATGGTCTACTTGCTCCGACTAGAAACCAAGTGGATGCAGCTGCGGGTGGAAGTTTGATGGAGAAGTCAGTAAGGATGGCATTCTCAATCCTGGACGCTATGGCCAGAACAAGCTACCAATGGTCAAATGAGAGAAACATGCCAAAGAGGGTAGCAAGTGTCCAAAAAGTCGAGCCCGTTAATAATGAGCCAATTGAAAAGCTCACAGCACAAGTAACAGCATTGACGAGCCAGGTGAATTTGCTAACTAATCTGACGTTAGCACAACAGCCAGGGGGTCCGGAAGAAGTTGAAGAAGTAAAATTTGTGAATCAACAAAACTTCAACAATTTTCAGCACAATCAGCCTCGGAACAATCAGTACCCTCAGAATCAGAATCATCAGAACTTCTCGTATGGGAACGCGCAAAATACACTTAATCCGCCACCCGAATTTGCTGTTACAAATGGCATGATCCATGACGGTAAGAAGCCATCACAAGAAGAGATTGCGCAGTCACAATTTGAAAAGTATGATGAAAAGTTAGCTCAGTTGGAGAAGAAAGTAGATGGGGATTTTATGGAGCTAAACAAGCATATCACTGGGCAAGGGGCAGACATCAAGAGGCTCGAGAACACATTGGTGCAGACTCAAGCTAGCATTGGTGAATTGTCATCAAACATGAGCCAACTGATAAAGATAGTAGGGGCTCAACACAAGCAGGGCCAATATCCGAGTGACACAGTGGTTAATCCGAGGGAGCACTGTAATATTGTGAAGCTAGAGGAGCATGAAGAGAGCATGAAGTACCATGAAGCGAAGAAATCCGGCGAGAAAGTCAAAAACATTGAGAAGGAGGAAGGCAATACGATCATAGATAAGAAAGTTTCAAATCCTATTCTTGATGAGTCTTTTGATTTTTGTTTTAAAAATTCATTCTTCGCTAACCTTGATCCTTTAGAGCAATCTAGAGTTGTTGTTGTGAAATAGGAACCATTAAAGGAGAAAATCCAAGATAAAGAGGAAACCAAGATGAGGAAGGATGAAAAGAGACGACGAAGAAGAAACCGGGCAATCCCAAAAAGAACGCAACCACAAGCATGAAACCGAAAAGAGCAACAAAAGCAAAAGATCCAGGGAGTTTTACTATCTCTTGCTCAATTGGTAGTCATGAGTTTCATAATGTCATGTGCGATTTGGGGTCTAGCATAAATTTAATGTCTCTTAAGCAGTATAGACAATTAGGATTAAGAGAGATTAAACGATCCTTTACTACTATTCAATTGGCTGATGGATCTTCATTAACGCCGTTGGGAATAGCAGAGGATGTAGTAGTGAGAGTGCTGAATTTTGAATTCCCTAGTGATTTCTTAGTTGTCGACATGAAAGGGAATGATGAATTTCCTTTTATCTTAGGACGACCTTTCTTGGCAACTAGCCAAGCACTTATAGATGTGCCTAAAGGGGAGTTGATTTTTCGTGTTCAAAACGAAACCATCACACTCAAAATACATAAGTCGGGTCTAAGGGGTAGGCATAATTGTAGCATTGTTTACACTACCCAAGCTGCTGTAGAAAATCCTCATGTCCCAAATAGCTCTTTAATTGTTCAGAAAACATCCGACTCGGGGTGGCTAGAAAATGGTTGATAAGAGGAAGACGTCTGGCTGACGACGTAAAACAAAGCGCTTGTCGGGAGGCAACCCGATGTTTACCATTTTTTTTTATTTATTTCCTTAATTTTATGTTTTTACTTGTGTTTTAGTGGTTTATGTTTTTAGGAATCAACATGGACGAGTGTTGCAAGAAACAGGGGTCGAAGAGACAAAAAACTCGCGTAACAGAAGAAGAAAATGCAACACGGCCGTGTCACAAGCAGGACACGGCCGTGTTAAAATGTGCCTCAAAAGCATGCTGGAAACTGGGATGAGCATGTGACGCGGCCGCGTCAAAATAGCTCAAACGCAACACGACCGTGTCACACAAATAACACGGCCGTGTCAAAAGTGCTCTCTAGACGCTTAGCAGCACTGTAAAGCAACACGACCGCGTCACATGCTGGACGCGGCCGCGTTAAAATCGGCCCAGAAACACAAATTTGGCTCATATGTGACATGGCCGTGTCAAATCTTCAACACGGCCGCGTCAGTACCTCAGCAGATTAAAAAAAAAAAAAAAAAAAAAAAGTGCAAAATTCAGAGCTTGATGCGGAGACGGTCGAAACAGATTCAGTAGGAGGTGATGGCACGATTTCGGAGCTAGTAGGGGTTTCAAAACGCCGCCGTCGTCGCAATGATTTGTAAGTTAGCACCAAGGCGTACCACGTTTTTTCCTCCAAACATTGGCTTTCAGCCAAGTTTGGGGGAGGGGGTGGACCGTGGGACGTCTTGGCAGCTATATTTATAGTTTTGATTTACCTTTTAGTTGATCGTTCTAGTTTCTTGCTGTTAATTGTGGGCCCGTGTGCCCATTGTGCTGATTTTTATTGTTTCGATTGGTGTTATCGGGCTGTGAGCCCACTGATCTGATTTATTGGTGTTGTTGGGTCTGTGAGCCCAAATTTGATTACATTTCGTTTCCATGTTGAGTCTTAGGAGTTTAGAGTTTAGAATCTTATTAGTGTTTTAGTTTTTAGAGTCATAAGAAGGATAAAATCCGGAAAAAGGTAACAAGTGAAAAGATAAAAAAAAAAAAAAAAAAAAAAAAAGAACAATAGGGAAAGATAGATGATGAATAGTTAATGATGAGATGATTTTGAGAAGTAGATGAAAAAATGGCACATAATAGAGCATGAGAGGTGTTTTGAGACGAAATTGAGCTTGAACTTAGAATATTCAATCAAAATTAATCTTGTGAGAATTTGAGCCTGATTATACTCCAATTTTCGGAGTAATATACTTTCTTTCGGTGTGAATTTGATTGAATATGTGTACTAGTCTCTAGAACTTGCCTTGAGTCTTTACTAAGAATGTGTCAAGTATATGTTGTGATTTAGGAAATGATCTTAGGCAACTTTTTGTTTAAGCCTATTTATTTTAACCATGAAAATTGCCTTTGAACCATAATGGAAAAAAAATTGTCCCTAGTTAGCCCAATTGAGCCTTATAGCCGTATTTATTCATAACCTAACAATGTCAGCCGAAACCTTTTGATTTAACTTTTTTGGGCCCTAATTGGATTAATCAAGTTAGAGGGAGGAGAATTGGAAAGAATTTTGGGTGAACAATTTGTGGGAAGGAATGGGAAGTAGGGATATTTTCAAAAGATGAAGGAAATAAGAGAAAAGTGATAGGTGAAAAACGAAGAATAGCCTCTCCTAGTGTGAAAGTGGAAAAAGAAAAAAACATAGGAAAAAAAAAGAAAAAGGAAAAAAAAAGAAAAGTTTGTTGTTGTTAGTATTCTAGAGGAGAGGCTAGGAAATAAAGCGCTTAAATTGTGAATTGATTAGAACCATCGGGTAGTCCCAAAGATGTGGTACCCACAGAATTGAAAAGCACTTAAGCGTACGGACTTTTGAAGGTGAAGAAGTCACTTTGCGGGGTGATTTGCTGAAATTTGAAGAGTAGGGCTGAGTGATTGTATTGAGGGGTAGTCGGGTTAGACGTAACTTGATTAGTCCAATGAATAGTCACTTATATCCAAATGTATTCCACCTTACCTTAAGCCTACATTACAACCAAAAGAAAGACCTTTTTTATCCTTTTTCACACGCATCGAGTACGAGGTCTAGTTTAGACGATTGGCAAGCTTATGGTAGGCTTTGCATGTAATTCAATGTGCGTGGAAATTATTTTAGCCTAAACACTTGAGAGAAAAGTGAAACACTTATCCGGTGAGGATTGAATACTTCGAAAGTTCAAAGTCTCGAGATTAGTTGATTTTCGCGTTATCACATATGCTCAAGTGAATTGTGTTGCCTAGTTGTTTTAAGAAAAACCAGACTGAAACTAAATTCATCATCTAGTCGCCCTAAACAAATGCATAATCACTTGTATTCTTTGTGTCTTTTTGTATGATGTTAGGAACGAACAACAGTTTAAGTTTGGGGGGTTTTGATACACGTTAATTATGCTTGTAATTAGGTCGAGTTATGATACTATTTTATAGGAATTATGTGCATAGATGGTCAAGAATTGGATGAAATGTTATATAAGTGACCAATTAACGTACTCGGCTTGTTTTAAGGTGTTTTTGAGCTTTTTCAGGATAAAAGGTTGTGATTTACGACTATCGGACAAGGAAACAAGTTGGAAAAGAGTGAAAACCGGCCCAAAATAGTGAAAACCAGTGAAAACCGGTCCGAACCGGTCCAGACCGGCCTGAACCGGTCCAGTAGCAAAACGACGCAAGAACCGACACGGCCGCGTCAAACCTTCAACACGGCCGTGTCAAAAGTGATGTGAAAAGGTTAAAACAGCTCTAGATCAGAACACAGCCGCGTCACAATTGCAACACGGTCGTGTCAAATGTTGCACAGAAAGTGAAGTTTACAAAGCAACACGGCCATGTCACTTAAGCAACACGGCCGTGTCAAAAAGGCCGCCGATAAGAGAAGCTCCTGTTTAATAGGGATTTGATTTCCTAATAGGATTTGGATCCTATCTTCTCAAAGATTCGTCCCCAACTCTATAAAAAGGAACCTCAAGCTCTAAGAAAGAAAAAACATCAAAGAACATCAATTACATCATTCTACCTAGAAGAAGTCTTGGAGGACAAAGAAGACGAAGATCATCGAGACGGATTTATCCGGGTTTAGTCGTTCTTTCTTAGTTTTATCTTTTACAATGTTTTTCATAGAATCTTATATTAGGTTATTGCTAGGCATGAGTAGCTAAGCTATTCGTGTCCTAGGGTTAAAAAGTAGGGATTATTATGACAATGTTTTGATTTATGGTTTAATTTAATAATTCCGTTCTTTACGTGTTTTATCTCTATGTTTGTGCTTAAAACTGAATTTAGCTTGATCACCTAGATTTAGTAATTTAGTTTAGCAATTCCGCTTCGAGATGAGGGAATTGTTATCAGACTTAAACATAGAGCGCAGTTGTCTATGACTGTGTTGGCCGTGGCTTAGGATCTTTTGGGAGTTATTAGGTTTAATTGACTCAAGAGAGTAATTAGCTTAATCAATCAACGGTTTAATCGCTTCGAGAGAAGGGTTAGATTATTGTCGTGCCGCCTAATAAACACTAGAATTGGTAAATCAATAGGTTAATCATATTCAACATTGAAGTAATATCCTGAAATCGAAGCCCTAGGATACCTATTCTCCTTGATTGTTAGTTCTTTGTGTTTCCTAAGTTTGAAGTTATATTTAATTGAGTACTTTAATTAGGAAAATCAACCGTTTACAACTTAGTATCTAGTTATGACATTCCTAGAGTATTGAGGTATCAAACTACCTAAACTATTCCTTGTGGGATCGACCTTGATAATCGTTACTACACCTACATCCGTACACTTGTGGAACACTAGGTTAGAAACCGACGTGTCAAACATATACTTCTACTGATGTTCCAACAGTAAGTACGTTTGAGACACAATCATTCCCCAAATAGTATAAAGGCAAATCTAGACGGATACAAAATTTTCCTAATATGAAATCTAGACCGGAATCAGGCTGTAAACCTGACACCGGGAAGTCAACTACTGTAAGCCCACTAGGCTATAATGCAGTAGGAAGCAACAACATGCAGCAAGCCTTGGGTAACTAGATGCAGTAACTTCCTACAATATCCTAAGAGTAATCAACAGGAGACGAAGTTGGATGCTCGCATGTTTCCACATAAGGCTAGGAGGAACTACCAAAGATCACTCCAACTCCGGAAGCCACCCGGTCTTGGTACACCAGAAAAAGGGAAACCTTCCAAGGTGTACAAAGCAAGTTGTCACAAAAACAACTTGCTACTAAGTGTTTAAATAAGAAGTGGGTTTCAAGAAAGACTAATTCCCAAGGACCCATTAAGCAATGGATACCTAAGTCTACTTGATTACTTTGTAGTTCAAGTTGGACTTAGTGGCATCTGGTATATCGACAACAGGTGTGCTAAATATATGACAAGCAACAAGAGGTCTCTAAATGATTTCAAATACTGCAAAGGACCCAAGGTGGTGTTTTGAAGCCAATTCCAAGGGCATCACCAAAGGTGTTGGGACTTTCTCTAAAGGCAAAGTCAGCATAGCAAATGTCTACTTCATTGAAGGCTCACAGTAAAATCTACTAATTATAAGTCAGTTCTATGACAAAGGACATAATGTAGAGTTCACTCAAGGTTAGTACTTGATAAGAGAAGCTAAGTCCAACTAAATAAAGCTCATAGGCGCTACAAAGGGTAATATCTATCTAGCTACAAAGGGTAATATCTATCTAGCTGACTGGAAATATACTGGAGGACAACTCTTATGCTTCATAGCTAAAAGTACTCATGAACTTAGCTGGCTATGGCACAAGAGGATAAGTCATCTAAATTTCAAGACTATCAAAAAACTAGGATGCAAGGGGTTAGCAAGAGGATTACCATATGTAGCCTACATAAAGGAGAGTGTGTGTGATGCATGCTTAAAAGGAAAGCAAATCAGGAAGTCCTTCAAAGATAAGCCCGTAAGATCATCTAAATAGCTCCTGGACCTACTACATATGGATCTCTTTGGACCCATTGAACCAGTAATTTTGATTTGTATGAAGTACTCACTAGTAGTAGTAGTAGATGACTTCTCAAGATACACTAAGACTGTATTCTTGGTCAAGAAATACGACTCTCAAAAGAAGCTCCCAGACCTTATGAAGAGAATTCAAAATTAAAAAGCCTCAACACTGTCAAGATCAGATCATATCAAGGTACTGAATTCACTAACATGTATATAGAAATTTTATGTAGCAAAAATGGAATTCATCATGAGTACCCAGCTGCAAGAACTCTTCAGTAAAATGATGTAGCAGAAAGAAGGAACAGAACATTGAAAGAAGTTGCTAGAACTATAATTGCTGAAGCACAACTGCCGAAGAGATTTTGGGTAGAGGCAGCTAACACAGCATGCTATACACAGAACATATGCCTTATCAACAAAGATCTGGATAAAACACTTTACGAGATGTGGAATGGAAGAACGCCTAACATATCATACTTCCATGTTTTTTCTTCTAGATGTTTTGTGCTGAACAATGGGAAGGAAATGAGCATAATGGGAGAGTTAAGCTTCTTTTTTGGACTCCAAGTAAGACAATTTTGATGATGACATTTTCATAGCTAAAGTCAAGTACACATAGGAGTTGCTCAAAAAGTTTGGGAAAGACAACTCAAGCTCTGTAAGCGTTCTTATGCGTACAACAACCAGACTTGACAAAAATGAAGATGGAAAGGATGTTGACATTAGTAAGTACAAAAGACTTATTGGCTCACTTCTGTATCTTACAACAAGCAGACTTGACATCTTATTCATTGTAGGTGTTTGTGCACGATAGCAAGCAACACCTAAGGAGTCTCACCTCCTAGCAGGTAGGAGAATCCTGAGGTATCTACAGGGCACAACTGGAGTAGGGTTGTGGTACCCAAGGGATGCACGATTTGAGCTTAAAGGATACTCAGATTTTGACTTCGCTGGTCGAAAGATTGATCGTAGAAGCACGAGTGGAACTTGTCAATTTCTTGAAAATAGACTAGTTTCATGGTTTAGTAGAAAGCAACAATCCATTGCAACATCTGCACAAGAGGCAGAATGCATTGATGTTGAAAGGTGTTGTGAGCAAATGATGTGGATACAACAATAATTGAAGGACTATGGAAGACTTGCAAGAGAAACTCCTATAATGTGTGATAATAGTAGTGCGATTGCTATCACACACAATCCAGTTCTTCACTTTCGATCCAAGCATATAAGTAAGACACTATTTTATCTGCGATCATGTGGAAAAAAAGGATGTTAAAATTGAAAAGATAACCACAGACAAATAATTAGCTGATATATTCACTAAACATTTGTGTGAGTATCGTTTCAATATACTTAGGACTGAATTAGGGATGCTACTTATATAAGAGAACCCCTTTTGGCTGGTTGAATTACAAAAACAAACTTTAAACAGTCAATCGAAAGGTTATTGTAACCCTAATGAAGTAAGGGGAATGTTCTAGGTATTGCATGGTGATACGCTACATGTTATAATAGATTTACGAAATCACATCTTTTTAGTGAAGAGTTAAATTTTTGGACAAGCTTGTTTACTTGGGGTTGGGCAATCTCTGAGTCAACTCCTTATCCTTTTTTACATCAAATTTCATCTTTCTATAAAAAGGTTTAATATTACCATGAATTAAGCATTAATGACATATAAATTTCCATTTTCTTTTACCTTTTGATTGTATGGGTGACTTAGTAGATTCATCACAAGCTTTTTCACCTTCCTTTACAAAAAGAAGCCCATTACTACTAACAATGTTGGTTTCCCTAGACTCATTATATCCTAAAATAGTATGATCATTTCTAATAATAGATAAGACTTCATTTAGTTTAAAAGTGCCTGAGTTCAACCTTTTGAAGGTTTCGGATGCTTCTTTCAATTTCCCCTTCGTAGTTCCAAGCTCAAAACTTTTTTTTTTTGGTCAAAAGTACCTCTAAATGCGTCACAAGCTCATGGAGGTTGTGATTCTCTTCATTCAGCTTGATCATGCATCAGCTCTGTTGATTTGACTTTTTGAGAAGCTCAAAGTAAACCATCTTCATCTATTCAACAACTTTAATTGTTTCGTCATTATTCTCCTAGTCTGTTTCTTTTCAATCGAAGTATTGAAGCAAAATAGGTTGAGATAGTAACTGGAGCCATACAATTTGGAAATTAAGCCATAAGTTGGGTCAACTGCTGACTCAATTTCAATGCCATCCAGCAAGAAATAGTTCTCCATGGTTGAATTAAGGTTTTTGATCCATTAAAGCCTCAAGCTCCAGCTTGTCATCACCACTAAAGAAAACCCAGTTGGCTTTGTCGTATCTGTGAAGGATATTGGCACATTCATTTACATAATGTTCGTACCCTTTGCATGCTCGACATTGAACTGAATCTATGTTCCTAGATTCATACCCTTGTTCATCCGAGAAAGCTTTTCAAACTGGTGGGGTCGAAACTGGTGGTGTCCTCGTAGGTGGTGACTCATTTCAAATGGAAGACCTCGGTGTATTAGAAGATTCGTTCTTTAACTTCCTCATCATAGATTTGAACTTGCTGGTAAGTAAGGCAACCTCAACTCCCTCACCTATCTCTTTCAATTCTTAGTCATCTTCTTCATTTGAGGCTACAGATTCCTTGGAAGAGTCTCTATCTTCAATCCGCAAAGCAATATTCTTTCCCTTGTACAACCTCTTTTGATGATTCATATTCATCTCAAAGGTTTGAAGAATGCTCATGAGAGTAGTGAGCTTCATTATTGTGAGCCTCTTCAATGGCCGATATTATGACATTGAAGCGATCGAGAAGAGACCGAATAACTTTGGGAACAAGGTTCATGTTGCTAATGGCAACACCCAAGTCTGAGGCTTCATTAGCTTTATCAAGAATCTTGTTGAATTAGCTTTGAATGGTTGCATTCTCCTTCACTCATAAATTCTCAAACCGATCCGTGACTATCCTCAAACGTGACTCTCTTACACTGTCATGACTTTCACAATGACGCTGGAGTGTTTTACACAATTTAATCAACTTGAGCATATTCATGTCGACCGCGAGGGTGATCACATTGAGAGCTCGTTCATTGTAGTTGGGTGCTTCGACCTCTTCTCGTGTCAATTGATCTTCAAGCTTTTTTACCCTTTCACCATCACTATCAGTGAACATGGTAAGCTCCTCATATCAATTGACTTGATATGAGACCTTAAATGGACCTTTCAATTATCGTAGTTGGCATCGTCTAAAACTGGTAGTCTCGTTACCTTAGTAGTATCGATTATGACAACATACTGCCAGGATCATGCTTAGTGTGTCAAGCGATGGCTCTAGTGTCAATTGAAAGTGTGAATTGCCCAGTAATAAGCGAAGGTTGGGTATGCAGTCTACCCAACCTAAAGTAAAACATAACGGAAATATAAAAGACAATCACAGAATAATTTTTCCACAAGCCTTAAATCACTTGTGGGTGCCTTCAAGGCGAAACAACTCACTATAACACTTGTAAATTGCAAAATGACTCAGAATGTGAATCGAGACAAACTTTGATTCACACTTCACGAATCCTAACATCTCAATGGACAAATAAACAATGTCTGGAGCACTAAATAACCGATCAAAAATTATTCTAACAAGTATCCCATGAACAGTAATTCAGAATCGTGAGGATTCTGAATGTTACTAAAACTGGACACTTGAGGTTGGACAGGAGGTTTGCTAAACTCTCTAGACAACACAACAACTAGATAGACTCGATACTTCTCTCGTATTGTTGCTTATCTTCCATTGGTAGTTTGCATCCTATTTATAGGCAAATTAGTAGCTTGAAGAGCAATTTTACATAACCACCTTCTCTTACCGTTGAGAGAGTTAGTGGTTATTGGTTAATCCACTAGAATATAGGCTTGTTGTGTGGGGTAGACTCGGTCCTCTTTGTAGAGGACCAAGTCCTCGCTTTTATCTTCTCAACGGCCAAGACTAGGTCTTCACTTCCTTGTTTGATTGCACTTATGTCCTTGCAATTTTTTAGCAAATTGATATCCAAAATACAACTATTATTCGGCTATAATTAAAGAGATTATAAAATATGTATTTTGTATAGAAGGTAAAATAATTAGAATAGATTATTAGATAAGAGTTTGAATACTCAAACTCTACGAAGTTATCGTCGAATCACCTGACTTTCTTTCTTGGCACACACACACCAAGATACTAAGAGAAAATGGTGGAGCAGTTCTACTCAATTGTGCAAGTCACCCATGATAAGTAAAGGTGAACCATCCACCATAACATGCACTGTGGCAGGGAGTAGGGTTGAGATCACTCCTTCCACACTCGCTAAGATCTATAATATCTAGAGGAAGGATTAACTCCGATGTAGCTGAAGATCTATGGTTAGGATTAACTGGTTGAATATTTGAGTTCTATAAATCTTAATCTGCCAACACTGGCTACACTAAAACTTCATACGTTTCATTACAAGGGAAACTATCAAATAGGCTATGATCGTAGCGTACCATGTGTAAGGTTGGACACCGATAATTGAAACCGAATTCCAAATTCTCTGTCTGCTCTCATCCATGATGATAGAATTTCTAATCTGACCCGACCTATGTTTTCATTTCTTGCCCAGCTATGACTTCTTGAAGGGCTTCACTCTTGACATGGCGTGTTAACCCCAAAGCCGCTTAGTTCGGAAGTCCATCAAGTCATTAATACATTGATTGCAGCTATCACCCATCGAGAAACATACTTCTTAAAGAAATAGGCCTGACATGCACTTAAATAGATTGACAGGCATCGCAGGGCTGGATAAATTATCACGGGTGTGTCAATGCCATTCAAGAGTGGAGGAATATGGATATGATTGTTCCCATAGATTTCTAAAAAATCATGATGTTGACTTTCACAAGTTAGTCATTTCTTTTTGTAATTTTACCTATTCTTGATCCAACTATTGGTAAGCACGTCTCAAGGTCACTTTTCTCCTAGAGTTCAAGTTTTTGTATGACGTGTTTAGCTGAAGCATGTAGTGCAGAACTGGGAGTTATGATAAGTGTACCAGTCCCAGATTCCACCTAATGATAACAATGTGGAAAGAGGAACCAGTGAACTAGCCATTGTTTATCTTCACTTGTCTAGTGGAGGAGGTCACTAAGGCGAAGGGACTCAAGGGCTACAAAATCATGCTCAACTATGTTGTATACAATCTTAGTATAGACATTACTTAAGGTGTGTAACTTGGGAAGGAAAGTGGATTGGTGGTACAAAGGAAGGTACCAAGAGAAGGGAAGAAGGGGGAAAGGTCACCCTAGTGCCTACTGTTGTGACAAGCAAAAATAAGGCTATTTCATGAAGCCCCTTTCCAAGACGAGATCTCAATGGTTGAGACCTGTAAAAGAATCAATCATTTCTTCTAGGACCATAGAAGAATGGGAAGTGGAAGAGAGCACTGCCGAGGATCAACCTTTATTGAAGAAGAGAAAAAGGATTAGTCAAGGCCTATCTCAAGCAAAACACTGTTAGACAGCAATTTGATGAGCCTGACTAAACACCCTCATCACCACAATCGACTTCACCTGATCGTGAGTCCATACCCACAACGTAGGATCAATGGTGCACAACTCTTGATGCCTATGTTGTCCTCTGTATCCCGGATCTCTGCCAGCAATCACCCCCTGCTATCTCAACAATCCAAGACGAGGTAGCAAAACAAACCTTGAATCTGTCCTAGCAGTTGCCAACTTCAACATGGTCACCATTTAGCAGCCCCCAACACTCTTCATAGATAGAGGTCGAACCTCTTACAGTAGAGGATGAACAATGTGCAGCAGGAGATAACCTTAGACATCCTACCAACCAAAATGTTACCCCTCCCCAACTAGAGGGAAATTAACTCATCGAGGAGCTACTGGAGGACGAGATGGAAAGGTGCCACAAATGATGTACAAATAGGGTAAGGATGTACCCTTCCATCTTGGACTGGCCGGATAGGGTGAGGAAGAAAATGGGTAACTACCTAGGCTTTGTGTGAAGGAATAGCTGAACTGACCTTCAGGGACTTTGGTGATTGCATTAAGGGCATAAGAAGGACTTTCCTATTGGAGAAGGCAACCCTGAAGCGCGCTATTGACAACAGCGAATCCAATGGTGAAGATGAAACTAATGACCCTAAGTTTCTTCGTTAAGTGATGAAGCACAACCGAAGAGACATCAATCAGAGACACAAGATTCCTGTGGTAAATGACCAAGAAACTCGTCGCAGCAACCTTAGTAGACAAGGTAGTAACTACTTCACATATCGCCAATGAATCTACTGTAGAAGAGATTGCAGTAGACAAGGCAGTGCTCATCTCTCATACACCAAGTTCATAGGAGCCCGGAAGTACACAAGGTGGGGCCGAAGAAGTAGCAAGAGATGCATAGGCTACTTCACAAATGCAACAAGCAACCGAAGTAGAAGCAGAGAAGGAACAAACATCCAATAACGCTGCTGAAGTTGCAACTACTTCTCTTGCAGACCCAATTCAAACTACTAACGGGGTAACCAACACTGAAGAAACTCCAAACCTTCAGTCAGTTGAACAAGCTAAAGATTAACAACTTCTGGATTATAAGGATAACCCAATACATACTCCTTCCAAGAGTAATGGAGATGAGGTGGAAGAGTGTCTACTGGAAGATGAGTACATGGAAACTTATTCAGGATCTAGCACAGTCATGAAGATGCTCAGTCAAAGGTAAAGCATTCTATTGAAGAGAGACTAGAGTCTATGAAAGTCCTGATGGAATAGGAAGAAGTGGAAGAAACAATGGCTAAGGATAAAGTTGATGCTACTCATACTGTACAAGTTTAGCAAATGAAGCAGCAACTCAAGCCCTGGAAGAAATTTTGACTAAGAAGCAAGCAAATGCTGCCTATACTGAAGCAGGTTCAACAAACGAAGTAGCGACTTAACCAATGGAGGAATATAGTGGTTTCGTCTAAAGAGCTGGGAGATGTTATTTGTGCTAATGCAAACATCACAAATGAAGCAGCGACTCAAGACAATGGATATGATATGGTAGGCATTGAGATGCCAACTCAATCTATTGGACAACCAAGTGGACCAACTGAGGGGGAACATCAACCACCTAAAGGAGATGCAGCAACATGAGCAGGCCACAACTAATGGTGTGCCAACTGATCTAGCTCATGAACACAATGAAAAGGTTGTTGTAGGAGCACAAGATAATGTAGAATAAATTCAAAGAAAGAAGGCTCCTTCCCCCAACAACCTCAACTTAAAGGATTCTAGAAGTTAGTGAAATCCGAGGAAGAAACTGATCAAGCTCTCTTGAGGAATTTAACTCACAAAAGCGCCTAAGGCACCTCTGATGTGGCCCAAAATGCAAAGAAAAGACAAAAGAGACAAGAAGATATCTCTCTTCAAATTGAAAATGAGGTCATCGTTGGGATTAGGCAATACCACATGGACCTTAATCTGCAAACAACAGTTGCAATGCAGAAAGTGATGGAACATTTCCAGCGTACGATTTCAGCTACTAAGGAGTCAGTACAGTTTCTACACAAGGCAATGAGCATTAATGCTTCTGGGATCATTAAAACTCTTAGATCTGTTTGGTAAGAAGTAAATTACTTCCAACGAGAATGAAGGACCTGAAAAACCAATTCGTGAACGAAGCACGAATTGAGAGGGAATGGATGGAAGAACTTATCTACAAATTTAGCAGTTATGTGAGTGGATAGATAACATGCCTCGCATCAGGAGTAAGAGATAAGTTGAAAGAGCGTAAACAAGGATTACTGTCCTTACAAGAAGAATTTTCCTAGCTTTGAAAAGAGAAAGCAGATGACATAACAATATTGGTCAATATCCAAATATTGTTGGAGGTGCATATTGGGATCAATATTGATGTAAAAAAATGGGAAAAATAGGCGAGGATAAGGCATGCTGAACAACAACAAAGAGAACAGTAGGAATGGTTCTTTGCCGAGCAACGAAGACATGAATAGGAGGCCAAGGAAAGGATAAGAGAGTGGAAAGCTCGTGAACAAAAGAGTTTGAGAGATCCATGCAGGACTCGGCTGACACACTACTTCTAACCCTAGTGTTACCACAAGTGTACGGTGCTATTGCCGACAGCGGTGAGCAAGGTCGATCCCACAAGGACTGTGTATCTATGTCAACTAAGTACCCCAATTAGAATATCTCGACTCTATCTAGACTCTCGAAAAGAGATTGATTGTCGTTTTAACCTAAAATTATAATAGAGCATATAAAACAGACGCTTAATCGAAAGCAAGCAAGTAATCACGAAAGATTTAAATAGATAAAAGATGTATTCTAGTGCTTCGATTTCAATTACAATCTTATATATTTGATTATTCTATGATTCTACTTTTAAACCGATTCTCTTGTTTATTTGGCAGCACAAATATTGATTAGCCCTCCTCGCGGATGATGCTAACATGTAGATTAATTATGAACAATTACCCTCTCGGGCTAACTATCGCATAAAGACTCCAAAAAGACACTAAACCAGTGCCTACACAGATGTCTCACTCCTCTCGGGCAATTATCGATACATATGCTATATGTTGTAAGCATATTAACAATCCTCTCTTCCTGGATTTCGGATTGTTAAGCATGTAGAACAATATAAATTGATCAAGTTGATGAATTCATAGGAATAAATACAAGCATATAGATAAACAATTAAAAACAAAGTCTAAAATTCATAAAACTAAGTCAAAACATAGTCAATTTGTAATATACTCTCTAACCCTAGAACACAGAGGGATTAATTACTCATGTTCATTGATAAAAACCCAAAAACATTCATAGACAAACATCTTTGAATAATAAAAACTACTTATGAAAACAAAACCCGAATCTTGAATCTCAATCGTCGCTTTCTTGCATTCCTTGCTCTTCAATGCAAGCCTCCAAGCATTTCCAATGATGAAAGATGACCAATTTCGGGCTTGGGATCTTTTATTTATACTTTGGGATGGATTGAGGTTGAAACGAGTTGAAAATAGGCCAAAACGTGTACAAAACGCGTGAACCAACTAACTAACTCAACTGAGCCGCTTCTCTCTTCTCGCAACTCGTCCGAGTTGCTTCCTTGGGCCAACTTTTATACAAATCACGAAACATTAGCTCGACCGAGTTGCTTGTTGTGAATCAGTGCAGTCATTCATTTGTGTTTTTCTTCCTCTTTGCTTCAAACATTCATCGTTCCATCCCTGTTTTGGCTCATATGTTCATCAAACTTCATCCAAACGGACTTTTTAGCTCAAAATCACCTAAATAAATTCAAAACAAGCACACACACATCATGCGGCACAATATGATAAATATAAATCGGCCAATTATGCATGCAAATAATATAAAGTTCTCTTCTAAATCGACCTAAATGCATGCATACACGACATATATAATAATCTCCCAAACTTAGACTATTATTCGCCCCCGAACAATAAAACAAATAAAGAACAAGAACTCAAGCATTAAGGGGCATTAGATGACGAATCTAGCCTCAGTCACATTTTTTTGAAAAATAGACAACATAGAAATTAAGCATATTAAGCACTTCTTTTCATTTAACCCCTCCTAAACAACAAAATTAACGTTAAAACAAAACATACTACTCTTTGTTTCTGATTTTTGGATTTTTTTTTTTTTTTTTTTTTTTTTGTGGGGCTAATTCTTCTAATCTTTTGCCTATCATAACTTATTATTTCCACCAAATCATCCCAATCATTCATTCCACTCTTAAACTTATACACTTTTCCCATTCTACCTTCCAATCTACCTCCCTCATACTCAATTAGTCCAATTCAAGGGCCAAAGGCTAAAAGAATCGGTATAAAGCTTGTAATGTATGGCTATAAAAAACAAAGCTTAAGGGTCAAAGTAGCTAACTAGGACCTGTTTTTTTTATGAAATTCGGTAAAAAAAATGTCAATTTATGGCTCAAAATAAGGCTACAAGAAAAGAATGCATATCATTTTCTAAATTCACATCATGTACTTGACAACATTTGTAAGTAAACTCAAGGAAAGTTCTAGAGACTAAATGACATAATGACCAATATATCACACCGAAAGAACGATAAATTACTCTAATAATGGGAGTACGATTAAGGCTCAAATTCTCACAGCTAAGTTGATCATTATTCAAATTTCAAGTCTCAATCGCCTATCATGCTCTTCAATGTTGCATAAAAAGAACAATTGAAATTCGACTCTTCGTCAACACATCATCTATCAACCCTTTATTAGCTTTTCATTTTTTGAGCCCAACAATTGTGGGGTTTTTTTTTTTTTTTTTGGAATCAACTAACTCCACAAAAATAAACCAACACTAAAAACCAAAAAATAAAATTGAATGCAAAAAATAAAAACACAAACCTAAACTAACGTGATAATTCAATAGCAAATGGGATATAGACCCTCTCAATACTTCATCAACAACACATCAACCAGCAGATAAGCAAAAATAATAATAACCATAACAAAACAGTAGCACACATAAAAAAATAAAATGAACATAAAGCATAAAATTTGCCAATATGTCCCACTTATATCGCCTTCCCCAAACTTGGTCAAAGACCATGGTTTGTGGGGAAGAAATGATACGCCTTGGTGCTTACTCACAGTGTTTTGCTATTGAGGTGGTGGTGGAGGTGGCTCCTAACCCCAATTGGGCCAAAAGGACGCCATGTGGTCCTATCGATACTCTTGTTGCAGCCTCCACCCGTTTTGATTCTCCATCAATGAATCAACTTGAGCTATCTGCTGAACATGGGACTGCACGAGTTCTTGCTGGTTTGGAAAATGGACTGCTGAGTGTCCATCACAGTCCAGAGGTCTTCTCTATATAAGTTCAATGTTATCGAAAATGATGCCATCAATGATGAAATATCCTCATTCAACCCCGAGGATGTAGCAGCTATCTTCGGAACACGACGTGCACCAACCCTTCGGGTTCATCTCCCGGCTCACCCTTGTCGTCCTCCTCCTCATGACTGGCTTGATATTGATTATCTTCTTGAAGTAGGCCGCCTAATCTTCTCAAGATGGGCCGGTGAAATAAGCTTCCAATTGGTTAAATCATCAAGTTCATCTATGTCGATGAGTTCCGGATTAGGTTGATCAAATAGTCCTCCCCGATTTCGCAGTAGCTCATAGCTTTTGGACTTGGTACTCCAAATCACCATCTTCATCATTTTCATATCAGTATCATCATATTGATGTGTTCGGGTACCAAGTCAACGCCATCAATCCTCACCTTAAAATGTTTAGTAATTGGGGTGATGAAACCTCCAATTGAAATCGGACCAAAGTGGCGTGAGACAACATACTCGAACTGCTCCATCACAATTGCCCCAATGTCAACCTTATAATCAGTTACCGCACATCATAAGAAGAACATCTCATGCTGGCTACAAACCCCTTTTGGGCCGGGCGAATACAGTCAAGGCAATCAATATATGTAGATACCGAAGAACTGGACTTCGAATCCACAAAGCCTTGTTGCTGGAGGAATAACTCGACATGTGAGCTATTAGCCCGGGAACCTCCACCATTTTGTTCCAGAAAATCTTCTCATTATACTCCTCTAGGTAGGAGTAGTCACCGGTGTTGGGGTATCATATGTGTCATTTAATTCCGCTCTTGTAAGTGTATAAGTCTTGTTACACTACCAGATGACATATTCTCGGGCTTGTTTTGGGTCGAAGTGGGGTGAAGCTCCAATGTGCTCAAGAACTCCTAGGTGATTGACCTATAAATAGGCCATCTACTTCCCAATAGCTTCCCCCATCTGACGCTCTTTTTTTGCTTCAACAGATTATCCTCGGTCTTCATAACACCCTCAGTCAAGTCATTAGAATATCAAGTCGACTTTAGTTTCCTCGTGCTCAACTTCTTCCACCTATCTTTATGCTCCTGTTTTTGTAGCCGGATGCCATAATACTGATAATCAGTCACATCCATAGTATGTTGGCTTGAGGATCCTTCTCCGGCTGACTTAGCTTGTCGTTTCTTTATCGGAGCCATTTAATATGCTATAAAAAGAAATTATCGAGTAAGTACTATCACACATAATAGCAACAATCTCAACAACTAAATTATTAGCCTTTGCATAATCTAAGTAGTATGTTGATCATCAAATTATAACAATGCAAACACATATGAGAGAAACACTACTAATATCAACAATATCAACACCAATATGTAGAGCTTTCAGTTGGGAAATAAACGAACAAACAAACAAACAAACAAACAAAGTAATAATCATGCAGAAACAAAATAAAAGACACCAAGAATTAACGTGGTTCACTAACAATTTGTTAGCTACGTCCACGACCAAAAGGGAAGGATCCCAAATCAAATTCAAACAAGAGTTCAAACAAAGATCAATAATCGAGTATCTATCAATTGATACTCGACCCAAAAAAATTAACCAACGCTCGAACAATCAAGCCAAATTCAAAGCCAAACAATTATAAACTCTCTCTAAGACACTTTATCAAAGGACTCCAATAGGACCTATATATAAGCCCCCAAAACCTAATCCTATACAAGAAAGGAATCAACTTGGGCCTAATGCGCGTAGGCCCAAGAAACTGCTCTGTTGGGCCTACCTTGGCCGTGGCCAACTCGCCTCGTCCGCGGCCAATCTCCTGGTCTCGGCCGAGTCAACATGTCTCGGCCCTAGACAACCCTCCAGCAGCAAATCCTCTTTTCCAGCCACGAAGTGACGCGGCCGCGTTCAACAAGTGCCGCGGCCACGTCGAGTCTTTAACAATGTGGCACGGCCGTGCCCGTTCGGAGCAGCCGAGCCCCCATTCCAGCGCCAATTCAATATTCAGCTTCAATCCTCCACCTCGATGCCAACTTCGATTCAAACCTAATAAGGTTCAAGGCACAAATCCAAACAATCTCCACCTTGCCTTGAATCCCCAAACGATGCAGCTTCTTCAGACGAAGCTCCACCTCAAATCCAACCTCCTCACAAATTCGAACTAAATCAAACTCAAACAAATCAATTCAAACAAACTAATTTCAAACAAACCAAATTCAATTTTGCACCAGTTGTACTCAATGTACCAGATGCGCCTTAAGTACCAATTTTTTGTCCCAAACAATGGGACGCTAATAACTTCAAACAGTAGAAGACCGAACCAAAGTAGAACCTTGCATCAAATACAAAGTTCCCTTCTTAATCCCCTTCAAAATTACTTTCGAACCTTTGCAGACGTTCAAAACTCCAACTTCACCTTTGAAACTGAAACCCCTACTGTCTAATTGACTCAGTGAAATCAAATTTCTAGTCATGAGTGGAACATGTCTGACATCGTTCAATGTACACAGCCTACCATCATGCTTCCTCACCTTAATTGAGCCTATCCCAACCGCCTTGCATTTGGAACCATTGGCCAATGAAATATTGCCACCTTCCTCCTGCTTATAGGTTGTGAACCACTACCTACGCGGACATATGTGGTACGACGCCCCAGAGTCAAGAACCCAAGAATCATATTTACCTATCTATTTCTCAACGATTAGGGCATCATCTCCATCAGAGTCTACTTCAACTTCCATAGCAGAATTAGCAGTGCCTTCCGGCTTCTCCTTCAACCTCGGATAGGCATACTTCCAATGCCCTTTCTCCTTACAATAGTTGCAAATGTCTCCTAGTTGAGGACCTTTGCTACCGAAATTCTTCTTGAACCTCCTCCCCGGATTTCCCGAACCTCGATTATTGCCAACTACCAAAGTTTCACCCGATTCTCCAGACAAACCATTCGCCTGATGGCACAACTCTCTAGAGTGTAACGATGACCTCACTTCTTCTAGAGACACAAAATCCTTTCCAACAACAAACGACAGCACAAAATTCTCATACGATAGTGGTAGAGAAGCCAACAAGATCAACGCAACATCCTCATCTTCTAATTTAACATCAATATTACGCAATTCTAAAAGGATTTTGTTAAGTTGATCTAAGTGATCGCGAAGAGACTGACCTTCACGCATACGCAGCCCGAACAGACGTTGCTTCAAAAGCAACTTATTGGTGAGCGACTTTGTCATGTATAAACTCTCCAACTTCGACCATAACCCCTGTGCAGTTTCTTCCTCTGCTACCTCTGTGATGATGTCGTCATCGAGACACAACATGATTGTTGAGTGCGCTCTCTCATCCAGAGTGGCCATCTCGGTAGACACCGGGACATCGGCCTCTTCCTTCTTCGGCATCAGCGGTGCCCACAATCCTTGTTGCTTCAACAAGGCTTTCATTTTAATCTGCCATAGACTAAAACTGTTCCTCCCTGTGAATTTATCAATCTGCACGGTCATCGGAGTCATATTTCCCACGAACGCAACGGAAGTTCGAACCAAGCTTTTGATACCACTTGTTGGGAAATAAACGAACAAACGAACGAACGAACAAGCGAAGAAATAATCGTGCAGAACCAAAATAAAAGACACCAAGAATTAACGTGGTTCACTAAAAACTTGTTAGCTACGTCCACGACCAAAAGAGAAGGATCCCAAATCAAATTCAAACGAGAGTTCAAACAAAGATCAATAATCGAGTATCTATCAATTGATACTCAACCCAAACAAATTAACCAACTCTTGAACAATCAAGCCAAACAATTATAAACTCTCTCTAAGACACTCTATCAAAGGACTCCAATAGGACCTATATATAAGCCTCCAAAACCTAATCCTATACAAGAAAGGAATCAACTTGGGCCTAATTTGCGTAGGCTCAAGAAACTGCTCCACTGGAGCCTGCCTTGGCCGTGGCCAACTCGCCTTGGCCGTGGCCAATATCCTGGTCTCGGCCGAGTCAACAAGTCTCGACCGAGATAACCCTCCAGCAGCAAATCCTCTTTTCCAGCCACGAAGTGACACGGCCACGTTCAACAAGCGCCGCGGCCGCATTGAGTGTTTAGCAATGTGGCTTCAATCCTCCACCTCGATGCGAACTTCGATTCAAATCCAATAAGATTCAAGGCACAAATCCCAACACTGTCACCCTCAATTTCCAATAATTAACATAAGAACATGGTCAACCCAAGCAATAACTAGTCTAACCAGAAACAAGGAATCACACATAATATGTTCGACAAAATTCCTCAATGACAACTTCATGTTAATTTAACTATTGTTGTTTCACACATGTTCCCATAAGTTTAATTACACAACTACACAATCAATTTGCAAAAAACGTAATCAATAAACTACATCCCAACCACATATTTAAACTTTTTACACTACAAGTGCACAATATAGTTCAAAGGCAATAACCTATCAAATTTAACTATTCCTCATTCAGATTAAAACAAGAACTACAAATTAGAAATAATTAGAGCTCGAGTTAAGCCATTCTTACCGGAGAAGTTTAGTCGAGGATGAATTATAGTGCACCCCAGGTTGGAGTGTTCTCCCCCAAATTGGTCTCTTCTTGCAAAATTAATCGGAGTAATTGATGCAAGATAATGTGGATGTGTGATTGTGTGTTTTTTATGGTGTTTTGTAGAATTTATGGAAGAATTTTAAGATTGGAGAAGTGTGGATTCGGATGGAGTTATGGAGAAGAGAGGTTTTCAAAAGAAGATAGGGGGAAATAAGGGCTAAATTAAAAAATTAAAAGGGGGCCATCGTCGAGCTCGACCGAGTTATGAAAGACATACCTGTTGATGCCAACGGCTCGACCAATTTGCTAGGATGCCTTGGTCGACGAAAGTTTCAAAGAAACGGACCTGTTTCGCTACAGTTGGTAGCTCGATCGAGTCCAAGAAGTAACTTGGTCGAGGTAATACTTCGCAAAAAATCTAAATTTTGCCTCGGATGCAACTCAATCGAGTTGCAAGGTGACTCAGTCGAGTCATTTCTTCAAAAAAAAATCCTAATTTTCTGCATGTTGGATCTTGACCGACTTGCAAATGTGACTTGCTTCTTGCACTCAGTCGAGTGAGTATTTCGAATTTTTACCCTTTTTTTTTCTTTTTCAACTTTTGTTCCTCTTTTCCACTTTATTGACTTGTTTATCTACACATCTACATTCTGTCATGTTAGTATATTAAAAATAAAACAAAAGCAACCTAAACTTAAAATATAGCAAAAACAAAAATGTAAAGAAAAACAATAACTGTCGGGTTGTCTCCCGACAAGCGCTAAACTTTACGTCTTTAGTTAGACGACATTTTCGGGTTCTAGTTAAGCTCATTTAACTGCAGTTCGTGTACAGTCTTCATTTGCACCGATTTTTATTATTTCTTGATTCGTTGTCCATTCACTTAGAATGAACTTCCATCTTCTTTTAATAGCTCTACTATGTTGGATGGTCGAATATTTTTTATCACGAGTGGCCCCGACCACTTTGACTTCAATTTTCCCAGAAAAAGCCTTAGTCGGGAGTTAAATAGCAAGACTTGGTCAACAACTTTGAAGCGTGGTGTCTTGAGCAGTCTATCGTGGAACCTCTTCGTACGCTCCTTATATAGGCTCGAATTCTAGAACGCTGGCTCCGAAACTCGTCTAGCTCATTGGGTTTGAGGATGCATGTTAAACCTACCATTTCGAAGTCAAAATTCAACTTCTTAAAAGCCCAATATGCTCTATGCTCCAATTTAACCGCCAAATGGCAAGATTTGCAAAAAATAAGTTGATAAGGTGACATCCCTAACAGAGTTTTGTACGTCTTCCTATATGCCCATAAGGCATCGTCCAACCTAGAAAGTAATATAGGGAAGGATAAATCCACCTGATTGATTAAGATTTTGGCTATCAAAGCTTCTGGATAGTTGCAGGATCCTTCTCACTATCTCTTTTCATGATATTATGATCCCTAAGAAACAAAACATAATTTTAAAAGAAGGCAAACCACCAAGATTAGGAACATAGAGAACAAGAATATTACCTAAAACCACATTGGCAAATAAAATATCACAACATGGAGAAAGAAATGGATTACAGTTTCTACAAAATAGAAAATTATTTTCTATTTAAAACAAGTTCATTTGAGAGATACAAGAAAATTAAAGAGAAGATTTATGTTGCGTCCACCCACAAACTAAACCCCCAAATCATTGTATTATTAGTCTGATTTTATTGATCCTAATGAAACAAAATAGATTATCCATGTTGGATAACAAAAAGCCAATTTCTACACATTTTTTATTATTTACTTTACACGAAGTTCAGAAATTTCCATAATCATGTCAATATCATGTTAATGTGATTATGTTGGATAGCTTTAACCACAACATCTCCTACTCATTCCTTGAATTTCAAATACCTCAATCCACACACAACTTTAGTTTCTTCAGGCTTATATCCCCGGATCTTCACATTTATCAAACATAAGGTTTCGGGAAACATATTGGGCATGGTTCTAAACTTCTACTGACTATTATATCTTACACCAATTACAAGGACATTTTCTTGGCAGAACTCCATAATCTTAAAGGAGATGTGATTCTAGCGGCCATTTATTTTCACGCTTATTAAAGAGAAATTCCCTCCTGAAAGGAACGTAATTCTAGCATCTAGGCATAATGTCGAGTCCTGAAAGTTGTACATGAATGGATTTAGTAAGCAGTACCAATTCACATTAACTATAAGGTGGAAAAAGTTAAATCAACTCCATTGCAGACAACCTTAGGAAATCCCACATAAACATGAACAATTATATTTACAGACCTCTCTGCAATTTCTGAGTAAACATCAGCAGGTTTGTCTCTAGCAACTATAAGGAGTGACAAGATACCATTAAGGCCTTTTACAAGGAAGAACAAGTATTGATATCAGTAAAATAAAAGTGAAGGCACACAACGAGGTTATAGAGGAGTAAAACAAACCAATAATAATCCAGATTTTTTATAAAAAATATCTAAATAATTTCAGTCCTCCACCCTTTTAGCAGGTAGAATCGAGTAACTGACTTGTATCACAAACAATAACCCTGATTTCATGCCATATTTTGTAGCAAACATCAGGGTGTCTATTACCAGATTTGTAAAAAGAAAAGTTGGTTGAAGAGCATGGGAAAAATATTCCAATGGCTCAACCACCATCAATGTGAACTACAATGGAATTAGGATATGTAGTGTTTTAAAAGTCATCCCTAGTAACACGTGAAAGATGCAAGACAAATTAACTTTTATGTATATTTCCAAGAAAAAATGAAGTAGCTTTGAACAATGACATACGCTGTCT
The DNA here is from genome assembly GCA_958295605.1 of Ajuga chamaepitys. NCBI lineage: Eukaryota > Viridiplantae > Streptophyta > Magnoliopsida > Lamiales > Lamiaceae > Ajuga > Ajuga chamaepitys. Next base: position 37,843,434 of record OY282505.1, read on the forward strand.
CTTCCACGAGCTGCATAATGTTGAAGTCCATTGCAAGACCGGTCTTACGGTCGGAAACAGAATATAATTAATATGAAGATCATTGCAGGAGACACACAACAAACAAAGAATTAAAACAAAATAAAAAAGTATACATTAAAAAATGTTGTGGTGAAAAAGTAATATAGGTGAACCCAATTATAGATGAAGGAACAAATTGATGGGAGAAAGTTCATTTCAAATGGATTTATGGTATAGATGCAGGCAAGTGATTTAAACCTTTGGCGGGGGAGGGGAGGGGGTAATTGTACCATTCCTTGTGCTGCATAATATGTTGTGCATATGGAATTATGGACATATAGTTTTGGATGAAACGTAGAAACTTTATCAGATAAGCACATCATAAAGGGCAAACCATAAGCACTTCAAGTGGTCGTAGGCATCGAAGGTGTCGAGAAGTGAAAACAGTGTTAATGGCATAGTGGATGAGTTTAATCATATCAGGTCGGGGCTTGGGCTGGTCGTAGTATTTAGACATGCTCATGCATCCCAGCCAACACCTCAAACCCCACAACCCTAGCTTGCTTCTCTACATATATAATATCAAAAGTGTAAATAATCATGTAATAATCTGCTAAATATCCAAAACTATCATGCAAGAATGTACTTAATGCTCCATTATTTTGCACATCTCAAGAGCAACTTATTGTAAATTAAACCTCTATTTTTTATTTTTTTTTTGGGAAATATTTCAGCATTATAGGGAAGATGAATTTAGAAATCCAGGGTGTTTTTCAGAGCTTACGAGTCCTTATGAGTTTTCGATCCCAAGAAAATTTAAGAGCCCATCCTCATGCATCGCACATGAAGGTGAACATTATGAAGCATAAACATGCCACACTAAAATATGACAATGGACAGAAAGACCTTTTGCACCTAGATATCTTATATTCTAGTACAGAGTTATATTTGAAGTGATGTTGAACTACTCAGCCAAAGATATATTGACTGGAATCAAGACCCTGCTATTATTTTCTAATAGTGTTGAACAAGCCCTTACTCCTCTTCCCCTTCCTCTCCCGTGGAAAAATTTATACCAATTAGGTGACTCGCTTTGAAAAGGCTAGAAAATTAACTATCATACATTATACTCTTAAATTTAATATTTAGTAAAATTACATTTAAAACTAAAGTTTTAGGAAAAAAGGCTAGGGCCGTCTTAAATTTCTCCATGGACTTCAATAATATTCAACTATATATATAAAACTAAAAAGTACAAATAATATTGATAAAATTAATAAATTGATTCAATTATTAAAAAAAAAATCAAGATTTAGTGTTTCTAAACCTTTCATTTTATTTTTTGAAATTTTTATCTCTATTGCATACGCGTAAGAATACATCGATTGATTATTATTAAATTATATTTAAGTCAATTAATAAAATTATTTATTTTATTTAATTGCGTTCGTATTAAAATCATCTAAAATATACTTATATAATTTCGATCGGACCCAAACTCCCTAATATCTCTTGGCTCCATGTAGGTCCGTGGATGTTCGTGGCAATAATAGATAAGTGTAAATTATGAGAATCATAAAAAAGGTGGGAAGACAAAAAGTCAAAAAAACATAGTCTATACTCCGTATTACATTTGCAATGTTTTCATCAACTGATGCGACGCGCCATCTGTTGAGTCATGACTCGACAGCCAGGATTGATTGGTGATGCATTATATATATCATTATTGCTGGAAGTATTTGATTTTCTGTTTATTTATGTTCATAAACGGAAAATTATTAGTTATTTCTTTTCCAAACATTATTTTCAAGTTCTAAAAGAAGAAACTGTGTATCACACGGTTCATAAAATAAAACTGATAAAATGAGGAGGAACTACATAAAATAAAACTAATTAATATTTATTATTTTGGGAAAAAAAATATATATATATATATATACATACTCATAAGGTTCATTTGCTTAAGATTGAGCTCAGTAAATATAGAGGACCGAATCTCAATAAAACACACTGATTAACTCTCTCAGTCAGATTTGTACCAGCACTCCACAGTCTTAAGTAAACTGATCCATAGTTTTGCACTTTTATTATTATCGATCTCATTTAAGCAACCAATGTAACACTGTCTATATCTATATAATTACAAAATCCACACAAAATAGTAATCTAGGAATTTTTCGCCCAAATTCCTTTGTCATTTCTGGAGAAAAAAAAATTTGGTATAAAGTATTATATTTGGAAAATATTATTTTTGGCATAAAGCATTTTATTTGGAGATAGCTTCATTTGAATTTTTGCTTATTTTTTGTATAAAATATTTTATTTGGAAATAACTTAATTTAAATTTTGTATCCTTTTTTATTAATCTTTTAATCATATAAAAATATAAAAATTAAATTATTAGTAAATATTTTATACTTTTAGTTTATAATCTCAACATTTTATTTTTTTCCAAAAAAATATCTTATTTTTTTTTCAAATAAAAAATATTTATTTCTCATTTCTAATGTGATTTTCCTGTATAATAAATTAAATTAGTCATCTATTATCGATCTACAGTTTGACGTCATATTGTATAAATAAATTAAATGAAAAACCAATAATTGTTTGTTGGTTGATTATATGGATTTATTATTAGTGTGTTTGTGCTACAAATAAAAAATAATGAAAATTAGAATGTAATACTATTGGTACTCACTAAAAGCTTTTGAAAATTTCTTGAACATTATATTTGAAAAAAAAAAAAAAGATTAGATACTTTGAATAAATATAATATTTATCATAAAATTATAAATATACATATACACTCATCATTTGTACACGATGGTCAACATCACCTTCATACTGTTAGGATTATACTGTAAAACATGTTTTTTAATTTTGCTTTGTATATAAACTGTTTTTTGCACTTTAATGAATGAGAATAATTTATCATTGTTTGCTTTAAATATTATGAATGTTATATATATATATATATATATATATATATATATATATATATATATATTGCATAATGTTTGAATACTTTATAATGTAGACAATATGGTGTGTAGTAGATCACAGAAGAAGTTCACATTGTCGGTTCCTTATAATAAGTATAAAGATTCACAACTTAGATGTAGTTGAACAATTCATTGGTAGAAGTTGATGTGTAAGGCTCAGATTGGTTTGTTTTGACCAAGAGATTACATTAGTGCATTTGTTGCACTGAATTGGACCAACAACAAGATAAATTTTCAAGACTGACTTGAAGGAAATATTAGATCTCAGTATTATTGTTTTCTTAATTTTTGTCACTTAATTGGGATAGTATATAATTAATTAATGTTGCTTTGATTTATTATGGGTAAAGAGTCATTGAGACTCAATACTCTATACGTTAGGCAATATTATTAATTATATGACTGATTGTTAAACTAATACAAAAAATCGTGTCTTGGTAAATCAAGTTGATTATGTCCCCTTGATGCGCTCAGAATGTTTATCATATCAAACTTGTACAGTGGATTAACTTTCGCTACGATAATAATGTTGAATTGTTTGTTCTCAAGGAATAAAGATATTAATTAAAGCATTCAGTAGCTTAAATTAGTTAATGAACATTGGATCTTAAACACAACCGGGAGCCATGTTTCGTAATATGGATTAGGATGGATACTTCAATATTAATTTTATAGTGGAATGAATTAATATTAATGGGTCATAATAATATTGATGACTCAATATGCATAGCTAGGCCCATTGGGAGGCCCAATATTATTCCTCCTAAAGGCCCCTTGAGTAACTCAATAGAAGTCCATTAACTAAAATGATAAGGATTAATTAGAAGTAGGAGATAAGGAAAGAAAACATATGGAATAATCTAATTCCTAAGGGGATTAGGATTTATCCATATTTTCATCTCCTAAGTGGAGAGGATTTCCTAATCCTAAAAGGGCAGAAATTTTCGGCCTCTATCCCTGTTATAAATAGGGGACCAGTTTTGGTCCCCATATGTATAAGTGAGTGGGTGTTTTTTCTAAAAAATTAATCATTTTCATAGTTGAAAAGTTTGTTTGATTTCCCACCGAATTGGCGAGCTTGGACTTAGGAAATACTCAAGAAGATCTTCGGGTTGAAAGATTAATTCTTCTCAACGGTGTCTCTGACCGCGCTGTTGAGGCACGTCAAATTAATTACCTTCTCTACCTCTACTAACTAGTAGCAGCGATAAGTAAGGGTCGAATCCCACAAGGAGCGGATGAATTAATTATGCTTCTAATATTAATAATAAACAATTAAAGTAAATAAAGGGGGTTTTGAGTTTTAATAATCTACTAACTAACTAATCAAATAAACAATTATAATGCTAAAGACCTTAAAGACTCAATTAAACAAATACTAACTTGACTTAAACAAATATTAAAGGTAATACTAGTTCTCAGTTCAGTATCCCTCTATTCGTCTACAAATTAATTAACTAATTAAACCTGATTATTATCCCTCAACCTTCTAACCCTAGACCGACAACAAGCTCTGTCGGTCCGAATTATCCCTTAAGAATAGTCAACTAAGATACGATCATTAGCTAACCCTATTTAATTGAACAACCTAGAAAACGCTCTCTAGGTTTAATTCATTAAATGCATTAATAATTAGGATAATAGGTCAGACTAGACTCCAAATACATACGCTCGATCCGGATGGCCTAGATTTGTGTTACCCCTAACGAATTAATCGTTATTGCTACTCGCGATTATAAAACTATAACAATTACGGATTATAATTTTATAACCTAGCAGTGATAAATTAATAACCTAATTCGACGGGCCCTATCAAATCAAGCAATCAACCAATCATGGATCATAAGATCAAGTAACACAAAGAAGTTGGGAATTAATAAATCAACATTCAATTACGGATCAATTAATCATCAAAACGAATAGGGTTCAACATCCCTTCAAACAAGTATAAAGTAAATTAGCTACTCATAACTAAACTATTGCCTAAAACTTGATAAAAGGAAGACATAATTAAAATAAAAGCAAACGGAATTGACGACTCGTCGGAACTCGTGCCGACTTCTGCTCCGCGCCTTCAATTTCCGTACGGACTCTCTTCTGCAATTCCCGTATGGACTCCGTATGGACTGCTTCATACGATGCCTCCTTGTTTTTATATGTGCACTGATGGGCCTCTGCCCTTCTTTATATCATATTCCCTAATGGGCCTCCTCCTCGTCTTCATGGGCCAACGGTCCTCGTATTTCGTGGCTCGTCTTTTAACTGGGCTAACTCCGGCTCAGTTCTTCCTTCACTTGTCGATCCACTTTAGTTAATCCAAAATTACTCCAAATTCACTGCAATTTCACAATAAACAAAACTTTGGAGTATTTTACTTCAACGTGAGGATAAGTAGAAAAATAACAATGCATGACAAATAAAATGCAATAAAATTACATTTCTATCAATATAAATAATGCACATTTTTCTACTTATCAGTCTCTCCGATTCGAAGGTAAAATACTATAATCTCTTAGTTCCACATGTTTAGGGCCTATTGTATTATTACCTTGATTCAGTTACATGAATTATATGATTTGATCGGTCATATCACTTTTGTTTGATTATTGAAAATAAAAAGTCAAATTACATCCCGAATAGATCCTTGGCACAATCCCCGATTCCCCAACATATATATGGGTGGTAGAGATATTCATACATTAAGGAAAATAAATATAAATGTTCTGTAACTTATTCAAATTTATATATTTTTAATTTTTAATATTTTTCATTGATTCTTCTTTCATTAACAAATAAAAATCTCTTATTATATATTGATTGTAATATTTTATTATATTAAAATTATTGTCATTTATTCACTTATATTTACAAACCGTTCATTGCACAGGGATAGCACTAGTTTGAATGATAATGAAACTAATTTATTTCTGTCTTATTTTATATATTTCCAAAATACACTTATTTGTGTACCTTTTTTCTTGAGCGACGATTCGAGAAATTTAGGTGAGGGGGTCCATTTATAGACGGATCTAGGAGTTCGTCTCACACATATTTTTAACTATGCTCATGTAGCAATTTTTACCAAATAAGGAGGCAGATATTGTGTAGGTCAGAAATTAAATTATTTTATATAACTAGGTCCTAAACTTAAAAAATATTGGATGAATTATATTAAAAAATAATATCTTAGAAAATTAAAGGAGGGATACCGGGATACCTAAACATAATCAAATGTATAAATAAAATTAGAAAAGTACTAACAATTTAGATAAGATCAATAAATTAAATTATCACAAAAAGAAAAAATATCAAGATATAACGTTTTTATGTTCGTTATATTTTGTAGGGTTAATTACAGAATACAGCCTGTAATTTCAACGAATTTTCAATTTGCAATCTAAAGTAATTATTTTTTCCGATCACAACTTGTATAATGCGGGATTTTACTTTTGCAACCTCCGGCTATATATTCCGGCATGTATAGGCCATGTGCCCAGCACATGCCAAGGAGGCCTAGTAAGAATGCGACACGTAGTCATCTTAATTAAAAAAAATTAAAAAAATTTATTAAATAATATAAAAAAAATTAAATTCTAAATAATGTTATATAAAATATAAAAATATTAAAAAATTCAAAAAATAAATATAAAATTCAGAAAATTAAAAAATTATTTCTAAAATTATTTTGAAAATTTTAAAATTCATTTGGACAATTCAAAAAAATCTGAAAATTATTTTAAAAATTCAAAAAAAAAATATAAATTCAGAAAAATAAAATTTTGTTTCTAAAAATTATTTAAAAATTTCAGAAAATTAAAAAATTATTTTGAAAATTCTAATATTCATTTTCAATTCAAAAAATAAAAATATAATTTTTTAAAATTATTTAAAAAAATTCTAGATTTCATTTAAAATTTAGAAAATTAAAAGTTTATTTCATAAAATTATTTTCGAAGCGAAATATATTTCCAGAAAATTAATTTATAAAATAAGAATATATTTTCTAAAAAAAAAAAATAAGATCTCCTACCTCCAAACCACACTCCGACCACAGAAAACTCCGCAAATACAACTCCCTCTCTGCCAGATCCGCTGTTGTGCCGCTATCAAACCTAGTCCCTCCGCCGCATGGTGACACTGCCCTTCTCCCAATCTCTTGAAACATCAGCTGCAACACTCACTGTGATATATCTTTTTAGTTTAATATTAAATTTTTTAGAAATATATTTCTCTTCGAAAATAATTTTATGAAATAAACTTTTTGATTCTGAATTTTAAATGAGAATAAAATTTTTTCAAATAATTTTCAAAAATTATTTTTTTAGTTTCTTTAATTTTAAATGAATATTAGAATTTTCAAAATATTTTTTAAATTTTTTTGAAGTTTTTAAATAATTTTAAATTTAAATAATTTTCAGAAATAAAATTTTAATTTTTTTAATTTATATTTATTTTCTGAAGTTTTTTTTTTTTCAATTTTTAAAATAACTTTCTGATTTTTTTTAAAATTTTTCGAATTTAAATGAATTTAAAAGTTTTCAAAATAATTTTTAGAAATAAGTTTTTTAATTTTCTGAAATTGGAATTTGTTGAAAGTTACGAAAAAATTCTGAATTTTATATTTATTTTCTGATTTTTTTTTTATATTTCTTATATTATTTTAATCATTTTATATTATTTAATAAATTATTTAATATTATTTAATTATTTAGAATTTAATCATTTTATATTATTTAATAAATTATTTTAATTTAGATCGCCACGTGTCGCATTCTTATTGGCCTCATTGGCATGTGCTGAGCACATGACCTATACATGCCGAAATATATAGTCGGGGGTTGCAAAAGTAAAATCTTGCATTATACAGGTTGTGATTGGAAAAAATAATTACTTTAGGTTGCAAAGTGAAAAATCGTTGAACGTACAGACTGCATTTTGTAATTAACCCTATTTTCTAACATCTTTATCTTTATTACTTATACATAATAATACATTCATCCACTTCAAATTAGACAATATATATTATTTACTTTATTGAATTTAGTTATATTACAGTCGACTAAAATACACATATATAATAATCCCTCCGTCCTGGCTTAATTGGCCTACCTTGATCGAACACGGAGACTAAGAAAAAAAAAGATTTATGGAATCTTTGACAGGTGGAGATTAAGATTGAAGGTTTTGAGGATGAAGATTGTGAGAGAATTTGTCATTTATGAGTTAGGTCAATTAAGCGGTCAATGTCTCAAATTCTCTATGTTAATATGTTATATTATTATTATGGGACCAATTACGTAGTCAGAAAACTAAAAGTTTTTTTCCCCAAGTAGCAAGATGTTTTCTTTCCAAACAGCCTCTCGTTATTTTTGGGTACAATTGAGACTTAATGGAAACATATTACAAATATAAAATGATAATTATGGTTATGCTTCCTTTGAAGCGAAATCTCTATTTTTTAACAAAGTTAACAGTAATGAAAAAAATTATGCGCACTTAGAGCACAGATGTTATGTCCGTACACTTAATTAATCCTACTTAAATTAGAACTTGTCGCTTACTTATATTGGAATTCAAAATTCGCATCCTGTTGATCCGTGGACTGCACGCGAGTAGAGCTGTCAAAATGATCGGGTCAGATCAACCTAACTCAGTCAAACCAGTAAACAAAATAGAATCCGATGGGGTTAGGTCATATTTTTTCGAGCTACAGAAATTTCAGCCCAGGCCATCCTCGGGCTATCGAATTGTCATGCCAATTTTGACCAATGCATTAATTTTTCAATATCAAATTACATTCAAACACAAATCAAAATTAAAAATTCAAACTTATAATAAAATGTGCTTATATAATAAAGAAATAAGAGGAGGCACTTACATTATTCAAACTTTTATGTATATTAAAAATTTCAAAAAGTATGGAGGGACTTTTCCTCTAAAAATTAATTGGAGCAAAAAATATTTTGTTATCATCACTTCTGCTTCTACTGTAACAGTTCGCGGGTAAGAGGGGTGGAGCAGACACCAAAAGCGAATCAAGGGCCATTTAAGAAAAATTTAGAATTATAAATGGGTGGAATCAAGCAAGTGCACAAATATAACATCCTTGTACCAAGTGCGCATAAATCATACTCTAACAATAAGTATGATAACTTGTCTAATTTTAAGTGCGCACAAGTGAGCAGGGAGGTTTATTTATTATTTTGGCAAATTAGTATAAGTGATTTTCAAATTTTTATTTCATTATGTAACCTATTTATCATCAATAATGATAATAAAGGATAATTCTATTTACATCATTACAAGGGTCTTCACACCACACACCAAAATTAGACAAAAATAGACATAATTTAAAAAACGAAAGTGGCCTTCTTCACCCCAAGGGCCACCCCTCCAAATTCAAAATCTTTTCTTCTTCACCACCACATCATCGACGTTTACTCTGATAAAAGCTTGACTGCAAAAATCTCTCATCTTTTTGGTAGAGAAAATTAAAGTAAGCGAGTATCTTGGGACGTCTGTTAGAAGAAACCATCTTAAACATTTTCTTCTTTCATATGTACTTCAGGCTCACATCATTAGAATCCTTAATGAATCTCCAACCTACATATCACTCTCTACGCAATAATAAATTGCATATTAAAGTTATCTACGAAAAGTTGGAAATTCCTTGCAGCACCATCATCCACTCAACCACAACAAGGGACCGAATTACAATCGTAAATGGTCAAACATGCTTTTTCATGTTCGATCCTTCCAACACACAAAGGCCAATAGAGTTACGTTATTTCTAGGAATGAATTAATTTTATTAAAAGGGAATTATCCAGATATATACAATATACAATTGTTTAAGTATAGTAAAGATAATTATAATCCCACTAATTGTGATAATTAGTTACAAAGAATATTCTTAAGATAATCATTCCTTAATACGTCTCTACAAAATCGACGTACCATCGACAACTGAGATTCTGGACCGTTCGAACTCGAATCGAGACCGAGTTGCACCAAGATGTCCGCAAAATGATCAAGTGTGTTAACATATGTCACCGAGAGAATACGTTTAGCTGCCAAATCACGAACAAAATGTAAGTCCAACGCAATATGTTTCAAGCGGGATTGCATGATAAGATGTAATGCAAGGTGAGTTGCACCAAGATTATGGCATAGGAGACATTGAGGCAAGGTCAACAAGATCCCTAGTTCACGAAATAATCGAGAATTCAAACAAACTTCTGCTGCGGTGGATGCCAAGGCACGATAATGTCCATTTATTTACGAGAATGCCAAGAAATTGAATTTGGCCCAAGAAGGATAGCATACGCTAAAGTGGGAGTCCCATCAAATATATTGCCCCAAAATCAGAGTCGGAATAAGTTGTTAGTGTGAGTCATGTAGGAGTGCAAAGTAAAAGTCCATAACGAAGGGAAACTTTCAAGTAGCGAAACAATCGTTTGACCACCAGCTTTTACTTTGAGTGGGCGAAGACATTGCTTGGGCGAGACGATTAACTGAGGGGTGGGCATTCGGTAAAATCGAACCGAAATTTTGGTAAACCAAACCGAAATATCATGTATAAGTCTAGTACCGAATATCTAACCAAAATATTATATTTTTTTTCGGTAAAAATCGAATTATTTTGGTTTTCGATAAAAAAAATAAATTAAATACATATTTCAGCAGAATACTGCTCGCTTTTTACTTTTTAGGAATCTTTAAAAAACCTAGATAAAAAATCAAGCTAAAACAATCAAACAACCACAAAAGTAGTAAAATTGAAAGGAAGACGGTGCTGCAGAACATTGAAGTGAAGCCCTAGCAGTTTGAGTTTCTTTATTTATTTTTATGTATTTTCTTCTGTCTTTTCTTCCTGTAAGTGACTAACTTCTAATAATTCTAATTCCAAATTTTCAGTAGTCGATTGACATTTAACTTTTGGGCCAATTCGGTATTGTAGCATAACCAAATAAATTAATAAATACCCAACAACCAAAACTATATTTATTGGTTATCTAACTATCTCGTTCGGTATTCGGTAAAAAGGATCTATTAACGATGTAATTTGAATAGTATTTTCATAAATCAAATAACCATGATTGAAACATTCAAATCACATAATTGAATAACGATAAATCATACAATAAGCCCTAAACATTCACAACTAAGGAATTATCGTATTTTACCTTCGAATCGGAGAGACACCATTGAGAAGAATTATCCTTTCAACCAAAAGATCTGCTTGAGTATTCCCTAAGTCCAAGCTCGCCAATTCGGTGGGAAATCAAACGAACTTTCAACTCTCCATAAAGGATTAATTTTTTTCACGAAGAAAAACAGCCACACACATATGCATATGAGGACCAAAATTGGTTCCTTATTTATAGGGGTAGAGGCCGAAATCTTGGCCTCCAAGTAAGGGGATTGGATCGAAATCCTCTCCCATTTGGGAGAGGAAAATATGGATAAATCTTAATCCCCTTTGATTTAGATTCTTCCATATATATTCTTTCCTTATCTCCTACTTCTAGTTAATCTTCATTCTCCTAGTTAATGAACTTTTATTGGGCTACTCAAGGGGCCTTTAGGAGGAACATGATTGGGTCTCCCAATGAGCCTAGATATCAATATTGACCCATCAATATTATTCTAGCCCATTAATATTAATTCATTCAACTATAGAATTAATATTGAACTACCCATCCTAATCCATATTATGAAATATAGCTCCCGGTTATTATTTTCCATATTTGAGATTCAATATCCATTAATTAATTTAAGCTACTGAATGCTTTAATTAATTAATATATTTTATTCTTTGAAAACAAACATCTCAACATTATTATCATATCGGAAGTTAATCCACTGTACAAGTTAATATGATAAATATTTTGAGCACCTCAAGGGGACGTAATTAACTTGTTTTACCAAGACACAATTTTTTGTATTAATTTAGCAATCTGTCATATAATTAATACTATTGCCCAAAGTATAGAGAATTGAGTCTCATTGACTCTTTGCCCAAAATAAATCAAAGCAACATTAATTAATTATATACAATCTCAATTAAGTGACAGAAATTAAGAAATCAATAACCACTGCGATCTAGTTTTTGTATCAAATCAGTTTAGAAAAACTATCTCGTTGTTGGTCCAATTCAGTGCAACAAATGCACTAGTGTAATCCCTTGGTCAAGACAAATCAATCCGAGGCTTACATACCAACTTCTACCAATGGACTGTTCAATTCCATCTAAGTTGTGAATCATTATACTTATTACAAGGAACCGGTAGTGTGATCTTTTGTGATCTACCACACACCACATTATCTATAATGTAAAGTATTCAAACAATACGCAATAAATATATATAACATTCATAATATTTAAGGCAAGCAGTGATAATTTATTCTCATTCATTAAAGTGCAAGAAACAGTATATATACAAAGCAAAACTTAAAAGCATGCTTTACAGTATAACCCTAACATAGCTACGACGGTAGATAGTGATGACAATGTGTGACATAAAAGGTTAGGCTATTCTTGTAATTCAACTCTATCTACTGTACTAAAGAGCATGAACAAGTCTATTAGTCTTTCCAAGTTATCTTTGTGTGAGAGTTGTAAACTTAGGAAAATGCATTCCCTACATTACTCTACTGTTGGAACTAAAACCACGACACTTTTTCAATTGATCCACAGTGATGTGTGGGGTCCCTCATATATCCCCTCTCATGATCGTTTTAGGTACTATGTGTTATTTCTTGATGATTACACTAGATTTGTTTGGTTATATCCTCTTCATCTTTAATATGAAGTTCATGCTGCTTCCACTCATTTTAATACACTTGTGGATAGAAAATTTCAATATAAAATAAGACTGTTTCAATCTGACTGGGGCGGGGAATTTCGATCCTTGAAAAAAAACTCTTTATAGTGTTGGAATCTAATTTAGAATTTCCTACCCTCACACACATCAACAAAGCGTGAGGGCTGAATGGAAACACATGCATACCACTTAAACTAGACTTACATTCCAAGCACAGTCCTCTCTATCTTCAAAATATTGGTGGGATGATTTTAGTTCAGGATCTTGTACTATAAACATGCTAGCTACTCCTACTCTCAACAACATGTCTCCTTATCAAAAGTTGTTCCATACAGCTACAATGTATTCTTTTCTTACAACATTTCGATGTGCTTGATATCCATTTTTAATCTTATCATCATTCTAAACTACAATTGAGGAGTGAGAAGTGTGTGTTTTTTGGGTACAATTCTTCTCACGAAGGGTACAAGTGCTTGAGTGTGTCTGGAAGAATTTTCATTGCTTGTACAATAGCTTCAATGAATTCGAGTTTCCCCATACAACTCTTTTCTGAACATCCCTCTCTACCCCTTCTGCTGTCATTTCTCCTCCTTATCTTCCACAAATTATTCCACCAGCCCATCCACCACAAAATCAACTACCACCAGCTATGCCTGCTCCTTTACCAAACACACCTGTCCCCTCAAGTGCTTCCTCTTCAGAATCCCATCATTCCCCACAGTCCCAACCTTCTTCCAATATTTCGTCCTCTTCCACACATCCTTCTTCAGCTCCTATTCCCAAACATCACATGCAAAATAGATCAAAGAGTGGCATTCATAAACCCAGATTGTATACATCCTCTATTACAAATCCCTTATTCACTAAAGCTTTATCACATAGTCACTAAAACCCAGATGAGTATGTGGCATTGCTCCAGAACAAAACTTCAAAACTAGTCCCTTATTCCTCTGATATGAATATTTTCAACCATAAATGGGTTTTTAAAGTTAAGCACAAGGCTGATAAGGCAAGGTCAGTTGCAAAAAGATTCCGACAAACCGTAGAGGTTGACTTTTTTGAGACATTTTATTTAGTCCTGAAGTTGGTTACAATCAAGCTTGTGTTTACTATTTCTATTACCCGGAGATGGAAAATACACCAACTCGACCTAAATAAGGCATTTTTGCGCAAACCTCATTTCATGACTCAACCGGAGGGTTTTGTTGACCCTTCTAAACTAGATTATGTGTCTAAATTAGGCAAAACTTTATATAGGTTAAAGCAAGCGTCCAAAGCATGGTTTGATAAGCTAAAATCTTTCTTGGTACAGTGGGGCTATCAAGAATCGGTGTCAGATTTCGGTCCTTTTATCAAAATTGGAGCAGTGATCTCTTGCTTGTTGTATATGTGGACGTCATCTTGATAACTGGGGATTGTGAAGATCGGATTCAACAACTTATTAAAGACTTGGATAAATCATTTTCTCTCAAAACCTTGGGACAGTTCAGATATTTTCTGGAGATACAAGCATATTTTACATTAGGAGGGATTCTGTTGAACCAGAATCACTGAGTTGTTCATCTATGCAAGAATGCTAGCCATGTCCCACATGCCTTTGCTTATGGTCACCATCTCAATCTTGGAGATGGAGAGGTCCTTGAGGATCCCACCCTTTATCAAAGCACCATTAGGGCCCTGCGGTATCTACCTGTGATAAGTCCCCACGTTTCTTTCTTCAACAACCCACAGTAAACATTGACGAGCTTGTAAGCGAGTGCTTCGGTATCTCATGAGGACGTCCTTGCTTGCTTCTATTTTCTCCTTCACCAAGAATGACATTACAGGGATGTTACGATACAGATTGGGCATCGTGTCTTGATGATCAGTGATCTACTGGTGGTTTATGCGTCTTCTTGAGGAATAATCTAATAAGTTGGAGCTCAAAGAATCAAAAGGTTGTTGCTCGCAACAGCACCGCATCTGAGTACCGCAGTGTGGCCACAACCACTACCGAACTTGTTGGTTTTCTGAGTTTGGAATCTGAATAGAGACCCCATCCATACTTTGGTGCGTTAACGGAGGAGCAGTTGCCTTAGCCTCGAATCCTGTTTATCATGCACGAACGGAACACATAGAGATCGATATTGATTACATTCGGGATAGGATTCATTCCAAATATATTGATCTTCGTTTTGTCCCCTCTCAAGATCAGATGGTTGATGCTTTGACAAAATCACTTCCTGAAGTTCGTTTTCGTTTTCTCCGGCAGAAGTTCTCCTCATTAGCTAAGAGACAGTAAGTTAGACAGAAAGTTCTAGAAGATAAGTTCGTTATTGCTTGTTGTGAGAATTCTATAACTAACACCTTTATACTCATTTATTGATAGGATGAAATCATTTTCAACTCACTAGCAGTTTTAGTACATGAATAAGTTTAGTTTGAATTCTTAATGAGTGAAACAAAATGAAGTGTGAAAAAGAATACAACAATTACAGAAGTTTGGAGGTGAAATAATCATTCTACTTCTCTTTTCCCTAACATACGAGGGCAATTAGCAAGGTACTACAAAATAAAGCACTCATCTACACTACCTCTTTGCAAGATCTTCAAATGTAATTTTTGTTGCACCAAGACTTCCAAACATGAAAGTTGCTATGACATCTTAGGTCTTCAAACGTAGCCCTTGATTAAACTACCCATTTTCTCAACTCGTGAGATGATAAACTTTCCAAGAATCATATTGATTGGAATTATTAGCACTATTCATCGATCTTGTAATTCCTCGCAAAGATTAATTCTTCCTCAGAGCGATTATGAGTTTTACATAGAGAGAATTTAAATAACCAATTTGTACTGCCAGCTACTTTAGCGAAATTATTTATACATGTATTCAACGGATACTTAGAAGGGCGGAATCCCGGACATAATTTGTATAACCTCATTTTAGTACAATAACTTTTATCATTATAACATAAATGAGTTTACGTAACACTCAAAAAATGTTGCGTATATACTAAAAAATATTTTTTACATTGCAAGCCTATAGGACTGTAACTACAAAGGCAACCGCTACATTATAATAACTATTTATATTTTATTATTATAACATAAATGATCTTATATATGTAACACCCAAAATTGTTTACTGTAACATCGATATCTACACTCAAAATTAAATTCCCATCAAACTACACTCTAACTTGATTGGTTTTGTTTAGTCTATCCAACTATTCAATTTGATACAAATCTTCAATATTAATTATTATTTTTTTTCTAATTTTGTCCCCTTCTACATATATGTATATGTATATGTATATGTATGTGTGTGTATAACTTATTTTGCATCACACTAATTTGTTACATCTAATTATTGTATATAAGTTTTAAGACACTATTATTAATATTTATATTACAATAATTTTATATATTTTATTGCTGTAGACATTATTAAGACATCTTAAAATCACCTTTAAAATTAAGTAATCAATTACTTTTATTGTATTTTATAAAATATAGAAGTAAATAAAAGAAGTAAACTTACAAATATCATGAAGAGACAAGACAAAATGTTTCAACGCTATGTCTTTTACACTTAAAAATTATTCAAATTGTTAAGTTGTAAAACTCCTTTGTCATTGTTTAGCAAAATATAATGTGTTTGTATCTATATAGGCACAAACAGAAATCACTAATAATATTTATTTTAGATAATTAATAAGTAAATCCTTAGGTACTATAATAAATTGCTATCTTGTAGGCTTGAGCAGATCATTTTCATCATCTCATGTAAAACATCTATAGAACTTCGCTTTAAAAAATTATTTTATGAAATATTTTATTTATTCAAAAGTCGCATAAGAAAAATAAATTCAAAGATATTTAATTAATTTAAAGTAAAAGAAATATATAATTTTTTAAATTAAAAGAGTTACCTAAAAAATACTCCTCCGTCCCGGCCTAATTGTCCAACCTTAACTGGGCACGGAGACTAAGAAAAAATAAATTTTGTGGAATCTTTGACTTTTTCAAAGGTGGAGATTAAAAGTAGAGATTTTGAGGGTGGAGATTGTGAGAGAATTTGCCATTTATAGGCTTGGACAATTAGTTTGGGACACAAATATGGCAAATTGGACAATTAGGCCGGGACGGAGGGAGTATTACTTACTTATAAGTGTTATGTATTTAAAAGTGTTACGTAAAAAGTTAGTATTACTTATTTACAAGTGTTATAATTTAAAATCTTACATTCAAAATGTCACATAGTTTAAAAGTGCATTTAAAGTATTACATAAAAGTTAAAATTTTAAAGGTATTACAATTAAAATGTTACATAAATTTCATTTATGTTATAGTGTCTTATGTAATTGTTATTTACTCCACATTTTTATTAAGCCCACTATATATTTTAAATTTACACGTCCTTAAGTCTCACTTAGGATCCTCTAATTCACTTTTACCCTATCCCATTCATGTCCCACTTCAAAATTGAGTTAGTTATAATTTTTTTTTTTTGCAATTTATGAATTTAAAGTTCATGTTTAGGTTCAAGATTTAGGATTCATGTTTAAAGTTTAGGGTTCTACTTTCTTGGATTAGGGTATATTTTCTATTGTAAACTTACGATGTCACGATTCACGATTCATGTTTCATGATTTAATAATTTAGTGTTTATAATTTAATATATCATAGTTTATGGTTCATAAGTCATGTGTTCAAAATTTATAATTTATGTTGTATAATTCAAATTTAAAATATAACATAATTGAAATAGGATAATTATGGAATAAAGGATCCTTCCCATGATATTTGTATGGTACATAAAATAACATTGATATTAGGAGTGGGTCCCATAGGAGAGAGACAGGGGGTGTCACGGGTGCCTCATCGGGAATTGCGAAAACTCTTTCTGACACTTCTCTGTCCTTCTGCACTTGTAATAATTTTTTCACTTTTTGTTTTAATTTATATATATATTTCAAACGTTAATTATGTCGTAATGATTTTATTCCTGAACACACGAGCGATCGATAAAGGCGACTCACTTTTTACATATTATTAACACTAGTGAAACTGTTGTGCCTTTTAAACGCTTCCCTTTTGGGATCTAAAACTATTTAACCAAAAATAAGAAAATAAGTGCTAGTTATTAAGAAATCACAATATCCGATGCTTGTCAAAAGTTGAAACTTAAAACCATTCGTTGTTTGACCTTTTAGCCCCACATTTGAAATTTTTTGTTTTATATTTTTATCCTTGAGTAATTGTGTGGATTATTATTAAAACCATGCTTTTCTTTTCTTCTTTCGAGGGAGTTATTTGAGTAATTACTAAGAGGGACATCCATGTTTAACTAAAATTATTCACTCCAATACATTTTCAAATTCGGACCAAGACACGTGATTGCGATTTGTACTAACATCCTAAACAAAATATAATTTTACTCACCCACTGCTTGCCTACCTATTATTCCACATATATCAAAATCTTATAATGCAAAGTAATTATTTTGCTAGTGTAAAATGTACAGTTGTGGTATATATGTCTGAAATAGATAGCTATTATATCTAGTGAAAATCCATATTTTCTAGGTTCTGTTTGTTTTCATCTATTTTTGTTTTTTCCCTTTAAGTTCCTGATCATCTCATATAAATCTACATTTTGCTATATAATACATCACATTTTTGTCAAAGATTCTCTATCCTGTTTTCTGTAAATGGATTGAAGCACTTGAGCTTCGGTTACCTGATCGATCAATATATACAGTTTATATTTCAGTGATTAGGTAATTAATAATTTTATGGTTGAATAATTTGGTACAGTCAGGGGAAGATCTATAAGGACACTGGCGGATCTACATGGCCATATGAGGATGCAATTGAACCCCCAAATATGTTGAAAATATCTGGAATAGGTACATTTAGTTGTAGAACAATTGTTCTACTGATAATCTCATGGGTTTTTTGGTCAGGAACTAGAGTTCAAATCCCATGTTTTCCCTTAAATTTGTTTTTATGAACTTTTGGCTTTCTTTTCAAAATTTTATTCAGTGGGATGATATTGAATATTGATGGGACCTGAATTAACTAGCAAGCTATAATAGAATATTTTTTTACCAAGAACAATAATATTTATTTTGTTGTTTAGTTAGTTAATCTTAAAATTTTCTATGATGAATTATTTTTCTTGACCTCGTACCTTTCATATTAATTCGATTTTTTTAACAAACAAAACGTTAATTCATTTACTAAATTTTCTTTTAATGACTAGATAATAGCTCTTATTACAATAATACTTTAAGAAAGAAGGGAAAACTAAAGGTCTACAACTATTTTCTAAATTATAAATTTTGAGTTGTATATACTCCCTCCTTCTCGGCTTAATTGACCAATCGTGACCGGGCACGGAGACTAAGGAAAAACAGATTTTCCGGAATCTTTGACTTTTTCAAAGGTGAAGATTAAGAATGGAGATTTTGAGGGTGGAAATTGTGAGAGAATTTACCATTTATGGGCTAGAACAATTAGGTTGGGACAAACAAATATGACAAGTTGGCCAATTAGATCGGGACGAAGGAAGTATATTTTATTGTTAAATAATACCCCATTTATATATACTTAAAAATGATATATTGCACCGTTGTTTTAAAGTTCTAGATGTGCCACTGTATAAGAGGACAAGGGGGTACAACTGTACCCTTAAAAATGTTCTGATCAAATACATATATGGGGTATCACTATGAGTGAAGTATAGAGGTGTTTTGATAGATAGGTCTTACCTTTTAAATTGAAACACAAGGGTTCAAGTCTCCTTTCCTACTGTTTTGTTGTTTTTCTAGCAAAACAAAATTCTTCTAGCTCTTTTAGTTAGTTTTAAAATTTTGAATAAACTAGACGAAGTTGGATAACTCATGTAGCAGAGCATTTACTACCTAGACATTTTCGAATCACCATAGAGGGAGGGGAGGTTTATTCGTGGAAGGAGGGGAGGATTTTTTCTTTGTTCTAATTAGATTAGGAGAAAAAAAAATAATTGAATAAACCATGGTATCAAGTCCCCTTTGCAAATTTTCTCTTTAGATGGAATCCATGTTACGAAATTCATTTGATAGTCCAAACCATGAAGCCATGAAAGCTAAGAAATTCATCAATTGTTCTATTTATGTATTTCTTTTGCAATTGATCCATTTTTTTAGATCAAACTCAGTAAAAATTATTAAGTCTATTTTAATCTTAAAAATTTATTGTAGAAATTATTTTTCTTTGACTCATATCTTTAAGATTCAGGACAATTCAATTTTTGTTCTAATATGTAAATAAAAAGCTAAACGTTATTAAAAGGTTTATCACTACTTCTTTAATTATACCTTATAAATTTTATGTTGTATTGTACATATTATTGGATATTAAGTAGTTATATTTGTATATATATTTAAATAATTTATTGTACTCACATTATCAAAATCCTAGATCCGTCGCTAGATACGGTTTAGGATTCAAAATGGCCTTCATACGCGCGCGAGTAGTAGAGAGTGTACATTTATTGTCCGGTGAAAGGCAGTGTTAATTCTTTGATCTTGATAACATGAATTATGCTCGAAAAACTAGAGAGGAGAGGACACACAGCTCTACACATTCTATTACAAGCAGCATACAGCCAATGCATACGTACAACAAACAAGTGAGGAGAGAGAGAGAGAAAAAGGGTATTGGGACCCACTCAGCAGCTAAATCTATGGCTGACCGACTTTGAAATTAAGAGATAAAGGACATCCAAGTGAGAAATTAAGCTTAACTTAATTACAAGAGAAAGAGAGAGATAGGAAATATTCTCTTTAGCTTTCAAATGCTTTATTTTGGTGTCTTCCTCTTCAAATCAAACAAATCCTCCACCACCAACACCCGGCCTTCAACACATTAATATTGTTTTCTTCTGGTCTTTTAGGATTCAAACCTTCTTAGTATATATATATTATTTGTGTTTGTGGTTTTCTGGTTTCTCCTCTTCTAGTTCTACCTTGCTCTTTTGGCACTGCTCAAAACATCTGAATAATACCAAACCATTTTATCTGTTTGTATTTGGAGAAAAAAAAGTAAACCAAACTCTCTCTTGTATTCTAGCCTTCCAAAACCAAAATTAGCCCTTTGGATTTTTTCTCTTTTTCTATCATGTCTGGTGATGTTTTTTCTGTTCCCAATTCAGCAGCAGCCAAAGTTATCCCTCATGAACCAAACCCTATTTCCAAGGCCCCCTCCTCAAAGAAGCGAAGAAATCTTCCAGGAACACCAGGTACTTGATTCATTATAATACACACACATACACGTGTGTTTGTGTGTGCTTACTAATCTTAATTAATTGATGTTTTGGTGGTAATTAATACAGATCCAGATGCAGAAGTGATAGCACTCTCACCAAAGACATTAATGGCAACAAACAGATTCATCTGCGAAATCTGCAACAAAGGTTTCCAGAGGGACCAAAATCTGCAGCTTCACAGAAGAGGGCATAATCTGCCGTGGAAGCTGAAGCAACGAGCCAAAACGGATCAGATAAAGAAGAAGGTGTACATATGCCCGGAGAAGACCTGCGTCCACCACGAGCCGGGCCGGGCCCTGGGCGACCTCACTGGCATCAAGAAGCACTTCAGCAGGAAGCATGGCGAGAAGAAGTGGAAGTGTGAGAAATGTTCAAAGAAATACGCAGTTCAGTCTGACTGGAAAGCCCATTCTAAGACCTGTGGGACGAGGGAGTACAAATGTGACTGTGGAACCCTCTTTTCCAGGTATGACCTCATTTTTTTTTACTCCTCTTTAATTCTTGCTACAGAATATATATTAATTGTTGCTGCACCAATTTAATGCTTCATGTTTTTCTGTGTTTGTCACCTTTAACTAATATTGCCATCAGCTGCAAATGATTAGGTCATAAGTGTTTTTGTACATGTATACATCACATGATTCTTTGATGAATTAATGGAATTTAATTTCCTTTTTTTATATATACAGGAAAGATAGTTTCATCACTCACAGAGCTTTCTGTGATGCATTGGCTGAAGAAAGTGCAAGAATCACAAGTGTTGGTACAAACAATTTGAACTTCAGAAATGAAATGATGAACAATACTCATCAGTCTAATTTGGAGCATGGCTTCACAAATCCCACCGGAATCCCACATCTCGGTGGCCACTTCCGGCCGGAGTTCGTTCAGCAAAAGCCAAGGTTATCACTTTGGTTGGACAATCAAGCAAACTCTAATCAACTTAACTCCATTGATCATAATTCAAATATATTCATCCCCACCAGTTCAAGTGGACTGCCTGATATGATCCAAATGGCATCAAACAGTCTTTTCGGCCCGAATTCATCAATGGGAAACTACGCAAATCTGTCTTTATCTCCACTGCAACAACCTCAGGGTCCAAAAGAGGAGCAAGTAAGTTGCAACAAAGGAAACACATCAATGGCAGATTCTCTCGCTTCACTTTACAACTCAGACTCATTGTCAAAATCCTCACCGACGGGGCCGATGTCTGCAACCGCGCTTCTGCAAAAAGCGGCCCAAATGGGCTCAACACAAAGCGGCCCAACGTTCTTTGGCAACACGGTGGGAGTGATGAACTCTTCATCTCCGTCTTCTTCGTCCACAAACACTCTACCTTTTGCACAAAACAGAAGCGAGTTGCACCAGGTGTTCGCCGGCCAACCCGCCGACACAATGATGAATTTCAGCTCCGCCAACAATCATGGTGCACAAATTGGGCAGTCAGGGTTGCATGGGGTGGAGAATAGTTTGACGAGGGACTTTCTGGGTATGGGCGGCGGAGGAGGGCCGTTCTCGCCGCAAGAACTGGCCAAATTTGCTTCGATGAGTTCGGCCATGGGAATCAGCCACTTCACTAGCAATCACTAGCAACAATCTGTTTTCTTCTTCTTGTCTTTTCTTTTTTTCTTTTTATTTTTTGTACCATATAATAATGTGCAAAGGCCTAGCGCAAACCTTATCATGAATAGCCAATAGGCCAGCTCATATATATTCCCTCTTCATTTCCACATAAAACCAACTATTTCATCTTCCAATTTTAATCTTTTATTCTAAAATAAGTACTCTGCATAATTTTTGCCTACAAAATATTGAGGGAAAAGAAAAACTCTATTTAAGAACTTGTATAATTTAACCTTTTTCTCAATATTTGTGGTCTAATGACATTGACTTATCAGTTTATGCTTGAAGTCAGGAGTCTGCAACCTACTCAAAGAAAAAGGAAAAAAAGAGCTTGTATAATTCTTCTCTGCCAAATAGTATTCAAAATTGAGAGGTAATATTATTTTTGGTTACATAACTTTTTACTCGTACAATTTTGATCTAAATTAGGATAAAAATGCAATTTGGTCTCGTATTTTTAGAACTTATCCGCATTTAGCCCTTTTCTCACCGCTAGCGACCAATTTGGCCGGAAAATCACACTTGTGGGTCATTCGCCATTGCCATGTATTTAAAAATTTGGCCAAATTAGTCACCGAAGATGAAAAATGATTAAAGTCAGACAAATTCTAAATATTCGAGACAAAATTGAATTTTTAACTTTTTAGAACCAAAATTGTATAAGTAGAAAGTTATGGGACAAAAATGAATTTAGCTCCAAAAATTATTCACTACTATTTCTAGACATTAATGAGAAGTGAAGACCATAAATTGATAAGGGGACTTACATAGTTTGAAAATAACTCTAGTTAAATTAGTAAAATAATTCTTCAAGCCCAAAAATTAGGGTCTAGTATCAACATTTACTCGATTAGTATGTGATTTCTCATTTTAGTTAATTTATAATATTGGACTTGAAATGAAGTGATATTTGGCTTCACACAAGCTAAGGAGAAAAACCATAACTTTAATGTCGTTCACTTCTCCTGATTGTTGCTCCAACTTAGCAAAATAGACCATTGAAGTGGCAATTGTTCAAGGGTCACCTTGCAAATATCCGTAAGTTGATCATATCTTATGATGTGAAGGTGAGAGCAATGTCATTGTAACCCAATAAGTAGGGATACAATTTTAACTGAGAAGATGAAATCAGATTTCAAATCCTCGATCTTGTAAGGAGTTAAGAGAAGTGAGTCGAAGGCTGATTTTAGGTCATCCTTCTTTTTAGTCTACTATAACCATAACAATTCCCCACCAAATTACATCATACTCACTAGTAAACCACTTTGAGCTGAGATTAAAGTGGAGAGCAAGTGTGTGACAAATTTGGTATTTAAAAAAATAATTCTGATTGTGTAGGCAAGCATTCACTACTTTTGACCCCCTAGAAAAAAAAAGTGATGTGGATTTCGAATAAAAGCTAGTTAAAAATGTTGACTCGTATTTGTAGCTAAAAAATAAATAAGGTGGAAAAGCTAGTCTTTAGCTTGTTAGGAGTTGAATGTAAGGACTTGTGATGTTGTGTTGAGGCGTAGTTGAGAGTAGCTAACTCAATTAGTTCAACTTTAGTCACTTGATCCATATTTATCCTACCTTGTCTGAAATTCCTACATTACAACAAAAAATAAAGTCATTTTTATTCTTTGATACTCATTTCAAGTGCGATAGAGAGGTTAGACGATAAAGAAGCATATGGTCGGTCGTGCATGTGAATCAACATGAGCGTAAACACTGATACACGTTAATTATGCATATATTTAGGTCGAGTTAGGATAATATTTTATAGCATTTACTAGCGTATTTGGTCAAGAGTTGAATGGATTTATGTAATTTGGACCATTTAATGTGTTTGACTTGTCTTTGAGGTATTGGTTTTGACTGGTTTTTGTCGGTTTTGACTGTCCTTCGACTTGTCTTTGAGGTATTTTGAGTAATTTCAGGGTTAAAAGTCGTACTTTATGACTAACGGACGAAAGGACAAGTCGAAGAAAAGTAAAAACCGACAAAAACCAGTCAAAACCAGCAAAAACCGACTTAGACCGGTCTAGAAACTAATTTGGGCATGAACCGGCGCGACCACATCAGCAAACCAATGCGGCCGCGACGAAAACAACGTGCAATGTAAATCGACACTGACGTTGCAACGTGGCTGCATCCAACATGCTCGTGTATTAGGGTTAGAGAGTAGTGTTTTATGACAATGTTTGATTTAAGTTTTTTATTTATAGACTCCGATTTTAGTTATCTATTTATATGTTTGTTTTATTCCATAACTGAGCATAAATTGATCACTTAGGCTTAGTTTACCTGTTTAGCAATTCCGCTTCTAGAGGAGGGAATTGTTAATATACGTACAACATATAGCATCATTGCCTATGGCTGTGTAGGCAAGGGTTAAGGGTATTTTGGGAGTTGTTAGGATTAATTAACTCGAGAGAGGGTAGTTGTCCTAACTAATCCACGACTTAGTCGCTTCGATGAAAGACTAAGTTATTTAAGTGTCGTCTAATAGATACTAAAATTAGTTTAAAAGTCTATAAGTTAAACTTAATCAATACTGAAGTAATTCATGAAATCGATACCCTAGGATACATTCTCGTTAATTGGAATTTCCTTGTTTGTTAAGTTAGTTAATTAGTTGAAGTAATTTAGTTTATTAAAATCAATTACACAATCGAGTGTCTAGTTAGGATAATCTAGAAAATTAGGGTATCAAAATGCGTTAACCTGTTCTCTGAGGATCGACCTTGACTTTTCCTATACTTATCTACACCCGTATACTTGCGGTATTTTTGGGTTAGAATTAGGCCTGTCAAGTTTTTGGCGCCGTTGCCGGGGAATATATATAGCGTCTTAGTTTTTATCCTGAGTAATAGGAGGATACTAGACTATATTTTACTTTTCTCTAATTTCAATTTTGTAATTTAATTTTTATTTTTATTTATTTATTTAATTTTTATATTACGTGGTATTTCTTTTCGGTGGTGTTTCCAGGTTTCGCATGCAAACCAGATCAAAAGGGAAAGAACATCTTTTCCTTGGCAAGGCCCGAACACAAAGCACAGTTTGATGAGCTCCGTCATCACCCAATCTTACCAACCCGATTCAGCAATGAAGAATTAACTCGGGCGATGGGCCTCCACGACAATGTCCGTGCTTTGTTGACTCAGGTTGGGTTACTCCGGTTCATGAGTGTCCAACCAACTTACATGAGGATCACCCTCGAGTTACTGAGTACGTTCACAATCACAGTAGCTAGCTCCTTCGATTCACGCTGACCGGATGGCATTACCTTCCAACTGATGGGCAAACCACGCTCACTGACATATAGCCAGCTGGACCGGATATATGGCTTCCCGAAAGCTTCTAATGAGGAGCCACCGACCCCCAAGCATTTTGGGGTTTGCTGACAACCACTCCACCCCTTGTGGCAGCACAATAATATGTATCGAATTCAACTAAAGCTTCGTGGATTCGCAATCCCGTAATTCGATACATACAGAAAATGCTATTCCATACCTTATTTGCACGACGTGAAACAGGGGCTATGAGTCAGACTAAATTACAAATGCTCTGGAACATACTGCATGGATACAAAGTCGACTATGCTAAGATTTTGATGGAGCACTTCGCGAGTGTCATCCGGAAACAGAAGGATAGCACCATGATTGGAGGCTTAATTACTCCGATAACAACTTCATTTGATGACATAGACTTGGCTGACATGGTGCCGGTAAAAGGTGAGATCCAGTTCACATGGGACTTGCTAGAAAGCATTCAAGTCATGGTTCTAGGAGAAAATGGGACGGTTCCTTATGTTTACCAAAAGGTCGGACCTTACTTGCGTCTTTCTTTCGAGCTCGGGACAGTTGTGAGAGCTATCACTGATACAACCAATCTCTCCTTATCCACTGAAGAACATCTTGAGTTGTCCCAATCACCGAATTTTAAAGTTTTTCGATCCGAGCAAACAACCAAAGGTAGTAGCCGGGCCCCGAGACCACCAAAGAAGAAATGAGCAGCAATAGTCGTTGCTTCAGAGTCCGAACACAATGAGGACATGGAAGGAATCATCACATCCCTTAAGGACGATGCCCAAATTTGTAATGAGTCGGTGCAACCAATCTGCACCTCCATGGATAGACAGCGGACGGAAGTCTAGGGGGCCCTTCAAACGATCCATACGGAGTTACATGACCAATGAGGGATCCTGAACACACTCCTTGAAATGAGTACTGAAGAACAAGCTTGGAGACAACAACAGAGGATCAAGTGGGAGGCCTTGACTTAGTTTTGGAGCCAACATGGGTTCCAACCACCTCCGCCACCAAGTGATTTTGTAAGTTCGCACCAAGGCATACCACTCTTTTCCTCCAAACATTGGTTTTCAGCCAAGTTTGTGGGAGGGGGTGTACCGTGGGACGTCTTGGCCGCTATATTTAGATTCTTGTTGCTGTTTCTTTTGTTGTTTAGTTGGTTATTTTGCTTTACATGTTTGATCGTTTGTCTTGCAGTTTCGTTATATTGGGTTAATTGCTAGGTCTGTGAACCCACTTGCATAGTTTGCTGCTTTGAGTACTGGGTCTGTGTGCCCATTTATTTGTCTTTTTGGTGTTGTTGGGTCTGTGAACCCAGTTTTATTATTTAGTTATCATGTTGGGTCGTAGGACTCTAGATTTTAATTGTTTTTGTTTTTAGAGTCAGAAGAAGAGATAAACCCGAGAAAGTAAAAGTAACAAGTGAAAAGAAAAAGAAAAAATAGGGAAAGATGGATGGTGAATGATAAATGATGAGATGATTTTGAGAAGTAGATGAAAAATGGCTCATAATAGAGCATGCGAAGTGACTTGAAATGAAATTGAGCTTGAACCCAGAATATTCAATCAAAATTAACCTTATGAGAATTTGAGCCTAATTGTACTCCTATTTTTGGAGTAATAGACATTCTTTCGGTGTGAATTTGATTGAATACGTGCACTAGTCTCTAACAACTTGCCTTGAGTCTGTGCTAAGAATGTGTCAAGTATGTAGTATGAGGAAATGATCTGAGGCTTTTTGTTTAAGCCTATTTTGTGCCATGAAGAGTTGCCTTTGTACCACAAGTTCAGTATTTATCCCCAGTTAGCCCACTATAGTTTGAAAACTGTATTAAATCGACATGTTTTGACTTATAGACCACAGGTTAAGCCGTTGACTATCCTTAACCACCTGTTATACCTTTTACAATAGTCAGATACCAAAGTCTATTTAAAAGAAACCAATGCCTATTCAAGTATAGAATACGGTTATAAAGTGGGGTCTTTTTTTTTTTTCAGAAAATAACCAAAAAAAAAAAAAAATTGTTATCTTTCCTATATTGAATACAAGAAATAAAATGATAACTTTCTTTTTCAATAGTTAATTTCTTAGCTAAACATATATATACTTTGTAGTTTAGAAGTCGAACTTAACATCTTGGGATCATCAAAATTCTCACCAGATGATACATAATTTGCGATAAATGGTGCTCCTGCAACACTAATTATCACAAATTATGGGTATTAACTAATTTTTTTATCAATAATCAAGACTTTCAAAGAACATATTTAATAATTTATCTAATAAACACACTAGATCTTAATCAATTATAGATAGAGGATAAAAAACAAATTAAATTTTAGGTTGCTCTAACAACTAGAGAGAGTGGTGATTTAAAGAAGAAAAAACACACCTATCTATCCTCTCCATATCTCTCTGCCACCACACTCTCTCAATCCTTATATATACAAACTCAACCTTGATGAGATTGTCTTGTGAGTATCATCATCAATCAGACCCTAATTCCAAAAAACATTCCTCTCGTCCTTTTCTTGAACCTTAACCTTATTTTTTCTTTTGGATTCATCATTATTTGTCATTGTTAAGTCTCAAAATTTGAAATAACACTCACATGCTATGCATCATGAGCTTTAAGCCCATCAATCCAACTGTAACCCACATCATCACTGAATTGTTCTTTTTGCCTATACATAATATGTTGCAGGATGTAAAACAATGTTAAGACAGGTTTCATTCAGAATCAAGAATTACTGAGTGAAATGCTTGGTTAACAAATCCATATTTGAATACCTTTTGGAAGTTACATGTGTTCCTTTCAAATGCCCTCTTTAGAATCCAATTTTCAATTCGGCCTTCTTTATGATTAATCTATGATGTTGAGTTAATTATAAGAATCTATAAGAGTTAAATGAGAACACTATGTTATAATCCTCAAGAGAGTATAATGCAAAATATATTAAAGTATCTAAGGAAGCATATTTCACAACGGAACTCTTGCTTGCTTGGTGCCTTATGGAAGTAAAGATACCCCCTCTCTCCACCCCCCCCCCCCCCAAACTAGATATCATTGGAGCTGATATCATTGGCAAATTGGATGACAACAGGCTCATATGCTGACTTTAAGACACAACATTCAGTCAAAACAAAACATTTAGATCTGTCATACTAAAATTTGTTCTAATTTGGTTTAGTAAACGAAGATCCAACCTAACAGTCGTTTATGAGTCCTTGCCTTCATCGGTTGTATTGTTTCTTCGACTTTTAAATTGGCGTAGATTCAAGCCTCTCATATATTATTTAAATTAAAGCATAATGGTACGAGGTGAAATAGACATAGAATTATCCAAGATCCAAATGAAGGAATACTAGTACATCCAAACATCATTATCAGAGCCCTTCAGTCCAAACAAACTCTCTTCCATCAAAATAAAAGTCTATGCACTAGGGCTGCACTATAAATGTGTTAAGACCTATATATTGGAGATGTGTTAAGACCAATACCCGTATATTGGTATTGTCCATGGGAAAAAAATGCTATTAAGGTCACAAACTAGGACATTAAAGGTTATAGTCTTAAGTTGTCTTTTAGCAAGTATGACACTGAAACCCTGTTCACTTCCAAATTTAGGTTTTCAGAATAAATATAGTAAAGAACAAAAGAGCACGAAGACTATTAGTCTTAAAATAAACATTTATTGAAGCTTATATAATTAAACTAAAACTACATCCTCATCAGTACATCTTTGTCGGCCTTGCAAATATATTTGATTTTTCTCTAGATTACCTTGTAAACAAATATGTCTACGACTTGAATAGACTTGTTCAATGCAGCCTCTAATTAGTCCTTCTTCATCCTTGCTTCTTCAATAAAATGAGAGACCCATGATTGATATAAGCAAAATCACAATGTATCAAAATCAGAATATCGTATAGGACAGGAATAGATTAGACATGGAAATAAGCATTACATTATTAACAAGAGAATAAGAATACGTAATTGAAACCTGAACACCAATATTCGATGACTGTAAGGTAGCGACAAACTCTAAGGGGAACATCTACCGGTGGCCTCAGCAGGGTCGCGCGCAGTCTGGGCTCTAGTGATGGGTGGAAAGGTTGAGCGGCAAAAGGTGGTGGGAGGGAAATGGGAAAGTGAGAAAACCCTAGCTTCGAATAAGGAACGATTGCTAAATTTTTGAAGTCATTTCAGTCCAAATTTGATTTATTAGTTTTACTGTGAAAATAATTTAACGTCAAAATAAAATTATTTAACTACACATAAGCAACTATGCATTGGGAAACAGTGGACTATTAGCGCGGAAAAGGTTAATAGACTACCCACTTCATAAACTGTGAAGAAAAGTGTAGTCTATTACCACAAAAAAAATGAGCTAATAGACTACACTTATTAAAAATTGAGGTACATTTGTAATCTATTTGCAAGTTGTTGCGCAAATAGACTATGCTTTGGCAAAAAGACGTGGTTAATACAAGCATCAACCTTTTGCAGAACTCGTTCCCTAAGAAAAAAAAATTGTAGCTTCTTATTTTACACAAAAAAAAAAAAAAGAAATCGTTAAGCCCAGATACAAATCATGCCCCTGAACAATCGGAATTGCTAGAATACCTTGGATTTCATCTATCCTCTCTTGGAAAACCAAGGGACCAAAAGTTGTGACTTTTCATAATTAACCAATTACCCAGAAGCAACCTCATACATCCCAAGACATTTTTTAATCTGGGTACCATCATTAGTTGTCGCTCTAAAAGAAGGAGGCTATCATCAATAAAAAAACAAGTGTAAAATATTTAAACAAGAATATGCGATCCGAACACCTCGAAAATTCCCCCTCTCCTGAAAAGTTCTCAGCAACAGCCCTGGGAGTATAGAGAAAAAGAAGAAGAGACGACACGGGGTCACCCTATCGAAGGCCCCTATATGGCCGAAAATGCCCACCAACCTCGCCATTAAGATTAAACTCATACGAGATAGATGACATGCTATGCATTAGCAGCTCTACAACAGCACTAGAAACACCCAACTTAATCATCAAAGCAGACATAGAAATCCACTCCAACCTGTAATGTGCCTTTCTCATATCCAACTTCAAAGCACGAAATCTCGTTCTTGTCTGCTTATTACTTCTCAGCCAACGTGTACACTCAAATCTAATGAGAACATTATCCATAATAAGTTGTCTCAGTATACAAGCACCTTATTATAGATCAATAATTTGGGCCGAAGTCGGCCCTAAACGATTAGAAAGAACCCTAAAATAATCTTGAACACAGTATTGCACAAGCTAATCGGGCGATAATCCTTCAAAACCTGCGGGGTGAAAACCTTGGGTATTAAAGTAACAAGATTCCACTCTGTCAACTCCGCTATACCATTAAGAACGGCCAAATTATCGATGTCACGGATGGCCCGACAAAAGCCCAAGACTTCTAAAAAATAGTCTCGTGAAACTATCTAGCCCAGGAGCTTTAGAAGGATGTATATCAAATAGAGCTTTTTCGAAACTCCTCAGCTACAAACGTGCAAAGATACGATCCGCCATTCCTAGTGTAACACACGACTCAACAATTTCCAATACCTCGGATATAAGATTAGTAGAAGGACTGGAAATGACAAATAGCTCACTGTAATACTGTACCACAATCTCCATCATAGCCGGCACTGAATCAAACAAGTTTCCATGCAAATTAACCCGACCCGAATTCTTCCATCGTCGCTTAGAAGCACATGCTTGGAAATACTGGGTATTTCTATCTCTAAACTGCAACCGGTTTACCCGAGACCTTTGATGCCATTGCGCATCATCCACCGCAATCAATCCCTTTAATTCACACTGCAAATTTGGACTTCATATATATCTACAGCGGTCATCTGAGGATGTGATGATAAATCTAACTTATGTCTCATACTAGCAATATGTCTCCACACTCCCCTAAATCTTGACCTTGCCCATGAGACAGGAAAATTTTACATAGCGTGCAACTTCTCAATCAAACACATATGCTCCCCTAACCCCGTCCAAAACTCCTCTACCATCGGCAGACAATCCTCTTCACAAAGCCATTTATTCTAAAAAAAAACCATTTAGATTGTCGTGTCAAAGACGAATGTGCAGCGCCGCCCAATTTTAAACATATGAGGCAATGGTCAAAACCAAAAAAGTTCAAAGATTGCACCATAGTAGTGGGGAATAAAACATGCCACTTAAAATTGGCCAAACAACGATCTAGCCCTTTCCAAATTTACCGCCCCTCCTTGATGTCGGTTAAACCACGTAAAAGACTCCCTAGAATAATGAATATCATGTAACCTAGCTACATCAATAGCATCTCAAAAACTATTGACTGGGAAAACGATTGTGGGCACCCCTAAATTCTCAGAATTATACAGAATATTATCAAAATCACCCCCTACCAACCAGGGTAACTCGGGAAGGGTGTCCAAAGTGGTAAGCTGCCAAGAATGTGATCACAAATGTGAGATTGGATTCCCTTTAAAAACTAGTAAATCTCCAAAATAATGAATCATATAACACTGTACAATTTTTAGAATACGACAAAATAGAAATGTCAATATTATTCTTCCAAAAAAAAAAGTAAACCACCACTACAACCCACCGGGTCAACACAAAACATTCAGCAAAATAAAAAATTGAACGTTAGAAGAAAACATAGAGAGACCTTTGACTAAAAAATATAAAAAAATAGTTGGGTCCTTGTTAGCAATCAACTACTGTAAATTTCGGAACACACATCGGTTCCCAATTCCCTAAGCATTCCAAACTATACAACTCTTAGTAACTGGTGGGGTTGGGTATCACCAGCTTTCGCCCTCACAATAGCAACTTCCGCCCTCACAATAGCAGCTTCCGCCTTCATAATACAAGCACGCTTGTCATTCTGGTCTTCACTCCATCGTCAAGCCCCCTTTTCTTTCCTACTCCCATAATCGGGACTAAAGCCAACTAGTGGGCTTCCTGAATTTTTTTTCCACTACCTCTTAGCCAACCCCCCATTTGTTTCCCCTTAGCAACACCACCCTCATTACCTACAGCCTTTCAAAGTCGATCAAACGCCGCAACTACTAACATAACATGTCCTTCTAGTGCACTATCCGAATTTCTAGCCTCACTCGAACACCCCGCTAATCAGCTGCATTCACAACCATCCATTTTCACTTCAGCATGCCCATCATTGGCTTCCACCCTCTTTCCAGGTCGTTGCTATGATTTGGATTGCAAGCCACCCACTCCAGAAACTCCCTCCTCCCCCCCATCAACTGTATCACTTGTACCTGAAAACAAGCATTCAATCATCACCTTCGAAGACAGCTCACACCCATCAGCACGAAGCCACGAACCAATATGCCTCACTATTGATTTACCTTCCTCCTTAGCCACAAGTAGTGTAGGGCAATCTTCTTCCATATGTCGAGTTTGCCATAATTGGTGACAAAAATCAGTCAACTTCTCAAAACAGCATAAAACGACATCGCAAACAACCCAATAGACACAGACGTGCCGCAGCATAGAGACTTCGATATATCCAACATCACTATCACCCTCAAGTATCGCCCCTAAGGACGAGCACCCGTTTGTAAATCCACCTTCGCAACCGAATTCCGGCCAACAGCCCACCCCACATCAGCTATCATGTTGTGAAACTGCAGACCGTGAAGTTGAAACAAAAATGGCACGCTTCGGACATCCAACTCCTCCAATTTTTCATTCTCGTCTAGCCGGCACAAACCCATCAGAGCCTCGTTGAAATTCTAAGGTTTTTTACTAAAACTCTACTGCATTCAACATGATCTCCAAACTGAAACGCAAGCAAGTCTTTTTTAATATTACTGATGTCCAAAGTGCCTTCTAGTTTCCATATACGGCGTAAAGTCGTCCAAATCCTACTAGCCAATTGGACGATTTAGAACAAACCTGCCAAACAAGCTCACCATAGATAGTGGTAATAACTCAACTTTGACAGCAACCTCACCAATTTCCGCCTCTGATAGATGGAGAGCATAAAACAAACCTGCTAAAGAAGAAACTTCTTCTGCCGCCATAGTGGTTGAAGACATAGAAGAAAACTAGGGTTGAAAAAAGCGAAACCCCTCATTCACCAGTCACTTACCAAATACAAACATGAAACAAGCAGACATATAAGACACTAGAGGGAAAATCTGGTGGAAAACTGAGCAAGACGGCTAGAAAACACGCACGCCAACGGTGGTTAGGCTCATGTAAGAAAAATCCTAGAAAAACCCTAATGTAAACTAAGTAGAGATGTTGACGGTTAAAAAAAAAACCTAGTTCAATTAAGCATTTTTTTGGCTTCAAAAGTCATTTTTTCCCTAATATATTATAGATTTTGATTTAATTACTTATTTAGTGAAAGCAAATGGTTACATATTCACTCCTTATAGAACTTCTATCAAACTTTTGGGATGATGTTTATAAAACTTAGGCAGCAACTATTCGCAATCCACTAAATTTATTAACGCATGTCAATTACCTATGTAGCTCACTAATACCAAATTCTTAATACAACACATTTAATTACAATATTACCCTTGAAATTTAGTGAGATCCAAATAATAACAGTCTAAAATTTATCATGATTCACGTTTTTATTAAGAAAAAGAGAGATTTTTCCTTCTTCCATTTTGAAAGAATAAAAAAACAAAATGAAAAGCCAAAATGCTTGACTATCAGGGGAATATGTCGGCCCAAATTAAGCTGCACGTCGGTTAATTTCTCATGGGGATGCTTGGATGATAAATTGCTTTCAAGTTGAAGTGATTGAATGATTTGAAATGAAAATAGTTTTAAAATAAATCCTCTAAAATTATCCAAGTAGGAATGGAATTATTTTGTCAAATTCAGAAATGAAAACGTACACATAAAAGACTTAATTATCATAATGAATTTTCATTTTAAACCAATCGGTGATAGGTTAAATAGTTCTTTAGACGTATAAATCAATCTTTGTTCATCCAACTCAGTTTTTAAATTCCTGAAAAATTAATTTAGAATGAAGTAGAAATCCAAAATGAATCTATATAAGCAACAACCGATTTCCTGTTATAGATAATTTGGAGTTTTAGGAGCATTATTGCATGATACAATGTCATTATCAATTGGAGTATTATTGGGAATTCTGTTTTGGTATTTAATTAAATTCTTGAAATTGATGGGAATAAATTAAGTAATGGTGTTTCTTGACTGCTGCTCTTTGGTCAACTTTGGTGGGTTTTGGTTTTGTTAGTTGTCTAATTTATTAATCTCATCATTTTCGTTTCCACACCTTGGGCGTTGGATTTGTCTTGCTTCTTGTATTTATCTTCATTTTCCTTCTCATTGTAACACCAACGTATTTTTATTTTTCTCCTTCTCCGCTCAAAAATTTCAATTAGTGAGAATAATGAATACATAAGATAGGACGGAACGTGAGTAAAAGATACATAGTTAAGTTAATCATGTATCTTAACATTTTTTTTATTGTAATGAGAATATTCGACAAATATTATTTGAACATCTCCAAAAAAAGAAAAAAAAGTCAAACAATTCACGGGTGCATATAGGAGTATCCATTGTGAAAATTTGAAGCCCACCTAATTTACTAACTTAAACGACACACAACTTTTTCCTTTGAAAAGAAAAAGAAAAAAGAAAGAAAAATGATAGAAAGACCCTTAAAGCAAACTCCATTCCCAACAAGAATTCGAAAATTGAAAGTTTTGGACCTTGACCTTATAAGTAAATAGTATTTTAATAAATTTGTAAGCATATAGTATGCAAGTATTGGAATTAGGGCAGAATGTTAGGTAATCTAATACTAAAAAGGGTATGGGAATTATGAAAAAGATTCTTGGAAGCCAACATGCATGCTTGTCTTATATATCTGTCTCAACCTCATTTTTCCCTGATTAATCACTTTATTACACGAAGATAGAGACTGTTTCAATCTTAAATCGATGACTTACGGTAAAAATAATTATGACTTTTACAAGAAAACTTTCTGTTGTGGACGTTGACCACCCTCACCTTTTTGGTTGTGTCATCTATGCAATTTCCTATTTTCAGCCTCAATTTGGAATCTTTCTGCTTTATCTGCCGTCTTGTTACTCCATTTATTTCAGATTTTAGTCTACTACTGTATACTATATGGTATGTAATATTGTCAAATATTGAGATATATTAATTATATACTGAAATTGTATTAACAGGTGAATCAAGACAATCTAAGAAGAGGAAGCAAGTTGTAGCAGCTCTCAACTGTTATAACTGCTCCCCCTCAATTAACAAAAAACTAAGGTTACAACTAAAGCTATCTACAGCTAAATTATAGTTTACACAACATGATCAGTACAAATTGAGTATGCAGAAACCCAAAATGACTAGAAGACAAGGCTTTAGTAAGTATGTATGTATGCTGACTCTTGTTCATTGGAACATAGCCCACATTTATCTCCATGGCACCCACCTTTTCCCTGATCAAGTGTCTGTCCATTTCCACATGTTTAGTACGAGAGTTGAAGTCCATTATTTCAGGCAAGAGTGATGACCCCTTCATTTCGAACGATAAAGCAGTAGGTTTCTTTAGTGAAATTCCAAGCTCTTTGAGTAAGTTCTGAATCCAATCAACTTCTGTAGCAGCAAGAACCAATGATCTGTACTCAGCCTCAGTGCTACTCCTCGCTCCTTACTCTGCTTCCTTGAGCACCGTACTGATATACGTTGTTTATGCATATATTTAGACCGACTTCTAGTATTTTCGTTGTGTTTGCATATAAATTCGGTGGTTTTATGTTCTATTTGATTATCTTGAGTCAAATAACGTGTTTACTTATTTTGTAGTAAAATTCTCATATTTTAGGACCAAAATCCATTGGATTAAGGTCCGGAAGAAAGAACAAGGTTATTAGGGGTCAAACGAGCAAGAAAAAGAGGCGAAATGGTGAAAGAAATGGAACGCAATTCCTGACACGTCTTTCGTATTTTGCCCATATCTTGAGATCTACAAGTCTGATTGAGGTGCAAATTGGTGGCGTTGGAAAGCTAATTTAAAGGGCTACAACTTTGTCTGATATAGCCATATCTCAGTTCAGACAGAAAGAGCTTCAAAACGGCTTTGAAGTTGGACAATCAGTGCAGATTCGACCCATTACTTGGCCCCTAAGTCTTAAACGCATTTTTTGGAAGATTTTCCTATACAACATCATATTTTATTCCTCTTTATCCTAGAGATGTACTCCTATAAATATCTCAAGTTTATAGACAAGTTGGAAGGATCAATTCATAATCCCATATCATTGGAAGCACCTTGGAGGCTTGAAACAAAGGGCAAGAAACGCGAAGCGACAAAGATCAAGATCCAAGATTCCGGATATTGTCGCTTTCTTTATCTTTATTGTTCAGGAATGTTTGTCTATGGATCTTTTTAGATGTTACTGATAAACATGAGTAGCTAATTCCCTTGAGTTCTAGGGTTAGAGAGTAGGTTATATATCAACTATGTTTTGATTTCGTTCTTTTAATTCTAGACTTCGTTCTTAATCGTTCATCTATATGCTTGTTTTATTACTATGAATTTTGTCAATTTGGCCAATTGATGTTATTCTACATGCTTAACAATTCGACGTCCGAGAGGAGAGTTTTGTTAATAGGCTTACAAGCATATAGCGTAGGTACCAATAATCGTCCGAGAGGAGTGAGGTCTTGCGTAGACATCGGTTTTAGGAGCCCTTGGGAGTATTTTATGTGATAGTTAGTCTGAGAGGGTAATTGTTCATAATTGATCTACACGTTAACATCATCCGAGAAGAGGGTAAACTAGAGTAGTATCGCCTAATAACGATAGAATCTTTTTAAAAATTTAGAATAATAGAGTAACCAAACATAGAAGATCGTAATTGAAATCGAAGCCCTAGGATAAGTTTCTTATCTTATTTGAATCTCTTGTCATTACTTGTTTCCTTTTATTCAAGTATCTGTTTATTTTAGTTATTTCATCAGCCAATATATTATTCGAGAGTGTAGATAGGGAAGAACTATTATGACTAGGGTCAATTGAACATATGTAAACAGTCTTTGTGGGATCGACCTTTTTTCCCACTATTTACACTAGCATCGTACACTTGCGGTAACACTAGGGTCAAAAATAGTACATCACATACAATAGGAGTAGAGCCCAAGAACAAGCAACAACTCCTATCATTTGGACAGCGGGCCTAGTCTACATCTACAAACACTACAAGAAAAACTAATATTAGTGACGGGAAAAACCGTGGCTAAAAGATATAAAACTGTCACTAAAGACTTTTAGTGACGGTAGATCTCCTGTCACGGCCCCTGGCTATCGCTTCCGTAGCTAATTGTATATAGTGACGGGATGGGATCCCGTCACTAAAAACTATATAGTAAGAGTAATTTTCCTGTCATTAAAAGTCTTTTCAGTGACCAAAATTACTCTCACTAATACATTTTTCGCCCCTCATTAAATGGTAGCTTAATGAGCATTTTTATCTCATTATATTTAAATCATCATTTCCCTAAATAATATAATTTGTGATAAGATCTCTTCCCTGACATTTAGTAACTTTTTTTTTTCATCCTTGTAATATTGCCTGTAAATTTAATTCAGTGATAAATATAGCTATTAGTCTTTCATTATAAATTACTATATTATAATATTTAGAAGTATCATGACTGTATACCTAATTAAGAAAGCTAATAATAAATTAATAACTTCTAAAGAGCATATATTGTAATACAGAAGCACAAAAAGCTATTTGAAGCACAATGCATACATAGAAGGCTATTTCGAGTCTGAGCAAATACAACAACCAAGAAATAAAAAAAGGTGTCTTTAAGTTGCTTGAAAAACTTTAGAACTTCAAATAAGATCATTCGGGTGTTTCTTCGGGCACGACATTTCTAAATAGCTTTACAACCTGCAAGATAAAGAAACAAACTCAGAAAAAACAAAAAGCAGAAAATTTAGAAGTAGGTAGTGCAGTCAGGACCATCACATGTAATACTCAAAATTTCTAGGTTGCATGATAGACCTTTCATAGAGAAGTGCTTTGAGCAGAATAAAACATGTAAATAAATATACATTATAGGAGAAGCTTGCCTCATTTTTGTGTACGACATATGTGCATTGGAGAGACCACTACAGTTATTATGATACCAGACATGCAATAAATATAGACGTCTAGTCTTTCTTCTCTAGAAAAGACATCTTTAGCGACAAATACTAACATTCGAGAGAAGGGAATGCGTATTCTTCTAAATAGTTGAGAAGCATACCTTGATACAAACAAACCAATCATTGAGAAATTCTGCAGCCTCTTTATCCAGACTTCTGCCATATATGCAATCACAACAAATTAGACAAACGATGACTCACCAAAACACCTAGCAGGGTGCTGCTTATAAATAACTTAAGGAAGCTGCCTATGAACTTCAAAGCAAAGCTTGAGTTAATATCTGAGAGATCAAATATTTGCATTGCCTTAAAGAGCACCACAGGTGTGGCATCACTTACCACACCTTCCCCAAAATGACATTGTAGAGTAAAGGTTTCTCGTTCGGGCTTAGAACCTGCCAATTAGGTCCAAAAAAGAAAGAAATTACATCAGGTACTAGTATTAGGTCTATCATTTTCCTTGTCAGGTATGCCTTTACCTTTCTTTAAAAGAACCAAATAAATTGCAAAGTAATCAATACCTGTAATGCGCATGCATAATCTGTAGCTAGAAAAATGGCTCCAACAGCTGCATAAATGTCGTTTAATAATTGTTAATCCATCAACCCAAGTTCTTGTATGTAGAAAAACAATAGACAGATCTTAAACTTTAGAAATATCTTACTCGTTAACTAGCGCGTCATGCTGAAATCTAACACATACAATCTGAGAAGAAGGTATTTAATTTGAAAGTTTGAGAAAGAGGATACCAGCAACAAAGGGAAAATCAAACAACTAGTAGAGACTAAGAAAATAAGAAAATGAAATTGCATTAACGTCTTAAAGTTGATTTTCTCCAAGCTAGCCTATCTAAGTCGTGCAAATATATAAGCACTAGCCAATAAACTAGAGCGACAAGGGCATATAAAATAGAGTTTACATGTCACTTAAAATAAAATATATCTTGCACGGTAAGCAAATAAAGTTTACATGTCACTTAAAATAATATATATCTTGCACTAATTCGACACAAACCCTCATTTCAAGAACATCTATTTGTGACTTGTCTTCAAGATATTAGATTGCTAAAATGGATACAAATGGAGTTCATCTTGCCTTCAAGTACATGATAACTTAATTTAGCACGGAACAATATATAATGAACGAATGCCTTAGACATAAAACTTGTATATATATATATATGGCATTCGTACCTCTTGCAAACTAAAATGCACCTTTGGAATTATAGCTCTCCTTCTCTTGTCATATTCGATCATCATAAAGGTCTCTCTATAACAAGATATCCAAATGTTAGTATAGCAAGCTGGAATGAATCTATAAAATGAATCATACAATGATATACACGAAGCTGGAAACTAGAATAAATAAGCTTACGACAAGCTGGAAACTAGAATAAGCAAGCTTGAATGAATCTATAGAGTGAATCTTACAATCATTACGATGTCACTATAGAATGAACATTACAATGATGTACAACAAGCTGGAAAATAAACCACAAAACTAAAGATCACTTTTACACAGTTCAATAAGACGCTATATATATAGACTCAAGGAAAATGAATGCGGTAGAAAAAACTCACCAGTCTGATGGGAATTTTTCTGCAATTTTCATTGTCACTGTCATAAACACGCTTAAGAGCTGTTGGAATAACCTTCCAGAACTTATTAGCAAATTCACTTCCGCTGCGCCTACTATTTTGCATAATGTCATTGGCCAAGAATAACAAGGAAACATGTTGCTCATACTTTGCAGATTTTAATAACTTGTGCCCTGTTTCAAATGTTAAAAGAAAATAGTGAAAACTACTTAGATATAGCTGATCAAATGTTAAAAGAAAATTTCTATGATATTCATGTACAATACCAAAAGTCGCACATATCTTCCCCTTCAACATTATGAGGAAAAGATCATGAAATGAAAGCCTGAAACAAGCACATATTCTTAGCTCGACTTTCTCTTCTCATTTATCTTTCAAGGAGAGACTTTCACATCACAATTGTATACTTTGTATCTTCAATCAAAGATCTATCGGAAGAAAATAAAGCATCATGAAAGAACTGCAGAGCATGTTTCTTACGTAAGCATCAGTAATAAGTGACTTGAAAGAAAAGAGAAAACCTAATTAAACGCCATCTGGTTTCAATTTCATCCAAAACCATTTTACGAGAATGGTACCAAACTAAAATGGGGAAGTATCTCTACAATCACAATCCTTATGTAGTATGTTCCTAAGCATTAGCACAAAAATAACCCTACTACTACGTTGCCAAACAAGTAAAATTACCATGCCTGAAATATGGCCGACTCTTCGACCTTATAAAAACTGAACCGAACCACCAAATTTCCATCTGCTACTTCATCTAAAACACTTCAACCAGAATTGTTCTAAAAAGAATAGGGAGATTACCTTCAATCATAATCCTCCATCAACATTCACTAACTTCGATTTAAATCTCCATCATAAGATAGATAACAATGCAATAACTTGGACTTGGAACTAGAATAAAGAACTTGCAGCGCATGGAATAATGCTTCAAATCCATTAGCTTTTTTTTTTTTTTTTTTTTTTTTTTTTCATTTAGTCTCACTCTAACGACTCAGGATGAGCAAACAATGCTTAGTCAACTGACCAGCCAAATATAAATTATTATTGATCAGGTCACACTATCATTGATGCAGGTGTATCCAGAGCATTTATGGGCAAAGGATGACATAGAGATGCAAAATACATAACACAAATCTACAATATGGTGGAAGTTAAGTGTTAAATAGCAGTAGTTGGGATACACATAATTATATACATTCAACAATTTTATACACTATGAAGATAGTTCCGAATTTGATGCTCTTATACAGATAAAAAAAAAATTATCATGTTTTACCATATGAAAATATTACCAAGCAAAAGAAGATTAGGCAGCTAGATTACTTTCCTTCAATTCGCGCACAGTTTGTTGTCGATTCTTACCCTAATCAGGCCGGAGATCGTTACCTGGAGTGAAACGAAGAGACGAAATGAGAAAAAAATATACCTAGGGTTCAAGCGAGAGAGAGAGAGAGGGAGACGAAATCAAACATCTATATACCTGCTGCTCAACTGTCGATGGCGGAGAGACACCGCCGGAACTGGTAGAAGAGGGAGAGAGAAGGGTTTCCCACTCTAGAGAGAGACGCTCGCGGCCAAATGAGAGAGGAATTATGTAGTTTTCTTTTCAATTTAGGTTTTATTTTATTTTGTCTTTTATTTTATTCAGCCAATTTGGTGGTAAGATTTGGTGGTAAGATTTGGTTGGAAACATTACCGCTTATTTTTCATCTTTAGTGACAGTAACAATTATTTTTTTTTCTGAATTTTGAATTTTGTCACCAAAAGCCAATTTTTAGTGAGAGTATTTTTCTCCTCTCACAAAAGCTAAGTATATTGGACATTTAGTGAGAGGTTTTTCTTCCTCTCACTAATTTTTCCTCACTAAAAGTCACTTTTCTTGTAGTGAAACCCTTTAAGTTGTAGGTTGTGAGCTAGACCTATAAGCACACCTCTGTCAATGCTCCTAGATAGATATCTCAAGACCCTCTTATAAGCTTTCCACTTCTTAACTATTGGCTTCTGTAGAAATTGACTAAGCTTATTCACATAAAGGCAATATATGGTCTGGTGAGTGTAAGATATTGCAATGAGCCATAATTTTCCTATATAGAATAAGCTAATAAAAAAGAATATTGTCCTGAACTGAGAACTTGACACTAGGGCATCCAGGTGATGGAGAGGGTTCACAATTTCTCGTAGAAACATCCATTAAAAGGATACATGATATTTTTAAATTGCTTAAAAGAGTATTCATTTCTAGCTTCTATGCGATTTAATACCAAGAAAATAGTTTACTTCACCAAGATTTTTAAGAGATAAGTGTTTGTCAAGAAGCAGTGTAAGCTAAGAAATAACAATAGAGTCACTACCTGCGATTAGTATGTCATCAACATACACTAGCACAAACAGAAAAGCATCAGAT
Source organism: Ajuga chamaepitys (assembly GCA_958295605.1). Taxonomy (NCBI): domain Eukaryota; kingdom Viridiplantae; phylum Streptophyta; class Magnoliopsida; order Lamiales; family Lamiaceae; genus Ajuga; species Ajuga chamaepitys. The sequence continues at coordinate 37,886,718 of OY282505.1, forward strand.
TTGTTTTTAATAAATAGTGAAGAATTCGAGATAGATTTGCAAAATGCAAGACTGATTAAGAAAAGACCGAAGCTTATCATATAATGATTTGGGAGCCTGTTTAAGGTCATAAAGGGACTTAATCAACTTGCAAACATGATGTGGATGTTTTGTAGAAATATAGCCCTCCGGTCGTCCCATTTAAACCTCCCCTGAAGATCCCCTTTGAGAGAAGCATTGTTTATATCCAGTTGATGCACTGGCCACCCCTTTATAACAGCCAAAGGTTACTTGTTTAACAACATAACTATATGGATTAATATTATCAACTCCAGCAATTTGAAGAGATATGGCCCGGGTGACAGTGGATGGTTCTATATAGACTAGAAAGGAAATGGCGGAATAGATTTAGGCTTACATATCCCATGTTTAGATCTAGTTTCCATAAGATATTGGGAGGTTAATGCTAGTAATGTTGGAAGAGGAGTAGAGGAATTATCTGGTGAGCAGGTGACGTTATTTGAGGAGTTGGAGGAACTAGGATTAGTGTTTTATGAAGATGTGTAGATTGTCCGAGTCATTACTTGGGGCAAGAGTAGTGGGCTATAAAGGTAGGACTGCAAAAGTGGATGAGAGTAGAAATGGATGGTGTAACACTCGGAGGTTGAAGGAAAGACTGAGATGGAAACTCATTCTCATTGAATGCTATTTTGATTACAATGTAGATTCTCCTATTAGCACTAAAACATATGTAATACTTGCGATGAAGGCTATATCCAATAAGGATACACCTGGTTGTCTTATATTGTACTTTAGAGTTGTTTTAGGGTTTATGATAAGGGAAACAAGAACAAGCAAAGGGTTTGAGAAATGAATACTCTGGAGCTCTAAGAAGAGTGCCTAATAAGCTTATCTATTATGTAATACATGAGTGGGCAGTCTCTTTATGATGTAGCAAGCAATAAAGAACATATCTTGCCAGTAGCTTTGAGATAACGTGGATTGAAGCAAGAAAGTAAGACCTGTTTCAACCAGATGTGGGTGCTTTCTTTCCATTGTGCCAGAATATAGATGGGTGTAATGGCATGAATATTTGTAATGTATACATTTGGATTTGAACAGAGGAATAAGGCTTCTAAATTCACCCTTAAAATCAGAATGAAAGGTTTTTATGAGGCAGAGAACTGCCTTTCAACCATACTAATAATTCTAAAAGTGGTTTCATATAATTGGGATTTTAGAGTAAGAGGAAACATCCAAGTGTACTTAGTGTAATCATCAGCGAACAATATGTAATATCTATACCCCTCACGAAAAATTGCACTAGATGACCCTATACATCGGTAAGAACAATTTGAAAATGAGAAGTAGAGTAATGATGTATACTAGGAAAATAAATGTTGTGCATTTTACCAAGATTCGCAAAATTGCATTTTGTTAGTTTATATTGCAAGGATTTCTAAATTGTTTGAGTACATTGGCTAATACAACATGACAAGGATGGCCTAACTTCTTATGTCATACTCCCTCCGTTCCAAAAAGAATGTCATTTTAGCTATTTTTGGAGAAATTAAGGATTGGTATTTCAGTGGTATGTTTTGTGAAATAAGGAAATAATTAACTAAATTAAGTAGGTTGTTTAAGATAATATTGGAAGAATTGTAGTTTTTTTTGGTAAAGTGACACTTATTGTGAAATTTTTCAAAGTGTAAAAAATGACATTTTTTTTAAACTGAGGGAGTATATAAGAAATAGATGCTACAGAATGGGAATTACATTAAAGAGAATTTTCTATAAGCACGAGATCTTTGAGGAGTATTGATTGGGGAAGATCAAGAGGATATAGCCAATCCTTAAGAGAACAGAGTAGAATTAGGTTTGAACTCAAGTCCTTTACAAGAAAATAAGAAGTAAAGAAGACAATACAAACAATTTTATCTTTCCGAAACTGAGATATGCTAAGTAAGTTTTAGGTATTTATAGGAGCAAACAAGATATTTTGCAGGGATAGAAGTTTCTTAAAATCAAGAGAAGGTAATGGGATGATGATGATGATGATGATGATGATGAAGAAGAAGAAGAAGAAGAAGAAGAAGAAGAAGAAGAAGAAGAAGAAGAAGAAGAAGAAGAAGAAGAAGAAGAAGTAGAAGAAGAAGAAGAAGAAGAAGAATACAAAATACTGGAGCTTGATCGAAGAACAATAATGGCAGATATGCCGGCTTATGATACCATGTTGAATATTGAGATATTTTGATTGTAAACTAAAATTGCATTATTGACTCAAATGTGAATGAAGTTTACAACTAAGTATATATAGACAACCGAATAATAAGAAGCAAGTTGCAGCAACTCTCAACGGCTTCATCAGCTTGCAGCTAGTTATAATGTATCCCTCTCAACTAACCAACTAACTACTGTTAACATCACGATCAACTCATATTGTTGTACGAGTTTTTCATCATTTAATAAGTTAATATGTGCTAAAGTTAATACTTTTGATATTCCAAAAAAGAAAAAAAGTTCATGGTTTGTTTTGTTGAGAATGAATCAAAATATATTTTATTGACTCTTGAAAGTGTGAAGATATACAAGTTATAAGGAAAAGTGTTACGAGGAAAATACATTGTGGGATACAAACTTGCTAGCTAATACAGAAATATACACAAACTCCTTAATACGCCTCCTTAAGATAGAGGTCGTTGGAGAACTCTAATATTGTTCATTAACAATGATAGACGATGTCCAGATAAAGGTTCATCAAGGCATCATCAAGTTGGTCAGCAAAGGAAACATGAGAGACAAAGTTGAGAAGTCTTGATCAAATCCTGAATAAAGTGATAGTCGATGGTAATATGTTTCATGCGAGAATGAAACATGGGATTGAAAGAGAGATATATAGCATCAATGTTATCAATGTAAAAAAATGGAGAACTAGTCGACATGGGAACTGCCAATTCAGAGAGAATTGAGAGCATCCACTAGATTTCAGCAGCGGCGATAGCAATGGCACGGTATTCGGCCTCGGTCAAGACCAAGCAACGGAACATTGCTTACTAGAGCTCCAAGAAGTAGGGTTAGACTCGAGAAAATTATGAAAGCACTAGTGTAGGTACGATCATCACAGTCACCAGCCCAATTGGCATCTGAGAAGCAGTAAAGAGATAGAAGGGAATCACGTCGAAAATGAAGACCATAAAGACGAGTCTCAGTTGGTGCATGCATAAACTGAGAAAGTTTGTTCACCGCAAAGGCAATGTCTAGATGGGTAAGAAGAAGATATTACAGAATGCATAGAACTTGTTGATAGGTAGAGGCATCGAAGGCAGGGCTACCATCATTAAGAGAGAACTTAGCACCTGAGGTTAAGGAAGCTTGAATCGGCTCCGATTCAAGCATATTATGGCAACAAGCATATCAGTGATGTAATTGTGTTGTGACATAAAACAGGATGAGGTGGTGCGAACAACTTCGACTTCAAGGAAATAAAACAACGAACCCAGATCCTTAACAAAAAATTGAGTCGCAAGATCAGTGACCACTAGAGATATGAACTGGTCATCACTACCTGTGGAAACAAGATCATCGACATAGACCGGAAAATAGGCAATGATTCCATTGTAATTGTAGGCAAATAAAGACTCATAAGATATAGTACACACAAATCCAACAGGGACAAGAAAAGTGCAAAGAGCAATATACCACGTGCCAGATGCTTGTTTTAAACCATAGATCTTGTGCAGTTTGCACACAACAGAGGGATGGTTTGTAGAACCCGTAGGCTGAGCATGTAAACCTCATCAGAAATAATACCATGAAGAAAGGCATTGTTGACATCAAATTGTTGAAGCGGACAGTCGTGGGACATAGTAAGACTGATGGCAATGCGGATGTTAGTAGGTTTAACCACTAGACTGAATGTTCCAAAGTAATCAATACCGGGGTGGTGGTGAAAAACCTTAGCAACAAGACGGCTTTGTACTTTTCGACAGACCCATCAGGATGACGCTTGATACTAAATACCCATTTTATGCCCCCATAACATAATGTGAGGCAGACGGAGGAACCAAATCCCAAGAACCAGTGTTTAGTAATATAGTGAACTCAGTCAACATAGTAGCTCTCCATTTAGGATGTGAAATAGCCTGAGCAACAGTAGTGGGTTCAACATCAGTAAATAAAGTAGAGGTCAGATGATATCGTGGATTGGGCTTGATGATATTGTTGCGAGACCCAGTGATCATCGGATGCCGAATGGGGGCCAGCATAGGAGGTGACAGAGGTCGTCGGGGGTGAAGGGGCGATTCAGGAGGCGACGGTGTTGTTAGAGCCGAGAGAAGATGAGTGGTAGACGGAGGTGGAACGGGCGGATGGGTGGAATCGTTTAAGGAGATAATTGTATCGATGAGAGGCGAGGGAGTATGGGTGGAGAAAGAAAAAATGCGCTCAACAAACTCAACATGTCATGAAGTGTAGAATTTTTTAGACGAGCGATCAAGACAGAGATATGCACTCTGGGTGAGAGTATAACCAAGAAAGACACATGGTTGGGAGCGAGAGAAAGTTTATGAGATGAGTAGGGACACAACCACGGAAAGCATTGACATCCAAATACATGAAGCCTAGAGAGATTAGGTTTGCATTGGAAAAGTTTTTCGTAGGAGGTGATCATGTTAAGATCGACTTTAGGAGTGCGATTGATTAAGTAAGTGGCGGTAGCTATAGGCATAAGGCTAAAATTGGAGAAGCATGGAAGCTTGATGAAGAAGAGCAAGCCCGGTGACAACAAATGACAATGATGATGCTCAGATGCACCATTATGCTCAGGTAGGTCTGGTGGTGAAGTGAGATGAGTATTATCATGCGTAGAAAAAAAAAGGACGAAGAGCCAATAAACATAGGCAAAACACCAGACTTTCGTTTTTGCGTATATAACTATACATATCTGGTAAAATGATCAACAAATATGACATAATATTTAAAATAATCACATGATAAAACAGGCGAAGTGCAAACAACAGAGACAACTAACTGAAGTGGCATGACAGAGGTAAAAGATGAATCATAAAATGGCAGTTTGTGACTCTTAATGCATTTACAAGAGACATAACTAAAATCACCAATTCTACTGGTAGACAAATTATTATGAGCTAAAGTAAAGTTAAGAATTTCGGCGGACAGTCGCATGCTAGAGAGAGGGTGTGTGTCTAACCGAGGAGTAAACAGAGGGATAGACCAGAACAACAACCGGTCTGTACACGCCATTAATTTGCGGGCCGCGAAGGAGAACTCCCCCTGTAGTAGTTCGTCACCTAAAAATCAGAGGCAGAAAACACAACAATAAAATTTTTGTACATCACTTTCACAAGTAGAGTATTCGAAAAAACAAGAGTGTCCAAGACAGAAAATCCAAAGACCTAGTGTGGGACATTAGCAATATGGTACCATCACCAACAATATCACTGTCAAGGCCATCATAGGGAGCATGTAAAGATATATTCGCATATGAGTGGTGATGTGGTGCGAAGCAACTAAGTCAAGAATTCAACCCGCATTGGAAGGTGTCGAGGCTGCGACATGTGCATGACCACCCGACGATGACAACAAGGCATTAGGACGCTGAGACGGGCATGGAGACTATTGAGGGCGAGAGAACCCGGACTGGGTGCGCGATAGGATGCAATAGCAGGAAAGGCAGTGGCAAGAGTAGCAGTCGAGACAGGGAGTCAAGCAGCGAATTGAGATTTGGTGCTCAACTGTTTCTCATGAAGTTCATCAAAGGTAATCGTAGTGTCTCGGGCTTGGATCGCATTGGCTAATTCTTTGTACGAGTTTTTGAGACGATTTAGCACTTTAAGGACAAGGTCCTCCGAATTCGTGGCAACAATAATAAGAGTTCATCAACATGACCCTTTATATCAAGCATTAATATGTCTATTAATCCATATTTTATATGCATATTTCCCAATAATTAGTCTACTTTTATAATTTAATTAGACTAATTAATTCCTTTCGGTTGTAGGAAGTAATATTTGGGGCTTAAAGTTAATAATTGGGCTCAAATTATGGAGAATTGGGCCAAGATGATCCAGGACTTCAGATGGACTGAGATGGAGACTGACAGATGGGCTAAGATACCAAGATCAAATTAAAGTGGGTCTGATAAGAGTTTTATTTATAAACACTTTTTTATTCATTTTTTTAAATTATTATAGATATTTTAGATATTTACTCCTAGAGATAAGATTTGATTTAGATTTAGATTTGATTATGAGTAGGAAAAGAGCAGAATTAGCATGGATTTTAGAGGAGGGCGCGCGACAAACAGTATAAGTTTTCTAATGCATGCTCTCTCTCTCCTCTTCAATATTATTGTCGCTACTTTTTCCCTATTTTTCCCTTCTCTTTTCTTCTTCCTTCAACAACAATTGCTAGACTAAATTTTATGGTATTTATCAATTTCAGCATGCATGGTTGAGGTTATTTTTCTGACTTAAGGGTTATAATTTCAATTATTCTATTGTGAGGTTGTGTTATTTTATTGTTCTTGTTTAATTCAAGTATTTATGGATTCAAGCATATTTATATAGAAATTTCTTATGATATTGAATTGACAACTTGGTTATTATTCAATTTCTTACTGTTATTCATGAGTTCTTGATTCATAATTGTCATGAACGATTGAACCCTAGTAGCAATATGTTAAACTATCGTGCTATCATAATTATTTAACTTAATTGAATCTATAAGCTAATTGTTTATAGTTGCAGCTATCTCAACTATGAGTAATTAGGTTTAACCGTTTTCATAAATCTTTATGTTGTCATTAATATGGTATGGAAAGTGATACAAGTCGTTTATACATGTGTTTTAGGTTGATATAGGGACATATTTGATAACATTTGCATGTATGTCTAGGTGAAATATGTTTAAATTCATTATCTTGAACTATATGAGGTGTTTGTGCTTGTTTTAGTGAGAATCAGATATGAAAAGGCTAAAAAGTCTGTTTGGGTGAAGTCCGGATGAAAAATGAGCAAGAAAGTTAGAAGAAACTAAGGACAATTGGAGCTTGGGCAGAACGAGTCAACTTGACCGACGGCATTTAGCAACTCAGTCAAGGCCGAGTTGAAAGAAAAACAACATAGAGGACAACAAGGCCTAACTCGGTCGAGGCCCAACCAACGCGGCCGAGTTGACCAACTCGGGCGAGTTATACCTCAACTCGGGCGAGTTGTGCATGGCGGTGCAATTAAGGATTTTACGCGTTTTTACCTGTTTGAAGCCCATCTTCACCCTAATTTATCCCCAATTATAAATAAAAGCCTCCAACTTCGAAAATATAATACAACACATATTTGGAGAAGTTTTGGAAGTGAGATCGAAGAGCAAGGACGTGACGAGACAAAGATCGGCAATCGAGATTCATGTTTTTCTAGTCTTTTCTTTAGTTAAATTTTCCAATATGTTTGTCCATTTAGATTATTACTTCTTTTATGAGTAGCTAAACACGTTTTGTGTTCTAGGGTTAGAAAGTAGGTCGTGAACAATTATGTTTTGATTTTCTCTTTAATTGTAGACTCCAATTTTATTCTTGTATATCTATGTGTGTATTTTATTCACATAATTCATTTAAATTAATCACTTGAATACATCTACACGTTTAGCAATTTCGCTTTAGCAGGAGGAAATTGTTAATAGACGTACGACACATATCATAGTTGTTGAAACTATCCAAAAGGAATGAGATAATTGCGTAGATATTGGGTTAGGGGACCCTTGGGAGTCTTTTAGATTTGGTCCACTCGGGAGAGTGGCTATTCTTAATTGATCTACATATTAGCCGCTTCGGGAGAAGGGTTAATATAGAGTAGCACCGTCTAATAAACACATAATTGATTTAAAAGTCTAGAATTTTAGGTTAATCTTACATAGGAATTCATAATTGAAATCTATACCCTAGAATACAGCTTTACCTATCTAAGTCTTCCTTACTATTCATTACTTATTTTCCAAGCATCTCTTATTAATTATTAATTATTTTTATGCTATTACTTTAGATAATATAAATTTCATCCAATTATTCGAAAGTCTAAATAGAGTAGAGGTATTAAGATTAGGTTACCAAGCTTACATAATTACAGTTCTTGTCGGATCGACCTTGTCTGACATTATCTTCTTTAGATCCGTACACTTGCGAAACACTAGGGTTAGGTTTTAGTGATCATGTTTTTTGTGCTATTGTCGGGAACTGGAAATTTTTTTATGCTTATATTTTAATAAATATCTCGATACTAGACTAGACATTATTTATTTTCTGCATATTTATTTTTAGTTTTTATTTTCCTTTTCGATTTTACGCTAGTTTTTGTGTTTTTGTGATCTCAGGTAATGCATGCATACTCTCTCAAAAGGGAAAGATACACTTATCCATTTCGATCCAAAAATTGAAGCGACTACTCGTAGATGTAGAACAAAGAAAGAACAGGATAGAGACATGGCTGCACCACCGGAAAACACGACACGGAAGACATGGTCAGACAGCTTTTCGGAGCAAATAACACTATTTAGGCTAATATGAACACTATGAGACAGCAAAATCAGCCACCAGCGATAGTACCAGCCAAGCAAGGAGCTGATAACCAAGGCGTTATTTGGGATTCTCTACGTCCCATGCCAAATCAGCGATATGGAGGAGTCGAAGCACCACCAATTCAAGCTAACAATTTTGAGCTAAAGCCAACACTAATCTCTGTAGTGCAACACAATCAGTTTAGTGGAGGTCCACAAGAAGACCCGAATGTTCATTTAGGCCGGTTCAAAAGAATATCTGAGACACTGAAGGTCAACCAAGTGCCGCATGAACAAGTAACCTGTGTTTATTTTATTTCTCTTTAAAGGACAAGGCTTTGAAGTGGTTCCATTTTTTAGAAGATGTTACGACTTGGGATGAGCTTAGTACTCGGTTCTTGCTAAATTACTCTCCACCGGGCAAGATGCTCTCATTACAGTCTAAGATCACTCAATTTAGACAGTTGAATGGAGAGCCTTTGGGGGAAGCATGTGAGTAGTTCGGGGATCTTCTCTGAAATTACCCTCAACATGGATACTCGCGATCAACAGGTGTGCAAGTTCTATAAAGGGCTACTTGGGCCTGCGAGAGTATTAGTAGATACCGTAGAAGGTGGATCACTTCTTGCAAGGAGAACACGAGTAGCATTCACCATATTAGATGCGATGGCTGCTAACAGTTGGCAATGGCAGGATGAATGAGATCAACCTAGAAAGGTGAATCGTATTTCTGAGAAAGACTCACTAGAGCCAGTTAGCAGTAAGGTAGAAGCCCGCCGCCTTAGCCAATCAACTCAATCTACTAACAAGCATGTCATTAGCTCAACACACTGACCCGAACTTACAGCAAAAACCTATACATGAGGTAGTGGAAGATGCAAATTTTGTAAACCAGAGAAACTTCAATAAATTCCAAGGCAATCAGGAAAGGTACAATCAGTACCAGCATGGTGCACAAAATAACTTATCTTATAGAAACCCGAATAATTCTATCCAACCTCCACCGGGATTTGCAGTCACAAATGGAATGATCCATGAAGGACGGGAACCGACTCGAGAAGAGTTAGTACATTCGCGATTTGATAAGTTTGATGATCGATTAACCCGTTTAGAGAAGAAGGTGGAAAGCAATAATATGGTCGTAAATAAGAATATAATAAGTTTAGGAGTAGACATAAGGGAAATGAAAACTAACATAGGAGTTGATATGAAATCCATTCAAGCAAACCTGAGCTAGATATAACAAGCCTTGTGTAATCAGCATCGAAAAGGGCAGTTTTCTAGTGACACAATCATAAATCTAAAGGAGCAGTGTAAAGTTGTTTGTTCTATTGAAGAAGCTAAATCTGAAAGCTAAAAAATACTAGAAACTAAAGAGTAGGATCCAATGGATAGAGCCACCAAAGATCGAGAAGATAAATTTGAGCATCTAAATAGATGGGCTACAAGGCCAAGATCAATTACTATTGAAGAAGGTCCTCGATATATTCTTCCTCTGCCCTTTCCTCAAGCACTTTATAGGAGAAGGAGCCAAGTGGCAATAATAGTGCTAAACTAGTGGAGGAACTTGAAGCAAAGCAGAAGTGAGCGAAAGTTTCAGTCACTAAGCAATACAAAGATGGACGAACCGACCGAGATGGGAGAGCTCCATCTTCCCTTAGTGATAATCCTTTTGAATTCTGTTTAGTTGATACTTTCATTGTTGATTTAGATCTTGTAGTGTGTGCTAGTACATTATCTATGACGCAGGAAGTTTCTAAATTGAGCAGTGATGACAAGGAAGTGATGAAGGGGGCGTTGAAAACACACAATAGAAAAGGGGTGAAGAAACCGAAAGTGGCACGTTAGAAAAAGAGTACCAATACGCGACTTAAAAGAGCAACAAAAGTGAAAGATCCAGGGAGTTTTTCTATCCCTTGCTCAATTGGTAATTAGAAATTCCGAAATGTGTTTGTGACTTAGGATCTAGCATAAATTTGATGCCATTTAAAACATATAGACTGTTAGGACTAGGGGTTGTAAAAAAGCCTTTACTACTATCCAATTGGCAGATGGGTCTATACTAAAGCCGTTGGGAGTAATAGAGGACGTGTTGGTTAGAATGTCCAATTTGAAATTCCCTAGTGATTTCTTAATAGTCGATATGCAAGGGAATGTTGATGTCCCTTTTATCTTTGGCCGACCTTTCTTGGTGACTGGCCAAGCGTTGATAGATGTGTCTAAGGCAGAGTTAACTTTTTGTGTTCAAAATGATAAGGTAACTTTTCCAATATACAATAGGTAGGGCTTAAGAGGGAAAAATGAGTGTTGTGCGGTCTTTCGTATTAAACAAGAGGGTACATTTATTGGAACAAGTCTGAAAAGGGGTACCAATCTCTTAAATCGGGGTGTTTGGACTTTTGCTAAAATACCGAAAAGGTGGTCGGGCTGAAGACGTAAACTTAGTGCTTGTCGGGAGGCAACTCGGCATTTTCGACTTTCATTTGTTTTTCCATTTTTATGTAATTTTAGTATTTTAAATTGTTTTAATTTTTTTGTTCATGAGTCATAGGTTAGCATAACATAGTCAAGGAGGCGATGAGAAGGTGAAAATATGAGAGAAAAAAGAGTAAAAGCGGAGTCTAGAGGGCCATAACTTGACCGAGTCACCATGCAACTTGGTCGAGCCACGTTTAGGGCTAAAAACAGGGGATATCGAGCAAGGGACAACTCGGCCGAGGCCAAATGAACTCGGTCGAGATAAGTTTTGAAGCCAAAAATAGCTTAGTCCAGACAGCCTCAACTCGGTCGAGGTCGTAGGCAACTCGATCGAGGCGTCCATCCAAGCCAAAATACGAAGGAGTCTAGTAAGCACCAACTCAGCCGAGGCCAAAGGAAACTCGACCAAGGCGCCTTTCAGCTTAAAAAAGTAGTTGAGTCCAAAAATGGCAACCTTAACTCGGTCGAGGCGCAGCCCAGTGCAAAACATGCCGTTTTCCAGAATACATGAACTCAACCGAGTCTTTGTTCAACGAGGTCGAGTTGCAAGTAAGCAGGTTCAAAGTCGTTTTTTTCCTTTTCCTTTCATTCTTTTTTACTTCTTCCCTCTTCTCCTTTTCTAAAACTCAAACCCACTCTACTTTTCTTCCCTAACTTACCTCTTAACCACCTCTAATCTTGTGAAAAGACACAAGTTCACAAACCCGTCTACCAATTTAATCTTGTAAAAGAGGCCAATTGGGACTCCACTCTCCACCTAGGGCTCAATTCCAAAAATTACCTTTCGATTCAAGAAAATATTTTCGGTAAGAATGTTTAACTTGAACTTATTTGTTTATCAATTATAGTTCTTGTGTTAATTAGTTTGAATTTCAGTTGAATCTGTTGATTTTGAGAATAGCATTGCATTGTGCACTTGTAGTGCGAATTTCTAGTGATTATAGCTTGGGATATGTATTGTCAGTTTACTTTTGTGAATAAATGATATAATTGAGTAATATATGTTGTGGGGATTGGATTTAGAGCAACATTAGTTCAATTAACATGAATTTATCATTGTGGCATTTTACCGAAGATGTTATGTGCATTGGAATTATTAAGTATAGACTAGTCTTATTTGGCTCAATTGTGTTCTATGTTAATGAGGAGTAATAGAAAAGTTAATATTGATAGTTATATTGATGTTTACGTCTCATTCATGCTAATTTGATACAAATTTATCATTAACATAGTATGCGAGTGAGTTAAAATCCTTAAGACTAGTATAGAAGATGTTGTTTGTGTGTATAATGGTACTAATTGGAGAGAGTTGTTTTGTAGGCAAATTATGGCACCTAAAGGGACCAATGGAAAAAAGAGGAGGGTAGTCGGTGCAGGGTCATCGTCTAACCACCGGCATTTTCACCGGATAATGATCTCTTCTATAATATCAAATTGCAAACACCGAAAGAGGAGAAGAGATGGAAGAAAATCATAAGGAGAAATATCGTACCCACTCGGGTGCAGAAGATTGTATGGGCATCCACATGAATCTATGGATGCTAATCAAGAGTAGGTTGGGAGTCACTGTTAGGATGCAAGGGGGGAATATACCGGCCTGATACTCTAGAGTTTCTTAGTACTCTAGTCCTACATCCTACCTCTGCTCAAGACAGGAAGCCAGACAGTATTTCTTTCTGATTCCGTAACAAGATATACACACTCACTCGGGCCAAATTAAATGATATCTACAAGCTGCCCAATACCGGAGATTGCACCCCGCTAGACGACTACAATGAGCATACATTTTGGAACCACATGGTAGAAGTCCCCGGGCTTGTCCCTTGGATGAAGAGCGATCCATCGAGAAACAAGGTGTCTTGGATTCAAAATCCCGTATTCCGGTATTTACATCGCCTCATTACCTACAACGTGCTTGCTCGACCTGAGATGGGCACTGTGACACAAAATAAAATGTTTTTTCTTATGCTTTGTGGCTACCGGATGGCAAATTGATATCAACCAAATTTTGATAGAGCAGTCCAAACGCCAAGAGGTGAAACAATCGGGAGCTATTGTGCCCAACTCGTTAATGATATGTATTGACTGGTTATTGAGATTGGTCAATTACTATAGGAAAATACAAGATTTATTATGGCTAGTAAATATTTGGTTAAACGCTTGAATTGCAAGAAATCTATTTGTGAGCCTATGATCAATAATATAATTAGATGGCAGACCCTTGGCTTGACTTAATTTTGTTTTCTGGCTATTGAAATTTATATTTATCTATAAATTGCTTTATTAGTTTATTTTAGGAATTAGAGTAAACAAACTAAAATCCAAACCCCTTTTTATTTGCTTTTACAATCAAAATAATTTAATCATTGTTCCCTGAGGAATCGACCCTACCTGGCCACTTTACTCGTAATCTATTAAGTAGGAATTTTATATTTGGTGGTTCGACACCCATCAAGCATAAACTCGGTGATTGAACGATTACCTTTGATAAGGTTATGAATCTTATTCTTAAGCATAAGTACACAACCATGCAAAGATTTTCCATAGATGGAAGCAAAAGTACTCCACGCATCAAGGGAGGTATTAGTCGATGCCATGAAAAGAATGAGCATCGTCGTAGTTGAACCAATGATAGCACTCAAGATCAATTGATCTTGACGAATCCAATATGGATAAAGGGGGTTGGCGCTGGTTTTGTCACCAACAATGATTGTGGACAGCGAACAGGGAAATGAGCCATCGAAAAATCGAAACAAATCATACGTAGCAAGCAACGTGCAAATCTAAAAACTCTATGCAACATAGTTGGTGGAGGTTAACTTGAGAGGGTCTTGCGAAGTGGTGTTAAAGGTGACCAATGAGGGAGGGGTAGATCCTCAGACTAGGGTGGGTGTAGAGGCGAACAGCGTCGACATGATGATAGAGAAGTAAGGCTGATGGGGGAGTTGGCGTGAGGGTTGCAGCTGCACTATGGAGCATGAGGTAGTACGGTTTTGACCGCGATCAGAAAAAAATTCGGATTGAGTGATTGTAGGCGTTTGCCGAATTAGGCTCTAGTTACCATGTTCACAATGGATCAAAAGATATTTTATTGACTCTTGAAATTGTAAAGATATACAAGTTACAAGGCAAAGTTTTACAAGGAAAATATAATGTGGGATACAAACATGCTAGCTAATACAGAGATATACACAAACTCCTTAATATGTTTATCTAAGTTCATGTACAATTTTGCATAGGACCATATATCTTTGCATACTGATCATCCGGGATCCCCTAAATCAGTTCTGAAGCCTTTTCTTGGATCAATAGGTTTATCGTCTTAAAACTTCTATCTGCAACAGCATCAAGCCTAGAGCCATTAACATTTTTTATTAGAATTAGACTTAAACCCTTGAATGACAAAACAAGAAAACTATTTCTTTAGTCAACAAAAGGTTGTTTCAAATTATAAGTATATCAACACTATATTATTAGAAACAACATGTCGTTAGTAATTAGTACTTAATAACTGGATCACAAATAATATTGTTTGAGACGACAAGAAGTCGTTTCAAATTTTTTTTACCACAGCTAGTTGTCTCTAAAAAAATATAAAAATTACCTTAAATTACTTAGCATTTTGTAACGATAAGCAGTCACATATAAAATTTGTATTAACTTTGATAACTCAACGATGAGGTTATTTCAGAAAGCATATCCATTATTCACGGTTCATTATGGATGTGTTTACTTAAGGATGTGAATTGCTGAGTCAAACTTGGCTGAGGGAGTTAATGCATGTGCTTTATTAGGATTTGAGCCCCTAAATCTATTGAGGAAAGCCTTAAGTAAACATAATTGATTTCATATCCACCGTTAAGTCTCCATTAACTCTCTGTTAATGCACCTCTGTTTGTTTTTTTTTTTTTTTTTTTTTTTTTTTTTTTTTTTTTTTTTTTCCAATTTTTAAGCCAAAAGGCATAACATTGAGGCAATGTTTGGTTGGGCCTGGGGTGGCTGGGCTGGGGGAAGTAGCTGGAGTTAGTGGCTGGGGGAAGTAGCTGGGGATGTTTGGTTGGGTGACTGGGGTTGTGGTTGGAGTGTGATATTTAATTATTAATTGTAAAATGTGATATGATATGTGTAAGAGGTAGTTATTCATGATTAGGAGAATGATTAAAGTAGTGTTTGGATTTGTGATTGATGTCCCCCCCACCAAACCCTAATACCCCGGCTTGGCCAAACCAACCCAAAGAAACATGAGGTTGGGTTGGCTCAACTGATGAGAGGTTGGGCCAACCCCAACCAAACATGCCCTGAATCTATTTCAACCACATTAACTATCAAACCACAAATATATATATATATATATATATATATATATATATTGAAAATTAGTTTGTTTTTACATTTAAGCAACTTATATATTTTAAATAAACTTAAAAATATTCTTTAAGAAATTACAAATAATTTCGAAAAGATAAAACAAAATTCAATATCACAATGAATTAAATAAAAATAAAAATAAGGAGTCCAACTTTGGTGCACCTGGAACACGGTGCACCTGGACTATTTTAAACCGTTAGATTTGGTCAACCCATAATCCAACCATTAGATCAAAATAATATTCTCTCTCCTTATACTTATTACCTATTTAACCGACTTCACATAATTTCATTAACATTAAACAATTTAATTGGCAATTATTAATTAGAATAATATTTCCCATATCATGATTTATTATAATTTTCATCAATGTTTTCCTCTTCCCTTCTTTCTTTTCGTCTACAAAATCAGTTTGTTCAAAAAAATTCTTCTTCCTTTCTTTGTCATTCCATTTTCATCTCTTCACTCGATCAAACTCATTCTTGTTCATTGCTTCGATGTTCAAGATTTAAGTTTTTTTTTCCTTCAAAAAGAATATGACAATCAAAGCTATGTCGGATGTATCTTATTCGAAGTCGATCGGAAGCCCTTCATTTGTGCTATGCAACCTCAAGGCAAAGGTTGTTGAGTTTCCCTCCACAACCAACGCCAATCCGGCATGGAGGTTTACTCGATGCCCTTTCCACTTGGTGAGTACTCATCGAAACTTTTGTTAATTGAATGACCTAATAATTAGTTTAATTCGTAAATTGAATTGTTCTTTTGTTGTCCTAGTTCAGTGAATCGGTTTCCTTGTTTATTCCTAGTTTAGTTGGTTGTTTCAATTTAAGTATGCCACTTCTGTTTTTCATTTCTCTTGTCGACATGATTCAGGGTTATTCTTTATTTATTTCTTTGAAGTTATTTGTTCTCATTTTGTTGCTAGTTTATAAGATTTTTGTAGTATTATTTTGGTGTAGGTAGAAAATTGTGAATTTTGGGAATGGATTGATCCTCCTCTTATGCCATTCCAAAGGAGTATTTTTTTTTAAGTTGAAAGGTGAAAAATAAATGCTCGAGGATTAGTTGGTGAATAAGAATGTGGTAGAGAAATTGCTTCTGCAACGATTGGATAAGAAGACAATTGAAATAGAAGCTATTATTGAACAAAACATTAAGCTCTCTTGTAGAAATCTGGAGCTCCAACACTTTCTCGAATTGGTAAAATTGGAGAAAGTTACTGAAATGGAGGAATCTGTTTGCAGAAAGGAGTTAGGTTTTTTTTAAATTAGGCTGCTGTTTTTGGTTGTTTTTATTTTGTTCATATTTTTTGTCGTATTTTGTTGTTTGTCACATAATTGGGTTCAAATTCATAAGATATTGTTGAAGTAGAGTTACCGTAATGTTTTTGAGCGATTGATACCACTGTTGTTTTCTACGATATGTTATTAAATGGATATTTTCATGTTCAATGTTGGTAATGTATCTAGTGTTCTCCGATGTATTCATTGAGCATGTTCTGTATTTATTTTTTTTCTATTAGTAGAGCTTGTTTTATCTAAACTAGCTTCAAGTTATGGTTGTTATATTTTGGTAGATCTTCACGATTGCTACTGCAAATGAATGGACTTTCAATGGTTTCCATAATTTTAATTTGTGAAGATAATCGGTATGTCCTTCGTTGCAAACTGTTTGCGTATATTTATTTTTTTCCTTTTTTTTTTTTCATTTGTTCGTTGTTCTTATTTCATTTATAGGGGGAAACTCACTTATAGAGTCTATTTAGTTCAACGCATAAAGCTAGTTCATCCGTATACAAATGGTATATTTTGTTCACCTAGTGACTCATTATGTATTAGGTGAAAGTGGGGTGTACAAGGCTTTTGTTGAAGTTTTTGTTTGAAAAATGCACTGTCAAGCATAGGTACTTGATTAGTAGCAGTCGAGTGTTTTTTTTTTTTTTTTTTTTTAAGTTTAGTTTATTCTCATTTATTTTTGTCATATGTAATGGGCAATTGGGTTTTTTTTTTTGGTGCCATCAACACATTGACATTATATAACACTGACTCTGGTTTTACTAAATTTCATTATATAACTAAACAATGACCGTAAAATTGTCTAGGTAATTGGTATGGGTGCTGTAGAATAGCCATGTTGAATGAGCAAATCTGAGCTAAATTCTAAATATTGGATTTCAGATGGTCCAACTAATTCTTAAAATAATTATCATAATGTTCTTAAACATCTAATTTTTTCTATGTATGAACCATGAGTATATATCAAGTCATTAACAAACAGTATCATTGAGAATTCATTCAGACATCGTCAAGAAAACTTGATCTGTAGTAATTTTGCACTAAGCAAATTTTTACATAAATTGTGAAAATTCTTTGAAAAAAATCGTAACAAAATTGTCAGATGGCGTAACAATAAAAAGTTTAGTTGGAATACTACATTTTATATGTAGTAAAAAATTTAATGGCACATGATTTTTTGGAATTGTCAAATATTGCATATCATCTCAATGCTTGAATTGATGTTTTTGCTCCTTATTTTCTTGGGGTTCGTTTGTTGAATTTAGTATACTGGAGACGTAGTTGGGCATTGTCTATGATTCTAGATCACCTCTACTACTGTGCACTTATCACAATGGAAAACATAGCCAAAAAATATTTGACCATTTATTGGAATGTCGCAGACATGCTATAATCAAGCGGTTGACAACAATGTAACAAATCATCAAAACAACGATGCTGAAATATGTAACAGAACATTAATCCCTTTCACTAATTTTCAAGAGTAAGTAAATTAATTTTTATTTTGTACAAGGTTTAACATGAATAATCCGACCTCTCTAATTAGGTCATTGTCCAAGCAGTTAACTCTCGTAGGATAATCAATGCACGCCATCAACGTCTCTTTGTTTGTAGCTCCAACACTAACTAATTTTTCTTCAAAGGAAGATATGAAGTCAGAGAAAGAATACCGATTGGAAGAGTAATCAAGTCGGTGATACATTTTACATACAATTGGTGTATTATCATACATCATCCAAGAATTGTAAATTATCATTCATAAGATCCTCTCAATATCTCCCCAGTTGCTATATAAAAACAATATTGCTTACTACACAAACAACAAAGAAGACATGTAGTTACAACTAATTGTATTAATGTTTTAAGGAAACATTAAGATTGAAAGCACAAGAGCGTAACTGTTCAACATACATATATCACAACTAATTGCCTCACTGTTAGGCAAATGAGACCTAAGGGGCATCACCGAAGAGCAGGTTATCGAAGTAACTAGAAGTAGAGGGATAACACAATTACAAGAAAATTACCGTGTTGCGCAGAGTCTACACTTTAAGAACTCACATCTTGAGCAACACACACATATCGTATACATTATGGACGATCTTAAAAAGAATAGCAGACTACGCATTTTTTCTAACTTTACCACGGTGAAGTTATCAAAAAATTCAAGAGATGTAGTCCAACATAATGTATGGGGAACCATGAATAATGTGAAGGGTCAAACATAAATCTAGATAAATTTCCAAATGCCTTTGGAATACAATGATTTTTATCAAATAGTCAAAAACAAAAAATGTAGTACAACGTTTTGTTCTCGGTTGGCAAGAACATAATAAAATATAATTTTATAGGTCATTTTTGTTAAAGTAAACACGCAAACTAATTTGGCTTCATAGGTGCCCCATCACATTATTCATGTTCCCCACTTATTAATGTTGCAATTTTTTTCTTGAATGTTAGACAGATTCACTGTGTCAAAGTTATCAAAGTCATAGCCTTTGTTGACCCTTTATTAGGAAGATTCCTGAGAGAAACAAAGAGATACAAATTATAGGCAGTTGTTAATTGGATTCTTTAAAAGTTTAAAAAAACCACTGACGAACCTAGCAATTAAACTCGAAAAAAGACATCATTAATTTATCCAATATGTTGTTTGTACTGGATTGTTGATTGTACTACAAAATGGTTATCATTCGATCGCATAATTGTTGAGAGCCTCTCATAACGTCGATGTTATTATTTAAATACAGAGACAACATCACACATTCACCATAGAAGAGACAAACATAGAGTCCTACAATATATTTTCACCTGGTCTAATAATCCTAAAACAAGTACGCTATAATCCTTGTCAGCTGTGTATCTACTTTTTTAAAAAAAATGACGGTATATGATATGATCTCCAAAACACAAAATACGAGAACTAAAGACTTGCTCTAAATTATTATTATTTTTATGCTAATCAACATTTCAGTTTCATATACAAACCAGAAAATTCTTAAAAACAAAACCACTAATCTTTGTCGGATTGCAAAAAATGAAAAAAAATGGATATAACACTGTACAGAGATGTTCGGTGGCAAATAACACATACGTTTTCGAACAAGACTATTGAAGGAATATGCATATCTATTTTATTTTCAATGATTAAAGCATAAAAGAATTTTAAGTGTCCTATTGCGACAACTCTGTCCTGAAATACAATGGAGTGGAGAATTATGTACCAGGAATTAAGGTAACAAACCAAAAACTAATGCTGAGTAAACAGATCTAGGTTTTCATGCAATTAATTAAGAATACCATGCAGTAACCCGTAGATTTCTTCCGATTGAAGCAACTTCCAATCTCCTCATTTCGTTATGCTAGATGTAGCGAAAAACAATAATCAAGAAGACAGTTTTTTTTTGAAAAATTTGTATTCATCATTCTTTCGAACAAAAAAGGTAATAGATCGATCCTATTGAATATGATTATTAATAATAGACAAACAAATACAAAGAAGTTGGTAGTGAAAATATAGAGAGTTAAAAAAAAAACACACACATAAGTTTAGAGGAGAATTTAAGGTGAATGAAGGTTGGTGTATAACGTGAAGAGTAAAGCGAACCCTTAAAGAGGGGTTGGTTTTATGAAAAAACTTGTATCTAATTATTAATTAATAACCGATCATTTTAAAGCCTACTATTTTATTTATTGAGTTGATTTATGGGCCAATAACTAGAGGTAATTACTGATTATATAGAAGCCCAATGTTCTTATTTGTAGAGTTAATTTATGGGCAAAAAATTAGATGTTAAATTGCCTAAATGCCCTTTATGGGTTCCAGTTAGGCGTGAAACTGAGTCGAGACAACTCGTGAGCCACGCGGAATCGAATAATAAAAATAAAAAAAATTTAAAATGACGCGATATAAAGCAGTCGAGACCGAGCAGATGTCGATTTCGAGTTGAACGATTCTTGGATCGGCAGTCTTGTTGGCTTAATTGTGCTTTGATAAAGAATATTTTCATATTTTCTATATTTTATCATGTACAAATTAAGCCGACTTGATCCCGAGCTAAATGAGGTTTTACATAACTAATTTGGAGTTTGAAAACATAATATTGGTGCAGCTCGAGCATTGAGTCTATTATTCGAGCTCGCCCACAACCTTCCTAGTCCCCCGGCTTGACTTGACTTGTTAACACCCATACTAACATTACCTATATTGCATAATAATATTTTACCGATGACTATGGCATCCCAATTTAATGTTAATTTATAGAATAATATGTTATTGCCAATAACATGTCACTGAGTTGTGTTTTCTAGTATGTAATTAAGTAATCTCCAAGATAAGTTTCTTACTTTGAATATTACTAAACATGTTTCCTTACGTTTCACACCAAAATTGTTTCCATTTTTTTTATAGCCATGATTACCTTGTATACTAATGAAGTCATACATATGTCTTTTTATTAAATCCCTTTTTTATCATTTAGCAGTTTACAATTAGCATCTTCTCCTCTTAAGCTTTGTCTATACCAAATGTCAAAATGCACTTGAAGAATGAACACATTAAACAAACAATATCTCAACACATAAATAGATTTCGAAGCCTGACCATATTTTGCCAAAAAAATGTTTGAATTTTCAAAAGTAGTGTGGTCAAAATGTATATCTTTAGGATCAGTTATTATACTAAAACAACTGAAATGATATATAAAAGGGTTAATATCAAAATGCAACTTAAACTATCTATGTTTTTTCCAGTTATTACCTCAAATTTATTTTGTATCACATAGCAACCTAGACTACACAAAAATTATTTCCGGCAATTAATTCCGGCCTAAGTAACACAAGTGACTTGCACATGGTCAAAATAGGGGCCTTTTTGCAAATTTTTCCTTTATGTTTTTCAGAATCACTTTTTCTCTTTTATTTATTGCAACGATACTATAAGGGTTTAGTTCTTTACCCTCTTCATTTCATTTGAAGCAAAAATAGCTGCAGAGTAAAAATGGCACTCCATTGTAGATGTGGCGACCTAGCAATTGAGAGGACGTCGTGGACGAACCTAAACCCAGTGCGCCAATATGCTAGTTGCCCTCGACTCCGGGTAAGTTTTGGCAAAACCCTAATTTTGCGCTCACATTTTTCCAAATTTTCGATTCAGCAATAAAGTCTAGATTTTTAACATTGTTGGGTGTTTGTGCGTCGAAAATAAGCGCATGCCCTAGATACGTGCGATTTTTTCATCTGGTTGGACCCGCCGATTAGTGTGAGAGCCCACGGGATTATTCCAGGCTTACTGAGGCGTGTCAATCGTCGAGAAGCTGAATTCAGGGGGTCAACGACCATGGTCGTCGGGAAGCTGAAATACGAGGATTCAACGACCGTGGTGAAGAAGATGCTGGAATTGCTGCTCTTGAAGCAGAAATCGGGCGCGCGAGAAGGAGGGATAGGTGGATTTTGTTCATTCTGCTGGGTGCAATTGTAATCCTGATGATGAAAAATTAGTTTAGGCTATTTGTAGTTGTATCGAATTTGGATCTGAAGATGTTTTATTCTAGTTTATGACAATTTGCCAAGAAAAACGAAAATTTCCATTTGAAATAGTTGGTTTGGTATTAGGATGTTGTGTTCTTGCAAGCTTTAAATGGAATTTGAATTGTTGCATATTAGTACATTGTTGAAGCTCCATCTGGTTTTCGAATTGTTGTAGTAATGCTAGTAATTCGGATTTTATATATTTCATAAGTGTTGGAACTGTAATGTTGCCAAAAATTTGATATGTTGTTTATCTTGCTAATAACACATGGAAAAATTTGTTGATATGTTGATATGTTTTTCTTGATAATAACAAACACTGTAATGTAGGTATGTAGTGTATCTTGCTAATAACAGACTGTAATGTTGATATGTTGATTTGTCTTGCTAATAACACATTCAAAAACTTGTAAATAAATATAGCAATGAAAAAATTGTAAGAAAGAAAACATAGAAAATATATATATATTTTTTTTTATAAAAGATCAGAGCACTACAAAATCTTGCTAATGATTTTCAGAATTCTTGTTTCAAAATTTTGCAAATGTAATGGATAAATTACCACAACTGCAAAAAATGAACAAAACAGAGCAATGTTTGATGAGATCAATTGATTCCCAATACGTACAATTACTTCATCATGTGTGGATCACATCGACAAAAAAATGTACCATGTTATTGATACACATAAAAGGGAACCTGTTCTGTTCTACAAAAAAAGGGAACCTGTTATGTTCTACAATCACCATCGACTATCAAAAGGGAACCTGTAGGAGTTGATTTTTAGAATTCTAATATCAAAACTTTGCCAATATAATGGAAAAAAAATACCAGAATTGCAAAATGAAGAAAACATGGAAACTTGAAAGAGATCAATTGATTCCCAATACGTATAATTCCTTTCACATGTTTGGTTCCGATAAACAAAAAAATGTACCATGGGTTTTGATACACATCAAAAGGGAACCTGTTATAAATTTGGCTATTAACTACCCGTCAAAATGAATCCAGTTTAACTTTGGCATAACAAAAATAGAGGTAAACATCCCTCTTGAACAAACAAAGGACATAAAACCCAAATTGTGCCTTACAAGAAACATAATATGACTATCTTTTGATGATAAAAAGTAGTCGAAACACCAATTTAACAGGCCAAAACCCATCTACATTTGAGTGCATTTCGGTGGCAAATTTTGTGATTTTGTGTAAGTCTCCCACCGATGCTTCGACGAACAGCTTCCGACTTTTGGATTCAGAAGAATCTTTAATAAACTACACATCGCTTGCCATGTTGTTGCTTCCAGGAGGTAAGCTAGGCCATGTCAGTCCATGGTCTCTATTTTGCTCAATCGTTGGTGGAAGCGCCGACGGGACCGTCTCAGGTTCCTTTGCGGGTGCCTTTCTTACCTGAAATATTCTATATTTTGTAAGCATAAAGTGTACAAAACTGAACAAGAAGCCATAATATTGCACAATTTACTCACTTGTAGCTTCCTTCTAACTGGTTGCTTTGGGACACTTGGAGCATAAGTTGATTCTGTCTGCATGTTGGTATTTGAAATGTTTGCATTGGTGTCTTTTGCACCTCTCGATTTATCCTTTGCAGCTCTCTTCGGTGATTTCAGCTTTGGTTTAGTAGCTGAACTCTTTCCCGCTCTACTCGGCGTTATCCTTCTTTGTGAATCCTTCTTGGGTGGTTGTGAATTTGCTACATTAATTGATGCTGCCCTACTCCTTGTAATTCTTATAGGAGTTGGTTGTGATTGAGATGCTATCTGCAAAATCAAAAAAGCATGTGACTTTTTATTAGCCTAGGTGATTCTACAATATTGGACAGTTTGACAAAACACCATTCACCTGTGTGAGCTAGGAAGCTTCTTCTTGTGAAGTAACATTCCACCACTCATCGGGAACAATATGCAAATCCACATGGCCCGCTAAGTCTTCAACTATGATCGGCTCCTTCCCCTTCGTACCCTACAACATTTTGTCACGGTATTATAATGATGTTAACACACTCAAAACAATTAGGACAACCTATAACAAAGTCCGCAGAAAACAAAAATAAAAAAAATCTGACAGAATTGGAAACCAAAAAAAATAGAAGCTCAAGTTTTAATTTTCTGATATGCATACTTTCCCAGCTTTTTTCTTGGGTTGGCTTGTTGCTGTATTATTGTTGCTACTACTTCCTTTTCCACCAGAAATTTGTGTCTTATCTCCTTAAATAAACAATATGTATTAGAATCAAGAAATACAAAGGAGCAACTATTAATTTTGCTGGGAGCAAATGTATTAATTTGTTTAGTTTTTTATTCTATCCTTCTTTAATTTAGTAGCAGTTTTGTTACTTCTTGCAGCAGGTATGTCCCTTTCAACCGAGGGTGCAGACCTTGTTGGCAAGTTTGTTGTTGGTTTTTCCGGGCAGCTCCGTGAGGTGTGGTTCTTATTATGACAAATAGAACATGTCATCGAAGTACCCTTCCTCGAGATCTTAACTGGCTTATCATCTGCCTTGACCCCGTTTCTTTTGTCTTGAAGACGATTCACAGTTTCCTTCATTTGATTGAGGTTTCCATTTGTAGAGATTGGGCCTACCGGGCATTTTTTGCACAAGTGGAGGTATTAGAGGAGGCCAATCGGCCTTAGGCCATTCTTCAAAGCTATTCATTGCACCCGACATGTGACTATATGTATCAAGAAAGCGGTTCCGACTGTAAATCCTATCAACATACTTCTCTAGTGACTCTTGCAAGTAGTATATTGCAGCAATTGCGTGAGGACAAGGAATCCTAATTAAGTCCCACCTTCTACAACTACAACTACCCTCCCCAAGGTGAACTTTCCACCTGCTTCCATGTAAAGACTGAACTTCAAACTGGTTCTCACCATGCCAATGAGCGTGAAAGTCCATGACTCTCTTTTTTGTTCCTCTAGCAGCTTATCAACAATCGGGCACAAGTCACCATGATATCGCCTAACCTTGTCCCTCCTAGTATTCACCCTTTTCATCAACCCATGTCTTATCATCTCTAACATTGACATAATAGGCTTTGCTCAAGCCTTAAGAATCATGGCATTAAAAGACTCCGACATGTTGATTTCTAATTTGTCACACAAACTCACAAACCTAAAATGAGACCTAGACCAATGAGCCGGAGGCTTCCCAATCAACCAATCAAATGCGGATTGACTTATCTTTCTCATTTCCCCCATTGATTTGTTAAAATCCACCATCCTGCTAGCCCGGGTATCCTTCCATAAACAATTTTTCAGCTCTAACCCCTTATGAAATTGTTTGAACTTTTGGTAAAGATGTGTCACACAAAAACGGTGCTCACATCCGTGCATGAGTTCCTCAATTGCATCTATTAGCTCCTTCTGCTTATCGAACATTATCGTCCAACCCCTAAGTTTTTTATACCCAAATCTGCCCAATAAAAATGACATAAACCATAACTATGATTTTTTTTCTTTTCTTTCTCTACGACAGCATATGTAAAGGGGTAAACCCTGTTGTTCCCGTCAATACCCCCAGCACTAAGTACTATGCCCCCCGACCCTGTTTTCAAATGACAACCATCCAGAAAGATAATTTGCCGACACCCCTGTAAGAACCCCTTTTTCAATGCCCCCTAGCATATATATATCCTCTTAAACCGTACCCCTTCCATAGGCGACTTACATTTGATTTTCACAGTAGACCCTGGGTTGGTTCTCATAATTTCTAGTGCGTAAGACCACAACAAAGCATACTCTTCACTTTGACACATATTGCCCTATTTTGACACTATGTGTTTTGTCCTGTACAACACTAGCCTATCAACCTCAACTTTCAAGTCTTTACGTATCCATTCAATCATCGAGTCTATGGGCCACCTAGAGTCACTGTATATCTTTTCTTTGTAAAATTCAGCTATTAACTTTGCGTTTGCATGTTTCACTGTTTGGACCCTAGGGCATTTGTGTTTCCCACAGAAGGTTTTCACCTGGATTGTGCTCTCACCATGCATCTAACTATCCAAGATCTGCCAAGGACAGCTAGGATGCATGCACTTGGCTTGGATTTTGTAACTATGATTTATGGTAAAGTGCACATCCCGACCATTTAAAATAGAATGCAGCTTTACAACATTCTTAAAGGAATCAGTATTCTCAAAGCATTGGGTAACGTAAAATTTGGGAATTTTAACTCTATTCTTCACATGTTTGAAGACAGGAAACCCTCTATGCATTTCTTCCTCCCTAACAACCCTACTAGAGCTTGGTGCATCTCTATTTGGCCTCTCTTGTCTCAACCCTCCCCATTCCACATCAGCATCAATATTTTCATCAAAACACTCATCATCGTCATCAGAGATCTCAAATTCACTATCCACTAACCTCTCAGAAATAACCAAATCTGCCCCTATGCATTGGTTGTCGTCACTGACATCTCTTAGATTACCATCAACGAAGACATTATTGGTAAAGCCCGTAGGACCAGATTCTGAATTTCTCACCTCCCTAGGGACAGTTTGCAAGTTTGATGTACCGTTAGTTTCATTATTATCGTTCTCATCCTCATCCTCAGATCTAACATGTTCATGGTTGACAAAGACGCCCACTACCCTATCACCATTAACCTACTATGCCAAATTAACCGCATCAAGATCAGACTCTATGAGCCATAAAGAAGTGCATTAATTAACCCCAGACCTGCTGTAAAACAGCCTCTCTTCCCCACTTAACCCAATTTCATTGACCATAGATTTCAACTCTATTAATGATATTTCATTAGGGTCACAAAAGTCAATGTGGGCAAATCTACCTCCAAAATAACAAAGACACCCTAGTTTATCAAATCTACCGGAGTGGTGAATTCTTATATTATATTTATCTGGATTTTCACCTGGGTTAAAAAAAAAAAAAAAAAAAGAAAAAAAAATGAAAAAAAAAAAAAAAAAAAACCAGTATAAATATCATTTTTACCACCAACACTGTATCACTAAACTTTTGCACATGCTAACCACTAAACACATAAAATTTAAACAAACAGACAAAAAAAACACCCAACCCTTAACAATTAACATATATTAATAGTAACAACAGACAAATAAACATCAATGCTCGCGTCGGATCGCCACCAAATAAAATAATCCTAATACCTAGTTTCTCGTGTCGGATCGCCACCAAATAAAATAACCCTCTTATCTAAATGCTCGCGTCGGGTTGCCATCAACAAAATTGCAGCAATTAAAAATTCCCAAACAGCTAAAATACGCATCGCGTCGCCACCAAAACGAGAAGAGATACAAAATTTGAAAAACATGAATGCTTACCGTAATCTGGGGCGAATGTTCCAAGGGGTAGTTCATCTCCCTTCTCATCTATGATCTTCCAACCCATTGCTTGACTGGAATCGCAACTGACCTTCAGCAAATAGACGAGAAATCAACAAAACGGTGCGCCTGGGATTCGATTTGGGCGAGGGCAAGGTGTTCGCACAAAAGGGAAATCGCGAATTAGGGTTCCAAATTTGAGATCTGATTTTTACCTTTGATTTAGTGTTTTTACTGTGAGAGTTTTACTTGCCCCGTAAATGTGATTCTGAAAACATAAAGGAAAAATTTGCAAAAAGACCCCTATTTTGACCATGTGCAAGTCACGTGTGTTACTTAGGCCAGAATTAATCGCCGGAAATAATTTTTGCATAGTCTGTGTTGCTATGTGATACAAAACAAAGTTGAGGTAACAAACGAAAAAAACTGAGATAGTTCAGGTTGCATTTTGATATTAACCCTATATAAAATTAAGACTTTGAGGATGTATTTGGCAATAACATGTTAATATTAAATTTTCCCTATGCTGATCAAAACATACTCGCGACATTACTTCTATTGGTATGGTTTGCCCTTCACATTTCCGATGTATCCCGATATATAATTTTTGAGTGCAACCCTTGATCTTTATTGCAGATGAACATTGGTAAGGTTGACAAACACAAAGTATGTTGTTGTTCTAGTTTGCTAATTGTTAGTATATGGAGTTTTTATAATAATAATAATAATAATAATAATAATAATAATAATAATAATAATAATAATAATAATAATATACATAAGTTACATTCTCATTTTTTGGGTACCTATGGTTATGGTGGATGATTTTTTTTCTTCAATGGTTTCAGTAATGTATATGAAGATATTTTCTAACTCATTTTTTTGTCAAAGAGAAGTAAATCATATTAAACTTCATGTTGTCGTATACATATTGTCTTCATAACATGTGCTCTTTACAAGTTGAACCCCTTAAAAATACATACCGTCTTTGTCCCTGGTTGTTGCCGGAATGTCACGGTTGTAAAGGGTCTTCTTGCAATAATCTACGAATTGTACTATGTAGTGCTTAAATATTAATAGTACACAATGGTTACAATATGTTCGAATTAAAAATTATCATTTTTTTCCTCTATGGATGAAACGATGGTTGATACATGTTAATTATGCATGTATTAGGTCGATTTAGGATCATATTTTATATCATTTACGTGCATATTTGATCGGCATTTATTTATATTAATAATATTTGGGTCATTTGACGTGTTTCGACTTATTCTTAAGTTAATTAGGTAATTTTATTCCATTTGGATAAAGTTCGAAGAAGAAACAAGCCAAATAGGGTTAAAGCAGATGAAAAGGGAGTTAAAAGAGCAAAAGGGCCAACACGGCCGCGTCAAAAGTGGCCTAGAACATGGAAAAACGCACTGCCAACCAACACGGCCGCGTCAGAATGTGTCCCGAAAGTGAAGTTTTAAGTCAGTTTGACACACCTCTAGTATTTTGGCCATATCACCTCCGATTGAGGTGCAATTGGTGGCGTTAGAAAGCTGATTCAAAGGGCTCCAACTTTTCCTGAAAGGGACAAATCCCAAAAATGACCGGAAGACCCTAAAAAATGGCTTGGAAGTCAACTTGAAAATCTGCCTGAGCAAAACGGACGCGGCCGCGTCACAATGCCTACACGGCCGTGTCAGAAAGCCTTTCCTACGAGAATTTCTTAATTTTAATAGGATTTCGATCCTATCTTCCCAAAGATTCATCTCCAACTCTATAAATAGGACCCCAAGCTCGAAATCAGAAAAATCAGATAGAAAACATCAAGAACATTAGTTACATCATCATTCTACCTAGAAGAAGTCTTGGAGGACAAAGAAGACGAAGATCATCGAGACGGATTCATCCGGGTTTAGTCGTTCTTTCCTAGTTTAATCTTTTACAATGTTTTTCGTAGAATTTTGTATTGGATTATTGCTAGGCATGAGTAGCTAAGCTATTTGTGTCCTAGGGTTAGAGAGTAGGGATTATTATGACAATATTTTGACTATGATTTAATTTATTAATTCCCTTCTTTATGTGTTTATCTCTATGTTTGTGCTTATAACTATATTTAGCTTGATCACCTAGATTTAGTAATTTAGTTTAGCAATTCCGCTTCGAGAGGAGGGAATTGTTATCAGACTTATGACATAGAGCGCAATTGTCTATGACTGTGTAGGCCGTGGCTTAGGATCGTTTGGGAGTTATTAGGTTTAATTGACTCGAGAGGGTAATTAGCTTAATTAATCAACAGTTTAATCGCTTCGAGAGAAGGGTTAGATTATTATCGTGCCGCCTAATAAACACTAGAATTGGTAAATCTATAGGTTAATCATATTCAGCATTGAAGTAATATCCTGAAATCGAGGCCCTAGGATACCCTTTCTCATTAATTGTTAGTTCTTTTTGTTTGCCAAGTCATAAGTAACATAGTTATTCGTTAAATTCCTCAATTTTTGTTTAAATCAACTTTTTACAACTTAATATCTAGTTAGGACATTCCTAGAGAATTGAGGTATCGAACTACCTAAAACTATTCCTTGTGGGATCGACCTTGATTATCGTTACTACATATACATCCGTACACTTGTGGAACACTAGGTTAGAAACCGACGTGTCAATTGGGAGATACGTTGTTATGCTCTCGTCTTTCTTCAAGGTCATGGCACCTGGCTACGAGGAAAAAATGGTTAGTTTCATATAAATGTTCATGGTATACTTCTGTTGTAATATTGACCGATAAACATTATCATCATCCCTCGTGCTGGTGTTCTTGCTATGTAAATGACTTGTATCTACCATTTTATAGGATGTGCCACGTGCTTTCTGCCCCATGTTGACAGAAGAGACCTCGGTTAGGGCAAGAATTAAAATACGATTTGAGACATTTGATGTGATGGTAACCAGGACCAAAGAGGGTCACATCACTTTACGTGATGGCTGGAACGAGTTTGTTCAATGTCACTGCATCAGCACATGGGATTTTGTAGTGTTCCATCATAAAGAAGGGATGTAGTTCAATGCTACTGTGTTTGATTCGGATGAATGCAAAATTTATTTTGCAACAATCTGGGACATGGAGACCAAAAATGATGTTGATATGCAAAGGGGTATTGACACGTCGGTTTCTAACCTAGTGTTCCGCAAGTGTACGGATGTAGGTGTAGTAGCGATAATCAAGGTCGATCCCACAAGGGATAGTTTTAGGTAGTTTGATACCTCAATACTCTAGGAATGTCCTAACTAGATACTAAGTTGTAAAATGTTGATTTTAACAAAAACCGAGGAATTTAACGAATTACTATTTTACTTATGACTTGGCAAACAAAAAGAACTAACAATCAATAAGAAAAGGTATCCTAGGGCCTCGATTTTAGGATATTACTTCAATGCTAAATATGATTAACTTATAGATTTACCAATTCTAGTGTTTATTAGGCGGCACGACAATAATCTAACCCTTCTCTCGAAGCGATTAAACCGTTGATTAATTAAGCTAATTACCCTCTCGAGTCAATTAAACTAATAACTCCCAAATGATCCTAAGCCACGGCCTACACAGTCATAGACAACTGCACTCTATGTCATAAGTTTGATAATGATTCCCTCCTCTCGAAGCGGAATTGCTAAACTAAATTACTAAATCTAGGTGATCAAGTTAAATTCAGTTATAAGCACAAACATAGAGATAAAACACGTAAAGAACGGAATCAATAGATTAAATCATAATCAAAATATTGTCATAATAATCCCTACTCTCTAACCTTAGGACACGAATAGCTTAGCTACTCATGCCTAGCAATAATCCAATACAAAAGTCTATGAAAAACATTGTAAAAGATTAAACTAGGATAGAACGACTAAACCCGGACGAATCCGTCTCGATGATCTTCGTCTTCTTTGTCCTCCAAGACTTCTTCTAGGTAGAATGATGATGTAATTGATGTTCTTGATATTTTTTTATCTCATTCCCCTGATTTCTAGAGCTTAGGGTCCTATTTATAGAGTTGGGGACGAATCTTTGGGAAGATAGGATCAAAATCCTATTAAAATTAGGAAATTCTCGTAGGAAAGGCTTTCTGACACGGCCGTGTTGGGATTGTGACGCGGCCGCGTCCGTTTTGCTCAGGCAGGTTTTCAGGTCTGACTTCCAAGCCATTTGTGAGGGTCTTCCGGTCATTTTTGGGATTTTTCCATTTCGGGAAAAGTTGTAGTCCTTTGAATCAGCTTTCTAACGCCACCAATTTCATCTAGATCCGAATTGTAGATCTCAAGATATGGCCAAAATACTAGAGGTGCGTCAAGCTGACATAAAACTTCACTTTCGGGACACATTTTGACGCGGCCGTGTTGGTTATTGATGCGGCCGTGTTGGCCCTTTTGCTCTTTTAACTCCCTTTTCATCTGCTTTAACCCTATTTGGCTTGTTTCTTCTTCGATCTTTATCCAAATGGAATAAAATTACCTAATTAACTTCAAAACAAGTCGAAACACGTCAAATGACCCAAATATTATAAATATAAATGAATGCCGGTCAAATATGCACGTAAATGGTATAAAATATGATCTTAAATCGACCTAAATACATGAATAATTAACGTGTATCAAAATCCCCCAAACTTAAACTATTGTTCGGGAACAAAAGACACAAAGAACACAAGTGATTATGTATTTGTTTAGGGTGATTAGATGATGAATTCAGTTTCAGACTGATTTTTCTTAAAACAGCTAGGCAACACAATTCACTTGAGCATATGTGATAACATGAAAATCAACTAATCTCGGGACTTTGAACTTTCGAATTATTCAACCCTTACCGGATAAGTGTTTTACTCATCTCTCAAGTGTTTAAGCTAAATAATTTCCACTCATATTGAATTACATGCAAAGCCTACCATATGCTTGTCAATCGTCTAAACTAGACCTCGTACTCGATACGTGTGAAAAAGGATCAAAAAGGTCTTTTCTTGGTTGTAATGTTGGCTTAAGGTAAGGTGGGATACATTTGGATATAAGTGACTATTCATTGGACTAATCAAGTTACGTCTAACCTGACTACCCCCTCGATATAATCACTCAGCCTCACTCTTCAAATCTCAGCAAATCACCCCGCAAAGTGACTTCTTCACCTTCAAAAGTCCATACAACTTAAGTACTTTTCATTTGTGTGAGTACCACATCTTGGGACTACCCGATTTTTCTATTCAAATTCACAATTAATCATTTATGTCCTAGCCTCTCCTCAAGAATACTAACAACAACAAACTTTTTTTCTTTTTTTTTTTTCTTTCTTTATAGACTTTCGCACTAGGAGAGGCTATTTTTCTTGGATTTTCACCTATCGTTTTACTCTTCCCTTCATCTTTTGAAAATATCCCTACTTTCCATTCCTTCACAAAAATTGTTCACCCAAAATTCCTTCCAAGTCTCCACCCTCTAACTTGATTAATCCAATTAGGGCCAAAAGAGATAAATCAAAAGGTTTCGGCTGACATTGTTAGGTTATGAATAAATAAGGCTATAAGGCTCAAGTGGGCTAACTATAGACAATTTTTTTGACATTATGGTTCAAAGGCAATTTTCATGGTTCAAATAAATCTTAAACAAAAATTTGCCTAAGATCATTTCCTCAATCACACCCATACTTGACAGATTCTTAGTAAAGACTCAAGGCAAGTTCTAGAGACTAGTACACATATTCAATCAAATTCACACCGAAAGAAAGTATATTACTCCGAAAATTAGAGTATAATTAGGCTCAAATTCTCACAAGGTTAATTTTTTATCGAATATTCTAAATTCAAGCTCAATTTCGTCTCAAGTCACCTCTCATGCTCTATTATGTGCCATTTTTCATCTACTTCTCAAAATCATCTCATCATTAACCATTCATCATCCATCTTTCCCTATTGTTCTCTTTTTCTTTTTCTTTTTCTTTTCACTTGTTACCTTTTTCCGGGTTTTATCCTTCTTATGACTCTAAAATATAAAGTAATAATAAGACTTTAAACTCTAGACTCCTAAAACTCAATATGGAAACGAAATATAATCAAACTTGGGTTCACAGACCCAACAACACCAATAAAGCAGATAAATGGACTCACAGACCCGATAACTCCAATCGAAGCAATAAAAATCAGCACAATGGGCTCATAGACCCACAATTAACCACTATTATCAAACAACAGAAAAAAAAATAGCAGCAAAAACTATAAATATAGCTGCCAAGACGTCCCACGGTACACCCCTCCCCCAAACTTGGCTGAAAGCCAATGTTTGGAGGAAAAACGTGGTATGCCTTGGTGCTAACTTACAAATCATTATGACGGCGACGGGGTTTGAAACCCATACTGACTCCAAAATTCTGCTATCGCCTCCTACTGACTCTGTTTCTGCTGTCTCCGCATCAAGCCCTGAGTTTCGTGTTTGTAAACTGAAAATTATATGACACAGCCGTGTTGGATGTGTAACGCGGCCGTGTTGCTTTTGGACCAAAAATGAACCGTGTTCATATTTGATGCGGCCGTGTTAGCCTTTTTGCTCCTTTAACTCCCTTTTCATCCGTTTTAACCCTATTTGGCTTGTTTCTTCTTCGAACTTTATCCAAATGGAATAAAATTACCTAATTAGCTTCAAAATAAGTCGAAACACGTCAAATGACCCAAATATTATAAATATAAATGAATGCCGGTTAAATATGCACGTAAATGGTATAAAATATGATCTTAAATCGACCTAAATACATGCATAATTAACGTGTATCAGGTATGTATTGCTCTTGAAGTGACTGCAGTTGATTTGTGATTTAATATACCACATAGTTGAATCCAAATAATTAATGTATTCTTTTTTGGTAGGGGAATTATCTCGAATAGCTAATGCTTCATCGATCAGCCGTAGACCATATTTTGTGCTAAAGATGGAAGGTGTACATGCATGGGAAAACTGCCGAGTGGTATGCTTCTTGTTAGAGTATCGTCAGTTTGTGTCGAACTTAATTTACACTTACCCCTGATTTTTTTTTTTTTTTTTAATTACATACCAAAGCATCCTAGTACAATTTGTACGCTCGAATAACCTTGACCGTAGTGTTCAGATAGTGATTTTGAGAGGAAGAGGAGGAACATCTACTGACGTGCATGTGCAAGTAAGTAATGTTCCATACACTCGACTTAGAATGGGCAACGGGTGACATGATTTTTACATTACTAACGAGCTCAATGATGGAGATGATGTTATATTAACCCTCTTGAACCCTAAAATAATCATCTATTGTGTTTCGTCAATGTGATTTTTTAATATGGGGATATGAAAACTTTTCTCACCAGTTCACAAACTTTTCATTCGCATGTTTTGCCGATTGGTGTTAGATGATAATTGGAAATGTGTATTTTGTGAGACTCGTCTGTGTAAATTTTAACTCTAGTACTTCAACTTTGTTACTTTTCTAAATTATATGATCGTACGTGGTCATAATGAAGTTAACATACTCGACAAACAGTTATGCTTACCATTCACAATTGTTTTATTGAACCGTTGTCTATTTTTCCAACAAAAAAAAAAAAAAAAAAAAAAAAATCCACGGATTAGTTAATCTACAACACACCATGCACTTAAGGAAGTCTTTCTATAGATATATGAGAACAGTTCCATGCATACTATACCATATTTATGTTTCATCTTTAGTGGGTTATTATACCACAAGCAATTGACATGATTTCATAAAAGCGACATTCAATCTACTAATAAGAGTACAACTCTTGCATCCATACACTCCGCCGAAATATTATTTATTTACTGATTACATTTCAGCCAGGATAAGAGTTAAATTATCAAAATTAATATGTTCCACAAGTACTAACTTGGGAAGATTACCTTAAGTGTCTTATACAATTCAAAAATCAGCCATCAATACAATTACCATACTAACTTGGGAAGATTACCTTAAGTGTCTTATACGATTTGAGTGGGGAAAGTGTTTTTTTGAATCAATAATTAATATCACTAAACCCTAACTAAACTGTCTAATCTTTTCAACACACCGTACAAACATATAATTTTTTCGTATCATAGGCGCAAATCGACAGAAATTTGGATTGTTCACAAGATCAACCACATGTAATTGCTATTACGTTGTTCTTAAAGGCGTGGTGTATAGTCCGTGATCAAAATCTTTTCTCTACTCAGAAATCTCAATTCAACGGTTAATCATACTAATATTATGCATATTCTAAACTTTGATTACGTAGTTTTGTCTTGCAAAATGAAATTAAAAATATTTGTGCAATTGTGCAGTGATGCAGCGGAATTTCGCTATTCATATTAATCCGGTGCTTTAAATTTTGATTTGAATGACAAATTCTGATAATTTTTTGCCCTTTAACTGTTTATTGTAATGTGTATATAACAAATTTTGGTATGTTAAATTCCAGTTCAATTCGCATACAGGAAGATCATGGCAGATGAAGATACGGATAATCTATTTGCAGATTACAAGGTTACGCGAAAATCCAACACCGACAATAATTCCTTTGTTAGTATTGACTCCAGTGATGAAATAGGGTACAACAACGACTCATCGAACCATTCACCCATAAATCCTACGGAAGATGCAATAGAGTACAAATGTGAAATTGATAACCTTATGCATCATTTCGTAGCTTTGGAAGAAGATGATGAATTGTGGACGAAAGATGTGAGGTGTTGGACACATAAAGACTTAATTGGGAAATATTTTTAAATAGTAGCCAATGCCAAATCCTTATGCAAAGCTTATTCAACGAAATTAGGCTTTGGCATCCGCCGTCATAACATTGTATCTGATGAGGACGGAACAATTACAATACGTCACTGGGTTTGCAATCGTTAAGGGCAAAGAAAAGAAAAAGGTAATGGCACGAAGGATCACAGGAGGGAACCCGTTCCCATCACAAGATGCAAATGTAAAGCTATTTTTTGTTGTAAGGATGGAAAGAACAACAGACACATATAAGGTGTCCTCATATAATCCTGACCACAATCATGACTTGGCTAACAGTAATCAGGTTCATTTCTTTAGATCAAACAGAGAAATAAAAGTAGGGCAAGCAATGAAGATGTGGACCATGAAGGAAGCCAGGATAAGAACCTGCTAGATAATGGATTTCATGGTCATGACATTAGATGGATATGACAAGGTAGGCTTCACGGTTAAGGATCTATATAATTTCATCAGTTCTGATCAAGAACGTACAAGGAGGAGGAGCACGGATGCAGATACCACAATAGGATATTTCAATGCCCTTGTTGATGACGATCCAGGCCTGTACGTAAGGTTCGAGTTGGATGGCGAAAACAAGTGGAGCATAATATTTTGGGCAAACCCTAAGTTGCTAATGGATTACAGTATGTTCGGCGATGTGTTAGTTATCGACTCAACATACAAAATAAATATGTTCAAGATGCTGCTTGTTGAGTTTGTTGGTGTCAACAATCATCGATCTCCTGTTGTTTTTGGATGTTGCTTGGTATCCGAAGAAATTGTTGATGCATACACATGGACTTGCAGCACGTTTATGCATGCTATGGAAGGAAAGCAGCCAAAGTGTGTGCTTACCGATGTCGGCAAGGTAATAACTGCAGCGTTGGTCACGTGTATGCCACGCGCAAGGCACAGGCTATGCTCATAGCACTCGATGCGAAACTCACGTGTAGTCTCGACCCAAACAAGCTTCTTCTCCGACCTTGCCAAGTACATTTGTTACCGCTACTCTTTTAAAGAATTTGAAATGAGGTGGACGACATTTTTGGAGAAGCACAACCTAGAAGGAAGTGGATGAGTGATTTGTATAAAAAAAATGGGCAGAGACTTATTTGAAAGGCGTTTTATATGTCAGCATGATAACGACCCAAAGATGTGAAAGCACACATGCTTATATGAGTCGTTTCCTCAACACAGACCTCAGTTTGTACTGTTTTGTCAAGCAATTTTGCAGGACAATAAATTAGCTAAGGTGGAAACTCTTCAACTAGACTTCACCACCAACTACACAGAAATAGAACTGGTTACGCATCTTAAAGGCATCGAGAAAGCGACATTCAGCTTCTACAATAGACGTGTTTTCATTGAGGTAATCATCAGTTGGTTAGAGATAAATTTCAAATACTTGTTGTGATTATAATATTTTTTAAACATTCCAGAACAATAAAATACAACAATTACCTCTTTATGGCATTTCACAATAATTTTTTAGCAATATTTGACAATAAAAATACTCCCTTATTCATTATGATTGACTTTTTCGGAAATTTGAGGTTGTACAATATAAGTGATGTTGTGCAGATTCCACTTTTGAATATCATTGCTCTTTGTTGATTAGTCCCTATAACTCCACTTATTTACTTACCCAATGCATGAATAATGGCCACCTTAAGGGGATATTGGTTTGATAACTTTTAAACCCTGAATATATGTTCATTTGCTAAGCCGTCATTTATAATGTAATGGAGGGATTATTATTTTACGTTCGTAAGTGCAGTCAAGCTGTCATTATGAATTACTAATATGCAGGTACGTGGCAAAATTCAGAAATAGAGCAAATACACTCTAGTGAATGTTGGAAATGATGGATACAATCACGTGGAAATTGTTAAGTACGGGGAGGAGCCGGCAAGGGAAGTAAATATCACCATACGTGATAAGGATAAATTTCTTTCTTGTAGTTGCAAGGTTTAAATCTTTCGGTTGGCCATGTAGACTGGTATGCGTGTTTGTGCACACACTTTAGGATGCTTTAAGGGTCAATTTAGTGATGTTTGTGTGCAATTTCACGTGTATTTTGTGCATTTAATTCTCATTTGGAAAAATAATGCGGTTGGTTCTTTTTTCTGTTAAAATAGGTACAAATGGATCGAAAAAGAGTATCAAAAGATCGCAGAGTTGATGGATCGATCGAAGCAACAAAGGACAAGGCTAAAGGAAGATCTCGGTCGAGATAGGTAACAAATCTCTACCGAGATGACTTTCCAGGGAAGAATTGAAGGTTTGAAGAGTTCAAGATCTCGGCCGAGACACACAATATATCTCGGCTGAGATAACGTTCCAGGGTAAAGCCAAGTTTTCAAGAGATCAAGATCTCGGCCGATATAAAACCCGAATCTTGGCCGAGATGAGCCAAACCCTAACAAAGCCCTAAATTCACCTTTTCACATCTCGGCCGAGACACAATCAACCTTTTTGAATCTCGGCCGAGACACACTTGAATCTCGGCCGAGATTGTTTACCCTATTTTAAAATTGTGAACGCGATTTTGCCTTATACCCAAGTGACAACTCTTCCCTTATATATATAAGTTCCATTTTGAATTTGACCTATCTTGGGACTGTTAAAGCGC
This sequence comes from Ajuga chamaepitys, assembly GCA_958295605.1. Lineage (NCBI taxonomy): Eukaryota > Viridiplantae > Streptophyta > Magnoliopsida > Lamiales > Lamiaceae > Ajuga > Ajuga chamaepitys. Next base: position 37,925,664 of record OY282505.1, read on the forward strand.
AATCCGGTAATCCAAGGAATTCGAAGTAAAATACGATTCACAATGCTACCAAATGCAAGAAAAGTAAAGAACACAGGATATACGTGGTTCGATCTGGAGATCTATGTTCACGGATGGAGGCAATCACCTGCCGAGGTGTTTTTTTCACTATCTCCCTTTCAATTTTACACGTTATAGTTTTAGAGTACAAAGTGCCAACCCTAAATCCAAGTACCATTCTACTGTTTATACGATACAGTTCGAAACCCTAAATAAATCCCTACAATTGCGCCTATCAAATCTGCATGAAAGTTAGAAGGAGATCATGGGGATCTCAATTCCCAGATATGCCGCGATTGGGCTCAGGCATAACTGGGCCGGCTTAGCTGTGTTGGGCTCGCGCTCCTGGGCCCAGACCCGGAGTTGCTGGGCCATACCTATTAGATGCCCCCCACCAGCCGCAGCGAGGTAGGAGCTTCGGTTAATAGGAAGGCAGGGTGGACCGGGCTGCGATGTAGAGTGATGTAAAAGCGGAGTACCCCCAGGATGAGGTTGTCAACTAAGACCGAGCTGAGTAGTCCCCGGGGTGAAGAACTTGATAAGGACCGAACTGGACCAATTTGAAGTACTTCCGGGGTCATGGGGTCGACCGGAGCCGAGCTAATGTATCCCCGGGGTGGAGAACTCCACGGGGACCGAACCGAAGTAACCCCGAGATAAGGAGGCCTGGTGAGGCCGAGTTGAAATACGCCCGAGGTGAAGGGGTCACCGGAGTGAGTCCCAAAACTTCCTGGGGAAGGGTGAGTTGATGTGATTGGCGGTGCCATCATTAGCAGAAGGGATGTGAAGTGACGCGTTCGAGAATTCCAAGATGTGTGTCGTCCACGCGCCTTGGTAACTGTAACGCGCGTGACATCTACGCACGAATCTGAGACACAAAATTTGAGAAGGCCAGATCGGAGCCGTTCAATTATTGTATTAGAGGGAAAAAAGAAGCAGCAGTTGCACTTTCGCTCATTTGCAATTGTGATCAAAGAAAAACCAGCGGGAAGGCGAAAAAGCAAGTAGCAGACTTCGGAGAAGCACATCAACGTCGTTGCGGCACGCTTGGAGTAGCAAGTAAGTATGTCCTCATCTTCAGAAACTAATAGTGTGGGGATAATCGGTACGGGGGAGGGCCCTATAAATGCGAAGCCCATTCGAACAATCTACCCTGAAAGGAGTGAGAACAGGAAGGTGTATAGGGCGGATCTTAAGGAAATCTGGACACGGGAGGTGAGATTTCCCACTTGTTTAGAAGCAAGGGCTAATTTGGACGTGGCCGTAAGCATGCTGCGGGTGACAGAGGCCCAAATCGAGGCAATGGTGCCTGATTTCTATTTCCCAATAGACTTAGAATATATAATACCCGAGCCGGGTGATAGGGCGTGCTGTCCACCGAATGGGTATATAACCGTATACATAGATCAGTTGAGAGTGGGGTTGAGATTCCCATTGTGGGATTTTATGGTAGAGTTGCTAGGATACTATGGTATAGCACTGGCGCAGCTAGCGCCAAATGCCGTGAGGCAAATTGTAGGGTTTATGATTGTATGTAAGACTGCGGGGGTGAAGCCCTCCATAAAATTATTTAGGTACTTTTTCCAATTGAAACCTTTTGGGAAGGGAAAAGGGTGGTTTTCTCTAAACCCGATGGTGCAAAGAGGGTTCAGGGTGCAGAACCCAAGTAAGGTGGAGGGCTGGAAAATGAAGTTTCTATTTATTAAAGAATCTAAACCAATCCCGAGGTGGAGCATGGAGGAGGTTACAGACGGGGTACCCACGGGAGTACCTTAATCGGTTGGAGTTTTCGAGCAGGCAGGAACTATAAAGCAAGTATTTTCCGAGGAGGAACTGGAGGAGGCTGGACTGTCCCTGTATTATACAAAGGGACCCGAGGCGAGAACATCGCCAGCTCCTAGTGAGGGGTCTTTAGCCGGGGTGGAGGAGGAGGGTAGGAACTCTTTTTTACAATTGTCTGTTACTGCTGTCGAATTTTGTTTCTAACACGCTGATGGTTGTCTGCAGTGGGACGATTTAAAACTAGCCTTCAAAAAATGACCTCAGGAGGTGCTCACCGAACACCGGAGAAGGTTTCTTCGCCCAGAAATTCAACCCCCGAAGCGGAGAAGACCCCGGAGAGAATACCCAGTGAAGGGACTGAGGAGTTTGTTCCGCTGACTGACTCCCCCCTAAGTCCGAAGAAGAGGCTGGGGCATGCGCCGACTCCGCCGTCGATCACGAAGAGAAGGCGATTGGGTCCGACCTCGGGGGTATAATCCATTATGTCCATATATATATATTGTGTCGGCACACAACATCTCCACGAAGTGCTATGCAGGGCTAGAGGAGTGTGGATGTCCACGAGGCATCGGAGAGGGAGGAAGTATGGACCTTGAGTCAGGGGTTAATTGACTTCGGGCGTCGCCGCCAGAGAGAAGAGACTGAGACCCTGAAGGAAAAGCTCGGGATCCTGCGCGGGGAGTGTGATAAGCTCCACAGAGAGGCAAGTGAGGCCAAGAGTGGCCAGGTCACGGCACGAGGCTTTGCACTGGAGGTCGAGAAGGAGGCAGCTCGATTTAGGAACGAGGTGGCGGAGATGGCTATTCTCCGGGGAGAACTAGCCACAGCTCGTGAAGAGTTAAAGAAAAAAGCTGAGGGCCAAGGAGCAATGCTGAGGGCCTTTGTTGAGAAGCTATCGCAAACGGAGACGTTTGTGAATTTTTTGACAAATTTTGTGGCAGTTGGGGACGTTGCCACACGCACAGAAGTGTTGGAGGTAGTAAAGGACGCGTACCCGGAGGTAGACGTCTACAAAAAAGACTTCAGATACGACTACGCATCTGTGAGCAATGTGGATGCCGCCTACTACAACACTCTGTCGCATCTCCCTGAGTGGCCCTTAGTGGAGGCACTAGCGCAGAAAGGGACTATCCTGACCGCCGAAGATGTGGCGGGCTGGTCCGTAGACCAGGATGAGGACTTCCTGGGATACCGTATAGGCATGCATGCCCCTGAGCTAAGAGAGAGGGCCCCCCCACCGAGGATAGCGCCAGCAGCAGATGTAGTAGTTCCTCAGGAGGACGGAGCTCAGCAGCTGGCCGATCCACATGGCACGACCTCGGCCGGAACCGAGGTCAGTTCCTCCCCTGCCCTAGGCGAAGAATAGAATAGGAAACAAATTTGGCTTCTCGTGGCATATCTAAAAAAAATATTGATGTGTAATTGCCTTTTTGCCAATATATAAATGACAAGTTGCTGATGTTGTGTTGCGAATCTTCGAATGTATGCGTTGAGTTACTGCCTTGTCTTTGGTGTTGATTAAATCATATTATTATTGATTTTGTGCTGCAAACAGGAGAATACCGAGGAGCTACATAATGTGTAGGTGTCAATTCAATTTCTTCAACTGAGCATGTCTTGTAGTAGAGGTTGAGTAGGATCAGGAACCGGGTTTGGGTTGGGAAGAATCGGACCGGAGAACCGGGATAATTTCATATCAGATTTGGAAGTTATTGGAGAACCGGGTTGGTGACGGTTATAACAGAAATACGCAACGGTTTTTGTTAGTGAAATCAACTCTTGAACACACAACACCAAAGATTCTGGAAATTGTACAAAGAACACAATTCGAAATCACACATGCAATTTGGCCAGAGTTGTGACCGAACTGAGCTCGCGCAGAACAGGAAATAGAAAAGGATCAAACACAGATTTAACGTGGTTCGTTCAAGATGAACTACATCCACGGAGGCAAGGCACACCTCAATCCACTAAGAACCTCAACCAATTACAGAGAATAAGCTCAAGAATTGAAATGCCCAATTCTGGATACAAATTAGGGCACGAACACTCAATCTCTAAATACTCTCTCTAATCTAAAGAACAAGGAAATTATGCGACGTAGTGACCTTCTACTCAATGAGAGCTTTACAGTGATATATGGATTGAAGCTCGAATGCAACTGCAAAGGAAGTTCTAACTGAAAGAAGTTGAGCTGAGCTACCGGACAAATGTGACGGTTGTCGTCGTCACTAAACTGCAACTGCTTAGTCACAAATGACGGTTATCCCAAACTAACTCGAACCCGGTTTATTTAGAACAGTTTGTCTTCTTGATGCTAAAGCCCGATTCAAACCTCCGGTTCTTCACTCCCTGACTCCGGTTCCACATTCCCAACACACCATATTACAAAGTATGGCTCACTTGATGATATTGAACATCACCTCATAGTTTTAGACTGACGCATGAAAAACCGTTGTTGAAGACTCGTAACAGTTTGAATAGCAGTTGAAACTGATTTTGATTCCAGCTTCTAGAACTTCTTGATTCCAGCTTAGCTCTTTATATACATTTGTTCTACTTGTAAGGACGAGTTGATACACGTATTTTTCCCTCTGAAAACACTACTCATGTGAGGAAGTGTTCAATTTCATCAAGTGAGCTATATTTTGAAATAGGGTGTGTCTAGAATGTGGAACCGGGATCATGAAGTGAAGAACCGGGTGGATAGACCGGGTTTTAGCATGTAGAAGTGAGTTTGGGCAGAATAAACCGGGTTCAGGGTTGTTGGAGGATAACCGTCAGTTGTGACGAGTTTGTTACAGTTTTGTGACGGAATAAACCGTCACATTTGTCCGGTAGCAGCAGTCTCTTTCATTCAGTTAGAACTTCTCGATCAGTTACATTCGAGCTACAAGACCTATATCATTGGAAAGCTCTCTTCAAGGAGAACAACACTACGTCGAGCAATTTCCAGTTTTCATAGATTACAGAGAGAATTTGAGAGTGATAGTTTTCTGCCCTAATTTGTTCCAGAATTGGGCATATTCATTTCTGAGTGTAATTTCTGTAATTGGTTGGATATCTTAGTAGATTGAGGTGTGCCTTGCCTCCGTGGATGTAGTTCATCTTGAACGAACCACGTAAAATCGATTGTGTGATTCATTTATTTTCAGTTCTGCGCGAAGCTCACTTCGGCCACAACTCTGGCCGAACAGTTGTGTTTTTTTCAGAAGTTTCATTTTCGAACTCGTTCCAGTTTCTTAGTGTTGTGTGATTAGGAGTTGATTTGTCTAACAAGTGGCGCCGTCTGTGGGAATCAACTCGCACAGTTTGAATAAGAGGAGGAATGGCTGGTATGAAGATGGATTTTGAGAAGTTCACTGGAAGGAATGACTTCACATTGTGGAAGATCAAGATGAACGCAGTCCTGGTTCACAATGGCCTTGATCTTGCACTGATACCTCTGGAATCATGGGAAGAAACTGAGAAACCTAAGTTTGCATCAGTGGATAAGAAGGCCCTAAGTCTTATCTTCTTGTGTTTAGGTGATAAACCGTTGAGGGAGGTTTCAAGATGCAAGAGTTCCTTAGAAGCATGGAGGAGATTGGAAGAACTGTATCAATCAAAGTCAGTATCCAACAAACTGTTCCTGAAGCAGAAGATGTTGGCCTTCAAGATCACAGAAGACAAGGTAATTTCTGATCAACTTGATGAGTTCATTAAGATGATTGAAGAATTGGAAGATCTGGATGTGAAACTGGAGGAGGATGACAAGGCATTGATGGTGTTAAATATTCTTCCAAAATCCATGGAAAGCTTTAAGGATGCTTTGATGTATGGGAGAGATGAGCAGCTGTCCTATGATGGAATAGTGAAGGCTCTGAGATCAAAATGCTTCCAGACTCAAGGAGACAAAGGCATGGTGCAATCTGGAGAAGGCTTGAATGTCAAATTCAAGAAACCGTGGCAAGGCAAGAAGGGTCAGAATGCTAAGGATCCAAAGTCAGGGGATTCAAATCCTAAGAAGGGGAATGACTGGGTTGAAAAGAGGAAATGCTTCAAGTGTAAACAGCCAGGTCACCTAAAGAAGGATTGCCCTAAGAAGAATAAGAAAGCTGGAAATCAAGGGGCAGAAGCTGCTGCCATTGATCATCAACAAGACCCTCCAGAAGTATTAAATGTTACTGATTCAGGAATGGTGAAGGAATGGGTCCTGGACACAGGGTGTTCTTTTCATATGTGTCCTCATCAGTCATGGTTTAATGAACTGAAGAAAGAAGATGGTGGAAATGTTCTCCTGGGAAATGACCAATCATGCAAGGTCAAAGGGGTTGGATCAGTGAGCATAAGAATGTTTGATGGGGTGATCAGAATCATCTCAAATGTTAGATATGTTCCTGGCCTTAAAAGGAATCTTCTATCTCTTGGCTCATTGGTAACCAGTGGATGTCAGTTTAGCTCAGTAGAGGGATTCTTGCACATCACAAAACATGGAAAAATGGTGATAAAAGGAAGACAGCATAATGGACTATTTATCCTGATTGGTTCACCTATTGTTGGAAGTGTAGATGTGGTCTTGAACAATTCTGAGATTGCTAAATGGCATAAGAGACTTGGACACATAGGAGAAAAAGGACTGAAGGAATTGGCAAGGAGTGGAGTAATTGGAATTTGGGAAATCAAGAACTGGAGTTTTGTGATCAGTGTGCTCTGGGCAAATCCAAGGGAGTTCATACAACTCAAGAACCATTAGATTATGTTCACTCTGACATATGGGGCCCTCCAAGAACAGAATCCTATGGTGGTGCCAGATATTTCATGTCCTTGATTGATGATTACAGCAGAAAAGTATGGATCATGTTGCTGAAGAACAAGAGTGATGCCTTTCATAAGTTCAAAACATGGTTGATCCAACTGGAAAATGTCAAAGGGAAGAAGCTGAAGCATCTGAGGACTGATAATGGACTGGAGTACCTCTCTACAGAGTTTACAAACTTCTGTGAAGAAAGAGGAATCAAGAGACACAGGACAGTGCCAATGAATCCTCAACATAATGGAGTTGCAGAAAGGTTTAACAGGACTCTCCTTGAAAGAGTGAGGTGTATGCTGTTGGATGCTGGGTTGCCAAAGGTGTTTTGGGGAGAAACCATTGCTACAGCATGCTATCTTATTAACAGATCACCCTCATCAGTGATTGGGTTCAAAACACCTGAAGAGGTGTGGAGTGGACAGAAACCAAGTTATGAAGGATTAAGGGTGTTTGGGTGTCTTGCCTTTGCTCATATCAAGCAAGACAAACTAGATGCAAGGTCCCTCAGATGTGTATTTCTTGGATATCCGGATGGGATTAAGGGTTACAGATTGTGGTGCCTAGAACAAGGAAATCAGAAGATAATCACAAGTAGAGATGTGAAGTTTAATGAGAATGTGATGGCTTATACTTCTACAGGCTCTAAAGAAGAATTTGATGCTGCTAAAGAGACAGAGGAGATATCAATTCAGGTGGAGCAACCTGCAGAAGATAATCACACACCTCAACCACAAGCAGATGAACAAGACAGTGACTCATCATCTGAAGAAGAAGCACAAACTGGACCTGCACAAAATATCAGGGAATACAGCATTGGAAGGGATAGGCCTAGAAGAAAAATCAACAGACCTGATTTCTATGGCCAAGCAGGGAGTGTATATTATGCCTTAAGTGTTGCTGAAGACCTGGAATCACAAGAGCCTAGCAGCTTTCAAGAAGCATTAGATTGTGAAGAAGGTGAACACTGGATACAGGCAATGACTGAAGAAATGGAGTCTCTGGAAAAGAATAAGACCTGGATACTGGTGGAGAAACCAAAAGGTCAGAAACTTGTAAGCTCCAAGTGGATATACAAGAAGAAACTAGAAACGGCAGGGTCCAAACAGGTGAGGTTTAAAGCAAGGTTGGTAGCCAGGGGCTTTACACAAAGAGAAGGAATTGATTACAATGAGGTCTTCTCTCCTGTAGTAAAGCACTGCTCAATCAGATTGCTTTTATCAAAAGTCACACAAGAAAACATGGAACTACAACAACTGGATGTAAAGACAACTTTCTTACATGGAGAACTCAATGAGAAAATATATATGAAACAGCCAGAAGGCTTTGTTATTCATGGGAAAGAAGACAAAGTATGTTTACTGAAGAAGTCATTATATGGACTTAAACAAAGTCCTAGACAGTGGAACAAGAGGTTCAATGACTTCATGATCAGTGCTGGTTTTGTAAGAAGCCTTTATGACAGTTGTGTTTACTTCAACAAAGTTTCAAAGCAAGATAAAGTTTTTCTTCTATTATATGTGGATGACATGCTAATTGCCAGCAGAAACAAGGAGAGGGTACAATGGTTGAAGGATAGACTTAATGCTGAGTTTGACATGAAGGACCTGGGAGAAGCTAAGAAGATATTGGGAATGAACATTCTAAGAGACAGAGAAGCTGGAGTACTTTGGTTATCTCAGAGACAATACCTACAGAAAGTATTGGAGAGGTTTCATATGCATGAAGCCAAACCTCTCTCCACTCCAGTTAATCTACAGAAGAAACTTTCCAAAGAACAATGCCCAAATACTGAAGAGGAGATCATACAGATGAGCAATATTCCCTATGCAAGTGGAGTTGGAAGTCTTATGTATGGAATGATTTGTAGCAGGCCTGATTTGGCATATGCTGTATCTTTGGTAAGCAGGTTCATGTCAAATCCAGGAGTTGAACACTGGGAAGCTTTGAAACATGTGATGAGGTATCTAAAAGGATCAGTGAACATGTCACTGAAATTTGAGAAGAAAGCAGATGGAAGTACTGTTGCATTGGAGGGGTTTGCTGATTCTGATTTTGCAGCAAACGTGGACACAAGGAAGTCAATTTCTGGATTTGTGTTTACCTTATATGGGACAGCCATCAGCTGGAGGAGTGCACAACAATCTGTTGTGGCACTATCAACTACAGAAGCAGAATATATCTCTTTAACTGAAGGTATCAAAGAATCAATCTGGTTGAAAGGGGTGTTGAGAGACTTGGACATCAAGCAGAAGTGTGTGGTAATCTACTGTGATAATCAAAGTGCTTTACATCTTGTGAAACACCAAGCATTTCATGAAAGATCAAAACACATTGATGTGAGGTTACATTTTGCTAGAGATGCCATAGATTCTGGGTCTGTGGAGGTGAAGAAGGTGCATACTTTGCATAATCCTGCAGATTTTCTTACAAAGGGTGTACCTGGAAACAAAGTGGATCATTGCTCGAGCTTGCTGCAGCTTGAGCAGTGTCATGAAGAGCAATAACAGATACGCAGTGAAGAGGCAGGAAGAGGCATACTTGATTCATTGAGGTGGAGATTTGTGAGGAAGTGTTCAATCTCATCAAGTGAGCTATATTTTGAAATAGGGTGTGTCTAGAATGTGGAACCGGGATCATGAAGTGAAGAACCGGGTGGATAGACCGGGTTTTAGCATGTAGAAGTGAGTCTGGGCAGAATAAACCGGGTTCAGGGTTGTTGGAGGATAACCGTCAGTTGTGACGAGTTTGTTACAGTTTTGTGACGGAATAAACCGTCACATTTGTCCGGTAGCAGCAGTCTCTTTCATTCAGTTAGAACTTCTCGATCAGTTACATTCGAGCTACAAGACCTATATCATTGGAAAGCTCTCTTCAAGGAGAACAACACTACGTCGAGCAATTTCCAGTTTTCATAGATTACAGAGAGAATTTGAGAGTGATAGTTTTCTGCCCTAATTTGTTCCAGAATTGGGCATATTCATTTCTGAGTGTAATTTCTGTAATTGGTTGGATATCTTAGTGGATTGAGGTGTGCCTTGCCTCCGTGGATGTAGTTCATCTTGAACGAACCACGTAAAATCGATTGTGTGATTCATTTATTTTCAGTTCTGCGCGAAGCTCACTTCGGCCACAACTCTGGCCGAACAGTTGTGTTTTTTTCAGAAGTTTCATTTTCGAACTCGTTCCAGTTTCTTAGTGTTGTGTGATTAGGAGTTGATTTGTCTAACAACTCAATCATTAGAATTAGAGAGGTAGGGTTCTTAAGCTCAATTCAGATTGTGAATTGGGGCTTCTAGTTTTCTGGGTAGTTTCTTGTAATTGATTGTTTAGTTTAGTGAATTGAGGTGTATAGAGCCTCCGTGGATGTAGATCACCTTGATCGAACCACATAAAAGCTTGGTGTTCTTCATTTTATTTCTGGGTTTGCGTTCTGTTTTTAGTGTTTGATTTTCAGTCTATTTTTCATTCGTTTCTGGATTGAACCTTGTTGTGTGTGTGTGTTGTAATTATTCTCAAACCCAACAAGTGGCACCGTCTGTGGGAAGCATACACACAAACTCAAAGAAGAAGAAGATTGGCTGGAGTAAAGATGGATGTGGAGAAGTTCTCTGGTAAGAATGACTTCTCACTCTGGAAGATCAAAATGAATGCAGTGCTGATTCAAAATGGCTTAGACTCTGCACTTCTTCCTGTTGATCAATGGCTTGATGCTGAGAAATCCAAGTTTCCAGAATTGGATAAGAAGGCTCTGAGTTTGATATTCTTATGTCTGGGTGATAAACCTTTGAGGGAGGTTTCGAGGTGCAAGAATGCAGTGGACGCATGGGGAAAATTGGAGGAACTTTATCAATCAAAGTCTATATCCAACAAACTATTTCTGAAATAGAAGTTAATGTCTTTCAAAATCTCTGATGATAAAGTCATTTCTGATCAACTTGATGAGTTTGTCAAGATGATTGAAGAGCTGGAAGATCTGGGGGTAAATTTGGAGGATGATGATAAGGCTCTGATGGTGTTAAATGTTCTTCCAAAATCCATGGAAAGCTTCAAAGATGCACTGATGTTTGGAAGAGATGGAAAAATCAGTTATGAATCCATCTTGTCAGCATTGAAGACCAAGTGCTTTCAGAATCAGGGAGAAAAGGGTTCTACCCCAGCTGGAGAAGGCTTGAACATTAAGTTCAAAAACAAATTTCCAAAAGAAGAAGTTCCAGGGAGTTAAAGATAACAAATCTGGAACTTAGAATGCAAAGAAACAAGGTGACTAGGTTGAAACCAGGAAGTGTTTCAAATGCAAGCAAACAGGACACTTAAAGAAGGACTGTCCACAAAAGAAGAAGAAGCAGGAGACTCAGAGGGCAGAGGTGGCAATGACAGAGCATCAAGAAGACATCCCAGAAGTCTTAAACATTACAAACACCAGAATGGAAAAGGAATGGGTACTTAATACTGGATGCTCATTCCACATGTGTCCCAATGAATCCTGGTTCAAGGATCTAAAGAAAGAAGATGGTGGATGTGTACTGCTAGGAAATGATCACTCCTGCAGAGTCAAAGGCACAGGATCAGTTCAAATTAAAATGTATGATGGAGTCATCAGAACTATTTCTCAAGTGAGGTATGTCCCTGGATTGAAAAGAAATCTATTATCCCTTGGTTCTCTTGTGGAAAATGGCTGTCAGTTCAATTCCCTAGATGGTCATCTTCACATCACTAAACACAATAAGCTGGTAATCAAAGGAAGGCAACACAATGGCCTGTTTATTTTGATTGATCACCTGTGATAGGATGTGTTGATTCTGTGATAAGCAGAGAAGATGTTATGAAGTGGCATAGAAGACTGAGTCATATTGGAGAGAAAGGGTTGAAGAAGTTATCCAAGAAGGGTATCATTGATGAAATGGGAAATAGAACACTGGATTTCTGTGACAAGTGTGCTCTGGGGAAGGCAAAGAAGCTGCCCTATGCAAAAAGGATACATTCCACTAAGGAACCCCTGGATTATGTACACTCTGATATTTGGTGGCCTTCAAGAACAGAAACACATGGAGGGGGAAGGTATTTCATGTCCATCATTGATGATTACAGCAGAAAAACCTGGATATATGTTTTGAGAAACAAGAGTGATGCATTCCTCAAGTTTAAAACATAGTTGAATCAGGTGGAGAACCTAAGAGGAAAGAAATTAAAACATCTTAGGACAGATAATGGCTTGGAATATCTATCAACTGAATTCACAGGATTTTGTGAAGAGAAGGGCATCACAAGGCACAGAACTGTCCCTCTAAACCCCCAACAGAATGGAGTTGCTGAAAGATTTAACAGAACTGTGCTGGAAAGAGTTAGATGTATGTTGTTTGATGCTGCATTACCTAAATCCTTCTGGGGAGAGACAATGAATACTGCATGCTATTTGATCAACAGGTCACCATCATCAACTCTATGATTTAAAACTCCAGAAGAAGTGTGGAGTGGAAAGACACCAAACTACCATGACTTAAGAGTGTTTGGTTGTTTAACCTATGCTCACATTAGGCAAGATAAACTTGATGCAAGAGCACAAAGATGTGTATTTCTGGGATATCCTGAGGGCATAAAAGGCTACAGGTTATGGTGCTTAGAACAGGGAAACCAGAAGCTCCTAATAAGTAGAGATGTAAAGTTCAATGAAGATGTAATGGGATACAACTCTACTGGAAGTCAAGAGGAAGCTAATGGAGCTGTGGAACCTGAAAGAATTTTTGTTCAGGTGGAGCCTAATAAGGAGCAGATACCACCAGAGGAGAATACACAAGCTCAACAAGAAGATGACAGTTCATCAGAAGAGGAAGAAGGTCAAACTGAGATGGTAAATCTCGGAACCTATAGCATAGGAAGAGACAGGCCAAGAAGACAAATCCAAAAACCTGATTTCTATGGATTAGCTGGCAGTGTATTTTATGCACTGAGTGTAGCAAAAGACTTGGAGTGTCAAGAGCCTAGTAGTTTCAAGGAAGCAGTAGGTTGCAGTGAGAGTGTAAACTGGATAGGGGCCATGATGGAGGAAATGGAATCCTTAGAGAGAAACCAAACCTGGAAGCTTGTACACAAACCAAAAGGGCAGAAGCTGGTTAGCTTAAAATGGATTTTCAAGAAAAAGGTGGAGGCTGGAAAAGCTGATAAGATCAGGTACAAGGCAAGGTTGGTTGCCAGAGGCTTCACTCAAAGGGAAGGCATTGATTACAATGAAGTATTTTCTCCAGTAGTGAAGCATTGCTCTATCAGGTTACTTCTATCAAAGGTTACTCAAGAAGACTTGGAACTACAGCAGCTAGATGTCAAGACAGCATTCCTGCATGGAGATCTGGTTGAAAAGATATACATGAAGCAACCTGAGGGCTTTGTGATTCCAGGAAATGAAGAGAAGGTCTGTTTTCTTAGGAAGTCACTCTATAAGTTGAAACAAAGTCTCAGGCAATGGAATAAGAAGTTCAATGAGTTCATGATAAGTGTAGGATTCATAAGAAGTTTATATGACAGATGTGTATACTTTAACAGAGGTTCAAGAGTTGAACAAGTGTTTCTGTTGTTATATGTGGATGATATGCTCATAGCCAGTAAGAGCAGGGATAAGATACAACAGCTAAAAGGAAAGTTGAATTCAGAATTTGACATGAAGGATCTAGGGGAAGCTAGGAAGATTCTGGGAATGGACATCATTAGAAGAAGAGAGACTGGAACATTATGGCTTTCACAGAAGCAGTATCTGCTGAAGGTTGTGGAGAGGTTCCACATGCATGAATCCAGACCAGTGAGTATTCCAGTTAATCTACAGACAAAGTTATCCAAGGATCAGTGTCCTAATATTGCAGCTGAGGAGATTCACATGAAGAATGTTCCATATGCTAGTGGTGTTGGCAGTTTAATGTATGGAATGATATGTAGCAGACCAGACTTGGCCTACAGTGTGTCTCCTGTAAGCAGATATATGTCAAATCCTGGGGAATCACATTGGGAAGCTTTAAAGCAGGTATTAAGATATCTGAAGGGGTCTGTCAGTATGGGATTGAAGTTCCAGAGACAAGAAGCAAATACCATACCTTTGGTAGGATATGTTGATGCAGACTTTGCAGGGAATTCGGATACTAGAAAATCCATTACAGGGTATGTCTTTACTTTGTATGGTACAGCTGTGAGTTGGAAGAGTGTGCAACAGTCAGTGGTTGCATTGTCAACAACAGAAGCAGAGTTCATTGCATTAACTGAGGCAATCGAAGAAGCTTTATGGCTCAGAGGAATTCTCAAGGACTTGGGAATAAGACAAGGTTGTGTTACTATTCAGTGTGACAATCAGAGTGCTCTTCATTTGGTGAAGCATCAAGATTTTCATGAAAGGTCTAAGCACATTGATGTTAGACTTCATTTTTCAAGGGATATCATTGAAGCTGGATCTGTTGAAGTAAAGAAAGTGCATACATTGGACAATGCGGCAGATTTCTTGACTAAAGCAGTTCCTAGGAGTAAGATGGTACATTGCTCAAGCCTGATGAGGCTTGAACAATGTGATTAAACCTGGGAAGAGAAGACAATGTGAGGTGATGAAGTGCACTTGAATTCATTGAGGTGGAGATTTGTAGGTGTCAATTCAATTTCTTCAAGTGAGCATGTCTGGTAGTAGAGGTTGAGTAGGATCGGGAACCGGGTTTTGGGTTGGGAAGAACCGGACCGGAGAACCGGGATAATTTCAGATCAGATTTGGAAGTTGTTGGAGAACCGGGTTGGTGATGGTTATAACAGAAATACGCAACGGTTTTAGACTGACGCATGAAAAACCGTTGTTGAAGACTCGTAAAAGTTTGAATAGCAGTTGAAATTGATTTTTATTCCAGCTTCCAGAACTTCTTGATTCCAGCTTAGCTCTTTATATACATTTGTTCTACTTGTAAAGACGAGTTGATACACGTATTTTTCCCTCTGAAAACACTACTCAATCATTAGAATTAGAGAGCTAGGGTTCTTAAGCTCAATTCGGATTGTGAATTGGGGCTTCTAGTTTTCTGGGTAGTTTCTTATAATTGATTGTTTAGTTGAGTGAATTGAGGTGTATAGAGCCTCCGTGGATGTAGATCACCTTGATCGAACCACGTAAAAGCTTGGTGTTCTTCATTTTATTTCTGGGTTTGCGTTCGGTTTTTAGTGTTTGATTTTCAGTCTGTTTTGCGTTCTGGATTGAACCTTGTTGTGTGTGTGTGGTGTAATTGTTCTCAAACCTAACATAATGTAATAAAGAAGCTCATGCAATCCTTGGACTGGTTCCGCGGGGAAAAAGACAATCTTCAGAAACAGGTTGTTCCTCGGTTGGAGAGGAGAGCTGCTGTGGCGGAGAGAAGGGCCAAGGAGGCCGAAGAGGAAAGGACCAAAGCTGTGGAAAAGGCGAGAGATCAGCAGCTGAAAATATTTGTCAACAGTCGCCGAACTAGACCGCGTAATCATCCACCAAAAGGAGTATGAGCGAATACTGACGGAGTACGGCCTGCTAACTTTTGAGGAGGTCGAGGAGCGGATAACCGAGATTCAGGAGGAAATTACGGCGCTTGTGAGAAAGCGGGAAGTACTAGAATTACTCCTTAATATGTACGAGGGCTTGAGAGGCCGTGGCAGGTGGCGCCGTACTGCAGAAGAATATATTGCAAGCTCCAGCCGGGGCCAGGAGATCGCGAAAGCTCCGTGGAGGAGTAAAAAGGGAACGGCGGGAAAAGGCAAGGGGATCATAATCCAAGGGCCGAGCCCGGTGGCCGCTGGGGAGGAGACCTCGGTAGCTGTTGTGGAGGAGGAGGTTGAGAAGTTAGCCGAGGAGATTGAAGTAATGGACCCCGCAGAATGGGATCCCTCGGAATGGGCTCACACTCCGAGACCAGCGCCTCAATCGAGTCCTCGGGGCCGAGGAAGAAGTGATGTTCCAAGGCCAGTGCTGAGAGTGAGTCCTCGGCGTAGAGGAGGTCAAAGTCGGGGAAGAACCGGAGTCCCAAGCCGAGGAACCTCCAGATCCCGGAGGTCGTGAAGAAGCTCCCTCGACGGACCCCAACGCCGAAGTGCGGAGTATTGGCTCGGAGGCCGAAGATAATGCGTGGCGTTATAATAACGCATGTATATATGTAAAGAACACTTTTGGGAAAGCAGAATTGCGAAAATATTTTAATATTTTTTACAAGTGTGTTAAATAAAAGTGGTTAATGTTTGACCATGAGGCAACTACTTTAAACTATTTTAACATGTCATTATGAAAATAATGAGGTAATTAATACTCGGGAATACAATACATAAATAAGCCCTTGTAAAAACAAGGCATAGAACTTCCCCGGACGGATCAGGCGGGAATGAATGACCTCCCCGATTAAGCAGGCGAGAGGGAATAAATGTCCGGGGACTAAAGGCTGATCTCTCCGGACTAATCAGGAGAGAGACTAGTGTGTCCGGATACAGACAATAATGAGTCTAAACCGGGGCGTCCCCGCGGCGTAGAAGAAAGTACAATAATGTATTGAAAGTTAAAACTTTATTTAAAGTAATTGTCGGAACAATTTAAGAATACAAAGAGACTCATAAAAAGAAGGTGCCACAGTAAAAATAAAATAAAATAAAATAAAACTACATACTTGACAAGCGAGAATCATAGATAAAAACGCCGCAGATTAGTAACATGCCATGTTCGGGGTATTGGCGTACCATCTAGATGTGCTAACTGATAGCTCCCGGAGGCATGGGTAAGGCCCTTCCCAGGCGGCCTGCAGTTTGCCCTCGGGGGCAGCTTTGCCGGCAGAATTTAACCGGAGTACTAGGTCTCTGACTTTAAACTGAGTACCCCTAACCCGGAGGTTATAATACCGAGTTGCGTGCTGCTTACATTTAGCTTGTTGAATGAATGATTGATCACGGCGGTGCTCGAGTTCATCTAAGTTAGTACGGAGAGCATCATCGTTAGTCTCGGGATCGAGGTTAACGAGCCGGGGACTGGGTACCCCAACCGCGGCAGGGATGACAGCCTCGGAGCTATAAGTGAGGCTGTATGGGGTTTCTCCGGTTGACGTGTGTGGCGTAGTACGATAGGCCCAGAGAACCTGTGGAAGATTCTCGGCCCAGAGACCTTTAGCTTGATCCAAGTGCTTCTTTAAACCAGTAAGCAGGGTGCGGTTGGTGACTTCAACCTGACCATTGGCTTGTGGATGAGCGACCGAGGTGAAAATTTGTTTGATGTGCAACTCCTCGCACCAGGACCGGAAGGGATCATTGGCGAACTGTTTGCCATTGTCTGAGATAATGGCGCTTGGGATGCCGAAGCGGCATATGATGTTTTGCCAAACAAACTTCAAGATGTTTTTACCGGTGATAGCAGTGAGTGGTTCGGCTTCGACCCATTTAGTAAAGTAGTCCACGACAACCACAAGAAATTTCAGTCCTCCGGGGGCCACCGGAAATGGGCCTACAATGTCGATTCCCCACTAGATAAATGGCCAGGCACTTTGTATGCCAGTAAGCTCGGTTTGTGGTAAATGCTTCACCTTAGAGTGTCGCTGACACTTGTCACATTTTGACACTAAACTATGGGCATCGTTGAACAACGTGGGCCAGTAGTATCCCCAGCGGAGGACTTTCTTGGCCAACGTCCGTGAGCCAATATGACTTGCACAAGCCCCCTCGTGAAATTCACGGAGAACATAGTCAGCCTGGACAAGGTCAAGGCAGCGAAGACTCGGTTGTAAGTATGACTGTCGGTACAAGATCTCATCGTGGAGTGCATACTTCGGTGCTTTAAGAATTATTCGCCGAGCGAGTAATCTATCATCCGGCAGTGTACCATCCCGGAGATAATGGATGATAGGGGTCATCCAATTGGGACTGTTCTCAGTCAATACAGAAACCGTCGCCTCGTGAATGGAAGGGTGGAGAGCATCTTCGACGATTATGTCCGAAGACATGTTGCTCGGGACCGCGGAGGCCATTTTGCTAAGAGCATCAGCTTGAACATTTTCTTTACGAGGCACCTGCTGGATATCAACCGAAGAAAAAGTTGACAAAAGCTTAAGTGTCAAAGCGAGGTACCTTTTCAACGTATCATCCTTGGCTGCATAGGTGCCTTTAATTTGATTGGAGACCACCTCGGAGTCCGTGAAAAGCTGGATATGAGAAGCTGCAAAGGATTGAGCGAGCCTGAGCCCAGCAAGAACTGCCTCATATTCCGCTTCGTTGTTGGTCACCTTGAACTTAAATCACAAGACATACTTGATCTCAACGCCATCGGGGCCGATGAGAAGGACCCCGGCGCCACTGCCTCGGGTCGCAGAGGCACCATCCACGTATAATTGCCACTTGTGGGCTTGAGCTTCGAGATCGGAGTGCTTAGGATTAGTGTCGTATGCAGTCGAACCGGGGTCAACAAATGGTGTTTCTACCAAAAAATTCGCAAGGGCTTGGCCTTTGATGGCCCGGCGAGGTAGAAATTGAATATCATATTTCTCGAGTTCGATGGCCCACTTAGCCAGACGCCCTGACACATCGGGCTTAATGAGAATTTGGCGAATGGGGGGATTAGTGAGAACCCTGATGTCACATCCTTGGAAATAAGGCCGCAGGCAGCCGCCATGACGAGAGTCAATACTGTTTTTTCTACCACGGAATACCGGGTCTCCGCCCTTGGAGTGCTCGGCTCACGAAATACACGGGTTGCTGACTCCCATGATCCTCGCGGACGAGGGCCGCGCTAATTGCTTCCTCGGCAGATGCTAAATATACATAAAGGGGCTCTCTGGGGACAGGCGCAGACATAGTTGGCAACTGCTTAATGTGTTGCTTTAAAGCCTCGAAGGCCTCGGTGCACTGCGGAGTCCACTCAAATTTCTTTGCCTGACGCAAAATTTTGAAGAATGGAAGCTGACGCTCCGCAGCCTTAAACAGAAAACGATTTAAGGCCGCAAGACCACCGGTAAGGCGCTGATTTTCCTTCACCATCTTCGGCGGCTGCAGATCCAATACATCTCTAATCTTGGCCGAAAAAATTGGCCTGGAGACCGTGCTGTGAGACCACATATCCCAGAAACTTTCCTGAGCCAACGCCGAAGGTACATTTTGCCCGATTGAGGCGAAGATTATAACGTCGCAACGTGCTTAACGTCTCAGCAATGTCTTGTACACATGTAGTAGGGGAGGAACTTTTAATAACAAGATCGTTAACATATACTTTAA
Source organism: Ajuga chamaepitys (assembly GCA_958295605.1). NCBI lineage: Eukaryota > Viridiplantae > Streptophyta > Magnoliopsida > Lamiales > Lamiaceae > Ajuga > Ajuga chamaepitys. Next base: position 37,944,496 of record OY282505.1, read on the forward strand.
CATTTCGACCGATTTGATCTCGGAAGACATGGTCCATAAGGCGTTGGTATGTGGCTCCTGCATTCTTGACTCCAAAGGGCATTTTTTTGAAGGCAAAACACCCGAAGTCAGTGATAAAGGCCGTTTTAATGGCATCATGGCGATCTATATGAATTTGCTGGTATCTCTTGTATAAATCTAAAAAGCAAAGTGCCTTGTGCCAGTGATGGCCTCGGCTTTTTGGTCGATGGGGGGCAGAGGATAACAATCCTTTGGGCAGTGCTTATTGAGATCATAGAAATCGACGCACATTCTCCATGCCCCGCTGTACTTCAAACAAAATATCTACATCCAGGAGCTGTTGAACTTTGGTTCGGATGGCTGCGTTCCTCTCCGGAGCAAATTTCCTCCGTTTTTGTTGTATGGGCTTCACGCCGGGGTCAATGTTTAACTTATGAGTAATGAAGTCCTGAGAGACCCCCGGCATATCCAAAGGAGACCACGCAAAAACTTCAGAATATTCACGTAAGGTCTGGATGATGGCATCATGTAGCAATGGGGTGTCTACAGCGTCGACTATAACGGTCTGCTCCGGTTTAGCCGGGTCGAGCAGCACCTTAACAGTATCATCCCCGAGTGATGCAGACGAATCCGAGGTAGGAGCCGAGGTGGCTACTTGAAACTGTGGCTTGGGTGGACCCTTCGTTGTCTTTTTAAGTGCTACATACATGCACTTAAAACTCGTTTTATCGTAACATTAGCCACGGCCATATCAATTACGATGGCATCAGTATGTGGGGTGAGCTCGGGAACAGGATCGTCATCAGTGAAACTTACAGTTTCAGATTTGTGGAGGCGTTTGTGGCGTGGCTCCTCGGGAGGAGGCTGCGCGCTTCCGCCTTCAGGGAACTTTGGGAAGTCCCGGTTGGAATGGCCCCATAGATCACATTTATAACGTGATTGGGAGGAGGCGGTTGCGGCAGCAACTGGGGTTGTTGACAGCTTCCCTAGTCTTGCCGAGCATAGTTGTTGTACCCCGACCTGTTATTCTGCCACTGAGGCCTGTTTTGTCGTGGACCCCGGTCGTTGTAACCTCCGCGGCTTTGTTGTGAGACTCCATTTTTGTTTGACCGAGACCTGTCCTCGATCCGAGCTACATATTGCCGTAAGAAACCCCTCTTCAAGCAATCTTCAATTTCTTTTCCAAGTTCGCGACACTCTTCGGTGTCATGTCCATGATCATGGTGGTACGCACACCACTTGTCATGGTTACGTTTCTCTGCCGGAGCAGTCATCCGTGGGCACGGTCGCAGATCATTCTTGTGAACAGAAAGAATTTATGTCCTTGATTTTGTAAGCGGAGTGAGTTGAGGGATATCTCCACGAGGTTCCAAACGTCCTCTGCTTAGGCAAGTGAAGCACTAGGCCGGGTACTGATCCCGGCTTGTGTTTTATCCGATTGCCGTTTGATGGCATGTTTCTCGCGCTTGCGGCGGGTTTGTTCCTCAGCCTTGGCGAACCTGCACACAATGCTGAAAAGAGCCCGGGTCGTAGTAGGAGGGTTTCAGACAAGCTCGGTGTAAAGCGGCCCGGGGCGAAGGCCATTCATAAAGGCATTGATGATAACATCATCAGACCGGCTGCCAACTCTAAGGCTTTCTGCGGTAAAGCGATCGAGAAATTGGGTAACAGTCTCCCCATCTAGCTGTTCCAGATTCATGAGATCGGCCAAGGTGGCCATGGGTTTTGCTCGCGTATGAAAACGCGCCCAAAACTACTCGGAGAGATCCCGAAAAGAGGTAACGCTGCCTCGGGGTAAAGAATCGAACCAAAGTCTAGCTTCGTCTTGGAGATACGCAGGAAACACCTTACACAAGTGGTGAGGTGTACAATTGCGGTTGAACATAGCATATTTGAAGGCGTTTAGAAAATTTCTTGGATCTCCGGTGCCGTTGTAGACGAACACGGGGAGAAGCTTGAACCCCTCGGGGAGTGGGGTAGCAAGAATCTCCTCGGAGAACGGGGTGATGATCTCCCCGTCAGCATCGAGACCCAACACTTTGTCAAGCTCCCCAGCAAATTGGGCTTGTTCTTGTTGCAGAGGATCCAGCACACGAGATTTGTCTAAGCGAGCACGCTTTGGTGCGTCTACAGGTCTACGACGATCCACGCCTTCGTGGGCGTAATGGGGTCTCGACCCATTAGAGCTGCAGTATCCCCCTAAAGAGGCTGATCGCTGTCGACGACGATCATGCCTTGCTCGGTGAGGTGGATCTTCATCCAATTCACGTGATAAATTGCGAGGCGGATTTCTCACACCCTGGTCGACGCCATTGTTGGCGCGCTCACCTGAGTGGGCGTGCCGATTATTCCATTCTTGGAATAGAGCGGCGTGCTCCCGAAGAAATGCTTGTTGCACCTACGACAACTCGGGGGCAGGTGGTGGATTAACTTGCGCCGGGTCATTAGCAGGAGGGAGATTCTGCATGTTAACGTGCTTCGCAGGCGGATCTTGATTCTGTTGACGGGGTGGAGGATTCTGAGCCATAGGAGGATTGCGACGTGACCGGGTAGGATTAGTAGATCGGCGAGTATTCACCATAGCGGTTGTGATGACTCTGGAGTATACTAGGGCTTTCTTTCGAATCGTTCCCCTCAGAGGGCGCCAATTGATAAAGTGCAATCCGGTAATCCAAGGAATTCGAAGTAAAATACGATTTGCAATGCTACCAAATGCAAGAAAAGTAAAGAACACAGGATATACGTGCTTCGATTCGGAGATCTACGTCCACGGGCGGAGGCAATCACCTGCCGAGGTGTTTTTTTCACTATCTCCCTTTCAATTTTACACGTTATAGTTTTAGAGTACAAAGTGCCAACCCTAAATGTGAGGTGATGTTCAATATCATCAAGTGAGCTATACTTTGTAGTATGGTGTGTTGGGAATGTGGAACCGGAATCAGGGAGTGAAGAACCGGAGGATTGAACCGGGTTTTAGCATCAAGAAGACAAGCTGTTCAGAATAAACTGGGTTCGAGGCAGTTGAAGATAACCGTCATTTGTGACGGAGCAGTTGCAGAATTGTGACGAAGAAAACCGTCACTTTTGTCCGGTAGCTGAGCTCAACTTCTTTCAGTTAGAACTTCCTGTATAGTTGCATTCGAGCTTCAATCCATATATCATTGAAAAGCTCTCATTGAGGAGAAGATCACTACGTCGAGTAATTTCCTTGTTCTTTAGATTAGGGAGAGTATTTTTAGATTGAACGTTCGTGCCCTAATTTGTCAACAGAATTGGGCATTTCATTTCTTGAGTGTATTCTCTGTAATTGATTGGATTTCTTAGTGGATTGAGGTGTGCCTTGCCTCCGTGGATGTAGTTCATCTTGAACGAACCACGTTAAATTGGTGTTTGATTCATTTTCAGTTCCTGTTCTGCGCAAGTTCAATTCGGCCACAACTCTGGCCAAACTGCATGTGTGTTTTCAAATTGTTTTTCTTTGTACAAGTTTCAGAATCTTTGGTGTTGTGTGTTAAAGAGTTGATTTCACTAACAAGTGGCGCCGTCTGTGGGAATCAACTCTCACAGCTTGAAGAAGGGAAGGAATGGCTGGTATGAAGATGGACTTTGAGAAGTTTACAGGAAGAAATGATTTCACACTGTGGAAGATCAAGATGAATGCAGTGTTGGTTCACAATGGCCTTGATCTTGCTTTGATACCTCTTGATTCGTGGGAAGAAAGTGAGAAACCCAAGTTTGCATCAGTGGATAAGAAGGCCCTCAGTCTTATCTTTCTGTGTTTGGGTGATAAACCGTTAAGAGAGGTCTCAAGATGCAAGAGTTCCTCAGAAGCATGGAAGAGATTGGAAGATCTGTATCAATCTAAATCAGTTTCCAACAAGCTGTTCTTGAAGCAGAAGATGTTGGCCTTCAAGATCACTGAAGATAAGGTAATTTCTGATCAACTTGATGAGTTCATTAAGATGGTTGGGGAATTGGAAGACCTGGATGTGAAATTGGAGGAGGATGATAAAGCATTGATGGTGTTAAACATTCTTCCAAAATCCATGGAAAGCTTTAAGGATGCCTTGATGTATGGGAGAGATGAGCAGCTATCTTATGATGGAATAGTGAAGGCTCTGAGGTCTAAATGTTTCCAGACTCAAGGTGATAAAGGCATGGTGCAATCTGGAGAAGGTTTGAATGTTAAATTCAAGAAACCTTGGCAAGGCAAGAAGGGACAGAATGCTAAGGATCCTAAGGCAGGAGACTCTAATCCAAAGAAGGGGAATGAATGGGTTGAGAAGAGGAAATGCTTCAAGTGCAAGCAGCCTGGTCACTTGAAGAAGGATTGTCCTAAGAGAAACAAGAAAGGTGGAAATCAAGGGGCAGAAGGTGCTGCCATTGACCATCAAGAAGATCCTCCAGAGGTATTAAATGTTACTGAATCAAGAATGGTAAAGGAATGGGTCTTGGACATAGGCTGCTCCTTTCATATGTGTCCACACCAGTCATGGTTTGATGAACTGAAGAGAGAAGATGGTGGAAATGTTCTCCTGGGAAATGACCAATCATGCAAGGTCAAAGGAGTTGGATCAGTGAGCATAAGGATGTTTGATGGTATGGTCAGAATCATCTCAAATGTAAGATATGTTCCTGGCCTCAAAAGAAATCTTCTATCTCTTGGCTCTTTGGTAACTAGTGGTTGTCAGTTTAGCTCAGTAAATGGTTTCTTGCATATCACAAAACATGATAAAGTGGTGATTAAAGGTAGACAGCATAATGGGTTGTTTATCTTGATTGGTTCACCTGTTGTTGGGAGTGTGGATATGGTCTTGAGCAGTTCTGAGCTTGTTAAATGGCACAAGAGGCTTGGACACATAGGAGAGAAAGGGTTGAAGGAACTGTCAAGAAGTGGAGTAATTGGAAACATGGTAAATCAAAACCTGGAGTTCTATGATCAGTGTGCTTTGGGCAAATCCAAGAAGCTGCCCTATGGAAAGGGTGTTCACACAACTAAAGAGCCATTAGATTATGTTCACTCTGACATATGGGGTCCTGCAAGGACAGAGACTCATGGTGGTGCAAGGTTTTTCATGTCCTTGATTGATGATTACAGTAGAAAGGTGTGGATCATGTTGATGAAGAATAAGAGTGATGTTTTTCATAAGTTCAAAACATGGTTGACTCAACTGGAAAATGTCAAAGGGAAGAAGCTGAAGCACCTTAGGATTGATAATGGATTGGAATACCTCTCTACTGAGTTCACAAACTTCTGTGAAGAAAGAGGAATCAAGAGACACAGGACTGTCCCAATGAATCCTCAACAGAATGGAGTTGCTGAGAGGCTTAATAGGACTCTTCTTGAAAGAGTAAGGTGTATGCTGTTGGATGCTGGGTTGCCAAAGGTATTTTGGGGTGAAACCATTGCTACAGCATGTTATCTCATTAACAGGTCACCCTCATCAGTGATTGGGTTCAAAACACCTGAAGAGGTGTGGAGTGGACAGAAACCAAGTTATGAAGGTCTAAGGGTGTTTGGTTGTCTTGCTTTTGTCCATGTCAAGCAAGACAAGTTAGATGCAAGAGCTCTAAGATGTGTATTTCTTGGATATCCAGATGGAATAAAGGGCTACAGATTGTGGTGTCTAGAGAAGGGAAATCAGTAGATAATCACAAGTAGAGATGTAAAGTTTAATGAGAATGTGATGGCTTATACTTCTACAGGCTCTGAGGAAGAATTTGATGGTGCCAAAGAGACAGAAGAGATATCAATTCAGGTGGAGCATCCTGCTGAAGATGATCACACACCTCAACCACAAGAAAATCTACAAGATAGTGATTCATCATCTGAAGAAGAAGAACAAACTGGACCTTCACAAAATGTTATAGAATACAGCATTGGAAGGGACAGGCCTAGAAGAACAATCAACAGACCTGATTTCTATGGTCAAGCAGGGAGTGTTTACTATGCCTTGAGTGTTGCTGAAGACCTGGAATCACAAGAGCCTAGTAGTTTTAAAGAAGCACTAGACTGTGAAGAAGGTGAACACTGGATTCAGGCAATGATTGAAGAGATGGAGTCTCTGGAAAAGAATGAGACCTGGATATTGGTGGATAAACCAAGAGGTCAGGAACTTGTAAGTTCTAAATGGATACACAAGAAGAAACTAGAGACTGCAGGATCCAAACAGGTGAGGTTTAAAGCAAGATTGGTGGCTAGGGGCTTTACACAAAGAGAAGGAATTGATTTTAATGAAGTTTTCTCTCCAGCAGTAAAGCATTGCTCAATCAGGTTGCTTTTATCAAAGGTTACTCAAGAGGACATGGAACTACAACAACTAGATGTAAAAACAGCATTCTTACATGGAGAACTCAATGAGAAGATATATATGAAACAGCCAGAAGGCTTTGTTGTTCCTGAACAAGAAGACAAAGTTTGTTTGCTGAAGAAGTCACTATATGGACTTAAACAAAGTCCAAGACAGTGGAATAAGAGGTTCAATGACTTCATGATCAGTGTTGGCTTTGTAAGAAGTCTGTATGATAGTTGTGTTTACTTCAACAAGGGTTCAAAGCAAGATAAAGTCTTTCTTCTGTTATATGTGGATGATATGCTAATTGCCAGCAGGAACAAGAAGAGGGTACAATGGTTGAAGGACAGACTTAACACTGAATTTGACATGAAAGATCTGGGAGAGGCCAAGAAGATTTTGGGCATGAACACTCTAAGGAACAGAGAAGCTGGAGTGCTTTGGTTATCTCAGAGGCAATATCTACAGAAGGTTTTGGAGAGGTTTCATGTGCATGAAGCCAAACCTCTCTCCACTCCAGTTAATCTACAGAAGAAACTCTCCAAAGAACAACGCCCAAAGACTGAAGAGGAAATCATACATATGAGCAATATTCCTTATGCAAGTGGAGTTGGAAGTCTCATGTATGGGATGATTTGTAGTAGGCCTGACTTAGCCTATGCTGTGTCTTTAGTAAGCAGGTTCATGTCAAACCCAGGAGTTGAGCATTGGGAAGCTTTGAAGCATGTGATGAGGTATTTGAAGGCTTCAGTGAACTTGTCACTGAAGTTTTAGAAGAAAGTGAATGGAAGTACTGTTGCATTGGAGGGGTTTGCTGATTCTGATTTTGCAGCAAACATAGACACGAGGAAATCTATTTCTGGATTCGTGTTCACCTTATTTGGAACAGCCATCAGCTGGAGAAGTGTACAACAATCAGTTGTAGCACTGTCAACAACAGAAGCAGAATATATCTCTCTCACTGAAGCTATCAAAGAAGCAATCTGGCTTAAAGGGATTCTGAGAGATTTGGACATCAAGCAAAAGTGTGTGGCGATTTACTGTGATAATCAAAGTGCTCTACACCTTGTGAAACACCAAGCATTTCATGAAAGGTCAAAACACATTGATGTTAGGTCGCATTTTGCTAGGGATATCATTGATTCTGGTTCTGTGGAAGTGAAGAAGGTACACACATTCCATAACCCTGCTGATTTTCTTACTAAGGTGTACCTGGGAACAAAGTGGAGCATTGCTCGAGCCTGCTGCAGCTTGAGCAATGTCATGAAGAGTATTAGCAAGACAAGGCAGTGATGAGGCATGAAGAGGCACACTTGATTCATTGAGGTGGAGATTTGTGAGGTGATGTTCAATATCATCAAGTGAGCTATACTTTGTACTATGGTGTGTTGGGAATGTGGAACCGGAATCAGGGAGTGAAGAACCGGAGGATTGAACCGGGTTTTAGCATCAAGAAGACAAGCTGTTCAGAATAAACCGGGTTCGAGGCAGTTGAAGATAACCGTCATTTGTGACAGAGCAGTTGCAGAATTGTGACGAAGAAAACCGTCACTTTTGTCCGGTAGCTGAGCTCAACTTCTTTCAGTTAGAACTTCCTGTACAGTTGCATTCGAGCTTCAATCCATATATCATTGAAAAGCTCTCATTGAGGAGAAGATCACTACGTCGAGTAATTTCCTTGTTCTTTAGATTAGAGAGAGTATTTTTAGATTGAACGTTCGTGCCCTAATTTGTCAACAGAATTGGGCATTTCATTTCTTGAGTGTATTCTCTGTAATTGATTGGATTTCTTAGTGGATTGAGGTGTGCCTTGCCTCCGTGGATGTAGTTCATCTTGAACGAACCACGTTTTGGTGTTTGATTCAGTTCCTGTTCTGCGCATGTTCAATTCGGCCACAACTCTAGCCGAACTGCATGTGTGTTTTCAAATTGTTTTTCTTTGTACAAGTTTCAGAATCTTTGGTGTTGTGTGTTAAAGAGTTGATTTCACTAACACTAAATCAGAGTACCATTCTATTATTTATACGATACAATTCGAAACCCTAAATAAATCCCTACAATTGCGCCTATCAAATCTGCATGGAAGTTAGAAGGAGATCATGGGGATCTCAATTCCCAAATATGCCGCGATTGGGCTCGGGCATAACTGGGCCGGCTTAGCTGTGTTGGGCTCGCGCTCCTGGGCCCAGACCCGGAGTTGCTGGGCCATACCTATCAGGGACATATCTAACAGCTATTTCTAGCCACCAAGACCAGCAAGAAGGGAGATTGGGCAAAGGATTGAAGGATCTTCTTCCCCAATCAAGATTTTTGGTTTCATCTTTATGTTTATCATGTTTCTTAGCTTTTACATTGAATTCCTGTTAGTTTTGGTATTAATAGGTGAGTAGCACCCCTATTCCTACCCTTGATCATATGTTGAACTTTGAGTGACAATGGTTATGTAACTATTACTAGTTGATGTTACATTTCTAATGCAATTTCATGTGTTCTACATTATTTGCTGGTATTGATTCATGTTTACATGCTTTTTATTGGATTGATCACCCTTTAGAGAGTGTGTGGATGTGTTGCTAGAATTAGAGATCACTATCCACAATTGTAGGTTATCTGATTCCCCTAGTAGCGAACAACGAGTGATGTTGTTTTTGATATTGTAAAATTCGACCTCTAAACCCGAGGTTTCGAGGTTCAAGTCGAATCTATTTCGTTATCTTGGTGCTTTATTGATTTGATTAGTTTACTCGGATAGGGTTAGTCGAAGAGCAGACTTTCGATTAGCTAGACGAAAGAGATAACACGATTGCTAGAGCAGACTTAGTAATTCGTGGGATAGGGACTTGAATTGTATTGGATTGGGCATCAACAATTGTTGGGTAATACATTAAAGCCAAAGGGATACTAGATCAAGGGTAGATTCCTTAAATTTATTAAAAACTAAAAACTCATTCTGATTGTCTTGTGTTCTTGTGTTAATTAAATCTTTAGTGTTTAATTGTCTTGAATTATTTAGTTTGGTTAGTTTAGTAGTTTGGTAGTCCTTAGTTGATAATGACAATCAAAATCCCCACCCACCTTTATTGCTTTCATTGTTTGTCTCTACTTTTATTCAGATTTCATAACCGCTTGATTTATTAAGATAATACTAGTCTATTGTTCTCTGTGGGTGCGACCCGACTTACCGCTCTATTTGTAGAGTTGGGAAATCGGAATAATAAATATCTAATTCGGTGCGGTCCAACGACCCGTACCATAGACACATGTCTTGCGCCATGAAAGATTTAAATATGACGTCGATACCTGATGTTATGCTAAATAAGAGATGGGCAAGGGACTGCAGTGCAAGAGCTAAGGATAGTGCGGATATGCACTCGACTACACATCTGCGGGAAAGGAGATTTGGATCCTTACAAGCAAAGGTTTATCAACTTTGTCAGGTAGCATAAAAAATTGAAGAATTGTACAGAAGTGAACTGACTACTGTGGAGAGCACAATATCTAAGTTGTTGGCAGAAACAACTACACTGGACGACACACTGAGGGGCGGCTTCAAACGCGGACGCCTGCATGTACATGGCAACAACATAATAAAATATCTGAATGTAGTCCGCACAAAGGGGTTTCAGCCAGAGAACAAAAACAGTAAATGGAAAACACGTCATTGTGGTATATGCAAGGAACCAGACCACTACAAGCCTAACTGTCCATTGCTGAAAGACGAAACAGGGGCAGATGACTCAGTTCGAAGCAAGAGTCCGGAAGATGATGATGACTTGTTCTACTAAATGCAATCAATTTTATATCATAATTACGTACTATTATTATGTGGTTTTAAGACAATCTTTCCAAGCCACTTTTTCTGCACATTTGATCCACCATTCAATGTTCAGTTACCCATATGTAGGATGTAGTTGTTAACTCTAACGAACAATTGAATTCTGATTAAAGTAGAGTAATCATCTGTCACGTAACTTATTTACTTTACACAACACCAATACTTTTACTAAAACCAATGCATGTTGAGTATTATAAATCTACTGCATAATTTATAATTTTCCAGTTTTATAGCACAACGTCTATATGTAAGCAGAATATGTAATATCGTATCAAATATGTAAGCAGAATGTTGATTGTTTATTTAAGTGATGTTATGAATAAAAATGTACTCTCATTCCTGGAAATAATTTGGAATTAATACTCCTACGACTTAAACATAATAAGGGAGAAAATTGAATCGAAAACTGATATATATATATATATATATATATATATATATATATATATATATATATATATATTATGTACGTTTTCTTTTTTTTAAATTCTATAGTCAGTGCGACATTTTTCCCAATCATTTTATATGTCAGAAAAAAAAAACAATTGGAATAAGTACATGGTACGAAGGCAGAAAAATAAAATAAAAAAAAAAGGTCATAAACACGAAAAATAATAATAAAGAAAATAAGTCCACATAATTTGAAGGCCCAAGTTTAAAAAAATATATATAAATGTCCGGCCCAATAAAAATGCAAAACGTGGACAATAAAAAGGTGGTGCAAATTGGAAAATAAAAAAGGTGGGGGAGATATATTTAAAATACAAATAAATAAAAAATGGTAAATATTAACATGTAACCTGCAAAGCAGATAAAACTCATCCAGGTGCACCGTGTCCCAGGTGGCAACCCAGAAAAGCCCAAAAATAAATTGCTAAAGGAAAATAAATTATAAAAATAAAACTAAATTTGGAAAATTACAGTTATTTTTTTCTAAATAAATATTAATCATAATTTAACAAACAAAATAGATAATCCAAAACCAATCATAATTCCTATTTAAATTTCCAAATTTATTTTAAATTATTATAATTTTTTGAAGTTTATAAGATTCATAATATTTTTAGCATTTCTAAAATTTTGAAAGTTTTACTTTTATTTATTAAATAGAAAATAAGCATGTAAAGAAAAAGATAAATTCTGAAAAAACATGACTAATTTCTAAGACTTAAATAATTTTATAAATTTCAAAAATTATATATATATATATATATATGTGTATATATTAATATACATATTTTTCTAGCTGATGACATTTTATGAAGTTTCATTATTTTATCTTTTTTTCTGTTTTAATTATAATTCTTATTTTGAGTTTATGTTCCTTTTATAGTTACAACTTAATTGTAATTTTCTAGAAGAATTTTCTCTAAGTCTTTGTAATGTGTTCTTAGCTTTCCAAACTTATTTGTAATAATGCTTATTTCTTTTTATTATTTATAATTTATCTTTAATTTATAAGAATTATTTTTTAATGCTTCGAAACAAATTATAATATTTGAATTTGCTAGTTTTGTGGTTGAAGCATGTACAATTTGGTGCATTTTGGTCAAAATAATCTGAGAAAAGACGTTCATTAGCGGAATTTTTACGAAGAGTTATGGAGAATATCAAAATTGATGACTATGAATAGTGAACAGTGGGCATATATATGTTCTGAAATAACCCCATAGTTAGGGTACGAAAACTGATATTCTCATATAGTTATTATTAGAGAAAATATTTGTCGTCTCAAAAAAATAGACAAGAAAAAACTCTTTTTTGTGTAGTGTGAGTTTAGGTTCTTCACATTGTACTAGGCGTATGCATGATATCAGAAATTCATCGAACTTTGCTGAAAATTGAAAATCAGTTAAATATTAACTTTCCCTGAACCAAATTATACTCTAAAAAAATTATCGTACAATAATAGATATTCAGAAGATATTCGTACAGAGAATTGTACCAAAATGCACCGAACTGGTTTGAAATGTTCCAAACCAAATACCGATATTAGGGTCGTTCTACGGTACCCGCGATGCATTAATGCACACGGGTAATTACGGTGGTAAATGGTAAGTTTTTTGTGGGCCCAGGTTTTACTAAGAGATTATATTGTACATCTGGTGCATTGCTCCATATGAGGAATTCCCATTACTTGGTAGTCAATATTCCTAACTTCCCTAACATTCTTCCACCGTTTTTATTTTCTACTCGTTTAACATATCTTTTAAGAAAATAGAAAGATTTTTTATTTTCAAATTTCCCTAATTTTTTTCCACCGTTTTTATTTTCTACTCCGTTTAACATATCTTTCGGAAAAACAAAAAAAATATTATTTTCAAATTACGTACTAAGTCTTTTTATATATATATCTGTTATGAATATTTACATATATATAATATAATATTTTTATTTTTTTCCAAAAAAAAAAAACACAACTTTTTTATTCGGACTTATTTACTCTGCTTTATATAATAGAAATCCGTATTAAAATTCAACAATTAACTGATCTCGGAATAATATTTATATCAAAAGTATTTAGTAGGATTTTATTTTTTTTATCTTCCTAAAACACAAAGATCGATAATTTTGATTTGCATGTAATCTTAGATATATTCTTGTATAGAGATTCCTTGTATTTGATCCGATACACTTGTTTTTACGAAATGTACTAAACATCTCGTAGTAGATAAAAAATAATATGTAATTTTTCTTAATACGGTGTCTATGTTTTTACCATGTTATATTCTTGGTGGGGAAACAACATTTAAAACTTCATTATTAACTAGGTCCTCCGATGTTTATTTTAATTGATATATAGTTGAATAAACAATTCTTATATTTGTTTCATACACCAGGGTAAACAACATTTAAAACATCATAATTAAAAATTATGAATTAAAATTAAATTATAGTAAACTACTAGATATTTGGAAAGTAAAACGCACTTGATACATATATAGAAATCAATCAACACAATCACATGCGAAAAGGCCTTAATTTAAAACCGTAGAATTTTAAAACATAGTATCTAGTACTAAAACTATAACTATCAACACAATCACATGTACAAAAAACCCTAAATTTTCGCCAAATAAACGGACATGAGACATGAAGATATCCCCAAACGAATGAAGCACACTTTTATCCAATTTCAAATTTAACCATTTATTTTCCAAACATCTTCTTGTCCTTCGAACTTTCTCGTTAGTTTAGTTTTTAATTTGTAATCAATCTCATCAAATCTCAGCGTTTCAATTACCAACCATCTTAATCATGCCTTGGCTGAGTGTGTTTAATTATCAAATCTCAACGTTTCAATTCCCAAACAACTCGATCATTTTAGTTCCCAAACCAATGATCAGACTGGATGTATATAGAAGTACAAATTTCAAATACATTTAGAAAATTAATGTTAAAAAAAAAAATACCATACCAGAAAGCATAATATTATTACTATGAAATGTGACTTTTCTTTTTTTCCAAAAACAGTTGGTAAACTAATTTGATAGAAAATAATCGCAACCAAACATTTTTATTATAAATACTTAGACTAACAGTAATGTCTACACATAAAAAAATACTTGCACGTTGCAACCACTTAATGCCCAACCACTCAACTGCCTCAACCACTAAATTCCAAACCACTTGAAGCAGCTTTCAATTAATACAGGTCTTAATGTTAGTAAATAAATAGTTATTCTCATCTCCTCCTGTTATCGCATCTCATAAACTAGAAAATAAAACACTAATGAAGTAGGCTGAAGAAATAAGAAAATAGGTTTGGAAAGGTGAGAATTTGGAGAAATGCTAAAATAGATACAACCTTCAAGGGGTTAGTAATTTCCAATATGTGATGTTATAATATTTTTTTTCATCCATTACTGCATTTCGTTTTCTGTCTACCTTGCATGTAAAAGTGGTGTCCATTTCTATTGTTATCTTCAGGTACTGAGCAGGAATGCAGAAACAGAAAATTTCTTCTGTTATCATTCATCCATTGTTTACCACGGGAAGAAATTTTCCTCTGTTATTTTTCATCTATGGTTCGATGGCAACAGAGGGTAAGTTTTAATTTTATTAGACTAGTTCATTGGCTTGCTGATAAAGAAGGGTTTGTGTCTTCGTCCAGTGGTCGCTTACGACCAGGCCTCCTTCAATATTTATTATTTGTTTTGCCTATTGGATTATAAGGTTGAAGAATTAATTTGTTATCTGGTTTGATGATAAACTAGGTATGCATTGTTTCAAGAGATTCTACACTAGTTTTTTTTTGTTTTGTTCGATTTGTTGATAAACTAAGATTTGTTTAGTTTGTTGAAGAATTACTTTTTGTTTATTGAGAAAGTAGGTTTTGTGTTATACCTATGATTTTTGGCCTCGTTGACCACTAAGTTTTGTCAGTATTTACTTTTTCCCATCTTCTTGATAAACTTACATATAAACAGACACATATCCTGGTTTATTAAAAAGTAACAATTTCAAATTAATGCATAAGTGTGGTAATTAGTGTTGGGATACACACAAGTTCAACTTTATTATTGAAATGTAAACAATATTAATATGCTTGAATTTTTCACATTTCAAGCGATGGGAAAATAGGAGCAAGTAGTAGCTCTGACAATTGTGAAAGCTCAGAACAAAAGGGGTGATGTAGTATTTTAATGTCGTCCCTTATTGGGAAATACATGGGCAGCGCTCAATAAAAAATGGTTGACAACAAGCTCAAATTTGGAGGTATATTTGCAAAGAAAATGACAAATCTTCACCACTTAAAAAGTGTAACTTAATGCCCTTTTAACCGAACAAGAGCTGCTAAAAATGGGTCAATTGAAAAAATAATTGTTTGGCCAGAAATGGCGGGACCTTGCCTTTTTACTAAACTACGGACTCTTTTATAAAAATGTTCTAGCTAGTTAGAGCATTTTTCCACTAGGCACCTTGCACAATGCATTAAGTAGTGGATGAGAATTGTTGTGAAAGCTCTATACTAGAGGAAGCTGTTGCCTTGCGTGTAAATTCTAGCCTACCGACTTAGGTAGTGCGCCACTTGTGTGATCCACCATAATGGAGTTAGCCATTAAAACCCTATACACTTTCCAAGTGTATGGTGGATCACCCACTTTAAAATATATTACTTGGAAAAGGTATGAGGGTATAATGCCTAACTTCATTTTGATCTCCATAGAATTTTATAAACAGTGTACTACTCCGATAAATGCAATTGAGGTACCCCTTCAAAGGATCAGGTGCTGAGAAGCTTAGTCAAATCCTGATTCTTAAGAATTGATTCCTCAACTTTGTATATCTTTTTAGTACTACAGTTTTATGAGATAGTGCAACAACATTCCTTAAGACTACAATGCTTTCAATATCACTTTTTGCTCTACATGAAGCTTGTGCAAGGCATGATGTCGTTACTAACTGACAAAGACAATGCATCAACTTCTTCAGATTGAGAAGTAATCACAATGAGTCCTTAGTTTACTCGAAAGGTAAGCCCAAACTGCTATTTATTCAGTTATCCATTTTCAGTAGCACGTGTTAGGTTGAAATGTCACTATGTTATACTTCCTTAAGTTGGTCAACGTTTTCCATTTACTTTGCAAATTTTCCCTCTAAGAAACTGAGATTGTTGTCAACCATTTTATGTTGAGTCTTGACGGATACACCAATAAGGGCCACTACACAAAATATACTAGAGTTCTCAAACCAAGAATCTTCAAAATCCGAAATGAAAAAATGGAACCGGTCCGAGTTGGATCCCACTTCGCTCCGGACCATCTTGTGAAGTATCTGGTACTCAACAACGAAGGCCATGTTCGGTATTGTATTTGTATGGGCTGAAAGAAAATCTGCCCTAAGGGCCTGGTAGCACTACCTTAAGTAGATGATGATGAAAAGGCGTATTTTTTATTTGTTTAAGTGGAAGAGCAATAGGTGGCCAACTCAGAGTGGCTGTGGTTGGGTGTTGCGTATATCGCTGATGTATTAGTTGCGTATATTCCTCTTCGTATGTTTTATAAATGTGTTATATATATATATCTAACTATCTTTATCCAAAAAGATTTTTTTTAATTATCTTTACAAACTTACCTATTAGATTACTGCAAAGCTGCAAAGTTGCACTGCAGCAAGTGCATCAGCAAAAAAACAACCTAAACAAATAGAAGATATACTAACTTAAAACCTAGAAATTTAAAATTACTAAATATGTATCAAGTAAAAAAAAAAAAAAATTACACAATTAAATCATTAGTTGTTGCTGCCTACTGCCTATTAAGTGTTTCACAATAAATCATTTCCCTTGATTTTAAAAGATCCAGAATACAAAACCCGATCAATCAAAAAATCCTAACAAAAAAAAAACCCTTACCTAAACAACTCATTCAAGCGATCAACGGGTTAGCATTGCAATCTTACAAAACCTTATTTGCAACCCTAGACGTCCAGAGGCTCTATTCAACCACCTATTCGTTTCGGAAACACGGGTCGCCTCTAACAGGTTCTCCAACCCACTTGGGATCGTATTCTGGAGATGTTGCAATAAGCCATTAGAAGTCGAGGGTCCCCATCCCTTGTCGTCGAAGAAAACGATCAAGTACAGACCATTGACGGTCCAACCACGATCGCAACAATAGTTTTTTGTCACACTATATAAAATAATCAATAATTAAAAAAATTGAAAAAGTATAACAAGTAGCCAGTGATTTTCTTAAGATCTTACCAAATCGAAAAAATATAACAAGTAGCCAGTGATTTTCTTAAGATCTTACCAAATCTACTGTGTATTCCTCGTCGGGCGAATTTTGACTCACGTCGTAAGCAATACAAAGGAAAATATCTGGACTTCTAGCGAACCAAGCAAATTCATGATATCGATCGCAGGCAGCCTGCAACTTCGTGGCAACATCTTCTGCCGAAAGCTTCTCATGATGAGAACCGTATATTGTATAGGCAAGACTAGGCAACAGGTCACGGATCGCATAAGGAACGGAGACATCCTGATTTTGTGAAAACATGCCTAAGTTACCAATAAGCAGAACCTCTTCGGCGCGATTCCACTTCCTTATCATAACTTCTTTATCCTCACCGGAGTCCTCTTCCACATCAGAGATGGAATCCCCTTCGGAATTAGGTAAGGACTCTTCCTCTTCTACGGAATAAGATAGGGACTCTTCATCAGGCAAGGACTCTTCATCTTCCTCGGAATAAGATAGGGACTCTTCATTTCTAGTGGGATACATATTGCTAAATTTTTCAGGGTTACCAGAAATAGAGGCCATATTTAATCGATTGTATTTCTCTTAGGTTTAGAGAAGCTCTGGGAGACTGCCGTTGGAAAATTACTTACTGAACACGTTGATAAGACTGTTTAAATAGATGATGAATGGGGTTGTGACGACGTCTTAGGCAATGGATACGGTTGTGAGGACGTTTTAGGCAATGATGACTATGAGCAGGTGCGTCTCTCACAAGTTTCCAATATCCCATATCTTGGTGATTTATAATTAATAAATTAGAATTATTATTATTAGTGTTGTTATACCGAATTTTAAAAGGACCCATCTGTTCATCGAAAATAAATATTATGACGATGAAAAGGCTGACCTTTGAGTCCCAATTACAAAAAAAAACAAAAAACAAAAAAAAAAACAAAAAAAAAAAAAAATTAGAAACGAACTCGTAAATATGTGATTTGGTTGATGGGAGATAGTTAAAGATGTGATTTTGTTAAAAAAAAATTATATTGGTAATGCATCTTGAACTGTACAATTTTTGGCTATATTTCAGATTCTCCAAACACATATCTTCACAACAAAAGCAACGTAAGATTATTAAGTAAATAAAATAATAAGAAAGACATAATTGAAAACAAAAATCAACCTCAATTTTATTCAATCCAACTTCCCCGAACGTTTTTACTTAGTATGCATAGTGGTCATTACCTTGTATGATTGCTTAATCAAATTCGGATCATATCAATTCCAAAGAAGTCATCGTTCCTGACACGTCGGTTTCTAACCTAGTGTTCCGCAAGTGTACGGATGTAGGTGTAGTAGCGATAATCAAGGTCGATCCCACAAGGAATAGTTTTAGGTAGTTCGATACCTTAATACTCTAGGAATGTCCTAACTAGATACTAAATTGTAAAAGGTTGATTTTAACAAAAACTGAGAAATTTAATGAATAACTATATTACTTATGACTTGGCAAAAAAAAGTACTAAGAATCAATGAGAAAGGGTATCCTATGGCCTCAATTTCAGGATATTACTTCAATGCTGAATTTGATTAACCTATAGATTTACCAATTCTAGTGTTTATTAGGCGGCACGACAATAATCTAACCCTTCTCTTGAAGCGATCAAACTGTTGATTAATTAAGCTAATTACCCTCTCGAGTCAATTAAACCTAATAACTCCCAAACGATCCTAAGCCACAGCCTACACAGTCATAGACAACTGCGCTCTATGTCATAAGTCTGATAACGATTCCCTCCTCTCGAAGCGGAATTGCTAAACTAAATTACTAAATCTAGGTGATCAAGCTAAATCTAGTTATAAGCACAAACATAGAGATAAACACATAAAGAACAGAATTAATAAATTAAATCATAATCAAAATATTGTCATAATAATCCCTACTCTCTAACCCTAGGACACGAATAGCTTAGCTACTCATGCCTAGTAATAATCCAATACAAAATTCTACGAAAAACATTGTAAAAGATTAAACTAGGAAAGAACGACTAAACCCGGATGAATCCGTCTTGATGATCTTCGTCTTCTTTATCCTCCAAGACTTCTTCTAGGTA
Source organism: Ajuga chamaepitys (assembly GCA_958295605.1). Taxonomy (NCBI): domain Eukaryota; kingdom Viridiplantae; phylum Streptophyta; class Magnoliopsida; order Lamiales; family Lamiaceae; genus Ajuga; species Ajuga chamaepitys. The sequence continues at coordinate 37,963,424 of OY282505.1, forward strand.
GAATGATGATGTAATTCATGTTCTTGATGTTTTCTATCTGATTCCCCTGATTTCTAAAGCTTGGGGTCCTTTTTTTAGGGTCTTTCGTTCATTTTTAGGATTTTTCCCTTTTGGGAAACGTTGTAGCCCTTTGAATCAGCTTTCTAACGCCACCAATTTCACCTCAATCGAAGTTGTAGATCTCAAGATATGGCCAAAATTCTAGAGGTATGTCAAGTTGACAGAAAACTTCACTTCCGGGACACATTTTGACGCGGCCGTGTTGGTTGGCAGTGCGTTTTTCCATGTTCTAGGCCACTTTTGACGCGGCCGTTTTCATATTTGACGCGGCCGTGTTCGTCCTTTTGCTCCTTTAACTCCCTTTTCATCCGTTTTAACCCTATTTGACTTGTTTCTTCTTCGAACTTCATTCAAATGGAATAAAATTACCTAATTAACTTCAAAACAAGTCGAAACACGTCAAATGACCCAAATATGATAAATATAAATAAATGCAAGTCAAATATGCACGTAAATGATATAAAATATGATCCTAAATCGACCTAAATACATACATAAGTAACGTGTTATCAGGGCTCAAGCCAAAAGATCTGCAACGGCGCCAAAAACTTGACACATCGGTTTCCTCTTGGTTGGGTCGAAGCTCTTCCTTCTTTGTTACCCCTCTATCTTGGACTCTTTCCTGAAGTGATTCCTGTTGCACAACAACAATGCTAGAGCGATCTACAGGCCCAAGGTTAGTAAAGAATGAATTTTTAAAACAAAAATCAAAAGATTCATCAAGAATAGGAGATGAAATTTTCTTATCTATGATAGTATTAACTTCCTCCTTCTTCTTAATGTTTTTTACTTTCTCAATTGATTTCTTCACTTCATGGTCCTTCGTGCTCATAGTACCATTGTCGCCACTAGATGCCATCTTCCTTCTATTCAGTGCTTGAGGAAATGGGGGAGGAGGTACATATGCCGGTGGAGGCACATATGTTGGTTCACCTGCTTCGGTTTCTTGAGCCTCACTTGAGTTCACAACATCTTTTTGCTCCTCTAGCTTCACAACATTACAGTGCTCCCTTGGATTAACCACTGTATCACTTGGATATTGGCCCTGCTTGTGTTGAGCCCTTACAATCTTTATCAATTGGCTCATGTTTGATGACAATTCACCAATGCTAGCTTGAGTTTGAACCAATTTATTCTCGAGCCTCTTGATGTTTGCCCCTTGCCCGGTAATATGCTTGTTTAGCTCGATAAATTTTCCATCTACTTTCTTCTCCAACTGAGCTAGTTTCTCGTCATATTTAGCGAACTGAGACTGGTCAATCTCCTCTTGTGTGGGCTTTGTGCCCTCATGAATCATCCCATTCGCAATAGTAAATCCGGGTGGCGGATTAAGTGTATTCTGCGAGTTACCATACGAGAAGTTCTGATGGTTCTGATTCTGAGGGTACTGATTGTACCTCGGCTGATTGTTCTGGAAATTGTTGAAGTTTTGTTGATTCACAAAGTTTACGTCTTCAACTTCTTCCTGACCCCTGGCTGTTGTGCTAATATCAGACTAGTTAGCAAATTTACCTGACTCGTAAAAGGTGTTAACTGTGATATGATCTTTTCAATTGGTTCATTATTGACTAGCTCGACTTTCATTATATTCGCCACTTTCCTTGGCATGTTTCTCTCATTCGACCATTGGTAGCTTGTTCTGGCCATAGCGTCCAGGATTGAGAATGCCATCCTCACTGACTTCTCCATCAAACTACCACCTGCAGCTGCATCCACCTGGTTTCTAGTCGGAGCAAGTAAACCATTATAGAACTTACATACCTATTGTTTCTTCGTAAAACCATGTTGAGGGCAACTCCGGAAGAGATCTCGGAATCGCTCCCAAGCTTCTCCGAATGGCTCTTGGTCCAATTGCTTGAACTGGTTGATCTGATTCTGCAGGTCGAGCATCTTGCTCGGTGGAAAATATTTCAACAGAAAAGAAGTACTCAGGTGCTCCCAGCTTGTAATATCCTCCAATGAATTGAACCATTGTAGGGCTCTATCTTTCAGGGAAAAGGGAAATAGTCTCAATTTGACCTGCTCATGCGGCACATGGTTTATCTTAATAGTATCTGTCAGTCTACGAAACTTTATCAGATTAGCATTCGGGTCCTCTAAAGCACTTCCCCCGTACTGGTTTTGCTGCACTATGTTGATTAGTGCAGGCTTCAGCTCGAAACTGTTGGCATTGAGTGGTGGAGGTTGTACTCCTCCTGCCTGCTGATTTGGACTAGGCTTCAGGCAGTCACTAATAGGAGTATCATCTTCATCGCCTGCAGCTTGTTCTATCTGAAATGGGTCGTGCTGTTGTTGCAGTTGTGGTCCTTGTGGAGGTAGCTGATGTTGTATATTAGTGACTCGATCATCCAAGCGTGCCAGAGCTGTTAGTACTCTGTTAAGAGCGTCACCAGATTTGGATGCTGTGGTGGGTTCTCCATCTCAGACGCGAAATTCCTTCTAGTTCGGTATCTTCGACCTGTGGCTTCAATTTCTGGATCGAAAGGAAGAAGGGTTTCTTTCCCTTTTGATCTGGTGTGCATGCGAAGCTTAGAAACACCAAAAATGAGAACTACCGCGTAACACTAAAATTAAAAAAAATTAAAAAACGAAAATTAAAAAATAAATACACAAAAAATAAAATCTGGTTTAGTTTCCTCCTATTTTTCAAGATAAAAACTAAGCGCTAAATCCTATTCCCCGGCAACGGCGCCAAAAACTTGACACGTCGGTTTCTAACCTAGTGTTCCGCAAGTGTACCGATATAGGTGTAGTAGCGATAATCAAGGTCGATCCCACAAGGAATAGTTTGAGGTAGTTCGATACCTTAATACTCTAGGAATGCCCTAACTAGATACAAAATTGTAAAAGGTTGATTTTAACAAAAACTGAGGAATTTAATGAATAACTATGTTACTTATGACTAGGCACAAAAAAAGAACTAACAATCAATGAGAAAGGGTATCCTAGGGCCTCAATTTCAGGATATTACTTCAATGCTGAATATGATTAACCTATAGATTTACCAATTCTAGTGTTTATTAGGCGGCACGACAATAATCTAACCCTTCTCTTGAAGCGATCAAACTGTTGATTAATTAAGCTAATTAGCCTCTCGAGTCAATTAAACCTATTAACTCCCAAACGATCCTAAGCCACAGCCTACACAGTCATAGACAACTGCGCTCTATGTAATAAGTCTGATAACGATTCCCTCCTCTCGAAGCGGAATTGCTAAAGTAAATTACTAAATCTAGGTGATCAAGCTAAATCTAGTTATAAGCACAAACATAGAGATAAACACATAAAGAACGGAATTAATAAATTAAATCATAATCAAAATATTGTCATAATAATCCCTACTCTCTAACCCTAGGACACGAATAGGTTAGCTACTCATGCCTAGCAATAATCCAATACAAAATTCTACAAAAAACATTGTAAAAGATTAAACTAGGAAAGAACGACTAAACCCGGATGAATCCGTCTCGATGATCTTCGTCTTCTTTGTCCTCCAAGACTTCTTCTAGGTAGAATGATGATGTAATTCATGTTCTTGATGTTTTCTATCTGATTCCCCTGATTTCTAAAGCTCGGGGTCCTTTTTATAGAGTTGGGGATGAGTCCTTGGGAAGATAGGATCAAAATCATACTAAAACAAGGAAACTTTCGTAGAAAAGGCTTTCTGACACGGCCGTGTTGGCATTGTGACGCGGCCGCGTCCGTTTTGCTCAGGCAGATTTTCATGTCTGATTTCCAAGCCATTTTTTAGGGTCTTCTGCTAATTTTTAGGATTTTTCCCTTTCAGGAAACGTTGTAGCCCTTTGAATCAGCTTTCTAACGCCACCAATTTCACCTCAATCGAAGTTGTAGATCTCAAGATATGGCCAAAATTCTAGAGGTATGTCAAGCTGACGGAAAACTTCACTTCCGGGACACATTTTGACGCGGCGGTGTTAGTTATTGACGCGGCCGTATTGGTTGGCAGTGCATTTTTCCATGTTCTAGGCCACTTTTGACGCGGCCGTTTTCATATTTGACGCGGCCGTGTTCGTCCTTTTGCTCCTTTAACTCCCTTTTCATCCGTTTTAACCCTATTTGACTTGTTTCTTCTTCGAACTTCATTCAAATGGAATAAAATTACCTAATTAACTTCAAAACAAGTCGAAACACGTCAAATGACCCAAATATGATAAATATAAATAAATTCCAGTCAAATATGCACGTAATGATATAAAATATGATCTTAAATCGACCTAAATACATACATAAGTAACGTGTTATCAGTTCCCAAACCAATAATAAAACAAGAGGGTCTACAATAGATTAATTTGGCGAGCAAGACCATAAAATGAGGAACACATTAAGAATAAATGTTAGGGCTCACTATACTAGAAAGAGAAAGGTCACTGTCACTTTTTTTTATCTTCCACTACCTTTTTCTTAATATTTGTTCTTTTAGTTTTTGAGTTCTGTTTCAAAATAATTTTTGTTTAAATTTTTTTTCTAGAATTATTCCAATATTAACCCCTACAATCAATCTAATGAAAGGAAATATATAATTAAATTGACAAATTGGAGAAAGTAACTAAGGTAAGGATTCAGTTGTCCATCCTCCCTACGCCTTTATCCTTTCCAACTCTAGAAGAACAAATACGAAAAACTGAGGTAGTATTGAATAAGAAGCTAAGGTATGTGTAATTTGTGTGTGGTATGTGTAATGTGTTGTGTGTAGTTTGTGAAATGTGTGTGATAATGTGGATATACATACATGAGGGGTATGATTGATTTGTAAATTACTAAATCCATCCAAAATGAACTAGAAATTTAGGAGGGATTTATAATCCCTTGATTTGACTTTTTTTGCCAAACAAACTGGGTGGATTTGATGATGGATTTTCAAATCCACCTCTCAAATCCTTCCATCCAAATGGACCCTAAGATATCATTTACTTTGATACGGACGGATCAATTAATTGTACAAACAGCAATAATTTAATTTCCAAAAGAAAAACAAAAAACTCTTGATATTTCCAACCAAAACAACTGTATTTATTTGTTGCTAAAGTAGTTCTTTGAGTATTACGACCAATATTTGATTTTTTCCCATTGATTATCTGGTTGAAGAATCAATTTTGATAATACTGGTTTGTTGATAAAATAGGGTTTGTGGTTTTGTTCAGTTTGTAGATAAACTAGGGTTTGTGTAAAACCCACGATTCTTGGTTGACCTATCAGTAGTACTTTTTCAAGTCTTCGTGATAAACTAGGGTTTATGTTTTTTTACATATAAATGAACACATAACCTAGTTTATTAAAAAAGTAATAGTATCAAGTTCAACTTTATTGTACTTCCAATTTTTGTTTAGTTGTTCTTTTAGGTTGTGGATAAGAGAATTAAGAATTATGAAAAATTTGACAAATAAACCATCACTTACATTATATAGATATGGTAGATTAGGTAATTCGAGATTATTTAGGAATAATTATAGAGATAATATTGGAAAAAATATAAAAACAACTTAAAAGAAAAACTATTTATAAACAAAAATAAAGGCTAAAAAGACATCTAAAGAAAAACTATTTCCCTTGATTTTAAAATCCAGAATACAGAACCCGAAGGATAAAAACAAACTTCACATAAAAAAACCCTTACCTAGACAAAACCTTTAACTGATAAAAAGGTTAGCCTTGCAATCTAACAAAACCTTATTTACAACAATAGACGTCCAAAGGCTCTATTCAACCACCCATCCGTTCCAGAGACACGGGTACAGGTTCTCCAACCCGCTTAGGATTGTCTTATGTAGATGTTGCAATAAGCGATTGGAAGTTGAGGGTCCCCATCTTTAGTTGTCCAAAAAAAGGGTCAAGTAGAGACCATTTATGGTCCAACCACGATCGCAACAACAATTTTTTTTCACCCTACATAAAAATATCAATATTTAAAAAAATTGAAAAAGTATAACAAATATTCAATGATTTTCTTATGATCTTACCAATTCTACTGTGTATTCGTCGTCGGGTGGAATCTGACTTACGCGGTAAGCAATATGATGGAAAACCTCTGGACTTCTTGCGAACCAAGCAAATTTAAGATATCGATCACAAGAAGCCTGCAACATCCTAGCAACATCTTCTACCAAAAGCTTCTCATGATAAGATCCGTAAATCGTATAGGCAAGGCGGGGCAACGGGTCATGGATCGCATAAGGATCAGAGACATCCTGATTTTCTGAAAACGTGCCTAAGTTACCAATAAGCAGAACCTCTTCGCCGCGAATCCACTTCCTCGTACTAACTTCTTTATCCTCATCGGAGTCCTCTTCCACATCAGAGATGAAACCCCCTTCAGAATTAGGTAATGACTCTTCCTCTACTTCGGAATAAGATAGGGACTCTTCTTCGTTAGTCCAATCCATTTTGCTAACTTTTTCGTGGTTATCAGCCATATTTAATTGATTGTATTTCTTTAGGGTTTAGCGAAGCTCTGCGAAACTGTTGCTTAGAATTATGTATGAACACGTTGCTAAGACGGTTTAAATAGATGAAGAAAAGGGTTGTAAGCACGTCTTAAGCAATAATGATGATGATTATGAACAGGCGCATCTTTCAAGTTTCCAATAACACATATTTTCTGATATTAAATAAATTAATTAGAACTTTTATTATCATATTATTACTGTTGTTATTATTCCGAAGATTTAAAAGAAAGCGTCTCGGAAATTATTTTATTAGATGATGAAAAGGCTGGCCTTTGAGTTTCCAATTACATACTGGTATCAAAACAAATGAGAAGCGAACTTGGTAAACATGTGATTTGGTTGATGGGAGATAGTTAAAGATGTGATTTTGTATTTTTTTTTTATGGTGATGAAACTTGAACTATACAACCTTCGGCTATATTTAATAGATTCTCCAAACTAAGCAATGTTGCAATCTCTATCAAAATAAACACCCCATATATTCACACCTAAAGTGACGTAAGATTATTATGTGGATAAAATAATAGGAAATACATAATTGAAATTAAAAACCAACCTCAATTTTATCCAATCCAACTTTCACATTAACAAAAAAAATTGCGGCCTACAAACTTCCCCTCACGTTCTTAATTAGCGGGCATAGTGGTCATTACATTGTATATTGATTAACCAAATGCGGATCATATCAATTCCAAAGATGTCATCATTCCCAAAACAATAATAAAACAAGAGGGTCTAGAATAGATTAATTTGGCGGGCAAGACCATAAAATTAGGAATACATTAAGAATAATTGTTAGAGCTCACTATACTCGAAAGAAAAAGATCGCTATCAGTTTTTTTAATCTCATAATACCTTTTTCTTATTATTTGTTCTTTTAGTTTTTTACTTCTGTTCAAAATAATTTTTGTTTTAACTTTTTTTCTTAGATTTATTCCAATATTAACCCCTAAAATCAATCCAATGAAAGGAAATATATAATTAAATAGAGAAAGTTGAAGAAAGAGATTAAGGTGAGGATTAAGTTATCCATCATCCCTACGCCTTTATCCTTTCCAACTCTAGAAGAACAATTACGAAAAACTTAGGTAATACTCTCATTTAATAAGAAGCTAAACCACATTTTCACAAATTAGGAGAGGTACAATTATTAAATTAAAAAAAAAAAGAGAGATTACGTTCAAATAAAGAAATGTACACAGGAAGAAACTAAAAATTACAATTGAAAACGTCAAAATTTTGTTTTAGCATCAGGTATCAATGATTGACACCAAACTTAGTTTAGCCTAGAACCAGCAACACTTTACAGAGAATATGTACACACTACATAACAGCTAGCAATATTACGAATTTCAACCATATAGTATTTCCAACACTACCTATACGTACAATCCTACGGATAGCAATGTCAGAAGATGAAGCGGTGAACCAGTTAATGCGGCAACTGCAGTTATCAATTAATGAGAAAAAATAGTTCAACTTGTTTCCTAATATTTATTACATCTAGCAAATAAAAAGGGTCTCCATTTCCTCCCTCTTCACCACACATTTGAACTTGAATTATAGCCGACCAACAAACACCAGTCTGCTCCGTTTGGAAAGCTTCAGCTTCACAGCAATACCATAAGCCCTCCGAACCCCCACTTCAGAATGTCTTCCTACGCAGCCCCACCATCTCCACCATATGATGTTAGCAGAGACCCCCAAGAAATCTTCCCTACTCCAATTGATCGTTTCGCAATATCTGGAACATGGAGATGGAAGCCACGAAGTATCAAGACGAGCGTCTGGCAAGCGAGCTCTTCTCAAGCTATGTTTGTCCTTACATCAAAGAGGGAACTGAATGGTTTGGGATGATGACCGAAAGGTACCCTACTTATCCCAACCTTACGAGATTTTTTCTCACCACTCTCTCCATTCACGACGAGCATGAAAATTACCTCAAGGACTTTGGATTTCAGTTCGCCATTAATGGAATCAAGTACCATATTGATGTGGTGCAGTTGGCCAGTATTTTTAGGCTCGAGAACACAACATCAAGAACAACATTTCCGGATTTTGAACACAACATGTTCTGGGAGAAAATCGAAGGGGAATGCTCCTTTGATGAGAACACTGCTCAGGCCATTCAAATCCGAAATCCGACGCTCCAGTACTTACAATACTGTATCTCACACACGATTTTTGGCAGATCTAGGAGCCGGAATAGGGTTACGAGGAATGACGTTCTGACAATATGGGACTGCATCAACAGGCAACAGATTAACATGGGAGTCCTATTCATTAAGCACTTGTACTACTTCACCATTCCTTCGAACCGTAACATCGTTATAGGTAAACCTTGTCACGCGGATTCTCCTTTACGTCAAAATCGCTATTGTAGGTCGACAAAGGCCAATAAGGCCCGGATTGGTTAGATAAAAAGTGCTCATCCAGTTAGGAATGTTATCACGGGATGGCAGATGGGGACCCTTGAAGTTGAATTTCACTTTTCGAAACCCTATGTACTTCCCACATTTTAAGCACGTGGAACTTCACAACCCAAACAATTATAATATGCTCGAGATAGAAGGAGATGACCAAGTAGGAGGCGTAGACGGGGAAAAAGAGGAGCAAGTAGTAGCTCAAACACAGATTAATTAAAATCTAGGTAAAGTTCTTGTTTCTCCACCAAGTGTTTACCCGACATTTACACAAATGTCGGGATATGAAATTAAGCTATGTGTTTCTCTACTTTTTTCCGTAGTTTCAAATGAGGATTCTACTTAAATTTGCTTAAGCCCTAGTTTCATATTTGATTTTTATAAGGTTACTAAATGAATTTAGATTTTTAAGTTCATTATCCTATGGTCAGAAATGAAAGCTGAACACTTCTTTTTAGTCTGAATTTGACGTCACACTGTATTTATTCAAACTCTTATTTTGAAACATTATTTTTGTCTTTACACTATATTTATGTTGGTTGTTTTAGAGAAATACTAATATCTTATTTTGGAAAGAACAACTATCAAAATTTATATAATGAATAACTCAGAAGAATAATATCGTCAAAATTATCTGTAATTGAATTCAAGATTCTCCGTGGTAGTCAATGAGATTGTTCGTAACCACTATAAATTATCATGTCAAAATATTTTTATCATTACATGATACATGTAGTATAAGATATATTTAGTTGTAGAAATCATAATTAAATTATTGTAAAACGATGATGATGATTAATCTGAAGTCTGAACAACATTTAAAATGGTAGTGTTCAGTCACATCCATTTAGTGATTTCAATTATAACATGTGAGAGTACATTTGACTGACGTAACATCTTGAAAATATATATACAGATTAAGAAGAGATGAGGGTCTACATTTTTTTGTTAAGATACATTTTCATTGTCTTATTTCAAGGGTTTTTGTTAGTGTGTAGTAAATGGGAAATTATACAATTTCTTTTGAAATTAAGTTAATATGTATGTCTAAAATTTTAAAGCAGATACAACCAGATTCAATTTCTACTCCCTCGTTTCAAGTTACATAATTAAGAATTAAATGTATCGCCAATTAAACCTTAAAGTGATATGATTTGATCATGTCAGTGGAGGTTAAACAGAAGTAGATATTTCAGGATTAGCATATGGCCAGAGAAATCGTAAAAATGAGCAGACATCAATTAACTGAAAATATCATAAGAAGCTAAAACATTTAATAAATTGAGCATAGGGAGTATATTTTTTAATGGGATTTCTCTTAGTTAAAGAATTTATGCGCATGTTTTGTGTAGCACTATAGTATAAGCCAAACAAAACAAATTATTTGTACACTAATTTTTTTTTTTCCAGAGCTTTCTATTTCATCATTGTTGTTGATATTATTCTTTTGGTCTCAAGTGACTATTATGCAATATGGGTCTCTCGATTTCATATTGTCATCTTTTTTGTTAATTTTGAGAGGGAGATATATGGTAGTAAAAGAAAAAACATAGAGATATTAAGTATGCGAAGAGAAACACTACCATGTCTTTCTCAATCGCAAAATTAACAAGCAATTGACCAAGATAAATTTGAGAGGATCCATGTTGCATTTTTCCTGAATCGTACAATACCACAAACAACCTAGTTAGGTTTATGGAGAAATAACAACTATAATTTCATTTACCAACCAATCAAGCAATCCCATCAAAATTCTAATTACCACTTATAAAATATCTATGTCCAACAAAATGGGACAACATAGTACAAACCCAACGTTGAATTGGACATCCAAGAATTCTTTTTTTTTTTAATCCATTTTTTAGAGGGAATCAACCAAGAATGTTTATATATAGTGAAATTAGGAATTAAGGACAATTATAGTTATCCATTAGCAAAGAAGTTGGTCTTTTTTAAGGGGACACATCTAGAAATTTTGATAGGGTCAAATAAGGATAAATAATATTCCTATCATCAAGAATGTAGTTAATACAAAATGTTTTAGTTGGTAAGGGCACCTGTAGTTCTTGTCGATGTACCCAAGAAGAATTGCCTAGATTCTTTTGCCTCTGACGTCAATAGCCAACAATAGGGAGACCTTCCGCAGCTTACCTTCCTTATTTTGGTGGCCTTCCCTTCTTCTTCTTCCTTGAGTTGTTGCCCAATGTAGCTTCAGGCTGTGCGGACCACTCTGGTTCTCTACATATCTTCTGGATTTGTTCCTGCCATACAAAGTGCGGCATTATGCCAATTCTTTGTAACTACTTAGCGATACAAATGAAGGGTTACTAAACGCACATGAAAGTTAATTATTTGCATTCAACTGGCGGCAATCATACATTATTCGCACTTCCACTCTCGGGAAAACTTACATAATTTTCAAGTGCTTCGATCATTCTTGACTTGTTTGGCTTTCCCTCGCCCATTGTCCCACTGCGCACAGCTGTTGTTTCAAGCTTAATCGGAGAATTCACTCCTGACTTGGCTGGCCTTCCCCTCCTCCTCTTCCCACTGTTTCTAGTTGTTACGTCAGGTTCAGCCATTCTTATCATTCCTGGCTTGCTTGGCCTTCCTCGGCCCCTCTTTCCACTGTTCGCAATTGTATTTTTAGGTTCAATCGCTCTTATCATCCCTGACTTGTTTGGCCTTCTTCGGCCCCTTTTCACAACATTTACAGGTATCGGATCAGGCACAACAACTATCATAATTTCTGACTTGCTTGGCCTTCCTCGCCCCCCATACCCATCGATTGCAGATTTTGCTTCAAGCTTAACCGCTCTCATTGCTCCGGACCTAGTTGGCCTTCCCAGCACCTCCTTCCCAGCTTCCTGATTTTCTCGGTGTGCCCCGCCCCCTTCTTGCACCGCCTATATACATAATTTGATCACCGGTTTTATATCAAAATCTTATGAAACAATTTTAAAACAATTTAAGAAAGTCACCTTGAGTGTGAACATTTACTTAAATACATTTAAGCAGGTTACAAACAAAACAGTTACAAACCTTTAAATCAAAATTAATATTTGGCTCTCACTTGGCCATATAAAATTGACAGGGACTTCGTGGGGAATTAAATTTTATCAATTTTATATCTAAGTATTAACCATAACTTAATACAGGATTATTTCTCAGTTTTGTATAAGCCTTCGTTGGAAAGGTCATATCGCCACTTAAAATAAACCACAGTTATCATATGAAATTTATTCTAGTAAACTCGTTTTTGGTATATCCGTTAGGGAGAAAGGCGCATGCCAGTGCGTAACCAAAAACTTCACTGTAATAAATCAGTTATGGAGGCCATTAATTAATTTATTATCCATAATACATTAAATAAAAAAACTTAGTAATTTTAATCAATGAGATTTTCTATGTTCCTCGTACACAAAGTAAAACATAACATAACATAAACACATATTAGAATATTAAATCCAATTATCATGGTTTAATTTTTCCGTTTTCAAACGAGAAACCCTGTTGTTTGAGCCTCTGTCGCAACATCAATCACGGGTGCGACGCACCGTCGCCGTCGCTAAGCCCCTGGCGTAGAACAAGCTCCAGTTCGTACCACCCGTCGCGGTCGCGATGCCCTCAGCGCATAACAGCCTTCAGTTCGCACCGTCTCTGATTCTTTTGTTCTGTCTTCTTCTTCGTCTTTGATCTGTTACAATTTATTTACAAAAAATAAGTCTAACATCTAGACTAATCTATTACATAAAAATAGACCTAATCTACTTGTGGATTTTCTCACGAGAAAAATCAATCTGAATGAATCAGATTAAAAAGAACATTCAATCCAACATGATTTTAAACATACATAAAACCATGATAATTGGATAACATAGATCTAATAGTTCTTTGATCCGATTTCAATTAAGACGTAAATTTGGTTTTTGAAAATTTAATTCGAAATTACAGAGCCCGAATCAATAGCTCTGATACCAGTTGTTGGTCCAATTAAGTGCAACAAATGAACTAGTGTAATCTCTTTGTCAAGACAAATCAATCCGAGCCTTATACATCAACTTCTACAAATGGATTGTTCAATTACATCTACATTGTGAATCATTAAACTTATTACAAGGAACCGACAATGTGATCTTCTGTGATCAACCACACAACACATTGTCTACAATGTAAAGTATTCAAATAATATGCAATATATATATATGTATATATATATATATATATATAATTGGTAATATTTAAGGCAACCAATGATAATTTATTTTCATTCATCAAAGTGCAACAAACAGTATATATACAATGTTACACTTCAAAACATGCTTTACAGTATAACACTAACAACCATTTCCTGAGCAAGAATAATATTTGTAGTAATGTCCCTAGTGGAAACAAACCCACTTTGGACAGGAGGAATCAATGTCGAAAGGAGAGTGACTAACCTATTATTAACCAATTTAGTTAAATTTTTATTAATAACATTGAATAGACTTATAAGCCTAAATTTTGCCCAACTAGTAGGATGATTCTTCTTAGGGATGAGTGCAATAGAAGTACAAGTAAAACTTCTAGGCATAGGAATACCCAAGAGAATTCTTGTACAGCCTCAAGCAAATCATCCATAATCAGATCCCAACAACATTGATAAAACATGGTTGAAAACCCATCAGGGCCAGCCATACAATCCTTATCAGTGTTGCTGACCACATCATAAATCTCCTTTAAGCTAGGAGGGTAGCAAAGATTAACAACATTAGTATCATTAACTAAAGGTTTTATGGTACTAAGGATAGCACTGCTCAAATCACAAGGTTCATAAGTGAACATTCTTCCATAAAACTCACAAGCCATTTTACTGAGTTGATCAGGTTCTCTGATGAGAATATCATCAACCTTGATCTCATCAATCCTATTTCTAAACCTTTTCTTTTTAACTAGAGCATGGAAATAGGCAGTGTTTTTCTCTCCTTCATTTAGCCATTTCCAGGCTGATTTGGTCTCCAAAATGATTCCTCAAAAAACAAAAACAAGAGTTAACCAAGCTTGCTTTTGCTTGAGAGCAATTAATTGAGAATCAGAAGGGTCGCTCAAGTAAACATTTTCTTGATTAATCAATTTATGTTCTGCTTGAGCCACCCTATCAAAATTATTCCTAAACACATCCTTATTCCAACTCTCTAGACACGTTATAAGTCTAAAGAGTTTCTGCTGGACCTTGATCATATATATCTATTCAATTGAAAGATTCTAAGAATCTTCTATTAATTTTAAAAAGTTATGATGTTTGGTCCATGCATTAAGGAATCTGAAGGAGGATTTAGTACTATGATTCACAGAATACAAGGACATAAGAAGAGGGCAATGATCAGAAGGACCTTTAGAGAGATGGTTGACTTCAAATTTATAAAACAAGTCACACCATTTGGAAGAAACCAAAGCTCTATCTAGTCTCTCAAATACATGGCTAGCATGTAATGTATAGGGGAGACCAAAGTAGCTAGCATCCTCCAAACTACTGTCACCCAACACTTTAGTAAAATCATCCATATATTTCATTTTAAGAGCATCCTTCCCCCCTTTTTTCTCATCAGTAGAAAGAATGGTATTAAAATCACCACTTAATAACCAAGGGTCATTACCATGATTACAATTTATAATCTCATCCCAAAGATCCAATCTAACTTTCCTAGAGCAAGAGGCATAAACAAAGGAACATAAAAACTTGTAATCAAGGACAAAATCTTAAACAACCACATCAATCACTTGTCAGAAGAGAATATCACATCAATTTGAATAAGATCATTCCGCATAACCCAAAATTTACCATTCTATTAGCCACCACATTTTTAAAACCCAGAGTATGAACAAGAAACTGATCCATCACAGCAGATTTGGTTTCCAAAATAGCACAAATATCATGATTCTTTTTCCTTATCCTATTTTTTAGGTATGCCCTAGTTTTATTATTACCAAGACCCCTCAAGTTCCAAGTCAATAAAATCATTTCTGGTTGGAAGAATTACCTTGTGTGAAGACAGTACCCCTCCTTGTTTGCATGACAAAAAGGGCATTAGTCTTCTTTTTTTATACTTCTTCTTACCTGCCTTTTTTCCTTTGCTCTGTGTTGAACCCCACATCACAAGAAATCGAAATCCTATCATCTTCAAGCTCCTCATCCAATAACTGGAGACATATGCACAACAGATTTAGTTTCAAGTTCATTATGATAAATATGGTCCTCTAAAATAGAGGTATCATCATCAAGATGAAGAGATAACTTAGAAAAAGAATTTTCTTGCACTTGAATATCCTATAAAGGATCAAAACTGATTCCCTTTGACCCCTCAGCAATTTCCTTAATCACATTATCATTTATCCCAGAGGTTTCAGCACGACCAGTACCCATATGAGGAATGAAAACATCATTAACAGGACCCTCATGAGTGGTGGTAATACCCTTCCCCTTATACAAAGGATTGCAAGTTGTGTCATTTCCTTTATCAGAATCATGTACAACTTCCATATCCTTTTCAATCCTAACACTAGGGCTACCAGAAACAACTCCTACCCCATTTTTGATAGCATCATAATTCCTCTCTTTTATGATCATTTTAGATATAACATCCAAAGCATCATTAAGGCTATTGTCAATCTTGTTGCTATCCTTTGGAACCCATTGCTTCTCAGGTTGTTTACTATTATTCACAGTTTTAGAAGTACCAGATCTCAAAGCAATTTTCCTTTTATACTCCTGATTGAAGCAATCAAGAGCTATATGCCCTAGGTGCTTACATTTGGAACAGTAATTCAGAGTTTTATCAAAAACCACTTTCTGAGTAATCAAACTGCCCCCACAACCTATAACGATTTCCTTAGCCCTTGGCTTAGTGAGGTCCAACTCTACACACACTCTAGCCAGACTGGGCCAAGTGCGGTCTGCAGTTGCCTCATCAATCTTCAGAGGATGACCGATTAGAGTAGCAATTTAAAAAAAAAAAAAAAAAGAAGCCTTAAATAAGTGGGAAGCTCAAGAAAGAAAACTCAAACAAGGACAACATGAGATTCAATTTTTATTTCAAATTTTTTTGTTCATTTAGACACCCTCATGGGGTACCCACCTAGATGCACAATTTGTTTTGCCCAAAAATGATGATAATCATCTTCGCTACTAAATTTTAACATTATATGTTTCATATTAATAGTATCAATAAAGACGGAACCAACAAATCTAAAGCTAGATAGATTGGATCTAATATTTTTAAAGATAAGGCTCCCGTGAGAATTTCTCGATCAAGGGCAAAACAACACTGGCTTGCAAGAAAATTTATCTCTGATTCCTCGAACTGCATGGTCGGAGTTTCTCTATATACACAAGTGCAGCCAAATCCTTTGGCAGCCATCGGATCGAATAGCTTCTTAATGGATCTGGCTTCCAGCTTATTTGCTGTCGATTTGGCTTGTGCCATATATATGAAGGAAGAATGATTCTTAGTAGGGGTTGGAGTTTTGTTAGTTACGGTTCTTTGTTTGGCAGAATAGGGAAGTCCCCCCTCGACGGCAGAAGCGAGCGAGAAGGTCGCTGTTGCCGCCATGAGAGGTGCGGCGGAGGGGTTGCAGAAAGAGATAAGATTATGGTTTCTATAGAGAAGTCAAAGCTTGTTGGTCGCTTATATAGTTCGTTCATGGTCTCAAATAATATGCCAGCTAAGTGTATTAAGATGAAAAATATAAAAATATGAATAAACCAAATTTATGAAAATCTAATTGATAGTTTTAATATGTTTTGGTAATAAAAGATACTAAAAGTAAAAATAAATACATGTAAAAAAAGGATATAAAAGATGAAGAAAATTAATTGGACAATAAAATATTGGCTTTCGTTCTTAAATCATATATAGACCATAATTCATCACATATTACTATTATCATAAGATAAAAAGTATTAATTTCGTGCATTGCACCGGTGGATATCTAATCTACTTCTATTATAAAAGTATGAGTTGTTTCTTGCAAAAATTGATTTGTTTATTATATCCTTAATGAATTTTAACTTTTAAGGTTAGTTTAGTGACTATATCTTTAAAGTTTTATTTATATAGTTAGGCAAAAGTTGATTGTCTATTATAGCCTTAATGCATTTTAATTTTTACGATTAGTTTATTTACTATATGTTTTAAGTTTTATTTATTTGGTTATAGGCCTATATAGTTCAAATATCATCTATCAATTCATGGATATGATACCATAAAAAAATTTGTGGGTATGATCTCTAATTCATCTAATGGCATAAGTTGAACCTACATATTGGTAATATTCTATATTTTTCTTTATTTTTACTAATATACATAACATTTTCCTTATCTATTTTATAATGAGATTCTTTCACATAATTGTTGAAAAAGAAAATTGTAGAAAAAGAAATAAAAACCATTAGTAAATTTTAAAGGCTAATTTAGTAACTTGTTTTTTAAAGTTTTATTTATTTAGTAAGATTCATTTAATAATTCAAATGTAACTCTCAAGTCTCAACTTATGAAATTTTCTATCACATTTTATATTTTATATAGTTCAACTGATGACATAAGCTGAACCTAAACATTCATAATATCTTATATTATTATTTCATTTATAACGACCCGGAATTTCTAGTTGCATTATTTTATTTGAATTGAGTGAAAATATATATTAGTTGCATTATTTTGTGTGCATTTTACTTGTTGTACTTATTTTTCTTACACTTGCATAATTATTGATCTTTATAAGTAATGGTATGAATTACTCCCTCCGTTCCATATTAATTGACGTTTTAGGATGTTCTTCCCTTTTCCAAGTTAATTGGCGTTTTACATATTTTTTCACCAATTCTACCGATTTTCTCCCTGAACTCAATCCTAAAATGTCTCTATTTTTCAATCTATCAAAGATATTTTGATTTGGTCAAATCTTTAGTTAAGGGTATATCTGTCAAAATATTCAATCCTTGATTCCTTTCATCCTAAAACGTCAATTAATATGGAACGGAGGGAGTAATAGTTTTAAACGGATCGGGATACGGAAGTTTAATTAGACAACACTATGCTATATTACCCAATGATACAGAGAAGCCTACATTTTTATGGTAAGCCCTCTCCACAGGATTGCTAACCTAAAAATAAACGGCCGAATTCCACCGGTTTTATGCCCACAATATTGCCAAAAATCAATGGTTAAATTTCACGATTTTATGCCCACAATATTACCTAAAACCAATGGTTAAATTTCACGGTTTTATGCCCACAATATTGCCCAAAACCAGCAGTTGAACCAGGATTTTATTCCCGCGGTTTCGTGTTTGGTAGGTCTATATATAGAGGTGTGAGGAAGTCTTTATTCCATCATCGATTCCCACCAAAACATAGCACGGAATCATAATCCGAGCTCTAGAACTACGGTTATGCGGCCGATCAAAGTTTTGGTGAAACTCATATAATCAAACCACCTTCAAGGAGCCATAACTTTTTGTTTCGAACTCCGATTCTGTTGTGGGTGGTCATTCAAGAAAGCTCTTGACGAGAGCTTTCCATAACCATGTCCCAATTGAAATTTCGATGACTGAGTCTGCGGAAAAGTTTGGTCAAAATTGCTATAGAAATTTATGTACCATCTTTTTAAATTAGATATTCTTTAAGGGCTAAAATGCTATTTTCGATTTCAATTCTGCCCCTAGTCAAAGTCTGTCAGTGTATTCACGAAAATGCCACTGTCCTTTTTACAAAAGTGTCACTCTTTTTTTAAGAAATTACAACAATATTATTAGACTTTGAAAGTATCATAAATTGCTCGTTTTTAACCCGATTCGACTCAAACCAATTTCCAAAGAACTCAAATTCCAAAATCTACAGTTTAGCATAAAATTATGAATCAAAAATATTTTATGGAATTGCAAAATGGTCCCTCAACTTTTATAAAATTACAAATCTTGCCCCAAATCTTCAATCTATGTTTAAAGCCTAATACCCACCTATGATAAGACAAATATTCTATATTGTAAGACTAAAAGAAGTTGAACTAGAAGAGGACTCCTATCTACAGAAGGACTATACGACCAACTAGTCGTACGCACATCTAGGTGGGGAATCTCTATGTGGTTATTTTATGTTGTCTACTTATTTTCATGCAAATTATTGTTATAATGGCTTTTACATGAATGTTGCTCACGCCTACATTTATGTGACAAGTATGTGAAGTTTATGTGTAACTTGTGTGAAATTTATGTGAAGTTATGGGTAAAAACATATTATGTGTATTGTATACGGGTAATACCGTACTAGCTATGTTAGGACTGTGGGTAACACCGTACAAAATCCTCGGGTCGCTCCCGAATATGCTTTTTAAAAATCTTACAGGTAAAACCGTACGCGATTATGCTTACGGGTAAAATCGTATGTGATTATGCTTACAGGTAAAATCATATATGATTATGCTCTACGAGTAACACCGTACATGTTATGGATCGAAAGATCACCTTCGGGTTGCTCCTGAATATGCTATGCTACTTGGGCGCGGCGACATGTGCCCTACCTATGTGCTCCTATGTGTATCTATATAGTATGTATATATGTGTATATTTATTTTAATTTAGATTCCGACATGCTTTCGGATGTGTTTTATGTGTTGATGGTATATGCATTATTTATGTAACTATCCGTTATTCCAATTCTTTGTGTGACATCTAAGTGGGCAACCAAGTGAACCCACATAGTGTTTTTCTCGAACACTCAACCCTCCTCCTTTCAGGTACTAACATGGAAGAGGAATGAAGATGGATGTGAGCCCTCGTCCAAAGCGAAAGCCTACTAATATTTGATAAAGAGCTTTATTAAACTCTATTTTATGGGGCATGTAAGCAAAGTGTGAAGATTTCATTATACACTTCCGCTTTAAACTTTGTTAAATTACTTTTCAAACTATGCGATCTCTATTTAAAAATTATGATGAACTACTTTGAAGTAATTATGAGCTTCCGCTTGTTTTAAGATTGTGTTAACATGATTTACAAACGTCATTTAAGTATTCATTATTTCGGACAAAAATAATCATCAATTAAAGTTCAAGGATTTTATAGATTTTAGTGATGTTGCCAAATTTTTCTAATAAATATAATTTTCATTGAGATGAGGACGTCACAGTGTGGTATCAGAGCAAGGTCTACCTTTCTGGAGACTTGCTCACTAACATTTTCCTGAGGTTCATCTCAAGAAGGAAAAAGTTTTCCTGAATTTATTTTCAAATTTATGTTCTCCAAATTTCTTTTCAAAAGTTAAAAGTATTCTAAGAGTATATCTTTTCAAAATGCAAACTCAAATCAAATAGCACTTCGAGACGAGACTTATAACCAACTTCAATCCGCCCCGAAGCTCAGTATGTTTACTTAGTTTATATGTGAGGTTTTGAACTTTTGTTGCTTACTTTTTAAATCATGTCGTATACGAACCTCCTCTGATATTGAACGAGGAGGTAGGATGGAAAGAATGAGGTTGACTTGGGCATTTAAGGATTTTTCTTGGGTTGTTTTATTATTGGAATAGACCATGGCATGTAGAGGTTGCCCTTGTCGAAATAAGCCACCTGTCCAAGATTCGCCTACTCTGAGACAAAACAGTCTCGCTGGGGAGCCAATCGCACCGAGTGCTGAGTTTCCAACCCACAATTTTCTCGCCATACTTAGGGGGCTAGCTCAACACTTTAATGCCACTCAAGTAACCGTTGCACCCCCAACACCGCACGCTAATGCAAACTTTGTGGTACATCAGTTTCGAAGGTTTTAGCCACCCACCTTTAATGGAAAAGGAGACCCTGCTGAAGTTGAGGAGTGGCTTAGAGCACTTGAGAGACTTTTCACTCACATAAACTGCACCGATGAACAAAAAGTAATGTGTGCCACCTTCCAACTAACAAAGGATGCTGGATTTTGGTGGGAGTCTTACTGTAGGACCCGACTCAGGCTCAGATGGAAACAATGACGTGGAGCGATTTCAAGGAAGTGGTCATGCAAAACTATCTGCCACGATCTTATCATGAGGGGAAGAAAAAGGAGTTCATATACCTGAAGTAAGGGACTATGACTGTAATGGAGTATGAGAGGAAGTTCACTCAGCTCTCCTGCTATGCCATTCACATGGTCGATTCAGATGAGAAGAAGTTTCGTCATTTCGAAAGGGTACTACGTCCCGAGATCGGATGCATTATAGCTGGACAATTTTATTTCGTCAAAACCAGATTAAGTTGACAAGGACAACAAAGTGTTCTACTATATTTAAGTCATCGAGGAGCACCATATCTTGAAAATACAAATAGCGTAGATGTTGTCAGAATCGGAGGATAATTTCATAAATTTCAGTTGCTTGCCAATTTAATGAGGAAACGAGGCATGTGAAGAAGACATGCATTAATGAGTGATCAAGTGGTGAACATAAAGAATAGTGGGGCTTATAATGAAGATGACGATGACCTAAATTGTTGGACGATGGCAGGAATTAGAGCAGCATCTCTAAAGAAAATGTAAGATACAGGCTGATAAGCTTTCAAATTCTCCTCCAAATGGGGTTCGGGCCATATCTACTAACCGGGAAGGAGTGGGTGCCAGTAAGATCTTCCGAAGAACCCATAATAAAATGATATGCAGATCGGACCAAAAAGTTACTACAATGGGAATAATCTAACATCCAACGGTCCGAAGAATGGTGATTTTTTAAGAATAGTGAGAATCAATCAACCTTCAATAGGTCAAAATTGGCATGAACTAACAGCTCATTCAGAGTCCAAGATCATAATCAATGATGGAGCTAACTCAGGCGTCTTGCGGGAGGTCTGATGTAGCTAATCTGATGGTAAAACGGAAAGACAAAGGAACTCATCTGTCATACAAGAGTGTTGTTGTCTCGCCATTGCCCATGAGCCTGCAACAACCAAGAAGAATAACACGATGATCGCAATAATACTGTGCCATGTAAAGTTAGGCCGAGAACCAAGAACAACATGTAACACTAAAGGGCTTCATGCTAGCTTAAGCAACATGACAAGGTTAAATATTTTTAAATTGCAAAAGTCTAGACCACCTTGAGATTTTTCTTGATGACGTCCCAAGACTTTCAACGATTTTTCCACGTGGACGAGCTATTCCCTTCCCCCTTCCCCCCCCCCCCCCCCACCTCCCCCTGGCGCGCACACACACAAACACACACCCCATCAATAAGATTTTGCCAAATTCTCCAGATTAATAAGAACATGGTTCGACAACTGGAAACAATACATTGTGTACATGGATATTGCTTATATAATAGATATAATGTGTACTTCTTTACCTGTTTTGTTTAATTTCTTCTCTTACCATCCATTAATGCACTTACTAATATGTTCTTTAATGCCTGCAAAAATCTATTCTTTATTCTGTCCAACAATAAAAAGAAGCCAAGATATCTACCATGTGAAGCCACTTCAGCAATTTTGAATAATTGGCATATTGAATGACAAATCTGAGCTTGTGTATTAGGTGTAAAAAGAATTCCAGATTTCTCAAAATCAATACATTACCCTGAAACACTCTTGTAGAGATTGATAGCGGAATTAGTAAAATGCAAGAAAAAACTATAGCACAAATAGGGGGAAGGGGATCCCCCTGAAAAATTTCCCGATGTAGCGTGAGTGAGCCAAAATTAATACCTTAATGAAGGAAGCTAAATTGCACAAATGACAAGCAAGGCAAAATAATGTCATAAAAACTCCTAGGAAAACCTCAAGCAAGAAGCATATGGTAGACGAAAGACCACTCAACTCAGTGAAAAGCTTTACTCATACCCAACTTAATGGCATGAGTCCCTCTTTCTCGGATTTCCTAAGCTTCATACAATGGTGTACTTCATAAGCGATAAGAATATTATCCATAATTAACCGACCCGGGTTGAATGCTGATTGAGATTCAAAGATCATAAAAGGGATGCATGGTCGTACCCAATTAGAGAGCACTTTAGAAGTTAAGTTATAAATGACATTTCACAAACTAATCGGGCTGAATTGGATAATAAATTTTGGTTTTTTAATTTTTTAAATATGCACAATGTAAGTGTTACTAACAGAAGAACTGAAAGAATTATGAGTAAGCATGTACAAAACAAAATTAATAACATCTTTGCCAACAATATTCCCTTTTTAAAAAAAAAATACAGGGTTCATAACATCTTTCATTGAATTACGAGCAAATGATGTACCCCCACAAAAAATATATGAACAATGGCATTCCGGGAAAAAACAAGCAAGGGATAAATAGGTGGGGTTGTGACGTTTGAGGGAAGGAATTAGCATCCCGAAAATCTTGCAAGCTCTAGGTTGTTGTTGCAAGCAATACTTGTGAGTATGTGCTGACATTAGAGAAGACACATTTCTTTTGTTGAAATCAGATTAAGTGGGCAAGGAAAATAAAGTATTATGTTATATTTAAATCATCGAGGAGTAAAATCTCTTGAAACTACAAGTCACGTATATGCTGTCAGAATCGGAAAATAGTTCATAAATTTCAGTTGTTTGCTTGATTGATGAGGACAGGGGACCTATGAAGAAGAGATGCACTAATGAGTGATCAGGTGGTGAGCATAAAGAACAACGGGGTTCATGATGAAGATAACGGCGAGCTAGGTCATTGGACGATGGCAAGAATTAGAGCAGCATCTCCAAAGAAAATGCGAGATATGAGCTGATAATTTAAGCTTTCAAATTCTCCTCCAAATGAGGTTGGGGCCATAGCTACTAACCGAGAAGGAGTAGGTGCCAATAAAATCTTCGGAAGAACCCATAATAAAATGATATGCGATCGGACCGAAAAGTTACCAGAATGGAAATAATGTCACATCCAACGGTCTGAAGAATGGTAATTTTTCAGAGGAATATCACATCAACATTCAATAGGTCAAAATTGGCCCGAATTAACAACCCATTGCAAAGTCCAAGATCTAAATCAATGATGTAACTGACTCAGACATCTTGCAGGAGGCTTGATGTAGCTGATCCGATGGGAAAATAAGGAGGCAAAAGGAAGCCATCTGTCATGGAAGAGGGTTGTTGTCTGGTCATTGCCCATGAGTCATCGACAACTATGAAGAATAACACGATGACCAGTCATAATACAGTACCATGTAAACCTAGGATGAGAACCAAGCGTAGCATGTAACACATACGTGGAAGGGTAGTACTTGGACTGCATGATTCGGGCAAAGAGGCTGGATGGAGAAACTAAAGGGTCCTATGCTTGCTTAGACAACATGGCAAAGTTAAATGCTTTCAAATTTTCAAAAGCCTAGGCTATCTTGAGATTTTCGTTGCTTAAGGATATCCCAAGACTTCCATAGAATTTTCTTCACGGACGAGCTATCCCCCTACCGCCACCAATAAGATTTTATTAAATTCTCCAGATTAATAAGAACATGGTTTGACATTGGAAGCAAGACATTGTGTACGTGGATATTGCTTATATAATAGATTTAGTGGGCACATCTTTACCCGCTTTGCTTAATTTCTTTTCTTGCCAACCATTGATGCGCTTACAAACCCATTCTTTAATGCCTGCAAATATCTCTTGTTTATTCTGGCCAACAATAGAAAGGAGTTCGAGATATATATTTACCATGTGAAGCCACTTAAGCAACTCCAAACAATTGGCAGATTGAATGAGAAATCTGAGCTTGTGTATTAGTCCTAAAAAGAATTCCTGATTTTTCAAAATTAATACATTTGCCCTGAAACACACTTGTAGAGATTGATATTGAACTTAAGATGTTGGCCTTCTATAGTTGTAGCACCAAATAGAAATGTGTCATCTACACACAAAAAGATGAGAGATAACGGGTGCAGTTCGGGATATTTTAATCCCATGGATGCACCGACAAATCTGTAAATATTGTGAAATGCTCCGCTGCAGCGTGAGGGAACCAAATTTCACACTCACATTTGTGAAAGTCAAGAATGTTACATAGACTTCAATAGTTTTCTTAATCTTCTATATTTAAGAATTTTCTAAGATGTTTTATATTAAAGTTTTATTGTAATAATAATAGAAGTAGTTAGAGGGCAAACGTGAAAATTAGTGAAAATGAATAATTACACCTAATTATTTTAAATATTTAAAATCTAACATTCAAGAAAATTATTAAATCGACAAAAATATCATAAATATATTTTAAGCATATATAATATCTGGTGAAATGTATTTATTACGTTATATAAAATTATAAGGTACAATAAAGAAACAAATAAGAACTATAAAGAAATAATAAACTAAGTTGTACTATGTGAATGATTAAAAAAGTTGTACTATGTGAATCAGTATGAGATGATTAAATTAAAATATGTAGAAAAATAAAGATAGTAAAATGTTAATGTTAATATTAGCTTACAAGCATGGATTAGATAAAAATAAATAATAACTATACTGGAATAAAGTATAGTATAATCCAAATAAAAAATAAAATGAGAAAAAAAAACAAAATCAGAATGGTTTAAGTACATGTATCTATAGATTTTTCAATGAATAAGCAAGTTGTGAAAAATTGGGAGTTTCACTAAAACTAAACAGGGAAGTAAATTCATAAAAATAGTTGAAACGTTGAAAAAAAATATTACATTAACATATAGATTGTAGCATGTATCTCGATTGAAGTTTATGAGACATTATGTACATAGTCAATCCTCTATAAAAAAAAATGTTATTTATCATAAATATACTATAGTAGGATTTTCATTTTAAATCACACATGATTTTCAAGCTCCATTGGAATTGAATAAATAATCAAGCGAAATTGAAATATGCAAATGATTTTCTTTGCAAATGTATTTTCAAATTAGAATTGTCAATTAAGAAATTATAGAGAAAGTATGTTAGGCCTAATATTCGTGTGTGTATCTAACAAATTAGAACTTATGGATGTCAGTTGATGATATAATAAGACAAATGTCTTTGTATCTTTTGTTCAATGGAAATCTATATCTTCATTATTTTACAGTTTTTCAATAATCGTATAACTTTATTTCTAATATAATAGTGATGCCGGAGTCTATCTATATTGAGAAGTAAACAATAATTATAATATATCAAACTTTATATATATAAATTTTGTAAGAATAATACATTATATCATGGTCTGTCGTTTTTATGAATCTTTTAACATTAGTATAACGTGTTTTGCTAAACTAAAATTATTAACCTCTTTTTTCCTCTTTTATTTAGTTTTTATTTGATTTTGGATTGTGTTTGCTTAATCGATTAAATTTTTCATTTTCTTTTTCTAACACTGAATAATCTAAGAAGTTGTGTATATATATTACCATGATTAATAACTACATTGAATTTTATTAGAACGATCAACCAATATCACCACACAAAGTATAATTATTTTATGTACATATTAATTTTTTCGATTAGATAATAGTAAAAAAAATAGTGATCACGTGCAACACACGTGCATATTGCTAGTATATATATATAAGCAATAGTCTAATGATTTACAACAAATCAACACTACAAAAAAACTGCCAAATTCCAACGGAAAATTTCCAATGGCATAAAAGCCGTTGGAATTTTTAAAAATTCCAACGGTAATTCCAACGGCAAAAGGTTGTTGGAATAGTTGTTGGAAAAAAATTCCAACGGCAGAAGCCGTTGGAATAGCTGTTGGAAAAAGAATTCCAATGGTAAAAAGTCCGTTGAAATTGTCGTTGGAATCATTTTTCCGTTGGAATTTAATTATTGGAACAAAAACTTCCAACAGCCACTTTTCCAACGGCATAAAAACGGTTGGAATTGCCGTTGGAATTAAAATTCCAACGGAGATTTACCATATTCCAACATTTTTTGGTAAATCTCCGTTGGAATTTTAATTCCAACTGCTATTCCAACGGTTTTTATGCCGTTGGAAAAGTGGCTGTTGGAATTTTTTTGTTCCAACAATTGAATTCCAACGGAAAAATGATTCCAACGGAGCCTCTTACCGTTGGAAATTTTTTTCCAACAGCTATTCCAACGGCAGCCGTTGGAATTTTTTTCCAACAGCAATTCCAACGGCTCATTTGCTGTTGGAATTACCGTTGGAATTTTTAAAAATTCCAACAGTTTTTATGCCGTTGTAATTTGACAATTTTCTTGTAGTGCAATCGATAATTCCAAAATGAAAACAATCATATTTAAAATGTCTCCAGTATCATTAGACAAATTTATGTTATACAAATTTCATTTTGCTCAATCAATTAAGATCACACACATTGCTGAAGAAATAGTCAAGTATCTCCACAAATACAGGAATGCTCTCCAAATAAGCTAACTCATTGTCTATAATGCCTATACACAGGGAGAAAAATAGGTAATGAAAGCTCAAAATTTTGAAAAAGGGACAACATAATCCGATGGTCAGAAAGCATAACCGAATTTTATAAAAAAAATATATAGGGTCAGTTCAAGAAAAGATCATAGAGAACAGCTCGCTCTTTGGTAATCAATATCGGCTATTACTAACGTGTTGATCAATTCCGAGTAGCTAAGAGAGGTGATAAATTTCCAAAAAACAATAGAATTTACAATGATACTTACATTATCTTCGTGCCAATTTGTTGTTGCTGAGAATACAAATTCTGAAGCTTCCGCAAAGATGATGTTGAACAACTATGTTTCTCTAGGGCTGAGTTTTCCCAAGTATGTGTAACACCATTATGTTCAAAATTTGGTAGTCTTGGTATGAAATCATACATATTCAGAGCATTGTTGTACCTTACTGAAAATTTCACTTGTGTTTATAAGAGAAGTACAATTGATGGATAATATATATATAAATACTAAATAAGACAAGGAACAACTAGTACCCAACATGAAGAGAACTGATGACATCTCTGGCCTGCCCTTTGCAAATTTCTCAACACATAATAACCCAACTTGAAAGCATCTCTTCACTTGAGATTCAATAAATGTATCGCTCAGAGACATTCATCCATCAGCTCGGGAATCTTCTTTTCTTTCCATAGAATCCATGCCTGCATAATTGTAACCTTGTCAATGTTTACACCTGACAAATTTTAGATATTCAAATGTATTAGGAGAGACGCAAGATAAGGTATATCTGGCCAGCTTGTATATTACTTGTCCTATAAGACTGAGATCCCGAAACCACATCACACAGCCACTTCCTCCATTGGTTATCTATGGATTAGCACATGCAGCGCAACTACAATGTTTTAAGCACTCGGTTTTGCATTCGCCGAGGCTCATGCTCATATTTAACCAAAACTTTTAACATATCAGGATACTTTACCTTTCTAACCTCCAAAAAATCGTCCCAAGTCCCGCAATTTAAAGGCGTAGTTCTAAAACATCCACCAGACCAATCTTGAAGGTCCCATTCTTTCTAAGACTTAGGTGCGAATCCCTTGATACACTCACATATTAGTGGTTCATCAATTTTGCAGATGCCATTTGGACCACAAGAACCATATTTATCGCAAACGTCTCCTGGAAATGTGTAGACAAGATTCAAATCATCTTTTCTTGCATTGATGATTTACCTCTGGAGTGAGCCGAATACGTTTAGCGTTGCTCTTCTGATAATTGAGCTGTCATACGTCCTTGATACGAATAATAATCTCTCTCCTCTGATATTGAATTCAGGTCTGAAAACTGAATTCGGAGGAATACCGCTCATGTAAAGCCCGTTTTTCACTTCCCCTCTGAGCACCAACTCAGGCAAGCCCTAGTTATCAATCCTGAAAACAAACTCTCCACGTGATAGATCATCAACACAATCTAATATTAGTATGCCTGTATTTGTAACTGTTGGGCATCTCCAACAATCTAATATTAGTAATGTCTATTACATAAAAAAACTCCGACTGAGAACTATGGTTCAGTTATAGTTCAAACCTACTTACCTAAGTCGAAGTCACTGTTTGTGACCAACGGGTTGGTTTGGGAATCTATTTTACTAACTTATTTCTTTGTTTATGTGTTAATTTACATTTTCTTTTTCGGTAAAATACTCATTTTTCATTTAATATTAGATATATTGCTCACAAGATCCAACTACAGAAATACAAGATGAAACACATAAATTGAGGCAGAAGAAATTGAAAACCAAACCCAAGTAAAACCCAACAGCCTAGATGAAGGACGGATTCCGGATTAGGCCGCATACCGGATATGGAGATTGTAGCAAGCACATACTTTATAACACAAAACAGTCAAATCATTAGTTCGTAGATAATCAAATCACTATATATTGTAAAGTAACTAAATATGTCATACGACACTATGAAATGCAAACTACAAAATAAATTTATAATTATTATTTATTTCAAATATATATATTATTAATTACTAAAATTCCAACAAAGAGTTTATTAAAATATCTTTAACATAACTTTAATGAATTTTAAATAAAACAACTTAATTTTATAACATAATAAAACTGTAGTAAATTAAAATATTTTTGGTTTTACAACGGTTTTAAAAATGTTGATATTAGTGTTGTCTATTGAAGTAAAGTATTGCAAATAGACAGCAGGTTTGGGGATCCATTGATAAAAGTGTTGTCTATCTGCAAAAAAGGCGCTAAGACAGACAATGAAAACTGTTGTATAAATGTTGTCTATTAGTGTGTCTTATCGCTAATAGATAATAGATTGTGGTAAAACTGTTATTAATTCACGAATACACAACACTGCTGATTCTTTTTAAGACTTAATAACGTAAAAATACACGACCTTTTGGTCAATTATCAAATGCAACACGACCTTTTAAATTTAACGTATAAATACACAACTTTTTAATTTGTTTCAATTAAATACATAGTGGCTAGTTTTGAGTTTTAATTGCCGACATGGAGCCCAAAATTCGAATTTTAGGCCATAAATATTCTAATGTGGGTTTTTTTTTCCTTTTTAAACAATTCTAGTTAATCCGGTAAAAATATTCTCTAAACCTAAAGCCCATAGCAAAATAAGAATCTTGTAAGCTAAATATTTTTTGTGATATTCTACTAGACAAAGGATTGTGGTCGCACACTCATTTTTAATGGAAGACGAGTAAGTTTACTTCTATTTTTTTCTTCTTTGTAACTGCTACTGCAAATAAAAATGAACCAATTGTATGATTGTGTACTTAATAACACGAGCTTTTGGACATAATTTTCACCGAAGCAGCGGTGACAGGCATCGTTCACTTGGCGTAGGAGGAAAATCGACTTAATTTATCTTACAACCACAATTAGTATTCATTCGTTGGAGAGCTCCAAACTTATTTAACTCTCTAAAGGATAGACCGCAAAGCCGCTATAGTCACACCGTGCATGGCAGAAGCCACCTTAGAATAAATGAAGTCCAAATCCAGTTGTCCCACGACGGGGCTGGGAAAGAGAGCCGAATATGCTCATAAGCCGCCCGAGTAGAAACATCCCTTTTAAGAGATCTCGTCAAAACAAGATGATCCCCAGTAGACGGAGAAAAGGCATATGACACAATGTCCTTTGCAATGTCCGGGAAAGCCAATACAAAGTCTTTCATCAGAAACCATGTACCATCCACATAGAAGTCAAAAATAAGGTGAGAGGACTGATGATGAAGGGCCGGAGGTATATGAATACGATCAACAATAAAATAAGCCAACCAATTGTCAAGCCAAAACCTAACAGTATAATGAGGTCTAATAATCCACTAAGCCTCGTAGGCAGCAACCGTCGAATGCCACCCACCAAATACTTATGTCATGACACTACAAAAAAAAATCACTGACTACGACGGAAATTTCCGTCACTAAACTGAAAAATTCCGTCACAATGAAGGAGTATTGACGGATTAGTGACGGAAATATTTTGTTACAAAAACCATTGTCACTAAACTGATAATGACGGATTTTTCCTTCCGTCACTAGTTTAGTGACGAAAATTCTGTCACAATTCTAAAAAAATCCGTCATAAAATTATGACGGAATATTTCCGTCACTATATGGCAACGATTAAAATTTCGTCACTAGTCCGTCGATACATGATTAATGACGGATTATTTCCATCACAAAATAATGACGGAATATTTCCGTCACTATCTTGCCTATATTAGTAACGGAATTACTCCATTAAAAAAAAAAAAAAAAAAAAAAAAAAAAAAAAATTGTCTCTATTCCGTTACTATGCTATCTTATTTTCTTTACTTTTATTTATATTTTAACGTAGAACCTGTTAATGGCAATTAATTTACACTTAATAAACTTTAAAATTCGTAGCAAACATTATATAATACAATAAACGTACATGTCAATCTACCAAAATTGTAAAACGTTCAACATAAAATATAGTTTTCTCATTAAATGTCTAAAAATCATCAAAACACATAGGAATTCATTGGATTCAACTACATATGAAATACTAGTGCTATATAGTGATCGTATGTAGTTTAGTAAATATGGTGAGTAGAGTGAATGTTGCAGCTGTTAGTAGCGCTAACAGTCGACCTTTCGCCTTTAACCTTGCCTCAGCACTTTGGTGAAACCCGAATCCCATAAACCTTGGCCTAGGCTGCATCGAAGAAGCTGAAATGCTCCCTAAAAATAGAGCAGAAGACAGAACACATTTGTAGGGAAATCAGGAAAAAAGAAAAAAGAAAAAAAACTTCGGCTTGAACTTAATTATCTCTGATTATTATTGTATGCACTATACCGACATCAAAACTCCACCATGAAGTGAAAAATACCTGCAACACTAGATTTAGGCGTTACCCCAAATGAAACTTGAGCTGGCAGTGAAAGAGCAGAAAACGGCCAAGAAATCAGTTACTTAACTGCATTATGGTTGTCTAAAGAAAAAATTGAGAGATGCAACATATATGCATACGTGCGGATGTCCAATGTAATTGCAAGTGTCTTAGGTGGTAAGCACCTTGCTTTATTTCCATATTAGCTAAATTAGTTGAAGTCTAATTATGCTATTTTATTCCGTGCTCGAAGTCTTTCTAGCATAGAAAATCTAAAATAATATTGCTTCAAATTCTATTTTAAAACAAGAAAGAGTGAACATGGTGAATTTATAAAAGGAAGAAAACACCTAGTATGCCTTCTTCTACCTTTCCGAGAGGAAAATGCTCATAAAATTAGAAGGAGATAGGTTTTGATTAGATGGCAATCCTGTTGCATTATGGAGTGACATATCCTGTTGTATTATTGTGGAGAGCCATCTGTACAAATTACTTAAAGTCTTAAACATAAGCAAATTGATACTCATGGTATACTTGTAACAAGTACAATTTAATTTTTCCAAGAATTGCAATGGAAGTTGAACATTACATCTACTTCCTAAAAACATTTGGTGGCAGAAACTACAAGCAGAGCAAGATACATATTATACAGTTATCATGGAAATTGATGTCCATAACCGAGTCAGGAAAAGAAAGACGTTGTGAATTGTTAGGATCACTCAATCTGACTTAATGGATGGAGCTATATTTGTTACAGGTTTCATGGAGGGAGAAGCAGTGTAATGGTGAGGCAAAATGGGAGATTCAAATTTGATAAAAGATGCAGAATGGAGAATGCTAGACAACTAGTTCTAGGACTCTGTTAACCAAGTCTTTTCAAATGGTAAAATATGGGAGTATTTATTCTACTAGCCAAAAATAAGTGGATTCGCATGACTTTTGTTGTATCTCAAATTTAGAAATAATATGAGCCCAAGAACTAGTGCACCATTCAACAAAACAACTAATTCTAGTTTCTTCAAGAATGTAAAACCAAATAGTCTAGAATACCAAGCAATCTAGTGGATAGAGTAAATGAAAATACATCATGTAGATCAGTGCTTATAAATCCATTGAGAAACTAAGGTTCGGAAAGCTACCTGATTATGGAAATTGTCTTTTAAAAAGAAGCGTAACTAATAAAAAAGTACCCAACCTTTTTTTTTTTTTTTTTTTTGAATGGATTATTTCAACTTTTATCTCTTTTCGTTCAGAGCGGTGGACATTAAATACTAACTTCTCCAGAAAGAATTCTTTGTGAAATTAGGGGAGGGGTGGAGTGGGGGTGGAAAGAGCAGAGAAATTACTTTGCCTGGGAATTCATTAGGTGCAGCAGTTCCATCATTCAGTTGCTTCAGGCATGCTTGCGTCTTCCCAGCTATCAAAGGAGCCTGAAAACGAGCAAGCAAACGAGAAATGAGTCCACATTTAATGTATGAGTTTTGGACACGGAATAAGCTCTTAGTGTCATACTAAAAAGAGGAGAACGACTGAACAAATATCACAAAATTAGTCCTTTGTACCTTTTCTTTCCCTATAAGGTTACATTTACCTCCTGAATTTTCAAAGTATCTAAGCTTGCCTGTACATCCTGCGGAGCATGAGAGTAATCTCATTCAGTTTCTCATATCCAGGATCTAGCATGTATTGGGCCTTAATCTCATTCAGTTTCAAGTAAAAAACAGAGGAAGTATAATGTGAGATCACAGGAGATGATATTCGTACCAGAATAAGATGCACTGTTGGAACTTAAGATAAGAAGCTCAGCAGCTGCAGTTGAGAGAGACATGGAGACTTAGTGATATAACAATTGAAGAAACAAAGAGAGCAAGACTTTCCAAATGATGATTTATCGAACTCGTTATCTTTTCCAGGAAAAATCATGTATTTTCTAAATGATTCAGTGAACTCACAGTGTTCAACGTCTGTGGGATGCAGAATATAGCTTGACGAGCTACATGATTGACAAGTACTTAACCGCCTCCGAACCTGAACAGCGAACAAGCAACAATTTGAATCTTATAGCTATTCTTGTTTGAAAGAAATGAGATAAAGAATTTTCAGATCACTCACCTAAGGTATCATATAACGGCACTAGAACGAAAGAATATGCAGAACAAGCATGATCAATTACAAGCCACTCGGGCTTGTTTATAAAATACAGCCCAATAGAAGATCCCTATGTATGGTAAACAATTCAAAACAAGAGCATAATCAGATAAAACAATTTCTTGAAGGAAGAGTTAAAAGTTTGGACCCAATCTCGCCTGTTGTATCCCGTGTCTAATTGGTCCGGAACCAATAGCTGATCTTGAAGTATCAACTTCTCCATATGTCATCCACTTGTAACTATAAGGCATCATATAAGTACGCATTTCTTTTTCTTCAAAAATAGAACGATGAAATTCATTAGGTTACCATAACTTACTCTCCAACTGTTCCATCCTCTCGTACTCGTGTTCTTAAGTACTTGTAAATTGTAATACAGTGTGGGGTTAGAATTCAGATAACTAACCTTCTTCATCCGGGTCCTAAATTCAGATTTCCTCGACTTATTATAAATTCGCCTCTTCTCCGCTTGGCGAGCCCTCTTTGCGGTTGAGTCGGCCTTCTTCCTACCGGCTTCGCATACAACTGAGCTCCGGTTAGGGCTCATTTGCGCTGGACGAAGCGATATTACTCCTAAAATTCCATTAAAAAAACAAATCATCAAACGCAATCATAGGAACAATTGAGTTTCTAATTCGCACAAATTTCAAAACTGAGAACAGGAATTGGACACTAGATCTTGTGGTAATCTCACCTTAGAGAAAAGATGGAGGGAGGAAGTGTTGGAGGAGAAGCTGAGTGGCTTGAATACGGCGGCGTTGGGCGGGGTTAGTGAGAGAAAGCGAAGAGAGAGAGAGAACGACTTGCGTGAGAAGGGGAGAGAGAATTTGAGAAGGGAGACACTTATCTAGTATTAAGCTATGGGTCCAAAAAATTTGCTCAGATATAGGACTTTTTAATTTTAAAGGATGTAATGACGGAATATTTCCGTCGCTACTTAGCGACGAATAAAATTTCGTCACTAATCCGTCAATACGAGTTTAATGACGGATTATTTCCGTCACAACCTTAAAGTGTTTTATTCCTTATAAACGTGTTGCTAATGACGGAATATTTCCGTCACTACTTAGCATCTTATGCTTTCAATTATGGTTTTGATTTATCAGAATTGAATAGCTACTCTTAATCTTCGTTAGTTAAATTAGGGCAACTTATAAACGCAACTGTTGCTCAATATGAAAATGTATATAAATTAGGGCAGAAACAACCTGAATCCGAAGCCTTGCCTTGCCTAGCGGTTGCTTTCCTCGTTCGCAGCAGAAGATAGAAGATCGAGTAAATTGATGTTAGAAAAAAACAAAGAGCCAAGCGGATTCTGGAATTTGAGTGTTCGAATTCGAGCTCACATGTTGAAGATGCCGGATTTTGACCTAGATTTTCGCCGGATTTTACGTTTGAGGGTCTTGACGATTATGAATTTCTGGTGGAAGAAGCCAGATGAAAGCTTTCTCGACGATGGGGAGCAATTCCGTCACTATTCCGTCACTAAACTAGTGACCGAAAATTCTGTCACTGAATAAGTGCATTTACATGGGCATTAAGTAATGACGGAATATTTTCCGTCACTACATAACAACAACTAAAATTCCGTCATTAATCCGTCAATACAAGATTAATAAAGGAATATTTTCCGTCACTACATAGCAACGACTACAATTCCGTCATTAATCCGTCAATACAAGATTAATGACGGAATATTTTCCGTCACTATATAGGAACGGCTAAAATTCCGTCATTAATCCGTCAATACAAGATTAATGACGGAATATTTTCCGTCATTACATAGCAACGACTACAATTCCGTCACTATTCCGTCAATACAAGATTAATGACGGAATATTTTCGTCACAACATTACGGTTTAATGACGGATTTTTTTCCGTCACTAAATTCCGTCATAATTCCGTCACTAAGTCGTTGCTAATACTCAAACACTCTTGTAGTCCCTATCCGTCTCTATTCTGTCACTAGTCCGTAATTAGATTGTGATGGAAATTGTCCGTCACTAAAATCAGTCATTATCTGTAATATTTCTTGTAGTGTGATAAAGCCAACAAGTCCGCAAGATGACCATGTCAAGGGAGGAGGAAGAGAGAACCTCCCAAGGAAAACAAAGTAGAAAAACCTCATTAGCATGACGAATCAAGCGAAGACCCAAACCTCCCTCAGACTTCGGAGAACAAACCTTTTTCCATGAAATATTGAAGTGACCCTGCTTGCTGATATCCCCGGTCTAGACAAAATTAAGCATAGCACACTCAAGCTTCTTGAGTAATTGGCAGACCATCTGTAGGTCATCATAATGTGAACTAAAGAACTAGAGGTGACGAACTCCACCATACAAGCTCTGCCAACAAGAGAGAGAGAAACACCAAACCACCTAGAAAACTTCATTTAAACCCTGTCTATAGCCTCTCTGAAGTACTCCACCTCAAGGGAGCACCCATAAATAAATGAGCACCAACCCACCATGACGCCAAGCTCCCGAAAAACCAAATAATTCGGCCACCTTTTATCATACCTATGAAAGAAGACTTTCGACTTGGCCGGATTGAAATATTGCCCCCAAAGTGATCCATAGAGGTGAAAGATCACCCTAATAGTTGATATTATGAGAAGTCGTCGAGTAGAAAACCATGATGTCATCAGCATAGAAAAATATAAATAGGACAACGAAGTCCTCACACAGCATCCGAAGGAGTCAACCGACCAAGGGATACAACAAGATCCAGCAGGCGTCCAAGAACGTCCACAGCAATGCAGAAGATAATGGGTGAAAAGAGGTTGCCCTGACTATCACCCCGGGACCTACCAAAATAACCCTGAGGCGTACACTTCACTAAAATGGAAAGCCTGGCTAAATGAAGAATGGTATGCATAAGAAGAATGAAGTGACCATGAAAACCCATCAACTGGATGATAGTAAGCAAATAATCCCAGCGGACCTTGTCAAAAGCCTTGCGAATATCAATCTTCAGACCATATTACCCGCAGAAGGCGACCTGTCAAGACAATTCACACTCCCAGAGGCCAGGGCGATACAAGTATGAATCCGGCGACCAAGAATAAACCCGTACTGAAAGTGAGAGAAGGCCTATGGGCAAGAACGCCGTCTGGAAGAAGTAACGAACAACGGAGAGGATGTCAGTCTGAAATAATATCCTAGAAGGAGTGAAAGAACTATTAGGATTATACTGTGAAGCATGCTTTTAAGTGTTGCTTTGTATATAAATTGTTTCTTGCACTTTATTGAATGAGAATAAATTGTCACTGTTTGCTTTAAATATTATGAATGTTATATATATTTAATGCATAATGTTTGAATACTTTACATTGTAGACAATGTGGTGTGTAGTAGATCACAGAAGATCACATTGTCGGTTCCTTGTAATAAGTATAAAGATTCACCACTTAGATGGAGTTGAACAATCCATTGGTACAAGTTGATGTATAAGGCTCAGATTGGTTTTTCTTGAACAAGATATTACACTAGTGCATTCGTTGCACTGAATTGGACCAACAACGAGATAATTTTTCTAGACTGACTTGAAGGAAAAATTAGATCTCGGTGGTTATTGTTTTCTTAATTTCTATCACTTAATTGGGATTGTATATAATTAATTAATGATGCTTTGATTCATTATGGGTAAGAAGTCATTAGGACTCAATACTCTATTCTTTGGGCAATATTATTAATTATATGACAGATTGCTAAATTAATACAGAAAATCGTGTCTTGGTAAAACAAGTTGATTATGTCCCCTTGATGGGCTCAAAATGTTTATCATATCAAACTTGTACAGTGGATTAACTTCCGGTATGATAATAATGATGAGCTGTTTATTCTTAAGGAATAAAATATATTAATTAATTAAAGCATTTAGTAGCTTAAATTAATTAATGGACAAGATCTTAAACACGTGAAAAATAACCGGGAGCCATATTTCGTAATATGGATTAGGATGGTTAGTTCAATATAAATTCTATAGTGGAATGAATTAATATTAATGGGCTATGACAGGCCTAATTTTTAACCTTAAAACACCGCAAGTGTACGGGTGTAGATGCGTATAGGATAAGTCAAGGTCGATCCTCAGGGAATAGGTTGACGTAGTTCGATACCCCAATTTATAAGATTACCCTAACTAGACACTCGATTGGTGAGATTGATTTTAATAAACTAAATTACTTATACTAATTACTTAACTTGTCAACGATTAAATTCAAATTAACAAGAATGTATCCTAGAGTTTTGATTTCAGGAATTACTTCAATGTTGATTCAAGCTAAATCTACAGACATCTAAACCAAATTTTAGTGTTTATTAAGCGGTACTTAAGTAGCTTAGCCCTTCTCTCGAAGCAACTAAGTCGTGGATTGATTAGAACAACCACCATCTCGAGTCGATTAATCCTAACAACTCCTAACAGACCCTTAACCCTTGCTCACACAGTCATAGACACTGGGCTATATGTCGTGCGTCTGTTAATAATTTCCTCCTCTCGAAGCGGAATTGTTAAACGTGATAACTAAACCTGGGTGGCCAATCTAAGTTCAAGAGAAAACCAAACATATAGATAAACACATAAAACTGGAGTCTATAAAATTAAAAGCATAAATCAAACATTGTTATAAAACCCTACTCTCTAACTCTAGGACGCGAATAGCTTAGCTATTCATGCTAGTATTAATCCAATACAAGAATTCATAGAAAACATTGTAAAGAACTAAAAACTAGAAAAGAAATAGTAAAACCAGAACAAACCTAGTTGACCCCCAAGGGTGCAAGCCTTCTAAGTTAGGCTTTCTTTCATGCCACAACTCATACGTCGTCGTGGGACCTGACTTAGACGGCACATGGTTCAATATATAGGCAGCAATTAAGATTGCATCTCCCCAAAAGGATATTGGTAGATTTGCTTGCACTATCATTGATCTGGCCATGTCCAGAAGTGTCCTATTCCGCCTCTCCGCAACACCATTTGATTGCGGAGTGTATGGAATTGATAGTTGTCTTATGATCCTTTTTCCTCACCGTATTGTCTGAAATGATCAGACAATATTCTTGCCCTCTATCAGTGCGCAATGTTTTAAGTTTCCTATCTCTTTGGTTCTCAACCTCCGCTAAGAATCGCTTAAAGCAATCAAGCGCTCTCGTTCAAGCGTGTCAGTCGCAGGGAAACGCCACCGTCGCGCCGCCGTCAAGCCTCTTCGGATCCGGCCACTGCCTCGGGCAGCAGCAACGCATCAGCGGCGAGCGTCGCCGACGCAGTCGCCGCTGCCATGGCCGGCGGACAAGGGAAGGTTTAAGTGTTTTTTTTTTTCTTTTAAAAAAATTTTCCAGATCTTGTTTAGGGAAAAATTTTATGTATGGTCTTCATTAAGAAATTTCAGTTTACATCTCTTCTCTTTGATGTATTGAACACGGAACATCCAATTTAAAAAAAAAAAAATGATCTTTCCCATATGGAATAAAAAAGGAAAAATGACACGGGAAATTTACTCTATAATGCAGGCGAGAACGAATCAATACTTGCTCTGATACCACTGTTAGAAATAATGCATCTAAAACACATAAATACGTATATAGGGAATCGATATATACCTCAATTATAGCAGCGCAAAGATGGATCTTATTTGTCGTCTACAAGCCCGTCCTGACGAACACTACCAGAGTGTCCGTCGTTTACTACACACCTTAAATCCTCGGAGGACTCCGGTGATACTCCAAGAATTAGAATGAGAGAGAAAAGGGAATTCTGTATTTTCCGTGTGTGTTTTTCCGTACCCTACGAATATCAGATATATTTGTATATATACTTGTATGGGAGAGATCTCCCTCCTATTATAGATTGGATCTCCATCCCTATCAGAAATATATCTGATAAGATATCAAATATCTAGTCAGATATATATCCCAACTATATTGGGATCCATCAGATATGGATGCAACCAACACATACGTCCATGAAAAACAAGGCCCATAATTATAGTGGTCCAAGAAACAACAGTTCTAAACCGCACTTTATCAAACAACTTGAGTGCATCTAAAACCCCACCACTTCATGTACATATCTTTCAAGACTTTATTCAAGTACACATCTCCATAAAACCCAGTTTCACAGCGAGCCCATAAACCTCATTCGCCTTCTGCACAGAAGAACCCACTAAACACGCTTTCATAACAAATCGAAAAGTGAAGTTATCCACACTAATACTTCGACAAATCATTAATTGTATAAAAGAATAGCTCGATGTGAGCAGCCATTCACAGTGTACACTCTAATAAGCAGATTCCAGACGAATGTTGATGGGTTTTCGATTTATTCAAAAACTAAAGTGGCATAATTGATATCCCTATAGGAAGAACAGAGTCTAATCAATCTTGAGACAATAATTTGATGATGGTGGAGGTTGTTGAGGATCATTTTGGCGTGAATTTGCTTCATATGTTGGAAATTGGCGCATTCATGAATCAATATGAGGGCTTTTTCTGAAGCGAAACTTGATTTAGAGGTTGTGAGAAAATTTCTTAGGAGTAGAACATGGAGAGTGCTAAATGAACAAATATGAAATTAATTTCGAAATTTCTTTTTATTTTCTTGATTATGAAATAAATTTTCTGAATTTTAAATAAATTTTTAGGAATTTTAAATTAATTTCAATTTTTTTTCAACATTTTGGAATATAAATAAAATTCCTATTCTAAATGAATTTTTAGAATTTTCAAAATAATTTCAGAAATAATTTATTTTTTAATTTTTTGGATTTTTAAATAAATTTTCTGAAATTTTAAAATTATATGTTATTATTTTTTTATAGTTTTATTAGCCGCCACGTGTCGCCATCTTATTGGCCCAAAAGGAACATGTGCGAATCACATGGTCTATATGGCCTGAAATATAGTCGGAGATTGGAAAAACTAACAAAACAATTAGTGTAGGTTGTCGTCTGAAACAATAAAAAATTGGGGTTATAAAAATGAAAAAAATCCATAGTACAAGTTGTTTTTGGTAATTGGCCCTATATTTTATGTTGTCTTTACAATGAATTTTCATGAAAGTTTTCATAAAATTTCTTATTATTTTTTAGTAATTATTTCCAAATCTAATATTAAGATAAGTATTTGGAATATGATTTTAGGTAAGTAAAAGACCCATTACTAAGTACAAATTATAATACTTATTGCTAATGTTGTATTTGTCATTCAACGAAAAAATAAAAAATAAATCATCAAAGTCATTCATTTTAATTTATATATCATACGACTTTAAATCTTTTGATATGATATAATACGGTTCATTATAAAATAATTACATAGCATATTACAAAGTAATTAAATTTGAAACTGCTGAAACCGCATCAAATCGGGGGGAAAAAAATGAGTATATTCGATTTTAGTCCAAAACCAGAAGCCCTGTTTGTTTATGGTTGTAGGTAACTGGAGTACTGTAGGTTGTGTGAAATGAAAGATATGGACTAGATTAGGATATGTGGGCTTTATTAATTAATAAGTAAGACTAATTAATTAATTAAGTGGACATGGATATTAGACCCATAAACCTAGGGTTATATGGTACTATATATATACATATTCTCTATAGTAGAGAATTAAGGGTTTTTATCAGATAAAAATTGGAGGCACTATAGAATTTGATAAGTGATTTCCTAGCGATCAATTATCGAATAATTGTACCGAGGATAGTTCCTGCGGCGGACGATATACGCATGGATACCTGAAGTGGTGAATCAATCGCGCAATTCAGTCCGATCAATTACGTGACAAGTAAGTTGTTCCAACTATAGCGTAATTTATGCTCAACGTTTAATACAATTATAAATCACGATCAATATTCTCGATTTATTATTCCGCTATGTACATTAGATGTAGTCGAGAAAAACTAACAGTGGTATCAGAGCCCAAGGCTCGATTTATTATTGATTTAAAACTTCATATTAATTGTGGATTAAATTGTTAAAACTGGAATTCTGCAAATAGTTTAATAAAATTAGATTGTTAATTTTGTAAACCTGGTTAAATATTTTGTATTTTGGAACGTGAGTTGGCAAACCCCATATTCCAAAACAACTTTAACTTTTATTATTAAATGCAACCAACAACCTCAACCCCAATTGCGATGCTGCTGTCGTCAACGAGCGGCGGCGGTCGGTCGGCGGAGGTGGTCGATCGTGATGGTTGGCGGCAGCGCTTCGCTGCTACAACTACCATTGTTGCGCGAAGTGACGGCGACGTTGGACGTCACAGCCACGGCTGCTGCTGCTGTGAGTTGTGGCGGCGGCGGCATTGGTATTCCGGTTGCTGCTGTTGCGACGGCAGAGGCGGCGGTCCCGCTGTACCGCTGTTGCGACGGCAGCGGTTATGGTTGTTGTACCGTTGTTGACGGCGACGGCTGGTGCGACTGTGCTGTTGCTGGTGACGGCGGTGGAGGAGGCAAGATCTCGCTGCTGCTGCTGTTGCTCTCACGCGTTGTCGATGGCGGCAGCGGATTCTGTTTATGCGCGTCTAGCGATCGTGGTGGCGGTGCAGCGGCGACGGCAGCTAGGGGTTTGGATTTGTTTTGGGCTTGGGCTGGAACAACTTCGGCTGGACCTTTTGACTGGGCTGGACTAGTTCTTAATTGTTGGGCTGGACTTAAGAACTGGGTCGGATTGGATGGGCCTGGACTGCACTGTCACCTTATGGGCTGGACTATTTGATTTATTTCAGCCCATCTGTTGGGCTTTTATATATTATAAAAAAAAAAAAAAAAAAAAATTGATTTTGATTTAATTAATTAAATTAAATTGATTAATTATATTAATTTGTCAATTAGATTAATAAATCTTATTATTATTATTTTGAAATAATAATAATAGACTTATACATTTATGTTAATTTGGAATTAACATAAAAGGTATACTTATATTAATTTGGAATTAATATATTAATTTAATAGACTAATATTAATTTATTAATGAGATTAATAAATTTTAATAGTATTATTATTTTGAAAGAATAATACTAGACTTATATATTTTATATTAATTTAGAATTAATATTAAAAGTATATGTATATATTAATTTGGAATTAATATATTTAATTTTAATCCACATTTAATTAAAGAATAAAATTTTAATTGGATTAATAATTTTATTCATTGAGCATTTATTTGATATCTTATGTGATAAGCTATTATTTGATTTTATGCTTATTCAATTTAAATTATAGTAATTTAAGACCGTTTTTATGTTTGGGTAGGCGGCGCCCAATACATGTAGTCCGCAAGAAAATGTATGGGTAGGCGGCGCCCAAGGTCCGCAATTTATGCCTGGATAGGCGGCACCCAGTAATTGCGTTTAATTTAATATTAGATATTAAATTTAACAATTAGTATCACATATAAAATCCCCACTAAAAACCAAGTCTTGTTTAGAAACAAAATGCGTCGTCCATCATAATTGTTTGAGATTCCTAATCTTTTCGACCACGAGTTTTACACCAAAGTGTTTACTCTAAATCGACAAGACTCGGGCTCATTCATAGATGTATGGTTGACATCGTGTGATGGAATTGACTTGCTTAAATTATTTTGAGACGCCAAAGCGACCAAAATAGTTTGAGGACGCAATATTAATTGGATTAATAAACCAAGAATTGCAAAATTATTGTTGCAATTGGCTTAGAGGCCTACCTAGTGATATTATTGTAGTCATCAGCCAAAGCAGAGGCTGCAGTAATATAGACTTGGATCTTGCACCACTAAGATTTATAATTGTTATAAATCCATATTTTGTGTTTGGGGGCGCAAAATATGTTAAAATTAGTGGGAGCTAATCATTACAATAAAACTCTTGTTTTGATTAGTGATATGTGAGGAAGTGTTCAATATCATCAAGTGAGATATATTTTGAAATAGGATGTGTCTAGAATGTGGAACCGGGATCATGAAGTGAAGAACCGGGTGGATAGACCGGGTTTTAGCGTGAAGAAGTGAGTCTGTGCATAATAAACCGGGTTCAGGGTTGTTGGAGGATAACCGTCAGTTGTGACGAGTTTGTTACAGTTTGTGACGGAATAAACCGTCACATTTGTCCGGTAGCAGCAGTCGTCTTCAATCAGTTAGAACTTCTTGGTTGGTTACATTCGAGCTACAAGACCTATATCATTGAAAAGCTCTCTTCCTGAAGAACAACACTACGTCGAGCAATTTTCAGTTTTCATAGATTACAGAGAGAATTTGAGAGAGATAGTTTTCTGCCCTAATTTTGTTCCAGAATTGGGCATATTCATTTCTGAGTGTAATTTCTGTAATTGATTGGATATCTTAGTGGATTGAGGTGTGCCTTGCCTCCGTGGATGTAGTTCATCTTGAACGAACCACGTAAAATCGATTGTGTGATTCATTTATTTTCAGTTCTGCGCGAAGCTCACTTCGGCCACAACTCTGGCCGAACAGTTGTGTGTTTTTCAAACTGATAATCTTCGAGCTCATTTCAGATTCTTAGTGTTGTGTGATTA
The DNA here is from genome assembly GCA_958295605.1 of Ajuga chamaepitys. Classification (NCBI taxonomy): domain Eukaryota; kingdom Viridiplantae; phylum Streptophyta; class Magnoliopsida; order Lamiales; family Lamiaceae; genus Ajuga; species Ajuga chamaepitys. Next base: position 38,007,787 of record OY282505.1, read on the forward strand.
GGAGTTGATTTGTCTAACAAGTGGCGCCGTCTGTGGGAATCAACTCGCACAGCTTGAATAAGAGGAGGAATGGCTGGTATGAAGATGGATTTTGAGAAGTTCACTGGAAGGAATGACTTCACATTGTGGAAGATCAAGATGAACGCAGTCCTGGTTCACAATGGCCTTGATCTTGCACTGATACCTCTGGAATCATGGGAAGAAACAGAGAAACCTAAGTTTGCATCAGTGGATAAGAAGGCCCTAAGTCTTATCTTCTTGTGTTTAGGTGATAAACCGTTGAGGGAGGTTTCAAGATGCAAGAGTTCCTTAGAAGCATGGAGGAGATTGGAAGAACTGTATCAATCAAAGTCAGTATCCAACAAACTGTTCCTGAAGCAGAAGATGTTGGCCTTCAAGATCACAGAAGACAAGGTAATTTCTGATCAACTTGATGAGTTCATTAAGATGATTGAAGAATTGGAAGATCTGGATGTGAAACTGGAGGAGGATGACAAGGCATTGATGGTGTTAAACATTCTTCCAAAATCCATGGAAAGCTTTAAGGATGCCTTGATGTATGGAAGAGATGAGCAGCTGTCCTATGATGGAATAGTGAAGGCTCTGAGGTCGAAATGCTTTCAGACTCAAGGAGACAAAGGCATGGTGCAATCAGGAGAAGGTTTGAATGTCAAATTCAAGAAACCGTGGCAAGGCAAGAAGGGTCAGAATGCTAAGGATCCAAAGTCAGGGGATTCAAATCCTAAGAAGGGGAGTGACTGGGTTGAAAAGAGGAAATGCTTCAAATGTAAACAGCCAGGTCACCTGAAGAAGGATTGTCCTAAGAAGAATAAGAAAGCTGGAAATCAAGGGGCAGAAGCTGCTGCCATTGATCATCAACAAGACCCTCCAGAAGTATTAAATGTTACTGATTCAAGAATGGTGATGGAATGGGTCCTGGACACAGGGTGTTCTTTTCATATGTGCCCTCATCAGTCTTGGTTTAATGAACTAAATAAAGAAGATGGTGGAAATGTTCTTCTGGGAAATGACCAATCCTGTAAGGTCAAAGGAGTTGGATCAGTGAGCATAAGAATGTTTGATGGAGTGATCAGAATCATCTCAAATGTTAGGTATGTTCCTGGCCTTAAAAAGAATCTTCTATCTCTTGGCTCATTGGTAACCAGTGGATGTCAGTTTAGCTCAGTAGAGGGATTCTTGCATATCACAAAACATGGAAAAATGGTGATAAAAGGAAGACAGCATAATGGACTATTTATCCTGATTGGTTCACCTATTGTTGGAAGCGTAGATGTGGTCTTGAACAACTCTGAGATTGCTAAATGGCATAAGAGACTTGGACACATAGGAGAAAAAGGACTGAAGGAATTGGCAAGGAGTGGAGTAATTGGAAATCTGGGAAATCAAGAACTGGAGTTCTGTGATCAGTGTGCTCTGGGCAAATCCAGGAAGTTGCCCTATGGAAAGGGAGTTCATACAACTCAAGAACCATTAGATTATGTTCACTCTGACATATGGGGCCCTGCAAGAACAGAATCCCATGGTGGTGCCAGATATTTCATGTCTTTGATTGATGATTACAGCAGAAAAGTATGGATCATGTTGCTGAAGAACAAGAGTGATGCCTTTCATAAGTTCAAAACATGGTTGATCCAACTGGAAAATGTCAAAGGGAAGAAGCTGAAGCATCTGAGGACTGATAATGGACTGGAGTACCTCTCTACAGAGTTTACAAACTTCTGTGAAGAAAGAGGAATCAAGAGACACAGGACTGTGCCCATGAATCCTCAACAGAATGGAGTTGCAGAAAGGTTTAACAGGACTCTCCTTGAAAGAGTAAGGTGTATGCTGTTGGATGCGGGGTTGCCAAAGGTGTTTTGGGGAGAAACCATTGCTACAGCATGCTATCTCATTAACAGATCACCCTCATCAGTGATTGGGTTCAAAACACCTGAAGAGGTGTGGAGTGGACAGAAACCAAGTTATGAAGGATTAAGGGTGTTTGGGTGTCTTGCTTATGCCCACATCAAGCAAGACAAATTAGATGCAAGGGCTCTCAGATGTGTGTTTCTTGGATATCCGGATGGGATTAAGGGTTACAGATTGTGGTGCCTAGAACAAGGAAATCAGAAGATAATCACAAGTAGAGATGTGAAGTTTAATGAGAATGTGATGGCTTATACTTCTACAGGCTCTAAAGAAGAATTTGATGCTGCTAAAGAGACAGAGGAGATATCAATTCAGGTGGAGCAACCTGCAGAAGATAATCACACACCTCAACCACAAGCAGATGAACAAGACAGTGACTCATCATCTGAAGAAGAAGCACAAACTGGACCTGCACAAAATATCAGGGAATACAGCATTGGAAGAGATAGGCCTAGAAGAACAATCAACAGACCTGATTTTTATGGCCAAGCAGGGAGTGTATATTATGCCTTAAGTGTTGCTGAAGACCTGGAATCACAAGAGCCTAGCAGCTTTCAAGAAGCATTAGATTGTGAAGAAGGTGAACACTGGATACAGGCAATGACTGAAGAAATGGAGTCTCTGGAAAAGAATAAGACCTGGATACTGGTGGAGAAACCAAAAGGTCAGAAACTGGTAAGCTCCAAGTGGATATACAAGAAGAAACTTGAAACTGCAGGGTCCAAACAGGTGAGGTTTAAAGCAAGGTTGGTAGCCAGGGGCTTTACACAAAGAGAAGGAATTGATTACAATGAGGTCTTCTCTCCTGTAGTAAAGCACTGCTCAATCAGGTTGCTTTTATCAAAAGTCACACAGGAGGATATGGAACTACAGCAACTGGATGTAAAGACAGCTTTCTTACATGGAGAACTCAATGAGGAAATATATATGAAACAGCCAGAAGGTTTTGTTGTTCCTGGGAAAGAAGACAAAGTATGTTTACTGAAGAAGTCACTATATGTACTTAAACAAAGTCCTAGACAATGGAACAAGAGGTTCAATGACTTCATGATCAGTGCTGGCTTTGTAAGAAGCCTTTATGACAGTTGTGTTTACTTCAACAAAGTTTCAAAGCAAGATAAAGTTTTTCTTCTATTGTATGTGGATGACATGCTAATTGCCAGCAGAAACAAGGAGAGGGTACAATGGTTGAAGGATAGACTTAATGCTGAGTTTGACATGAAGGACCTGGGAGAAGCAAAGAAGATATTGGGAATGAACATTCTAAGAGACAGAGAAGCTGGAGTACTTTGGTTATCTCAGAGACAATAACTACAGAAAGTATTGGAGAGGTTTCATATGCATGAAGCCAAACCTCTCTCCACTCCAGTTAATCTACAGAAGAAACTTTCCAAAGAACAATGCCCAAATACTGAAGAGGAGATCATACAGATGAGCAATATTCCCTATGCAAGTGGAGTTGGAAGTCTTATGTATGGAATGATCTGTAGCAGGCCTGACTTGGCATATGCTGTATCTTTGGTAAGCAGGTTCATGTCAAATCCAGGAGTTGAACACTGGGAAGCTTTGAAACATGTGATGAGGTATCTAAAAGGATCAGTGAACATGTCACTGAAATTTGAGAAGAAAGCAGATGGAAGTACTGTTGCATTGGAGGGGTTTGTTGATTCTGATTTTGCAGCAAACGTGGACACAAGGAAGTCAATTTCTGGATTTGTGTTTACCTTATATGGGACAGCCATCAGCTGGAGGAGTGCACAACAATCTGTTGTGGCACTATCAACTACAGAAGCAGAATATATCTCTTTAACTGAAGCTATCAAGGAGTTAATCTGGTTGAAAGGGGTGTTGAGAGATTTGGATATCAAGCAAAAGTGTGTGGTAATCTACTGTGATAATCAAAGTGCTTTACACCTTGTGAAACACCAAGCATTTCATGAAAGGTCAAAACACATTGATGTGAGGTTACATTTTGCTAGAGATGTCATAGATTCTGGGTCTGTGGAGGTGAAGAAGGTGCATACTTTGCATAATCCTGCTGATTTTCTTACAAAGGGTGTACCTGGAAACAAAGTGGAGCATTGCTCGAGCTTGCTGCAGCTTGAGCAGTGTCATGAAGAGCAGTGACAGATAAGCAGTGAAGAGGCAGGATGAGGCATACTTGATTCATTGAGGTGGAGATTTGTGAGGAAGTGTTCAATATCATCAAGTGAGATATATTTTGAAATAGGATGTGTCTAGAATGTGGAACCGGGATCATGAAGTGAAGAACCGGGTGGATAGACCGGGTTTTAGCGTGAAGAAGTGAGTCTATGCATAATAAACCGGGTTCAGGGTTGTTGGAGGATAACCGTCAGTTGTGACGAGTTTGTTACAGTTTGTGACGGAATAAACCGTCACATTTGTCCGGTAGCAGCAGTCGTCTTCAATCAGTTAGAACTTCTTGGTTGGTTACATTCGAGATACAAGACCTATATCATTGAAAAGCTCTCTTCCTGAAGAACAACACTACGTCGAGCAATTTCCAGTTTTCATAGATTACAGAGAGAATTTGAGAGAGATAGTTTTCTGCCCTAATTTTGTTCCAGAATTGGGCATATTCATTTCTGAGTGTAATTTCTGTAATTGATTGGATATCTTAGTGGATTGAGGTGTGCCTTGCCTCCGTGGATGTAGTTCATCTTGAACGAACCACGTAAAATCGATTGTGTGATTCATTTATTTTCAGTTCTGCGCGAAGCTCACTTCGGCCACAACTCTGGCCGAACAGTTGTGTGTTTTTCAAACTGATAATCTTCGAGCTCATTTCAGATTCTTAGTGTTGTGTGATTAGGAGTTGATTTGTTTACTTTATTCTGATCTCTTTTTTCATTCTATTTATTTTCTCGTCAGATAAAATTTCGAATTTCGCTTATAAATGTTTGATGGAAACAAGCAAGTTGACTGGGTCAAACTTTAGGGATTGGCTCCGTTGTTTGTGATTGGTGCTTAGGCAAGATAAGATTGAGTATGTCTTGGACAAACCAATCAGTGTCATCCCTGACAAGAATTCTCCTGAGTACGCTGCGTTTGACGAAGAAGCTCATAAGAAACATGTTGAGGATGCCACATCGGCTCAATGCTTAATGTTGTCCTCTATGAGTATTGAACTGCATACGCAACATTGGAGCATGTTCCCTTATGAGATGCTGAAACACTTGGAGAGTCTGTACGCTTCAGAAGCTCATACCATGGAGTATGGAGTATGAGATACTCAGAGATCTCTTCAAGTGTAAGCTTCATGATGGGGCCCAGGTTTCTGAACATATACTGAAGATGATCGGATTGATTGAGAGGTTGGAATCGATAGGAACGAAGCTACCCTCAAGTGTCTCAATAAATTTGATCTTGCAGTCACTTCCAAGTTCATTTGAAAACTTCATAGTGAATTTCAACATGAGCAACACGAAGGCGACACTGCCAGAGCTTCACAACATGCTCAAGACCTATGAATCATCTACTTCTAGAGGCAACTCTTTGCTCACAGTGAGATCTTCTGCAAATTCTTCCAAGAACAAGCAGAAGAAAAGCGGGAAAGCATCTAGGTATGCAATCTTGAAGCCTAAGAGTGGAGGGGTACAAAAGAAGCCGAAAATACCAAAGGATGAGTGCCTATTCTACAATGAGAAGGGGCACTAGAAGAGAGACTGCCCGAAGTTCAAAGCACATGGTGCATTGGATGAGAGCTTAAGGAGTTTATTTTGTACGTTGAAAATAGATTAGATTAGATCTTCCTTCGGGATATAAATTAGATTTATATAATTGATATTTTGTTCTTTAGATTTCAAAGAATATTATTTCCATTCGAATATTAGACATCTATGACTTTTTCTTTCTATTTTGCAAACAGTAGATGCTTGTTTCGCTTAATGGATTGTTTTAAGAAAGTGTCTTTCTTTTGAATGGAATATATATACTTGAATGTGAACAAAATATTTTCAATGTACAAGAACAAACAGTCTGAGCTAAGTAATACGAATAATAAAACCTACCTGTGGTACTGTAGACTTGGTTATATCAATGAGAAAAGAATAGCAAGATTGAGAAAGTTAGACTATCTCACATCATTTGATTTCGAATCATATGGTGCTTGCGAATCTTGTCTCAAAGGAAAGATGACAAGTTAACCACTTTCTGGGAAAAGGGTTACGTGCCAAGGTTGTGCTCGAGTTGGTCCGCACAGCAGTGTGCGGACCGTTCCAACTTAAGCAAAAGGCGAATATTCGTACTTCATAACTTTCACTGATGATTTTTCAAGGTATGGATATGTGTATCTCATGAAACACAAATCTGAGGCCTTCGAGAAATTTAAGGAGTTTAAGTTAGAAGTTGAGAAACAACTTGGGAAAGTATTAAGACTCTCCGATCAGATCGAGGAGGGGAATACTTAAGCCGAGATTTTCTTGATTACTTGAAATCACATGGAATCCGGTCAGACTGGACACCTCCGAGTACACCACAGATGAATGGAGTATCCGAAAGGATAAATCGAACTTCATTAGATATGGTTCGATCCATGATGAGTTTCACCAGTCTTTCCTTATTCCTTTGGGGTTATGTCTTACTAACCGATGGTTATGTTCTGAATAGAGTTCCTCTTGAATCGGTCACACAAATACCATAAAAGTTATGGCGTGGCAAGAAGTCGAGTCTTAACCATATGCGGACCTGGGGTTGTCCTGTTTTGTTAAGAAGATGACGACTGATAAATTTGAGACTAAAAGTGAGAAATGCTATTTTGTGGATATCCTCGGGAAACTAAGGATATGAATTCTACTGCCCTGGAGATCACCAGGTGATAGTTCCAAGAATGTGGCGTTTCTTGAAGATAATTATATCTTCGAGGAACAAGGTCACAACATGGTAGATCTTGAAAAGATTCAAGAACCACAAAAATAACATAGAGGATGAGGTCTTGTCCAATGGAGTGGACAAGAACTCAGTGGGAGTTTTCGATGATCTATTGGGAGGGGAAATGACTCTTAGAGGGTCACCTCAAGACAATGAGATGCATCAAAACAAGATATTGTATCAAACCCGCAAGATAACATAGAGGATGAGGTCTTGTCCAATAGAGTGGACAAAAACTCAGTGGGAGTTATGATGATCTATTGGGAGGGGAAACAACTCTTAGAGGGTCACTTCAAGACAATAAGATGCATCAAAGACAAGATATTGTATCAGTCCCACCTCAAGAGAATCATAGTAAAATTCTTGAAAATATTCTAAAATGTTGAAAACCAACTCACGATCAGAATAAACCGAATGAACCAACTCAATAGGCCTCAAAGGAACCATCGTGCACCTGAAAGACTAAATATATTGGTTGAGAACCAAGATGATGAAGTTGATTCAGAAGACCATGAATCTAAGACCTATATCGAAGCGGTGTCGGCCACCGTTTCGAAGATGTGGCTGGCTGCCTTAACATCTAAAATGGACTCGATGTACCTCAACTAGTCCAGGAACTAGTTGATTTGCCAGTTGGGGCTCGTCCCATAGACTGCAAATGGATCTTCAAGAAGAAGAGAGATGCAGGTGGCAAGGTACAAACCTACAAGGCTAGGTTGGTGGCAAAGGGTTGTAGTCAGCGCAAGAGCATTGACTATGATGAAACCTTTTCGCCAGTCACTAACATCAAGTCCATTAGGATATTACTTGCAATAGCTGCATACTATGACTTTGACATTTGGCAAATGGATGTTAAAACCGCGTTTCTCAATGGAGAATCGAAGGCAACGTGTATATGTCACAGCCTGTAGGTTTTGTATCCAAAGAAAAACCGAATGGAGTATGCAACTTAAAGAAGTTCATTTGTGGACTCAAGCAAGCATCTAGGAGTTGGAATATTTGTTTTGACAAAGCTATCAAATTGTTTGATTTTGTCAGCAGCAAATAGGATCTATGCGTTTATAGTAAACGTAAGAATGAAATGTTGTCTTCCTTATCATATATGTCGACGATATACTGATAATGGGGAGCAATCATTCCATGTTGCAATCCGTGGAAAAGCAGATTTCAGCAAAATCTCGGTAAGGAATACTGGAGAACTGTCAAAGCTTTTCTTAAGTTCCTTAGAAGGACTAAAGAATATTTCTTAAAGTCTATGGTGGGCAGCTAGAGTCATCAGTTACTGGGTATACTGATGTTGGCTTCCAACGGACCATGATGACTTCAAGTCTTTATCTGGATATGTTTTCGTTCTAAATAGTGGTGCAGTGAATCAGAATAGTTCCAAACAGAGTAGAACTGTTGATTCCAGCACTAAAGCCGAGTATATTGCTAAATCTAAAGTTGCCAAAAAGGGGTTGCTACTTTGTTAAAGTTCGTAAAAGAACTAGGTGTCGTTCCAAGTGCCAGCAGTGCAATACCGATGTATTGTGACAACGGTAAGTGCGGTTGCTCTAGCAAAAGGAACCGAGAACCACGAACAGAAATAAGCATATTCCCTGTAGATATAATCTGATTGGAGAATAATAGATAGGGAGATGTGAAGTTAGATAGAGTATCCACTGATGATAACTTGGTTAATCCTTCAACCAAACAGTTGTGTATAGCAAGGCGCAACAAGCACTTTGAGAGCTTGTCACATTGGTAGTTGGCTTTGATTCAGTAGGAGTTTATAGTTTGCATGTCTTAGAAACCTTACGTTTGAGACATTCATTCTCGATCGCATTCTATGACATTTTGATTGTCTTTTGAGTTTATGCATTTATTAGAATAATTATTTTGATGGTTTGTTATTATTCTTATAATTGTTCCCTTAAATCATGACTGTCATTTATGGTGTGAGACATAAATGATATAGTATGATTCAAAAATTGCCATAACCGATGGTCATCAAGAATGGGATATTGATGACACGCGATAGGTTAGCATGTGGTCTGCATCACATTCTCAGAGAATGTAGTAGGTCTCACGACTACGAGATATTAGACATCCGTGATGGACACATGAATACTTTGGAGAGTATTGGTACACCCTACTATTAAATCGTTTGTATAGTGTCTACGATTTATTAGTGTGTGGAGTATGTAATGATCCTTTGACCTGAGGTCAATACTCATTTTGTTTGTTAAGTGATGAACTTTGACCAAGTACAACGCTTGCCTCCCAAAGGAGGATAAGACACGTCTTGTGTTGGGTTCATCATGAGGCAAATGTAAATGATAGTTGAGCCAAGAATGGGATTCATTCCTCGATTGAAACTCGAGAGAACACTCATATTTCTCTATATTATTTGACAATAAAGTCATTGGCCAATGCAAAAGATGTATTCAACTAAAGTAATTGAATATGATCGAATGTGTCATATAATAAAGATGAGAAAAGTGATTGAGTTATTTGGATAGACACATGGCAGAACCTAGGCTCAATCAGGTGGTTCGTGAATGAAGGGATATTACATAAACTTCATATAAAGGTTTGTTTACTAGATTCACGTAAACGTCCTTCATATATCGAGTTCGCTGCGCAACGCAGTCTAGGAGTTTTGTGCAGACTTTAATTAGATTATCGTCGATAACGGGGGCCTGAAGGGTCACACTTTATATGTATTCTTGTTCCCCTCAAGGGTACAAGGTTAGTGCTTCGAATTATATCTAATGCTAGTCCAAGTGGGAGATTGAAAGGTATGGACTAGATTAGGAGGGGCAAAAACTCGTATGTGACCGTCACACAGTGGTCACACGGTGTGACAGGAAAAAGTATCACTTTTTGCGATAAAAGTATCACGTTTATCTGTAAAAGTATCACTTTTTTTTTAAAAAAAAAATATCACTTTTTGTAGCAAAAGTATCACCTTTATTTGTAAAAGTATCAATGTAGTAAAAGTATCACATTTTCTTGTAAAAGTATCACTTTTTCCTGTAAAAGTATCAATATTTTCTGTAAAAGTGCATTCCGTCACACGTGTGTCCGTTCACACACAAGACTCACTCATTAGGATATGTGGGCTTTATTAATTAATAAGTCAGACTAATTAATTAATTAAGTGGACATGGATATTAGGTCCATAAACCTAGGGTTATATGGTACTATATATATACATATTCTCTATAGTAGAGAATTAAGAGTTTTTATCAGATAAAAATTGGAGGCACTATAGAATTTGATAAGTGATTTCCTAGCGATCACTTATCGAATAATTGTACCGAGGATAGTTTCTGCGGCGGACGATATACGCGTGGATACCTGAAGTGGTGAATCAATCGCGCAATTCAGTCCGATCAATTACGTGACAAGTAAGTTGTTCCAGCTTTAGCGTAATTTATGCTCAACGTTTAATTCAATTATAAATCACGATCAATATTCTCGATTTATTATTCCGCTACGTACATTAGATGTAGTCAAGAATTACTAACAGATCACAATATAGTGGAATATGAAGGTTGGGGTAAATAAGTGAGTGTTTGTTTATGTTTGTTGGAGATTGAATTGTGGGGTAATTATAATATAAAATTTGTTAAAGTTGATTTGTTGTGTGTAAGGATTAGTTAGTGAACGATTGATTAGTGATTAAAGTGTGAATTGGGAATGATGTATGATTGATGATCTGTGCAAGAGTTAGTTAGTGGATTAATAAGTAATGTTTTGTTGGGATTAGAGTTGTGGACAATTTATTGTTCATATCCTCAACACAAACACCAAATAAATTTTGTTCAATTTACACTCGATTAATCCAATCCTAAATAAACGGGACCATAGTTTTATAATTATGTATTAGGTGAACTGTACTTAATAATTTGATTTGATATATGGAAAATCGCCCGAACCGCACTATAAACATTTTAGAAAACCTATAACAAACAAATTGTGTCTAATTTAATGCATCAATAATTGATGCAAGAGTAGGTCACTCTCCAACTTCACCTGCTTAAGACGAAACTCTACTTTTATATACTGGGATATTATCCTTAGCGGACAGCTCATTCCATAATCACTTAATTACAGGTTTGACGTTGTTATCTGATTGATCATCTTGAGGCCTGCGGCACAGATGGGGAGGTGCTATAACAACTGGAAAAGGTTAGTCGAAGCTGTAGAACGAAGAGAGGACTTCCGTCGTCTTTGTCTAGCTGACTCTTGTTCAAGTTCAGATATTTCTAATCACAGTAGTAACTCATTTGGTCGAACAACTTCAATCTGGCGCCTTTGTCTAGCTGACAACTGGAAAAGGCTAGTTGAAGCTGTAATACGTAGGGAGCAAATCCGTCGCTTTAATCTAGTTGACTCCTGTTCAAGTAAAGATTTTTCTGGCCACGATAGTAACTTATCTGGTCGAACAACTCCAATCCGTCGCCTTGATCTAGCTGACTCCTAATCAAGTTCAGATTTTTCTGATCACAGTAGTAACTTATCTGATCGAACAACCCCAATTCGTCAACTTTGTCTAGCTGACAACTGGGAAAGGCTAGTCGAAGTGTAATACGTAGAGAGGAAATTCGTCGCCTTTACCTAGCTGAGTATTGTCCAAGTTCAAATTTTTCTGGCCACAGTAGTAACTTATCAGGTCGAACAACTCCAATCCGTCGCCTTGATCTAGCTGACTCCTGTTCAAGTTCAGATTTTTCTGACCACAGTAGTAACTTATCTGGTCGAACAACCCCAATCCGTCGACTTTGTCTAGATGACAACTGGGAAAGGCTAGTCTAAGCTGTAATATGTAGAGAAGAAATCCGTCGCCTTTATCTAGCTGAGTACTGTCCAAGTTTAAATTTTTCTGGCCACAGTAGTAACTTATCTGGTCGAACAACTCCAATCCGTCGCCTTGATCTAGCTGACTGTAAGGAATTTATCCCACCCACAACCACGACACGACTAGATAATCGGATAAAGAAAACAATAAAATAGCAAACAATAAGACAACAATTTGATTACCCAATTCGTTACGATGTGTAACTACGTCTGGGGCCGATACCAAGCCAGGATATTTACTAGAATGATGAATTTTCAGAGTTACAATGAGCAATGAAGGAAACCCTTATTTATAATAACACCTTGGGCCTCAAAATCTGATCCTGACTTGAGGCCCAAGAAAACTGGCCGCGAGACTCGCCTCGGCCGAGGCCACTTCTTGCCTCGGCCGCGGCACTTTCTCAGTGCTAACCCCTTCGCGTACAGACTCCGGGACTCGGTCGAGGCCACCTGCCTCGGTCGAGTCGTCTTCTCGCCTCGGCCGAGGCCTCCTGCCTCGGCCGAGTTGTTCTCTCGGCACAAACTCCCCTGTTTCGTCAATCCTGCCTCGGCCGAGTTGCTCCTGGACGAGTTTTAGGCTCCATACTCAACAATCTCCCACTTGGAGACCAAAACACCTTCAAAGCAAATTTCCTCCTCTTTTCCTCCTTCCCGTTTCCTACTTGGTATCACCATCTCCTCTTCTTCTTCACGTTTTGAGGCCAATTGAAGTTATGCACAACTTCAATTTATCACCAACCTGCTTTGCCTCTGCAAAGCTCTCAGGTTCACCACCATCAGTCAACAATAAGTAAAAGTTAGAGGGTGAATACTTATCTGGTGGCCTTCGATCTCTAGCTGGTCTTTGAGGTGGTGGTGGTGTTCTTGGTTCGTCATCATGAACCTCCTCATGGATCGGACTCCCTTTGCTCCCACTCGAGTCTAGATCGGGTAACTCAACAGTGCGGAGCTTTCCACTATCAGCGCCCAAATCCTTCATCCTATCCTTGTACATAACCTGTTCATTGAATATAACATCTCGGCTGCGAATTACTTTTCGGCTTTGCTCATCCCATAGCCTATAGCCGAACTCATCGCCGTCATACCCAACAAACGTACACTTCACGGACTTGGCATCTAGCTTATTTCTCCCAACAGAATCCAAAAGAGCGTAAGCAACACAACCGAAAATACGCAAGTAAGATAGATTTACCTCCTTCCAGTCCACTCCTCCTCGGGTATCCGATTATCCAACCGATGGACCTCGGTTGATCAGGAATGAAGCTGTGCTAACTGCATCCGCCCAAAACGACTGAGGCAGTCCGCTCTTCAGTCTCATGCATCTCGCCCGTTCATTTAGAATTCTGTTCATCCTCTCGGCCACACCATTCTGCTGGGGCGTTCCACGTACAGTCCTCTCTGTACGAATCCCATGCTCAGCACAATACTCCTTGAACTCCTTGAGTTCATATTCGCCACCATTGTCGGAACGCAGGCACTTCACCTTCAACCCCGTCTCCGTCTCAACCAAGGCCTTCCACTTTTTGAAAACATCAAATGCATTAGACTTATTTTTCAGAAAATAAATCCATACTTTGCGGGTTGAATCGTCGATGAACGTCATGTAGTACATCGATCCTCCAATGGACGCCACCGGAGCTGGTCCCCATAGATCGCTATGGACCAACTCTAGCTTCTCCTTCTTCAGGGCCCTGCCACTCCTCGAGAAACTCACTCGCCTTTGTTTCCCGAAGACACAATCTTCACACATACCAACCTCCACGGTTTGTAAATCAGGCAGTTTACCCTTCGAACTCATGACCTTCATCCCTTTCTCGCTCATGTAGCCCAGCCGGCAGTGCCACAAATCTACATCACCATTACCACTCGCAAGATCAAGGGAATCCTGCGAGTTACTAGTCATGTACAGCGTTCGTTCCTTCTTACCACGAGCTACTACCATAGCTCCCTTGGTAATCTTCCCGTTGCTACAGCCAAACGTTACTACGTAACCTTCCTTGTCAAGTTGTCCAACTGAAAGCAGGTTTCTCTTTAATCCAGGGATATGTCTCACTCCATTCAACATCAGTTTTGAGCCATTTGATGTCTCAACCTTTACGTTTCCCTTACCCACGATTTTCAGGGGTTCATCATCTGCCAGATACACCTATCCAAAATTGCCAGAAACATAATTTTGCATTATAATAAAGTTACCGCATGAATGGAATGATGCGCCGAAATCCAAGACCCAAGACTCCATGGGACTGCACACACTCAAGACCAATGCATCGCCATCATCCTCATCCGTGGCTGCATTCGCTGTCTTCCTGTCTGCCTGATCCCCCTTGTTCTTCTTCAGCGCCTTGCACTGGTATTTGAAGTGACCAACCTCGTCACAATTCCAGCACTTTTTCGTCTGACTCTTCCCTCTGGATTTTGACCTCCCCCTAGACTGCCTTCCCTTCTGTCTGCCTCTGTTCTCGGTATTCAGTGCTGACCCTGAGGACGATCCTGATCCTGATTCGTTTCTCCGAATCTCCTCCCCGATCATCAAGTCCCTCACCTTGTCAAACTTCAGCTTAGCGTCTGTGGCGCTAACGGCTGTCACTGTACCGGCCCAACTGTCTGGCAGAGAAGATAGCATTATTAGGGCCCGAATCTCATCATCAAACTTTATATCCACCGAGTCCAACTGTGAGGTTAGCATGTTGAACTCATTCAAGTGTTGCTGTACTGGTGTTCCCTCCGTCATCCTCAGATTAAACAACCGTCTAATCAGATGAACCTTGTTTGTCGTCGATGGTTTTTGATACATCTCCTCCAAGGTTTTCAGCATCTCCCGTGTAGACTTCGCGCATGTGGTATGGTAAGCCACTTCCTTGGACAACGACAGACGCACCGCGCTCATCGCTTTCCTGTCCAATAACTCCCACTCCTCCGCAGACATCTTCTCGGGCTTCTCCTTGAGGGGCTGGTGCAAATCCTTACCGTATAGGTAATCTTCAATTTGCATCTTCCAGATTCCATAATCAGTCCCATCGAATCTCTCCACCGAAATCTTTCCGTCGTTCATCGTGAATCCTCCCAGGAAACTAACCTGATGCTCTGATACCAGTTGTTAGGAATTTATCCCACCCACAACCACGACACGACTAGATAATCGGATAAAGAAAACAATAAAATAGCAAACAATAAGACAACAATTTGATTACCCAGTTCGTTACGATGTGTAACTACGTCTGGGGGCGATACCAAGCCAGGATATTTACTAGAATGATGAATTTTCAGAGTTACAATGAGCAATGAAGGAAACCCTTATTTATAATGACACCTTGGGCCTCAAAATCTGATCCTGACTTGAGGCCCAAGAAAACTGGCCGCGAGACTCGCCTCGGCCGAGGCCACTTCTTGCCTCGGCCGCGGCACTTTCTCAGTGCTAACCCCTTCGCGTACAGACTCCGGGACTCGGTCGAGGCCACCTGCCTCGGTCGAGTCGTCTTCTCGCCTGGCCTCGGCCGAGTTGTTCTCTCGGCACAAACTCCCCTGTTTCGTCAATCCTGCCTCGGCCGCGGCCTCCCGCCTCGGCCGAGTTGCTCCTGGACGAGTTTTGGGCTCCATACTCAACACTGACTCCCGTTCAAGTTCAGATTTTTCTGACCACAATAGTAACTTATCTGGTCAAACAACTCCAATCCGTCGCCTTTATTTAGCTGACTCCTGTTCAAGTTCAGATTTTTCTGACAACGATAGTAACTTATCTGGGCGAACTGACTCCTGGTCAAGTTCAGATTTTTCTGACCACAGCGATAACTTATCTGATCGAACAACTCCAATCCATCGCCTTGATGTAGCTGACTCCTGTTTAAGTTCAAATTTTTATAAACTCAGTAATAACTTATCTGGTCGAATAACTCCAATTCCGAACGAACACATCCTCCCAATTTTTGTAAGATCTCTTCAAACTTGAAACTGGAAACGGTGAATTTCAATTTATTCTGTTTAACTTTTGTTCTGGTTCAATTTATGTTTACCAAGTTTGCTTTATTTAAAATCTTCTGTATCTTTTGATTTTTGGTGGGCCTGGTACCATCACATGATTACTTCAGCAATTCTTTCTTTTTTCTCTATCTCTTATTCATTATATATTGATATTGAAGCGGTCGGGGATGAAAATATTCGAAAATTTTGTCGAAATTTCGCCGAAATTTTCGAATATTGGCAACCCTAATATATAATTGGAATGTAAATATCTATTAAAATTTCGATAAAATTTTAGAAGTTTCGATTTCGGATGTCTTCAAAACAATTTATTGTAATTTCAGGAAAATTTCGACTAACAGAAATTGATTACATCTCAATTTCAGTGAAATTTTGTATATTTTTCATTCTTTTAAATGGTTGATATGATGTGCAATAGACCCTCTTTAAGTTACATTATTTCGTGTATCATATGAATAACTATATTCAAATTACTGCTCCCTCCATCCCAAGCTAATTGTCCTACTTTGACCTGGCACAGAGACTAAGAAAAAACAGATTTTGTGGAATCTTTGACTTTTTCAAAGGTGAAGATTGAATGTGGAGATTCTGATGGTAGAGATTGTGGGAGAATTTGTCATTTATGGGGTACGACAATTAGTTTGAGACAAACAAATAAGACAAGTAGGACAATTAAGCCGGGGCGGAGGGAGTATAATGCAATAAGCTGGTATCAATATTGCAAATTCAAAAATAGAATCAATTCCATTTGAGCGTCATAGGTCATTATTTTTTTTCTAGCAAATAATAATATTATATGAAAAAATTTCATAATATTTATCATAATCGCACATCATTTATATTATTTAATATTTATAAATTATTTATAAACATTTTTATTTATATCAATTTTTTTCTGTGAACGTATGTATTTAAATTAATTATAACACTGTAAAACTATCATTTTAAATTTTTAAATTTTATTACCTCCGTCCCAACTTAACCTACCTACTTACCATTTTGATTTGTCCCACCTTAATCTGCGAGTCCCATAATTGACAAATTTTTCTCACAATCTTCACCCTCAAAATCTTCATTCTTAATCTTCACCTTTAAAAAAGTCAAAGGTTCCACAAAATCTATTTTTTCTTAATCTCCGTGTCCGATCAACCTAGGTAGGTTAAACCGGGACGGCAGGAGTAACATATTTTCATCTTTTTTCACACCGATATTTCACTGAAATTTTCGTTCGCGGAGGCGGTTGCCTCCATTTTCTTCTATCTTCAAATCATTCTCCAATTTCTGTTCTACACAGCAACTTCTATTTGAGGGAGGAAAAAAAAAAAAAATGGAAAAATAATATGAAATAGGTGAGGTAACTGATCTTCTTTAAGCCTTCAATTTCTCCAAAATTAGAATCCAGTTCTCCGGAAATTCTACTTCAATTTTAAAATTTCTCTTTTCTGTATCGTTGAAAGAAATGGCGGTTTGGCTGAATCGTTTGTTTCGTTTTCTTTCAGGAAGAGTTGGAGAAGAAGGCGGCGAGGGAGGGTGGAGAGAAGAAGGCCGCGGACGGTGGAAGGAAAAAAGACGATGGGGCTCCTGTCACCGTGTTGAAGCTAGACTTGCATTCGAAGGTTGTGCCAAAAAAGTCAAACGGGCAATAAGCCATATCGTAGGTCCTTATCAGATTTTTTATTTTAATTTTGTTTGATTCGGTATGTTTTTTTATGTATTTCTATTTTCGGATTGAATTGTGACAACTTAATTTAAATAATTTTACTAACTATTATATAAACTTAAGAGTGAATATCGTGTATGACGTTTATATATATGATTTTACAGGAAAAATTAATACTTTAACAGATAAAAGTGATATTTTTTCTTAAAAAGTGATATTATTTTTTGTTAAAAAAAAAGTGATACTTTTAAAAATATATGTGATACTTTTACTACAAAAAGTTATATTTTTCCTCATATATGTTTTTGCCAATTTTTAATACACTGTGATCATTTTTTAACTATGATTTTGATAATATCTTATATATCAATTTTATCATGTTCTTTTTCAAAACAAATATTAAATTTAGAATTCATTCAATTAAAATTTTCACGTCCATATTTTCGGCGTCCACCTAAAACCATAAACAAACAGAGTTAGGGTTGAACCAATCGATTGTAGGTTGAGTCCAACTTATTAGGTGTTTGTGTTGAAGTCGTGAGTGATAAATTACCCACAACTCTAATCTCATCCTCACACCTCATCAATCAAATATCATTCCCAACACACACGTTAATCAATAATCAATCATTCACTAACTACATTTTATACACATCAAATCAACTTTAACACGTTTTATATTATAATCACCCTACAATCCAATTTCAACCAACATAAACAAATACTTACTTATTTACCTCAATTTTCATATTTCACTACATTCTCCACAGTTTACAGTAGTCCAACCACACGCGATCGTAACAAACAGGCCAAAGTCTCTCTGTGAAAACATATGAAGTAAAATCACTTGATTAATTTATTATATAGGAATAAATCAGCTAGCTGCAATCAAATTACTAGGAAATTGTTCCCTTTTTCGTCATCTTGTATTTGTTGGAGAGAGATTGATTTGTTGATTTGGTCGCTAACTGGCCTAAATAAATTATCTTATTGTGTGCAGAGAAAGTGAAAGCCGAGTGTGATGCTAACAAGTTGCGTGTGACCGGCAATGTGGACCCTGCATGGCTCCGGGAGATAGTTGAATACACGACCAGGAAGAAGGTGGAGCTCATCTCCCCTCAGCCCAAAAAGGACGGTGGCGAGAAGAAGGCTGAGGAAAAGAAGCCCGACGATAAGAAGCCTAAAGAGGTGAGTTAATTTTTCAGGGGAAAATTAAAATACCACCTCCGTACCGTTCTAACTTTTCTAGTTTTCTTTTTCGTTTGTCCCAACTTAATTTTTCAGCCCATAAATAACAAATTTCTCAAACAATCTTCATCCTCAAAATCTTCACCCTCAATTTTCACCTTTAAGAAATTCAAAGATTCTACGAAATTTATTTTTTCTTAATCTCCATGCCCGATCAAAGTAGAAAAGTTTAGCGAGAACAGAGGGAGTAATATTTTAGCTGACTAGTTAGTTTTGATTATTATAATACCCCACTTGGTTTTGATTTAATTAATTGAAAATTGTGGATTTTGATTAAATTTCAGGCTGCTGTGAGTACAGTGGTAATGAAAATCAGACTGCACTGTGACGGATGCGCTCATAAAATTAAGCGGACTTCAATTGTTACAGTTAATCAATTTAATTGCATTATTAATCTTTTAATTTGTAACCCTTTTTTCTATGTATCTGTCTATTTAATTATTTATTTTTTTACATCACCATATACGTATTTTAACAATACATTTTGTATGAAGGATATCCAACGCCCGTATATAGAAATTCATTAATTAAGCTTCTTGGTATGAAACCTTGTACAAAATATACGGTTGGTTATGCTATAAAATCAAAAAGATTCTGAAGTAAACCATATGAAATCAATATTTAGATTATTCATGATTGTATTACTAATCAAGTATGTCATTTTGTGAACAGGAGCAAACTCGGTGAAAATTGATCTACAAAAGGACTTAGTCGCTGTAACTGGGACAATGAATGTGAAGGAAATGACAACGTACTTGAAAGAAAAGCTTAAGAGAGACATAAAGGTGGTGTCCCCTCCAAAGAAGGATGATGACGTGGGAGATAAGAAGAAGAAAGAAGGCGGCAGGGATATGGAGAAACAACAAGGCGTGGAGAAGAAAGACGGTGGTGCCGAAAAGAAAGGATCAGAGTCAAAAACCGTGGCGGCAGGTGGCGAGGGTACAAAGATGGAAGTTAATAAAATGGTGTACCATGGTCCGAATCCACTAATGTCCTATGGTATGACCATGTATAACAGGAGTTGCTTCTATCAAAATTATGTTTATGGGGTTCATCATAGTTACTTCTATCGAGATTATAATTATGGGTTTCAAGGTTACCATCATCAGGGTTACCCTTATTATGATTATGCCTATCGGATGTTTAGCGATGAGAATCCCAATGGATGTTCGGTGATGTGAAAATGGAAATTGCACTTCAAATGTTTCAAACGTCTATAAAGTTAAGTTAAATTGTCTCGCGGAATGCATCCTTATTTTCAAGATATTCGGCACGCAGGGTCGGAACTGAGGATAGGCCAGGGGAACATTCGCCTAAGGCCCTCAAATTTTAGGGGCCTGAAAATTTGTAATAGTGTTATATTAGGTATGTGTATGTGTGTGTATTTGATATATGGCCCCATAAAATATTGTGAATAATTTTAGTTGTCCATCATAGTTTTTATTTCATCATTAGTAGGCTCATCAAATACCCAAATCTAGTAAATAAAACATATAAAATAGAGAAAAAGAAAAGAGAACTAAAGAAAACAAATTCAGATATTTCCTAATCCCAATATCATAAACTTGTCATGAGGCCGATAAACAACATCCAATACTCTTTTTTCCATATATTTCTTCAAAAATTTTAGAAATCTTCACGTCTCCTCATTTTTCCATATCTTTCTTCAAAATTCTTAGAAATCTTCACTTCTTTTCTCATTCCTTCTACTTTTAATCTATTAATTTGTTATTCAAAAAAATTCAAATTTATCACCTTCTAAATAAAATAGCTTTGATAATTGTCGGCGATGAGTTTTTGAAGAGTCGAAATGAAATATGTATTACAACTTAAAAATATTTGCACAACAAAATTATTTAATTTGTATATAAAATGTAATGTTATTTTATGTTTGATTGTTTTTATGTTAAAAAAAGTTGATCGAGGCCCATTTTTTGGTTCAAGACATGGGCCACCAAAATGTCAAGGCCGGCCCTGTCAGCACGTGCTACATGTTTTATCCACCACAATTTTATTTTGGATTGATTGGCCATCTAATTATATAGCACACTCAAATTTTGTAATATCGAACACTTTGTTTGGGATTTCGCTCTCGCCTTTCTTTGTCAGATCAGTGCACGTGCTTATTGATTCCAACTTATTTATAATAATTTTCTTTTTAAAGAAAGTTAAAAGAAATAAACCAAGCGTATATACAAGAATACATGTTAGGATACGTATTTCAGACTTGGTTGTTAGGTTTTATTATTTGACTTGTATGTTGTTGTCATAGTAGTTAGAGGTTAATAAAATATTCACTTTTGCTTCGCTAACTACGTTGTTTATGTTATCTTTAGGGTGATAATATGTTTGTATGAAAAACTAATGGTTGGAAGGATCCCACGGGGAGTCTTTTGTTTTCTCATAAACAAGATTGTGTCCTTTTCACGTAGTTAATTTACCAGTTATGACAAGGTTTTGTTAATTCTTATTTATTTTTTTGTTTTAAAGCATTTGACAACAAAAATTTAGGCGGCTCGGTTGTTGGATCAGTACAGTCAACTTTATCTAAAAGGATCCAATAAATCATATAAGACGTTCTAATTTTACTAGCATTTCTCCAATATCTATGTAATTTCTTAAAGGAAAATAATATAATATCTACTTTTATGAATAGATAATTTATTCATGAAATAAGAATAATACTAATATGATCTAATCTAAAATTTATGTGAACATGTTGCATCATGTAGAAGACTGAAGAGTTGTTAGCAGACTTGTTAGTTTGCTGAAGAGTCATCAGTTTACATATAGTATATTGTCCTAGGTGCCATTAGTTTTAGTAGTATTAGCTTATATGTCTCACACTGATTGGTTGAGACACATCACTATAGCCAATAACATTTAGATAGTCAAACATGTAAATAGTTGTAATAGCCGGGAGATATTTCAGATTATTGAATATACAAAACATTAGAGATTTAACTTCCCCTCTAAAAGTTGTGCTTCTTCATGGTATCAGAGCACGGGTTAATCCATGGTGACTAACAACATTCCACCACCATTAAAATCAAGTGTCTGGCCGGCATTAAAGGCTGCAGAAGCATGGAAAAAAATGTCAAACGCGAATTGAGAAAATGATCCTGTTCAACTCGACGGATCAGATCATCCGGGGATGCGACTGGTCTCAAGCCAGCTTACTAGTAACAACTTTCTACCTTGGAGCAGATCTATGAGAATTGCGCTTTTGGCAAAGAATAAGCTAGGCTTCGTAACTAGTCACATCAAGCACCGATTCTCGAAGATGTACGTGATATTTCCGCACCGATTAGAGAATGTGTGGAAGTTGGTCAACGTGTTTATGTTTACATATTAGGTCGATTTAAGTGTTTATTTAATGGCATTTGCATGCATAATCGACCGTGAATGGCTTACATTCGTATTATTTGGTTGTTTGACATTTGTGGACTTGTTTCAGAGATGTTCAAGTGATTTAAGGCCAATAAGTTGCATTCAACTAAAGATGGACGAACAAGTAAGTCTCGGAAAGTCCAAAACGAAGAAAAATCAAGCCAAGGGCGAAAAGGTCAGTCACGGTCGCGACACTCCTTCACAGCTACGACAAAAGCACCCCAGAAAGAGCTAAAAAATCCTATGAAGTCTCCACGGCCGCGACCTACCTTCACAGCCGCGACGAAAGCTTCCCGAAAGTGAAGTTTTCTATCAACTTGACACATCTCTAGTATTTTGGTCATATCTTGAGATCTACAACTCCGATTGAGGTGAAATTGGATGGAAAGCTAATTCAGAAGCTATAACTTTGAAAGAAATAAAGAAAAAAAAAAAACCAAAAATGAATGGAAGACCCTCAAAAATAACTTTGAAGTTGGAAAAGCAATACAGTGTCGGCCCATCACTTAGCCCACAAGTCCAAAAACGAGTTTTCGACGAATTTTTCTATTCCAATTAGATTTCTCCCTCTTTATTCTAGAGATGTACTCCTATAAACACCCCAAAACTCTAGACATCAAGGGAGACTTGGAACTGGGATTTTGGAGGACTATTGAGAAGAAGAGCAATCAAGATTTTGCAATTTATGATTTTATTTTTACAGGTTGTTTTAATTTATCAATACAATTGTATCATTAGTCGTCGCCATGAGCTGCTAGTCTTTAATTCCAGTCTTTAATCAATGTTGAACCCTAGTTTGATGATTCTGTAATTCTTACGGTAACTGTTCAACAGATTATGTTTTGAAATATTTTATGTTATTCGTGTTTATATAAATTCTTATGTGAATTGTTATTTTAATTGATCACCTAAATAGTTAATCACATAACTATCGCTAGGTCATTATCGTAATACGTAATCATTACGAATTTGTGTCCATTAGTAGCAAATAGTGAGTTAATCACTAGGATAGATAATTCACGGCCAATTGTACCGAGCTTGTGAGTACAACACCGTGTCTATTCCATTATCCTAATACTCTATGCGTTTGGTTAGAGAGATCTAGAGAGTTTATTCTAAGATCACTCAATTGAATAGACTAATCGAAGAGCTTGTTTTGGTTAGTTAAACTTAAGGGATAACTTAGGTTAACAGAACTTGTTGTTAATCTTTGGGATAGGAGTTTCAGAACTAAGCTGGCGAACAATTGCATTAAGTACGAGGATAATTCGAACTAGAGGGATACTAGATTAAGGACTGGGATCTTTATTATATTTAAATTTTTAATCACTTATTGTTGCTTATTGTTTACTTCTTGTGTTTAGTAAAATTAGTTATTCAAATCAAGTCAAAAAAACCCCTCCTTACATATATATTATTATTGTTAGGTTAATATATAAAAACACTTTAAATCTTCCTACTTTATGTGGGATCGACCCAGACTTTCCGCTTCTATAAGTTAGAAGAAGAAAGTTAGGATTGTTAATTCTACTACACTTCGACAGTGCGGTCAGAAGCACCAAATTCAGAGTGGATATGATTGGAGATTAAGGTGCTCGCTTTCAATATTTCCTCGCTCGACATTGAAAAATCAATGATACCCGATGTCTACTTTACTTCGCGAGAGGCATTACTGATCATTGTGGGAAAAACATATCAATGCTTTGTTTGTTATGTGAAATTATTAATATGTTTTATGTAATTTTTTTTTTTTTTTTTGTGGTGTTGAATGTAATATTAAGTGTAAAATTATTAATAATGGCCGTTTAACTTGATGAAATTTATCATATAAAATTATTATTGATTAAATAATTCAATAAAGGGTTTTTCGATATTGTAGCTAATAAATTTTAATTACAAATAGTTTAATTTTTTTATAATAATTAAAATGTAAATGATTGTTTATAAATAAAAAAGAATCAATTATTCTTTTGTGTAAGATTTAGTGTAAAGTTGATTGAAGATGGTTTATATAAAACTGTAAATTTTGTGAGATGGAGTTTGGTCAGAGATAGTATGCACAAAAAATTTAAATTTAGTAAAAAGAAAATGACAATTTTTTTATGTTAGGCCTGGAAATGATGTAAGGTGTACGGGACAAATGGTTCAAATTTGAGCATTTAGCTAATTTGGCCGTGAATTTGCAAGAATTGAAAAGTTTGTGTCCTTTGCAAGCCAAAAAACATAATATCCTCCTTTGACCATACCCCAATTGTACAAATTTTGATGAGAAATCTTTTATTTCTTGTTTCTGTAAGTCTTAATCAAGAGGAAGAGGTCATTTGAGACAATGTCAACGGAGGAATTCCTTATCCTTGACTCTTCCCTGCACTGAAGCCACACTCCCAAATTCAACAATCCATTTAACTCTCACCAACCTCAACTTGCTTAAATGTCTCTTCACCTGAATGTTCAATATTACAGTCACAAATTCACAAAGACGCTAAAAGAGGTGGTTCGGTACGGTAATCGTCCATACCGTTATCGTACCGAAATTTTCGATACGTCGAAAATTCATACCGTTATCATATCGAAAATTCGGCATATCGAAAATTAGGTATACTGAATTTTTTATCGGTAACGGTATATACCGATCCATATCGTTGATCTTGTATACCGAAAATTTACGGTATACCGTTAGGAATTTGGGCAAATTTAACAAGTTGCAGTACTGTTCATGGTGGAATTAAATAAATAAGTCTTTTTTTTGGATAATTAAAATAGTAGGTGAAGTCACTTGTGCCACAGACGACTGGGCTAAAAACTTTTTTGGTCCCGTTACTTTTAGCTTGTGCTATTTTGGTCCCAGAAAAAACTATGAATTCAATTTAGTCCCACAACTCTTGAATTGGATCTCTTTTGGTCCTAATTTGGCCCGCGGTAACTAATTTTGCCGGAAAACAGCACGTGTGGGTCACATGCCAAAAAAATTCGGTCGCTCTTTTCAGGCGAAATTAGTCACCGCCGGCCAAATTAGGACTAAAAGGGATCCAATTCAAGAGTTGTGTGACTAAATTGTATTCATAACTTTTTTTGTGACCAAAATAGCACAAGTCAAAAGTTACGGGACCAAAAAAAGTTTTTAGCTTCAGACGACTTCACTAAATTCTGCAAATCACTATTTAATGTCACCCCTGTCAGGGGCGACTTCAAATTAATTTTTTTTTTTTATTAGATGTCGCCTCTCCCACAGGCGACTCTTTTTTTTTTTTTTAATGTTTGTTGTTTTTAGATGACGACGACGACGACGACGACAACGACGATGATAATAATAATAATAATAATAATAATAATAATAATAATAATAATAATAATAATAATAATAATAATAATAATAATAATAATAATAATAATAATAATAATAATAATAATAATAATAATAAAAATAATAATAATAATAATAATAAAACATGTAACAATTGGGGGTGTGCACGGTGCGGTTATTTATTTTTTTCGTGGCAGTTCGGTTCAGAAATTTCGGACCTAACGAAAATTCAGTTCGAATAATTGGAATTTTTTTTTTTAATCTTTTAAATAATAAATACAAATTAAACATAATATATTAACGTCTAACTAATATAAACTAGTAAATGCTCCCGTGCGATGCAATGGCTATTTTTTTAAACAGTAAATCAATATTAACATGAACAATACTTTTTATTGAAAACGCATTTTTATTTGATAATATAAACAAAAAAAGAAATGGTTAAAATTTTTTACAAATAAAACTTCTGTGTTCTTTTGCAGTGTTATTCATTCCTTACCTCTTACTCTGGAATATCAGTAATTTCCACTAATAAAAACACATTTTAATTTTTTCACGAATTTTTGTTACTCGTATCTTATTCCAGATTTTTTTTTTATCTTGTCTCTATCAAAACATTCATATTAAATTATGATAAATTTTGAATAGATTACACTGATTGATAATAATAAATAAAGCGAACATACATAATCCAGAATTCGATATCAGTTAATAGAATTGAGAAACAAATAATCTAAAGGATTATTCTTATATAAAATATTTTATTAGTTTACGCACAAAACATCTTCTATTAGAAACAAAAATAAATTTTTTTAAGGATTATTCTTATATAAAATATTTTATTAGTTTACCTACAAAATATCCTCTATTGGAAATAAATTTTAAGAAAGACATAGAAAATACAATTTTATTTTAGGATGAATTGAATCTTCATAGTCCATATCATGAGCTCATTCATATAAATAGAGTTGGATTTGGATTTAGAATTTTTAAAGACATAGATGACCTCAAATCTTTCAATTTTTTTATCGAATAATCTCCTATATCCATAAGATGAACTCATTAATATAAATAAAGTTGGATTTTGATTTAGAAAATTAATGAACTAAACTAATAAAATACTTTAATAAGAATAATCATTAAGAAAATATATTCTTTTCTCAATCTTATAAAATTGTATTACAATTTTGGATTGTATATCTTCGTTGTTCGTTTATTATTATTAATCAGTATGATCTATTTTAAAATTTATTATAATGTAATATTAAAATTTTGGAAGAGAGATGAGAGCAGAAAAAAACAAATGAAATTATTTTTGAGAGAAGAAATAAAACGGATAAAATAATTTTGGGAAAAAAAAATATTGTACAGTGGAAAAATACTAAAAAAACTGATTTCGTGGAATAAGAGGCAAGAAAGAAATAAAAAATATATTTAGTGTGCTTTTTGGTGGAGTGTGTTAGCTGACCGAACACACTATAAGTGGGCTCTATAAGAAAATCCACCGGTGGTTCCATATCATTATTGATATACAATATCATATCATTATTGATATACAATAATCTATATATAGTTTGATACATTGATTTTTACAATTTAAAAATTCTTGAGATCGAGCAATTGACCATCCTTTTGCCCTTTTTATAGGGAGTATAGAAAATTAAAAATCATATCTGAAAGATTTGGAATGACTTTTGCCGTTTTCATAGGGAGTATAGAAAATCAAAAATCATTTCTGAATGATTTGTAATTATCTGAATATTCTGTTATCAGATATCTCCAATTAAAGATTACATATTATTATATATTAAAAAATTCATATTAAAATATCCACATCATAATTATAATTCATATTAAAATAAAAATCGGTTTATAATGAGTATTGATTTCGCTAATCTATGTGATAGTTCTAAATTTATATGTGATATTTGTTATCCACTAATCTGTATATTAAATTTATTTTGTTTATAAGATAATATTTTGCAAATTTAAATTTATTTTGTTTATAAGATAATATTTTGCAATTTTTTCTGCAATAGTTCATGATAGTTGTTAAATGAGATATATTTCTTCTTCAAAGTACTGCGTATAGTCGACTGAGTTTTATCAAAATTTAATTGTAAACATATTGTAATGACAAAAAAACTCAAAGTTTAATTGTAAACATATTGTAATGACAAAAATGAAATACTGCAATAAAATTAGAATTTCAATTGAAGTTGATACATGAACTTATTTTTGCAGAAATTAAAAAATTGAATTCTGCTACAATAAAATCAGAATTAGTCTTCAATCTCAGAAGCCTCTTCGAGTTGATTGTCTTTAATCTGCCTCGAAGAGTGGATTGTCTCTAATCTTTAATCTCAGCTGCCTTGAAGAGTTGATTGTCTCTAATTTTTTGCCAGTATTTTGAACGGATTGAGATTGTACATGTTATAAACAAAATATAAAATTTAGCACAATATATAGACAATAATATAAATAATTCACAATATAAATAATTCACAATATAAATTGTGGAATAAGAGGCGAGGAAGGAATAAAAAACATATGTAGGTATCGGTAGACATAGTAGAAAACTAAAAACTGATTTATGTTTCTGAATAATTGTTACGTGGGTGGCGATTTTATAGGTAGATTAAGAAATCAAAATTCATATCTAAAAGAATGTTTCTGAATAATTGTTACATGGGTGGCGATTTTATAGGTAGATTAAGAAATCAAAATTCATATCTAAAAGATTTGGAATCGATTTTATAGGTAGATTAAGAAATCAGAAATCATATCTAAAAGATTTGGAATGATTTGTCAAATATTCAGTTGAACATTACATATTATTTTATATCAAAAGTTTAATAAAACAGATCCAATTTTTGGTAAAATGTTAATTCTTACATTAATATGCACATCATAATTATAATTCATATTCCTATGATTTTAAAATCACGTGTATTTCGAGTTTTGATTTTGCTGATCATTCAAAATATATATTAGTTCAATTTTAAAATCACGTGTATTTCGAGTTTTGATTTTGCTGATCATTCAAAATATATATTAGTTCAAATTGTGTGATTTCATTTGTGCAATAGATCAATATATTATATAAATTTTTCTGCAATAGATGAAATAATCAATTTAACCTGATATGATGTATATGGGGTGTTTCTTCTTAAATATACTGCATATAGTAAACGTTGTTGCCTGAGTTTTGTCAACGTCATTTTATTGTAAACATATAGTGTAATAACAGAAGAAAAAAAAAGGGGAACAAAATTAGAATTTCAATTGAAGCTGATACATACTGTTTTGTATAGAAAATAAAAAATTGAATTCTACGACAATAAAATCAGAATTATTCTTCGATTTCGGTTGAACCTCGAATGAGTTAATTATCTCTAATCTTTTCCCGATATTGTAAACATATTGGTTGTATTCATGTTTTAAACAAAATGAAAAGTTTAGCACAATATATGAACAATAATATAGATAATCTACATAATAGAAAATAAAAAAATCAAATTTGTTTTGATGATTAAATATTACCGTAGAAAACGACGATGGTAGATAGACTTGAATTCTACAATCATCAAAGTTCTTTTCGCCAAAATTAAGATTCAGTGTTGCTGCTTTTTTCTTATTCTGATTTGCAGGTAGTCCTTTTGGAGCATCCATTGTGAAGTACCTATCAAAGTTGACACTGAATGAAAGATGGATGAAGGAATAACAATAATAGAAATTTGAATCGTGAATAGAAACAGGCAAATTTAATAAAATGCACCACTGTTCATTGTTGAATTAAAATTATAAGCGTGCTTTTCTAATATTTATCAGATTAAGTGAACTCGCCTATGCCACAGGCGAGTTCACATAAATCTGACATGAACTGTCAATGTCGCCACTCGCAGGGACGACTTCTAAATTTTTTTTTTTTTTTTTTTTTTGGATGAAAAGTGATCTCGCCCCTCTCACAGGCGAGATCAGGTATGGCACCGTATAAATATACGTAAAGTCGCCCCTGGTAGGGGCGACATCCAGTATTTCATTTTTTTTCTAATGCCACGTGTTTTATATATATATATATATATATATATATATATATATATATTTCTTATGATTAACTTTTAATGCCACGTGTTTTATATATATATATATATATATATATATATATTTCTTATGATTAACCTAAATGCTAAAAGTGAGGCAGATATATATTTGTTGTAAATATACGGACCTATTACTCTCGGTCTAATTTTTAAATTTAAAATCAGATTAACCAGATTTCTTCTTTTGATTTTAGAAAACGGAACTGTGAAACATAAAATGTGAATCGTGAACTGTGAATTCATAAATCATGAATTCATGAAGCGTAAAATAAAATTATAGCCTATTAATAGTTTAAACCCTAGGCCGGAAATTTGAGTTTAAATCATGAACTCATGAACCCGTAAATCGTGACTTATGAACCAAGGCACGAAAATCAAAAGAAAACAAAAAGAATGGAACAGGTTGTTTTATAAAGGAAAAAAAAATGAAAAGTTGAGTAATAGCGCATGTAGCGCAATTATTTGTAGCGTTCTAGATAAAATTTTCAGCCCATAAATGACAAATTTCTCTCACAATCTCAACCCTCAAAATCTCCACCCTCAATCTCAACCTTTCAAAAAGTCAAAGATTCCATAAAATCTGTTTTTTCTTAACCTCCGTGCCCGATCAAAGTAGGAAACTTAAGCCGGGACGGAGGGAGTACTTTCTATGCATATATTTATATATTTAGTTTATAAAAAAAGAGAGAGTCTGTTATATTTGGGTCCCCATAGAAGACATGCTACTTTTGTTTGTAAATTGAGTTATCCTATGATATGGATAAAATATTTTATGATACTAAACAAGTGGCATTAAAAAAAAAATACGTGGCATTAAAAAAAAAAAAATTGAAATACTGGATGTCGCCCCTTGCAGGGGCGACTTTACGTATATCAATACGGTGCCATATCTGATCTCGCCTGTGAGAGGGGCGAGATCACTTTTCATCCAAAAAAAAAAAAAATAATTTAGAAGTCGCCCCTGCGAGGGGCGACATTGAACAGTTCGTGTCAGATTTATGTGAACTCGCCTGTGAACAGTTCACTTAATCTGATAAATATTAGAAAAGCACGCTTATAATTTTAATTCAACAATGAACAGTGGTGCATTTTATTAAATTTGCCATAGAAACAGGGGAAATAATTGAGAAATAAAGCTATTGCAAAATGAATAAGAAATAAAAAATACCCAGCTGCAAACTTTATTCTCATTTACGGAACACTTTGTGAATTTATAGGAGAATTTATGTAATTGGATAAGTTTTTTTTTTAAATTCAAATTTTAAAATTTTAAAAAATATGTAACAAATTCTGTTATAAATATATCTACGGATTTATTGTTACTGAATTTTAGATGTAAAAAAATAATTCGAAATTTTAATCACACTAATAAAATAGGATTTTTCAAAATTCAAATTTCAAATTCACGTTTATTTAAAGTAACTAAAAAATGGGCGGGAAAATTTGCAACTTACTATTTCCGGATGACTTGACTTATTATATATATATAGATAAAATTATGTTAGTAAGTTGGATGTAATAAAATTATTTAATTCAATTCCTTTTTCCGCGTCAATATATGACGGTAGACCTAGCCCAAGAAGTAGATTCACTAAGTATAAGTGGGCCCCATCAATCGAAGAGTGGGAACAGTGGCGACCGTATGTCAACTCCAATAGCTTTGTTCTCTCACCATCTACCAAGCTTCACAATCCTTTATAAATCCCAGACTTAGCTCCATAACTCTTCACACTCAAGCTACTTATTAATAATACTAAATCAGCTCAAAAGTATCACAGCAATGGCAGCACACAAGACAAAAGGCTCGATCACGCTCAGATTTCTTACCAAGAGACTACAAAAGCATCTTCATCCATCAACAAGGCTATGTGTGCCCAATGATATAAAGGCAGGGCATTTTGCTGTTATTGCAAACAACGATGTAGAGAAGCCGATTAGGTTTGTGGTCGAATTGTGTGTTCTAAAACATCCAGACTTCTTGAGGTTGCTGAAGCTGGCCGAAGAGGACTACGGGTTTCAACATACAGGCGCCCTCCAACTGCCTTGCCACTCTGACGAGTTACGAAGGATTCTACTAGACAAGATCTATTAGACTACTGACTGCTCGCATATTCTTTCTTTTCTTTCTTCTGTTTACAAGTAGGAAAATTATACCATTATTAGGACTTCTTTTGATTCAATTAATTTTTCCGATTATCTCTAATTGATTGTCGTCTCTTTCTGTGACGTGCCCTGTATTGGGGCATATATGGAAACTTGAGCTCTCAAAATTCAGGATGTCTCATGAGTTTCATTAACTTATTATTTCATTCTTTTTTACATAATTGACTAACCTCGATGCTCACACGCTTCAAGGCCTGTTTTACAAGGACAATCACCTCTTGGTAGAAAAATCAAATGCTAAGGAGCTTAACTTGGTTCACATGATTACAAAAGATGTGCACAAAGTTCACAAGAAGAATATTCAGATTACAATTCTCGTTCCTTTCATTCTGGAGGGTAGGGGTTGGAGAATTTAAAGGTCCACTTGTCTAAGATGTTCAGATCAGAAGACCAATGCTGCTGGTGGAAAAGGACTCAAGGGAAGTAGACAGGCCAGTTGAAGTAGTACGAATCTCTTACTTCCTTGCCCATTTGATTCCACTGCAACAAAATCAAATGATGTGTATTAAAAATTTATAATCTGTAAATACAGAACCCAAAATATAGTAGTAAGAGTTATCTGTCAAGGTAGTGAAGGTTTAAGAAAGAAAAGGACCTTAAATTTGTAAGGCTGATTCTTTGCACGTGCTTTCTTCCAGTGACGTTGTTCAAAGAGCATTGCCTTGTCATGGCAACTGCATTGCAAAATAAATTGCGCTTTTCAGCCAAACACGACGCCAAAAGATTTACAGATTTGTGACTGTAGCAAGCAGGACAATAGTCCTCAAGCTACATAAACGGCAAGTCCCAATCAAAGAAAGCATCTAGCCATAGTGTCAAAGGAAGAAGTAAAGCTGCTGTCGGGAAACACTCTGATCATAAGAGGCAAAACATCAATTTTCTTCCACTAACATGTAAAGCAATACATAGGACAAGGGTCGTAGTTGGTTGGCAGCAGGTCAATCACACTGATGAACCATCTTATATAATTTCAGATATTCATAGACACAATTTAAGTTGAATAAAAGTATCAGCATAAATACAAAAGCAACAGTACGTCTTCCAGGAGTTCTTCCGGTTCTCTCTACCATAATAACAACATAGAATTCCCAAGTCTAGAGCCTTTGGGATATCATAAGTTTCATATCTTAGGGCCCGCTTGGTTGGGGGTATAGGGGTAAGGAATGGAAATGAACGTGGACTCATTCCCATTTAGGGTGCTTGATACATAATAAATAAGTTAATCATTACCTTATTTTATTAACAATTCCCCCCATTTCATTACATAGTATGATTGACCCCTCATGCATACCCATTACCATTGCCATTGATGATTTGCAACCAATCGTGCCCTTAATTATTTCATATTCATGGAGGCACAGTATTTCATGGAAACATTTCGTGAAATCAGAATCAACAACAATAGATAGGTATCTAGGGGCTGGAGTTGAAGGTAGAGTGTAAATCTCAGCATAGACTGCGGGAGAACAGGTGAAGGGACAGTAATACGCTTGTCAAGGATAAAACAAGGTGTCGCTAGATCAAAAGATATAACATGGCTCTAACTGTAGTACTGAAAGGTCTCGGACTAAAGGCAAGGCATATTACTATTAAGTAAATGATACCGTGTCTTGTATAAAGCATCATTAGCTTATAATTTCCTTCCTCTGTTTTTAGTGCTACAACAATAACAATGTTTAAGTTGGCGGAGATGCTTCCTTTTGTACATCTGCCTACCTTCTTCCAGATCCTAGCTGCGTGTTACACATGAATCTGTACTCATACACAACTAACTAAAGGTTTTATCACTATTACGATTACAATGAACATTTCAGTCGAACGGAAGTTTCTTCACCAGGGACTTCCATATAGGGTTTTATAATCAACTATTAGTACCAAGAAGACAACTATGGCGAAACCATGAATTACACGTTGATACACAACCAAAATCTGGCAATCAGCGCTCTGTTAGGTATATTACGTGCTTCTATGTTCAATTAATAGAAAAATTCAGATGAAACGCCTCTAATTTTCATTACAAGGTTTAATTCACCAAAGGCAAAATCTAAAATCAGAAAGCAGAGATAGAGAGAGCAGTGTTGGGAAGGGAGAATACTTGAGTTGGTTGTGCTATAAGCAATCTTGGAACAAAAAACACAAGATCTCAAACACAAACAAGAATCCCAATTATTATCCACAGAACTTCAAACTCAGAAGTTATGATCATGAACTGAAATCAAATTAAAAACAAGACACAAGGAATTACGTGGTTCGAATCTTGACAGATTCTACATGCACGAAGCAACACCAACAACAAATTTCATTAATCTCCCACTAGTTTACAGAATCTCAAACAAAGAAGTTCATCACAGTTGATATACACTAACGATCATTCAGAGTACAATGATGAAAGCAATCTTATGGATACTTCTTCGATTCCTTCGTAATTGTCTGTGCAATCACACTCTAGATCAATGAATTTCCTTAATTCTTGTATTTCTGAATCCAGCTGAGAGAAAGAATGATGATTCCGTTGTAACCAACAAGTTATGAACGTAAATGCAATTAGTTATATCATCTTAACTGAAATTGAGCTCCAATCTGGTTTATTCAGCTGAATTACCAAACTGCCCTCATATTTAACTGGAAATGATAGAAATGCCCCTCATGCTAAACATCCAATTTTACAAAGTTGGTTGCTCATCTTTCTTCACTACAAGTTCAAGCTTGTTGACTCACCTTCACATTTACAAGATCCAAACAAAGTTCAAACTTGGACAAAGGTAAAGACTTTGTAAAACCATCTGCAGGATTTACCTTAGTTGCTATTTTCAATACTTTCACAACACCTTGTGCCACAATATCTCTAATGAAATGCATTCTTACATCTATATGTTTTGTTTTCTCATGAAAACCTTGGTGCTTTGACAGATGTATTGCACTTTGACTGTCACACCAAACATTTATACAGTCTTGAACCACACCAAACTCCCTCAAAATTCCCTGCAACCAAATTGCTTCTTTAATGCCCTCTGTCAATGCCACATATTTTGCCTCTATTGTTGATAGTGACACCACAGATTGTTGAGTGGCCTTCCAACTCACAGCAGTTCCAAAGAGAGTAAAAACATACCATGATAAAGACTT
This sequence comes from Ajuga chamaepitys, assembly GCA_958295605.1. Classification (NCBI taxonomy): domain Eukaryota; kingdom Viridiplantae; phylum Streptophyta; class Magnoliopsida; order Lamiales; family Lamiaceae; genus Ajuga; species Ajuga chamaepitys. Next base: position 38,042,423 of record OY282505.1, read on the forward strand.
CCTATTGTCTAAATTTGCTGCATAATCAGCATCAACAAAACCAGTTAGTGCAGAGTGAACTTCTTTTGATTTGTGAAACAGAAACCTCTTCCAGTAGTGAGTTTAATGTATCTCAAGGTCCACTTGACTGCTTCCCAATGATATAATCCAGGATTACTCATATATCTGCTTATTATACTCATAGTGTATGCAAGATCAGGTCTGCAACAGACCATTGCATACATTAGGCTCCCCACAGCACTAGAGTAAGGTATTCTAGACATTTTCTTCACTTCATCTATTGACTATATGACACTGTTGACTAGATAGCTTCAAATGTTGTCCTAATGGAGTTGTAACAGTCGTACAATTCTTCATATTAAATTTGTCCAGAACCTTTTCCAAATATCCTTTTTGAGACAAATACAGTTTTCCAGCACTTCTGTTCCTACTTATATCAATGCCCAGTATCTTCTTTGCCTCACCTAAATCTTTCATCTCAAATTCTGATCGTAATAGATCCTTTACCATGTTAATAACAGAAATATTCTTACAAGCAAGTAGCATGTCATCAACATAAAGCACCAAGAATATGTATGAGTCATCATTTTATTTCCTTATATACACACAGTTATCATGATCACTCCTAACAAAACCAATCTTAAGCATGAACTCATCAAATCTGAGATACCACTGTCTTGGGCTTTGCTTAAGTCCATACAGTGATCTCTTCAACAAACAGGCCTTGTCATCAGAATTATCAACATGAATACCTTCAGGAATTTTCATATAAATGCACTCTTTCAATCTATCATGCAAGAATGTTGTTGTAACATCCATTTGATGCAGTTCTAGATCAAATTGTACAACAATGGCAAGCAAAATTCTGATAGGGCAATGTTTTACAACAGGTGAAAAAAATTCAGAGTAATCAATACCTTGTTTCTGTGTAAATCCTCTTGCTACTAACCTTGCTTTAAATCTTATACCATTCTTGCTTCCAGCTTCATGTTTCTTCTTGAAGATCCATTTACACCCTACTAACTTTTGCCCCTTTGGCTTATCAACAATATCCCAGGTATCATTCTTATCTAGTGAGATTAGCTCTTGTTCCATTCCCACTATCCATTCTTTCTTCTCTGAGCAAGTTATAGCTTCTTTGTATGAACTTGGTTCATAGTTTTCAATCTCCTCAGCAGTGTATAGAGCATATGAGATTAGATCTACATGATCATATCTTTGTGGAGGATGAATTTCCCTTCTGCTTCTATCTCTCACTGATTGATAGTTTCTGAGCTCTTGATTATCCTCCAAATCAATCTGGGCTTGTTGAGTGTCTTCATCTTCATCAGGTACTCTAGTGATCCTCTCAGGATCCATCTCAAGTTGAGTATTCTTTTCACTAGAGGAGGATCCTTCAACAGACTCAGATTTCTTAAGTGGCATGATGTTTTCATTAAACACCACATCTCTGCTTATTATGCACCTTTGGTTACCAAGCTCTACACACCACGATTTATAGCCTTTGACACCCTTAAGATGGCCGATGAACATACATTTCTGTGCTCTTGGCTCCAACTTATCCTGCCTTATATGTGCAAAGGCAAGATAGCCAAACACTCTTAGTTCTGAGTAATCTGCTGGTCTTCCATTCCACACTTCCTCTGGAGTTTTAAAGTCTAATGCTGCAGAAGGAGACCTATTAATAAGATATCCTGCTGTAGTAACTACTTCACCCCAGAAACTTTTGGAAATTCCAGAACTGGAGATCATGCACCTTACTCTTTCTAATAGTGTTCTATTCATCCTTTCTGCCAAGCCATTTTGTTGTGGAGTTCCTGCAACTGTCTTATGTCTGATGATCCCCTTTGCTTTACAAAACTAATCAAACTCATCTGATATGAATTCCAGTCCATTGTCTGTCCTCAGATGTTTGAGAGTTAAACCAGTCAGATTTTCAGTTTCAGTAAGCCACTCTTTGAAGACATTGAAAGGTTCACTCTTTGCCTTCAAAATATACACCCATAACTTTCTTGAAAAATCATTAATTATGGTCAAGAAATACCTTCCTCCACTGATAGTCTATGTTTTTGCTTGCCCCCAAAGATCAGAGTGGACATACTCTAGTTTCTGCCTTGTAGTGTGCTTTGCTTGTGGAAACTTCAATCTTTTTGCCTTCCAAGAACACAGTGCTCACAAAGCTCTAGGTGAGTAATGTTGTCTCCTTGTAGTAATCCTTGCTTGCTCTGTTCTGCTAATCCCTTCTCACTTATGTGTGCTAGCCTTTTATGCCATAAAACTGTTTTATCATTTTTAACAGTAGCAGCAGCCTCTCCAGTTATTGTTTTCCCAATTAGAAAGTATAACTCTCTATTCTTCACTGCCTTCATCACAACTTTGGATCCTTTTGTGACTAAAAGGTTTCCACCATGAGCATTGAAGGTATATCCCATGGTATCAAGCATTCCTAATGAGATCAATTTCCTTTTAAGTTGAGGAACATATCTTACATTGTCCAGAATTCTTATAACCCCATCATGCATCTTTATCCTCACAGCGCATGTTCCCTTTACCTTACATTCCAGATCATTTCCAAGAAGAACTGACCCTGCATTGTGATACTTGAACTGATAAAACCAATTTTTGTTTGGTGTAATGTGAAAAGAACATCCAGAATCAAGAACATAATCATCCTCTGCTCCAGCTGTGGAAATAGTCAGTACTTCCCCTGATTCATACCATCCACCGCCTCTACTACATCTGTTGTATTCTTGGCTTTATTGTTCTTATTCTGTTTGCTTTGAACTTTAGGTTGATTGTTTTTATTCTTGAGAGGACAATTCTTTGCTAAGTGTCCTAGAGTGTGACACTTGAAGCACTTCCTGGTTTGTCCTTCAGATTGATTATTCTTCTCTTGCTGTTTAGCTTGATTCTTATTCTTGTTTACATTGTACTTCTTTGGAACAAACTTCTTTACCATCAATCCTTCTCCAGGCTGTTCAATATGTCCTGCATCAACACCTTTCTATAGTTCCTTTGATTTCAAAGCTCCCTCCACCTTAGACAGTGTCAACTTAGTAGTTCCATCTCTTCCAAAGAGTATTGCATCTTTGGAATGTTCGTATAACTTTGGCAAAGCAGTTAGGAGGATTAATGCCTTATCTTCATCCTCTAATTTGTCCTCTATGTTCTCAAGGTCATCAAGGAGCTTATTGTACTCATCAATTTGATCAAACAAGTTCTTATTTGTTATCATCTTGAAAGTAAACAGCCTTTGTTTCATGTAAAGCCTGTTTGCTACTGATTTCACCATATAAATCTTATCAAGTTTGTTCCAAATCCCCTGTGCAGTTGTTTCATTTGAAACTTCTCTTAGGACCTTATCACCTAAACACAGAATCAAAGTACTGTGCCTTTTCAAGAATCAGAGCCTTTTCTTCGGGTTTCAATATTGTTGGCAGTTTCTCCTCTCCTTCAAGGGCCACTACAAGTCCCTGTTGAACTAACAACGCCCTCATCTTAATTCTCCACAAACTGAAGTTTGATTTCCCCGAGAACTTATCTATGTCAAATCTTGCAGAAGCCATTACCAATTATTCCAATTTGGTTCCTGATGATGCGCGATCCGGTTATCAAATAAACTCCGAACGAAAATCTCCTGGAAACATAAATAAACGCAAGAAACTTGAAGAACACAGGATGTACGTGGTTCGATCCGGAGATCTACGTCCACGGGCAAAGAATATCACCTGCCGGGGTGTTTTTCCACTATCTTCTTTGAGTTTGCACGTAATAGTTTTAGAGTACAAAATGCGAACCTTAATTCTGAGTACAATTCTCCTACTTATACTACTCAACTCAAACCCTAACTAACTCCCTACAATTGCACCTATCATCTCTGCATGGGAGTTGGGAGAAGATCGTGGGGATCTTGCTTCCCCAATACGCCGCGATTGGGTCGTTCTAGGTTGAGTGCGCTCGTCTGGGCCGGTTGCTGGGCTTGCTTTCATGGGCTCAGTTACTTCGGGTCGGGTTGATCCGGCCCGAGGTGTTGACCCGACCCGGAGTTGCTGGGCCATACCTATCAGTTCCCACAGAGGGCGCCAGATCACTATGGATTTAAGCAATCTTGGAACAAAAAACACAAGATCTCAAACACAAACCAGAATCCCAATTATTATCCACAGAACTTCAAGCTCAGAAGTTACGATCACGAACTAAAATCAAATTAAAAATAAGACACAAGGAATTACGTGGTTCGAATCTTGACAGATTCTACATCCACGAAGCAACACCAGCAACAAATTTCATCAATCTCCCACAAGTTTACAGAATCTCAAACAAAGAAGTTCATCACAGTTGATATATACTAACAATCATTCATATTACAATGATGAAAGCATCCGTTTTGTGCCTTGTCTTGGGCCTAGTGCGAAAAACCAGAGAGAGAAAACTTGCAACAAGAATTCAGTGCACAATACTAGTTCCTGCATGGATGATATGACATGTAAAAATTGTATGGTTTTGAAGGCTAAGATATTATCTTTCTTTAAAGTTCCTAAAAGTTTATTCCCAGATTGCTTCGATCTCACAAATGGATGAAAACATGTCATTCTGGTCATTGTAACAAAGATGGTGCATGGCAGAGAGACGTGGCAACTCAGGTTGCCTGGCTTGAGCCCGTCTGGCCAAGGCATGTTGTAGGGCCAATCTGAAATCATGTGGACCTAGAATTTCCTTGGTAGGTAAAACTTGTACGTAACTTTTAGCCAGACTGTGCCAAATGGGTGCAACGTGTTAACGACCAGAGTTTGGTCAGGCCAGCTCACCCATCCCAACCATACACCACACTGTTGTGCTCGGGCCACTTTTGCCATCTCTTGGCAAAGTTTAGAAGTGAGGGAGAAAAACATGTACGGTAGAGGACACGAGTAGAAATAAGCATCTAAGTGATGCTTGCCACTTCGCGTCACCCGATATCGTATTCTCCTTAATAATACTAGTAACTGGACTTGCATCAATGGATGAGAACTAGGATGAGAATGCAACAATACATTATCTAACATATGGGATTGAAAATTCGCTTGAGATCACGTGTTACACTAGTATCTCATGATGTTCCCTAGGCGTCACGTATATTAAATAGTGTTGCTAATAAGTGATAACACGTGTTATTTATAATTCTGTGAATGTATTGTAAAATGTAACGTATTAGTGAGAACAAATGCATTGAAGAAGTGAGTGGTTTTGGTAACAGAAATGGTAAAAAGAAATTATGGGAGGAAAACCAAAAGAAACGAAGGCCTGTGTTGCTTGGTGCCCTGTTGTTTTCTTTTTTTCTTCTTCTCTATTTTTGCGCAGAGAATCGGGGCTTATTGGGTGTTTAGCGAAGCTTATAAGCTCCTCAAAAAATCTTATAAGATATTTGAGAGCTTATAAACTCTTGTAATGTGTTTGACAAAATAATATGTTAGACAACTTATAAGATGTAAAAATAAACTCTTAGAGCTTATAAGCTCCAAAACAAATAAGTTCCTCTAGTTCATCTTATTTTTTAAAATCTTACAAGTTACACTCAAATTTCACACACACACATTTCAGACACACTACACACACTGCACATGTTTCGCATATTACACATATTTCACACACTACACACATTGTACAAACACTACACAAATTTCACACACTACACACACCACGCACAATTCACACACTTCATATACTACACACACTACACACACTACACACAGTTCACACACTACACACATTTCACACACTACGCATGCTACACACATTTCACGCACAACATACTTCACACACTATACACATATTTCACACACTACATACATTTCACACGCTACACACAGTACACACATTTCACACACTATGCACACTTCACATGCTACACACACATACACACACTATACACACACTACATAGATTTCACATACTTCACACACTGCACGCATACACACAATTAACACACACTATAGAACACACATTTCACACGCTACACTCACATTTTACACACTACACACATTTCACACACTACACGCACTACACACATTAACAAACTACACGTACTACACACACTCACACACTTCACACTTCACGCATTTCACACAATACGCACATTTCACACACTACACACATTTCACACACTTCACACTCTTCATACACTACATACATTTTACACACTTCATAGCTAAATCACTTTATTTAATTGCAAGTTCATAAACTCTTTTATCCAACCAATTTATTAACTTGTAAACTCTTAAGAAATTATATCTTATTAGTTTTTTTAATAACTTATAAGATGTTTGAAATAAGCTTATCCGAACACCCTCTTAATCTCTAACACAGAGACGGCCCACCTTCAAGGCAATTAAGAATTTTGCCTGAAGCCCCAGTATCCAAGGGGCCCATCATCTATATAAAATGTTGTATTTTTTATATTATTATATTACAATTTTTTTATTTTTATGTGTTAGGATTTTGGACCCTAATCGAATCTGACACTTTTTCTTAGTTTTCTTTGTAATTTCATTTTATTGTCTATTTTTAATGAAATTTAGTTGTAGAATGGAAAATGTTAAAATAAGTCCTACATCTATAATATCAAACAATAATTGAATTAAAATGTTCCAAAATAATGAAAGGTGGTGACTATTTGCAACCCACAAAATTTCTTAATACAACCCAATACAATCCAGTTTTATTAAAAAAATAGTATAAAATTCTTAATACAACCCATTGGTACGGGTCATTGGACCGTACCAAATTGATTATATTTTATAAAGTTTTCGAACTTCTCACCTTACAAGGTACAGTGGTAAGTGCGGGTCGAACCCACGGGAAATGGAGGAATAGTATTAAATACATATCAAGCACTAAGGACCTTGAAATAGGAAAAGTAAATAAGTAACAAAAACATTAGGAAAAAGGGGGGGTTTGATTGTGATTATCCAACTATAAACTACTAGGGATTACCAAGAACAACTATTAAACTAATGATCAAATAAACTCTAAGATTCAATTAACAAAAGATGACAAGATAAGTAGATTGATTTTTGGTTTTTTTTTTTTAAATATGATTAAGGTACCTACCCTTGATCTAGTATCTCTTTGGTTCCAATGAAACACAACTATTGTTGATGCCCAATTGAAAGCATTTCAAATCCCTATTTCACAACTACTAACAAGCTCTAGCAACCGTGTCATCTCTTAATTCTAGCTAATCGAAATAAGCTCTTCGACTAACCCTATCCAATTAAACCAAAATGTCGAATAAGCTCTCTTCAATTTGGTAATCAAATGATAAAAGCTCCAAGATAATGAAATAGATTCGACATAAACCTCGAAAGCTCGGGTTTAGAGGTCAAACTCTACACTATCACCAACGAAATCACTCGTTGTTTGCTACTAGGGAAATTGAAAATCCTACAATTACGGATAGTAATTTCTAATTCTAGCATCATATTCATACACTTCCTAGAGGATGATCAAACCAAGAAAAACCATATAAATATGAGTCAATAACAGCAAATAGTGTAGAACACTTGAAATTCCAATCAAAAGGCAACATCAACTAGCAATAATCATGTAAACATTGTCACTTAAAGTTTTAAATTTGATCAAGGGTAGAAATAAGGGTGTTACTCACCCATGTAGGCTAAAACAAACAGAAACTAAGTAGAACAGCAAGAAAACATGATACTAAGATGGATGAAACCAAAGATGTCAATTGGAGAAGATGATCCTTTAATCTCTTGTCCAATATCCTTCCTTGGTGGCTTTGGTGGCTCAAAAATGGCTGGAAATGTGTTCTAAGATGGGTCATTTTTGAATTGGAGGTTATATATATAGAGGAGAAAGTGCTTGTACCAAGTTAGGCAAAAACGTGTTTAGGTTTTTAAAACAGGGGGCCCCACCGCGGCTGTGGCACACAATTGGCCACGACCGTGGTGAAAATAAGGGTTTGGGCCCAATTTGGGGCCGCAACCGCGGTCTAGTCATCGCCTCGGCCGTGGTCTTGGTTGAGCTGGATTTGTCCCTTCTTCTGGATCTTTAGCCACGGCCGAGGCTAATGTTGACCGCGGTCGTGGGCCTTGGCCTACCACGGGCATGGCATGAGATTGCCTCAGCCGAGGCAAGTAAGGCAGAAAACTGGCCATCTTCTGGAGGATTTACCACGGCCATTGGCTAGTCAACCTCGGTCGTGACTTATGCCACGGGCGTGGCATCAGCAACTCGGGCATGGTCCCCTATTTTTCCTTGTTTTCATTTTACTTTGAGCTCGAATTGTTAATTTGAGATCTTCGAACCTGTTTTTCGGCCCTAATTCACCTATTTTGACATGGAAACGAACTAAACACATCAAATTGCCCAATGAGAAATAAACGCACGAAACACACGTGAATATGCACACAAAAGTCCATAGAAAGACACTTAAATTAACCTAAAAGTGTGTGCACTACACGTGTACCATTAAATTAAATCCAGTTTTCAATACAATCCAGTTTTATTAAAAAAATAGTATAAAATTCTTAATGCAACCCATTAAATATTAGTTATACCTTTTTTTCTTAAATTAAAATTTTTCAAATAAAATAACAAAATATTAAAAAAAGAAAAAAAAATGATATTTGATTTTCATTCTAAACACTCTAACATGGTCAATTCTTCGAATGTACAGGCACAGTCCTCCATTTTCGTCTTTCAATTCTGGCAACGGCTCACAGCCCGCTATACTTTTCTCGATTAATGGGCGTTATTAGGTAGTACCATTGATACATTGCGGCCTTAAATTAGGATTCAAGAATTAGGGATCGTATGAAACAGTAATTATGTAATGGACGTTCCTTTACCAAGTTACAAAACCATCTGTATATGTACATTGCAATAATATTTTGAAATACTACATTGCAAGAATGGTTAAACTCATTTATGCCTCCCCGTACTAGTTTTGAACTATGAATAATGGGATTTTTCTTTTGCTGTGTTGTTATTTTTCTTCTTCGGAGTTTATGAAGTTTGATTTATATTTGAAATCTAGTTTTTCGATTTGATGATGAAAGAAATGATAACCACAAAATCGATCTCTATTGATGAAACATTTAAGAAACTAGGATTTATGGAGTTCTTCGAAGAGGGGATATCGTATGGTTGAAGATGATACAGAAGAAATAACATTATATTCTTTTATGTTTCTTAATTTTTCAAAATACATATATATATATATATATATATATATATTATTTTTAATTGATTATATTAATTCTCATTAAGGGCATTATAGTATTTTACTAATAATATTTTAATTTATCAAATTAGTGAATTGTGTTGAGAAATTTTGTGGGAAGCAAATAGTCGCTGCCATAATGAAATTCTTTTTACAACACATGGATTGTGTAGAGGTTTTCATTAACCACATGTGCAAGTTATTGCCAAACCTTTTGTGGATAAAGGATTTCTAAATTAAATTAATTATATCTTATTTACATTAAATTATGTTAGGTTAACAACTTTTTTGGATGAAATGATATTTCGGCAGATCTGAAATATGAAAAACTAATTATTCCCCTCGTCTAAAAAAGACAGTATCCTTTAAAAAATTCACACAGATTAAGAAATTTGTTTATTACACGTGTAAATTATTGTTATACTCTCATTTAATATGATTAATAACATCCCCGAACTACTAACCTAATCTGCTCTCTCGGACTATCAACTGTCGCACGAGGAGATGTTATATATGACTGGTAATTTCAGTGAATCATTTAGTAAGGGTAGATTAAGGAAATAATCATTTGGTACACTCTTAAAAAAGAAAGAGAACTATTCTTTATAAAAATTTCAAAAAGAAAAGAGAACTTCTACCTCCGTTTTTTTTTAGTTGTCATTCTAGTTTATTTGTTTGTTTGTAAATAGTTGTCATTCTAATTTTTTTACCACTTTTTTTACAATACTAACCCTATAGTTATGGAAAGTGTTAACAATATATAGAAATGATTAAAAAATCAAGGGATTTAAGGAAATTTGTAGAGGGTTAATTTGTCAACTCCTTAATCCCTTAATTTTCTTATCAAACGTTAGAATGACAACTAAATAAAAATGGAGATAATATCGTGTTGAGACGGAGAAAGTAATAAACAAAGTATACTTATTATCTTGTAATTGAGAGTCTCCAAATATAGTTTGCCTCAGGCCCCCAAATGTGTAGGGCCAGCCCTGCGCTAACACACACCATAGTGCTTTTAGGCTATCAAAACCTAGCAACTTTTTTCCTTTTTTACCATCCCAAATCTAATAATTATTGCATGAATATAGTAATACGACCTTGAAATTTATTTGTTTGAGGTAAAGCAACATGTTGTTCTTTTCTCTTTATTTTCATGGTGTAACTTAACCAAAATGTTGTTCCAAAGGCACTGCTTGTACTAAATGGGTATTTACATTTATTTTAGATATCTATTTTTAGCCTTTTACTTGCAAAAAATTATTTTGAGTGTTTTCAACTTTTTTAAAAGAAAAAAAGCTTCAAATCAAAAACTGAAGTTGAATAAATGTTGCTCTTCATAGGTTTTTAATATTTTGATAAATAACTATGTTAATTTTTTTTTTTTAATTGGAAGTTGCATAAATACAAAACACGGACTTTTAATTATGACCACACTTATTAATATTCTCAATAATTTTCTCATTATATTCAATTTTGATCTCTATTAGAAGAGTTGGAGCAGAGAGCACTCAGTAACTTTATGCTAACAAATAAAGGTGTGCATGTAGGGTTTTATTAACCATGTCCTAGGGTTCCCTTCGAAACCCTTAGCGTCGCCGTCCTCCTCTTGTGCCACTGTCCTCCCATAGAGCACCGGTCCTGCCACAGGTCTCCCATGTTCCTAGTGTCTTCTCTTTCTCTCTCCCTCGCTCTTGCCCCTGCTGGTTTTATGTTGTTTTTTTGTTTTCTTTCTCAGGTACGTGGGTGAAGGAAGGGAACTCTCAGACGGGCCTTTGGTCGAACCCTGGTGGCCTGCTGGATTACCGAAATCTCCACCATGGCCGACTCTTTAGAAAAGCTATACGCATCCCTCTCCTTCATGAAGATGAAGAATCCCATCTTTGTGCCTCCAAGAACATCCTCTCCTCCTTCACTGGCTCTTTTTGCCTCATCGAGGAAGTCCTCGTGCCCAAAACCTTTCCTCCAGCTGACATTGAAGCTCTATTTAGAAACCTCTGGTCCCAAAGTATCCCATAATCTGCAAATCCCTTGAAGACAATGTCACGCTCTTCTCCTTTGAATCTGAAGTCGATGTAAAATGAGTGCAAAGTGGAGCACTATGGTGTTTCCACAGATATCTCCTCTCCCTTATGAACGTCGACCCAACGTCTATTCCGAAGAAAATCGAGCCAAAACACTGCCCTTTCTTGATCCAAATACATGATTTGCCTATTGGCCTCATGAACCCAGAATTTGCAAGAATAACAGGGAACAAACTGGGTTCTTTTATCGAAGCGGATTCCGATTCAGATGGAGGTCTTATTGGGAGATTTCTAAGACTTGGAGTAAACATCGACATCTCCAAACCTCTGAGACGAATCCTGAGAATACAACATTTGGGGGTGGATGTCCCATGCCCTCTGAAATATGAGAGGCTGCCTCTGTTTTGCTTATGTTGCTGTTGCATTGGCCATGTCGACAAGGATTGCGATGCAAATTCCTGAACTCATCTATTACACCAACAACTTTACCATTCGGAAACTGGATTCAAGCCTCCGCCTACTCAAACCCATTCTCCTACAAACAAACATCAATAAAATCTCCTGAAAACTCCCAACCCCAGTAAAAAAATCCCACAAACTCATCCTGGAATCGGCAAACAAATTCCTCCCTAGCCTAACCCCTTTAAACTTCTTTGCCACTCCCTCCACATCTGGACCCTCTTCGCCCCTATCAAATCTCACCCTTCATCTACCGACCCCCAACCTCGCCGCCCTTCGATGCTGCCCCCAATCGAAAACACATCCCCCTCCTCTCAGATGGTGCCTTACTCACCACCCAAACTGAAATCTGCCGCCATCCCTATTATCCCCTCTTTTCAAAACCAACAACAACCCCTTACTCATAGGACCCCAAGCCCCTCCCACTACCCAGACAGCCCCTTCCTCCTCACCGTGCCAATTAGAAATGACACCCTTGCCCAAAAAGCCGTGAGAAAGTTTGTTCATACAAGAGACAAAATCCTCCGAATGGCAAAAAATACCCCTAAACAAACCAAACATCCCAAACAACCAAAAATGAAACTACCCGTCGATGACCACGATCTTATGAAAATCGACATTCTTCCCAAAAAATAAAAAACTGAAACCAACACCCCCCCATATCCTTCCGTAGGCCGAAGCTGAATTATTACCACTAACGGCGGAGACTGGTGAGCCCCAGTCCCGCCGAGCACAATGAGGAGCACCGCCATTCATGTTCACCCTCCCCCTTTGGCACGAGCTGATTGGTGGGATGATCCCCGACTTCCCGAGAATGTACCCCATTACATAATTAATCGACTGGAGAAGTGGAATGCTTCTGGGAGGGAAGGATCTGTTGTAGAGCAGGTCAATCATCTGATTAACGCTTTACCCGAGTACTGGAACGACACTATTATTGACTGTTGGAATCAGTCACAGGCGAGGAGCCTAGAGGCAAAAGCGGTGGCTGATGGATTTCAGTACACGGTGAGTGAGCTTTTGACACGATTTGCTTGGGACATGATTCCGTATGATGATGATGACGAGACAGACGAGGATGAGGATCTTCCACTTGCACCCTTACCCGTGCCCGAGCCTGTGCCCGAGCCTGTGCCTGAGCCCGAGCTTGAGCTAGAGCCCATGGAGGAGGAGCCCGAAATGGGCAACTACGAGGCTGACTCTGATGATGACATCATCTCGTGGATTGAGATTCCACCACCCGTGCCAGTCCTTGAGATTCTGAGCAGTGATGATGAGGACTAGAGTTATTTCATTTTGATTTGGATAGTATTGCATTTCCCCATTTTAGTTGTATTTGTTTATTTCCTCATTTCTTTTTCAGTTGTAGATATTGACACTTCACACATGGGTTATGAACATGAGTAATTTGAATTAATCATTTCATTTGACTTCATTTCATTTCATTTCATCTCATCTCATTACTTACTCTTTATGTGTTGTTTTATTATTAATATTATTATACGTTATCACTATCTTATCCCATTTCTCACATTCTTATAACTTATCAATTCGGTGATCCATTGACAGGACAATGGCTCATCGAACTGATAACCCGAACGATGCTCCACGTGACACCATTCAAGGTGCTCGGAACGCACCTCAAGAAGTTGCCCCTCAAGCTGCGAATCCCAATCCCGAACAACTACTCACCGGGATAGCTGCTTTCCTTCAAGGAGCAACCATCACTCCTGCTGCAACACCTGAACAAGTGCAGTCCAGGGTGATAAACCAGTTCAATCAGTTCAAGGCACCTACTTTTCATGGCTACGAGGGCCCCGAGGTACTTGAAGAGTGGATCAGGACTTTGGAAGATATCTTTGAGTATATGGCATGTTCGGATGCCCAAAAGATTTCATGTGCTGTCTTCCAACTCAAGGAAGATGCAAGAGTGTGGTGGAATGATTATTGGAGGATAAGGACGGTGGAGGAGAGGAATGCCCTTACTTGGGCTATGTTTAAGGAGGTAGTGATGGAGAAGTACTATCCACGCATCTACAAGGACCGGATGCAGAAGGAATTTATGGATTTGACTCAGGGAGGTATGACAGTAACCGAGTATGAGAGGAAGTTTAATAAGATGTGTCGTTTTGCTCCCACCCTGGTGGATACGTCTGAGAAGAAAGCACGAAGATTCCGTCAAGGCTTAAGGCATCAGATTCGCCATCACCTTTCTGGACATGGGAATATGACATATGCAGAGGCTGTGATAAGAGCGGAGGACATATCCGCTAGTTTTGAGATGGAAAGGCCACGTGTCACCGGTTGAGAATTTGAACAAGAGGAAGTGGCAGGGCCAGAGTGATGATACCAGTGGGAAGAAAGGAAGGGCAGAGCTGCCGCCTAGGCCGAGAGGGCAAGGTGAAAACCCCACTTGCCCCAAATGTGGAAAGAAGCACATGGGAGTGTGTCTACAAGGGCAGAACAGATGCTTTGGCTGCCGTGAAGAAGGCCACATGATTTGGAACTGCCCAAAGAAGAATTTACATGATAGAAGGGGTCAGAATCATGGATCGGGTGGAAGAGCTCGTATGTTCGGACTACCTGAAGTGGAAGCGGAGATTGAAACCGGAACTATGTCAGGTACGTTAACAATTGCTGGTATTCCTGCTTTTGTACTATTTGATACCGGTGCTTCCCATAGTTTTATCTCTAAGAAGTTTCATGCAATGACTAGCTATAAATGTGTTAAAGCTTCTGAACCACTTGAGATCAGCATACCTTCGGGTAAAGCAGTTACTGCTGACTCAATAGCTAAAAGTATAACTGTAGAGATAAATGAACATACACTCTTAGCTGACCCATACGTGCTAGCTATGAATGACTTTGATGTGATCTTGGGTATGGATTGGTTAAGTAAGTATAAGGCCGACATTGATTGTTTGAAGAGAAGAGTAACGTTACGTTCACCAAACAACGTGGAAATTACCTTCCAAGGAGCGAAGCGTAATGCAAGTCCACGCGTTATATCAGCTATGAAGGCAGTGAAGTTGTTGAGGAAAGAGAAGAGTCAAGAATTTTTTGTGAATGTTATGGGAGTAGCGACCTCAGAGAAGACAGTAGCTGATGTAACCATTGTCAAAGAATATCCGGATGTTTTTCCCGAGACCTTACCAGGAATTCCACCGGATAGACAAGTGGAGTTCACAATTGATTTGGTGCCTGGAGCAGCACCAATATCAAAAGCCCCTTATAGAATGGCGCCAAAGGAATTGCAAGAGTTGAAGGTTCAAATTCAAGAGTTGCTTGATTTGGGTTTTGCCCGACCGAGCGTGTCGCCATGGGGTGTGCCAGTATTGTTTGTGAAGAAGAAGGATGGTTCGATGAGGATGTGTATCGATTATCATGAACTTAACCGACTCACGATGAAGAACAAGTATCCCCTCCCAAGGATAGAAGACTTGTTTGACCAACTTAGAGGTTCTGGAGTATTCTCGAAGATTGATCTATGGCTATCACCAGTTAAAGATCAAAGATAGTGATATCCCAAAAATGGCATTTCGAACAAGGTATGGTCATTACGAGTTTGTTGTAATGCCATTTGGTTTGAGCAATGCGCCTGCGGTTTTCATGGATTTGATGAGCCGAGTCTTTCATCCCTATTTGGATCAGTTTGTCATTGTGTTTATAGATGACATACTAGTGTATTCGAAGGATGAAAGTGAGCATGAACAACATTTGAGGATTGTTCTCAGGACACTTCGCAAGGAGAAGTTGTATGCGAAGTTCAGTAAGTGTGAATTTTGGCTCAATCGAGTTGCGTTTCTTGGTCATGTAATCACTGCTCGAGGAATTGAGGTTGATCCGGCGAAGGTTGAGGCTGTCAATGATTGGAAGACACCAACCAATGCTAATGAAGTGCGTAGCTTTTTGGGACTCGCCGGTTATTACCGAAGGTTTATTGAAGGATTTTCGAAGATATCTACTCCAATGACACGGTTGACAGGGAAAGGAGAAATGTTCTTGTGGAACGAGAAGTGCAAGAATAGTTTCCAAGAACTGAAGCACAAACTCACTACTGCACCAGTTTTGACCATCCCTGATCCGACGAAGGAGTTCGTGATCTACAGTGATGCATCGAAGCAAGGTTTGGGATGCATTTTGATGCAAAATGGCAAGGTAGTTGCTTATGCCTCAAGGCAACTAAAGCCACATGAGTTGAACTATCCGGCTCACGACTTAGAACTTGCTGCAGTAGTTCATGCCTTGAAGATTTGGCGACATTACCTTTATGGAGGTAAGTGTGAAATATACACGGATCACAAGAGTCTAAAGTATCTTTTCACACAGAAGGAGCTAAATATGAGGCAACGGAGATGGTTAGAGTTAGTGAAAGACTATGACTATACTATTCACTACCATCCCGGGAAGGCTAACGTGGTAGCAGACGCACTTAGCCGCAAAGCAAGAGGAGAATTGACCTGTATCTTGACTAGGGAGGAGAAACTAGTCAAGGAATTCTCAAATATGAACCTTGAGATAGTTACACCACCAAAGTCTGTGAATTTAGTCTTAGCAGCTTTCGTGGTACAACCGACTCTAAAGGAGAGAATTAAGGAAGGTCAAACTCGAGATGCATTTCTACTCAAGATGAGAGAGCATGTTCTTGCCGGAGAAGGCAAAGGGTTTGAGTTGTCTAAGGATGATACATTGTATTTTGAGGGGAGAATTTGTGTGCCCGATATTACGGAGTTGAAGAGAATAGTATTGGAAGAAGCACACAATACCCCATATACCGCTCACCCGGGCAGTACAAAGATGTATCAAGACTTGAGAGGAATGTTTTGGTGGGACGGTATGAAGAGAGATGTCGCAGATTTTGTCAGAAACTGTATCGTTTTCCAGCAAGTGAAAGCTGAACATCAACATCCTTTAGGATTGTTGAAATCACTTGAGATTCCGGAGTGGAAGTGGGAACACATCACTATAGACTTTGTGGTGGGTTTACCATGATCGGAAAGAGGAAATCATGCAATCTGGGTTGTAGTGGATCGACTCACGAAGTCAGCTCACTTTATCCCAGTAAAGATGAGTTTCAAGATGCGCCAGTATGCTCAATTGTATATCCAAGAGATTGTGAAGTTACATGGACTGCCTGTTTCTATCGTCTCAGACCGAGATACTCGCTTCACATCATGTTTTTTGGGTAGTCTGCAAGAAGCTTTGGGAACTAAGTTGAATTTAAGTACAGCTTATCATCCGCAAACTGATGGTCAGTCGGAAAGGACAATTCAAACACTTGAGGACATGTTGAGAGCATGTGTTTTGGACATTGGAAGTAATTGGGAACGACTCTTGCCGTTAGTGGACTTTGCTTACAACAACAATTTTCATGCAACGATTGGCATGGCTCCGTATGAAGCGTTGTACGGAAGAAAGTGTAGGTCTCCAATTTATTGGGACGAAGTTGGTGAGAGAAGATTTGAGGCTCCACTAATGTTGGAAGAGACGATTAAAGTGGTAGAGAAGATTCGAGAAAGGATTAAAATAGCTCAAGATCGCCAAAAGTCTTATGCGGACAAGCGTAGGAAAGATCTTGAGTTCAGTGTTGGAGAGAAAGTATTTCTCAAGGTAGCCCCGACCAAGGGTGTTATTCATTTTGGTAAGAGAGGCAAGTTGAGACCAAGATACGTAGGCCCGTTTGAGATTCTTGACCGAGTTGGAAACTTGGCTTATCGTTTAGCTCTACCGCCAGCACTTTCGGGTGTGCACAATGTTTTTCACGTATCTTTGCTTAGAAAGTATGTGCACGATCCAAGTCACATCATCAACTACTCTACAGTGGAAGTGAATGAAGATTTGACATATGTTGAGTGCCCTCAAGCGATACTCGATAGAAAAGTTCAGAAGTTGAGAAATCGAGAAACGGTTCTTGTCAAAGTTCAGTGGCGAAATCATAGTGTTGAAGAAGTTACTTGGGAACGCGAGTAGGAGTTACGAGCGCGATATCCTGATTTTTATAATCATGGTATGTTATTAATTTTCGAGGACGAAAATTTTTCCAACGGGGGTGGGATGTAACGCCCGGGAAATTTTTCCGTCTATTTATTTATATAATTTGTGAATTTTAATTATCATTCCATTTATATAGGCCGGTCCATTTTATATGATTAAATATTTTATATTTGGACTGTCTAGTCCAAATAAATTATTTAAAGGCCCATTTATTTTTTATTATTGTGAGCCCATTTACATACATTACATCCATATTCATATCTGGCCCAATAATTTATACCCATATGACAATGGATGGCCCAATCAATTGAGCCCAAATCTAATTGAGCCAAACCCAATAGAGAACAGATAGATTTTTAGGCACGGCAGTTTCTTCTAACAGTTGAGAACATGTGTGCGTGAGTTGGTGGGGGAAATCATGGGATTGTGGACCTGGGAGAGATAACTGTATCATCAATCCCTTATAAATACAATTACTTTCATTTTGAAGATTTTTTATGCCGATTGCAAAGAAACAGAGAAAGGTAAATTAATTCTACTCTAATTCTACTGATTTCTTTTTAGACCCTTTCAATCAATATTTCCGGCGAGTTTCTGCCGGAAAACGCCAACATCAACTCACCACCCCCTGTCAAACACCACTTCTTCTTCCACAGTCAACTGCAAATTTTCAATTTAAAACCCAAAAGCAAGACGGATGCCCTCTTCTTCGAACCCACATCACAACCACTGCTCCGATTGAGGTATGGAGGAGAAAGATCCTCCTGCTGGTGTTCTGATTTTCAGCTATGTGCTTTCCACGATGAGGCCGACGAAGAGTTGTTGGCCGTCTATATTGTTCCTCCACCGCCAAGTCGATGCAGTCGGAGTCTGGTTGAATTTCCAAGAAAAAAAAAAAAAGAAAAGAGAAGAGACTGAAGGCGAAGAAGAAGACGGGGTGAAGAAGATTTTTGGGGAAATAATGGGTCGTGTGTTTGGCCTAGAAAGGAGAAAGGAGAATTAATTTCTTTAAATTCAAAAAACCCTACTGCTTTGGGACCAACCAACTTAGCCTTTTCACTTTGCAAATAAAACCTCGTCCACCATTTCAATCTCAAACCTTTTTTTTTTTTTTCTTTCTTTTGTGAACTATGCTTTATTTTATTAATATATAATTATATAATCATTTCCTTTAGTTTGCTTTCTAAGAGTATTATAGTTACTAAATAATTTCATTTTCTATTATAATCATTTCCTTTAGTCGGTTTCTAACCTAGTGTTCCGCAAGTGTACGGATGTAGGTGTAGTACTATTGTCAAGGTCGATCCCACAAGGAATAGTTTTAGGTAGTTTGATACCCTAATACTCTAGGAATGTCCTAACTAGATACTAAGTTTTAAAAGTTGATTTTACTAGTTAAACTACTCAATTAAATATAACTCCAAACTTAGGAAACACGAAAACTAACAATCAAAGAGAAAAGGTATCCTAGGGCTTCGATTTCAAGATATTATTTCAATGTGGAATATGATTAACCTATTAATTTACCAATTCTAGTGTTTATTAGGCGGCACGACAATAATCTAATCCTTCTCTCGAAGCGATTAAACCGTTGATTAATTAAGCTAATTACCCTCTCGAGTCAATTAAACCTAATAACTCCCAAACGATCTTAAGCCACGGCCTACACAGTCATAGACAACTGCGCTCTATGTTCTAAGTCTGATAACAATTCCCTCCTCTCGAAGCGGAATTGTTAAACTAAATTACTAAATCTAGGTGATCAAGCTAAATTCAGTTTTACGCACAAACATAGAGATAAAACACATAAAGAACGGAATTAATGGATTAAATCATAAATCAAAACATTGTTATAAAAATCCCTACTTTCTAACCCTAGGACACGAATAGCTTAGCTACTCATGCCTAGTAATAATCCAATACAAAATTCTATGAAAAACATTGTAAGAATTAAAACTAAGAAAGAACAATTAAACCCGGATGACTCCGTCTCGATGATCTTCGTCTTCCTTGTCTTCCAAGGTGATGTAATTTATGTTCTTGATGATTGATCTCTCTTTTTCCTAGAGCTTGGGGTCCTTTTTATAGAGTTGGGGACGAATCTTGGGAAAGATAGGCTCAAAATCCTATTAAAAATAGGAAATCTTCGCATAAAAACCCTTCTGACACGGCCGTGTTGCCTAAGTGACACGGCCGTGTTGCTTGGCACAATTCACTTTCTGCTCAACATTTGACACGGCCGTGTTGCAGTTGTGACACGGCCGTGTTCTGTTCCAGAACCCACAGCGCGTTATGGACCACTTTTGACACGGCCGTGTTGCTTTGTGACGCGGCCGTGTCGGTTCTTGCCCGGTTTTGCTCCTGGACCGGTTCAGACCGGTTTGGACCGGTTCTTCGACGGTTCTCACTCTATTTGGGCCGGTTTTCACTCTTTTCCAACTTGTTTCCTCGTCCGGTAGCCTGAAAATGCTCAAAATACCTTAAAACAAGTCAAAACACGTCAAATGACCCAAATATTATTAATATAACTAAATGCCGGTCAAATATGCACGTAAATGATATAAAATATGATCCTAACTCGACCTAAATACATGCATAAATAACGTGTTATCAAACTCCCCCAAACTTAAACTGTTGTTCGTCCCGAACATCATACAAAAAGACACAAAGAAGACAAGTGATTGTGCATTTTGTTTAGGGCGATTAGATGATGAATTCAGTTTCAGTCTGATTTTTCTTAAAGCAACTAGGCAACACAATTCACTTGAGCATATGTGATAACGCGTAAATCAACTAATCTCGAGACTTTGAACTTTCGAATTATTCAACCCTCACCGGGTAAGTGTTTCACTCATCTCTCAAGTGTTTAGGCTAAAATAATTTTCACTCATATTGAATTACATGCAAAGCCTACCATATGCTTGCCAATCGTCTACACTAGACCTCGTACTTGATATGTGTGATAAAAGATCAAAAAGGTCTTTATTTTGGTTGTAATGTGGGCTTAAGGTAAGGTGGGATACATTTGGATATAAGTGACTATTCATTGGACTAATCAAGTTACGTCTAACCCGACTACCCCTCAATACAATCACTCAATCTCACTCTTCAAATTTCAGCAAATCACCCCGCAAGTTGACTTCTTCACCTTCCCAAGTCCATACAACTTAAGTGCTTTTCAATTCTGTGGGTACCACATTTTTGGGACTACCCGAATGTTCTAAGCAAATTCACAATTTAAGCACTTTTCCTAGCCTCTCCTCTATAATACTAATAATAACTATTTTTTTTTTCTTTTTTTTTTTTTTTCTTTTCTTTTTCTCTTTTTTTTTCTAGGAGAGGCTATTCTTCGCTTTTCACCTATCACTTTTCTCTTATTTCCTTCATCTTTTGAAAATATCCCTACTTCACATTCCTTCCCACAAATTGTTCACCCAAAATTCCTTCCAATTCTCCTCCCTCTAACTTGATTAATCCAATTAGGGCCAAAAGAATTAAATCAAAAGGTTTCGGCTGATATTATTTAGGTTATGAATAAATAAGGCTATAAGGCTCAATTGGGCTAACTAGGGACAATTTTTTTCAATATGGGTCAAAGGCAAATTTCATGGTTCGAACAAATAGGCTTAAACAAAAAATTGCCTAAGATCATTTCCTAAATCACAACATATACTTGACACATTCTTAGTAAAGACTCAAGGCAAGTTCTAAAGACTAGTACACATATTCAATCAAATTCACACCGAAAGAAAGTATATGACTCCAAAAATTGGAGTATAGTTAGGCTCAAATTCTCACAAGGTTAATTTTGATTGAATATTCTCAGTTCAAGCTCAATTTCGTCTCAAAACACCTCTCATGCTCTATTATGTGCCATTTTTTCATCTAAACCATCTCATCATTAACTATTCATCATCCATCTTTCCCTATTATTCTCTTATTATTTTTTTTTCACTTGTTACCTATTTCCGGGTTTTATTATTCTTATTGACTCTAAAAACTGACACACTACTAAGACTCTAAACTCTAAACTCCTAAGACTCAACATGGAAACAATATGCAATCAAACTCGGGCTCACAGACCCAACAACACCGATAAATCAGATAACTGGGCTCACAGACCCGATAACATCAATCAAAACAATAAAACTCAGCACAATGGGCACACGGACCCACAATTAACAGCAAGAATCTCGAACGAAAAATTAAATCAAAACTAGAAATATAGCTGCCAAGACGTCCCACGGTCTACCCCCTCCCCCAAACTTGGCTGAAAGTCAATGTTTGGAGGAAAAACGTGGTACGCCTTGGTGCTAACTTACAAATCGTTCGACGATGGCGTTTTGAAACCCCTACGAGCTCCGAAATCGTGCCATTTTGCTCCTACTGAATCTTGGTTCGGCCGTCTCCGCATCACGCTCTGAATTTTCCATTTTTTTCTGTTGACGTACTGACACGGCCGTGTTGAATGTTGTGACACGGCCGTGTTACTTTTGAGCAAAAATTGATGTTTTTGGGCTGATCTTGACACGGCCGTGTTATAATGCTAACGCGGCCGTGTTCTATTTAAACCAAAAAAAAAAAAAAATATGTGGCGTTTTTGACACGGCCGTGTTAAGTAATGTGACACGGCCGTGTTGCATTCCAGTGCATTTTACCTTTTGGAGCGATCTTTTGACACGGCCGTGTCATGTGTGAGACGCGGCCGTGTTAGTTTGAGCTGACGTTGACGCGGCCGTGTCATTTTGTGACACGGCCGTGTTGCATTCCAGAAGATTTCTTCCTTTGACGTCAATTTTGACACGGCCGTGTTGGAAAGTGACACGGCCGTGTTACTCTGATTTCCCTCTTCATGCGATTTTTCGTCTTTTCGACCCCCGTTTCTTGCAATACTCGTCCATGTTGATTCCTAAAAACATAAGACACTAAAATACAAGTTAAAAACATAAAATTAACGAAATACTAAAAAAAACATAAAACATTAAACATCGGGTTGCCTCCCGACAAGCGCTTTGTTTTACGTCTTCAGCCGGACGTCCTTTTTCTATCAACCTTCTTCTAGCCACCCCGAGTTGAAAGTTTTCTGAACACTTAAAGAGCTATTTGGGGCACGAGGATTTTCTATAGCAGCTAGGGTAGTGTAAATAATGCTACAATTGTGCCTACCCCTTAGACCCGATTTATGTATGTTGAGTGTGATTATTTCGTTTTGGACCCGAAAAACCAACTCCCCTTTAGGTACATCTATTAGTGCTTGGCTAGTCGCCAAGAAGGGTCTTCCTAAGATAAAAGGGAATTCATCACTTCCTTTCATGTCAACAACTAAGAAATCACTAGGGAATTCAAAATTTAGCACTTTTACCACTACATCCTCTGCTACTCCCAACGGCGTTAATGAAGATCCATCCGCCAATTTGATAGTAGTAAAGGACCGTCTAATTTCCCTTAATCCTAATTGTCTATACTGCTTAAGAGACATCAAATTTATGCTAGACCCTAAGTCACACATGACATTATGAAATTCATGACTACCAATTGAGCAAGAAATAGTAAAACTCCCTGGATCTTTTGCTTTTGTTGCTCTTCTTGGTTTCATGCTTGTGTTTTCGTTCTTCTTGGGCCTGCTTGGTCTCTTCTTCGTCGCCTCTTTTCCATCCTCCCACTCCTTTGTTTTCTCTTTAACTTGGCTTCTCTCCTTTAGTGGTTCCTGTTGCACAACAACAACTCTAGATTGCTCTAAAGGATCAAGGTTAGCAAAGAACAAATTTTTAAAACAAAAATCAAAAGACTCATCAAGAGTAGGAGATGAAGTTTTCTTATCTATGATTGTATTGACCTCCTCCTTCTCAATGTTTTTGACTTCCTCGCTTGATTCCTTTGCTTCTTGGTCCTTCAAGCTTCTTCATGCTCATCTAGCTCCACAATATTGCAGTGCTCCTTCGGATTAACCACTGTATCACTCGGGTATTGGCCTTGCTTGTCTTGAGCTCCTACTATCTTTATCAGCTGACTCATGTGTGATGTCAATTCTCCAATGCTAGCTTGCGTCTGCACCAACGTGTTCTCGAGCCTCTTGATGTCTGCCCCTTGCCCAGTGTTATGCTTGTTTAGCTCCATGAATTTTCCATCCACTTTCTTCTCCAACTGAGCTAACTTTTCATCATACTTTTCAAATTGTGATTGCGCAATTTCTTCTTGTGATGGCTTCTTACCGTCATGGATCATGCCATTTGTAACAGCAAATCCGGGTGGCGGATTAAGTGTATTTTGCGCGTTCCCATATGAAAAGTTCTGATGATTCTGAGGATACTGATTGTACCGAGGCTGATTGTTCTGGAAGTTGTTGAAGTTTCGTTGATTCACAAATTTTACTTCTTCAACTTCTTCCGGACCCCCTGGCTGTTGTGCTAACGTTAGATTAGTTAGCAGATTCACCTGGCTCGTCAATGCTGTTACTTGTGCTGTGAGCTTTTCAATTGGCTCATTATTGACGGGCTCACCTTTTTGGACACTTGCTACCCTCCTTGGCATGTTTCTCTCATTCGACCATTGGTAGCTCGTTCTGGCCATCGCGTCCAGGATTGAGAATGCCATCCTCACAGACTTCTCCATCAAACTTCCACCCGCAGCTGCATCCACTTGGTTTCTAGTCGGAGCAAGTAGACCATTGTAGAACTTGCATACTTGCTGCTTCTTGGTGAACCCTTGTTGAGGGCAACTCCGGATAAGATCCCGGAATCGCTCCCAAGCCTCTCCGAATGGCTCTTGGTCCAATTGCTTGAACTGATTGATCTGGTTCTGCAGGTCGAGCATCTTGCTTGGTGGAAAGTACTTCAACAGGAAAGAAGTACTCAAGTCTTCCCAATCTCTGATGTCTTCTAGTGAATTGAACCACTGTAATGCTCTGTCCTTCAGTGAGAAAGGGAACAGTCTCATCTTGACTTGCTCGTGCGGCACATGATTGATTTTGATTGTGTCGGCCAGTCTGCGAAACTTGATCAGATGCGCATTTGGATCCTCCAACGCACTTCCCCCATACTGGTTTTGCTGCACTATATTGATTAGTGCAGGCTTCAGCTCGAAATTGTTGGCATTGAGTGGTGGAGGTTGTACTCCTCCTGCCTGCTGATTTGGACTGGGCTTCAAGCAGTCGCTAATAGGCGTGTCATCTTCATCGCCTGCAGCTGGGTCTATCTGAATTGGGCCGTACTACTGTTGTAGCTGTGGCCCTTGTGGAGGTAGCTGCTGCTGTATGTTCGTGACTCGATCATCCAACCGTGCTAAGGCTGTTAGCACTCTATTTAGTGTGTCATCCTGATTTGGATGCTGTGGTGGATTCTCCATCTCAGATGCGGCGTTTCTTCTAGTTCGGTGTCTGCGAGCTGTCGCTTCAATTTCCGGATCGAACGGAAGAAGGGTTTCTTTCCCTTTTGATCTGGTGAGCATACGAAGCCTGAAAACACAAAAAACAAGAACTACCGCGTAACACTAAAATTAACCCAAAAATAAAAACGAAAATTAAAATTAAAATTACGAAAAACAAATAAAATCTAGTCTAGTTTCCTCCTATTTTTCAAGGTAAAAATTAAGCGCTAAATCCTATTCCCCGGCAACGGCGCCAAAAACTTGACACGTCGGTTTCTAACCTAGTGTTCCGCAAGTGTACGGATGTAGGTGTAGTACTATTGTCAAGGTCGATCCCACAAGGAATAGTTTTAGGTAGTTTGATACCCTAATACTCTAGGAATGTCCTAACTAGATACTAAGTTTTAAAAGTTGATTTTACTAGTTAAACTACTCAATTAAATATAACTCCAAACTTAGGAAACACGAAAACTAACAATCAAAGAGAAAAGGTATCCTAGGGCTTCGATTTCAAGATATTATTTCAATGTGGAATATGATTAACCTATTAATTTACCAATTCTAGTGTTTATTAGGCGGCACGACAATAATCTAATCCTTCTCTCGAAGCGATTAAACCGTTGATTAATTAAGCTAATTACCCTCTCGAGTCAATTAAACCTAATAACTCCCAAACGATCTTAAGCCACGGCCTACACAGTCATAGACAACTGCGCTCTATGTTCTAAGTCTGATAACAATTCCCTCCTCTCGAAGCGGAATTGTTAAACTAAATTACTAAATCTAGGTGATCAAGCTAAATTCAGTTTTACGCACAAACATAGAGATAAAACACATAAAGAACGGAATTAATGGATTAAATCATAAATCAAAACATTGTTATAAAAATCCCTACTTTCTAACCCTAGGACACGAATAGCTTAGCTACTCATGCCTAGTAATAATCCAATACAAAATTCTATGAAAAACATTGTAAGAATTAAAACTAAGAAAGAACAATTAAACCCGGATGACTCCGTCTCGATGATCTTCGTCTTCCTTGTCTTCCAAGGTGATGTAATTTATGTTCTTGATGATTGATCTCTCTTTTTCCTAGAGCTTGGGGTCCTTTTTATAGAGTTGGGGACGAATCTTGGGAAAGATAGGCTCAAAATCCTATTAAAAATAGGAAATCTTCGCATAAAAACCCTTCTGACACGGCCGTGTTGCCTAAGTGACACGGCCGTGTTGCTTGGCACAATTCACTTTCTGCTCAACATTTGACACGGCCGTGTTGCAGTTGTGACACGGCCGTGTTCTGTTCCAGAACCCACAGCGCGTTATGGACCACTTTTGACACGGCCGTGTTGCTTTGTGACGCGGCCGTGTCGGTTCTTGCCCGGTTTTGCTCCTGGACCGGTTCAGACCGGTTCAGACCGGTTCTTCGACGGTTCTCACTCTATTTGGGCCGGTTTTCACTCTTTTCCAACTTGTTTCCTCGTCCGGTAGCCTGAAAATGCTCAAAATACCTTAAAACAAGTCAAAACACGTCAAATGACCCAAATATTATTAATATAACTAAATGCCGGTCAAATATGCACGTAAATGATATAAAATATGATCCTAACTCGACCTAAATACATGCATAAATAACGTGTTATCAAACTCCCCCAAACTTAAACTGTTGTTCGTCCCGAACATCATACAAAAAGACACAAAGAAGACAAGTGATTGTGCATTTTGTTTAGGGCGATTAGATGATGAATTCAGTTTCAGTCTGATTTTTCTTAAAGCAACTAGGCAACACAATTCACTTGAGCATATGTGATAACGCGTAAATCAACTAATCTCGAGACTTTGAACTTTCGAATTATTCAACCCTCACCGGGTAAGTGTTTCACTCATCTCTCAAGTGTTTAGGCTAAAATAATTTTCACTCATATTGAATTACATGCAAAGCCTACCATATGCTTGCCAATCGTCTACACTAGACCTCGTACTTGATATGTGTGATAAAAGATCAAAAAGGTCTTTATTTTGGTTGTAATGTGGGCTTAAGGTAAGGTGGGATACATTTGGATATAAGTGACTATTCATTGGACTAATCAAGTTACGTCTAACCCGACTACCCCTCAATACAATCACTCAATCTCACTCTTCAAATTTCAGCAAATCACCCCGCAAGTTGACTTCTTCACCTTCCCAAGTCCATACAACTTAAGTGCTTTTCAATTCTGTGGGTACCACATTTTTGGGACTACCCGAATGTTCTAAGCAAATTCACAATTTAAGCACTTTTCCTAGCCTCTCCTCTATAATACTAATAATAACTATTTTTTTTTCTTTTTTTTTTTTCCTTTTCTTTTTCTTTTTTTTTTTTCTCAAAATTCCTTCCAATTCTCCTCCCTCTAACTTGATTAATCCAATTAGGGCCAAAAGAATTAAATCAAAAGGTTTCGGCTGATATTATTTAGGTTATGAATAAATAAGGCTATAAGGCTCAATTGGGCTAACTAGGGACAATTTTTTTCAATATGGGTCAAAGGCAAATTTCATGGTTCGAACAAATAGGCTTAAACAAAAAATTGCCTAAGATCATTTCCTAAATCACAACATATACTTGACACATTCTTAGTAAAGACTCAAGGCAAGTTCTAAAGACTAGTACACATATTCAATCAAATTCACACCGAAAGAAAGTATATGACTCCAAAAATTGGAGTATAGTTAGGCTCAAATTCTCACAAGGTTAATTTTGATTGAATATTCTCAGTTCAAGCTCAATTTCGTCTCAAAACACCTCTCATGCTCTATTATGTGCCATTTTTTCATCTAAACCATCTCATCATTAACTATTCATCATCCATCTTTCCCTATTATTCTCTTATTATTTTTTTTTCACTTGTTACCTATTTCCGGGTTTTATTATTCTTATTGACTCTAAAAACTGACACACTACTAAGACTCTAAACTCTAAACTCCTAAGACTCAACATGGAAACAATATGCAATCAAACTCGGGCTCACAGACCCAACAACACCGATAAATCAGATAACTGGGCTCACAGACCCGATAACATCAATCAAAACAATAAAACTCAGCACAATGGGCACACGGACCCACAATTAACAGCAAGAATCTCGAACGAAAAATTAAATCAAAACTAGAAATATAGCTGCCAAGACGTCCCACGGTCTACCCCCTCCCCCAAACTTGGCTGAAAGTCAATGTTTGGAGGAAAAACGTGGTACGCCTTGGTGCTAACTTACAAATCGTTCGACGATGGCGTTTTGAAACCCCTACGAGCTCCGAAATCGTGCCATTTTGCTCCTACTGAATCTTGGTTCGGCCGTCTCCGCATCACGCTCTGAATTTTCCATTTTTTTCTGTTGACGTACTGACACGGCCGGGGAAGCATATGGGGTATCTATTATGTAATGAAACTTTATTTAAATTGATATTGGACTATTTGAGCTAGATTGTTATGTTACTTTAAGTCGGTTTATTTCGTATGTTTGATCAATTAATAGGTGAATAATGTGAGTGATTAACATATTTGGAGTTACTAAAATTTTAAAATATAGTTGTTGGCATGCTTGAATTTCATTAATGAATTTTCATAATAGGAGCATACTTAGGATTTAATTTTGATTATGTTATTAATTGTTATAGTTTATTTTTAAAATAAAAATAAATAAAATAAAGTAAAATAATAGGGATTTATGCTAGACTTCTAATTTAATTAAATTGCATGTTAAGTTATGTTAGTTCAACTAGTTTTATTTAATTCCGCTGCAAATAATTGATATTATGCCTTAAATAATCAAAGATTTTAAGGTAATGCATATATATGATTTATTCTAAAGTACCTTAATATATATTATATTAGAATATGGCAAAAGTGGAAATTTTATACAAATAGTAATTTAGTAATGGCCTGATTGAACAAAATAATTATTTCTAAATAAATAAAATAAACATTTTTTTTCAATTTTACAATCTCTTAAATTAGACTAGAAATATCTTTAGGCTGGGCCATCCCACATCCGGCTGGTAACAGCCTAGTCCAAATATCCCCTTAGAGTTTTGACATCATAAAAAAGGAAAAATATATTAGAAAATTTATGTATAGTTTTTATAATGTCAAAACCTTGTTGTAAGCTAAAAACTAGTGCTCTCAAATACTCTGTAATCTTTATAATAGATAAAGCTAGTTCTACTTAGGCATAAGTCATAACATGAAGTTACAACAAAGCCATCAAGCAACATACAACATGGAGTCCGTTGTAGGAAGATAGGTTCAGAAGCTGTAAGGAGAAAACAACAAGAAGCTTATGCTTAAAAGTGTGTACGACAAAGTCTACTGCAGTAAGATCCACTACTTGATGATACTAGCACTACAAGAAATCTGTGCTTTCGCGACGATAAATTTCGTCATATAAAAGTCATATTGCGTCACTATAAGGGTTTAGGTGACGAAATTTTAGCGTCGCAACGATCGTCATTGTATGTCCGTGGTATTAGGTATATGTGACAATATTTCAATTCGTCACAAAAAATGTGACCTGTGATGACGTTAAAAGTCATCGTCACCATATTTGATAATATATAGCGACGCATAAGTCGTCACCTATTTCATCTAAAATTTGTCATCTAATATTGTGTTTCGTCATTGAAAGTGAACATGTAACATGACGATTGCATTTTTGTCATTAAAATATCATATTTTTGTGACGAAAATCATTGAAATACTGAAACCATAAAAAATTGGTGACGCTTTTATCGTCATAATTATATTTATTATTTTGTCATGTTTATATTAATTCGTCACAATAGAGGTAGTTTATAGTTACAAAATTACTTTCGTCGTTTTATTAATATATTTGTTGACAATTAATTTTGTCAAGAATGGTTAACATTTGGTGACACACTTTTACCGTCATTAATAAGTACAATTGGTGACGATGTGTTGTGTCACTATAAACTTACATTAAGTAACGAAACTTATTTTTGTTACTGAAGTCTTGGATAAGACGACGTTATATGTTGTCAGTGTACGTGATATTTTGTGACAGAAAAGGTTGATGTCACTAAATGAGCACATGTTGTGACAACCGAGGTGTGTCATCATTTAATTGTATTAAACTGACATCAATGACATATATACGGTGACAATATATTTTGTCATCATTAAGTGATTTATGATGACAAGCTATATTTCGTGTCAATATAAATATTTTACAATGACGCACTAGTTGTCACGTTTGGTTTATATTTAATGACATTTTTTTCCAAAATGTCTTATAACAATTCATTTATGACATAAATTAGATTTATATTTATTAATTCAATTTATAATAAAATATAATTCTAGCGACAAAAATATCGAATCTCACTAAATTGTTCATTATGGTGACATAGTTTCATAGTATTACTTTATAAAATTTTAAATACATTAAATGAAACAATGCTAAACGGCGAAAAAGATAAATTAGTAAGCAACAATAAGTAGAATGGCATTATTTAACAGGTTAAAAAAGTTTAAAATATCTAACATAAACATCCGAAATTAACATCACTTAATGAAAGAAACTTGATTGTCTAGAAGAAAAAAAAAAAGCTGAATCTTCAAACATCACTCATTCCAAACTCTAAACTGACAAAGTTCAAAACAGTCTCGTCCTTCAGCTTCCTCACCAACGCATCAAATCTAAAAAGACAAAAAAAATTGTCAAAAAATAATATATAAAATTGATTGTTCAATAGTAGTAGTATGTGAGAAAATTTTCATTATTTCAATGGGATAGTAAGCTAACCTTTTTCGAGTTTTAGAGTTTTGCTCCAATACTTTCCAAATAAGTCCTAAGTTTGTCCACAGTTTCACTTTGCTGAGTCATTTTGTCTTTCAAAACGGTCACCTCATTCTGGAATTCATTCACTTGTGTCTTCAGCTCATCGTATCTGATCAACTGTGCAAAATAAATTAGGACGATGATAATGCGCAATCTGGTATCCAAGAACTATAACGATAGTCGACGTAAACAATATGGAAAAACACAGGATTTACGTGGTTCGATCCGGAGATCTACGTCCACGGGCTGAAAATCCTCTTGCCGAGGTGTTTCTTTTTACTAGAATCTTGAGTTTACAGATAGTAATTCGATGTACAGAGTGCCAACCCTAATTCAGAGTTCTTTTCTCATATTTATACTCAGCTTTTCCTAAACCCTAACTGAACCCTAACAAACTTCCTATCCTCACGCCTACTTCCCCTGCATGGCGGTTATGAACGGATCTTTAGCCTTGATTCGCGGAACAAACCACCCGCTGGGCCAACGCGCGTTCCTGGGCCTGGGCCTGCTGGGCCTACGCGTGGTGGGCCTTCACTTGCTTGCTGGGCCAATCAGCGGGCTTTAGTATCAGCCCGACCCGAGCTGATCGGGTTATCCCTATCAGATGCCCCCCCCCCCCAGCCGAAGCGAGGTAGGAGCTTCGGTTGTTACCGGGGTGGATCCGTAAGTAAGAAGGACCGGGGTCGCTGGCGGGCTGAAATGATTATGGAGGAGTGAACATATCCGCGTTCCGGGGACTCTGCGGGGTCGTCAGCGGACGCGACATCGAGCTAGGCCGAAGTACACGGGGCATACAACGAGGTATCGAATTTCCCAGAAGCCAGAAACGCGTTGGAAGGTTATGACAACCCGGCCGAGGTGAGGGGGCACCGGGGTGAGTATTCTGGCTAAAATGGAGGGAGCACCGGAGTGTGTTGGTATGACCGAGGTGGAGTATACACCGGGGTGTATATTCTGGCCAAAATGGAGGGTACACCGGGGTGTAGTTTGAATCTTCCTGAAGAAGGGTGAGGCTGATGTGATTGGCGGCGCCATCATGAGAGAGAGGGATGTGAAGTGACACGCTCTGCGAGTTCCAAGAAAGTTGTTCCCCACGCGCCTCGGTAACTGTAAAGCGCGTGAAGAGCACGCATGGATCCCCATCACTGAATTTGAATAGGCTGCATCAGAGCCGTCGGTTTTTTGCATTTATATTGGGAATAACTGCACAGTAACTTTTCATCTCCTACACTGCGATTCATCTGTTTGAAAGCGGGAAAAAGAGGAAATCTGCATTCGCGATTCATCTTAGACCAAAAACTCTTCAAATCATCCCTTTCGAATTCAAACCAAGTAAGTATGTCTAACTCATCTTCATCTTCATCTTCATCTTCATCCAAGGTAGGAGAGGTAGTTCCCGAAGGAATGCCTTATAGAGCACCTCCCATTCGAGTGATCTATCCCGTGAATAGTGAAAGTAGACAGGTCCATCGCGGTGACCTTAGTGAGATAAGAGTAGAAGCAGTGAACTTCCCCCGGTGTGAAGAAGAAATAGAAGGATTCGAGGTAGCAGGGGTAAGACCCACAGTGACTGAAAAGCAAATTAGGCGATGGGTGCCGAACTTCTTCTTACCCTTTGATTTGGAATTCATCATTCCCGAAGGTAATGACAAAGCCTGCTGTCCTCCCCAAGGATTCATTTCCGTGTATATTGATCAACTTGCCGTAGGTTTGAGGTTTCCCCTATGGGGGTTCTTAATAAAATTATTGGATTACTACGGAATAGCGTTGGGACAATTAGGACCTAATGCTGTGAGGCAGGTAGTGGGCTTTTTGGTGGAGTGCAGTAAGGGGGGGTTAGTGCCTAGCATTAGCTTATTTAGGCATTTCTTCCAACTGAAGACGATGGGGAGAAATAAGGGGTGGTATTGCCTCAACCCCAGGCCGGGTAAAAAGTTTAAGGTTAAAAACCCAAGCAAAATCGAGGGATGGAGAGGAAGATTCATATATGTTAGGCAAAAAACCATATTACCGAAATGGCAAACGTTAGAGGTGGTAGATAGTGCCCCGGCAGGGGAACCAAAGGGTGCGAATGTCTTGAAAAAAGTTGGTGTATTGGAGTCCAGATTCCCGGAAGAAGTACTAGACGAGGCGGGGTTGAGTCCGTACTATTCCAAATGGGCCGGTGGGACTTCGGATTCCCAAGAGAGCAACACCCCCACCGGGACTGATTCTGACAGGACACCGAGCATGTCTGAGGGGGAGAGAACTAAAACCCGGGCGGAAGTAGAGGGTAGGGCTTTTATTGCTCCATAAGTTGTATAATATAACCATGTCAACCCCTTGAATGTGTGTTTGTCATGTGCAGTGGGCAAGTT
Organism: Ajuga chamaepitys; assembly: GCA_958295605.1. Taxonomy (NCBI): domain Eukaryota; kingdom Viridiplantae; phylum Streptophyta; class Magnoliopsida; order Lamiales; family Lamiaceae; genus Ajuga; species Ajuga chamaepitys. The sequence goes on from OY282505.1 coordinate 38,075,673, forward strand.
CAAGAGCGCTGCCAGGAAGAGTACTGAAGCTAGCTCGGGGGGTCGAGGTGATAGTTCAAAAACGCCGGAGCCACAGAGAATAACACCTGAGGGTAGCCACAGAGCTGATCCTGAGGATAACATTCCCCTCTCTGGATTGACCCCGAGCACCAAGAGAAGGGTCACCTCTCCGACGACACCCCCTCCTTCCAAAAGACCGCACCTGACTCCGGCTCACGAGGTATCATCGTAAATAATTATGTTATTCGCTGCACAGACCCGTCATAATAGTAAGTCGATGCAGGGGCAAGGAGTAGAGATATCGGCCGCTGGAGCCGAACTTGAGAGACTGTTGGAGCCTATCCGCGGGCTAGTTGGTAGACTGGAGAAGGAATCCACCCAAGGTAGGGTCGCTGAATTAGAAGCCGAGGTGGCGAAACTAAGAGCTGGTTTCGCGGAGGCTCAAAAAAGCGCCAGAGCAGCTCGAGACAGGGCAGTAGTTGCCGAGAGAGAAGCGGCCAGGCTACGCGAACAGGCTGTCGAGGTTGCCATTATGAGAGGCGACCTAATTGCAACCCGGGAAGAGCTGAACAAGGTCATCGTGGGTCAGGGGGCAGTGCTGGAAACATTTGCCGAGAAGCTGATGCAAACAGAGTCATTTCTGAAGTTTCTGAGCACGTTCGTGGCTGCAGGTGATACGGCCACCAAGAGCGAGCTGTTGGAGGCCATACATGATAAATACCCGGAGGTCGACATTTACGATGAGGACTTCGGGTATAATTACGATGCAGTCGGGAACGAAGATGGCGCATATTTTGATGCGTTGACGAAAGCGCCGAAGTGGCCATTGATCGAGGCCTTGGCAAAGAAAAACACAATCCTCACTCCCGAGATCATTAAACGGTGCAACGAAGACCAAGATAAGGACTTCTTGGGCTTCCGCAACGGTTTTTATGTAAGGGAACTGAGGAACCGGGCTCCTATTCCCCGCCGAGAGGTGATTGCTACACCCCCCGTGATGATCGAAGGCCCTAGCAAGGCAGCTGAGGGTACAAGTGATGTTGGGGAGGCCCCGGGAGGAAAAGAAGCCAACCCTGCCCCCGGAGAGGTCAGTGACCTCCCAACTCATGAGCAGAATGTAGAATAGAGGGTCTTGTAAAAAGAATGCTATTGTAATCACTTGTTTTGTAATGAAAAACCCGAGTTGTCTCTTTTTGTAATGAAAATTCTTTGTTTGTATGGATAGTAAATGCTGCTACTCTCTTATCCACGCAATGTATGTATATTAATAAAGTCTGAAAAACCCGAGGTGTCTCCATTGCCAGGAAAACATAGAAAACCCGTATGAAGTAATAAAGCAGCTCAACTCATCAATAGTTTGGCTGCAGAAAGAGCGAGATATGTTGATGTTGCATGAAGTCCCCCGACTATCAAGGAATCTATCCTTAATAGAGAAAAGATATGCCGAGGTGGAGGGGTCATCGAAAGAATCAGCACAACAGATGAGACAGTACAAAGCCCAGTGTGTTTTAAAGGATCTTGAATTGGAACAACTTCGTATCAACCAGCAAGAGTGTGAGCATCTTCTTGTGGACTGCGGACGACTATCAGTGAAGGATATTCAATCCCGGAGGGCCGAGGTTCGGGAAGACATCCACCAGCGGAGTAAGCGAAGTGATGCGAATGATCCCGAAATCATAAGGAGCCGGCTGGTATTAGGATTTCTGGTAGAGCTTCAAAAGAAGGTCGAGGCTCGGAATGAAGCTTTAAATATTGCCGAGCAGGGTGAACCAGAGCACAGTCGCAAGAAAGGACGTCGGGGCAAGAAAACAAAGCCCGATATCCAAGAGAACATAGTGCTGTCTGATCAAGCTGTTGACGTTGGGAAAAATGGCATCACACCCGAGGCAATACCAAAAATACCTCAAGAACCAGAAAAAACTCACGCGGAGGAGCCAGAGGCCAGTGGAGCGATAGTTGTGGCATTGGCCAAGGAGATCGACGAAATGCCTGCCGAGGAGTGGGATGCTGTAGAATGGGCGAACACTCGGGAAAGAGAAAGGAGGAAAAGCTCAATTCCACAGAAATCACCAAATCCTCTTCGGCACAAGACGAGGGAAGTTACAGATAAAACCCCCGAGGTTATGGATCCATTGGCGCCACTAGAGTGGGGCCATGCTGAATGGGCCAATATGTCAGGGCCGAGAACAAGAACCGAGCACGCTGTAGGTGACCGGGGTCCCCAAATGATGAGCCATCGTCGGAACCGAAGTGAAGCCGAGCATCGTCGGAACGTGCAAGAACCATCCCGGAGGACGGGACATGCTCGATCAGAGACAAGACGACGCGGTTTCGCGTATTGGTTCGGAGAAGGCTCCGAAAAAAATAGAGAATAACATAGTTAATCTTTAGCAAGATTTGTCTTCTTTTTTTTTTTTTTTTATATATGGAATCTTATGTACAAAACTTCTGGATGTTGTATTATTTAAGAAATAATAAGACTGTTAGTGTGTTTATACGGGTGCAACAAGTTATCAATCACTTTAACTGGGTGTTCGGGAACACAGTAAGAACTATTAACTATTTTAATTGAGTGTTCGGAAACATAGTATGAATAAATTTACTCCCCGGACGGATCAGGCGGGAGCAAAATCTCCCCGGACGGATCAGGCGGGAGAAAACACTTCCCCGGTTAAACAGACGAGAAGGTGATATGAGTATAGGGACTGAATGTGAATCTCCTCGGGCGGACCGAGGGATAATTGTAATGGTCCGGAGACTGATAACGATAATACGATAACGTTAGGGCGTCCCCGTAACGTGAAGAAGAACACAGCAAGATACGTAAACAAAGAAACTTTATTCATCGATAAATGCCGGGGCAAACTCAAAAGTACAAAGAGAAATAACAACTATAAAAGAAATTAAAGATAAGATAGTACTTGTGATGTTTCATAGATAGAAACGCCTCAAGTTAGCGACGTGCCAGCTTCGGGGGATCGGGGTCCCGTTGAGATGTTCAAGCTGATAGGATCCAGAGTCGTGTACAGCAACGACTCGGTAGGGACCTTCCCAAGAAGCGTACAATTTTCCTTCAGGGGCAGCTTTGCTGGCTGAGTTAAGCCGAAGAACTAAGTCCCCGACATTGAACTGAGTACCTCGGAACCGGAGGTTATGATACCGGGCTGCCCGTTGTTTACATCTGGCCTGTTGAATGAATGATTGATCCCGACGATCTTCGAGCTCATCCAAATTTATCCGGATAGCCTCGTCATTATTATCTGGAACCAATGTAAGGAGACGGGGACTTGGAACACTGATTTCAGCAGGGATAACGACTTCAGAACCGTAAGTAAGGCTGTAAGGAGTCTCCCCGGTAGATGTATGCGGTGTTGTGCGATAAGCCCATAGGATTTGTGGAAGGTTTTCAGCCCAGAGACCTTTGGCATTATCCAGGCGCTTCCTTATTCCCGTGAGCAGTGTCCTATTGGTTACCTCAACCTGCCCGTTGGCTTGAGGGTGTGCGACCGAAGTGAAAATCTGTTTGATGTGGAGCTCTTCACACCATGAGCGGAATGGATCGTTGGCAAACTGTTTACCATTGTCCGAGATGATAGTGCTCGGGATGCCGAAGCGACAAACAATATTGCGCCACACGAATTTCAAGATATTCTGACCAGTAATGGCCGTAAGTGGTTCGGCTTCGACCCACTTAGTGAAGTAGTCCACGGCAACGACTAGGAACCTCAGCCCTCCCGGAGCAACGGGGAATGGCCCAACAATATCGATACCCCACTGAATAAATGGCCACGCACTCTGGATTCCCGTGAGTTCGGTCTGTGGTAGATGCTTTACACGGGAATGCAGTTGGCACTTGCCGCATTTGGACACTAAGTCATGAGCATCGTTGAACAGGGTTGGCCAATAGTATCCCCATCGGAGAACTTTCTTGGCTAATGTGCGAGAACCGATATGGCTGGCACAGGCCCCTTCGTGAACCTCCCGCAGAACTTGGGTAGCTTCGGCAGGAGCAAGACACCGGAGACTCGGTTATAGGTATGATCGCCGGTATAAGACTCCATCATGAAAGGAGTATTTGGGGGCTTTGAGGACAACTTGCCGAGCTCGTAGCTTGTCGATGGGCAGGACTCCATCTCGGAGATATTGGATGATAGGAGTCATCCAATTCGAATCATTATCGGTCAGTACCGAAACCGTGGCCTCATGAACTGCTGGATGAGGTAGATCTTCAACCATGATATCCGGAAATATATTAGTTCGGACCGCGGAGGCCAACTTGCTGAGCGCGTCTGCTCTTGTATTTTGTGCACGCGGTATTTTCTGGATAGTAACTGCTTCAAAAGTTGACATGAGCTTGAGTGTTAGAGCACGATACCTGACCAATGTTTCATCTTTGGCGACATAAGTCCCCTGAATTTGCCTGGATACGACCTCGAAGTCCGTGAAGAGCTCGAGATGACGAACACCCAAGGATTGAGCGAGCCGGAGCCCGGCGAGAACTGCCTCATACTCCGCTTCATTATTGGTCACCTTAAACTTGAATCTGATGACATATTTAACTTCCACCTCCTCGGGGTCGATGAGAAGCAGTCCGGCACCACTTCCTCGGACCGCGGATGCTCCATCCACGAAGAGTTGCCACTTCCGGGGTGAAGGAGTGAGGGTAGCATGGTGATGTGGATCACCGTCCACGGGTGACTCAGGATTGTCTCCCGGGGCTTCGGCCAGGAAGTCGGCGAGTGCTTGACCCTTAATTGCTCGGCGGGGGAGAAACTGGATGTCATATTCGCCCAACTCAATGGCCCACTTGGCGAGGCGCCCAGACACCTCGGGTTTTACAAGAATCTGGCAGATGGGGTGATTGGTCAGAACTCGTATTTCACGTCCTTGGAAGTATGGCCGAAGACGCCGAGCTGCCATAACAAGGGCCAAAGCGGTTTTTTCAAGCTCGGAATATCGCGTCTCTGCCACGTGAAGTACTCGGCTTGCGAAGTACACGGGATGTTGGATGCCATCGATTTCTCGTACGAGAGTTGCACTAATAGCTTCCTCGGCGGAAGCCAGATACAGGTAGAGCGGCTCTCCGGGGAGAGGAACTGACAAAGTAGGCAGCTGCTGTATATGATGTTTCAAGGCTTCAAAAGCCTCGATACACTCCGGAGTCCACTCAAAGAACTTCGCTTGCCTCAAAACTTTAAAGAATGGGAGATGTCGTTCTGCTGCTTTGGACAAAAATCGATTTAAAGCTGCCAAACCACCTGTGAGGCGTTGAACATCCCTGAATGTTTTAGGTGGCTGTAGATCTAACACATCACGGAGTTTGGCCGGATTGGCCTGCAAGACGTTTTGCGAAACCATATAACCGAGAAACTTCCCGGAGCCAACCCCAAAAGTGCATTTTGCTGGATTGAGCCTCAAGTTATAGCGTCGCAGAGTGCGCAATGTTTCGGTAATGTCTTGCACACATGAAAGATGGGAGGAGCTTTTGATGACCAAGTCATCGACGTAAACCTCTACGTTACGACCAATCTGGGCGTGGAAGACAAAGTCCATTAAACGTTGATAGGTGGCTCCAGCGTTCTTGAGCCCGAAGGGCAGTTTCTTAAAAGCGTAGCACCCAAAGGTAGTGATAAATGTTGTTTTGAGGGCATCCTGCGGATCCATAAAAATCTGATGGTATCCCTTGTACAGATCTAGGAAGCAAAGTGCCACGTACCCTGTAATGGCTTCGGCTTTTTGGTCAATGGAGGGCAGAGGATAGCAGTCTTTCGGACAGTGTTTATTGAGATCGGAGAAATCGACGCACATCCGCCATGCCCCACTGGTTTTTGTCACCATTACCGGATTGGATAACCAAGAGGGGTAGAATACCTCAAACAGGATGTCCGCATCCAGGAGTTGTTGTACCTCGATTCGAATGGCTTCATTTCGCTCCGGAGCGAATTTCCTCTGCTTCTGCTGGATTGGCTTTACACTGGGATCGATATTCAGCTTGTGCGTTATTATCTCTGGAGAGACCCCGGGAATATCCAGAGGAGACCATGCGAAGACATCGGAATATTCTCGCAAGGTCTGAATGATAGCCTGGTGTAACCATGGCACATCCACGGCTCCTACGGTCACTGTTTGTTCCGGCTTAGACGGATCAAGCGGGACTTGTGCAGTGACATCTCCCAACGAGGTACATTCTCGAGGTTCCAGAACCGATGATGCCACTTGAAGCTGCTGTTTGAGAGGAACTTTAGCAGTCTTTTTGAGTGCCACATACATGCACTCTTTCGAAACCCGCTGACTCCCGCGGATAGCCACTTCGCCATGCGAGGTGGGAAACTTTAGCGCGAGGTGATACGTGGAGCAAACGGCTTTGGCAGGGGTGAGCCAATCCCGGCCCAATATCATGTTGTACGGTGACGGTGAATTCACCACATAAAAATCCACGAAGATGGTTTTTATCTTCGGATAAGCCCCCAAAGATGCTGGGAGAGTGATGACACCTTCCGACTGGACTTCACCTTGAGTGAAAGTCTGCAGTGGCCCGGGAGCCGGCCGAAGTTGGTCCCGAGAAATCCCCATCCTTTGAAAACAGTCGGCAAATATAACACTCACCGCGGCCCCATTATCCACGAAGACCCGCCTTACTGTTATGTTGGCTACAGTCATGTCGATGACAATAGTATCTGTGTGAGGTGTTATCTCCGGAACCGGGTCCCTATCCGTGAAGCTGACAGTCTCGGACTGATGGAGGCGTTTATGACGTGGCTCCTCGGGAGGAGGGCATCGAGCTTCTGCCTTTAAGGCATGTCGTGAAGCCCCGGTGGGTAGGGCTCCATATATCACGTTTATCACGTGAGTAGGTGCGTTGTCTTCGGGCCCTCCCGGAGGAGGAGGTGGTGGTGGAAGACGCGGTTGCTGGCGATTGCCAAATTCTTGGCGTGCGTAGTTGTTCGGCCCCGGCCGGTTATTCTGCCACGGTGGCCGATTTTGTTGAGTGCCCCGGTCATGATAACCTCCGCGGCTGTGGGACGAACCCCCATTGTGGTTTGTCCGAGGTTGGTCATTGGTTCGTGCAACGTATTGCCGCAAGAGACCCTTCTTGAGGCATTCCTCAATCTCTTTGCCGAGTTCCCGGCACTCCTCTGTCTCGTGCCCATGATCTCGGTGGTACGCGCACCACTTTCCACGGTTCCTCTTTTCAGGTGGAGCAGTCATCCGCGGATAAGGTCGCAGATCGTTCTTGTGGATAGATAGGATTTCAGCCCGTGACTTCGTCAACGGAGTCAATTGTGGAATTTCACTTCGGGATTCTGAACGCCCCGGGGTCAGGCGGGAAAATGCACTAGGTCGAGTACTAGGCCCGGTTTGTGCTTTGTCGGATTGCCGCTTGCTAGCGTGTTTCTCTCGCTTCTGGCGAGTCTGCTCCTCGGCCTTAGCAAATCTGCACACTGTTTTGAACAGTGCTCGAGTTGTGACCGGTGTGTTCCGAACTAACTCGGTGTAAAGTGCTCCGGGGCGGAGTCCATTCATAAATGCGTTGATGACTACGTCGTCGGGGCAATTTCCCACCTTGAGACTTACCGCTGTGAAGCGGTCAAGAAATTGCGTAACGGTTTCACCGTCCCGCTGTTCCATGTTCATGACATCGGCTAGGGTGGCCATGGGCTTCGCCCGTGCTTCGAACCGTGTCCAAAAGTGTTCGACGAGTTCTCTGAAGGAGGATACGCTGTTGCGTGGGAGAGAATCAAACCAAACCCGAGCTTCATCCTGTAAGTACTCAGGGAAAATCTTGCAGTACTGAAGGGATGTGATGTTATCATGGCTAAGCATGCTGTGCCTAAAAGCTCCAAGAAAATTGGCCGGATCTCCGGTGCCATTGTAAGGTGGTATAGCTGGCCGTTTGAACCCTTCGGGAAGGGTGGTGGCCATGATTTCTGAAGAGAACGGCGTGATTGATATATCCATTGGCATCAAGGCCCAGAATTCTATCCAGTTCAACATTGCGTTGAACTTGCTCATACTCTTGAAGATCTAGAGCATGAGGATTGGCATAGCGGACTCTCTTAGCCGCATTAAGTGGACGGCGGCGATCCACATCAGTAGGTTCCTCATTGCGAGGTCGTGATTCATTAGAACTCCCATGGTCCTCGGAAGAACCAGGTCGTTCCCGTCGTCGATCCTGACGCCCGCGGTGCCCCGGGTCCTATTGATCACGCAAACGGGGTGGAGGCCCCACGGGATTAGCATTATGGCCGGCAGGCCCCGCTGCAGGCTCCGCGGGATATAGGCGATTAACTGCCCAATCTTGAAGAACATGTGCATGTTCTTGTAAGAAAGCCTGGAGCAGTTTTGGGGTAATTTGAATGTTAACCGGGGGTTGAGCGGCAGCAAGATTAGGGTTTTGCTGGTCTTGAGGGGGTGGAGGGTTTTGATTACCCTGATGATTAGATGTACTCCCTGCCGGCAATTGCCTCGGCGGCAAAACTTGGTCCACAGGTGGATCCTGGTTAGATTGATCGCCGTGACGAGATTGATTCAAGCGTGTTGTCACCATGATTCTTGAATGCGATGCAAACGTCAAAAGTTGTTGGTTAAAGCGTTCCCACAGACGGCGCCAATTGATAATGCGCAATCTGGTATCCAAGAACTATAACAATAGTCGACGTAAACAATATGGAAAAACACAGGATTTACGTGGTTCGATCCGGAGATCTACGTCCACGGGCCGAAAATCCTCTTGCCGAGGTGTTTCTTTTTACTAGAATCTTGAGTTTACATATAGTAATTCGATGTACAGAGTGCCAACCCTAATTCAGAGTTCTTTTCTCATATTTATACTCAGCTTTTCCTAAACCCTAACTGAACCCTAACAAACTTCCTATCCTCACGCCTACTTCCCCTGCATGGCGGTTATGAACGGATCTTTAGCCTTGATTCGCGGAACAAACCACCCGCTGGGCCAACGCGCGTTCCTGGGCCTGGGCCTGCTGGGCCTACGCGTGGTGGGCCTTCACTTGCTTGCTGGGCCAATCAGCGAGCTTTAGTATCAGCCCGACCCGAGCTGATCGGGTTATCCCTATCAGACGAAGATAGTAGTTTTTATCATCGACAAAAGTTTGTCCTTTTCTAAAGTAGGTCTGAATGCACTAAATTTACAGATATATATACATATGTACCCACACTGTATTATAAGAATACAATATGCATTTAGGTACTATATAACTAGTCAAAGATTAAAATAACCATAAACATTTAGGTACTATGCATTTAGGATTTTCTTTTTCGAGGGGTACAACAGATTAAAATAACCATAAACAATATTTCCTTCGTCTCGATTTATTTTACACAATTAATCGAATACGGATGTTAGAAAAAGACAAATTTTGTTTATTAAGCATTAAAATTCTGAGGGTGAAGATTGTGAGAATTGATTTATATTTTAGGGGTGTGCAAAATAAGTTGGGACGGTCGAAAAAAAAAAAAGTATGCAAAATAAACCGGGACGGACGGAGTATTACGAGTAGGAGTAGGTCTCTTATATCAACATCATATGTATTCTGCATAATTTATCACTAATATAAACGAACCCAATACCAAATTAATACACAACCTATTTCCAACCATATTCAATCTTTTAAAAAAGAATTCCAATAAAAAAATAAATATGTTTATCAGCCAGTAAAAAAAAAAAACAATCAAATTTTGGTTAAAAAAAAAATCAACGTATCATAATAATTGAACGAAACTAATCAATTATATTGTAGTCTAATTTCAACTAATCAATTATCCAATAGAAAACAATTCAACACAATCCCTGAACGAAACTAATTAATTATATTGTAGTCTACTGTCAACTAATAAATTATCAATTATCCAATCTAAAACAATCAAAATCAACATCAAACTTCAATAGTTCTATACAACATTAAATATAAACGACACTGATATAAACTAATATTTCAATCAACAGATATTACATCACCATTAAATGTCCAGTACATACCAGTTATAGACGATCAACAATAACTAAAAATTTAAAATTAAAAATCATCTACATAATCATTTCTCTTATGAATTGAACAGTTTCGGGTTGAAGCCTTACCAGTCTTGAGTTTTCTTCTCGGTTGTCTTGAGGATCTGCAACACAGTGACTGAAGCAATTAGATAAACGGTGGAATAAAATAAATTTAGAAGACTAGTTAATACTCCCTCCGTCTCGGTTAAAGCTTCCTACTTGCCTCGGTCCGTCCCACTTAAAGTTGCCAGCCCAAAAAAGGAAACTAATCCCCCAATCATCACCCTCAAAATCTCAACCACTCAATCTCCACCTTTAAAAAAGTCAAATAACTGTTTTTTCTTAACATTCGTGCCCGGTCAAAGTGGAAGCTTTAACCGGGACGGAGGGAGTATTTAGGTTTAGTTTACCCTTTCAAGCCCGCCATATCCTATTAAAAACTATTGAAAAAACCAACATCCCGCCTAACCTATTTATTCCGGCTAAAAGGGATATATTGCCTGTTAAAATATAGGTGGATATCATCAGAAATATATTCTCAACCAAAATTAAAAAAAAAAAGATTGCCTATTAAAAAAAACTACCTATTAAGGTATAGATCAACAATGATATTGGGATTTTTATTTTATCAGAATAGTATTCTACACAGAAAAAAAAAAAGGAAAAATCGAATAAAAAAATACCAATACTTCAACAAAACCAAAGATAATGAAGAAATAAATTGAAAAAAAAAAAAAAACAAAATAAGGAGACTTATCTTAATAGAGGATCGAAACTTAATATGAGGCGGATATGCAAGATCTGTTCTAGATCTGAACAAAAAATACGCCATAATCTTTGTACAATCCGTGCATGTGAATAGATTTGATTCGGGGTTGGGTCATGGTTGGGGATAGATGGTTCACAGTGTGGATCTTGCGGTGGATGGGCTTAGTGTTACCGGCTGGGTGTGGGCCGTGGACTGGGATGCGACCAGAAAGATTAGATGATGTGTGGGTGTACGCTGACGGAAAGAAGAGAACGGTGGAGGGGTTGTTTCACCATGGTTTGATGGTTTAGGATTAAGTAGTTTAGTTCATCCGGTTTGGGGTGGGGTGGGATGGGGTGGGCTAGGCTGGTTTAGTTTCCTGAATAGTGATGATTTGGTGTGGGAGTGAGTTGTAGCAGGTGGGTTCAAAGAATGGTGGAGGGGTGATTTCAATTTCCGGGGTGGGGTGGGGTGGAGGATTTGGTGTGAGTGTGTTGTAGCTGGTGGGCTGAAATTAATGGGTTGGGTAATTAGGTTGTTGGGCTTTGTCCAGGTTTTAATAGGGGTTGTGGGCTGAATGTGGGCTGTGCTATGGGTTCGGTAGTTGGGGCTGAGTGTGGGCTGTGCTATGGGCTGGGTATTATTAATTTTAAATGTGTATTTATATTTTATTTGGATTTTATTATTTATAAGTTTAGTGGGTATTATTAATTTTAAATGTGTATTTATATTTTATTTGGACTTTATTATTTATAAGTTTAGTTTAGTTTAATTTAGTTTAGTTTAGTTTAGTTAGTTTAGTTTAGTTTAGTTTAGTTTAGGTTAGGTTTAGTTTAGTTTTAGTAAAATAATTCAATTACATACATCCTACATAATATTCTAAGTTACTAGTACATACTTTATTATTTATAAGTTTAGTTTAGTTTAGTTTAGTTTAGGTTCAGTTTAGTTTAGTTTTAGTACAATAATTCAATTACATACATCCTACATTACTAGTACATACTTTATTATTTATAAGTTTAATTTAGTTTAGTTTAGTTTAGTTTAGTTTTAGTAAAATAATTCAATTACATACATCCTACATAATATTCTAAGTTACAAGTACATACTTTATTATTTTTAAGTTTAGTTTAGTTTAGTTTAGTTTAGTTTAGTTTAGTTAGTTTAGTTTAGTTTAGTTTAGTTTAGGTTCAGTTTAGTTTAGTTTTAGTAAAATAATTCAATTACATACATCCTACATAATATTCTAAGTTACTAGTACATACTCCCTTCGTCCCGGTTAACTTGTCACAGTTGATCGGACACCGATGTTAAGAAAAAATAAATTTTGTGGAATCTTTGACTTTTTAAAAGGTGGAGATTGAATGTGGATATTTTGAGGGAGGAGATTGTTGCCTTTAATTGTCATTTATGGGTGTGATAAGTTAAGTGAGACGGACCGAAATGAAAAGTAGGACAAACTAAGTGGGACGGAGGAAGTATATGATATAACAATAAATTTTTCAACAAAAGAAATGAATAAATACGAACCCTTGATTGAATAATGATAATATTATATGGAATATTAAAAAAAAAAATTGTATCTATTAAAAAATATTAAGTTCAGTTAAACTCATAATATCTGATATTTGGAAAAACTTAATTTCAATCATTTTGAAATATAATCTGTGTTGATAGAGTTATTAATCAGTTTAATGGAGTTTTTTCTACACATAATATAATCTGTGTTGATAGAGTTATAAGCACAGTAATATTAAGTTGTTAACTTGAACTACAAAAACTTATAAAATAAAAAAACACGACCAAGTATCAAACCCAATACCCTTGTCTTCCAACATGAGAGCTTTTACCAACTGTGCTAGCAATGACATTGGAAATTATTGTGACTGGTTTATATATGTATTAAATCAGTTTAATCAAACTATTGCTTCTTTGGCCGATTAAAAATATGATTAATTATAACATTTATTCTAATTATCTTCCCTTATGATATTTTTAACAGAATTAAGCCTCTTTTGCTTGATTATACCTGTCAACTCAAGATGGATCAAATTCTCACTTGTAACATAATTCGAGATTATGTCAAAACAGGTTGGGTAAATTAGCATGTTTTGGACAAATTGATCCGTTTGTCCTAAATGGGTCCAACAATAGATCGTAACAAAAAACAAATATTGCCAAAAAATAAGCCCAACTACAAAATTAACAACAAGTACACATAAAAGAACTAAAAACAATTAACAATAAACTAATAATAACACATATATAACATTAATAAAATACCAATTAAACTTAAAAAAACAAACAAAAAATCCAAAAAAAAAATAACATCAATAAAGTAATTGATTCCAAAATCTCAGATACCCCATACTATAATGTAACGGACTAATTTCCTTATTTTTGCCAACAATATCTGCAATTAAACAACAATACAAAACAATATAGGTTAGTATATCATCAATGCATTTTCCACTAATAAAAGCATAATGAAATGATCAAATGTTATGATAATAAAACTCACTAGAATAACATTGCCTTCAAACACAAAAAATTATAGTTATTATTATACCTGTACGGGTAGAAATGTTAGCAAATCAGGAATTGGTATCATTAAGACATGTACATGGAATACATATCCAAAAATTGGATTTTTGAAGTATTTTAAGTACATATTTCGAATTTTATAAAACAGAATATAGAAGTTTTCAGATTCTGAACAGCCATAAGAAAATATTTATAATTAAATAATTACTTGATGAAAAATTCTGAAATTCGTACAGAATAAAAAAGACATCCTGTAGAAAAGCATATCCAAAATCATAATATTTGAAGATATATAAATATATATTACGAATTTTCTAGTTGGAAAAACAGAATATCTAAAATCTGGATTAGCATAGATAGAAAATTAATATAAAATACATTACGACTCACAAATGTTTGAAATTTTTACAGTAAGTTGATAACTGTTGGTGGAATAACATATCAAAAATTCATCAAAAAATAATAAGTATAGATATGGTTTTCGAATTTTATAAAGAAGATACCTGAGAATAGAGTGAAGGAGGAAACCGAGGTTCGGACGATGATGTAGGCTTCCCGAAGGCTCTTTATGTGTTTTTGACGAAAATTTTATGAAAAATAGATTATTTGGGTTGTGATTTTAATTTATGATATGAATCCCTTATTTATAGATCTTATTACACTATGGTTTAGGACTCCTAATTAGGCTAGGAAATTATTATCTTGTTCCCTAAGTAAAAATAATGGGTTTGGGCTTGACTAATGCATTGGGCTTATGTCTAAGTTAAGTATTAAAAAATCTAATAACATAAAATATGCTTTTAACTTTAAATAAAATAATAATTGACATAATTACTAATTAATAAAATAGAATAAATATCATAAGACATAAAAAAAAAAGGTATATATAATAAATGATTAAATAATTTATGGGCGTTACAACAAATTTCATAAATAGATAAAGAACTATATTGTTCCCGTCTTTACGAATTTCAAAAATCCTAAACGTAGATTAAAAACAATAATTCACATTAACAATTTATAAATTAATACGTAATTTGTAGACAACAATTTCAACTAAATTGTCAGGTTAGTTTACTCCATCCAAATAAGACTTTGACCACTTAATTTCACACATCCAACTCTTGTCCATTATAACACTAACCTAATGTTCAAGAATACATATAACGTGATTCAAACGGGACTACATTACATAATTTAAAAATATAAGTATATAAAAATTTATTCATTCTTTTAATCAACTGAAAATATATAAATCATCGATAAATTTATGGACAATTCACATCCCACATTTTTCCTCAACATTATCGACTCACTCAAGTTCTAAATTTTTTTTATAAAACCGCAATGCAGTTAATGATAATAAAATATAAAAATCAATCAACCCATCTTCCTAATACCTCATAAAATAAATTGAGGAAAAATCTAATATTTTGAATGTATATACTTGATGTATATATGAATACCATATTTAAATTTCATATATTTATAAGAAGTAAAAATATGACTTTTGAATTTTCGAAAATGGAATAGTTCAGTAGTAAATTCTATGCGGCGATGAGAAAATCTTTATAACTCGAAAAGTAGTCAATGGATATGTTTCAAATTATACAATAATATAGAAGACATGTACATGAAATACATATCCAAAAATTAGAATTTTTGAAGTATTTTAAGTACATATTTCGAATTTTATAAAACAGAATATAGAAGTTTTCAGATTCTGAACAGCCATGAGAAAATATTTATAATTAAATAATTACTCGATGGAAAATTTTGAAATTCATACAGAATAAAAAATACATAATGTATAACAGTATTTCCGAAAATTATAATATTTGAAGATATATAAATATATATTACGAATTTTCTAGTTGGAAAAACAGAATATCTGAAATCTGGATCGGCATAGATAGAAAATTAATATAAAATAAAGTAAAACTAAAAAATTATTGAAATTTTTACAGTAACTTGATAAATGTTGTTGGAATAACATACTAAAAATTCATCAAAAAATAATAAGCATAGATATGATTTTCGAATTTTATAAAGAAGATACCTGAGAATAGAGTGAAGGATGAAAACGAGGTTCGGACGATGATGTGGGCTTCCCCAAGGCTCCTTATGTGCTTTTGACGAAAATTTTATGAAAAATAGATTATTTGGGTTTTGATTTTAATTTATGACATGAATCCCTTATTTATAGATCTTATTACACTATGGTTTAGGACTCCTAATTAGGCTAGAAAATTGTTATCTTGTTCCCTAAGTAAAAATAATGGGTTTGGGCTTGACTAATGCATTGGGCTTATGTCTAAGTTAAGTATTGAAAAATCTAATAATATAAAATATGCTTTTAACTTTAAATAAAATAATAATTGACATAATTACTAATTAATAAAATAGAATAAATATCATAAGACATAAAAAAAAAAATATATATATATATATATATAATAAATGATTAAATAATTTATGGGCGTTACAACAAATTTCATCAATAGATAAAGAACTATATTGTTCCTGTCTTTACAAATATCAAAAATCCTAAACGTAGATTAAAAATAATAATTCACGTTAACAATTTATAAATTAATACATAATTTGGAGACTACAATTTCAACTAAATTGTCAGGTTAAATGATAACAACATTATAAATCACCCAACTCTATAGAACAACTTGGTCAAATTGAGCAAACAGAACACACCCGTCTAAATCATTACTTCATAAATAAAATTCTATCTATAAAATTAATGATCATCAATAAATTTTGACCCCTAAAAAAATAAAGAAAAATAAATATTCATCAATAAATTTTGACCAGCGGCGTCCCACGTCGGAGGAGGTGGTTGGGAAAAAATGAAAACATGAATTATGTCTGAAGAAGGTTAATAGTGGTTGAGAAGATATTTTCAGATTAATTTATAGGTAATAACTATATAATAGTCTCAGTGAACGAAATATCTTGCAATGTCACCAAATATAACATTTGTGACAAAATAATTTTGTTATCCTTTCGAAAAATAATAAAAGTGACGAGTTGGTACTCGTCGTAAGTGAATATGAATATTCACGACAGAGTAATTTTGTCCCTTAATATTTTTAAACATTTGTGACAAAAATTAATGTTATCACAAAATCAAATATGACAAACTAATTGCCTTTCGTCACCAAATATAATTAAATATGACGACATCATTTCGTCACACTTACGCACGAGTATTAATAATGAAATATTTTGTCGTCACTAATAAAACTTGATTGTGACGATGAACATCGTCATAAATTAATAATATTTTTTGTCTTTAAAATCAATGGTGACAAATTTATTTATATCGTCACGAAATATAAGAATATGTGACAAATAGGAATCGGTCATTAATTTTTTTTTATCAATTAGTGACGATATATGACATTGTAACGAAAGAATAAAATATGTGACACTAAAGACCGTCGCTACTTAGTTTGAACTTGTCATGAAAAGGTTACCCTCCAAAATTTTGGTACAAAATTCTATCTCTAAGAATGATTGTGACACATTTCCAATGTTCGTCATGATATATGCTAATTAGTGACGATTTTTTTAAAAGAAAATGACAAATACAAAAGTTGTCACAGTAACAAATATTATTACGAAAAAAATTACATTCGTCGCTGTTAGGCAACAAAAGGTGACAAAACTTTGTGCATCAAGAAGAAAATCGTCGCGAAAGCACAGATTTCTTGTAATGTAGGATCGTACAACTAGATGTGCAACGACTATGTTAGGAGACAGGACCTCAAGTTAAAGTCTGCGATCTCAAGATTAAGAAATATAGCCAGTGGAGAAATGAAAGATTCTAGTATTGTGACACGTATCTTGGGAAAAGCAAAAGCAACTCTGCAACATTGACAAGGAGCCACACCTACTCTGACCTAATCTCTCAGTAAAAGGACAACAATTATAAGCTATACGAAGCACATTAAATGTCAACATGAACCTCCTTAGCTCTTCAACAAGGAAAAAACCCAACTGCTAGGACGAGAAAATACCTTACTCGCGAAGTACTTTTCGAGCTAACAAATTTTGAGTATTCAATCCTTCAAAATCTCAAGACAAGTTTGAGCGAAGAAAGAGTAAATTAGCAACTCGCAGCAACTAACTACTACTCAAGCAAAATTCTCAAGCTGAATGGATTCTCAAAGTCTATCCAAGCTAAGCTCTCAGAAAGCTCACTCTCAGTCCTAGTCCTTCTCACCCAGAAAGCTTGCCCACATCTCAAATTGTTCTATTCGTTTAGAGGCAACTTTCAGTTGAAAAACACTTGCATAAACCTTCTCTTTGAGTGGTTTTAGCGAGGAGTCTTATGTTGAATGATGAATCCAGATTAGATTAGCTTAGTTCTGAGGAACTTGTATAGTAGAGATGTAGCATTACACGTATATATTGTAAGGTGCCAAGTTGGACTTGATCATCGTTGTAGCTAAGATTATCTTGTATGAACAACTTAATGATATTTTTTCATGTAAAGAAGTGGACGTAGAAGGATTACCCCCAACTTGAGCCACTATAATTGTTGTGTATTTTCATATCTTTCCTACTGTCGATGTAACATATTAAGTATCTATGTATTGTCTTTGAAAATATTTTATCATATTTCTGATGTGCATAACTCATTGAGCACTGCTCGTTGTAAGCTAAAAAAAGAACAACCTGTTGTAAGCTAATGTTCTATAGGAACTTGTTGTTGTAAGCTCTGTTGTACAAACTAGTTTAATTCCTGCAACAGACAACAATTTGCTACTCACGTTTTGAAAAAAAAAAAAAAAAATCAAATAAGGCTAGAGGTTTATTCACCTCTTCTAAACCTCTGTCACTTAGGATTAACAATTAGTCTCACGAAGAAATATACATACTTTATTAAAGTCCATCATTCAATGACACAACAAAATGCTACGTGGATATCAACCTCGACTTTATCACATACAACACTATCTATCGGGATTGAAATGGCGTGACATGTCAGTTGAACAAAAATTACAGAACCAAAAAGTACTTTATAAAGTAACAAAAATTACAAATGATAGGTGATTCATTTATCATTAGAGGCAACTAATTTTTTATTTCAAATCTCTTAAAAAATTATCAAAATTTGCCTCTGAGGAACCATCCTTTTCTAATGCATTCTGCAATATGTTACTCACTTTCTTTACCTCTTTCTTCAACACATTGTCACTAATCAAGTTTTTTATCTTCCTCCCAACTTCATTCCTATCAACACATGTGCCCTCACAAAGATTTACCCTAATCTTCCAATCATCAACCAATAGTTTCCGATTTGTTGGTTGATCATATTCCAACGGATAACAAATCATTGGAACACCACACCAGATTCTCTCCAATATCAAGTTTCACCCACAATGCGTCAAAAATCCTCCTACAGCTGGACTCGAAAGAACCATAATTTGATTGCACCATGGAACAATGTGCCTCTATCTATGACTTCATCCTTGAATCCATCAGGTAAAACATTAGCATCCGTGGAGCTAACGGTATCTGTTCGAACAATCCAAATGAAATTGACTTCGCTCAGAAGAAGGTCATAAGCTATCTCTTCAATCACCTCCTTACTAGTCTGAACAAAGCTCCCAAACGAGATGTATAGTACTGAGCCGGGGGGCTCAGAATGGAGCCAGTCGGAGCAGTTTGATTCAGACCCCATACTGTTAATGGGGCCAATAGCTTAATTTGGTTGGTATTTGTTTAGAGCAGAAAGTGTATGAGATTCTAATTCATCAACGGTGTTATGTAAGATAAAATCTGCCTTCTTCACTTCCTGGAACTCCTTTATCACATTAATTTGTGCACTATGCTTCCTCTACCCTCTTCCTTCAGATATGGCATAAAGTCCTTGCTACTTATTAACTCAACTCCGGGGATGTAATTTATTTTCTCCTCCACATGGTCTATTTAAATAAATAAATAAAATAATGATGACTGTTCAAGATAATTCATAATTTGTTTTGATAAAATATTAAACGATACTCTTCTTTAACAAACTTCTCAAATGAGGTATCACAACACTTGTATAAAAAGTCAAATTGAGCATTTCTCCCAACTTCTAATTCAGCCCAGCCGCAGGGGCGGAGCTACAATTGGGTGGGGGCATTGAGTTTAATTACCCATTTTAGTGTTCATTACTTTTGTAATTGAATTAGTAATATCAAAATTATTAATTTGTGCACGGATCAATACAATCTCTATCTATCTGGGGCTGAACCCAACTCGACCCCTTCGATCTACTTTTTATTTTGGAAAATTTTTATTTTTAGTCCTGTATGTTAGGCCTTATCTAGTAAAAGTTTTGTATGTTAGAAAATTTCAATTTTAGTCCTGTATGTTTCAAAAGTTGTCCAATTTAAGAACACTGAGCATCTCCCAAGACCAATTTAGCCGGAATTAGACTAATAAATTTAGGGCTTTCTAGTGCTAATGCTTATGTGTCAAGTATTTGTCCAGATAACATGTCAAATCATTAAATTACTTTAGTAGTTCGACCAAAAAAGAAAAGAAAAAGTTA
This sequence comes from Ajuga chamaepitys, assembly GCA_958295605.1. NCBI lineage: Eukaryota > Viridiplantae > Streptophyta > Magnoliopsida > Lamiales > Lamiaceae > Ajuga > Ajuga chamaepitys. The sequence goes on from OY282505.1 coordinate 38,095,536, forward strand.
AACCCTAATTTCCATATGAGGTGCATCTCATTTTATTTTTCTTTCTTTCTTCATCTTTCTCAATTTTTTTAGTCACGTACGTCCAACGTTATTAATTGCGGCCAAATTGGCCGTTGGTGATGGCCAGTGTCCTTAAATTGGACAACTTTTGAAACATACAGAACTAAAATTAAAAATTTCTAATATAAATTTTTTTTACTAGACAAGGCTTAATATATAGGATTAAAAATAAAATTTTCCCTTTTTATTTACAATGGAATATTGTTAATTGGATCCATGGACAGATTTGATGGACCGCAGTCCTCTTTATATATTTCTTAAATCTTATTAATTTATCAATAATTTTTTAATATATAACTTATACATCTATTCGTCCTCTAACTCTAACCTCCTAAAAAAATAGTACTACCTCCGCTTTTTATTAGTTGTTCTTTTAGGTTTTGTGAGATGTTTATAAATACTCTTTCTTTTAGTTTTTTTTTTTTTTATATTTATTCTAATATTACCCATTAATAATTGAAAAGGGATTTAATTGAAAGGAAAGAAAGGTGTAATTTTAGAAATTCGAGGAAATAAAGAAAACTTATTTGAGGACTTGGTTGTCCATTACATTAACTCCTTAATTTTCTAATTCTAAGCGAAAAGAACAACTAAAGAGAAATGGAGGTAGTATAACTTTTACTATGCAAGTAAAACAACTCGTTCCAAGTCAATTTCCCGAACCAGTTTCTAATTACCCATTTGACAAAAAATTTAGCTCTATCACTATCTACTGTACGTTCCTGAGTAGTTAACTATTGGGCGACTCGAAAATTCGAGCCTAATAGGTATCTCTTTGGGCTATAACTTTCGCGGATCCAGAATTTTAAAAACGAAAATATGATAGATGATAAATAAAAATATATAGATATTACTCTATTCAAAAAATAAGAAGCAATGTTTATATAAATAAACTCAATAATACAACCAAGATTATACTTTGGGACGAGTGGCTCAAAATTACAAAATAAAAATTAGTGTTTTGTTTAGTTTTTTCTTGAATGAGTTGTGTTAACAATATAAATCATCTAAAAAAAAAAAGCAATGTTTATTGAAAAAATGAGTTGTGTTAACAATATAAATCATCTAAAACAAAAAAGCAATGTTTATATAAATAAACTCAATAATACAACCAAGATTCTATTTTTGAGACGAGCTGCTCAAAAATCTATAAAATAAAAATTAGTATCACTACAAGAAAAAAAATGTATTTGTCGCTACTCTTTTTGCAATTATAAGAGTGGTTACTAAAAATAACTCATTTTGTAACTATTAGTAGTTACATAAAATATTTCATACATTTTTAACTAAATTTTCTACAATATGACAAACTATTTTGCAACTACTTGTAGTTGCAAATATATTAGTAATTACAAAGTAGTTGCAAAAAATAGTTCCAAATACATTGGTAATTACAAAGTACGTAGCTGCAAAAACAATTTTTTGCATCTTACTATAAGTAGTTACTCTATAATAACTCCATTTAGATATGTAGTTACTAAAATTATTTTTGTGACTGCTCATTTTTTTTTTAACTACATTTTGTAGTAGCAAAAAACCTTAACTCTAGTAGTGTATTTTGTTAGTTTTTTCTTGGGTGAGTTTTGTTAACAATATAAATCATTTACTATAGCAAGCTTGTAATTAAATAATTTAAGAAGCTCATAGTTTGATGACAGTAGTTTTGGTTCATTTCCAAGAGATCTCGAATTGTAAACTCATTTTGAACCCTAACTCCCCAGATGTACTAAAAGAAAAAGGGTTTGCAATTGGGAAAATGGATAATGTCACGTTGAAAACTGGATAATTAGGGAGAGCTGCTTTATGATTAATCAACCTAATCAGTTAAGAGTAGGTTTTGCATGCACTCAACACACAATAGATTTATTGTGCATTCTTCATTTAATTTTGAAATTAGATATATATTAATGGTTGTGTTTGATTACACAAAACACGTTGGTGACCTAGCGGATGACACTTTTTGCGTGCACTGTGAGGTCTCTAGTTTGAGCCTCACTCAATGCAACTTCTAATTTTATTTTTCTTTTAATTAAATAACTAATAATATATATCAAGGCATGTTTGATTGCACATAAGAGGTGTTGGCCTAAGTGGTAAAGGTGTATGCTCTTGTTTTTTGAGGCCTCAGGTTTGAAACTCCCTCTTGTCCCTTGTTCTCTCAATTTTTTTTCTATATATGTGCGTGTATTCTTATTAATATTAATACATTGCGCCACATTATTTGTAACAATATGAGGTGATTGTCTAGTGGATAAACACTTGTTTGTGTGTATAGTGGTTTGGGTTCGAGCCCTATTAAGTGCTTTTTATATTTTTTTAAACAATGTAATATATTATTTTAAAAAATTATATATTATTCAAAAAAAATGTGTATACTGCAACATAATATATACTATTACACAACATAACATATATTTTACTCAATGTAACATATACTATTAAACAATATAAAAAGAGGTAAAAACAATGCAAGGGTAGGGTTCAAACCCCTGACCTCCGCACGCATCAAAGCTTCTAGATGCAACGTGAAATCATTACACCACATAGTGCTGTTACAAATTTATCCAAACGCTGCCATTATATATATTCTTAATTCCAAATTAAATAAGACAGTGCACAATATAAATCTATTATGTGTTGGATGCACACAAATTCTTGGCATCGAAGATCAGACACTCGATCACTAATGGCGATGGGAATGGGCCTATAGTTGGGCTCCTTAAGAAGCCATTGCTAATTTGTTTCTGGGCCCAACTGCCTACAGTCTTTGTTCTTCAAATTTTACAAGTCCATTTGGATGCTAAGTATTTCGTACTCTTGGCCCATTAAGAATATTGGGCTGGTTTATCGGGCTGCCTTCAACAACTGTGGTTCCTCTATGGACCTCAATCAATACATGATAACTTTTTCAGCTGGCATATCATTTATTTGGATATCAGCTAGGGGGGTGGCGATTGGGCGGTTCGGGTTCGGTATCGCCGTTTACATTTAAAATATTATCTCCACTTAAAAAAACTGATTCGAAATGATGATTCTCCATTTAGAAACGGGACGGGTCCTCGTGAGGACTCAGGTTCCCTTCAATTTTTTAGCTTAAACTTTTTTGTTTGTTATACAATTTTCAAATTAAAATATTAGTTTCTATTAATTTTATAAATTTATTGAATCAAGTACTCCCTCTGTCCCGTCATAAATTGCACACTTTCCTTTTTCGATCGTCCTCCCTATTTTGCACACCTCAAAATGAAAAGAAAACTTACAATCTCCACCCCTAAAATCCCCACCCTCAATTTCCACTTTTGAAAAAGTCAATTGAAAAGTAAAAAATATGTTTTTCTTAATATATGCGGCGAAGCAGGTGTACAAATTAGGTCGGGACGGGGGGAGTACTACTTATAATAAACCAGCAACACACACATGGTATGTTATTTCGATATATGTAAGAATTAGAGATTTCTCTGGTTTTTATACAAAAGTAGAGAAAAATTATTGTACATGCAAATTAGTTTATTGCCAAAAAAGAATTCAGAAATGCACTAGTTAGGATCTCTATGTCCTTGAATATGTATACATATTATACATACTAGAATTCCCTGTTGTGCGAAGTACGATTTAAAATATATTTATTTGTGAGAAAAAATCAAAGTCGAATAATCAAAATTATAACTAAATTAATTATTTTTTGTTAACTGAAAATTATTAGATTATCTAATAATTTTAAATTTCTTTAATAAAAGTTATTTAATTTATTTTCATTTGCAACTCATACTCAATGTAAATAGTGCAATTCATAATAAATATCCAAATCTAAGCACCATAATCAACCAACAATATTCTATTATTTGTTTTTATCTATTGCAAATAAAAGAATTATTAGTGCCTTTAAAATGTTGGAAAAATCAAAACATTTGAGAGGGAGAACTACAAAAAATAAAGTAGACCTCTAAATCTTTCCATTCTAACTTGGGCACATGTGTTCTTTCGCTAATTTTTTTCTTTATAAAAAAATTAAATATTATCTAGGAATTTTAGAAACAGAAAAATAGTTAATTTTTACTAACTCTACATGCTTGTAATATTGTAAGAAATATACATATATGGGTTTTTCATAAAATAAAAATAAGGTTTTAAAAATAGAAAAGAAATACCTAATATATTAAAAATAATAGTTAGTGAGTAATTATAAAAAAATACTATTGGTAATTATTAAATTTTTATTTGTATCTCAAACTCAATCAAATAATTCAATTCATATTACATAAACAAAACTAATCAAAATAACCGACAAGCAATTGCATTTTTTTGTATAATATATTTAAAAATATGCAATATAGATGTCAAATTGAAGGTCATGAAAAAGATTAATTAGCTCTATTTTACATTAAAAAGAGAAAGAAAGAAACAGAAATTATCTTTTTTTTTATTTATTTTATTTTTATTGTTGATTTTTAATTTATTTTATCTTTATTATTGTAAAAAACTAAATTTCTGCAAATAGATTTTATTGATGGAATTGAGAGTTTGAGTTACAAACTCTATTTATTCCTCTGATTCTTCTCTTCAATAAATTGACGTCTTCAAACTTGGAGTTGACTTTGATCTTCCCAGGTTCTGGAGTTTTAGTAACGTTAATCCCAAGGCTTGTAAGCTTGATTTTGGATGAATATGCGAAGAACGTCTTCGAAGATCTTGACAAACAATGAAGAACACCTTCGAAGTTCTAACTTGAAACGCCGATCAAGGGGGCTCAGCACCTTTGGCTTTGTAATGCCTTTAGAACAGCTCTGGATCTTCCACTTGCTTCTTGAGCTTGTGTTGTGTAGATGTGATCTTTGGTGGAACAATGAGACCGTATTTATAATTGTAGGGTGAAGAACTCTAGTGGGCCTAGGATCCGAATGGAGCAATTTGATTGGTCCACCATAATCTAAGATATATCAAATCAAATATCTTTGAGATAATTATTAAATTAATTATATTAATTTAATAATTGCTGCAGCATCTTGACTCATGGAGCTTTCTGATTGGTCCATTATGATTTGATATCTATCATAATCTCTTAGGATAATTACCAAATTAATGTAATTTAATTTAGTGATATCCATATCACTTTGACACGTGGCGACTTCTGATTTTGATACAAAATATGTGTATCTACAATGCCCCCTCAAGATTTGTTTATGGACAACATGTCTTTGAGTGAATGAGTCTCGAAACCATTTCCAAAACTCTTCAAAACATATAAATAGTTTATACTTGTATCAAAGAGTTCTTGATTTGCATTTGAATTTGGATTTATTAGATAGTTTATACTCGTATCAAAGAGTCCTTGATTTGGATTTGGATTTGCTATGTAGTTTATACTTGTATAAAGGAGTTCTTGATTTGGATTTGTAGATAGTTTATACTCGTATTCAGGATTTCTTGATTTGAATTTTGATTTGGATTTGATAGATAGTTTATACTTCTTGAGCTTGTGTTGTATTAATGTGATCTTTGGTAGAACAATGAGGCCCTATTTATAGTTGTAGGGTGGAGAACCCTAATGGGCCTCGGATTCGAATGGAGCAATTTGATTGGTCCATCATAAATTGAGATCTATCAAATATCTTTGAGATAATTATTAAATTAATTATATTAATTTAATAATTACAGCAACATCTTGACACATGAAGCCTTCTGTTGGTCCATTATGATTTGATATTTATCATAATCTCTTTGAATAATTATCAAATTAATATAATTTAATTTAGTAATATCTGCATTACTTTGACACATGGCGACTTCTGATTTGATACAAAATTTGTGTATCTACAATTATAAATTAATCAATTAAAGTTTTACCTATAATTTTTTATATAGCTAAGTACCAAAAAGGAATAAATTTGGAACTAATTTGAGAAGATTTTACCATATGTATACAAATTATATATATATATATATATGTGTATATAAATCTCATATTATGCTGGTTATAAATTAATCCTACAATTTTTAGAAGGTAAAATGGCGGAAAAGATGTCTGGTTTCCTTTTATACAGGGTTCTCCTTTATTATATAGTAAGATTACAGAATATTAAAATAAATAATTAGGAATTGAAAAATGAGAAATACTTCCATTTTAATTAACGGGGATGAAGCGGGGGAAGGGATGGGGGCGGGGAGGGTGGATCCCATCCCTGTACCATCTCGATCTCGATTAGAAAAAGCGGGGAACCCTCATCGTCGCTCCTACCCCCGCTATAATCGGGAAATTCTCTACTCCATAATTTCGGGTCCCAACGGGGATGGATCCCCACATATATTTTGTCATCCCTAATATGAGTGATGCTCTTTATTCCAATTTTTTTATTATGAAAAATTAAATTCCTCAATATTATGTTTGCAATGCAAAAACAATATTATGTACAAGGACCAAGATGGTGATCAGTTATATACAGAATATGATGATTTTATTATATTAATAATAACACTAAATTTTAAAATAATATTTTTCCTTTTTAGCATTAAACCCTAGATATTCTAGATAATAGTTTTAATAATGTTACTAAATTTTATTATTGTTATAAAGGATTATACAATTTATATAAGTAATATGATATGACAAAAATTGAACTTAAAACTTGTAATAATATGATAAACCAAAAGGTAGTGATACAAACAAATTGGCTACAAAATATGAAGGCATAAAAACATAATAAATTACTAACTACGTATTCTGAAATACCTCAATTTACACGACATTCGCATTCATTTATTATATTCTCTCTCCGTCCTATATGAGAATTTTCAAACATTTATCTTACATAATTATTGAGAAAACAACATATAATTATTCGTGAATAAAATCTAATTTTTGTAAGAAGAGGTCAACATAGAATGGTAACTGATCCTGACTCTTATGGAACTAGAAATTCCATACGCACGCATGCACGGATGTCCATAAAATGCAATATTATTTTTTTTACAATTTTCACACATATTATATAAGGAGTAATTATAAAGTAAAGTAAAATAAAATTTTAATCAGCTTGAAAAAGAAATATGAAAAAAAAAAAGAGTTATTTCATTGACATCTTATTTACATTTACATGAAAATAACAAAACTACAAATTTCGGAAAACTTCTTGGAAGACAACAATATCTGTTATCTTTTGTTTAGCAGCTTCATTGTAGCAATTCAATATTTTTAGTCTCTCTCTGCTAGTCGCCCTTGAAATTGCTATGTATAATTGACCATGATTGAATACTGATTTTTTTCGAAAAAAGGCCGACATGTGACAGTGATTGTCCTTGACTTTTGTTGATTGTCATTGCATATGACACAATAATTGAAAAATGTCTTTTTTTGAAATTTGAAGGGTAGCCTTGGATCCAAAGATTTAGTGAAAACCTTGGAATTATGACCATATCCCCATAGTTAATTCCACTTGTGACCTTTCCTATTTCCCAAGCCTCGTTAAGACCAATCTTGTACCATTGCACAACCCTCTTGAATGGTCTATGTTCCTGAAAAACATGACAGGAGTGCCAACATTAAGGTTGAACTCATGATTAGGAACACCATAATACTTCAACTAATTTAAGAATTCAGGTGTGTGGACATCCACCAACACGTCAACATTGCTTTCAGACTTGCAAGCACTGTCAGAGCTTAAATACTTCTTGGACTTGCGTTCATTAAGCTTAATCATGTGGGCATTTATCGAATCAACTATGTCCAAGGTAGGTGCAAGTATTGCTCTTTTCTGCAGAAACGATGGATCGTCCCACGTTCTCAAAATCTGGGTAAGTGTTTTTATCAATCATGTCTAATGCATCCTCACCTTTCTCCAAAAGAATGTTGTCTGGAATCTTAACTTGGGCACCACAATCCCTTACCTCACGAATAGAGTCATCACCAAGTGCAATCATCCATTTAGAAAATTTATGCAATTCTTGTCTTTCATCTTGTGATTGGATACTTTCAAGCTGCATATTCTTTGTAAGGTTCATCACTACCCACTCATCCCAGATATACGATGAGTTTATAGCTGTGTGAACGATGTCCTCGCGAGAATGACCAGTAGTAATTGTTTGAAATCTCCACCAAAAACTATAGTTTTACCACCAAAAGGTTTGTCGGAGTTCATTGATCCACTAAGTTGCACAATGTCCTTCATAGTCTTATCAAAAGTTTCGATGCAATGCTTGTGGATCATAGGAGCTTCATCCCATATAACGATCTTACATTTTAGCAAAACCTACGACAGGTGGCTGTCTTGAGTTACGTTGCAAGTCGAATCTTCATTTCTGGTTAAAGAAATAGCAAACCATGACTGGATAGTCCGTCCACCAGGCAGAAGAAGTGATGTTATGTCACTCAATGCAACGTTGATAATAATCTGACTTTTAGAACGCACAACTACAGGCAAAGTTCTCCACAGGAATGTCTTTCCGGGAACCCATAACCATACACAAAGTAAACTCCACTATTGTTTTTTCTACAGAACTCAATATCCTGTCATGAACATGTATATGCTCTTCATGTAATTTAGAATGCATCTCATCGTGTTCTCTACGAAGTTCAGTCTGGTTGTAGTTTAGTTCTGCGAAGAGCATTTTGTTCTGGTATGATGAGGCAGACTTCTTATCTGGTACTGACATTTTATTTTAGTCTTCCAAAGACTTACCCAACATTTGTAGCATTTCTTGGATATCCAACAATGCAAAGTTCTTGATTTCGTCATCAGACATTCACAGTTCTGAAATTTAAAAACTTATGTCATTAGTACATGTAAAAATAGTTGCAGTTTGTATAATATCATCCCTTTTCCTATTAAAAAAAACATAAACTTAATTAGTTATCAATTGCTTCAATAATTACAGTAGATTCGTAAAAAATAAAGTATTATGTAAGTACATACCGTACAACTTGGGTACGATTTGTAACCTCATTCTCTGTCGTAAATGTACAATTGAGCAAACTTTGGTGTTGCACCATCATCAGGTAGAAGGCTTCCCATTAAATGATAAATTTGTCTATGAAGTCTGAATACTGGCGGTGCACTACCATTATATTGCTCCTTATCAATCTTTTCACCTAACGACGTGAATGAAAACATGATATTATAAGACCGGATATTTTCTATAAAATGTATGTTATTCACTCCATCACCGTGTAGTAGATCGTGTAAAATCATCGGTGGTTCTTTCACTAAAGGTAAATTTGACATTTCCTTGCATGCAACACAAGGAGTATTTTGGATTATCAGACTGCCAATAAGAATGAAGACGTTCTTCGTACAAAAAATATGTACCACAATGATTGCACTTGAAAGATGCATCTCCAATATCCTAATAATTGATAGCTACAACATGAAAGATTATAAACAATCATATGTTTAGAATTTTTAACAAATATATATAGACCAATAATACACAAATTATATGTTCAAATAATAATAAATCGAAAGTATTCAATTGAATAAACTCACATTTATTGAATGTATCTGAAAAACACAATTTGTTTGCATCAAGCTCTCGGATTTCAGGACTATCTTCAGATCCCTATTAATTAAATCTCGCATCTCAATACCAACATTAGCCGAATTTTTTTTTTTTATCTATCATTGTTCACGGCCAAATTTTCGGCAATGTGTACATATTCATCCGTCCTAACTGTATTAAAACACAAAAGACAAATAATTTAATTAATATGTTGCATTTGTACTCTACAAATAACACCAAACTTTGTACGGTAGAATTAAGAAATTATTTTCAGTTAAACAACTCGGAATTTGTGTAACCTTGGATAAAAGAATGATCTACAAAACTCAATTTAGTAAAGTTAGAATGTTTTATGATTTATTATCATGTTGAATCCATTTAAAAGCTTATAAGGATAAAATTACAATTTACGAATTTTTTATTATTTAAAATGTCAAATGTGTACACATGAAAAAACAAATACCACTATCTAAAACCATATTGTAATTGTTAATATCATATTCGATTTTTTAAATAAAAACGAATACTTGAGACATAACACTAAATATTTATAAAAAAAAAATTAATATTAACCATCCCAAAAAAGGCATCAACAATTATTAACAACAGTATTGTCATATTACACAATCAACATTATGCGGAAAAAACTTAAGGAATTTTTTAAAACCAAGAAAAGACTAGTTCTCAGTCTCAACAACGACAACATCAAACGTCCATATATGCATATCCATTAGGGCCAAATTAAGGATAACTCCGTAGCCAAAGGAGTTGTCATTCAAGAACTTTGCAACACCTCTTTGGAATATCCAAGAATAGGATACCAACATCCCAGTCCTTTAAATTCATCCTCAGCTTCGCATTTTCCTTGAAAATCTCTTTGGGATGGACTATTTTTTCTGGAAATTCCTTGGCAATGATCTGTCAAAAAATCCAAAATATTAAACTCAAGCTAAAAAATGCTTAAATTAAAAAAATCATAATTTTGCAATAACAACGCAAAAAATAGTCTTGATTGCTGAATTTTTAAAATGTCATACAATTATCTTCTTTTCGAGGGAGGAATTATTGATTAAAATTGGAATTCTTCAAGATAATTAACAGACGATGATTCTTGCATTGTGAGCATTCTTCTTTTTTGGAACTTCATTCCTGGACTATCGACCTTGTAACACATTGTATCATTGAACATTTTTACTTCAAAAATGTTGTCACCATTATAGTGGAATAATACGATATCACCATTAGTTACCTCGTTTTCCATTTGAAATTCACTCCGGCCTATTTTCAGAACACAATCATTTGGGTGAACTCTCGCTGAAATATCTCATTCTTCTTCAGAAGTTGTCCTAAAAAAGCATACTGGAGGTAGATATCAATTTATTGAAGCCATGAAGATTGGTGGAATGTACTGTAAAAAGAGGAGTAGTTTGTTAGTATGTTTAAAATTTAAAAAAAAAAAAATAAGAAAACAAAACGATCTTATATTAGAATATAAGATGTTACTTGATGTTACATATTCACTTCTGAGTGTTCATTGTACAGAAGTCTAATCACTTATTCAACGCATTTATGTAAGTAGATAAATAAACATAGGGAAAATTGGTAAAAATGCCCTTTAACTTTGGCGTAATTAAAAAATTATCCTGTAACTTAGGTCATTTAAAAAATTACCCTGTAATTTACAAAATGTTGATAAAATTGCCCCGTGACCGGCAATTGCCTGTAACCTAACAGGTTACCTATTGAGGTGGCGAGGGACTGCTGATGTGGCACAAAAAAACTGATTTGGATCCGATTTTAAACACATGTTATACCAGAAAATTATAATTTAATTAAAAACATAAATGATGCCACATCATCATCTTCTTCCCCCACCATTTTCACTCCACTGCAACCCCCTACCCCTCTCCACCCCACAATTTTCAGTCCACTGAAACATCATCATCTTCCTCCCCCCCCCCCCCCCCCACATTTTGACTCCACCATTTTTCCGGACACGAGTTCAGATCATTCTCTCATCTTTTTAAGTGCCCTTACTCCAAGCGCAACAACATCTTCGGTGGAGGAATGGGCATCACTTCCCTTCTGATACTATCAGCTATTCTCATAAATCTTTTAATATTTTCCCCAAAAATAATCATCGAACCTAAAAAATCTCAAAAGTAAAAATCATATAAAATCATATATATATATATATATATATATATATATATATATATCAAACAGCAGACAGGGCTTTAATCTTCCGGAGAATCTGATGATCGCGGCAGAGTACAACTATCTGATACCGAGCGGTGATCGACACCGTCGGATTCCGCCGCCGCCGTTCGAATTGGAGTTTCAGTGCTCGATGACTACAACATTGGCGACATCAAATGCCCCGCTCTCAACTGCGATCAGACGCTAGATGCGGCGGTATGCGCCGCCGTAGTCGGACCGGCGATGTTTGCACGGTGGTGCAATGTGCTTTGTGAATCGGCGATTCTAGGGTTTGAGAGGTGCTATTGTCCGTATAATAATTGTAATGTGCTGATTGTGGATGAGTGTGGGGGAAATTGAAGAAATCGAAGTGTTCGAATTGTAAGAGATGGTTTTGCTTCGAGTGTGGGAGGGTTTGGCATGCGGGGTTTGGGTGGGAGGAGAGTGGGGGAGGAAGAAGATGATGATGTGGAAGGACACATCACGCCACCTCACTAAAACGTGTCAATATCCATTAACAGATCAGCAAATTAGCGCCACGTCGACATTTGACCGGTTCGAAAACTGGGAGTAGCCGGTTACGGGGTAATTTTATCAACATTTTGTAAATTACAGGGTAATTTTTTAAATGACCTAAGTTACAGAATAATTTTTTAATTACGCCAAAGTTAAAGGGCATTTTTACCAATTTTTCCATAAACATATATTCATTTATATAACAACTCCGAATTCTATAATATTTTTATATGTTGTATGCTTTTAATTAAATGTTATCTTTGTAATACAGTGTATTAAAGATAATTAAAAGTCACTTAAATTAACCATTAATACTTCTACATGTTTTAAAAAAATAAGTTACAATAAATTGTAACATAATTATTTTTGACATATATATACATAAATCTAACTACACATTTTTAAATAATTGTCATATTTTGTAACACCAACTAACAAATTTTTACAGTAATTTAGAAGATTTGTAAGTGGATACCGCCTATAATTGTAGAAGATCTATAAGAAAATACACAAATTGATAATTATCAATTGCGTTTTGTTTTGTGACATGGGATGTCATTTCATAAGTCAATTGTGTATTTTTTTGTATCATTTTAATAAATTCAAAATAGAAAATATTCTTGAAATTTGAAATCTGTCTTCCATTTGTAATTAGAAAACTTTTATTAGGTGACATTGATATGTAATACAGTGTTTTATGTATTGTGCATGGTTATATCAATTGAAAAATTAACTTATTGAAAGCAATAACTGCAAACATAATCAATGATGTAAACATTAACCCAACAAATTATTTACTTTCTTAAAATATTCAACATAATTTATCCATTCGTAAAAATATTCAACATGAGTAAAATTTTCAAAAAATGGAGACTAACATAAATGTCCAAGATGTTTAGTGGAATTTTAAAATTATTTAGAAAATTATATCCTAAACAAAAATTAAAATTTCGCATTTATGTTCGTGAAATTATATAAATCTCTAAAAATTGAATACAATAGATTGAAATTAAAAAAAAAAAAAAAAACTAAATTTTATTGAGTGGCATTAATATGGATCATGATTGCTTGCTTTAAGGTCAGGTCAAATTAGCTTTTCATTATAGTAAGGGGTTGTGTAAAAAAAATTGCAAAAAAATTATCAATTTATGTGAAAAAGAAAATGACAAAATATGACAATGAGTACACAAATTTTCAAAATTTGTAGAAATTAATAACAAACATGGGAGTCTAAAAATAAGAGGTGGCATCCCAGAAAGCAATTAAAAAAAAAAAAAAATTCGATAAAAGTTTTAAAAGACTATACACACTTAATTTCATTAGATCATTCGAAACATATAAACATATGTATGGTGCAATAAATTTTCAAGTTCTTGTCAATTTATAAAAGACTATACAAACTTGGTATGGTGGAAATCCAAAATCAATATAAATTTGCAAAGTGTAAACAATTGTCAAATGACAGAGACAATTAATCGATAAAAAAAAAAACAGAATCAAAACTTAATCAATGTTCTACAGTCACCTCAAACACCACTTCTCAACATCTAACAATTTAATAGTCTTATTAACTGCAAATAACAAATAATAAAAAAAAATTGGGAATATGATGAACGAACCGATCCAAACAAATGTTAATGAAAATATAAGAAGAAATAAAGACCAATAAACTCTCTTGATGATTCTATAAATGATCAACAAATATTATAAAAAATGTAATTAAAAAAAAAATCGTTGTAAACAACATCTTTTGCATTCATGTATTCTTTTGTAAGAAAAAAATAATTAAATGGTGAATGAACCTAATCCAAACAAATGTAGATGAATATATAAGAAGAAATAAGCACCAATAAATCCTCTTGAAGAATCTTCAGCTGATCAACAAATATTACAGAAAAATATAAATAAAAACCACATTAAACAACATAATCTACATGCATGTATTATTTTGTACGAAAATAATCTATATTCATGTACAATTTTTTATAAAATAAATAAAAGAATAGAGATGAATGTAAACATGTGTTAGTGGAGTGAAGAGAGAATGTAGAGGAAGAAAAGAATTCACAAAATCGAATACCGAAACAATACGTTGAGGGAAAATTTATAGGATAAGAAAGTTGAATATGAAAAATTATTAAGAATTAATTAACATATTAAATATACATTATTTTTAAAATTATGAAAGTTTGAAAATGTATAAAAGTATAATAATGGGTATTAAAATTCAAATTACCTAATTAGGACTATTGAAAGTTTGAAAAATTAAAATAATCTTGCAAGGTTTCAACGATTTTATGATTTTGACTTTTATAATTTTGACAATTAATTTTTTAAAGGGGGGAAAACATGGAATTAGCAATCATAAAAGGTTTGACAATAATAAAAAAGGAACAATTCTTTTTATGCGAATGGTAGAGATTTTATTTTTGTAACAATAGTAAATTTAACATAATTAGTACAAAGACAAGGGAAAATTGAAGGAAAATGTTGGTCTATGCAATTAATACCAAACGGCTGGAAAAAAAAAAAAATTGAATTAATAGCCTAATTAACAGTAATTTAGAAAGTTTTCATGCAAGGAGATGATTTAGAACATCATATAAAATTCCACATTTTGTCTTTTGCATGTTTTGTTTAAGTTACAAAATATAAACACATAAGACTTATACCAAGCCATGCACTTACATAACCTATGCCATGATACATGATCAGAAAGATATCAATGTCCAAATTTGTTGTAAATAGGGGGCAAAATGCATATTAAAGTCCCTAAAGTTTTTAAGTTTATTTCGAAAGGTCCTTAATGTATCATTTTGTTTTAAATAATCCCTAATGTATCCAGAAACGTTTTCATTTGGTCCTAGGGTAACTGGAAGGTGACCGAACATGTAACGTCGTCAACCATCCCGTTAAATATTTAAATATGTTAACATTTCATCTCTTAATTAATACCACATCTAATGCCACATCACATACCCCATTTCTTTCTTATTGTTCTGCTTCACAAATGTAAAAAGAGCTTCTAATTAAGACAACACCTGACTCTTCTCTCTCTAACCACAAAGTTTTTAGCAACTGAAGGGACACACTAGGATCGCTCTCTCGCTCTCTCCAACAATAAACTTTTGAGCAAATGAAAGGAGAAGGTAGAATCGTAGAGCAGGTGAACGAGGATGATGGCATGGTTCTTCCAATAGTTTTGAGGTAATGAGCCTTCAGATTCGGGAGCTAGAATAGGCTGATTTCTCGAAGCGACTTGAACCTGGTCGTCAATTTCTACGACGTGGAGCTAAAATCGCTGATTTCTTGGAACGACTTGAACCTGGGTATCGATTTCTACGACTTGGAGTCTGAGGCCTAAATTTTGAATTAATACGAGGTAAAATTAGAATTGTGGCATAAATTTGTTGTTTAATTTTACCCCATGCTTGAATCAAGAAGCTTATCTGAAGTGATATCCTGAAATTTGCCCAAAATTCTGCTACAGTTTGTTGTTAATTTTGCTAAACCTCGCCCTGTGTTTTCAATTTGTTTGTTCTGAGATTTGCTTTTCCTTAAATGTTTGAGTTATGAAACTTGAAAAGTTAAATGTCACTGCTATGAGTTGATAAAAGAAAATGCATATACATATTTGAAATCTGTTGCTAATTGATGTGGAAATAAGAAAGGTGAATTGCATAAATTTCTTTAATTTAACAAATCGCACAACATGCGCGTGAGTGAAAGAATTTAACAGTTTGTCAAAAAAGGACTGAAAGATAGTCTTTTCTTATACATTAGGGACTATTTAAAACAAAATGATACATTAAGGACCTTTCGAAATAAACTTGAAAACTTTAGGGACTTTAAGATGCATTTTGCCTAAATAGGGTAAAAGCTAAACATGATTATGCTTAATCTCAGAATCACATGAAATAAATCACTGAATCCAAAAAATTAGGACAAAGTTAAAGGAAAATCCGATCCCGAAAGGTGAATATTATATGTTCTCCGTCTTCAAACCCCCACCAAAATAAAAATTGAGGAATCCAGCTGGAAAAAAATTACAGCAACATTGTTGTAAGATCATGCAAAGTTACAAACCGTACAAATGATAAACAACCACCAAATATGGATCATACTTTACAAATAATAAAATATAATAGTGTAATATTATGATATATAAACAATACAAACAATAAGAAATATACTAATGAAAGCATCTCTCAATTAGTGTATACAAAACTAATCCAAAGTTAATATAGCATATTTTTTCAGCTAGGAAGCTTAGTTGCTCTTTTTCTGTGAAGTCTTGGCTAGTGCTTTTGGAATCTCTCGTTTTCTTTTGTTGTTCTCACCATGAAGATTGCCTACAGTGCTCGTTGAACTCTTCATGCTGCAATAATTGCGAAGAAAAATAAGAATTGAAATCATGTTAGTTACTTTGTTTATCAAAATCTATCTATCTATATATATAAGTAAATTGAGGGTTAATATTGTAAATTACCTTTTCCCGCCTGTTTTACCCCATTAAATGTGTTTCATTGTGTTATATTCTTATGTAATTGATCCTCATCCCCACTCCCCTTATATGTTTAATTCATATATTTCTAACGTTATCTGTAAATCAAGTCCCCTTATATATTTAATTCATATATTTCTAACGTTATTTGTATATCAAGTCCAGTTCTTATGCCTTTTTTCTTGATTGATATTTATTATTTAGTCAACTAATAGTAATCATATAGCAGGGTTTTTTTTTTTCATTTTTTTTTTTTCTTAGTTGAGAAGTTATAAGTTTTTGCATTTTTAATAGTTTTCCAGATTATATCTTGAGAACAGTAATTTTCGGTTGTTTGAGAAAATATCTTCAGATTTAATAAAAATGTTTTGATCAAATATTACGACTATTTAAAGGGATTTGGGGGGTGTTTCAGTTTGCTTTTCCTAAGTGCTTTCAACTTATAACTTGAGAAATCCTACTTTGTAATGTTTGCAAAACCAACTACTATTTAAAAAAAATTCTTACAAGGTAAAAGATAAAAGCATAATTCTTTTATCTACTCAATGATAAATCTGTAAATGATATGATATCTTTTGAAAGACATAAGTGGTTTTATACCAAAAACCTCCAACTTCTACTTTTTGTTAGAACTCGCTTTTTTTCTCAAACACTACCTACTTTTTACATAAATGATTTTTATAAAATCTATAATTTTCATTAATTTTTCATAAGCAAAAGCAATTGCAAGCACCCCCTTAATATCTTCAAATTGGTTACAACTTTTGTATCATCTTTAATTATATGATTTATTTTAAATCTAATCAAATACTCTATTTATATGTTTCCTGTAATTTGGGATTTTCAGATTTTAAATTGAAAATTTGAATTGTTTATGTCTCAAATAGATATAATGAACTTTTCTTATATTGGACAAACACAATCATTACTGAAAATATACACCATGATTTAAGCATGAACCCTATAATATTTCATTCACGAGATAAAGAAAGTCTGAGGCATATTTATAGATTCATTATTATTTATTATTAATTATAAGTTTGACCTACCATTTTAGTTAGCAAAAAAGTAGCCTATATATTGTTGGTAATTTGCAGATTGAAAGAATCACGATTTCACAAAACTCTCTTTTTCTCTCTTATACAATCAGTCATCTTTTCTTTAAAAATAAACTCAATGGCTCTGGTATTCAATGTTATTATGGAGATCAATCCTTCGAAAACCCTCTGGGCTTTGAAGCTACATCTCGTGAGGTTGTACACAGTGCCGGTTTATGGGAGAAAACAAGAAATCTTCTCTTTGGAAACCGAGTTCAAGGATCGAGAGGTACTATTCTAATTTTGTATTTCAGGTTGAATAACCTCTTCTTAATCAATTTTGGTATGTATGACATTTACTGAATTCTATGACTTAAACCTCTTACCCCAACCGACCCCTCCCCACCCCAAAAGAAAAGGAAAAAAAGTAAAACAAATATATGAAATCTGAAGTCTGAAACAATTATCGTGTGAAAATGAAATCTGGATCATGTGACCAAGTTCGTGTGGACTTTAGTCGCTTGAAAATTTAAATAATTAAGGTCAATTTATTAAGCAGGTTATAGGTAATCATTGTCTATGTTTAAGTATCGTTCTCATCCCTAAACGTGCAATAGTTGTATAGAAACAGAACTTGGTAAAAAGTATTGTGTAGCATATTGATGGACGTCTCAATAATTTTTTGGTACGTTTGTTATATTAGTTAATCACACTCTGCTATTTGTCCTTCCCTGCTTATGAACATTATTCATTTTAGAAGTCTCATTTTTTAATTCTCAAACTGCCATAAACATAAACAAACGTGTACTATTTACCCAATATATAACCCCAGCAATACCTCCGCTCCTCTAGCTCAGAATAGTATCCCCGTTACACCCTTTGAAAAAATATTAAACATACAATATTAATTTGAACAAATTAATAATACTTTAAGAATTTAGTGAAACTGGCTTAGCCTGAACCAATTTTGTATGTACTCTTTCACTTTGCGTTTCATAAATGTTGCTTTAGAACCTAAAGTTATGAAATATAGTAATTATTGAATGGACTAAGTCTTCTACTGATGTCTTAAAATAATAAAATCATATAAATAAATAAAAAGTAATCAATGAGTAAATGCACTAACGAAGTAAATGGATATCTCTAAATCCGTAACTGTATTTTTCTTTTTTCATTTTTCCCTTCATCTTTGTATGTTGAGCTTTCGAGTCTTGGTATGAATATTTTCAACATTTTATTTGGTTTATTAATTTGAATACTACTTTTCCTTTGGCAATCCGTAGGGTTCGACGATTCATGGATCGATTAGACGTCCCCATATTGATAGGTTCACTTCCATTTTAAAAGTGGGTCATCTCTATATAGTATCTGATTTTATTGTGGCGGATAACGATCTTAAGTATAAAACCACTCCAACAAAATACAAGATGAATTTCTATGGGAAGACTCATGTGAGGAAGTTTGTTGATGAAGCTTTCCCGGGGGATCTATATACCTTTAAGTCACTCAAGGATATCATGAATGTTGAAGAGGCAAACGAGACAAGGCTGTTTGGTTTGTCTAATATTTTCTTTATTGTCGTGATTGTGATTTACTATTGTTTTTTGTTTTAGAACACAATAAATTTTTACTTTTTTTCGGATTTCCAGATGTTATAGGGTGTTTGGTGGCAATGCAATCACAAAAAAAAAAAAAAAAAAAAAAAAAAATGGAGTTGAGCAATGGTTCAAAACGCATGATTAGATAGTTCTCGAGGATTGTCAGTAAGTGTGATAAATTTATTATTTTTTCCTTTTTATTTTCTTTATTTTTTATTAGTATTATGATATATATATATATATATATATATATATATATATATTTTCGATTTAGGGGCATTCGTTTGACTTGCACATTGTGGGATGACTATGTGGATACTCTTCTTCCCTATCTTGGTAGGGGATTGTCTGACCCTGTTGTTGTTGTGCTTCAAATGTGTCGTTTAAAGGTCTTTTGAGGTATATATTGGTTTTTAAATATGTATATAAATGTTTGACCTCTAAATTTTCGTCTTTTGTTCATTTTACATTGTGATCTTTTATTTTTTTATGGCAGGTGAAGTGAAAGTTTCAAATACTTATTATGTAACTCAGATGAAGGTTAACTCTGGCGACTTCGAGGTTGATGAATTCTGCAAGAAGCGAGTCTATATGTTATGTTCGTGACTTATTTTGAATATTATTTTCCTTTCTTTATTTATTATTATGTTTGTTTTTTAATTCAGGCTATCCAACAATGTTTCTGGTGTGAGGGCCATTAGAACCATAAGTGATTCTTCGGGTAGTTCAGCTTCGGATGAGTTGTCCAATGGCAATGTCTGCTCGAACTATTAAACAACTGTTACAAGAAGTTGATGTAAGTTTTCTAGTTTATTTTTTTCTTTTGCATTTTTTTTGTTACATTTTAGTTTTTATTTTTTACTTTACTTACGGTGGCAAATTCATGTTGTATTTGTTTTTTAGGATGGTTTTTATTGGACTTATTGCAAAATTGTGGAGGTTGAGAATGTTGTTGATTGTTGGTATCTATCCTGCCGAAAGTGTCATAAGAAGCTAACTACCAATGAGAGATGTTTCACTTGCTTGGGTTGCAGACTAACTGATTCCATGCCTTGCTATGGGTAGGTAGTTTATTTCAACAGTAGCATTTTTATATAACTTGCTATACTAACAAAATTGTATCCCAATAATTTGATAGTATGTGATATAAGGTATTTTCTATTTGTGTCTAATAGATATAAGTAAGAGGCCCGTGTTATTGATGAGTCTGGAAATGCTATATTTCTCATTTGGGATAAGGATGGTGCTGCTTTGATTGGAAAAACAGCAAGTGAATTGAAGGATGATTTGGTATTCTTTCAATTTTTTCATCCCATATATTTGACATGTTTTGTTTTCTTTTATATATAGATTTTATTAATGTTTCTTTTGATTTTCTAATGCATAGAAGTCTGATTCTGATGCAGTTGCTGAGAAAATGCGAAAATTGGATGACAGCTATGCGCTTTTTAAAGTCAATGTCAAATTTGGATTTCATAATTCCTTCAAACAAAAGTTTTTTGTAGTAAAGTTAACCCAGGATGCTGATGTTATGGCTAGATTTTGTGCTACATACCTTAATGTCAATCAATGTTCTGATGAGGTTTCAAAGGTTCGTTCTACCGAAGATGAAGTTCAAGAGGTACATTTTTTATTGAGTTGAACTAAAATGTTTTATCGTGTGTCATTCATGATAATCAAAAGATAAGTATGGAATTCGACAAGTATGCCATAACAACTTTATTTAAAAAAAAAAAATTCCTAATCTAAGAACAAAGAAAAAACCCTCCCCTCCCCCCACGGTGACTCGAATCCAGGACCAAAGGCCTAGGTAGTAGATGCTCTGCCACTTGAGCTATCCAACTTCATCCGTAACAACTTTATTTAATATTTTAAAAAGAAAAGTTGAGACAAACTCTTCCCCTATTGTACGAATCTGCCATCGTTTCATCCAGGCATTATAACCTCTTTCATCCATACATAACAGGAATCCATCTTCTTCTCAAACTTTCTAATATTCTTCTCTCTGATTTTGTTACTCTAATTTAATTTATTCACATGTCTAGCATCGAGACAAGTATGAATATTTTTGTTGTGCTTTCAGATCTGATACTTCTTTAAGATCTTGTGCTTCTTTGTCATATTTCACAAATGAGGCAATACAGGAAAAAATCTTCAGATTCGATTTCTTCAAATTAAGTACCCAGGTTTTCAGGAATTTTCACTTTTTTTTTCCTTCTTCTTTGTCGTAGATTCGGTTGTACCATTTTCCGATTTACTTGGCTCTCCGGTTCTGGAATGTTTTCTCCGGGTATTTGCAGGTTTTATACAACTGTCCGGATGGGATTGTTAACTGGTTCCCAGTTGAACCGGCCGATTCGACCGATCCGGTTTTGATATCAAAATTTATTGGATGATGTTTTTTTGTGTATGAGTTAAAATAAATTTTATAAATTATTATTGTGAAACCATTTTTTTTATTCTGTAATTATATAAAACAATTAATTAAGTAATTATTATAAAGTTTAATATTTTAAATTCTGTTAAAAAAAATTATACTTTGAGTGAGTCTTGTGTGTTAACGGTAACACGTGTAACGGAATACACTTTTACAGAAAACATTGATACTTTTACAGGAAAAAGTGATACTTTTACTACATTGATACTTTTACAGATAAAGGTGATACTTTTTTTTTGTTAAAAAAAGGTGATACTTTTACAGATAAACGTGATACTTTTACCACAAAAAGTGATACTTTTTCCCGTCACACCGTGTGACGACCGTGTGACGGTCACATACAAGTTTTTGCCTTATACTTTTCTACCAATGTTTAAGGTGGTTTTTAGTATTTATTAAATAATATCCATCACTTATCATATGTAGTCAATTCTTTTTCGCCGTCTATGGTTCCATTTCCCCCACAATTTGCTTTCACCACATAACCCGTCCTCCATTAAAGAGAATAGAGGGAGAGGGAACACTTTTCTGGAGGAGATAGACAATGTGTTGTAAAATCACCTCTTATTTTCATCGCGTAAGTGGACAGGAGACACCGCTTTAAACTATACACTCATCAACCCCGAAAGATCAATATGTAGCTGGCAACAACAAACCAAACACGTCATAGTTGGGCCAAACCTCAATGGGTTGGGCCCAAAGGTAAACAAATACATACTTAGTATTTATAATAAAATCGGGGTTACGCCCAGAGGTAAACAAATACATACTTATTATTTATAATAAATTCGGTGCTAGCATATTATGTAAATAAAATAGCTTACCTTAGAATCATAATCCATATTAGGTGATAACAACATTCTACAAATTTGCAGCTAAGATATTGCCTTTACAAAATACAATATTCTCCAAACAAGGTTGTAGATGTATGTTGTATTGATTATGGTTATATGCATAAAGCATTGTCTTAACATCGGGATTTATTTTTGGTTATATTGTAGTCTCAATGCCTCCAACTAAAATTTCTCGTCAAATATTCATCTTCCATTTCATATGCAGAACCGATTAGGTGTATCTTATTTTGCTCTAAAAATATAGATTCTTTGTTTACAGTGTTCTTCTCAACAAACCTCCTGGGAATGAAACGGTAATATGGTTTATTCATCAATTTCATACTTTTATCTTTTTATTTCCGTGATGTTTTATTTAATTTATTTAATATTTTAATTGTTATTATTTGATTATAATATTTTATACATTCATGTAAGAATTTTGCAAAATGCAGCTTGGATCGTGAGTCGTATGTTGACATGTACAATTTTAGTTTTATAAAGTGGGATCCCTATGGTCTCGAATTACCGCAATTTGCTATCTCTTATATCCCTGTGCATCATCTTCGCGAATTTGTCCGTGCATTTCAAACTATAATTTTGGCTTACTTAATTTTATTATTCAAATATTTATATTTTTCTTTTTTTTACAAAATTAACATCTTTCTTTCTAAATTAGGATATCCCTACTTTAGTCTACAATAATTTTCCCGATGAGATAGAGTCTTCATTCACCCTTGAATGTGCAAATGGTTCCGGAGGCAAAGTTAAAGTTATAGGGAGCGAAGACCTTATTATTATCAGCGATGGCTGGACTGATTTCGTAAAAAAAATCATCTTAAAAAAATCGTGACTTTATCACTTTTGATATGTGGCTCCAACGAAGTTTGTTGTAACAATATATGATAAGAAAGTCTATTTGAAAACCGTTCAGAAGCCAATATAATGTCTCCACTGCTTACCATTGTCCATTATCCGACGAGGAAGATCATTGATGTTTGAGTTATATAGTTTTTTAATTAATAAATTAACAATCCGATGTGGATGTTATTCTCTCTGTGGTGCAATACCGGATATAGTAATTGTACCGTAGATAGAAGATCCAAATTGATGTAGGTCACAAGTTAATTCCTCAAGTTTGAAATTATTCCGACTACTACTTTTTAAAAAAAAAAATTAGTTTATGTTTAATTTATTTTATTTCTTTTAGTATCTAATCTCCCACTTATTCGTTGTTATCCTTATAAAGCCTAATATCTCAATAAGTTTGGTGTTGGTAACAACTACAAAACTTTTAGACATAATAAATTATCTAATTCCCATAAAATATTGTTTGATTGGAGCAACACTAAATAAATATTAGAATTTATTAATTGAATGCAAAAATCATATTTATATATGAATATAAATTAATAATACTTTGGGTGTAATAATTTACTTGAAAACAATGAATCTTCTCATTCTTTATAGAGAAACATGAGAGTTATATTGGTGGCTTTGATGGATTTACATCAGTTACTCCGACTTAGCATTATATTATACATGTACTTATAACAATTAATGCAGTGCATGTTTAATATTATATATGTATATATATACATATATACAAATAAATTTTCGGTGATTATGCCCATGAATATCAAATTTATGCAATCATTATATGAAAATTAAATTGTCACGCATTACTCCCTCACTCTTCCGTATTTAGATTGGGATGATATAAAATCAATCTCTAATCTAATTTCTTTCTTTCATATTTCACACAATTCTCAAAGCATAAAGAATTGTTGTTAAACGCAAGACATTTAAATCTCCCGTTAACATTATGCAGCCAATGCTAAAGGACTTCTACCACATAATTTCGCCGACGGCTGGAATTATTAGTGCAGAAGATGAAAAAAATAACAAAGTCTACTACAATATTAGATAAACGTCTCAGAACAACAACCAATGTTATTAATGGTATCGCATTATCCTCTAATTTTTTGGACTCCAAACAAATATCTTATATTGATGACAGAAATCTTTGTTTTTTTTTCTTTTTATCAACTATCATCTTTTAAATTTCTATTCTTCTAGTGAAAGTTGAAACTAGCAGTCAAAAAAGGAAAGTAGAAAATGAAAGATGAAAGAATAAAATTAAAATATAATTTACTCTGAAAAGAAGTAATGCTAGAATTGAAGATTGGAATTTGAAATTTGAAATTTGAAATTTAAACGTTGAAATTGAAAATGAAGACCATTGATCAACTCCCAAATTCTGTAGTATTCGGTTCCGGAATTGAAAATGCTGAAATAGGATGTAAAAATATAATTAAAAAAAAAATTGAAAAGAAGGTAGTTGGGTTTGTTTGAAGAATAATACTCCCTCCGTTCCATAATAATTGACGTTTTAGAAAGAAAGGGAAGAATTAAGAATAAAAAATTTTGACAAATTTATCCCTCACTTAATTATTTATCTCTCTTATATGACTCCTAAAATTTAGCATCTTTAAATATTTATCTTTTCTCTCTCTGAAATTTCATCTCTCTCGTCATCGTTGGAGAGTGAAACTCCGGCATCTTTAAATATTTATCTTTTCTCTCTCTGAATTTCCATCTTCCATCCTACAACTAATTAACATACACTAAAATTGGATGTACTAGATAATGTCTGGCTTTTAGAGCATCCATTGTATGCTTCTCAATACTAGACAATTCTGGATAATGCTATTAGCCATATATCCAGACAATTCCATAAGGCTATATTTAACTTTCCTCATTGTATCATTAAATCAAGCTATCGGTTAGAAATGTAGACTAGGGAATTCCATAAGTAACTTAAGCTATTTCTTTTATTCAAGTTTAAATTGGGGAATGAAGGAGGAAGAGGGGAAGAAAGCCTGGATTAAGGAGGGAGAGGGAATAAGGGGCGTGGAATAATGAGGGAGAGGGAAGAAGGCGCTATAATAAGCGGAATATTTTAGGAGATAAAGATTTAACCAAATAAAGATATTTCTGATAGATTTAAAAGTAGAGATTTTTAAGGATTGAGTCAGGGAGAAAACTGGTAGAATTAGTGAAAAAAATGTAAAACGTCAATTAATAAGAAAAGAAAAGAACCTCCTAAAACGTCAATTATTATGGAACGGATGGAGTAATAAAAGAAAACTTGCTACATAAGAAACTGGATATTCCAGAAAGATCGACGAGCCGTGTTTGATAATTAAAAAAAGTAGACAAAACATGATATATTATTCATGTGTTTGTGTTGTATGATGATGAAATCGACCCGTAGTACTAATTATTTTTTGAATGTTACCAAATTTCATATGTTCCAGCGATTTAAGTCGTTACCATATTTTGTTTTATATGAACTACTTGAGTTTAATTGTTTAAAAAGGGTGAAATGTGTAAAACAAAAATTACAAGAATGTTCAACATAAAAATGACATCTAAAATGTAAATGACTAGAACAATTTCCAAATTTTAAATACATTTCCAACTGAAAAAAACCCTAAAAATGAGATGATATCATATTTAGTCTAAATAATATTTAATGTATTGATAGTTAACCTATATTCCAGTTTTTACACCAATAATACTCCTAAATATATAGAATGTAAGGATTTGGGCATTTGGGGTAAGGATGACGTAAAGGGAGGGGTTCGGTTGTGGTGAAGGGTGCATAGTCATCCCCACCCACTAACCAAAGTCCACCACTTTATTATTCCTTATTTAGAAATTGATTTTTTACTAATTCTTAAAAAATTAGTGCGTTTAATATTTTAATTGCATCTTGCCATCTTAGTTAACAATATATCGTAATTATATAATTCAACACATTTTTCTGTTGGGTCTTTTATAGTATTTACCACTATTCCTATGTAACAATTAAATTTATGAAGGGAATACTGGGACCCCTAATTCCTATCATTCAATTTCATCTGCTACGACTTTGGGTAGAGATGCATCTCTAAGTACCATATCATATCCATTCTCGAGACCAAGTTTTTGCAGTGCCTTATATCGTAAGTGCTTCGTTTTTTTCTTATTATTTTGTGCATTGTTATGCTCAATTAATTTGTTTTTTTTTTTTTTTAATTTGAGAGTTGTTCAACCTACTAACTCTATATATTACATTGGTCAGTACTAATGAGAATATTTTATATATATACAGTAATTGCAAATGGAGGATCAAATCGTAATGATGTCACTCCACAGAGAAAGGTTCCGATTTACAACGAAAGTATTAACTTTCGAACCAATCTCTCCACTGTTATCAACTTGACTGACGGAAGTAGAATTTTACAATCTACATTGCCAAACTCTCAGATATCTACTATATCACCAAGAAACTGTAAATTATCTTATAATTCATTATATATATAAAAAATATGTTGCAAACTTTTGAACTTCATATAACTAGATTAGCTTATTTTTGTAGTCTCTCAAAAGCGAAAAAGAGGAAATTACTTTTCTGTAGGGCAAACAAGTAGACCGGCCATATTAAATTCAAATATTTCAAGTGAGACACCTAATGAATTAACTACCAACTTGAAGGATGTTGTTAACCCATCTAATCAACCAAGTTCTTTGTTCGCTCCGAATACAAAGAGACCAACTCATTGTATGTATTTCTTATGTTTCTCTCAGTTGGTATTATTTTTTCATTTCTTTATTTACATATTTTAGGTTTATACATCGAGCCTCATTATTATATTATAATTTTAACTTCTAATGAAACAATACGTATATGTAGGTGGCATTTTGCAGGACTTCAATGAAATTTCTGCAGTTGGTATGTGAATTTCCAATTGAATGATTCCATTAGATTAACCATTATACGAATTTATGCTTTTTTTTTTTTTTTTATCAAATTTATTGTCACTTTTCTTTTATGTTCTATCGGCGTAGCCTATTGGGATGTTGGTGGTCCAACGTACAAATGCCAATATTGTAAGGCATTTTTTTATAAACAAATACATACTTAGCATTTATAATAAAATCAGGGTTAGGCCCAAAGGTAAACCAATACATACTTATTATTTATGATAAATTCGTTGCTAGAATATTATGTAAATAAAATAGCTTACCTTAGAATCATGATCCA
Organism: Ajuga chamaepitys; assembly: GCA_958295605.1. Taxonomy (NCBI): domain Eukaryota; kingdom Viridiplantae; phylum Streptophyta; class Magnoliopsida; order Lamiales; family Lamiaceae; genus Ajuga; species Ajuga chamaepitys. The sequence continues at coordinate 38,123,298 of OY282505.1, forward strand.
TATTAAGTGATAATAACATTCTACAAATTTGCAGCTAAGATATTGCCTTTACCAAATACAATATTCTCCAAACAAGGTTGTAGATGTATGTTGTATTGATTATGGTTATATGCATAAAGCATTGTCTTAACATCGGGATTTATTTTTGGTTATATTGTAGTCTCAGTGCCTCCAACTAAATTTGCCGTCAAATATTCATCTTCCATTTCATATGCAGAACCGATTAGGTGTATCTTATTTTGCTCTAAAAATATAGATTCTTTGTTTACAGTGTTCTTCTCAACAAACCTCCTGGGATTGAATGAGCGAAATGAAACGGTAATATGGTTTATTCATCAATTTCATACTTTTATCTTTTTATTTCCGTGATGTTTTATTTAATTTACTTAATATTTTAATTGTTATTATTTGATTATAATATTTTATACATTCATGTAAGAATTTTGCAAAATACAGCTTGGATCGTGAGTCGTATGTTGACATGTACAATTTTAGTTTTATAAAGTGGGATCCCTATGGTCTCGAATTACCGCAATTTGTTATCTCTTATATGCATGTGCATCATCTTCGCGAATTGGTCCATGCATTTCAAACAATAATTTTGGCTTACTTAATTTTATTATTCAAATATTTATATTTCACTTTTTTTTTTTTTTTACAAAATTAACTTCTTTCTTTCTTAGGATATCCCTACTTTAGTCTACAATAATTTTCCCGATGAGATTGAGTCTTCATTCACCCTTGAATGTGCAAATGATTTCGAAGGCAAAGTTAAAGTTATAGGGAGCGGAGACCTTATTATTATCAGTGATGGCTGGACTGATTTCGTAAAAAAATCATCTTAAAAAAATCGTGACTTTATCACTTTTGAATATGTGGCTCCAACGAAGTTTGTTGTTACAATATATGACAAGAAAGCCTATTTGAAAACCGTTCCGAAGCCAATATAATGTCTCCACTGCTTACCATGTCCATTATCCGACGAGGAAGATCATTGTTGTTTGAGTTATATAGTTTTTTTATTAATAAATAAATAATCCGATGTGGATGTTATTCTCGTTGTGGTGCAATACCGGATATAGTAATTGCACCGTAGATAGAAGCTCCAAATTGATGTAGGTCACATGTTAATTCCTCAAGTTTGAAATTATTCCGACTACTACTTTTTTTTAAAAAAAAAATTAGTTTATGTTTAATTTATTTTATTTCTTTTAGTATCTAATCTCCCACTTATTCGTTGTTATCCTTATAAAGCCTAATATCTCAATAAGTTTGGTGTTGGTAACAACTACAAAACTTTTAGACATAATAAATTATCTAATTCGTATAAAATATTGTTTGATTGGAGCAACACCAAATAAATATTAGAATTTATTAACTGAATGCAAAAAGCATATTTATATATGAATATAAATTAATAATACTTTAGGTGTAATAATTTACTTGAAAACAATGAATCTTCTCATTCTTTATAGAGAAACATGAGAGTTATATTGGTGGCTTTGATGGATTTACATCAGTTACTCCGACTTAGCATTATATTATACATGTACTTATAACAATTAATGCAATGCATGTTTAATATTATATATGTATATATATACATATATACAAATAAATTTTCGGTGATTATGCCATGAATATCAAATTATGCAATCATTATATGAAAATTAAATTGTCACGCATTACTCCCTCACTCTTCCGTATTTAGATTGGGTTGATATAAATTCAATCTCTAATCTCATTTCTTTCTTTCATATTTCACACAATTCTCAAAGCATAAAGAATTATTAAACGCAAGACATTTAAATCTCCTGTTAGCATTATTCAGCCAATGCTAAAGGACTTCTACCACATAATTTCGCCGACGGCTTGAATTATTAGTGCAGAAGATGAAAAAAATAACAAAGTCTACAACAATATTAAATAAACGTCTCAAAACAACAACCAATGTTATTAATGATATCGCCATTATCCTCTAATTTTTTGGACTCCAAATAAATATCTTATATTGATGACAGAAATCCTTTTTTTTTTTTTTCTTTTTTATCAACTATCATCTTTTAAATTTCTATTCTTCTGGTGAAAGTTGAAACTAGCAGTCAAAAATTGAAAGTAGAAAATGAAAGATGAAAGAATAAAATTAAAATATAATTTACTCTGAAAAGAAGTAATGATAGAATTGAAGATTGGAATTTTAAATTTGAAATTTGAAATTTAAACGTTGAAATTGAAAAATGAAGACCATTGATCAACTCCCAAATTTTGTAGTATTCGGTTCCTGAATTGAAAATGTTGAAATATGATGTAAAAATATAATTAAAAAAAATCTGAAAAGAAGGTAGTTGGGTTTGTTTGAAGAATAATAATAAAAGAAAACTTGCTACATAAGAAATTGGATAATCCAGAAAGATCGACGAGCCGTGTTTGATAATAATAAAAAAGTAGACAAAACATGATATATTATCATGTGTTTGTGTTGTATGATGATGAAATCGACCCGTAGTACTAATTATTTTTTTGAATGTTACCAAATTTCATATGTTCCATCAATTTAAGTCGGTACCATATTTTGTTTTATATGAATTACTTGAGTTTAATTGTTTAAAAAAGGTGAAATGTGTAAAACAAAAATTACAAAGAATGTTCAACATAAAAATGACATCTTAAATGTTAATGACTAGAACAGTTTCCAAATTTTAAGTACATTTCCAACTGGAAAAAACCCTAAAAATGAGATGATATCATATTTAGTTTAAATAATATTTACTGTATTGATAGTTAACCTATATTCCAATTTTTACACCAATAATACTCCTAAATATATAGAATGTATGGATTTGGGCATTTGGGGTAAGGATGACGTAAAGGGAGGGGTTCGGTTGTGGGGAAGGGTGCATAGTCATCCCCACCCACTAACCAAAGTCCACCACTTTATTATTCCTTATTTAGAAATTGATTTTTTACTAATTCTTAAAAAAATAGTATGTTTAATATTTTAATTGCATCTTGCCATCTTAGTTAACAATATATCGTAATTATATAATTCAACACATTTTTCTGATGGGTCATTTATTGTATTTACCACTATTCATATGTAACAATTAAATTTATGAAGGGAATACTGGGACCCCTAATTCCTATCATTCAATTTCATCTGCTACGACTTTGGGTAGAGATGCATCTCTAAGTACCATATCATATCCATTCTCGAGACCAAGTTTTTGTAGTGCCTTATATCGTAAGTGCTTCGTTTTTTTCTTACTATTTTGTTCATTGTTATGCTCAATCAATTTTTATTTTTTTTAATTTGAGAGTTGTTCAACCTACTAACTCTATATGTTACATTGGTCAGTACTAATGAGAATATTTTATATATATACAGTAAATGCAAATGGAGGATCAAATCGTAATGATGTCACTCCACAGAGAAAGGTTCCGAGTTACAACGAAAGTATTAATTTTCGGACCAATCTCTCCACTGTTATCAACTTGACTAACGGAAGTAGAATTTTACAATCTACATTGCCAAACTCCCAGATATCTATTATATCACCAAGAAACTGTATATTATCTTATAATTCATTATATATATATATATATATATATATATATATATATATATATATATATAAATATGTTGCAAACTTTTGAACTTCATATAACTAGATTAGCTTATTTTGTAGTCTCTCAAAAGGGAAAAAGAGGAAATTACTTTTCTGTAGGGCAAACAAGTAGACCGGCCATATTAAATTCAAATATTTCAAGTGAGACACCTAATGAATCAACTACCAACTTGATGGATGTTGTTAACCCATCTAATCAACCATGTTCTTTGTTGGCTCCGAATACAAAGAGACCAACTCATCGTATGTATTTCTTATGTTTCTCTCAGTTGGTATAATTTTTTCATTTCTTTATTTACATATTTTAGGTTTATACATCGAGCCTCATTATTATATTATAATTTTAACTTCTAATGAAACAATACGTATATGTAGGTGGCATTTTGTAGGACTCCAATGAAATTTCTGCAGTTGGTATGTGAATTTCCAATTGAATAATTCCATTAGATTAACCATTATACGAATTTATGCTTCTTTTTTTTTTTTTATCAAATTTATTGTCACTTTTCTTTTATGTTCTATCGGCGTAGCCTATTGGGATGTTGGTGATCCAATGTAGAAATGCCAATATTGTAAGACATTTTTTTGGTATGATGAAAGTATACGTTCACCAAAAGATGAAGCACCAAGGTACTCTTTGTGCTGCATGCAAGGCAAAATTCAATTGCCGGAATTGAAAAGACCACCTAATATGTTGTATGATCTTCTTTCCGGTGCCAATGATAAGAGCAAACATTTCTTGAAAAACATTAGTTCATACAACAACATGTTCTTTTTCACATCAATGAGTGGTAAAATTGATTCACATTGCAACACGAGGAATTCGACTCCTATTTTTGAATTGCATGGGCAAAACTACCATTTGATAGGAAGCTTGATGACAATGGAAGGGTCGACACCTAAATTTGCTCAATTGTACATCTATGAAACCGAGAACGATGTGCCGAATAGGATAAGAGTAGCGAGGTACGAAGTTGTTTGTAATATGTATTCGGATTCCTATAAAAAACTATGACTATTTTAAAGGACTTTCCTAATATTTGATTCTTTTGACACTGATTCCAATAAATTAAAGACGAAGGGATGATGTGGCTCCCTTCATGAAGAAATTTTATTGGACTTGAAAAATATGTTAGATGAGAATAATGTTTTGGTCAAATCATTCCGGATGGTGAAAGATAAAAATCCAGGAAGAAGGTGGTTCAAACGTGAGATTGCGAATTATTGGAAGAAGGGATAAGGATGCAAGAACATATAATTTACCCGTTATCTCTGAAGTGGTAGCATTGATTATTGGAGATTTCGATCAATATATGGATAACAGAGATATTGTGGTAGAGACACAGAGTAGTTAGTTGAAGCGTATTAATGAGTTGCATGCATCCTATTTAGGTTTGCAATATCCATTACTCTTCCCTTATGGGGAAGATGAGTATAGGGACGACATCCCTTTCTCTATGCTCAGATCATCCTCGGTTGGGGGCAGAAAAAAGATCAGTATAAGGGAATCCGCTGCATACCGTCTGCATGAGAGAGAAGCCGTATTTTCTATGATTTTGAAAAGTAGAAGATTATGCAGCAATTCCACATAGATATATACTGATTGAGTCTTACAGGTTAACCTTTGTTCGTTCGCATCAAAAGCAACTCCATTGTGACATATATAAGGGTCTTAATGATACATTGTTACGTGGCGAGACCAATGCACGGAGTCAAGGGAGGCGAATTATATTACCTTCCTCATTTACAAGAAGTGCCCGTTATATGATACAAAACTATCAAGATGCTATGACGACTTGCGGGTGGGCCGATTATCCAAGACTTTCCTTAACTCTGACAAATAACCCAAAGTGGCCGGAGATAGTTCGTTTTGTTGATCAAATGAATCTTAGTGAAGAGGATCGATATGATATTATTGCTAGGATATTAAAGATCAAATTGGATGGTCTAATCAAGGACATTCGCGCTACAAGGTGTTCGGAATTGTTAAAGCAAGTAATATAAAATTGAAAAAACCACACACACATGTGTAGTATGAATCACTTTATTGAACAATTACTTTGTGTTATTCTTACGACTACTATAATAAGCTTTGTGTTTACAATTTACCATTAGATTAAGGTTTAATAAACTATCCTTGCATAATATATTATTTCATTTATTTATTACAATGATTTTTATAGTTTAGTTCTAGAAACATGGGCTACCGCATGCTCATATTCTTTTGTTCTTATCGGATGACTAAGTTTTCGTCTATAAAATGAGCAGCATGTTAAACCGCTTGATAGCGTGTTGAAATAAGTCATCTATCAACAAAAGTATATTTTTAGGTTGGTTTGAAGCAACTAAGGAGTATCCTGAGGCAAGGAATCTAACCTATGTAGAGTTTCCTCAAAGATTTGTTTGGAAGAGAGATAAGAGAAAGTGGGTACCGAGGACAAAGGGATTCTCATTAGCACGTCTACATTATGTACCTCCTGGTTGCAGTGATGCATACTATTGCAAGTGTTTGCTTAATGTTGTTCGTGGAGCAACATGCCACAGAAAAATAATGAAACCTGATAAAATACAATTTGAATCCTATCGGGATGCATGTTATTCATTGGGATTATTGAAAGACGATAAGAAATATATTAATGGAATTGTTGAAGCCAGTAACTGGGCCTCTGCCCATTCATTGAGGAATCTTTTTGTGATATTACTGACGTCAAATTGTATAAGCCTGAAGAATTATCGAATAAATGTTGGACCTATATGTCAGATGACATCTTATATCGGCAGCGCAATGGCTTACGAAACCCAGGTTACTGTATACTTGTCTTCCATGAATTTTTACTTTCTTTAAATTTTTATATATAGATTTAGTGTATCTTTCTAATTTTCAATTTTTATTTTGGTTTATGCTAGAATTACAATTATCCAAAGAAGAAATAAAATCTCTAGCTTTGATTGAGATAGAGAATTTGTTGAGAAACTTCGGAAAGAGCTTGAGAGATTACCCTCCCATGGAAGTCCCTGTAGTCCAAGATTTTGCTATTTATCAGAACAAGTATATATTTGATGAGCTTCAGTATGATTGCAAGGCATTGCTTGAGGAACATGATAAATTATTGCGAAATCTTACAGATGAGCAGCTTCATGTATATATCACCGTCATGGATTCAGTTCAAGGGAATAAAGGTGACACTTTTTTTGTATATGGTTATGGTAGAACTGGTAAGACCTTTATATGGAGAATACTATTGGCTGCCTTAAGATCAAGAGGCAATATTGTTTTGAATGTTGCTTCAAGTGGAATTGCGTCACTACTATTGCCAGGTGGAAGAACTGTTCATTCTATGTTCAAAATTCCGTTGAAACTGACTAAGAATACATATTGCAATATTGACAAAGGCAGCTCTCTTGCAGATTTGATTGTTAGGGCAAAGCTTATAATATGGGATGAAGCTCCTATGGTCCATAAGCACTGTTTTGAAGCTCTAGATTGAACGCTGAAAGATATAATGAGCGACGTTAATCCATTTAGCTTTGATATTATTTTTGGGGGTAAACCAGTTGTTCTAGGTGGAGATTTTCGTCAAATTCTTCATGTAGTTGCAAAAGGTAGCAGACAAGATGTAGTGCATGCAACTGTTAATTCTTCATACATTTGGCAACATTGTATGGTGCTAAGGCTCACCAAGAACATGAGGCTACAAAACCTTGGATCAGATCCAGATAGTTATGATCTTAAGTTTTTTTTTCTGATTGGACTGCAAGCATAGAGGATGGTACACTAGGCGGTCCAAATAATGGTATGGTTGAAATTAACATTCCGGAGGATTTGCTGTTGCAAAATAAAGGTAATCCTATAGAGACTATAGTAAAGAGTACATATCCGATGTTTTGGGAGATCAAGTGATGACTCATCCTACATGGAAGGAAGAGCTATACTAGCTCCTACAAATGAAGTCGTACAATCCATAGATGAATACATGACTTCAAACACTGCTGATGAGTGCAGAACATATTTGAGCTCGGATAGTCCATGCAATTCAGATAGTGCTTCAAGCTTATTGTATGTAGTACACACAACTGAATTTTTGAATAGGGTCAAGTGTTCTGGCATACTGAATCATGAGATAAAGCTAAAGGTTGGTACACCAGTTATGTTAATGCGAAATGTAGACCATTCACGCGATTTGTGTAATGGTACATGATTGGTCGTTACAATTCTTGGTGACCATATATCCAAGCAAAGGTTCTTTCTGGAAGTAATGCAGGTCAAAAGGTTTTGATTCCAAGAATGACATTGACACCCTCTAATATCAAAGTACCATTTAGATTCCAAAGGAGACAGTTTCCATTGATGGTTTCCTATGCAATGACCATCAACAAGATTCAAGGTCAATCACTTAGTCATGTTGGATTACTTCTGAAGAAGCCTATCTTTAGCCACGGTTAACTATCGTTGCCATATCTAGAGTGACCAATCGAAGAGGGTTGAAAATCCTCATATGTGGTAAAGATGACGAAAGTACAAAACTACCAATGTTGTCTATAAAGAAGTATTTCAAAATTTGTAATATTCAACTTTTTAACTTACTTGGACTCCGATTTATTACTTCAATTTTAATTTATTTATCTTTTGATTAATTAATATCATGATTCTTCTTATGATAAACTTCACTATTGTACAAATTATTTATCGTGTATATAGAATTGTGGTACCACACACATGATACTTTGGAAAACAAACGAAAATACGTATTAACTCGTGATAACATATTAGTGCCTATTTTATGTAATACTTCAAAAATATGTTAGATACACATATATCGAATTTCATATGTATTTGTGTTATAGTAGTATTTGTCCAATTCATTTTATAATATTTTTGTTCGATGAACAATTACATCATTTATTTTTTTATTATTAACTAATAAAATAGAAAAAAATAATATCCGTTTTCAATGCTAGTATTTAATAAATGAAACAAAATGATTGGACAAAGTATTTAGAGTTAGAAACTCGCTTTCGGTAATCAGATCTTCTATGATCTGCAACTAAAAGCCATGGGAGGTGATTGATGAAGAACTGAAATTTCATCGAATAAAAAAAATACAGATATCAAACAAAAAATGAATACTAACATTTAAACATTAAACGGAAAAATTTAGATAAACACTAACACTAAATATAAACATCACTTCAAAGAGTAGAGAGAAAAAAATGTGCTTGCTTCAAGTGGAAGAGAGAATTGACACGCTGAATTTAGAAAGAACCTACATATAACATTATGTGAAAAAAGATTGAGTATGGAATGTTTGAAAAATCATAAAAGAATATATGGAATGTTTGAAAACTCACAAAATAATGTAAGTAATAATGAAGTACATAATTTTGTAAAGGATATAACTTAACATACAACTCCTAAATTCAGGGAAGTCATTAATATCATTACCAAAAAATCTGCCGAATTAAAGGGAATAGTATTAATTAAAAATAATGTATCAAAAAAATTGGAGATGAGATGACTAAGGTCTTGATATGTGTCCTTCCGGATGTAGAAACGTATTTTGGGCGGGAAAATGCTAAGTGACTAAAAATATTAGAGGATTTTGATTTTATATATACTAGTGTAACTCCCGTGCGATGCACGAAAGTTTATTTAAAAAGTAATTATTTTAACTAAACTAAATATGAGATAATCTAATATTTAAAAATGTGACTGTTTTATCATATAAAATAAATATTTAGGAATTTTGAATTAAATATAAATAAATTCTAAGTAATATAAAAATATGTTTCTTTCACGTTATATATGAATTTAATAGGGGTTTTATCGGTCAAGGATCCAAAAGATAAGTCAATTATCAATTCCGGTTCTGAAAGATAATTTCTATCAATTTAGGGCCTAAAAGATTAGAAACTATCAATGAAAGACCCGCAAATCTAAAACCATTATAGGGCATGTTTGGAAAATTACAAAACAAAAAAAAAAAATTATTTCGAAATGATAAGTAGTGGAATATACGTCAAAAGTCTTTCACTACATTATTATTTTTAGAATTGTTATTTGATATATCTGAAATAATTAAATAATTTATAATTTATTTTCTAGAATATACAAATCAACAAAAATTATATATAAATAAGCAAAAAAATACAATTTAGTGAAATATGTATACATGAATTTAAAAATTATGAGCTCAAACAAGAAAGTACAGATTTTTTTCACAAAATAACAATTTCCCATGCATATGACTCAAAAAGGAACAAAAATAACAACTTTAAAAAAAAAAAAAAAAAAAAACTACAAATGTTTTTGAAAAAATGCATTTTTTAAGTAATGATCCTAAAAATAATAATATAGTGAAAGACTTTTGACGTTTATTTTTTTTGCTTATCACTTCGAGAAAATTTAATTTTGTTGGTTTTGCAACTTTCCAAATAGGTCCTACAATGGCATTAGATTTATGGGTCTTTCATTGATAGTTTATAATCATTGAGGTCCTAAATTGATAGAAATTATCTTTTAGGACTTAAATTGATAGTTGACACTTGACATATCTTTCAGGTCCTTGATCGATAAAACTCCAATTTAATATTACTTTTTGCATATTTATATGTATATGTATATATAGTATAAATTAGCATTAAGATAAAATATTAAAATTGAAAACAAAATATATCTATATTCAAAATGATTGTTTCTTATCTTTGACCCAAACACACATTTAGTGTGTATGTATCACTCTTGACCTATATGCCTACACAAATAGCTTAATTAATCAATAAGTAATGAAAAGTGATTTCCAAATTAATTCTCATATGTAAAGTTATATATATGCGAGAAAGTAATAGGTCCGTGATATAACAAATAAAAAAATTATAAATTAATAATCTAATAAGCTGATTATAAACCAAATATTAATTTTACTTTTGATTTAATAAAGTATGTGTTCAATTATACATAGATTGATTTTCCTCTCATCTTAATAAATGAAGAAAACTTTAAAAAATTCACGTCGGATATAATAAATTGATTAGTTCTAGTTTTAATGAGATAGTCAAGTAAAACATTTTTTTATAAAATAATTATTTGAGTGACTTTTAGTTGTATTCCGAACCAATATTATATAGTACAATCCACAATAAACGTAAACTCTAACTCAAATATCAATGAATAAATAATGAGTGACACACATACTCATGTGCATAAGATGCACATCAGTGTTAATGTACACCTTGTGGACCCCACTTATAATTTTTGCGCGCGCGATCTATATATATTAAGGTGTGTTTGGAATCACAAAATAGGCGCTAGCTTAGTTGGTAAAGGTGCGGCATTTTACCCTTCAGTGCGCGGGTTCGAATCTTAACAACACCTTTTTATTTTTCACCAACAGTATATTCAAATTCCGAGCATAGTATATGTTATAAAGCCTGAAAGTATATGAACAACACCTTTTTTTTTTTCACCAGCAGTATATTCAAATTTCGAGCATAGTATATGTTATAATGCCTAACAGTATATTTAATATTTCGATGTAGTATATGTTATGTACTTATGTTGCATGACAGTATACGTTGTTCCTTTTTATTTTTCACTAGCAGTATATTCAAATTTCGAGCATAGTATATTTTATGATGCATAACAGTATATTTAATATTTCGATGTAGTATACGTTATGTTGCATGACAGTATACGTTGTTTTAGTTAAGTTTTATTTTATACTGCGAAATTTTTTTTTTTCCAACTTACAATGCTCACAGTATATTTAATATTTCGATACAGTATACGTTATGATGCCTGACAGTATACATTGTTTTATTTAATTTTTGTTTTATACTGCGAATTTTTTTTTCCAACTTACAATACTCACAGCATATTTAATATTTCGATACAGTATACGTTGTAATGCCTGACAGTATATGTTGTTTTTGTTAATTTTTGTTTCATACTGCGAAATATTTATTTTTTCCAACTTACAATTCTCACAGTATATTTAATATTTCGATACGGTGTATATTATGATGTATGACATTATAGGTTTAGTTAGATTAATTTTTCTTGTATATTGTACAATATTTATGTTTCGAACTTACAATACAATTATTATTGCATTATAAAAAAAATTAATAATATAATTTATAAGTTTTTCCAGACTCACAGGTTAAAAGACAAAAAAATTAAAGGGCAAAAGAGAAAAGAAAGAAGAAGGAAAAGGAAAAAAAATGAAGGAAGAAGGAAAAAAGATGCAAACGGAATTGAACCATTGATCCCAAGGTTGAGATATTTAAGACTGCATTAAATACCACCAAACCACTTGCTTTTAGTGTTAAAAAAACACGCCATTAATTATATAAAATGTTCGCGCAAAAAATATTAATATAATAATAATTGGCCGGTTCAGACCGGCGATTTATTTGGGCTGAACCAGTGGGGCCTACAAGGTGTACAATAATACTATGGTGCATCTTATGCACCCAAGTTTTTGCCATAAATAATCTAATATTTTAAACTGAATATCTTATTAAATAATCTAATATTTTAAATTGAATATCTTATTATTAATTTGATGTATTATACTCCCTCCGTCCCGAATGAACTTGCACAGAGGGGTCGGCATGCATATTAAGAAAAAGTTGCTTTTTGGGATTTTGTTGACTTTTCAAAGGTTGATTGATGGTGGAGATTGAGAGTGGAGATTTTGAGGGTGGAGATTGTGTTAGAACTTTCCTTTTTAAGGGTGTGCAAGTTCATTTGGGACGGACGAAAACGGAAAGTGTGCAAGTTCATTCGGGACGGAGGAAGTACATAGTAAATAAATTAGAAATGGAATAAGTTATTTGCAACTTTTATAAAGTAAAATAAATTTTGATTCTTACCAAGTGTGACAATAACTTATCAGTTATAGTCTAAATTTTTAGGCTAAAAATGTTAATTGCGGAATTGCCCCTGATGTGGCTTTTGCACACGCACACACACTGGTGATTTAATAAAAAATAAAATGAAATGCACCTCATACGAAAATTAGGGTTTACTTTTTTCTTTTATTTTTTGGGCGAGCTACTAAAATAATTTAATGATTTGACATGTTATCTGGACAAATACTTAACACAAAAGCATTAGCAGATTTGATGATTTAATAAACTGAGTATATTTTTTGCCTTTGATTTAATAAAGTAGTATTTCATTATTTAATCAATGATCTTTCTTTTTGCATAACTTAAATAACGAAATATTTGAAACTTCATGTCAAATAAAATAAATTGATTAGCTGTATTTCTATAAAAAAAAATACTCAATTAATATTTTTATTTGAGAATTATTTTATTAATTTTAGTTGTATCCAATTCACATAAACACTCAAATTTAACTTAAACAATTAACCACCAAACAATCTACTTTTTAGAATAAAATATCTTATTATAATATACGTGATATGGATGTCAAATTGAAGATCTTGAAAAAATGAATAATTTGTTACATTATGCATAAATAATAAAAAAGAAATAAAAAGTTATTTGCATTTTTAAAAAATGAAAGAAAGTTATTAATTACCAAAAATGACTAAAACTTACCATTTATAACCCAAAAATTTAGGCGGGAAATATAGAATTATATAAAAGCTCTTCATTTGGCTTATATATATATATATTGTCATAGCATATAGAACAGTAGAATGAAATTGTTGCGTTGATTCATTGAAATTTAAAAGGTAATTTCGGATTGCATGAGACGACGTAAAATGCACATAGTTTTATTTCTCATATATTATATCATAAAAACATAAAAAAATAATGTATAAAATTATTATGTAAACGAAACTCATATTTTTCTGAATAATTTACTAACAATTGCAATTACTCGATTCTCTATAGATTGACATGCAATCCAAAAAAAAAACAGTCTTACCTTTAAATTGCTAGGATTCCGTACATATTAATACAATATATATATTAAGATGAAACGACTGATAATATAACCTAAACAATCTAATACTTTTAGTATTATTAAAAATTATACTTGGAGTTTTTACAATTATGATTTACAGATGTTCAAAACTGGGTAAGCTTGTATAAAGTAGATTTTAACAAGATAATGGTATTTTCATTATTCAAAAGGTAGAAAGTCATCTTTATCCTTTTTAGGAAAATAATGTGAAACTAAATAAAAAAAAATAAAAAGATTAAAGAACAATGATTCTTAATTTGACTCTACCAAGTCATGGGTGATGTGATGGCATTATTCTGGATGGATGCTTCATCATCATTTTATTTTCCAAACCTCTCAAAACTTTAAGACCCAATTTTATAAGTTCAAATTGGCTACATCAATAATTGTGGGTTTAAGTTAATTTCAAGATAGAGAATGAATTCCCTTTATTCTAAAATTACTAAAATAAAACTATAATAGCGACTCATATATATATTTTACATTAATAACATGTACTAGATTGAAGTAATTATTAGCTAAGAGCAGCTCTATCTAAGATTCATGATAGCTATGACCCAATAACTCCGGGTCGGACTAACCCGCCAACTGGATTAATTGGGCCCAGGAGCGCGAGTCCAACACAGCTAAGCCGGCCCAGTTATGCCTGAGCCCAATTGCGACATATTTGGAAATTGAGATCCTCATGATCTCCTCCCAACTTCCATGCAGATTTGATGGGCGCAATTGTGTTTTGATTTGTATAGTATAAATACTAGAATTGTACTCAGATTGGGGGTTCGCACTTTGTACTCTAAAACTACAGCGTGTAAGATTGAAAGGAAGATAGTGAAAAACACCTCGGCAGGTGATTGCCTCCGCCCGTGGACGTAGATCTCCGGATCGAACCACGTATATCTTGTGTTCTTTACCTTTTTTTGCGGTTGGTAGTGTCGTTGATCAAGCTTTACCCCGAATTCCTTAGATAAATGGATTGCGCTTTATCAATTCACCTTCATGTAGGTGAGGTTTGTCTGTTTATTTTTAAAGACTGAAAATAATTTACAATCACGGGTAATATATAAGACATGTACATGATACAATATTTTATAATATATATTATTTCATAAATAACATGCATTTATAGAAAAAATACAATATAAAAATCTAAGTAAATAAATAACATTAATTTGATGTACTTATACACTATAAGATATTCTTAGAAAAATGACACTGGTTCCCTGAACGTGTATGTTACTTTTTGAAGAAAAACATGAGGAGTGATTAATGTTCGGTAAAAAATTTGTATTTGAATTCGATTAGCACTTGTTTAAATACATTTATTTTTGTTTGCTCGATAACAAACAAAGTTTGAGCATTGAAGAGCTCTTTCGTTAACGGCTCGTATAAAATAATAATAATAATAATAATTTTATATTATTTATTCAACTTATTTATTTAAAATATCCATGAATTTATTGTTGAGAAAATAAAACACAAGATTTTTTTGTGCAAAACTAGTATGATATATAATATTCGAGTTTATGAACACAAAATATTAACGAACACTAAATTTAACATGCTCGATTTAAGCTTGATCAATTTAAAATTTAACAAATATTACTCGAACAATTTAAAACTTGATTTGTCTTAGTTTATGAAGAGCCGAGGGTGATATAAGAGCATGGTTACTAGAGCTCTAAATTTCTGTAAATAATATTCCATTCTTTTAGAAAAAATATATGTTATTGGTGTTTTTGGAAGACTTTAATTAGTTAATAGTAATCCAAGATTTAGAATGAATTTTGTCTTGGAGTAAAGAGTTGATTTAATGTTGTTGTAATCTCATCCCAATCCCATAAACAAGAGGCAACACCTTGAGAGTGAGTGTAAAGTCAATTACATTACATTAAAATCTCAATCTGAATTGTAGGAAGGAGGTTTCCACCCAGTGAAGGCGGAAACGGCCCCCCTCTATTAAAGACTCCCCTTCTCCTAACACACGAAAAAAGGTGAGGTAAAAACCCTTGTTGCACAAACTGTCTTCCAGCCCCAGCATTCAACCATACCCCAGAATTCACCTTTTCTTCTTTATGATTATTATTATTATTCTCTTTTTCTAATCCTAGAACAGAAGGGCCAAAAAACCAAAATATTTTCTAGATATATATTGATTTGAGTACATGATCTTGTTAAATTCTTGACTTTGTTATCGGTATTGTTCGATTCAGTGGTGGAAGGAGATGATGAACAGTGGGGCGAGTAATAACATGATGACGTCGGCATCGGCCGCGTCTGCGCAGGGCCCGGGTTTGAAGACGTATTTCAAGACCCCTGAAGGTAAATATAAGCTTCAGTACGAGAAGACTCACCCTGCCGGCCTTCTTCACTATGCTCATGGCAAAACTGTCACTCAGGTTTTGCTCAATCTCTTCTCTAGGGCTTATTTCATTGCCCCCACTTTTTTCTACGATTTCTTGCTTATTCTATCTTTGCATCCTTTGACTGCCCCTGATTTGTTCGATATTAAGTTTCTGAGAAAATTCTCTTTGTTAATTATGGGTTTCTGCTGCCCAGAGTGTGAGTTCAGAAGAGATGAATTTTGGGGATGACCAATTGATCGGTTGTCATAAGTTTTCAAGTGATTGTGGTAAAAGGTTCGATTTTTAGAATGTCTTGCTTGCCGATGTAATTTGGGGTTCTAGTTGCATTACTATTTGGAGGTTATCTTTTAGATATGTTATATAAAATGTTTGTGATATATGGAAACAGATTTCCGAAGTTGGTGAGATTTTTGTCTTTGGCTTACTTATTAGTTAAATTTTAGATGAGCAATTAATTTCCTTGCCTCTTACACTTGTTATATCTTTTTCCTTACTTGATAAGGAGGTACCATTTAGCACATTTTCCCGAGCCTGTTTCCGTAATTGTAATTTCATGAACCTGTCATAAATTTATTAAAACATCTAGGAATTTTTTGTCTTTGATTGTCTTCTAGTCAAGCATCGGAACTATGTTTTCCTTCCTGGAGAAGTAGGTTTCGGAGTCAAAGTTTTAAAGATATTATCATTATGTTTTATCAGGTGACGCTAGCTCATCTCAAGGATAAGCCAATGCAGGCATCATCACAATCATCATCATCAAGTTTGGGCGTAAGTAGTGGTATGAGGTCAGCAGCAGCAAGGTTTTTAGGTGGGAGTAATGGGAGTAGAGCACTTAGTTTTGTTGGAGGGAATGGCGGAAGTAAGCCAGTGGGTGGCGGCAGTACTAGAATAGGATCACTAGGGGCTTCAACTTCAAATAATTTGGTGGGTAACCCAAACTTTGATGGAAAAGGGACGTATCTGGTATTTAATGTTGGTGATGCGATTTTTGTGAGTGACTTAAATTCTCAGGATAAGGTATTTTTTTTTTGGTCTGCTAGACTTCACTTCTATTTTTTGAAATGTGAAGTTGAATTGATACAAGGAGTTTTCTTGTGCTGTATAGGATCCTATAAAGTCTATACATTTTAGTAATTCAAATCCTGTTTGCCACGCATATGATCCTGACTCAAAAGATGGGCATGATTTGCTTATTGGTTTAAACTCTGGAGATGGTATGCCTTTTTCCTCAGAAATTTAATTGGACTAGTATCTGCAATTAGTTTTTATTCAATAGATTTTGTTTCTGGTTTTGTAGTTTATTCAGTTTCTCTTAGACAACAATTACAAGATGTTGGCAAGAAGCTTGTGGGGGCTCAGCACTATAATAAAGATGGTGCTGTTAATAATAGGCAAGAAATTTACTCCTCTTATCATTCATTTTCTCATGCTATTTGATATCTCTCTGCCTTGTTTCATGAAATATCTTGTTTTGATAATTATAAACGCTATGATTGTCTCTTTGAGGTCATTGTCTTATTCGATGAATATATCTCTTCCATATCTAGATATGTTGCTACGCTGTGCATTTGCAGAATGATTGATTTGTCGAATTTAATGTGTTATTCCACATATGAAGTGACTAATGAACAATATGAGATTGTTGTAGAATATAATATTATATTTGCATTTATCTAATAATTAGAGAGATGTATATGGACACTAAACAATCTTTTCATTTTTCTGTATCTACAAGATTTTTGTTTGAGTGGTATGATAAGAATTGATTTCACTTTTTCCCCCTTCTCTCAAAGTTATGTTGATTCTGAAAGGCTGACGTGTCCTATAGCGTTGGTTGATATATTCTTCTTGCATAACATACTTGGTTTAGTTAATGTTGATGCATTATCGTAATTGAGAAAGAACTAGATAATCCTTTGCCTTCAGGTCATTTCATGCTAGCCATAAAAAAGAGAATATTGGTTTCTCTTTCTTGAATAGAGCGAGACATCATGCAACTTACTTGATGTTGGTAAGAAGTGGGTTTTCTCTCAAATATCACTTTTGCTTTTATGCACAATAGTCTGAGATTTTCATTGTTCGATCATGATCTTGGAGATTATTATCAATAGGATTGAGTTGATTCACTATGTTTTTCTTCCTGGGATGCACTATAGGTAATGGTTTGGAGTATATATTAAGAGAACCAATGTAAGCTATGATGCTGTGGTCCAAATATTTTTTTTGCATTTGAGCTATTTTTTCCTTCAAAGGAAATTCTTATTTTCTTGTAGTGGTAAACTTAGTTTTGTTGAACCAAGGTATTTAGAGCTAATACTTTTATCTCCCTAGTGCTATCCATGAAATTTATGCGTTGTAATGAACTTTTTTATTTGATTAAATATTTATCCGCGTAGTAGACTAAATTTAGAGTTAGATGCTGGAGAAACATATCAATTTTGCTACTATCTAAGGTTTTCCTCTTGCCACTTCAAACTAGGGGGCAATGTAGCATCATATGAAATACCTTGGAGTATTGTAGTTCTTTCCATTTCTATCCTTTTGCTCTCTGTAATTATTGGTTGGTTCTCCTTGGGGGATGGTGTTTGAGGTTGTCGAGTACTTCTAATATACTCCCCCCGTCCCGAGATAATTTGCACACCCCTCCCGGCACGTGGAATAAGAAAGAGTTGTTTTTTGCTTTTTAGTTGACTTTTTCAAAGTTGAAGATTTTAAGGATGGAGATTGTAAGAGAAATTTCCTTTTTAAGGGTGTGCAAATTATCTCGGGACACCCCGAAAAGGAAAGTGTGCAAATTATCTAGGGATGGAGGGAGTATTTTATGTTCAAGGAGATGATAAAATATGTGGCCAGCACCCCAGACAGCGCGAAAATTGATGCTCCTTGCTGGTAGTTAGTCTTGTTGGAAATCTTAACTGTTATATGCTCGCTGCTACTTTTTAATGCTTTTGCTATCAGTAAAACCAAGTTTTATTACTTAAATGTGCCTTGGCCCTTGGAGTGATTGTGACATGCCTCACACTACGCATCAGTAGATATAGTTCTTTCAGGCCGGCTAGTAGATTCACATGACCTTTCCTTAACTGGTGTGTCGTTTGTAAAAGAAACGCCGAGAATCTGGATCACACTTTGGTGCACTGCCCATTTCCTCTCACTTTGGAATAGGGGATTAGTAGAATTAAATTTATCATGGGTCACTCCCCAGAGTATTAAGGAAGTTTTGAGCAAAATCCAGGCACATAGTCAATAAGCGTGCCAAACACCTGTGGAGGCGCTGGTTCAACGCTATGCTGGTCTATTTGGTTGGAGAAGACTAAAAGACTTTCGAGAATAGTGAGGAATCAATAGAGGAAGTGTGGGCAAAAATTAAATATAGGTTTGCTTGTTAGATTTCAAGTCATAAAAATTCTGGGGGTCTATTCATTTCGGATTTGCAATAGCATTGAAATGTTATAGTTTGATAGACTGCTTGTAAAATTGCAGATGCGAAACCTCTTCCCATTGTATTATCTGTCAGCTCTTAATAAAATTTTGTATTTAAAAAAAATAAAACCATTGCTCTTTCCCTAACAAACTTAAGGTGCTTGTGGAACAAGCGCTGTGCTTGCCTAATTAATGATATTCAAGATTAAATTTTTTTTTGTTTACTCTCTCTTATGCTCTAGTGACACACACTCAACTTTCGTGGATAATAACTGTAGGCTTTAAGGTGGCTTTCTGCAGTGTGCAGCGATCATTTAGGGGCCTTAGCCGGTGATCCGGGCTCAATGAGTTGGAAGCAATGAAATACTAATATTTCCCAGTCCTCAGTCTCTTGTTTCTTAGCGGATAGGAGAATGAATTTCTTGCTTTCAGTCAGCTTATTCTGGTGATTTGTACTAGGTATGTTAGCAGTTCAAGACACTATCGTGCTCTTGTATCATAGTGAGTACAATCACCAGAATATGACTAACTGGAGAAGCTGTTGATCTAGTCTCGTAATTTTCGTAGAGAAGGTGCTGACTAGGGTTTGTGACCACATAAGTAATGGATCATTTACCACATCTAGTAGTTTATTACAGATCTGGAGTTAAAATGCTGAATTGTGAATCTTAATTTTCATCAACATTAATAAAACAGATATAGTGATGTATCCATAATACACTAAAGATCTGTCATCTGTGAAGTTCTTTTCTGAATAGTTGCCCTGTTTCCTTTTAACAGTCGCTGTACTTGTGTTGCGTGGGTTCCCAATGGTGATGGCTCATTTGTAGTTTCTCATGCAGATGGAAATATGTTTGTATATGAAAAGGCAAGTATTGAACTTTTTTTTGGATGAATCACTGTCTTTCTCGTATTGTCTTAGTTTTGGTAACACATGCAGCCTGCTCATGTTTTTCAGAACAAAGATGGTTCTGGTGATCCTTCATTCCCTGTGATCAAAGATCAAACTCAGTTCTCTGTATCACATGCACGCTACAGTAAGGTATTGGTAATTCTCTTTCATTTCCCATTCCATTACAGAAGTGTATTAATTCCAGACCTTATCATCAGCTTTGTAATTGAAAAAAGGTTGTTAAGAGATATTAGGTTCTTTATATGTGTGAAAAACAACTCTCAACTTTGGGACGGAAGGAGCATTACCAAATAAGGTTCTATGCTTCAATGAGTTGGTTGAATGAGATGGGACTCTAAAGTTAAGACAGACATAGATTACCACTCTATATATTTCTTATTAGTTGGCTTTTTAGTGCAATTGTTTACATCATGAAAGATTATTATTTCATTTGTTGCATATGTACATTATCATCTCTGCCTGTCAGATTTTCAAGTTCTGGTATTATCTTACTTCCTTGGACATCCACATCTTGGTAGCTTACAATTCTTATTTTTTGGCTGTAGATAGCACATAGTTCACGTGTCCAAATTTTCTTGCTTTTTTCATCGAATTGTTTCTCTTTGTATATCAACCGGAGATCGGTGAGTTCTCAACTGGAGTTGCCTTATTTCTAAAACCATTTTGTTCTTTGCAGAATCCAGTTGCTAGGTGGCATATATGCCAGGGTTCAATAAATGGTATTGCTTTTTCAGCAGATGGAGCTTATCTAGCAACTGTAGGAAGGGATGGTATTGCTATTGCCTGTTCTCCTTTTCGTATATAGATTTTCTTGATCCTTGTTAGTTTTCATGTTAGCTCCTCCAGTTATCCATCTCTATTCATAAAGATAAGAATAATTGATGAATGCAGGTTACCTGCGAGTCTTTGACTACAAAAACGAACAACTTATATGTGGTGGAAAAAGCTATTATGGCGCTCTTTTATGTTGTGCTTGGAGGTGAGTGTACTTAATTTTCTGTTCAAAAGATTTAAGTTTTTCATCTCACTTTCGTGATCATTGAAATGACTTGTTTTTCATTTTTGGAGCTCTATTGGGTTCCTTCTGTAAATATCACCATTTCCTAGCTGACCCCACATAGGGGGTTAAATACTTAGTTTGTTTTTTGTTGTCAAAGTCATTGTTTACAATTTAATTAGGCAGTCTGTGTTATAATAAGTTTAACTGATATCAAGTGAAACGACAGCATGGATGGAAAATACATATTAGCCGGAGGGGAGGACGACCTTGTTCAAGTTTGGAGCATGGATGATCGTAAGATTGTAGCATGGGGTGAGGGACACAATTCATGGGTGAGTTTCGATCTTGTCAAACTAAAATGTTTTGCTTCAAAATGAATGCGGGGATTCTTGACCATTATATATGTGCCCTTAACTTGGATGTGCGACATGAACGTACAAACTTTTATGATGCTCAAACCCGAACAGGAAAGCATGGGCGAGCACTATCGTTGCTTAGGTTATCTGAGAATGATTCTCTTACTCATCTCATGCTCGACTATGGCAGGTTAGTGGAGTTGCATTTGATTCATATTGGGTTGCTCCAAACTCAGATGGTGTTGCAGAAAACATCGTCTATCGTTTTGGTTCTGTTGGTCAGGTACGTCGATAGTAATATTACTCTACATTTGGTGATTCTTCAGCTAATCATGTTTACTGTCTACGTTTTTCGGTTACTTTCAACGCTTGAGGCTAAACAACTTATAGGTATTGGAGTTGTAAAATCGAACCCCAAACACTATTTGATGATTTTAAATGTGGAGATGTACCTCCTGCTTGCGAATTGTGATGCACCAGTAGGACTTGTTTCTTTGCTTTGCATCCTCGGATTCTTGTAGAGTTTGTTAATAGTTTTATCATAAAATTGTCATTGGACCCTTAGAAAACTCGAAATCCTTTGTAAGAACAAAGCTGTCTTATCTCCATTTGACGGGACCCTGAATGTTTCGAGCATGTGAAGCTCAAGAAATCCTGCAGGTTGAGAGGACAATTTTGTTTTCCCTCTTATATGCGAAATGGCTACATTTATAAATTTGACCTTTCTTGGCGTTGGTGTTACGTAACCTGACAACTTAAACATGGTGCAGGATACACGGTTGCTCTTATGGGACCTAGATTTGGGTGAGCTTGTAGTGCCGGTTCGCCGTCCCCCTGGCGGGTCCCCCACCTTCAGCACGGGAAGTCAGTCGGCCCACTGGGACACAGCATGCCCTATGGGCACCTTACAACCCTCTCCTAGCATGCGAGACGTTCCAAAGCTGTCTCCACTTGTAGCTCACCGTGTCCATACTGAACCTCTTTCAGGTCTCCTCTTCACCCAAGAATCAGTCCTGACAGTTTGCCGGGAGGGCCACATAAAAATTTGGACGAGACCCGGTTATTCTGAAAGCCCATCTAGCAACTCAGATCCTTTACTAAGCAGCAGTTTGAAAGATAAGGCATCATCGAATTCTTCAGGGAAGTCGGGTGGTGGTTCTAGTTATAAACAATGATGAATGGATAAAGAAAGGTTTTGTGATTGTAGTTGGAATTGCAAGGGCACAGTGAAAGTGACGTGCTGTATGATTAACTGACAAAAGAGAGAATGTATAGGCAGAGGGGTGAAAGTGCAGCATGAGAATTGAGATTGCGCAACCCAACTCCCTTTGTAAGTATGAGAGAGAGCAATGTTTTAGTTACCAATGAAAATATAATATAAGTGTTGAGCTGCGACCCCTCCAAAATGCTCTCCCTTTCTCTCCTTATTATCTGACTTCCAATTTTGGCACAGGGTTAGCTAGTTTATGATTATTACATATTTTAAGTTTGATCGGCTGAAAACACCTTACTTGGTAGATAATTCTTTTTTTCGTTTTTTTTGGTTTGTGAGCCATATATATGATGTGAGGTGAGTGTTTGGTTGCCTGAATTCATATTTCCTTGTCTGTACTGTAAATTTGGAACACACTTTGATTCATTTGTGCTTTTAGTTTAACCTCAAATTCTATTTCCAGTTTCCGAAACAGTCTTCTGCCATTTCCTTCAAAAAAACTTGTTTGTTTATTAGTGTTGGGGTGATGATACACCAACATTTTTAAAATGGGAAAATGAGGTGTTCGGTCATATTAGTTGAAGATGTTTTGATGGAACATGTTTTACGTTCCTTGGGGACCAAGTGACTGAGCGAATGTTTTAGGGTATAACATACATCCCCTCCCCTACTCTTGAAAAATGGTGTAATCTGACTTATGGTGTAGAAATTGTCTTAGAGGCTATTTGACTAAACTTATAAGCTCCTCAAAATATTTTATAAGGAGTTTAAATGTGTTTTAGCAAAATAAGGTCTTAAACATAAGTTTCCAGAACTTATAGGCTCAAAAGTAAATAAGTTATTATATTGTCAATCTTATTTTATTTTGATCTTAATAGTTATACTAAAATTTTATATGCTACACACCATACACTCACAATACACACTAAACACGTCACATTTCACACACACTATGCAGACTATACGGACTAAACATTACCCACACGCACACCACAAATAATACACGCTTTTCACACTAGTCAAAATGTGTGATTTAGTTTTCCGAATTCATGTTGAATCACTACATTCAATTGCATGCTTATAAGTTATTTTGTCAAAACACTTCATTAATTTATAAATTCTTGAAAAATTGCATCTTATAAACTCTTGAAACAACACACTTTAAAATTTAGTTCTGCCAAAAATTCGAATAATTATCAATGAATGCCCGGTGTCGATTTAAATTCTTCAAATTCTTTGATCGGAATCAAATATTAACTTGCTTGAATATTCCTTACAGTTGAGCTCACAATTTTGGCTTGGCTAACTATGTTCCTGCACTACTCTATTATGGACAAGCCTTTGCAATACGTTATTTATCCTAGTTTGGGGTCCTTATAAAGGTTCTTTTGGATTAAAGATTTGGATGATCCATGACACTAAAATCCTTGCTTACAGACCTCGATTTCAAAAAGATTTGAGTGAAAAAGAACTGGTCATTCTTTCACATTGCAATAATATAGTTTTCAAGTGAAGTCCTGCTCCTCTATCTCATAATATACACTCTTTAACATTATTGTCAATTCACCATATATCTCACCCTATTGAAACATCAACCAAAAACCAATATATGTGGCACCCGATCAAGAATGAATGTCAGACAGATATATATATTTACAGAAATTTGTCCCATGTTTATCCACGCAACTCACATTTGCTTCTTTGCCACCATGAGTTGCTATTCTTTTGGTGTCTCCTGCACATCATACTGTATAGGTCTGGCTTACCTTGACTCCATCCGATGTGGTTGTGAATCCGTTTGGCCTACATCACCACTCTCAGAAGCTTCGTTTGACTGGTCAGAACCCCGTCGAGAAATTGGCCAACCGTCAAATGTTCTTCTCCACTTGAGAATCTCAAAAATAATGGAAGTTCCACACATTACCCCTCCAAAACCAGCAAATGTTGCTAGAAGAACTGATAGAACCGCTTGGACATGAAGCTATATAGATCCAAAGCATACACAGTTTCGCATTAGAAATAAAACCTCAAAATTACCTCTAGAAAAATTATCGTAAAAAGTGCTGATTTACAGTTGAATTGTATCTTACCAGAGAGTAAAATATGTGTGCAAAAAGAACCACCAGTGCGAACTGAATAGTAGCATATATCCAGGCATAGTTCCTCCTTACTACACAGAAAGATCAGGAGAACTGAGTATTCAAAGAGAAGGGATAACAAGTGTGATATTTTGACGCGTAAAATAGGCATACCCATGGTAGTGGATGTCATAGAAGCAAGGAGGCCTAATATGCAGGAAAACGGCAAAGATATGGCGATTGCGCTGGATCCCATTTTGTGAACCTGCATCGTGACAACTACTAAAATCATCGCTGGAATTTGTAAATACAAAAATCAATTGTAAAAAAAGACCACTAAAAGGACATTTATTTTTTAGAGGACACATTATTTCACTTACCAAAAGCTGCTCCAGGAAACAAAAATACGCGAGCATGCTAACGATCACAAGAATAGGAACATCCTGCCAAACCCTATATTATATTTGCATTAGCTACCAAACTTAGATAACTTGGGTTTGATAACCCTAACCCAATATTCTATTAATTAGTTTAGCTGAAAAAAAACTTTGCTACTTGCCTGTATCGACCCACTTCAAGAGGCTGAGTTCCTCGAGTTTGAGTGTTTTGGATACGTAAAAGCGTGACAGATAAATTTTTGACCTCTTGCTTGCAGACATCACAAGTCTTGTTCCCTTTTATGCTAAACCATTTGATGGCACATTCCTGGTGGGCCAGAGCTAGTTCGCCTTTACAGCTGCATTCCATCTTTAGGGTGTCTGATTCTTCACCAAGTTCGACCAAGCAGATTCTACAGACTGCTTCTTCTTGAGGGATGTCTTCAGTATAATCGTTATTTTCATCTGAACACAGTGACTAAGATAAGTTGTAGGATGGCTATCAGAAATCCCTCTAGTAGCATAAAAGAAATACAGTAAGTATAGTTTATTTAATTTCACATCGTGTGTTTACAGACTTCAAAAGAAATAAAGGTATATGTATAATTTCACATCATCAATCGTTTGAACTCTGGACGCAACTTAATAAGTTGTAGGACGGCTATCAGAAATCCCTCTAGTAGCATAAAAAAAGTACAGTAAGTATAGTTATTTAATTTCACATTGTGTATGTAAGTATAGCTTGTACAGACTTCAAAAGAAATCAAGGTATATGTATAATTTCACATCATCAATGATTTGAACTCTGGACGCAACTTGCTTTGCAGGAAATCCATCACGCTAGACGCATATAATTTGAAAAACAAAACTTGATTTTGTCTCGGTATGCAGAGTCACTTTTACGGGTCACACAGTTTGTTGTGCTCATGTTCAAAATTTACTTTCTTGCATTTTGGCATGGTCAATAGAAAGTTTCAGCAAAATTTACTTTCTTGCATTTTGAGCATGGTCGGTGGAAAGTTTCAGCTTGCATGTTATGGAAGAATTCAATTCTTTCAAATCCAATTGTGCTCATTACTTAAGACTTTGTATTCCTAAAGAACATTACCAAATTAATTGCCACACCGATTGAAAGACTGGTAGGATAAACACACTCATATCTCTAGTACTCCAGTAGTAGAACCAAAAAAAAGACAAAGACGCACGATTAACAAGCAAGCCCCTGAACTCAAAGTTGGAAGGCAGCAACCTTAACCATTTGATGCAAAAACTTACCTATACCAATTGTAAAACTGGGAATTGATGTTGCACCAGTATGTTCAGTGACTCTTGGAGTAGTAGGAATTACACGATATACACTGCCTAAATAGTCCATCTGCTTCAAGCTTCCTTCTTTATTTAATGCAGGCACTGAACGCGAACGATGTATTGGTAGCTCGTACCCACCTTTCTGCACAATGATGAAATCTGTAAGATGTGACAGAAGATCATAAATTGATTCAACGAATGTTGCTTCATATTCCTCACTGCGTTCGAGTCCTACGGAGAGGTCCATTAGAGATCAGAAATTGTTACAAATGCTCTACTAATATGATATCCGAGAACATCATCAAAGAAGATCGTCTATAACATTCTTCAGTCAGAATTTCCTAATAAAAAATAAGTCTACTCTGAGACTCTAATTGAAATGAGGAAGTACTCACTACAGAATCAACTGTCATTCCTCCATGAGCAGACTCAGGATTGGAGTGGAAAATAGGAGAAACTGGTAAAGACGATGTCCTCTTCATCTTGGGTCCAAAAAGCTTTGTAAGAGAGAACGTCCTAGGAATTGTTGTCTTCTCAGGGGAAACTCCCAATGCCAGCATGGCAGCTTTTTCTATCTCTGAGTTTGTATTCCGAAATTTGAAGCTCATCCTGGGAATCAAATTTTTCATAGCTGATTTTCCTCTGGACGATGAAGGGCCTGGCGACTCGTTGACCTTGACCCAAACAGGGCTTGGTAATGGGGAAAAATTAACTCGTTTGGGAGTTGGAATTGGTGAAGGGGGCATGTTTATTGTCACGGAATCCTCCATGTATGTGCAGACTGTTTCGTTGGGTATATTCAAAGTCAGGTCTTGCCTTTGTTGTCGCTGACTGCTTGTTGGTTCGTCGATGACTATTTCACTTAATTTTCCAACCTGGTAATGATAATGAATAACCTTATAATCAAAATTTTAAGGATCAAAACAAGAATGTTTCTCAACTATCAGAACATTAAATTCAGTTATTTATCATCATATCGAATTCTAAAGCAAAAAAATAAGAATCATATAAGATTGCAAATCTGTACAGGTTTGTGTTGCCATTGAATCATCAAACCTTATTTACACCAGAGTCAAATTGCATAATTTTCCACTCTCTAGAACCAACTCACAAAAACCGACACTCTTAATCTACATGAGGTTGTCTTCCAAACAATGAGTACGTTCCTAATTCCTGAATCCAATCATATAAACATCAATTGACATTTGTTTTTTTTCACAAAAGTAAAAAATAGGTTGAAGAATCTGAACCAAAAGATTATAAAGCTGCGTTTGTGTAATCGCAGGAAAAATTTATAGAAGAAAAATAAAAGTAGGCATGGAAGCAAATAGAGAAATACCTGTGGGACGAGATGAGGAGGCGATGGTTTAACAGAGTCGTCGTTACTGGAAAAGCCCTCATCAGTTTGTTTGGAAGCAGCGTCCATAGTTAAATTGAGAGTAGAGCTTAAACCCAGAGAATATAAGAGAGAGAAGGGAGCAGCTACGATTCGAGCCGAGGTAGTAGACTAGTAGTAGTAACTCACAATTATGTTTCGCCTTTCTTTATTTGGATATCCTAAATTTCTGGTTGCCGGAGTCGCTCAAAAATTGCCTCATCCGCCGCCTACCCTTACACTATGGCCTCATAACATGTTACGTTAATTCTTCAATTATTTAATATCAATATATATCTTTCATTTGTTAAGATATATTAGTTTACTACTCCCTGCATTTCATAAAAAATGTCATTTTAGACACTATAAAAAATTTCACAATAAATGTCATTTTACTAAAAAAACTACAATTCTTCCAATATTATCTTAAACAACCTACTTAATTTAGTTGATTACTTCTTTATTTCACAAAACATACCAATTAAATATCAATCCTTAATTCCTCAAAAAATAGTTAAAATGACATTTTTTATGAAATGGAGGGAGTATTAATTAGGATATGGTTTGATTTAATTCCTATTTAGTTTAGACTAATTTCTTAGGGCCAAAGGTATTCTCCTAGTATAAATAGGAATCTCCTGTGTTGTATTGATTGGTTGATTTTAATGTAGGTAAAGTCTTATGTACGCTAGTTATATGGTGCAATTCGAGTTGAGAATGTAATACCTTTATCCATAAATAATAATACATTTTTTTCCATATTTAGAATTGCACGGATCTAAAATCTACTATTTAATGTAAAATATAAAACAAGTTTCCTCCTAATTTATACTATTTCCATTTTTTTTAGTTGTCATTCTAACCTTTTGTGGAAAATGTTAACAATATATATAAATGATTAAAAATATTAAGGGATTTTAGGAAATTAGTTGAGGGTTGATTTATCAACTCCTTAATTTTCTTATCCAAAATTAGAATGACAATTAAAAAGAAGAGGAGGTAGTATCTCTCTTTGGTTTGAATTTTCTATCATATTTAATACAGGATAGAAACTGTTAAGTGTATATCCTTGCTAGAGGACAAATGGTGAAGTGCCTTCTCATTTCTTGGTTTCCTAGCACTATGTGTATCCCGTAAATTATTTTTTAAATATACCAGGTAAATATTTTGGAAATTCCGGCATAAAGTCGCACGCATAAGATTATACAATTACAAATTGAAATGCGAGACGACTTTGTGATTATTTTATTTTATTAAAAAATTCATGCAATTATGTATTTTTTCAAACTTAAAAAAAAAAAAATTACCCTAAAAAAACAAACTTATAAATTTGTGTGGCATTTGTATGATTTCCCCACTAATATTGAAGATTATTTATATTTAATCTATTTTTCTGGTAACTAAATATGTTCTGAAATGAAAAATCTTAAGTGATATTTCTCCATACGGATACTCTAAAGATTTTGACCATAAATTTTGAGAAAAAGAGTAACACATTTTACATATGAATATAACATAATGTGAAATTAATAGACTGAAAAATTGAGGATGAAGATTTTGGAGGATTGAATTAATCCTATTTTGCATGTTTTACTGGAGGTTAAGAATATTTTGAGTAATTATCCATTGATATGTATGTATGTGTGTTGTGTGTTTTGTTTTGTAGTTTAGGTGCATCTTCTGTAATTCCGTTTGTTGGACGGAAAGGTGGTGTCTGTCTCTTTATTTACACGGATTTTGTCCTTAATCATCAACAAGACCAGATTTTGTTTTTTTGTTATAATACTTAAAAACCTCCCAATTTGAATATTATTGGGAGAAATTCAAATTTGTGATACATGATGACACTTCCCCACCTCAGAAATATATGCAAATTGGATGTATGGTTAAACTAGTTGATAATATTCAACTTTCAAATCATATTAGTTTTGTCAATGGGCATTTTAATTAATATTAAGAAATTGGATCTGGTTGGATCACCTCTCTCCTCTGCATGTCATTTCCTTTGTTTTCTATGTTGGAAATTAATAATAATTAAAGTGTAGATAAGACACTTTAATGATATAATTAAGTGGTCGGAAGTTTAATTTTGTAGGAATTAAACTACACACGATTAATCTATGGAGAAAGTAGATGATCGTAGGGTTTTAATTTACTCAAAACCGATATGTGGTGAGTGAGAAATTAATACATAAAGTTTACCACTTGATTATGTATTAAGTGTAGGATTAATAACTAAGAGCCCACATTGGTTTAAATGCTCTTTAAGTTAGTGTATATATATGAAAGCTCATCATTAAGGTGTATCAATTATACATGTGAGGGAATCCAAGGGAAGCCCATACGCTCGCTCGCTCGGCACGGCCACGCCTCGCCTCGGGCCTTGCCTCGGCCGAGGCCCAAGTAACTTTTTGGAAGCCCAAAATCAATTAGGCTGACAGATGAGCTTCAGGAGCCCATGGGTTTGAATTTAAATTCAAACATGTAACAGTATTATGGGCTGTTAAAGAGTATTAAACAATTGGGCCGTTACTAAGCCCGTAACAGCCAACAATTCTTGCATGCAAACAAACACTGAATTTTCACCTGAATCTTCTCATCTTTATCATTCTCTGCATTTCATCTTTTCTCCAGTTTAGAACTCGAACGTCTAAAGTTCGCCGGAGCCTTTTCTGTTAGTGGTGCTACTACAGAAAAGGATGTAAACCGTTATATCTTTGGGGTCTATTACTTCGTTCCGTGAGCACTAGCCGGGAAGTAATTTGTCCTAAGGACAGTGGTCTTCCACGTCTCGGTTTATTCTTTTTGGTTTCTGTTTCATTTCTGATTTTCCAGAACATTGTAGTAACAATCTTAGGACAAATTATTTTATCAAATTTCTGGAAAATGTCGGCCAATCAGAATGTTCCCGCAAGAGTTATCCCTACTCCACCGGCTAACTCAGTTGAAAAACCGGAAAAATTTTCCGGCGACAATTTCAAGAGATGGCAGCAAAAGATGCTGTTCTACATCACTACTTTAGGATTTGCTTCATTTCTGAAGGAAGATCCTCCGGCTGCTCCTGCAGAAACAGATGAAGATCAACAAAGGCGAATTGCTTTTGATTCATGGTCACATGGTGACTATCTCTGCAGAAACTATGTGATGAATGGACTTGCTGATCCATTGTACAACGTGTATCAAGACATTAAGTCTACAAAAGAGCTGTGGGATGCTTTGGAAAAGAAGTATAAGACAGATGATGCCGGCACAAAGAAATTTGTGGTGGCTCGATTTTTAGACTTCAAAATGGTGGACAACCGTTCGGTTGTGGAACAAGCCCAAGACTTTCAGCTCATAGTTCATGCAGCTTCGGCTGAAGATATGAAACTTCCAGTGCCATTTGTAGTGGCAAGTTTGATAGAAAAACTACCTCAGAGTTGGAGTGACTTCAAGAACTATTTGAAGCATAAGCGAAAGGAAATGACGGTAGAAGATTTAATCCTTAAGCTGAGGATAGAAGAGGACAACCGGAAGAATGAGTCCAGGTTTCGGGCTCATGTTGATGCAAGGGCAAATCTTATGGAGAGGGGTTCTTCGAGTGATAACAAGAGGAAACGCCCCAATGACAACAACAATCAAGGAAACCGTGCGCCAAATAACAAAGGTAAACAACCTGCTAACATGACTAGATTTGCAGGTAATTGTTACAACTGTGGAAAGCCTAACCACATGGCGAAAAACTGTAATCTGCCGAAGCAGAAGAAGAAGAAAGTGACAGCTAACGTTGTTGAAGAGAATGAGTTGGATCTCACTGCGGTAATCTTTGAGGCCAACGTTGTGGACAATCCAAGAGAATGGTTTGTTGATACAGGAGCCTCTTGTCATGTATGTTCTGACAGAGAGGTCTTCTCGAGTTATAAGGCTTCTTCCGGGAGGAAGCTTCATATGGGAAACCAAGCCTCTTCAGAGGTGGCCGGAGTGGGCAACGTAGTTCTGAAGTTAACTTCTGGAAAAGAGCTCACTCTAAAGGATGTACTGCATGTCCCAGACATCCGGAAAAATTTGGTTTCTGGTTCTTTGCTGGTAAAGCATAGGTTTCGTCTAGTTTTTGAAGCTGACAAGTTCATACTAAGCAAGCAAGGAGTATTCATAGGGAAGGGCTTTGTAGTGAATGGATTGTTCAAAATGAATGTAATGGCCAAGCGCCAAATGAATAATGTAACTTCTGCTATGAATGAAAAAGCATCAACTTCTTCTTACTTGCTTGAGTGTTCCTCTTTATGGCATTCTAGATTAGGACATGTTAATCTCAATGCTATAAAATGCTTAGTAAATTTAGATTTGCTAAAACTGAATGAAATTAAATCACATGGAAAATGTGAGGTATGTGTTGAAGCTAAGATGGCTAAATTACCTTTTCATTCAGTAGAAAGGAGCACAATACCTCTAGAATTAATACACACTGATGTGTGTGACTTGAAATTTGTGCAGACTAGAGGGGGTAAAAAGTTTTTCATAACTTTTATAGATGATTGCACAAGATATTGCTATCTTTATCTTCTTAGAAGTAAAGATGAAGCAATAGATGCGTTTAAACACTACAAAGCCGAAGCTGAAAATCAACTAAGCACTCGGATAAAGATAATCCGAAGTGATAGAGGTGGTGAATATGTGGCTCCGTTTGAAGAATTATGTGCTCAAAATGGCATAATTCATCAAACTACAGCTCCGTATTCTCCACAATCCAACGGTGTTGCAGAACGCAAAAATCGTACTCTTAAGGAGATGATGAACACTTTGTTGATTAGCTCAGGATTACCCCAGAACATGTGGGGGGAAGCTGTTCTTACAGCTAATTATATATTGAATAAAATTCCACTAAAAAGAGTTGACAAAACTCCTTACGAAATGTGGAAAGGGCGTAAGCCATCTTACAAATATCTCAAAGTGTGGGGGTGTTTGGCTAAGGTTGAGGTGCTGTTACCTAAACAAGTGAGAATTGGCCCTAAAACGGTTGATTGTATATTTGTTGGGTATGCACTCAATAGCAGTGCGTATAGATTTCAGATTCATAAGTCTGAAATACCAGATATGACTGTTGGAACAGTCATGGAATCAAGGAACGCAGTATTCTTTGAAAATATCTTTCCTTGTAGAGAAAGATTGATAGAAAGTGAAAATCAAGGAATTACTTTGGAAAAAGGAAGTAGTTCAAATCTAAAAAGAACTGTTGAAGCTACAAGTAGTTCTCGGATCTTAGAAGAAGAGGAAACGAGACGTAGCAAAAGAGCAAAGACTGCAAAGTCATTCGGTCCTGATTTTATCATATATATGTTAGATGATGAACCGAGATCGATAAAAGAAGCTCTGTCTAGTCCAGATGCACCATATTGGAAAGAAGCAATCAACAGTGAAATTGAATCCATCATGCAAAATCACACGTGGGAGTTAACTGACCTTCCGTCAGGGTGTAAACCTTTAGGATGCAAGTGGATCCTAAAGAAAAAGTACGAAGCAGATGGTTCAATAGATAAATACAAAGCTCGTTTGGTAGCTAAAGGCTTCAAACAGAAAGAAGGTGATGACTTCTTTGATACTTACTCCTCTGTGACAAGGATCACATCCATTCGAGTGCTTCTTTCGATTGCTGCAATACACAATCTTGAGATTCATCAAATGGATGTGAAGACTGCATTTTTAAATGGAGAGTTAGAAGAAGAGATCTATATGCATCAACCCGAAGGGTTTGTGGTACCGGGACAAGAAAATAAGGTATGTAGACTAGTAAAGTCGTTATATGGTCTCAAACAAGCGCCAAAACAATGGCACTTGAAATTTGACACTACAATGTTGTCAAATGGTTTCAGGAACAACGAATGTGACAAATGTGTGTACATAAAAGGTACATCAGAATCATATGTCATAGTATGTCTATACGTAGACGATATGTTAATCATGGGTAGTAATCATGAGATAATCATGGATACTAAAAGAATGTTGAAAAGGAATTTCGACATGAAGGATATGGGTTTGGCTGATGTGATTCTAGGAATCAAAATAGTTAGGACATCAGAGGGAATTGTTCTGACACAATCTCACTATGTAGAGAAAGTACTCAGAAAATTCAATGCCTCTGATGGACCACCTGCCAAAACACCATTAGAATTGAATGTTCATCTTAGGAAGAACATGGGTGAACCTGTAGCTCAAGTTGAATATGCTAAAGTAATAGGGAGTCTTATGTACATAACGAACTGTACTAGACCGGATCTTGCATGTTCGGTTAACAAAATGAGCAGGTTTACAAGCAATCCAAGCCAAGAGCATTGGAAAGCATTGACAAGGATTCTGAGATACTTAAAGTATACTCTTAATCATGGGCTTCATTACACGAGATATCCTCCAGTTATTGAAGGATACAGTGATGCGAATTGGATTTCAGACACTAAAGACTCTTTTTCCACTAGTGGATACGTATTCACTATTGGAGGTGGAGCAGTGTCATGGAAATCTACGAAACAAACGTGTATAGCCAGATCCACCATGGAATCAGAATTCATAGCTTTGGATAAAGCTGGTGAGGAAGCAGAATGGCTTCGAAACTTTTTAGAAGACATTCCATGTTGGAGTAAACCTGTACCGGCCATAATGGTTCATTGTGACTGTCAAGCCGCTATAGGAAGAGCATTGAACACTATGTATAACGGTAAGTCTAGGCATATACGCCGTAGACACAACACCGTAAGACAGTTGATCTCTAGTGGGGTTATCACAATAGACTATATAAAGTCTAAAGATAACTTAGCGGATCCGTTGACCAAAGGTTTAAACCGAGATCAGTTGTTCAAATTGCGAGAGGGAATGGGAGTAAAATCCACCAACTAAAGAACAATCAAAATGGATACCCAACCATGATGAGTGGAGATCCCACAAACTTGGTTCAATGGGACAACTAAGTTTTGAAAGTTCAGAGGAGGCACTTGGAAGAATATGTCTTCAAAATCCATCCCTAGAACACAAGATAAGTGCGTAAAACCTGTAAACGGTGGTAGAGGATAAGTCTTATGATTTTTAATGACTTCGAGAAACCTCAAGGAGGTAGAATAGTACAGGATATTCGATAAAGAAGTCACCTATGTAAGTGTGAAGTAAAGGGCCGCTTCAATTGAAACACTTATGAATCCAAAGAGGGTCCATGGCCGAAACGGACCAAAACGTGAGAACAAGGATGTTCTGGTCAGTATTGTGTATTCATTGTTGACTAGGTACACACTAAGGAGGATTGGTTCAAAGATTAAGAAATCTACCAAACCACCGGTGTATCCGACAAATGAAATACTATGGAAGGTTCAAAGTCAAAAACTATTTTTCCTTAGGCAGTACTGATCACTAAGAGTTTAGACTGGAGATTCAATTCATACATGCATTAATTTTCACTCATGTGGGGGATTGTTGGAAATTAATAATAATTAAAGTGTAGATAAGACACTTTAATGATATAATTAAGTGGTCGGAAGTTTAATTTTGTAGGAATTAAACTTCACATGATTAATCTATGGAGAAAGTAGATGATCGTAGGGTTTTAATTTACTCAAAATCGATATGTGGTGAGTGAGAAATTAATACATAAAGTATACCACTTGATTATGTATTAAGTGTAGGATTAATAACTAAGAGCCCACATTGGTTTAAATGCTCTTTAAGTTAGTGTATATATATGAAAGCTCATCATTAAGGTGTATAAATTATACATGTGAGGGAATCCAAGGGAAGCCCACACGCGCGCTCGCTCGCTCGGCTCGGCACGGCACGGCACGGCACGGCCACGGCCACGCCACGCCTCGCCTCGCCTCGGGCTCGGGCTCGGGCTCGGGCTCGGGCCGGGCCTTGGGCCTTGGGCTTTGCCTCGGCCGAGGCCCAAGTAACTTTTTGGAAGCCCAAAATCAATTGGGCTGACAGATGAGCTTCAGAAGCCCATGGGTTTGAATTTAAATTCAAACATGTAACAGTATTATGGGCTGTTAAAGAGTATTAAACAATTGGGCCGTTACTAAGCCCGTAACAACCAACAATTCAATGACAGAATTAATTCTGTTCTCCCTATAAATACATGCTTCCTGCATGCAAACAAACACTGAATTTTCACCTGAATCTTCTCATCTTTATCATTCTCTGCATTTCATCTTTTCTCCAGTTTAGAACTCGAACGTCTAAAGTTCGCCGGAGCCTTTTCTGTTAGTGGTGCTACTACAGAAAAGGACGTAAACCGTTATATCTTTGGGGTCTATTACTTCGTTCCGTGAGCACTAGCCG
Source organism: Ajuga chamaepitys (assembly GCA_958295605.1). Classification (NCBI taxonomy): domain Eukaryota; kingdom Viridiplantae; phylum Streptophyta; class Magnoliopsida; order Lamiales; family Lamiaceae; genus Ajuga; species Ajuga chamaepitys. The sequence continues at coordinate 38,159,568 of OY282505.1, forward strand.
GGAAGTAATTTGTCCTAAGGACAGTGGTCTTCCACGTCTCGGTTTATTCTTTTTGGTTTCTGTTTCATTTCTGATTTTCCAGAACATTGTAGTAACATTCTACTCTTATAATAAACTTGTTACTACAAAATGGCTACATTGTTATGGCGTAAGAGGATACGACATGAGAAGTCGGTGACTGTATTTAGAGAAGTTAGGTGACATACAGAGTTAGCTACTTGTAAAATATAAAATATTCATTTCGTAGGTCTCTTTCATTTTGAAATCAAGTTATAAAAAACTAAGAGCCCGTTTGATATGGAGTAAAAGAGGCTTCATTTATTGAGATATGCATATCATTCAAGATTGTCAAACTTTCTCTTTCTACTTTTAGTATATAATATCATAGTACAAATATGCATATATTTTAGGATCAATTTTTTATTTTTTTTGGGGATCTTGTTTCCACCTCTCCGTATATAATTTCAAGTTGTACTGCTACATACAAGGAATAAAAAATATCACATGTTATTCTAGTAATACTTGATTTCATCATGGCATCAAAGTAGGCTGTAACCCAGTACCACTGAAGCTTCCGCAACATTTTTTCATCTTCTTAAAACAATCCAATGGCAAAAGATGGTGACAGCAGTAAAGTCGGAACTGCCATTGACGTTATGTCACCTTACTTTATCGGATCATTTGACAGGCTTCTTAGCGATAAAAACTATGGAGATTGGTCATCCGACGAGATCAGCAATTGTTTATATGCGAAGAATAAGTTCGGATTTATTGATGGCTTCATACTAGTACTTGATGAAGGCACGCCGGAATACTTCCTATGGAAACACTCCAACAACCCATGGTCAAGGATTGGCTGGTTGTCGCCATGGACAAAGAAATTTGAAACAGCGAGAAGCATGCCAAGACTGCACACGAGATTTGGATCGACCTTGAAGAGCGTTCTATAAAAGAAAGCGCTCCGAAGGCTTACGAATTGAAGAGAAATCTTATACTCACACGTCAAGACAAGATGTCGGTCTCGTCATATTATACCAAGTTGAAGGGAATATGGGATGAAATTGATTCAATCTCAATAATTCCAAAGTGCACATGTGGAAAGTGCACCTGCAGTGTGCCCAAACTTTATATTGAGAAGAATGAGAAGGAACGGATCTATGAGTTCCTCATGGGACTCGATGATACCTTCAACTTTTTGAGTACCAAGCCAATGCCAAGTGTCAGAGTGGCATACCATCTCATCGCAGAAGATGAAAGACAACGGTTGATATCATCCTCACGCAGACTGACCGTTGATGGAGCTGCCTTCCAAGTCAGGCGGCAGACCTAGGAGCGTCATGATGGGGGTCGAGGCAACAACAAGGCTCCTTAGAGATGTGACAGCTGTGGAAAACCTTGGCACACTATTGAGAACTGCTATGAAATTATTGGGTACCCGGAGTCGAAGAAAGGCAATAAAGGAGGAAGGATGAAAGAGAAGGAGCTTAGCAAAGAACTGAGAAACGACACCCACATAAGGCGGCACATGTGGACACAAACCCAACAAATGAGTCGAGCCCCTTGTCAAGTTTCACACCCGAGCAATTGACACAGTTGAGAGACCTTCTCAACAATGGTATTGGTGCCACCACCGCCACTTCTATGCCCTCGGTAAACATGGCAGGTAAGATCAATTTCAGTACACCTTGGGTAATAGATTCCGGAGCGACAGAACATATTACGCATGAGAGAAGTATACTTAAGTCCCCTACCAATGCTAATACTGAAATACCAGTTAAAATACCTAATGGAGATAAGGTGCCCGCTCAGTGTATAGGTACCACCATCTTGCTTAATGGTTTTAATGTTGAACGTATCTTGCATGTGCCGGATTTTTAATGCAACATGCTCTTTGTTAGTCGACTCACGAAAGAACTCAATTGTATTTTAACATTTTTTCCAAATTTTTGTACTACGCAGGACTTAGCTTTGAAGAGCCCGATTAGTATGGGTGGACAACGTGATGGTCTATATCTCCTAGAGCCTATTGCTGATGATAAAAAAGCCTTTTCTACGATGGTCGACCCAGAAGTATGGCATAGGAGGTTAGGACATGCATCCCAAATAAAGTTGCAAAATATTGGTTCGATTATTAAAGCACCAATGATTCTTGCATAAGACTAAGCAAACTAGAATTCCATTCCCTTTAAGTTCTATCCAATCTACAACATGTTTTGAATTGTTACATTGTGATATTTGGGGTGGATATAGAACGGCCTCGTTTACAGACGCTTATTATTTTCTTACTATTGTTGATGACTACAGTCGGGGAGTTTGGGTTTATCTGATGAAATTTAAATCCGAAACCTGCAAATACCTTCAGCTATTTTGCAATATGGAAAAAACCCAATTCGGGAAGGTAGTAAAAGGGATTAGAACCAATAAGGGGGGGGGGGGGGGGAGGGGGATTTCAACCACATGAAATGATGAATTATTATATGAAGTCGAGTATTGTCTTTGCGACCTCCTGTGTACACACCCCACAATAGAATGGAGTTGTGGAACATAGACATAGACACATTCTAGAAATCGCAAGGGCACTACATTTTCAAGCAAACCTGCCAGTTGTTTTTTGGGCGAGTGTGTGCTAGCCGTTGTTTATATAATAAATAGACTTTCCTCTAAAGTACTGAAAAATCGCACTCCCTACGAAATATTGTTGAACAAAAAACCTAATTATGAGCATTTGAGAGTGTTTCTGTATCTCGTCTACGCTAAAGACACTAAGAGCGAAAATGATAAATTCGAAGAAAGGGGGAGGTCATGCATATTTGTGGGATATCCTCATGGGCAAAAGGAGTACAAGGCCTATGACATAAGAGAAAAAAGAAGCAAACAGTGGTCTCTAGATCATCTGCCGAAGCAGAGTATCGTGCAATGGCAACGACTGTTAGCGAGATTTTATGGCTTCGGTGGCTTCTTGCCGACTTGGAGGCACATCAATCTCCACCGACCGTACTTTATTGTGACAATCAAGCTGCAAGGCACATTGCAAATAATCTTGTTTTTCATGAGAGGGAAAAACACGTCGAAATAAACTGCTACTTTGTTCGTGAACATGTCGAATCCAAGGATGTTGAACCTCGAAAAATCACTACTTCCGAGCAGGCCCCAGACATTTTCACTAAAGCACTGGGCTCTGATCAATTTCGACGACTCGTTGGTAAGTCGGGAGTTCGTGATCTTCACCATCCAAATTGAGGGGGAGTATTGAGATATGCACAATCAATCAAAGATATGCAAATTAGTCAAGATTGTCAAACTTTCTCTTTGTACTATTGTTATATAATCGTAGTACAGATATACATATATTTTAGGATCAATTTTTTTTTTTTATTTCTTTTGGGGATCGTGTTTCCACCTCCCCGTGTGTAAATTCAAGTTGTACTCCTACATACAAGGAATACGAAATATCACATTGTATTCTGGTAATACTTGGTTTCATCACCATTTTCATTTATTATATTTAGTACATATGAATAAGTTAATCATTACTTTATTTTATTAACAATTCCTCTAATATATATAGTTTCATAGTATGATTGACTCTTGATTGCATGCGCACTACCATTATCATTCTTAATTTTGAACCGAGCAGGCCCTAAGATATAAAGATAAACTCATCAACTTTACCATAAAATCTCAAAGTCAAACAAAATCAAGATATAGATGAACGAGTGGGGCTTGGGTGCACCATGTGCACAATAGTGTTACTGTGCACCACTCATGCATTATTTTTTCGTGCACTTGAGGTATGGTTGATTTACTCATACAGTATACCACTATCAGTATCGTTGATTTACTCATACAGCATAGTTGATTTACTGACCGATACAATATGATTGATTTACTCATACAATATTGTGATGCACAATAAACCTATTGTACACCTTGTGCACACAAAGTTTTTGCTCAGATGAACACATGTATTACTTATATTTATGCGTAACGTATAGTTAAGAGTTTTTGTTTTTTTAAGGGAAAGTTAATAATCATTTGAGAAGAATAGTTTGGCAAGCTAGCTAATCTGTGGACTCCCAGAATTACAAAATTATGCAATCTAAGAAAATTGCTAAAAAATGAAAAAGAACAAATAAGGGAAAACCACACATTGGGGAGTAATTTGAGTTTGATTAAAATGATAAAGTTAACATATTTAGAATATGGTACAGTTTCGTATCTCTTTCTTCAATTCCCAGGCCACCACAGTTAAAGCGACTTTACAATGTGAATAGCACCCAGGATTCTAATTCCTACCAATTAACATCAACATGCGGACAGATTTTCACCAACATCAACATTCATACAATCATACATAACAATATTGTTCATTACTACTAATAATTTATTAATTAGGGTCTGTTTGCTTATGTTTTTCCTAAGTGAATTTAGAGGACTCATTCATTAATTTTCTTAGTTAAGTTTTGCTCAGTACTTCCCAATTTTAAGCAAACACATTCTTAATCTTAATCTTATATGAATTTCGCAATGTTGATCCCATATAATATATGTTTAATACATTATTAGCACCAACATTTGCGCTTACATATTAAAATGTAAAAAAAAGTTTAACACATTCGTAAAAAAATTTCATGAGTATTATACTAGTAACCGCTATGTTGTGTAACGACTTAAGTATTATTACACGACATAACCACTATATTATTTACTTGTGGAGTAGAGTTGTGTGTTTATAATATAGTGTCCGACTACATTAAGGGTATGTTTCTTTATGAATTTGTCTGTTCAGACGAAGAACGGGTCAATCCAATTTTGCGTTTAGGTTGAGACTTAAAATTGGGATTACTTAATCCACTTAAATCTAAACATATGCTACTGCTTCTTTTTATTATTCAATCTCTCTTTCATTTCCAGCATAATAATGCACATTTGCGTAAATCCTATCATATTTCATCTTAGAACAAACACAAGATTTACATCATCATTTGAATTCACACACCCAACAGAGTGACAATGGGGCTGGTCAGGCCGGGTTGTGGCATCTCCGTCCCTGCCACGTGAAAGACATGGACAGGGGTCGGGGTCGGGAGGGGTTGGGGTTGGGTGGGGTCAAATGGGGTCGGGTTACCCCATCATATTAATTTTTACTTAAAATAATATTTTAATTTATAATTTTTATACTTTCATGTATATTTATATTAAGTTTAATGTGTTATAATTTAACCATACACTAAAATTTATACAATATAACTACATAAGACATATTTTTTAAATAATAATATCTTTTTTATATACATATTTAATATAAAAATTATGAATATATATAGATTATTTAAATAATCAGGGTGGGGAGGGGATACTCGGGGCGGGGGACCCAAACTTATCTCCTCCCTGTTGTCATGGTTGGAGCGGGAAATTCCCGACGGATTCGAGGCGAGTCAAATAATTTGTTCGAGCTTGGAGCATTTTATCATATCTAATACTCAAATTTGTTATGTCCACTCAATTCAATTCATAAACAAACGTAGCTAAGTAATTTCATCCAATTTAAATGTAGCGGGTAAAGACTAGTTTTATGCTTTGTGGAGAAAAAAACATTATGATATCTTAAAAATATAAACCCTGATATTTATTAACGGGAGTGTTAGATATTAAAGCACGTAAATACATATACACGTATATTGGAATCGATATACCTCAACTGAATTGCAGCGGAACGTATTCGGTTGATTCCCAAATTGTTGGATCGTACACTTGATTCGTCTACTAGCCCGTTTGGACGAATACTACTAGAGCATCCGCCGTCGTTTTCACACCCTAGACTCTTGGAGGACTCCGGTGATTCTCCAAGATAGAGAATTAGAGAGAAAAGGGAGAAATATGTATTCTGTGGTGTATTTTTCGTAGTCTACGAATACCAGTATATTCGTATATATATATTAGTATGGGAGAGATCTATCTCCTATTATGGATAAGATCTCCATCCCTATTGGGAATATATCTAATAAGATATTAAATATCTCGTCAGATATATATCCCAACCATATTGGGATCCATCAGATATGGATGCAACCAACATCTCCCACTCATACAAATCTGATCCGACTTACTCGAATCTGAAAGACTCCACAATTCTCATCATCATATCTCTTCTTTCATACAGAGACTAAGGCGTGCGACCGAGCGAGAACAGAATGGAACAAAGTGAGGAGAGTTATATTAAGTTATCACCCAACTAACATAACTCATCAACTCAGGAGACTCGCTGTGTACCCCAAACTACGTGGTTGCACTAGACCAAACATCTCTGACCCCTCGTATTCATATAGAGCATGTTTGACCCCTTAACTTGTATCTATGCTCATGACTATGTCAAAACTAATTCGACTTAGTCGGCCGGCCTATGAGCCATAGTACACAAGTGCATTACCAGCTTAGTTTTTCCTTGGCCTCTAATGTCAATCTGCTTGGACTTGACAGCTTTCTTAGTCATGCTCCGACAGACCGTATCAACCATGGCCATTGAACACATGCTAAAGTAGCGTCATCAAGCTTACACTTCATGACAAAGTCCAAAGTCCCAAAGGGCACATAAAACACTATAAGAGCTCACACAGTGACGAAGCAGGGATCTATTCGGTCACTCCTCTTACTAAGGTCGGCATTAAGCACATGCAGTATGAATACATGCTATGATGGAGCTCCCACTCAAATTTGGGCATGTCACGCTCTGAACATCATATGAGTCTTAGTCCAGTCGCTCTTCTAGCGTCTGACCTGCGGACCACTTAGGAATTTGTCTCCAACACAACTCCTAATGATTCGCACACTCAGCTATTAAGAAGCTTTTATGAAGTTAGGACATTCTTCATAATCGATCAAGTATGATCTCATCTTGGCCTCTTGCCAAGGCGACTATGGGCAACAACCTTCCGTGTTGTTCCTTTCACGAAGGTGATCACTCAAGTGTTTGATCCGCCAGTCTCATCCTGCTCGCTTACCAAAGCGCCAGGGCGATTTCCCGTGTGAGTGGGACAATCCAAGCCTTGTGACATATCACACATAATAGACACATTACTTCTAACATATAATAAGGGCACATTTTATTGGTAAATAAAATTGTTCAGACAGGTTAAAAGAATTTTAAATTCTACGAAGTCCCATACTCCTAACATTCCTTTGAAATACATCTCTACTCAAAGGCTTGGTGAAAGGATCAGCTATCATTTCACCAGTGGGAACGTGCCTGAGAACCACTTGCCCCTGCGCAATATTATCTCGGATAAAGTGGTATCTGGTGTCAATATGCTTGGTCCTCCCATGATACTTGGGGTCCTTAGCATATGCTAGTGCAGCTGTGTTATCACAAAGGACAACTACTTCATCATCTACATGCGCCGTGACGCGCAAAGTCTGAAGAAATCTTCTCAACCAGATAGCCTCTTGAACTGCAGATGTACAAGCAATGTACTCTGCTTCCATAGTGGATAGAGATATACAAGGCTGCTTCTTGCTACTCCAAGTGATAGCAGCGCCACCTAATAAAAATGCATATCCTGATGTGGATTTGCGTTCATCTCTATCTGCTGATCCATCAGCATCGCTGTAACCAAGTAGCTTCAAACTGCCACCGTGATAGCACAAAGCTAAATCACTTGTCCCCTTTAGATATCTAAGTATCCTTTTGACTGCAGCCCAGTGAGCGCGTCCAGGATTACTTTGATACCTACTCACCATCCCTACTGCAAAGCACAAGTCTGGTCGAGTACACATCATTGCGTACATCAAACTCCCTACCGCGTTTGCATAAGGAACCTTAGCCATGCTTTCCTTCTCATCATCTGTTTTTGGGCATATATCTTTGCTAAGAATACAATATTTTTCCATAGGCGTGTCAACGGGTTTAGCATTATGCATACGAAATTGCTCCAGAACCCTCTTAATATAAGTCTCTTGAGACAAAGTTAAGAGTCTCTTTGAGCGATCTCGGTGTATCTTAACACCAAGTATGTATTCTGCCTCTCCCATGTCTTTCATCTCAAAAGTAGATGATAGCCACTGCTGAGTGGCGACAATCATCTCCGTATCATTTCCCGCCAGCAAAATGTCATCCACATATAATGAGAGAATTGTGAAATTCTTCTCATCCCTTTTGACATACACACAGTGATCTTCCTTAACCATCGTAAAGCCTATCGAAGTGATAGCTCGATGAAATCGAAGGTACCACTGTCTGGATCATTGTTTCAGTCCATAAATGGAATGTTGATCCATATAGATCTCATCACCCAGTTCTCCATTCAGAAATGCTGTCTTCACATCCATTTGGAACAGTTCCAAATCAAGATGGGCGACAATTGCTAAAATGAGACGGATAGAGGCAAACCTCACCACCGGGGAGAATGTCTCTTCATAGTCCACACCTTCTCTTTGGGTAAAGCCTTTCGCCACTAGGCGAGCCTTATACTTGTCTATCGAGCCATCTGCTTTTTGCTTGACTTTGAGAACCCACTTGTTCCCAATTGTCTTGCGTCCAGACGGTAGATCGAATAGCTCCCAAACTTGGTTCTTAGCCATCGAACTCATCTCTTCCTCCATAGCACTTATCCACTCTTTAGCATTTGGAGAAGTTACAGCCTCTTCATAAGTGGCTGGCTCATCAACATCCTTTGTTGCGCACATGAAAGATTCCCCTTCGAGTTCAAAATGTCTTCGGGGAACCGTTCCACGCTTGCTCCTACGCAACTCTAGATCTTGAGAGTCTTCATGCAATGGAATTCTCCCACTGGCTCTAAGATCACTTTCATTATTCCCGTCGATTGCTGGATTGGTTGTAAAACCGCATCCTCGCCAGGAATTCCAGCGTTGTCTTCGAGATCTTGTAACTCATAAAGTTTAAGATCTCCTTTAACTTCTCCAATTGTTGGAAATTCCTCCTCGAGGAAATTGACATCGCGCGACTCAATTTCTGTCATTCCTCCGTCAGGATGTTCACCATACATCACATAGCCTTTCGAGTGGTCACAGTATCTTATAAAAATATGTTTGACTGCTCTAGGACCAAGTTTCCCATGCTTATGGGAAGTATTATGAACAAACCCTGCTGACCCCCAAGGACGCAAACCTTCTAAGTTGGGCTTTCTCTCATGCCACAACTCATACGGCGTCGAAGGAACTGATTTAGACGGCACACGGTTCAATATGTAGGCAGCAGTTAAGATTGCATCTCCCCAAAAAGATATTGGTAGATTTGCTTGCGCCATCATTGATCTGGCCATGTCCAGAAGTGTCCTATTCCTCCTCTCTGCAACACCATTTTGTTGCGGAGTGTAAGGAATTGATAGTTGCCTTATGATCCCTTTTTCCTCACAGTATTGCCTGAACTGATCAGACAAATATTCTCGCCCTCTATCAGTGCGTAACGTTTTAAGTTTCCTATCTCTTTGGTTCTCAACCTCCGCTAAGAATCGCTTAAAACAATCAAGCGCTTCTGAGCAGTGAGACAGGAGATACACTGAACCATAGTGCGAATAATCATCAATAAATGTGAGGAAATAGGATGCACCGTGTCGTGCCTTCACATTTACGGGTCCGCATATGTCTGAGTGAACTAACTCTAAAGGTTGAGTAGCTCTTTTTGCCTTTCCAAAAGGCTTCCGGCAGGCTTTTCCTGCCAGACATGGTTCGCACACAGGAAGGTCGACTTTAGCGAGATTACCTAAAAGGCCTTCTCGAGCTAACCTAGTCATCCTTTCACGCCCTATGTGTCCTAACCGTGCATGCCATTTATTTGAATCATTCAAAATATCAACAGATGAAGAAATAAAAGTAGTGCATTCAATAGATAAATCTAACATGAAAAATCCATTGTTCATATGTCCTACGCCATAAAGGTTGTTGCCGAGAAAAATAGATAACATGGTCTTTTCAAACAGGAAAGAAAAATTTTGACTCAAAAGTCCTGAAACTGAAAGTAAATTACATCGAATACTAGGCGCATAAAGCACATCACTAAGGAGCAGCTCGCGCCCAGTGCTAAGTGTGAGCTGGTATGCACCAACTCCCACCACCTCTTCTTGCGCGCCATTTCCCATAGCAATGTAATGGCTGCCCGATGGTACTCGATGATAATCTACAAATCCTGCTCTATCTCTTGTCACGTGTTTGGTTGCTCCTGAGTCTACAATCCAACCATGCAGAGAATTAACAACTAACACATGTGAGCAGACAAATGAATCAGTAGAGCTAGGAGCGGGTCTTACCTTCTTTGGCTCAGTACAACTACGAGCAAAGTGACCCGTCTTTCCACAGTTATAGCAGGTGTCTTTCTTCTTTCCGCCCCTTTTTCCACGGTGACGCTTTTTAGCCTTTTCACCTTGCGGGCCGAAGTTTTGGTTTTTCGCGGTGCTTTGTCCTGCATTCTTTTACTTTTTCCAACGGTTGCCTGTGTTAGGCTTGCGTTGCCCAGCATGTGCGACGAAAGCAGCTGCTTGTGCTCTTTCCGCCTCTCGACGGTCAGCCTCGAGTCTAAGATGACTGGCGACGCTGTCAAAGGTCTGGATTTGCTCGTTGTGTGTGAGCACAAGCTTAACTTGTCCCCAAGTCTGCTCAGGTAGCGACCTTAGGACTGCCAAAACTTGTTGTTCGTTGGTGAGTTCATTTCCAGCATTTTGAAGCTCTCGAATCATGTCTTTCATGATATCAAGATGCTGGCCCATGGTGTGCTTAGGGTCAAGTACGTACTGATTGAATTTAAGGGTTAAAGCCCTTAGTCTCGTTGCCGAGGTAGTGCCGTACGTGACCTTTAAGCTGTCCCACAACCCTTTAGCTGTAGCAAACGTCTCGAATTCACGAATCAGATGATCCTGCATGTAGCTAAGCATAGTATAGCGCGCAGACCGATCTTGATTCGCCCACTTATTGTACGCGTCTAAATCGCGACGATATTGGGCATTTTGACCGTTCTCTGGCTCAACCGGCGCGGCCATAGTCTCGGTGAGATGGTCAAGGACCTTCATATTATGTAGCAGAAATTTGATCTTACGGTGCCACATGGCATAGTTCTGGCCATCTAGTTTGCCAGAACCGTAAAGATCAGAAAAAGCTATTTGTGCATCTATTTCTGTTAATATTTGCGCAAACTATGTTAGAAGGTTGTCTATTTAATATTTTTATTCGGGTCCAAATAAAATTTTATTATTTCTCACAAGTGAATGGGATCGAAAATTCGCCGCATTGGCTCATAATCATCTCCCACTCAATTGAAGACGATAATAAAAAAATAAATGATCGCGAATAAAAATTGTCCATTGCAAGAACATTCATTAAAAAAATAATAATAATAAAGTGAGATGTTAATGACCTATGGTGGTAAATACAAAACAACTAAAAATTACATGGCCTAAAAAATTGGCCCCTCTAATACATGTGCCCTAGTGAGAAACGAAAAAATAAATAAATAAATAAATAAATTGCAATTTTCGTTCCTACTACATGATTCTAAAAAAATACAGCGTAATATCGTATAACCACCATTGTCATCAACCATCTCACACATACATCAATCACATCACGTAGTAAAAATACGCAAACAATTAAATTAATTCACATAACATGTAATTAATTTAAAATGGCCTAATACAAAATCATTTATTAATTAATTGAAATAGCCCATAATAAAATGAGCAGCCATTTTTAAAAAACTTGTTAATTAGGCCCAATTTAAAAAAAATGCAGCCCCTCTTTAGTTTAAAAAAAATACCGGCCCATTTCTTTCAAAAAACAGATTATATTTTAATAAAAAAATGGCCCGATCTTCTTTGGTTAAGCCCAAAAAATAGGCCTAGCCCAAATTAGTTAAAAAAAACAGGGTCCAATCATTCTAATCCTGCAAACCCTAGTTTCTGCCGCCGTCATCCCCGCAGCCGCCGCCGGAGCAGCGGCAGCGCGAAGAAACAGCGACAGCAGCGTGCGTAAGAAGCGGCGGAGCAGCGCGCGCTCGCGCCGCCGTCGCGCGCCGAAAAAAAATATGAGGCACTAGCGCTACGCGCAGCCGCCGCAGCAGGTCGCAGTGCCGCGCGCAGGCGGAGCAGAGGGGAAGCAGCGTCGCGCGGCGGAGCGTAGCGCAGCGACGCCCGTCGCGTTCGCGCAGCGGCATGCCGCCGCTGTACGCAGGAGCAGCGGCGCAGGTTCAGCGCGCGGTCGCGACTCCGTTGCGCGGTCGCGCCGCCGGCGCGCACTCGCACAGCGGTCGTGTGGTTTGGCCAGTGATTCGCCGTCAACGGCGTCCCAATTTTCAGTTTGTGGTTCGGAAAGAAACACAGTAGCTTTTCTCAAGAAAAGAAGGAAAGATTATGACCAATTTTATGGGGTTTTTTGTCCCAAATAATTAACAGACGAATGAGACAAAATTTGAACAGGCGAGAACGAATCTATCTCGCTCTGATACCACTGTTAGATATTAAAGCACGTAAACACATATACACGTATATGGGAATCGATATACCTCAATTGAATTGCAGCGGAACGTATTCGGTTGATTCCCAAATTGTTGGATCGTACACTTGATTCGTCTACTAGCCCATCTGGACGAATACTACTAGAGCATCCGCCGTCGTTTTCACACCCTAGACTCTTGGAGGACTCCGGTGATTCTCCAAGATAGAGAATTAGAGAGAAAAGGGAGAAATATGTATTCTGTGGTGTATTTTCCGTAGTCTACGAATACCAGTATATTCATATATATATATTAGTATGGGAGAGATCTATCTCCTATTATGGATAAGATCTCCATCCCTATTGAGAATATATCGAATAAGATATTAAATATCTCGTCAGATATATATCCCAACCATATTGAGATCCATCAGATATGGATGCAACCAACAGGGAGAAAATTTAAAATACGACGGGCCCATACTTGAAAATTTCGGCTTCTCAAACATAGAAAGGCCAAGTTTCTCATCCTCGCCTGAAGGAGTGGAATTACAATTCAGCTCTCAGATTTAAATATTAATTAATTTATATATGTGTGTGTTTGTTCTCACACGAAGTCTACCTCAAAATTAAAACTTATTTTATATACAACTCCGATCCTTATATGAACAATATTTGTATTAATAGAATTAGAAAATACAAATATAAAACATTAAGTTAGAAATTCAGTCTCAATTTTATCATAAGGAGAAGAGGAAAGCAAAAGAAAAAACAATTTATGGTAGCACTATAAGTTTACGAGTGAGAAAAAAAAATCAAATCAAACTAGATAATAATAGCTACGGATCTCTAGATGGATCCAACCAGATCAAAACACTCTCAATATCATTGTTGTTTACATGGTGACGAAAGAAGCCACAAAATCTAGAAAGCACCAACCAACGCTCCAATAAATAAAATCACCATCAACACGATGACTACTTGGACAGTAGTTGGAAAAACTATATAAATCAATAAAATCACCAAACACAATCCAAAAAGAGAAGAAACTAGACCGGACGACACACAATGTGTGAAAAATCCACTCGTTCCTACTATTAAGTGTGTTTATACCCTCAGTAATACTGGGATTGTGAACCCTAATTAATGGGTAATGAAGTACGTTTTGTAAATTTTGTAATTAAACAAATAATTTTGAGAATTTGGACCCACAGCTTGATGACCCGATTATGCCAAAACCATTAGGAATAGATCACAGTCATAACATTGTCAGTCCGATTAATTCGGAAACTGCTAGAATTAGCTGAAAGCAATTAAGTTGGTCCGAGTAACATCCTTAATCTTAGATGCCACTGCAACAAAAATAGTTTTTTACATAATTTTAACCACTTATTATCACAAATCTCTTTACAAATTATTAAGATTATTTTTAAAAATAACTAATTATTACAAAAAATATTTGAGACCTATTTGATACCATTTGAGACGGCAATAAATTTGTGACAAATATTTATAAGTTGTGACTACCACTCATTATTTGATATCACTTTTTGTTGTCTCAAAATTTTTTTTTTTTATAGTGTGGCCTTACCAAAAACTAAATAAATAAAACAAAAGATAATTAAATAAGTAAAACAAACATAAATACAACAACCATCAGATCAATTATGTTTAGAAACTTGATTAAAATATTCTTTATGTCTTCTGGATTGAAAGAAGATAAAGGGAAAAAAAGATAACTAAAATATTTCAAAAACATGGCACCAATAAAAATTGTCAAGTTAATAATTTTTTTATTGTTTAAGTTATTTTTTTAAAATAATTTGATAAATAACATATTTGTTTGGTTTACACTTATAGTAGAATAATTTAGATATGTTTATTAAAGTGATTTTGTTGATGTATTAGTTAGCTTAATTTATGATTATTTTTTTTTTGAAAATGAAAATTAGATTAACTAAAAAAAAAAAAAGTTGATTATTGTTTTATTTGATAGGACGTTATAATACAGTTTACCATCCACCATATGCTTAAGGAACTAATATGTTTAAGACTTCTCATGCTAATATTATTAAATTAGAGGAATTCCAAACTATAATTATAAAAAAGATGACATTATTTCGTCCTTATATGAATATATAATTATATCAATATACATCACAACCGAAACACAAGTGAAAGAAATGAATCATATTCCAACATTTATATTTATAACATTAGAGTAACACTTGTGTGCATGTGATGTTATTGTACATCACTACAATTTGACACATGAGCTTTAAAAAATCGCTGAAATATGGTTTATAGAAAAATCGCGTCCGCATACCAGGTCCACGCGCGGGTAGCGCCCTTTTTTTTTAAAAAAAAAAATCTACTGCAAGAACAAAATAAGTCTACTGTAAGAACACAATAAGTCTACTCTAAACACAAAATAATTATACTGCAAGAACATGATAAGTCTACTGTAAGAACAATAAGTCTACTCTAAACACAAAATTATTATACTACAAGAACATAATAAGTCTACTGTAAGAACACAATAAGTTTACTGTAAGAACACAAAAAAAAAAAAAAAAAATGCGGGTCACGTGCGACCCGCGCGCTATTTTGGAACGGATGTACATTAAGCACTATTGTGCATCATATGCACCCAAATTTTTGCCAATCCCGGTCAAATATTGCATTCAAATAATTAAAGTAATGAAATTTATGCAAAAATATAATTGCGATTCAAATTGTGATAATTCAAGATATTAAAAGTATAAAAAACATATTATATAAGATAAAAGGAGGAAGAAAAATGATTGGATCATAAAATATTGATATGATGATTGACACGCGTTGATTTTGTACTCTCAAATACTATATAGAGGATAATTTGATTACATATTATTAATAGAATAGAATATATCCATATGGTGCAACGCATAGTGAGAGTTAATGGGGAAAGAAAGAAAACAAATAATAAGATGAAGTCTGTAAATTAATTAGCGACTATTTGGAAGCACTTAATTTCCACTTTTAAGTTTGTGTAATGATGATTGTGAGAATGTATTGGTTTGAGGTCATTATCAAGGTGACCATATCAATAATTTTGAACTTAACTTTGATTTGAAGAGTAGTGGAGGATCAACGGGGATGCCATATATCATTCTGTGGATCCAGATGCATCTACCATCTCATTTTCATCAAATCAAATTTTAATCTACTTTTTTTTATTATAAAACACGATCACACATTTATTTAACTAATGAAGTAACTTGAACCTCAATATTCATGAAATCTTTTATTATTATTATTATTATTATTATTTGTTAGTAGTTGGTATGTGAAGGTGTATAGACAAAGATGTATAAATGCAGACAAAGTCGAGGCTAGAGTTTGACTCTATATCCGTAAGACGAAATTACCACGTACTCAGGTGCAATACGTCTAATAGCAATCGCCTCCAAGATACAACGACTTTAAAACTTCAGACCGTTGCACTACGAATCGGAAGTTATCGTCGAACGTACTCGGATATTTGGCACTTTCGGACTCTACTAATGCAGAATTTGGAAAGCTTTGAATCTCAGTGAACTTGTGAATTTGGAATGAATCAAATGAAATCTGCAGGGGCCTATTTATATTTATTGAAGAGTTGTGGTACCTTTTTTGGAAAGGCACCTCTTCACCCCTTGGTGGCACCCATTGGACTGGACCCACCAGTTCGCTGGGCGGTCGCACCCGCGCCCCGGCTGGTGACATATCGCACCGGCCACCATTTTCATATTAGATGCATGTGTCATTGTTTAAACTTGTGTGTACAAGACAGTTTAAACGCTTTTAAAACACATATTGCGCCTATTTGGGCGGCCATTTCTTGCTTGAGCCGACATTCTTCTTTAACCAAAAAATGGGTAATATTTTGCAAAAACCGGCGTTCGCCAGTTAAAAAATTTTCAACGGACGTGCCTCATCGTTGGAACTATACTTATAAAATGTTAAATGATTCTTACAATTTTAAAGAAGCTTTATGTACTTTTTCCAACAAACCCCAACAAACAATATTCTCATATATCCTCAACAATGGAATGCATATACAAATTTGATTTCACTTCTAAAATTTTTCGAAGATGCAGCTAAAGAACTTTCCGGTTGCTACTACCCTACTTCATCTCTTGTCATTGATCATGGTTGCCAAGTTGCGGGTGTTTTTCCTTGATTATAGAGATGATCCGGTTTTAAGCTCATCAATTGCATTGATGAGGCAAAAAATGACTTAAATATTTTATGGAAATATCTAATTTGTTTTTTGTTACTAAAATGCTAGATCCTAGGATTAAAGAAGATGGTTTAACTGAGTTGTTAAAAATGTACTATGAATGTTTGTTTCTCACTAAGGATGATCCTCCAAACGCCACATTTATTGTTTCTAATATTAAGGATGTTTTGTATGATTTGTTTCGAGAGTATAGAGTCCTACACGACGATGATGATGATAGTGAATCTAGTGATTTTAGTTCTACTGACCAAGGGAGTTCTTCCCAAAGTTTTTCAAATCCTTCTCTTGCACGTCTCAAAAGAAAGCAAGGGGTTCATCAAGCAACCGCTTTGGAAAAATCGAAAGATATTTTAACACCATGTTCGAAGAGCTCGATCTCAATCATTCCAACTCCCTCTTGAAGTCATGATGGGCAAAAAGGTCACGACAATTTCCAATCCTTTCAATAATTGCAAAGGAGATTCTAGCTTGCCCCGCTTCAAACGTCTCCGTCGAGCAAGTATTTAGTATATGGAGGTATACTTTGGACAATCGAAGATCTAGATTGACCGTAGAAAATCTAAAGAATCAACTATTGCTTGAAGATTGGACGAAGACCGACAAAAGAGAACAAGAACCCAACTTCAAAGAATATGAAGAGGGCAATCTCCTTTTCTATGAATGTTCAACAGATGAATTCGGGGTTTCCGAAGCCGGCGACCTTCCTTCCGATTGATCAGCACTCCAAGAAAATCGGCCTCAATTCCCAAAGGTAAGCAAGGTAAGAGAATTACGTGGGCTTTGATTCATTCACCCTAACACCAAAAGGTGAATGATACATAGACAATTTTATTCTAAGTTAAAAATTAATATAATTTTTAACTTAGAATATAACTCAAGCCTTTTGTTTTTTTTCCCTTTTCCAATTCCAAATTTCACAAAATAATTTATATGTTGAAAAATATAAGTTTGTAACTTAGTGTATTTTAATGTTTAATTGTAACTTATTGTAAGTTTGAGCTTTGAATTACTTAGATTTGAAAGATGTAATCATGTAAGCTTGTAAATTGACTTAATGTATTTTAATTTTTAGTAGTATAATTCGTATTCTTAGTTTCTAGTTTAAATTTTTAGTAATGTAATTTGTAATTTTAGATGAAGTAATTGTAAGTGTAATGTTTAAATCAATAAATAAAGATTCATCTTTTGCATCCTTACATTTCGGTTAAATTCTTAATTTATAACTCTAAACTCTTAATGTATAACTTACAAAGTTACAATTACATTTTTTAAATCCCAAAATCTGAAAATTAAGATAAAAAAAAAAGTAAAAAGAAAATAATTAAAATAATTAGAAAAAAAGGGAGAAACCGTCATGAATCGGCGGTTAGGAACCGAGACCGGTGGTTTATGACTGTTCCAAATCAAAACCGGAACGGGAACCGTCCAAATAGACGATTCGATTCTGGTTCCACCCTCCACGGTGCCTGAACCGGCGGTTCCGGAACCGGAATCGTGAACCGGTTGGGCACCTCTATGTCTAGCCACATTATTATAGACATTTTACACACTGCGTACACAACACAGACTACACGCACACACTTCATACACACTCTACACACGTTTCTCACACGTACTATACACACTTCACACGTACTTCATGCACTACACACACATTTCATACTTTACATACACTACACACACTTCACATGTACTGACTTCACACATGCACACACTACAGATACACTTCACATTTACAAACTACACACTTTATACACACATGACATACAAACACTACACGCTTTATACACATTCTACAGATACGCACATAACATACACTTCACGTACTACACACATTACTTATTTACATACATTGAGTCCCACAAAAGACATACTACACACACACACACACATTACACATACATTATACACGTATTCACACACACATACATTTCAACATACAACACACACTTCATACATATTAAATACACACATAACATAAATCAAACACACTTCAACACATACACACAAAAGTTATACGCGCACTTCACACACACACACAAAAGCTATACGCACACTTCATACACACACACACAAACTATACGCACACTTAACACACACAGAGACACACACAAACTGCTGTACACTTCAAACACATCACGCACAAACTTATGCACACTACACATTTAAACTACACGCACACTTAACACACACACCACACACATAATATACACACATTTCATACATACACGCTTTCATTATCATCATCCTCTAAAAATTAAAAAAGAAAAAGTTCTAACAATTCAAACCCACTCGTTTAAATTTTAACATTCAAACTAGGGATTTGAATGAGTAGATTTACAAATACAAAGAATTGAAAATCAAATGCAGAGAATTCTATGGTGGACTGGAAGCACAGGTGCAACCGTGAATTTAACCTGCAATTAGGTCCCTAACCTATAAAGATTATTTTGAGTAATGAATTTTCAAAGTTTTAGGCTTGCAATATGATGTTGGATCAAATCAACTTGGATCCATTTCTAGTCATTCATTTGAATCAATTTGTTGGATAGTAATGTATAACTTGGATGAATTCAGGTGAATACTACAATCCAGGTTTATTAAACAATTGT
Source organism: Ajuga chamaepitys (assembly GCA_958295605.1). Lineage (NCBI taxonomy): Eukaryota > Viridiplantae > Streptophyta > Magnoliopsida > Lamiales > Lamiaceae > Ajuga > Ajuga chamaepitys. The sequence continues at coordinate 38,178,879 of OY282505.1, forward strand.
TTTTTTAATTATATTTCAACAAAAAAATTAATGTGCAAAAAATTAATATTTTGCACATTTTTTTACTAAATACATAAACCAATTTTCAATATCGCACATTAACTTTTATTTTTAAAATTTGATAAATATTTTCGGCATCGTTTTTTTTTCTAGTTCAATAAAAAAATTGAATCAGGATTCCGCACTTAATAAAAAGTTTTTAATTAAAGAGGCAATATTAATTTGCATTCACTTAATTCGAATTCGAAAATAAATTCGTTAATAAATATTTGGGTTATATTTATTAACTACTCGCACGTTTGTAAAACAAATATAAAATGGTTAAGGAGATGTTAAGAAATTATAATATGTGTAAGATGGATTAAGATGTTAAACACATTAAAAGTAAATATTATAAGTGTTCACTTCGCTACCAAATTAAACACAAATACACTACAAGAAAAACAGTGTCTAGTGACGTTAATTTTTGTTACTTTGTGACGGTAATTAGCGTAACGACAAACATTCCACGCTTGCAAAAGTGTAGCGAGTCACATCATTAAATTTGATGTCACGGTTTTTTTCATGATGCAAATCTATGTGTGAATAAACTTAATTTAGTGACTCTTTTGTCATTGCATTGTTAATATTCAAATATGGTAACGCTAGTTTCTGTCACCATCATAAAGATGCATAGTATATTGTGTAAAACATTGCTGACGGTAACCATTAATTGCGTCGTTAAATTATTGATGATTTCAAGAACAAGCGCCGTTAAATAAGTGACGCTAGTAAAATTATACATTACCATATTACCAACATTTGTTACAATTAGTGTCGTTAGATTTGCTACACACTTTAAACTTAGCGTCATTAGATTGGCAACATACTTTAAGTTTACTGTCATAAAGTTAGTGACTCACCAAAACTAGCGTAGCCATATTAATGACACTATTTACAATTTTGCGTATTTAAATTGCAACACTAATGATAATTAGTGTCTTTATTATAGTTTAAGTTCTAGAATAACACGTACAGAATAGTTGCACTTTTAATAAAATGACTTTAAATTGATGACGCTCCTTAGATTTAGCGTCTCAAAATTAACGACATTTTCGAAGCTTAGCGTCTTACATCCTAGAATATTCTTATGAACTTATCTCATTAAATTTGCGACATTTCTATAATAAAGACCTTAAATTAGCAACACCTTTATTATTTATTTTCTCTAAATTGGTGACACTTCTACAAAGATTATCTCTAAATTATATAAACAACAAAAAACTATCAAAAGAATGCATAACAATAAAAAAAAAAAAAAAAAAACACTTGAATATATCAGAAATAGTTCGAAAATAAATCTCAAATCCAATTACACATCATTAAAGTTGAAATTTGTCCTGATAATCAAGATCTTTAATCAAACAACATAATAAGGAAAAAATAGTTTTTAATTGGGAAATAAACTACTATATAACACATGCAATTTCAGTGCTTCCATTTTCTTCAGTCACCTTCCAAGTTCATGTGTAAAATAATTACAATAATAACTTAATTAGGTTCTCTCTGAGGCATTTGATAGTCCATGATCAAAGAAATAGATATAGATAATTACTTGCAATCCATTCAACCTCCTAAAAGCTTGATATTCTTTGAACACTTTCAAAATCTGAAAACTGTGGTATATTCTCCAAGCGACATAATGTTATTATAACATCGGCTTGTAATTATTTCAGCTCCTCGGTATCAAGAATTTTAGAGCACAGTGATTTGAAGAATGAGGAAAATCCCGTGATGATATCGACCAAGTATGGAGACACAACATCTTGTAGGGCAACTGGGAGTATATCTTGCATCAAAATATGAGTATCATGGCTTTAAAGACTAGAAACCTTGCCATCTTTAAGATTGACACACCGAGATATGTTAGACGCATACCGGTCAGGAACCTTGAGGTTTTTCAACACATTTAAGTACATGTCTTTTTCTTTTGCACTTAAAATTGTAGCATGCAGGGGGCAAGCAAACCACATTACTAGGTCTGTGTAGTTGTCTTTACTTTTGCCATCAACATTCAATAAGGTATTAATGAAGTTATCACATACATTTTTCTCTATATGCATCACATCCAAATTATGATGCAAAATATTGAACTCCCAATAAGGTCGATCAAAGAAAATACTCTCTTTCTTCCACATGCATTGTGATTTACTTTGTCGTGTTTCTTCTGCTATGGAAAAATCACCACCAATATCATACACCTCATCCCCTTCATTATTATTAATTGATTGCTCATCAATGATCGGACCCCTTGAAATATCTATAACTTCCCTTGTTCTTTTATTTGTTTTCCTTTAGCTTTTCCATTAGTGAATCTAACCTCAATCAACTGATTTAGGACTTCATTACCTTAAATCGTGGATGGAGTAGAGTTTACTTTCTCGGTGCCATCAAATTGATCTCTTTGAAATTGAAAAAGATGGTTGTGAGGTAACAACCTACGGTGTTCCATATAGCAGAATTAGCCGCCCTTGGATAACCATCGAGAATGAGTTGAACCACCACAAGAAGGACATGAAACACGACCCTTTGTACTCCAACCTGATAAATTTGTGTAAGCAGGGTAATCATTAATGGTGCACATTAGTGTTGGTTGTAGCTTGAGGTTTAATTTTCTCTCTTGACGATGTCAAATACATCCACACAAATCCATAGTTGTTTGAACTTCTCAACTAATGGTTGTAAAAAAACATCAATATCATTTCCTGTACCCTTCTCCCCTAGGATAACCATTGGAACAATCAATGAAGATTGTTTCAAACCCATGGCTCTAAATTATATGGAATTAGTAAAACTGGTCATATGCTATATGTAGACATTGTTCGAAAAGGGTTAAATCCATCACTAGCTAGTGCTATCCTTACACTACAAGGATCAGATGAAAATTCTGGATATATAGTAACAAATTCTTTCCAAGCTTTTTCATTTGTTGGATGCCTCAATTTTCTATCTTTTGTATGACCTTCCCATATGCCATCTCATCGATGATGAAGTTTTTATAGATAAAAAAAAGTTGTTTCAACCTCGGTATTAGAGGAAAATATTTTAGGACCTTAACTGCCTTTTTCTTCCTTGGTTTTCCCTCATCTTCATAAGTTGTAACACCATCTATTTTTTTGTTCAATACCCACCACCTTGAAGCTGGACAAACACTACAAGTTTCATCATTAACGTTATCCCCCATAACAACATGCTATAATTAGGACAAGAATCAATTTATGATCTCTCTAATAATCTTCTTATCTTCGTAATCTTATGAATAATATATCAATTTGATCATCTTTTCATCTTTGTTTAACACCCATATTGCATATATCAAAATAGAATATTTGTTTAAAAATAAAAAAATGTTGGTTGGTTGAATATCTGTGCTAGATATGAGTAACTACTATGGACCAACCTATCTATATTTTTTTTTTCTTATTGCAATGGAAAATAACTAAACAACTATTATTTTTTACATTTATTATGTGTTGGACTATCAATTCTGAATTTAGGCTACCAATATAAAATAATTCAATATTCTTGTCGCAAGTATAAGATACATTCTTATATTCGCGCAGTGTTTTAGTACAATCTTGAGAGAGAAAGATTGATAGAAATCAATCTCGAATCATTCGCCTAGATTTTTTGGGATCCAACCAATCATGCTTCACTTAATTCCTATTATCATCGTAAAGTTGAGAACCGAAATGTGATAGAAACTGAAGTATCTCAAACACAAGATACATCTAGATTTTTTAATCGATAAGATGATTAACAATTTTCTTTTTCATGGAGCAACCCAAAATAACGTAAATCTTGAGAATGTTTGTAATGATGAATAATTTTGTACCGTATAAATAGGTCATAACTTACCCATATCTCTATGTATTTAATATTTTTTATTGGTCTTTTCCTTTATTAACAAATATATGATTTTTTTCATTACGTATTGTATATTGATTATAACGTTTCACTATATTATGACCATATACATATATAAATTCGTATTGTATATTCATGTTACATTTAATACTTGATTGATTTCTATACGGAGATAATACTTGTTATTCTCAATAGTATTACTTGTAGTTGTTACTTTTTTAATACTATACTTCCCAACAAAATTAGCACAAAATAAATTAATACTTCTTTCTACAATAATTAATACTATTACGCTTTTAAAGTAATACATTTTATTAAACAATCTAAACTATATCTAGGGGTGAGCATTTGGTCATCTTCCAAACTGAACCGAACCGAAAATTTTTGGTTTGATTCGCTTCGGTTGTCGGTTTTAGATCTAAAGTTTTTACATCTTTATTTTTAAATTTTTAATAGTAAAAGATCTCGATTTTCGTGATAATTTTTCTCTGAAATAGGCAATTAAAGAAAATATCAAAATATAAGCATAAATTTTAATTTTCATGTATCTAACAATGTGAAAATTACTTATGTATATTAATTCAATCAAGAAAAATAATATACAACAAATAATTAATTAAAAATATAACTAAATATGACGGTCAATTGAATTCTTTTTGGTTGAGTACTGACCCAAATCGAATTATAAATCGTTCTAATATTTAGAACCGAACTTAACTGATTCTACATACAAAACCGCACCTAATCGAACTGAATCGCTCAGTTCGAATCGATTTTTTGGTTTCGAATCGATTTCGCTCACCCTTAACTATATCTAACGACATAGTTACAATATTACTTTTTTTATTTATGTCAACAAGTAATACTATATTAGACTTGCAAGTTGCGATAGCAAGGAAACAAATTTAAAAAAATAGTTCTAAAAAAAGAAAAAAAATGAATAATTAGTGAAACAAAAATTTTGAAAAGCGAAACAAATAAAAATAATAAATAAACTAAATCTTAGAAAAGTTAAAATAATTTCAAAAAATTAAAGTAAAACTATAATTAATTATTAATTTATTTTCATTATTGAATCAATTAATGTTTATTTACTAAATTACTATATATTAATAATTAATTAATATATCAATAAAAAACACTTATCAAATACATAAAATTGTAGGTAGAAGATTTCAAACCTGATACCTCGTACAAACAACAGAGGGCGCAGCTGCGCAGGACATTAAGCCACCCCGTATGATGATTTAAAACTAATTCGTTTTCTATATAACATATTAAAGTAAATTAGAAAATAAAATTAAAAGCTTACGCGAAACTCAAATTATTGGATAATTAAGCAAATTTTTTAGAGTTATATATGGGTAAAATAGAGTAAGGGTGTGTTTACTTATCACTTGCCCAGAGTTGGATCAAGCGGGTTGTGTTTTCTCCGGAGTTGCTGACAATATATTTATACACATCACATCATATTTTACACTAGAAACAAACTCAATCCAATCTCCAACTAACAAAATCAAACATCCACTTATTCCAACTTATTTTCTCCCAATTTATAGTATTTGGATCTCCTTCAAGCCATAGATATAAATATAATATTGAGGCATGAAATGCACTACTGAAGATGGAAATGGTGGGAGTGGTTGAGTCTACATCCTAAAATTCGTTCAGACAAATTTGGCGGAATCCCAAGATTCATTCTGTTGTATTCGAATCTCTTTAGTTGCCATTCAATACCGAATTAAACGAATAATTTTCAACAGTTGGCCCATTCAAAGGCTCATCATACACTTACCAATACTCTGCTCTTTCAATGGCGGCACCCAACTTGGTGATCTTACTCCCTTTTCTAATTGTTTGTTGTTGCAAAGTTTCACACTCAGATATCTTATGTTAAGATAGGGTAACAAATTATTTCAAGCCACCGAGTAGCCATCAACTTTTTTTTACTCACCTCACTAATTTAAGAAACTAAGGCTCCATTTGGATAAAATACTAAATGAGTGGATTTTTAAATCCACCCATTTGAAAATTCAGGATTTGAAATTCTCCATTTTACACTATATTTGGGTGGATTTCAAATCCTTTGACAAAGGTAGTCATTTACAAATTCCTCCTCTCCTCCCCCTTCTCTCTCTCTCTCTCTCTCTCTCTCTCGTCCTCTCTCTCTCTATCTCTATCTCTCTCTATCTCTCTCGTCCTCTCTCTCTTTCTCTCTCTCTCTCTCTCTCCCCTCCCCCGCTTTCTCTCTTCTTCTCTTCTCCCTATCGCTATCTCTTCCTCTCGTTCTCCAATAAAATGCTCCTAATATTTTTTTTAATTCTTTTTTTTTTTCCTTTTATCTCCAATTAAATGCTCCCAATAAATTTTTGGGATATAAAATACATATTATGTATATATGTGTGTATATATATAATTAGAAAAAAAAAATTATTCGGTTAATTTTGATGTAGATAAATATTATTTTATTTAATAAAAAATATAAATTGTTAGTTTAAACTTTAAAGGAAAAAAATTGAATTTTACAAATATTGTATCAGTATTTTGCCAAATAATGGATTTGAAAATTTTAGATTTCAAAATCCTTTCACAAATCCACCATAAAACCAAACAAGGGATTTCAAGTCCATGGATTTCAAATCTAAGAATTTTGAAATCTATTCATTTTAAATCCCCTGACAAATCAAATCCCTCCATCCAAATGGGGCCTAAAGTTATTTGTGAAAAAATCATTATGTTATTAATAAAAAAACTAAAATAATTATTAAAACTAATATATATAATTTTAAAATTAAAAATACAAAACGATAATATTTTTCTTTCTTCTGCATCTTTAATCAGACCGTGTCTTTTCTTTCCAGAACTCCAGAAACTCAAATTTTGTCATATGTTTCATCGATGGAGGACATAAATAGCAAAAAAACCCAAAAACCAAACCTATATTACCACAATATAAATCAAATAGGGTTGTGCATAGCTTGGAGTTTACCGAAACTGAACCGAAATTCGGACATAATAAGTTTTGAATCGAAAAAATTCGTTGATAATTTGACTTTTTCTGAACCGATTATGTTTTTGGTATGAATCTGGATATGTGTCAATTTTTCAAATCGAAAGCCGTACTTAACTGAACCGAATGATACCGCTGTATTGGACCGAATAACCGAATAAATAACAACTTATAAATTTAAAAATATATTATCCTTAAAAAATTAATTTGAATAAGTATTAAACATAAATTATTATATTTAGTTATATTTAACATAAATAATTAAAGAACCTTATATTTAATTATTATATAATTTTAAAAATACAAGTTAGTGAGTTGGAAAAAAATTTAATGTAATAAAATTATATATATTTGTTAGACGTTAATATATGTTATTCAAATAGAATTTGTTATTCAGAAAAATCTCCAGTTATCCAAAATGAACTGAACCGAATTGAATTGTTTCGTTAGATCCAAAATTATGAACCTAATTGTCCCGGAAAAGAAATATAATCGTACCGTGTCATCCCTATTTTTGGGATCGGTAATGAATATCATTTTTTAAATGATCGAAATTTGGTATGGATTAATATTTTTAAATATTCGATACACACTGTGCCATGCACACCCCTACAATCTAACACCCCCGAAAAATACCAAAAACCAGACCTAGTTCCAAGCATCTTGTCCTAGTGTTTGTCCTGTTAAAATCGAAATCTATTTTGTAGAGGTTATCATGATAATGCTCTCTTATAAGCGAATTGCGGACTTTCACCTATGAGGATGGTTGCAGAAGATGAAAAGCGGAGACGGAGCGGTTGGGCCGCCTAGCGCCTAGATCGTCCAGGCGCCGCCTATGCTGTAGCTTGACGGCGCCTAGAGAACTTCTCCCTTTTTTTTTCAAATTTAATTTTTCCATGTCTAATTTAAAGATTTATATTTATATTGCACCATATTTCACTACAAATGTTCATATAGTTAATTAATTATGCAAGATGAAACGAAAAGAGAGGGCGACGGGGGAAATTGAATTATGGAGGAGAGAGTTTTAACTTTTATTCCATTTTTTTGTCATTGAAATGAGAATAGTGAGTGTTTTAACTTTTATCTTTTGAATCTAATCGACTGCTTCAAGTTTAAAAATGACGACATTTTCAATAAAAAATAATATAAAAAGTAGTAAAAAATAAAAAATAGAACTGCCTAAATCCAAAAATGCTTAAAAAAGTCGGTTTGGACAAAAACGGAACGGATTGGCGACGTCTATACATTCATACCTATGGGCTATGGAGACGATGACTATGTGGTCGACAAATGCAGTGTTCCATTTTCTATTTTTATTTTTATTTTATAAAGGGAAAGCAGTAGCATCTATGCTTTGGAAATCGAGGTTTAAATGCTTGAAATGTGGGGAGTTTTCCCCTCGACTTGGATCACTTTGACTTTGACCTTGATCCTCACTCCTGGGAATGTCCATGGTATCAAATGAGAGAATCGCCTTCATTTCTATTGTTGATCATAAGTCAATTACTAAATCCAAAATAATTTAACAATACAATGTCGGCAAAACATAAAAATAAGTTAATAACATAATAAATTGAATGGAAACGACGTCGGTTCGAGCTTTTTTTTAAAACAAAAAATAAAATATAAAAAGGGAAAACGCTCAGACCGCCTAGGCAGCGCCCAGGCCAAAAACTGCCCAGACCTTATTCGGGGTGGCTAGGACCGCCTAGACTGCCTTTTGCATCCATGGATAAAACTGGAACTAGTTCTGAGCGCATCGAGGAGGAACAAAGTGCGAGACACAGACAGGTATTGTTGAGACTTGAGAGTACTACTATACAGAACCAAACCAAATGTAGTAAAACCAATGCTGATCCAAACAAAGCCTTACTACACTTTATGTACAAGTAGCCTACAACACAACTCACCCACGAAGCAATCGTATGCTGTTCACCAAACATAACATTTAGTACATAATTAAATACAATCACTTACCTAAAAGCCTTTCTTGTCTGGTTGTGCATATCAACACTGGGAAAACAACCAAAACGAAAAAGGAAATCAGAAATCGCATTCAAAACAGAAAAGAAATAGAAAGCAAGGGAAAACTTTACAGCACCAGAATGAGCACTAGTTGATGTTCTTCACTCATCAGCCATTGCGGACCTTGATCTCCAATAAACGTTCAACCGGCTGCCTGCATATCGGGCATCTATTTGTTTGGAACCTCAAAACCTTTGCACACTCGCTGCACATGCACTGCATCAACGAAAATCACTCAATAATTTAGTCTCGAAAAATTGCCAATATGAACCTTACGTTCAATAAAATGGATAATAGCAAAAAATATCCCTGAGGTTTAACAAAAGAAAAAGGAAAAAGAAAAGAAAAAGAAACTAATGAAGTAAGGGGCCGCTTGGTTTATAATCAGGAATGATAATGATAATGTATATATGAATGAGGGGTTAATTATACTATGGAATGATGTGGGAGGAGTTGTTACTAAAATAGGGGTGATGGTTAAATTATTCATGTGTACCAAGCATAATAAATAGGAATGAAGCCTCTTTTACTCCCATTACCCACCCCCACATACTCTTTGAGTGTTTTCCAAGAAGTTGAGGTCTGTGTTTCTCTAAAGGGTTGAACAAATTTCCGGACCGAAGTATGACTTTTTTTTCTTTTAACCCTTCTCCAAATCACCGTGCAACAACTGGTGCAATTTGCAAGTAAACACTTTCATTTTCTTTTAATTAGATAGAACTTCAAGGGTAACCTTTTGTAATCATCCGACATAATAACCTCTTTAAAACTTGTGACCAGAAAATGTGGGAGAGGGGAGGGGGAGTACCATATGTCGGCATGGAAGGACAGTAGTGTCTCGCGGTTCAGAAAGGCAAATAACACATTCTTTTCCAGGATCATTCCCATCGAATTCGTCTTCAACTGTATTTCCAATTCCGTAAATCTCTTGTAATTCATACCTCATGCCATTCACCCACAATATCTGTTTTACAACTTTAACTTCATATTCCTCTTTATCCTGCTGAAACACAGCCAGAGTTATCTGGGAGTTTGTGGTTCCACCATCAATATTTCCACCTCCGTTACCTGGCAATGCCTCCGCCTTAACTGCCAGAGGATACACGCTAGGGTCACTATCTATTGACAGGTTTCCCTCCTGAAGAGTTCCCAGATCTATGCCAGTTCCTGAAGGTTGTTTAAATTTCTGGGCTAAACCTTGTTGAAACTGGACGGTGATGGGCGGATACAAGCTTTCTTTCGTTGGTGTCAAGAGACCATCTTCACCCTCCTTAGCGAAGAAAATTATGGTTACACTGCATACAACATTGGAATTAAAATCCAAATTACTCATCATCCTTCGGCAAAAGAAGTAGCTAAGAATAACATGAGAAACTCCCTAAATCCCTCTATCCTCCACCAATTACTCATTTACAACAATCTGAAGCAACGTTGAACTTGATAAAAATAAACGGCAAAAACGAATGAATAAATCTTTCCTTCCCTCCCTCCCTTCCTTCTAACACAATAGGTAGAAGGGAAGAAGACAGTTGCAATTAATCCAACCGCTACACCTCTCTCTGTCCTTTTACCGGAGAATCTGCCATTTAGTCGTGAAAAAGAAGATGAAGCACATAGAATTTGATAAAATTAATGAGAAAATGAACTGAATAAATCTCTCCTTCCTTCCTTCCCTTCCGACATAATAGTTAGGAAAGATGAAGAAAATAACATAGCCCAACTTTGCTAGCACTCTCTTTTCTCGTACTTCAATTTGATAAAATGATGCAACATTTCTGTATTATAAAATTGGCTACAAGAAAATGTTAACTAACAAATGAAACCCAGCCCTGCTTTCAGCCCCTCCTTCTCCTGACTTTTAATTGATAAAAGAACACCACTTGATCCCATATAACCAGCTATAGAAACATAGAACTTGACAAAGACATTTAAATATTTCATTCTGAACCAACAAAGGTCAAGGAAATGACCATGCGTTAAAAAATTCGCAGTTCAAACTCAATAAAGGCGAAGAAGCGAATATGCAACTACTGATGTTCAATTATAGAAACTTAGAAGCACCCATGAGAAAATTAGGTTCATAATAGAGGTAGCATTTTGGAGTTGCTGAAGTCATCATGAGTAACATACAAAATGGGAAAATCAAGATCAGGTATGTCAAGTCGCAGGTTATCATTATTGAGGGTGTGACAAGTTACCTATATCGAGCTTGGACCAAAAACATCTCAACTGTTCACTCCAACTCCTTCAGACAAAAGGCATATTGAAGCGGGATAAAATACTATCTATCAGATTAGTACAGAAAAAACAAATTGGCAGAGTTAAACTTCCAAAGAGCCCATATGGGTCAATCTTCCAGTAAAAAAGAAGATCTGTAACAAGAATAGGTTCCCCTTGTTGCGTTTAGGTCCTTGTTATAATCACTAAGCCTCATTCACAATAACAATCTATATAATGCCCAGCCAGGATACAATGATCCTTTAATATTGGTCATGCAAACCTTTCCCACAGGAATCTTGGAAAGACTAGCCCTTCAAAATGTGAATAAGCCCTCGAGTTAATCTTCTCATTCGTAATCTCACCAGCTAACAGCAAAGCAATAGAACACAATGAGAAGTGCTGCATCTCTGTATCTTATTCTTTGTTTTGTTATACAAGAAGGATGTAGGTCAATATCTTAAAGTGAAAGTTAGATGCATTCTAAAATTTTGAAAATCAAAAGATATTGAGAATCCAAGTACCAAGATGCTACCTGTAGACAAATAAGGTGGATTTATTGGAATCATCCATGAATTATTGCACAAAAAATGGGATCAATCAACAACTAAAGATTGATGTAACCCACAAAAATTGAGTTGCAGAGTGGAAAGTAGTGGAGATGGCACGAAGTATGATGACTGACATAGGACTACCAAAAATTTAATGACAGAATCTGTAAGTACAGCATTAAATCTTTTTATACCATTCACTAACAAAAATAGTCCAAAAAATACCCCATATGAAGCATGTATCATAAGAAAATCTATAGTAAATAAATCTTTATGCTATTAAAGTTATTTTCTTAAATCATGTAACTAAAGCTCTACGTCAAATTGATGTCTTATGTTTTTCATACTTACAGTTTTAAATTTAATATATGAAATTTGACTTGTTTGATTTGAAGCCTAACAATGGCTCTTTTAGGCTGAAGCAATTGTTCATGTTTAGCTTTGAAGTTTTGCGGTCTATCCAAGATGGATGAGTGATAATTGTAAGATGTAACAATTTTTCATAATACTAGCATACTACGCGAAACGATGGCTGGTAAAGTATTCTATATATGTATATGAACCACAGAGCAACATACAAAATCAGAAAGAGATGCAATAAATTATAGGGGATGTTTGCTTGGGGTTTGCCAAACCCATAATCAGTTTGGCCAACCCCAAGTGATGTTTGTTTGGGCTGGTTTGGCCAAGCCACGATATTAGGGTTTGGTGGGGGGACATCGATCACAAATCAAAAAATTATTTTAATTATTCTCCCAATCATTAATAACTACCTCTTACTCATATTACATCACATTTCACAATTAATAATTAAATTTCCCACCCAACCAAACATCACTCTTTAACATCCCAAGCCATTAACTCCAGCCACTTTCCCCAGCCTAGCCACCCCAGCCCCAAGCAAACATCCCCATAGTGTTTTTTAATTGTAAGTTTATTCAATTCCTCTAACATCACATCTTGATGGACAACAGCTCTAACTTTCAAACTTGAAAGTACAATCCACTCCATATAGAATCACTTGAAATCGTTCCACCAAACCTTCTACTACTTCAAATGCAACCTTGTACCATCTCCTCACCCTTTAAAAAGATTGTAAATCACATCCATTTTATTCGATCTCTTTCAAATTACTTTGACACCCAAGTCCGAACTAACTTTTAATAGTAAGAAATCTCAAAATAGCTTCAGATTAGCCAAAATTACTCAGGTCATTTGATAGCTTGCTAAAGAAAAGTAGGTAACAGAACAGAAACAAAACATCCACTAGATTCATCAATAGGATGCAATTGTTCTCCGAAGAAATGTATACTTTCCGTTCCAACAAGCCTCTTATTTTAAGCAGGAGGGAGTAATGATGAGTAAACATACATATACAACGCGCAGAACGTTTTGATATGATCAGGAGAGCATCAAATGATCAACACCAAAGAACCACGGGAAATTCGGAAGAAAATAAACAGAAAATCCAATCGTACCTTCCTGCCAGCGTGGCATCAAATGAGAAGGCAACAAGGTACTTTCCAGGATTGTCCTGATCAGGTTGGATTGTGAGCGTCTCCTTCTTCACATTAACATCATTTCGGATAGTGACCGCCTTCTGATGCTCGACGTAGGCGTGAGGCTGCATACAAGGATACCTATGCGCCGGCAAGTGGTGATAGGTATAAGACGCCGGAATGGGGAAAGGCATCGCCGCGGGGTGTGGATAGTAGCCTGGGTACTGATAATACGGGGGAGAGTTGGCGTTTGGGTGAGGCATAGCATTACGGTTGGCGGTGATCTCCGGTTGCGGAGGCGGGGGAGAGGGGTGGGAGTTTGTTCGTCGTTCGTGCAGTCCGCTGCTACCGATGTTACCCATGGCGGGAGGGAGGATTCCGCAAGGGGCTTAAGAAATTGGGTTTTGGTGGAACAAAAATTGGGTTTCGTAAATGGAAGGGTGAAAGGGACATGTGGCTATTTAAATTGATAAAGAGGGATGGGCGGGTGGGGAGAAAGCAAGTGGAACAGAGATGAATCTAATCTAATCAATTCATATAATAAAAACTAATCAAGGATCTGGGAGCAGGGATGCTGGAATGGTCCGAGTCCGCCGGACTCATCATAGCCTGTCTGAAAAAATTTAATTTTTGGTTCATCATATTATCGGTACGATAGACTCGATACCTTATAAATTAGAAAATTACTAAATTTAAGTTTAGGTTCATCATATTATCGGTCCGATAGACTCGATACCTTATAAATTAGAAAATTACTAGGGCTAACCGACTGCCATTGTAACGTCCCGATTTTCATAAAATAATTTAAAGTAGTTTTAAATAGCAATAATCAATATGCAGACGTTTTATATAATAATAAAACAATTTCTAATCAGGGCATTAGATGAACTAAATAAAACGCATCTAAATTAATTTGCGAACACAATTATCTTCAATAAGGGATTATTTAGTATCATACATTAACATGCTTTAACAACACATAATATAACATTGATCGTATGGAAAGAGACCCATACGAGTGTACTTACATTGACCGTATGAAAGGAGACCCATACGAGTGTACTTTAATTTATCCTATTAAGTATAAGTGTTTGTGTGTGTGAATGTACAAGCATACTGATAGGGATGGCCCGATCACTTCGGGTCGGGTTAATACCCGAGCCCACTGACCGGCCCAGCACACGTAGGCCCAGCAGGTCCAGAAACACGCGTGGGCCCAGCACGCGTAGACCCAGCAGGTCCAGAAACACGCGTCGGCCCAACGGGTGGTTTGTTCCGTGAATCAAGGCCCACGATCCGTTCCCAACCGCCATGCAGCGGGAAATAGGCATGATAATAGGGAGTCAGTTAGGGTTTAGGAAGGTTTAGTATAAATATGAGAAAAGAACTCTGAATTAGGGTTCGCATTCTGTATTCTGAATTACTACGTGTAAACTCAAAGTTCGAGTAAAAGAAACACCTCGGCAAGTGTTATTTTCTGCCCGTGGACGTAGATCTCCGGATCGAACCACGTAAATCTTGTGTGTTTTCATATTGCTTACGTAAGTTTTTGTTATGTTTCTTGGATATCGGATTGCACATTATCAATTGGCGCCGTCTGTGGGAACCAAAAGCAATTTCTGACGGTAACAGTGCATTCAAATATCATGGTGATGACTCGACTGAATCAATCTCGCCACGGTGATCAATCCAATCAAGATCCACCCGTGGATCAAGTTTTGCCGCCGAGGCAGTCGCCGACAAGAGGTGCATCTCATCATTAGGGCAACCAAGGCCCGGTTGTGAATCCAGACAACCAGTTCTTGCCTCCACCCCCACAAGACATGCATAACCCTAATCCCGTTGCTGCCCAGCCACCGGTTAACATTCAAATCACACCAGAATTGCTCCAGGCTTTCCAACAAGAGCATGCCCATGTTCTTCAAGACTGGGCGGCTAATCGCCTACACCCCGCGGGGCCTGCCGGACATGATGCCAATCCCGCGGTGCCTCCACATCGTCAGCACTCGCGTGATCAACAAGACCCGGGGCATCGCAGGCGTCAGGATCGGCGACGGGAACGACCTGGTTCTTCCGAGGACCATGGGAGTTCTAACGAATCACGACAACGCAACGATGAACCTACCGATGTCGATCGCCGCCGTCCACTCAACGCGGCTAAGAGAGTTCGTTATGCCAATCCTCATACTCTAGATCTTCAAGAGTATGAGCGAGTCCAACGCAATGTCGAACTGGATAGAATCCTGGGCCTTGATGCCAATGGAGATATCATCACACCGTTCTCCCAAGAAATCATGGCTACCCCCCTTCCCGAAGGGTTCAAACGGCCGGCCATACCACCTTACGACGGCACCGGAGATCCAGCCAATTTTCTTGGAGCTTTCAGGCATAACATGCTTAGCCGCGATCACACTACATCCCTCCATTACTGTAAGATTTTCCCTGAGTACCTTCAGGATGAAGCTCGGGTTTGGTTTGATTCTCTCCCACGCAACAACGTATCTTCTTTTAGAGAACTCGCTGAACACTTTTGGGCGCATTTCGAAGCACGTGCGAAGCCCATGGCCACCTTGGCCGACCTCATGAATATGGAACAGCGGGACGGGGAAACCGTTACCCAATTCCTTGACCGCTTCACAGCGGAGAGCCTCAAGGTGGGAAATTGCTCAGATGACGTAGTCATCAACGCATTCATGAATGGACTCCGTCCTAGTCCACTTTACACCGAGTTGGTTCGAAACCCACCGGTCACAACCCGAGCACTATTCAAAACGGTGTGCAGATATGCTAAGGCCGAGGAGCAGACTCGCCGAAAACGTGAGAAACATGCTAGCAAGCGGCAGTCCGACAGGGCACAAGCTGGGCCTAGCACGCGACCTAGTGCCTTTTCCCGTCTGAACCCGGGGAGTTCAGAATCCCGAGGCGATATTCCACAATTTACTCCGTTGACAAAGTCACGAGCCGAAATCCTTTCTGTTCACAAGAACGATCTACGGCCTTGTCCGCGGATGACTGCTCCGCCTGAAAAGAGGAACCGTGGAAAGTGGTGTGCGTACCACCGAGATCATGGGCACGAGACAGAAGAGTGCCGATAGCTCAGCAAGGAAATCGAGGAGTGTCTAAGGAAAGGTCTCCTGCGACAATACATCGCGCGGACCGATGACAAACCTCGGACAAGCCAGAATGGGGGTTCGTCTCATAACCACGGAGGTTATCATGACCGGGGCGCACAACAGAATCGGTCGCCGTGGCAGAATAATCGGCCGGGACCTAGCAATAATGCACGGCAAGACTCTGGCAATCGCCAACAGCCTCGTTTTCTGCCACCACCTCCTCCTCCGGGAGGACCCGGAGACAATGCACCCACTCACGTAATAAACGTGATATATGGGGCACTTCCCACCGGGGCTTCACGAAATGCCTTGAAGGCAGAGGTTCGCGGTCCTCCTCCCGAGGAGCCACGTCATAAGCGCCTCCATCAGTCCGAAACTGTTAGTTTCACAGATAGGGACCCTGTTCCGGAGATAACACCTCATACTGATGCCATTGTCATCGACATGACTGTGGCCAATATTACAATAAAGCGGGTCTTTGTGGACAATGGAGCCGCAGTGAGTGTTATATTCGCCGACTGTTTCCAAAAGATGGGAATTCCTCGGGAACAACTTCGGCCGGCCCCCGGGCCATTGCAGACTTTCACTCAGGGTGAAGTCCAACCAGAAGGTGTCATCACTCTCCCGGCGTCTCTGGGGACCTATCCGGCAATTAAAACCATCTTCGTGGATTTCTATGTGGTGAACTCCCCGTCTCCGTACAACATGATCTTGGGTCGGGACTGGCTTACTCCCGCCAAAGCCATATGCTCCACATACCACCTCGCTTTAAAATTCCCCACCTCGCATGGCGAGGTGGCTATCCGCGGTAGTCAGCGGGTTTCAAAGGAGTGTATGTACGTGGCACTCAAAAAGACTGCCAAAGTTCCTCCCAAACAGCAGCTTCAAGTAGCATCATCGGCTCTTGAACCTCGGGTATGTCCCTCATTGGGGGATACCACCGTCCAGGTACCGCTTGATCCGTCCAAGCCAGAACAGACGGTAACTGTTGGTGCCGTGGATGTGCCATGGTTGCACCAGGCCATCATTCAGACCCTGCGAGAGCATTCCGATGTCTTTGCATGGTCTCCTTTGGATATGCCCGGGGTCTCTCCCGACATAATAACCCACAAGCTGAACATTGATCCCAGTGTAAAGCCTATACAACAAAAGCAAAGGAAGTTCGCTCCGGAGCGAAATGCAGCAATTAGAATCGAGGTGCAACAACTCTTGGATGCGGACATCTTGTTCGAAGTGTATTACCCCTCTTGGCTATCCAATCCGGTGATGGTGCTAAAGTCCAGCGGGGCATGGCGGATGTGTGTCGACTTCTCCGACCTCAATAAACATTGTCCGAAGGACTGTTATCCCCTACCTTCCATTGACCAAAAGGCCGAGGCCATTACTGGGTACGTGGCACTCTGTTTCTTAGATCTGTATAAGGGATACCACCAGATCTTTATGGATCCGCAGGATGCCCTCAAGACAGCATTCATCACTGCTTTCGGGTGTTTTGCTTTTAAGAAAATGCCCTTCGAGCTCAAAAACGCTGGAGCCACATATCAACGTGTCATGGACCGTATTTTCCACGACCAGATTGGCCGCAACGTCGAGGTTTACGTTGATGATCTTGTTATAAAGAGTACCTCCCATTCTTCATGTGTGCAAGACATTGCCGAAACATTGCCGCTGCGCACCCTGCGGCGTTACAATTTGCGACTTAATCCAGCAAAATGCACTTTCGGCGTTGGCTCCGGCAAGTTCCTTGGTTATATGGTTTCACAACACGGTCTTCAGGCTAATCCAGCCAAACTTCGGGATGTTTTGGATCTGCAGCCACCGAAGACGTTCAGAGACGTTCAGCGCCTCACGGGCGGTTTGGCGGCCTTAAATCGCTTTCTATCCAAAGCGGCAGAGCGCCAACTCCCATTCTTCAAAATCTTGCGACAATCGAAGTCCTTTGAATGGACTCCGGAGTGTACCGAGGCTTTCGAGGCTTTGAAACGTCATATACAGCAGCTGCCTACTTTGTCAGTTCCTCTCTCCGGAGAGCCGCTTTACTTATATTTGGCTTCCGCCGAGGAAGCTATTAGTGCAGCCCTTGTACGAGAAGTCAATGGCGTTCAGCATCCCGTGTATTTTGCAAGCCGAGTACTCCACGGAGCAGAGACACGATATTCCATGCTGGAAAAAACCGTGTTGGCCCTTGTTATGGCGGCTCGGCGTCTGCGGCCATACTTCCAAGGACGTGAAGTACGAGTTCTGACCAATCATCCTATCCGTCAGATTCTTGTCAAACCCGAGGTGTCTGGGCGCCTCGCCAAGTGGGCTATCGAATTAGGTGAATACGATATTCAATTTCTTCCCCGCAGAGCTATCAAGGGTCAAGCACTCGCCGACTTTCTGGCTGAAACCCCGGGAGACAATCATGAGTCTTCGGCAGACAGTGTTACCCATCACCTCGCTACCCTCGTATCCTCACCTCGGAAGTGGCAACTATATGTGGATGGAGCATCCACGACTCGAGGAAGTGGTGCTGGGGTGCTTCTCATTGACCCCGAGGGGGTTGAAGTTAAATACGTCATCCGGTTCAAATTTAAGGTGACTAATAATGAAGCAGAATACGAGGCAATCCTCGCCGGGCTCCGGCTCGCAAAATCCTTAGCCATTCGCCATC
Source organism: Ajuga chamaepitys (assembly GCA_958295605.1). Classification (NCBI taxonomy): domain Eukaryota; kingdom Viridiplantae; phylum Streptophyta; class Magnoliopsida; order Lamiales; family Lamiaceae; genus Ajuga; species Ajuga chamaepitys. The sequence goes on from OY282505.1 coordinate 38,197,859, forward strand.
TTGAGCTCTTCACGGACTCCGAGGTCGTGTCCAAGCAAATCCAAGGGACTTATGTCGCCAAGGATGAGACAATGATCAGGTATCGTGCTTTAACACTTAAGGTTATGTCAACTCTAGATACAGTTGTTATCCAGAAAATACCACGTGCTCAGAATGCAAGAGCAGATGCGCTCAGCAAATTGGCCTCCGCGGTCCGAACTAATATATCTCCGGATATCATGGTCGAAGACTTATCTCATCCAGCAATTCATGAGGCCACAGTTTCGGTACTGACCGATAGTGATCCGAATTGGATGACTCCTATCATTCAATATCTCCGAGATGGAATTCTGCCTACTGATAAGCTGCGAGCTCGGCAAGTTGTCCTCAAAGCCCCCAAATACTCCTTTCATGATGGAGTCTTGTACCGACGGTCATACCTACAACCGAGTCTCCGGTGTCTCGCTCCTGCCGAAGCTACTCAAGTTCTACGGGAGGTTCACGAGGGGGCCTGTGCCAGCCATATCGGCTCCCGGACATTGGCCAAGAAAGTTCTCCGCTGGGGATATTATTGGCCAACTTTGTTTAACGATGCCCACGATTTAGTGTCCAAATGCAGCAAGTGTCAGCTGCACTCCCGTGTGAAGCATCTGCCGCAGACCGAGCTCACTGGAATCCAGAGTGCGTGGCCGTTTATTCAGTGGGGTATCGACATTGTCGGCCCATTCCCAGTTGCTCCGGGGGGATTGAAATTTCTGGTCGTTGCCGTAGATTACTTCACTAAGTGGGTCGAAGCCGAACCTCTTACGGCCATTACTGGTCAAAATATCTTGAAGTTTGTATGGCGCAATATCGTATGTCGCTTCGGCATCCCGAGCACTATTATCTCGGATAATGGTAAACAATTTGCCAACGATCCCTTTCGGTCATGGTGCGAAGAGCTTCACATCAAACAAATTTTCACCTCGGTTGCTCACCCTCAAGCCAACGGTCAGGTTGAAGTCACCAATCGTACACTGCTCGCGGGTATAAAGAAACGCCTGGATAATGCCAAAGGTCTCTGGGCCGAAAACCTTCCGCAAGTCCTATGGGCTTATCGCACGACACCGCATACCTCCACCGGGGAGACTCCTTACAGCCTTACTTATGGTTCCGAAGCCGTTATTCCTGCGGAAATCAGTGTACCAAGCCCTCGCCTCATCACATTGGTTCCAGAGGATAATGACGAGGCTCTCCGAGCAAATTTGGATGAGCTTGAAAATCGTCGTGATCAATCATTCATTCAACAGGCCAGGTGTAAACAACGGACAACCCAGTATCATCACCTCCGGGTCCGGGGCACTCAGTTCAATGTCGGGGACCTAGTGCTTCGGCTCAATTCAGCCAGCAAAGCTGCCCCCGAGGGAAAATTACATGCTTCTTGGGAGGGTCCCTACCGCGTCGTTGCCGCGCACGATTCTGGATCCTATCAGTTAGAGCATCTCAATGGGACCTCGATTCCCCGAAGCTGGCACGTTACCAACTTGAGGCGCTTCTATCTGTGAATGCCAAATCACAAGTACCATTTTATCTTTATGCTCATTGTACGTCTTTTTTATGATTGTTATCTCTCTTTGTATTCTTTAATTTGCTCCGGCACTTATCATTGAATAAAAATTCTTTGTTTATGCATCTTGCTGTGTTCTCTTTTACGTTACGGGGACGCCCTAACGCATTCATAAAATTATTAATCGCCTCCGGACGATTAACTCTCTCTCGATCCGTCTGAGGAGATTCACATTCCGTCCCCGGACTCATATCACTTTCTCGCCTGTTTAACCGGAGAAGTGGTTACTCCCGCCTGACCCGTCCGGGGAGATTTTACTCCCGCCTGATCCGTCCAGGGAGAATTTACTCCCGCCTGACCCGTCCGGGGAGATTTTACTCCCGCCTGATCCGTCCGGGGAGAATTATTTACTCCCGCCTGATCCATTCGGGGAGATTTACATTAGAGTTATTCGAATTGTGTTCTCGAACACCTAACTAAAACAGTTAATAACTTGTTGTTTTCCTTAACACATTTGTGCACATCAAAACAATTTTATTATCTTCCAAATGATACAACACAAAAAAGTTTTTTACATAAAACTTCAAAAAAAAAAAAAAAAAAAAAAAAAAAAAAAAAGGAGAAAAAGATAAGCCATTATCTGCGGCCCCCGAGCCAATATTCAGCGCTCCGGCGTTGAGGCCTGCTCCTCGATCTGCGCTGTGTCCTCCGGGATCTTGTAGATCCTCGACCTCGGGCTCCGACTCTTTCCCCTCCGCGGGCTCCCCGACGTCGTGGACTTGTCCTTGGCGCTTGTCGGGGAATTTCGTCCCTTGTATGAGCGCGGCTACCTGGCTGTGGAGCAGACCTCGAAGTTTGGGCCCACTGCACAGGGTCCCACTCCTCCGGAGCCATCACTTCAATTTCTCTGGCCAGCTCCTCGACTACTTCTTCGGCGACCACAGCGGGCTCTTCTTCAATCGTGGTCACTGGAGCTGGCTCTCGGATAACAATGCCTTTGCTCTTTCCAGAGGGTTTCTTTTTATCCTTCCGGGGAGCTTTTGGAGTACCTTGGCTCCGGCTTGAACTCGCGATGAATTCCTCGGCAGAAGGCCTCCACCTGCCTCGGCCCTTCAGTCCCTCGTACATGCTAAGAAGCAACTCCAGAACTTCTCGCTTTCTTACAAGCTCCGAGGACTCCGCTGGGTTATTTGCCACAAGCGCCGAGATTTCGCCCTGAATCTCTACAACCCGCTCCTCCACTTCCTCAAAGGTAAGAAGGCCGAACTCCGACAGTATCCGGTCATATTCCCTTTGATGAACGAGGACACGACTCATTTCAGCAGCTTTAGCCCGGTACTTCAGTTCGAAATCTTTGGCTCTTTCTTCGGCTTCAACTGCTTTCCTCTCTGCCGAGGCCACCTGCTTTTCTAGCTTTGGCACTACGTGCATTTGCAGGTTGTTCTTTTCTTCGCGGAACCACTCAAGTGATCGCATGAGTTTCTTTATTGTTTCGTGCAATTCTGCGGTATTCTAAACAGAAAGAAGAGTCAACCAGATCGATCAATCTTAAGTATGTAAAGAGTTGGAATTCAGTTCGAAAACAACATAAATTGATCATTCAAGCAAAAGGAAGACGAAGTGTCTGAGAAACAAAAATTCTATTCAACAAAATAGAAGTACAATATCCAGAATTCAGTACAATGTTCGCATATACTCCTATTATCTACAATTTTAAATTTGCGGGGAACGACTGACCTCCCGCTCAGTTCCCTCAATATCTTCGGGCAACACCTCTCGCCGGCCCTCTGACACTTCGGCTTCTCCCTCTTCATTCGCGGCGACAGCTTCGTCCGCAGCTATGGCTTCGACCTCCATCCGAGGGGGGAGGGGTCTTTGTTTCGGGGCTCGGAGACCAGCTCACCCCGGCGGAACGCCATGAACTCTTGGTCCTGGTCCACCTCACAGTTGGCGATCTCCGCGGCCGTCAGCAGTTGTTTCTTCTCCCCTAGAGCCTTCACCAGGGGCCACTCCGGCAGATTCGCTAGAGCTGCGTAGTAAACCTTTTCCACCCCGGCCACTGCCTCAAAGTCGTACCCGAATTCTGGACGATATACATCCACATTCGGGTAGACCTCCTTCACCTGCTCCAGCAGCGCGGATCGTGTGGCCTGGTCCCCTATTGCCACAAACTCCGTCTGGAAGTCAAGGAACGTGCTGGTTTGGAATAATTTGTCGGCGAATGCCTTCAGCATCGCTCCTTGCCCTTCGACTACGGCAGCTTCCCGAGCCTCCATCTCTGCCCGCAGCCGCAGTACTTCACCTCGGAGGACATTGGTCTATGCCTCCACTCCGCGCAGACGCGCAACCTCATTTTCGACCAAGGCATCCCTCTTGCGTGCCTCGGTCAGGTCGTGGTTTAATCGATCGTTGCGCGCCCGAAGCTCCCTTGCCACTTCAGCCAGCTCCTCCTTGCCTTCCTTCTCGCTCTTCCGACCGAGGTCCAGGATACCTCGCGCCAAGCGCAGAAGTTCTTCGGCGTCCGCGCCTTCCAACCCCAGCAGACCAGGGGCCACTTGTTCCACCTGGATAATTACACAAGACATGACACCGAACTCAGTATTAATAGTACACACTTCGTGTGCATAAAAATTATGAGCAGCGTTTCAAATTTACCTCCGTGCTCTCCCCTACTCGGGGTCTTTTGGATGGTGCCAGCGGAGTCCCGGTAGGCTCCGGCCTCCTCTTCGTTCCGGGAATTGACCCCGCCGGCATAACTCGTTCTTCCGACCCCGCAGACGGTCGTGGACTGGACACCGTCTTCATCCGAGGAGACACCTCAGTAGATTTACCTTTTTTCTTGGCCGCTGCAGCCGCCGCGGGGCTTCCGGCTGGTTCTTTTCCGAAGCGTCCCACTGCATACAGAGGTTATAGTTAGTCCTATGCAAGACAACAGTTGTAAAAAGCAAGATAGAAGAACTCCTACCCTCTTCGGCAGCCGCATCGCCCGAATAATACGGGCTCAGTCCTGCCTCCTCCAGTTCTTCCTCAGTACAGAGGGTTTTGAAAGTCCCCACTGACCGGAATACATGTATGACCTCGGCCTCCGGGTTCTCCACCGGAGCGGTATCAAGTACCTCATCTCTCCTCCACTTCGGGAGAGCTACTTTGTTCTTTACAAATATAAACCTCTCCTTCCATCCCTCCACCTTACTTGGGTTTTGAACCTTGAACCCACCTCAGGCCCGGGGACTAAAGGAGTACCACCCCTTGGATTTCCCGAAGGCTTTTAATTGGTAGAAAAACCTAAAAAGCTCTACGGTCGGTTCTATCAAGGCGTTCTTGCACACTACGGTGAATCCCACTACTTGCCTCACCGCGTTCGGCGCTAGTTGGCTCAAGGCAATTCCGTAGTATTTCAGCAACTGGATCACAATGTCCCACAGGGGCAGTCTCAAGCCTATTCTAAGGGGATCTATATACACACTAATAAACCCCTGCGGCGGGCAGCGGGCCCTATCATCGGGGTTCGGTATTATATACTCTAAGTTAAATGGAAAGTAAAATGAAGGGATTTCTCTCTCAATCTGCACTCGCGTCATCCGTAACGCTACAGAGGCCACCTCAAAATCCTCCTCCGCGCATTCATAAAACGCGACCATCATAACGTTGCTTTCTAGGTCGTCGGCCCTATCTACGGTCCTAATCTCATTCCTTTCCGGAATGAGATATCGAAGGGGGGGACATCTAACGGGGAACTCGTAGTCCCTACTTCTTGAATAGAGGCAGAAGATGAAGAAGAAGGCATACTTACTTGGGTAGAGTTTGAGAAGTTTGGATTTGAGATGAATCACAAGCACAGAATTCCCCTCTTTTTCCCTCTTTCTAAACTGGCAAATCGCAATGAAGAAGATGAAGAGTTACTGTGCAATTAATCCAAATATATACGCAAAAAACCAACGGCTCTGATACAGCCTATTCAAATTCAATGATGGAGATTTAGACGTGCTCTTCACGCGCTTTACAGTTCCCAAGGCGCGTGGGGAACAGGTTTATTGGAAATCGCAGAGCGTGTCACTTCACATCCCTCTCTCTCATGATGGCGCCGCCAATCACATCAACCTCACCCTTCGTCAGGAAGATTTAAACTGCACTCCGGTGCTCCCTTTACCTCGGCCATACTACCACACTCCGGCGCTCCCTTCATTGTGGCCATACTACTACACTCCGGTGTACCCTTCACCTCGGCCAGGTCATTATGTACTTCCGACACGTTTCTTGCTTTGGGGAGACTCGGTATCTCGCTATCTGTCCCGTGCACTTCGGCTTAATTCGGTTCCGCTTCCGCAGACGGCGCCGCGGAGTCCCTGGGACGCGGATAGACTTAGTCATCCACAAACACTTCGGCGCGGCCGCGACCACGGCCCTTCTTGCTTATGGTTCCACCCCGGTGACAACCGAAGCTCCTTCCTCGCTTCGGCTGGGGGGGGAGGGCATCTGATAGGGATGGCCCGATCACTTCGGGTCGGGTTAATACCCGAGCCCACTGACCGGCCCAGCACACGTAGGCCCAGCAGGTCCAGAAACACGCGTCGGCCCAACGGGTGGTTTGTTCCGTGAATCAAGGCCCACGATCCGTTCCCAACCGCCATGCAGCGGGAAATAGGCATGATAATAGGGAGTCAGTTAGGGTTTAGGAAGGTTTAGTATAAATATGAGAAAAGAACTCTGAATTAGGGTTCGCATTCTGTATTCTGAATTACTACGTGTAAACTCAAAGTTCGAGTAAAAGAAACACCTCGGCAAGTGTTATTTTCTGCCCGTGGACGTAGATCTCCGGATCGAACCACGTAAATCTTGTGTGTTTTCATATTGCTTACGTAAGTTTTTGTTAAGTTTCTTGGATATCGGATTGCGCATTATCACATACCTAATGTATAAACCTATATAAAATGCAAATCAATTCCTACTTAATCTATATATATATAATAACAAAATGTATTGTTTCCACTAGTGGAAAATGAGTGACACTCATGTGCATATGATGCACATTAGTGTTATTGTACACCTTGTGGGGCCCACTTATGATTTTGCGCGCGTGATATATATATATATATTAAGGGGTGTTTTGAAATTACAAAAAATTTTGTTTTATACTGCGAATTTTTTTTTTCCAACTTACAATACTCACAGTATATTTAATATTTCGATACAGTATACATTATGATGCCTGATAGTAAGCGAAATATTTATTTTTTTCCAACTTACAATACTCGCAGTATATTTAATATTTCGATACAGTATACGTTATGATGCCTGACAATATACGTTGTTTTAGTTAATTTTTGTTTTATACTGCGAATTTTTTTTTCCAACTTACAATACTCACAGTATATTTAATATTTCGATACAGTATACGTTGTGATGCCTGATAGTATATGTTGTTTCAGTTAATTTTTGTTTCATACTGCAATATATTTATTTTTTCCAACTTACAATACTCACAATATATTTAATATTTCGATACAGTGTATATTATGATGTATGACAGTATACGTTTGGTTAGATTAATTTTTCTTACTCACAGGCTAAAAGATAAAAAAATTAAAGGATAAAAAAATTAAAGGGCAAAAAAACAAGAAAGAAGAAGGAAAAGGGAAAAAAATGAAGGAAGAAGGAAAAAAGATGCAACCAGAATTGAACCCTTGACCTCAAGGTTTAGATATTTAAAACTACATTAAATACCACAAACCACTTGCTTTTAGTGTTCAACAAACAGGCCTTCAAATATATAACAAGCGCGCGCATAAAAAATTAACATAATAATAATTCGCCTCTGAACCGGTCTGAACCGCGCGATTTTTTTAGGTTGAACCTGTGGGGCCCACAAGGTGTACAATAACACTATAGTGCATCTTGTGCACCCAAGTTTTTGTCTTGGAAAATAAGACATTTTCCCGCCCATTTGCACCTACCAATTCAGGAAAGAAAAAATTATTTTATTTTATTATTTGGCTATAAATATTAATTTATGGCTGAACCACTAGTCTACCATTTTTTACTCCGATAAATTAGGAAAATTTTTTCTTGATTAACCAATATGGTAAAAATTGAATCAAATCTCATTTTTTTTCTTTTATGATGTCTCATAATAACCACATAATTCAAATCCATTTAATTAATTGATGAATATGTTGAGATATTTCCTCTGTTCCGAAATCTGAAATATATCAATTGATAATATAGTGCTTAAAATATATCTACAGTGATTTAAATCTATATATATATATATATATATATATATATTAAAACTACAATATTTTTAAAAGAATTGCCAATAAATTTATTTCGTACCATACTTGTCACACCCACCCTAGTATAAACTTATTTTATACAAATTTTTATCCTTACAAAGCCTGTATTTTTTTTTAAATTAATAATCCAAAACACTTTCCCGATGTTAAAATCTCATCAACATGTGCTCACATAGATCCAAGTCAAGCACAGTAGCATCACTCCGAATTCAACACCATATTTACAGCAATATACATATTAAAGTTCTCTAATTTGAACATGTCCAAAAAGATTATTAGAACGCTAGCAAAAACATAGTGAGTCCAAGGTTTAGCCCCACAGATCGTCATTCATATACACGGGGCTTCAAAACTTGCATCAGCTCCAACAGCATACCAGATCAGTCCACGAGCTCATGCATAGTCAAACTCACCTACAATGCAAGAACTACGTGAGCTAAAACTCAGTAAGCAGAAATCATGCATGACCAATGCGTGAATGATGAGATGCTTATCACAAAACCATTTCTTTCAACTCTTTCTCAAAAGAAATCATATTTGGTGGGAATTGGCTCTCATCACTGTCACAAACCTCCCAAAAATAACACTCATTAGCCATACTCGTGACTACCAAGGGTCCCTCCTCCCCCCTTATAGTCCACCCGAGATACTAGTGATGGTTGGTACGACCAAGTGGCTATCCTTCCGAGACTACCAGGGGTCCGCCTCCTGCCTGCTCCTGCAGTCCACCGGAAAGTCTACCTCTTCCCGTACCCCTCATCATGAAGGTGCTGAAGTGGGAACCTCTTCCGCGTGCACGCCTGTCACCGGAAGCATCCCGAGAGACACCATATACAATATATAACTCTGAATGTGTCAGTGGTGACCAACCCCAAAACATTATCAACTTATGAAATTATGCTATTTTGACTTCTTATATGTACACGTGTAATTCTTGTAGATGCCAATGCTCATGATTGATGCACATCAGTTTGTTTCTAGCAATGGAATAAAACACTTTATACAAAGGTATGCAACAACACATACAACAATCAATTATCACAAATAATAAGCACAAATACTATGTTCAAGCATTGTAGTTGGAGATGGATTTCTACTTACCTCTCCTCCGGAGTAGCTTTTGAAATTTCCTATTCACCGTGGTAATCAATCTATGACAATTTTAAATCGAATTAATACACAATTTATCAAATTCCAGGTTATTAAGTACTTTTAATTCGAAATTTCCAGTTTCGTCGCATTTTAGTAATAATGCTCTAACTGTTTCTACAAAATTGATATTTATATGATTCAAGTTGGGTTATAAAGCTAACACATAAGGCTACAACTTTCATGTTTTATGTTTCAGCAAATTCAGCCTACAAAGAGATCAAATTTGGCGTTTTATTAAGTAATTAACTTGAAAACAGCATAGAAACAAAGTGATCCCTTCCTAATTCATATTATTCTATTACATAATTGTTGATTAAATTAACCTTAAGGAAACACATGCTCTTACCTGGCTTCGTGGGTAAGCTTCCCCACCTCCAAGATCTATTTTTTTTTGATGATGCCTCTCCATGTTAGAGGTTATGTATTGAACATATATATAATAATCATTCCCACCGCCTTTCTTTTCAATTTACTTAATTTATTTAACTTTCTCTCTTTTCTTCTATATTATTATTATTATTATTATTGTTGTTGTTGTTGTTGTTGTTATTGTTATTATTCCGACAATAAAATCTTTTACATATCTAATACTTCTACGTACCAAATAATGTTCCACATTTTAAACTTGTCACGCATAATCTTAAATTTTGTAGCATGTTTCAATATTTTAGACTAGGGGGTTCTTGACTACCAAGGTAAACATGTCCAAATTAGTCGTAAAATATAAAATTCACAATAAATATAACAAATTAATTACTATAAAACTATCACGTAAATAGCACATAAAATATGGAATGCATGAAATGCAAAAATTATATTTGCCAGTGAGTTGTGAGAGGCACGGGTATTACATCCTCCCCCCCTTATAAAAATTTCGTCCCCGAAATTTACTTACTTGAAGAGTTCAGGATATTTGGCTCTCATTTCATCCTCTCTTTCCCAAGTAGCTTCTTCGACTGATTGATTTCTCCATAGCACTTTTACTAACTGAATTTCTTTGTTTCTGAGCCGTTTTACTTCCCTTAATAAAATTTGTACTGGTACTTCCTCATATCCCAAGTCTGCTTGTAGTTCTACAGGTTCACTGTTCAGGACATGAGACGGATTTGCTATATACTTCCTCAATACTGACACATGGAACACATTATGTATTTGAGACATTGACGCTGGCAAATCGAGTCTGTAGGCAACCTCACCAATCCTCTCGATAATAGGAAATGGACCAATGTATCTCGGGCTAAGTTTTCCTTTCTTACCAAACCGCATTATTCCCTTCATTGGTGCAACCTTCAAGAACACTAGTTCTCCTACTGCAAACTCAAGTGCTCTCCTTCTCTTATCTGCATAGCTTTTCTGGCGACTCTGAGCTGTTTTCATTCTTTCCCGAATCTGTGACACAGCTTCTGACATTTCTTGTATTACACTTGGACCCAAAAGTCTTCTTTCACCAACCTCATCCCTATGTATCGGTGATCGACACTTCCTACCATATAGTGCTTCATAAGGGGCCATTCCTATAGTAGATTGATAACTGTTGTTGTAGGAAAATTCTATCAAAGGTAGAAATTTGCTCCATTGACCTTGAAAATCTAACACGCAAGTTCTGAGCATATCTTCTAAAGTTTGTATCGTTCTTTCTGATTGTCCTTCAGTTTGTGGATGATATGCAGTACTAAAAGACAACTGTGTTCCCAGTGCCTTGTGTAAACTCTTCCAGAAGGTAGACAGGAATCTTGAGTCTCTGTCTGAAACAATGGATAATGGTACTCCGTGAAGTCTAACTATTTCTTGTATATATATCTGAGCATAACGATCCATGGAGTAAGTAGTACAAACTGGGAGAAAATGAGCAGATTTTGTGAGTCTGTCCACAATTACCCAGATAGCGTCGTGACCCTTTATAGTTTTCGGTAATCCCACCACAAAATCCATTGTAATGTTTTCCCATTTCCACTCTGGAATCAGTAAGGGCTGTAAGGTTCCTGCCGGTCTTTGATGTTCTGCTTTTACCTGCTGACAGGTCAAACACTGTTCTACACACTGTGCAACATCTTTCTTCATACCTGGCCACCAATACTGTACTTTTAAATCTCGATACATTTTGGTAGCTCCTGGATGTACTGAATATGGTGTCGAATGCGCCTCTGCCATAATATCTCTACGAATGTTATCTACATCTGGCACACATAACCGATTTTTGAATCTTAAGATATCATTCTCTGACAACTGAAAGTCTGATGGCATCCCTGATGCGACATCCCTCTTTACTTTAGCTAAATATTCATCTGCATTTTGTTCTTGCTTAATTCTATCAAGTAGGGTAGGCTGAAGGGTTAGAGCTGCTAGTCTTGCCTCCACTATCCCCAGTTGAACAATCTCAACATTCATTCTTTGTAAGTCTAGTAACTCCGGTTTCTGAATTAAAGCCATCAATGTGGTACTTTGGGACGATTTTCTGCTTAAGGCATCAGCTACGACATTTGCTTTACCAGGATGATAGTTGATAACACAGTCATAATCTTTCACGAGTTCTAGCCATCTTCTCTGTCTCATATTCAGCTCCTTCTGTGTGAAAAAGTATTTCAAACTCTTGTGATCTGTGTAAATCTCACATCGTTCTCCATATAGATAGTGTCTCCAAATTTTTAGCGCAAACACTACTGCTGCAAGCTCCAAGTCGTGAGTAGGGTAGTTCTTCTCATATTCCTTCAACTGTCTGGATGCATATGCTATTACTTTGCCATTCTGCATTAACACACACCCTAAACCGTTCTTCGAAGCATCACTGTATACCACAAAGCCTCCAGTCCCTGTTGGTATTGAAAGGATCGGCGCAGATGTTAACCTTTTCTTCAGTTCTTGAAAACTCTGCTCACAAGCCTCTGTCCACTTGAATGTTACACTCTTTCTAGTCAACTGTGTTAAGGGAGATGTAATTTTCGAGAATCCTTCTACAAATCTCCGATAGTACCCAGCTAATCCGAGAAAACTACGTACCTCTGAAGGGTTTGTAGGTTGTGGCCAATTGTTAATTGCTTCAACTTTACTTGGATCAACTGAAATTCCTTCTCCTGACACAACATGCCCTAAAAATATTACCCGATCCAACCAGAACTCACATTTCTTGAACTTAGCGTACAACTGTTTCTCCTTTAGAACGTCTAAAACCTTTCTCAAATGCATAGCATGCTCTGCTTCATTCTTGGAGTAGATCAGAATGTCATCAATAAACACGATAACGAACTTATCCAAAAAGTCTTTGAATACCCGATTCATCATATCCATGAAAGCTGCTGGGGCATTTGTCAAACCGAATGGCATCACCAAGAACTCATAGTGCCCGTATCTTGTACTGAATGCCGTTTTTGGAATATCTTCCTCTTTAATTTTCAGTTGATGATAACCTGAACGCAAGTCAATCTTGGAGAATATGGCAGCTCCCTGGAGTTGATCAAACAAGTCATCAATCCTGGGTAAGGGGTATTTGTTCTTGATCGTAACCTTATTCAGTTCTCTATAATCTATACACATCCTCATAGTACCATCTTTCTTCTTGACAAACAAAACTGGTGCACCCCATGGCGAAAAGCTAGGTCTAATGAAGCCTCTGTCCAGTAAATCTTGCAATTGAATCTTCAACTCTTTCAACTCCGTTGGCGCCATTCTGTATGGTGATTTCGATATAGGAGCAGTCCCTGGATATATGTCAATTACAAACTCTATCTCTCTGTCTGGGGGTAATCCTGGGAGTTCCTCTGGAAATACTTCAGGGTATTCTTGCACCACTGTTACCTCCTCAATAGTCGGATAATGCTTCTCTTCCATACTCATTATACTTACTAGGTAGCCTTCACAACCACTTTCTAATAACCGTTTTGCTTTCACCGCTGATATCGTGTGATATTTGAACCTTTTCCTTACTCCGATAAAGATAAAAGATGTGTCACCAGGCGGCTGAAATGTGATTACCTTGTTTTGACAATCTATTGTAGCACCATATTTCGATAGCCAGTCCATTCCCAAAATCACATCATAATCATTCATATCTAATATGATTAGATCGGCATACAATTCTCTTCCTTCAATAGAGATAACACATGCCCGCAGAATTTGGTTAGTTTGTTTTGACTCTCCGGAGGGGATCACTACATTGTAACTAACGTCTGCTATATCAGGTTTCCTACCCAGCCTCTTCACATACTCAGTGGATGCAAATGAATGCGTAGCTCCAGAATCAAATAATGCAAATGCAATAGTATCACATATGGGAACTTTACCTGTTACTACAGATGTATTTGCTTCCGCTTCCTCCGTGGTCATGGTAAAGACTCTGGCTGGCGTCTTCTTTTGTGTAGCAGGGTTTGAGTTCTCTGGACAAACCGTGGAAATGTGTCCTGCTTTTCCACATTTAAAACAAGTCCGATACTCTGCAAAGCATTTTCCACTATGCGAACCTCCACATGTCGGACATGTAGGTTGTGTAACTGGTGGTTTTCCTTGTTCACTCTTTTGGCGCTTGGTCTGATCCCATGGTTGTTGTCCTGGTTTTGGTTGAGAACCCGGCCTTGGACCTTGCACTTGTGGTGGCCTTTTCTTTCCATCCCCTCCAAAACGAGGTCCTTGTCTTTGTATAAACTGACGCCTAACCTCCTGAGCACGCCTAATTTTCATTTCTGCTTGTTCGGCAATCAACGCTCGTTCAGCAACTTGTGAATAAGTTACTCCATGTATTCCAGCCATACACACATCTCTATATAACTCTGGCCTCAGACCTTCTAGGAATCTCTCTACTTTCAGCGCATCCGTACTGACCATGTGCTCCGCAAACCTAGAGAGTTGCTCGAACTTGGCGATGTAGTCTGCAACATCCATTGCCCCTTGTCTCAATTGTATGAACTCGTTCATCTTCATTACTCGAACTGGGGCAGTGAAATACTTGTTTCTAAAAAGTTCTTTGAACCTATCCCACGTCATTGTCGCCACGTCCTCAATAGTTTTCATTGTGTCCCACCAGTGTCCCGCACTTCCACGTAGCATGAACGATGCGCACAATACCTTTTCCCCGTCAGGGACTTTACTATATAAAAACATGTTCTCTATAGTTCTAAGCCAATCCTCCGCATCAGTGGGATCCGTTGCACTCTCAAAGGTTGGCGGATTAAGCTTTCTAAACCTCTCTCCGATGACTTCTAAATATTCAGCTCGAGGTTGCTGCTGATTTACACCATTCCCTGGTTGTCCACCCACACCCCTTTGTTGGATAAGTTGTTGGATCTGTTGCGACTGTTGTTCGACTAACCCTGTCAACCGAGCCACAATCGCTTCGAGGCCAACACCTACTGCTGGTGCATTCGGTTCTGGATCGTTATTTCCTTCAGCACCTTCTCCTCTAACGACCTCCATAATTTCTTTCTAATTTTTATTGTCCCTCTGTCACATGCCAATATGATTCATGAAATAATGAATGCAAATTAAGAACAAGTAAAACTTACTGGCATGTCTGCGCTTCAGAAGTTCTGAGCTCATGTATATGAACAGTCTACAGGGCACAAACCGGGCTCTGATACCACTCTGTCACACCCACCCTAGTATAAACTTATTTTATACAAATTTTTATCCTTACAAAGCCTGTATTTTTTTTTAAATTAATAATCCAAAACACTTTCCCGATGTTAAAATCTCATCAACATGTGCTCACATAGATCCAAGTCAAGCACAGTAGCATCACTCCGAATTCAACACCATATTTACAGCAATATACATATTAAAGTTCTCTAATTTGAACATGTCCAAAAAGATTATTAGAACGCTAGCAAAAACATAGTGACACCCACCCTAGTATAAACTTATTTTATACAAATTTTTATCCTTACAAAGCCTGTATTTTTTTTTAAATTAATAATCCAAAACACTTTCCCGATGTTAAAATCTCATCAACATGTGCTCACATAGATCCAAGTCAAGCACAGTAGCATCACTCCGAATTCAACACCATATTTACAGCAATATACATATTAAAGTTCTCTAATTTGAACATGTCCAAAAAGATTATTAGAACGCTAGCAAAAACATAGTGAGTCCAAGGTTTAGCCCCACAGATCGTCATTCATATACACGGGGCTTCAAAACTTGCATCAGCTCCAACAGCATACCAGATCAGTCCACGAGCTCATGCATAGTCAAACTCACCTACAATGCAAGAACTACGTGAGCTAAAACTCAGTAAGCAGAAATCATGCATGACCAATGCGTGAATGATGAGATGCTTATCACAAAACCATTTCTTTCAACTCTTTCTCAAAAGAAATCATATTTGGTGGGAATTGGCTCTCATCACTGTCACAAACCTCCCAAAAATAACACTCATTAGCCATACTCGTGACTACCAAGGGTCCCTCCTCCCCCCTTATAGTCCACCCGAGATACTAGTGATGGTTGGTACGACCAAGTGGCTATCCTTCCGAGACTACCAGGGGTCCGCCTCCTGCCTGCTCCTGCAGTCCACCGGAAAGTCTACCTCTTCCCGTACCCCTCATCATGAAGGTGCTGAAGTGGGAACCTCTTCCGCGTGCACGCCTGTCACCGGAAGCATCCCGAGAGACACCATATACAATATATAACTCTGAATGTGTCAGTGGTGACCAACCCCAAAACATTATCAACTTATGAAATTATGCTATTTTGACTTCTTATATGTACACGTGTAATTCTTGTAGATGCCAATGCTCATGATTGATGCACATCAGTTTGTTTCTAGCAATGGAATAAAACACTTTATACAAAGGTATGCAACAACACATACAACAATCAATTATCACAAATAATAAGCACAAATACTATGTTCAAGCATTGTAGTTGGAGATGGATTTCTACTTACCTCTCCTCCGGAGTAGCTTTTGAAATTTCCTATTCCACCGTGGTAATCAATCTATGACAATTTTAAATCGAATTAATACACAATTTATCAAATTCCAGGTTATTAAGTACTTTTAATTCGAAATTTCCAGTTTCGTCGCATTTTAGTAATAATGCTCTAACTGTTTCTACAAAATTGATATTTATATGATTCAAGTTGGGTTATAAAGCTAACACATAAGGCTACAACTTTCATGTTTTATGTTTCAGCAAATTCAGCCTACAAAGAGATCAAATTTGGCGTTTTATTAAGTAATTAACTTGAAAACAGCATAGAAACAAAGTGATCCCTTCCTAATTCATATTATTCTATTACATAATTGTTGATTAAATTAACCTTAAGGAAACACATGCTCTTACCTGGCTTCGTGGGTAAGCTTCCCCACCTCCAAGATCTATTTTTTTTTTATGATGCCTCTCCATGTTAGAGGTTATGTATTGAACATATATATAATAATCATTCCCACCGCCTTTCTTTTCAATTTACTTAATTTATTTAACTTTCTCTCTTTTCTTCTATATTATTATTATTATTATTATTATTGTTGTTGTTGTTGTTGTTGTTATTGTTATTATTCCGACAATAAAATCTTTTACATATCTAATACTTCTACGTACCAAATAATGTTCCACATTTTAAACTTGTCACGCATAATCTTAAATTTTGTAGCATGTTTCAATATTTTAGACTAGGGGGTTCTTGACTACCAAGGTAAACATGTCCAAATTAGTCGTAAAATATAAAATTCACAATAAATATAACAAATTAATTACTATAAAACTATCACGTAAATAGCACATAAAATATGGAATGCATGAAATGCAAAAATTATATTTGCCAGTGAGTTGTGAGAGGCACGGGTATTACAATACTTTAATGCCTTCAATTAGGAAAATTGTTTGTGTGGTAAAAAATGTATGGAATACTGGTTTTCCCGCCTATTTGCGACTACTAATTTGAAAAAGAAAGATATGAGCGAAACAAAAATATCCGATATCTATGGTGACACATTTTTTAATCCGAAATAATCTATTAATTTGGAAAATTATCGCTGATTTATATATTAGGCTGGCAACATAATTAATTTTATTCCAAAAATTAATCTGTTGAGATATTTAGTCTATTTTGAAATTTGAAAAAATCAATTTATAATACAGGTGGATCAATTTGTCTACCTAAATATATATTGTTGATCAAGCCATTTCAAAAACAAAATCTGAATATATTTGATAGCCACAACAATAGGGATCTTGTGAACATAATTAAACCCTAAACTTTCATCTTTAAATACTGGAACAACAAATTACAGAAACACTCATTTCATCCTGCAAAATCAGTCGCCTCTCCCCTCCGTTGATTCAAATATATATATATATGAATATGTGCACAGTATACTTCATCTTCCTCATTTGCGATTGCAAGTTTCAGAAAGCGGGAAAAAAGGAGACTCATCCGTGCACTTGTGATCCATTTCAAACCAAGATCAAGTAAGTATGTCCTCTTCATCGTCTTCTTCTTCAATTAGGGAAGTAGGAACCGAGAAAGCCGCGCTAGATGTACCACCGATACGCTTTATTATTCCAGAAAGACTAGTGAATAGGATGGTGTATAGGGCCGATTTTATGGAGGCCGGTACCCGGGCAGTGGGATTTGGGGAATGTCTGGAGGAGGAGTACGAAGTGTCGGCGGTAGCACTGCGGATGACACGGGTGCAAATAGAAGCCCTGATCCCCTCATT
The DNA here is from genome assembly GCA_958295605.1 of Ajuga chamaepitys. Classification (NCBI taxonomy): domain Eukaryota; kingdom Viridiplantae; phylum Streptophyta; class Magnoliopsida; order Lamiales; family Lamiaceae; genus Ajuga; species Ajuga chamaepitys. The sequence goes on from OY282505.1 coordinate 38,215,483, forward strand.
TTACTTTCCGTTTAACTTAGAGTACATAGTGCCGGAGCCCGGCGACAGGGCCTGTTGCCCGCCGAAGGGCTTCATTAGCGTATATATAGATCCTCTGAAGATAGGGTTAAGATTCTCCCTCTGGGACATTGTTATACAGCTGTTGAGATATTATAATATCGCCCTGAGCCAATTAGCGCCCAATGCCGTGAGGCAAGTAGTCGGGTTTACGGTGGTATGCAAGAATGCCGGGGTAGAACCAAATGTAGAATTGTTCCGGTATTTCTTCCAACTGAAGGCCTTCGGGAAATCAAAAGGCTGGTACTCCTTTAGCCCCCAGGCCCGAGGCGGTTTCAAAGTACAAAACCCGAGCAAGGTAGAGGGATGGAAGGAGAAATTTATCTACGTGAAGACAGACGTGGCCCTCCCGAGGTGGAGGAGGGAGGAGGTGTTAGATAATGCCCCGGTGGTGGAACCGGAGGCCGAGGTGGTGGGCCCATTCCGTGCGCTGGGGACGTTCAAGACCCTTTGCACCGAGGCGGAGCTGGAGGAGGCAGGATTGAGCCCATATTACTCGGGCAATGCAGAGGGGGTGTCCGCTCGGAGGCAGGAGTCGGGAGCCAGGGTTGCCGAGGAGGGTAGGAACTCTTATATCTGTGTAATATTGGTGTCTTGTGCAGGACTAACTCCAATTTCTGTATGCAGTGGGACGCTTCGGAAAGGAACCGGCTGGAAGCCCCGCGGTACCGACGACAGCAAAGATGAAGGGGAAAGCGACCGAAGTATCCCCCAGAGGGAGGGTGTCACCCAGTCCGAGGCCATCAATGGGGTCGGAGGAGCGGGCGATGGCAACGGGGTCAACCCCCGGTACTAAAAGGAGTTCGAAACCGTCCGTGACACCTCCGGGGACGGCCAAAAGACTCCGCACGGAGCAAAGCGCTGAGTCAAAGTTACATAAGCCTTCGCTGGGGTGTAAAACCCTTCGGATTGTATTTTTATAAAACTGATGTCGACCCCGGTGTGTTGTTTTGAAGGGGCAAGGGCCCATAAGCGTGTTGGGTTTAGAGGAGGCGGATGCCGGGGAGTTGCTGCACTTAGCGCAGGGGATCATGGACCTCGGCCGAAAGAGCGAGAGGGAGGCCAAAGAGGAATTGGCCGAGGTAGCAAGGGATCTGCGCGCGCGCAACGACAGATTAACGCACGATCTGTCCGAAGCGCGCAAGAGGGCCGCCCTTGTGGAGAAGGAGATCGCGCGGCTGCGCGAGGTGGAAGCGGAGGTCGGGGCTCTCCGGGGGGAAACGGCTGAACTGCGGACAGAGATAAAGGCCCGAGAAGCGTTGGTGGTGGACGGTCAAGAGGCCATGTTGAAAGCATTTGCCGAGAAGTTGTTCCAGACGAGCACCTTTCTCGACTTCCAGACCAACTTTGTCGTTGTCGGGGATACGGCCACCCGATCGGTGCTGTTGGAGAAAATCAAGGAAGTCTATCCGAACGTGGACGTCTATCGTCCAGAGTTCGGGTATGACTTCATCGCTGTGGGAGGGGTAGAGGAGTCATACTACCAAGCCCTGGCGCGTGTCCCGGAGTGGCCCCTCGTTAAGGCGCTGGCGGAGAAGAAGAAGATCTTAAGTGCCGAGGAGATCGCAAACTGCGAGGTGGACCAAGACCAAGAGTTCTTGGCATTTCGCTGGGGTGAGTTCATCCTAGAGCCCCGAAACAAAAAACCATCTCCGCGCATGGAAATCGCCCCGGAGGCCGCGGGAAATGAGGCAGGGATAGTCGGAGAACGGCAGGAGGTGGAGCACGAGGTGGAGGAGGAGGACGGGGGGGGTGCCTGAGGCCATTGAAGGAACCGAAGAGGGGGAGGTCAGTCGTTCCCCGCAATTTTGATGCCCTGTCATTATATTGTAGATGATAGGAACATTTGTAATGTTGTTGTAAAGACCTTTGACAATGTATGCTTGCTTTGCGAATATAAGTTGAGTTGTTCATATGATTGAATATTTGCCCGACGAGGCGTTGATATTTATTTGTTGCACTGATTGTGTTATCCGATCAGGAGGATACCGCGGAGCTGCATAATACAATAAAGAAACTCATGCAGTCCTTAGACTGGTTCCGCGGGGAGAAGGATAACTTGCAAAAGCAAGTGGTACCTCGGTTGGAGAGACGGGTGGCCATAGCGGAGAGGAAGGCCAAAGAGGCCGAGGAGGCAAGAGCTATGGCCGCGGAGAAGGCTAGAGATCAGGAACTGAAGTACTTGTCGAAGGTGGCCGAACTGGACCGCGTTATTATCCATCAAAGGGAGTACGACCGGATACTTACAGAATACGGTCTGCTGACTTTTGAGGAAGTGGAGGAGCGGATCACCGAAATTCAAGGTGAAATTTCATCGTTGATGACGACTGGTCAGGCGGAGTCCTCGGAGCTTATAAGAAAGCGGGAGGTGCTGGAGTTACTCCTGAATATGTACGAAGGACTGAAAGGACGCGGCAGGTGGCGGCGCACTGCCGAAGAGTACATCGCGAGCTCCATCCGGGGCTAAGGGACTGTGAAAGCGCCTCGGAGGGGTAAAAAAAAACCGGCGGGAAAAAGCAAAGGGATAGTAATCCAAGAACCGGCCCCGGTAACCGTAGTCGAAGAAGCCCCCGTAGTCGTCGGAACAATTAAAAAATACAAAAAGAACTCACAACGAAAAATTAATGTACAAGGAATGTAAAGGTAGAAACGATACTTGTCTCGTGGTGTTATAGATAGAAACGTCTTAGGTTGGTAACATGCCATGTTTGGGGGATCGGAGTTCCATCAAGATGCGCTAACTGGTAGCACCCGGAGTCATGCGCGGCAATGACGCGATAAGGTCCTTCCCAGGCGGCATGCAATTTACCCTCGGAGGCAGCCTTGCTGGCTGAGTTGAGCCGGAGTACCAAGTCTTCGACATTAAACTGAGTACCTCGAACCCGGAGGTGGTGATACTGAGCTGCGCGTTGCTTACACTTGGCTTGCTGGATGAAAGGTTGATCACAACGATATTCAAGCTCATCTAAGTTAGCACGGATGGCTTCATTATTAGCCTCGGGATCCAAAGTCATGAGGCGGGGACTAGGCACGCCGATTTCCGCAGGAATGACGGCCTCGGAACCGGAAGTGAGGCTGTAGGGGGTTTCTCCGGTTGAGGTGTTCGGTGTGGTGCGGTAGGCCCAAAGAACCTGCGAAAGATTCTCAGCCCAAAGACCCTTAACTTGATCTAAGCGTTTCTTTAGACCCGTAAGGAGGTCGGTTGGTGACTTCAACTTGACCATTGGCTTGAGGATGAGTGACCGAGGTGAAAAGTTGCTTTATGTGGAGCTCCTCGCACCATGACCGGAAGGGGTCATTGGCGAACTGTTTGCCGTTGTCTAAGATAATGGTGCTCGGGATGCCGAAGCGGCATATGATATTACGCCAGATGAACTTCAAGATGTTCTGACCAGTGATGGCGGTGAGAGGTTCGGCTTCAACCCATTTGGTGAAGTAATCAACAGCGACCACAAGAAATTTAAGTCCCCCCGGAGCGACTGGAAACGGGCCCACAATATCAATTCCCCATTGGATAAATGGCCAGGCGCTTTGTATGCCAGTGAGCTCGGTTTGCGGTAGATGCTTTACGCGAGAGTGTCGCTGACACTTGTCGCACTTGGCCACCAAATCATGGGCATCGTTAAACAATGTTGGCCAGTAGTACCCCCACCGAAGAATTTTCTTGGCCAACGTCCGTGAACCAATATGACTGGCACAGGCCCCCTCGTGAAATTCTCGAAGAACCTGATCAGCCTGGGCGGGAGCAAGGCACCGAAGACTCGGTTGTAAGTACGATCGGCGGTACAAAATCCCATCATGGAGTGTGTACTTAGGTGCCTTAAGAACTATCTGCCGAGCTTGCAATTTGTCAGTCGGCTACGTACCATCCCGGAGATAATGGAGGATCGGGGTCATCCAATTGGGATTGCTTTCAGTCAATACGGAGACTGTGGCCTCATGAATTGCCGGATGAAGTGCATCTTTGACTATGATGTCCGGAGACACGTTGGTAAGGACCGCGGAGGCCATTTTGCTGAGAGCATCAGCTTGAACATTCAGTTCACGGGGTACCTGCTGGATATCAACCGAAGCAAAAGTTGACAAAAGTTTGAGCGTCAAGGCGGGGTACCTTCTCAACGTTTCATCCTTGGCCGTGTAGGTGCCTTTGATCTGATTAGAGACAACCTCAGAGTCCGTGAAGAGCTCGAGATGGGGGGCTGCAAAGGATTGAGCGAGCCGGAGCCCGGCAAGGACTGCCTCATATTCCGCTTCATTATTAGTTACCTTAAATTTAAATCGTAGGACGTATTTGAGTTCAACGCCCTCGGGGCCAATGAGAAGGACCCCAGCACCACTTCCTCGAACCGCGTAAGCGCCATCCACAAACAGTTGCCACTTACGGGGTGGAGCTTCAAGGGCAGCGGGGTTAGGACTGGCGTTATTTGCAGGAGGTCCGGGGTTATCCACTGTTACCTCGGCCAAAAAATCTGCTAGGGCTTGACCCTTGATGGCTCGGTGTGGGAGAAATTGAATATCATACTCTCCGAGCTCAATAGCCCACTTAGCGAGGCGCCCTGACACATCGGGCTTGACAAGAATTTGACGAATGGGGTGATTAGTAATAACCCTGATTTCACGTCCTTGGAAATAAGGCCGCAGACGCCGGGCCGCCATGACGAGAGCTAGCACTGTTTTCTCCATTACAGAGTACCGGGTTTCCGCCCCTTGGAGTGCTCGGCTCGCAAAATATACAGGATGTTGTGTGCCATTAGCCTCGCGCACAAGAGCCGCGCTGATGGCTTCTTCAGCAGAGGCTAAATATATATAAAGAGGCTCTCCGGGGAGAGGAACGGACAGAGTGGGCAACTGCTTAATATGGTGTTTTAGAGCCTCAAAAGCTTCGGTGCACTGCGGGGTCCACTCAAATAGCTTTGCCTGCCGCAGAATTTTGAAGAATGGAAGCTGACGCTCTACGGCCTTAGACAGGAAACGATTTAAAGCCGCCAGACCACCAGTAAGGCGCTGGACTTCTTTTACCGTCTTCGGTGGTTGCAGATCCAATACATCTAGAATCTTGGTCGGATTGGCCTGGAGGCCATGCTGTGAAACCACATAGTCGAGAAATTTACCGGAGCCAACACCGAAGGTGCATTTTGCCGGATTGAGACGCAAATTATAACACCGCAAGGTGCTCAACGTTTCAGCAATATCTTGCACACATGAAAATTGAGAAGTACTTTTTATAACTAAATCATCAACATATACCTCAACATTACGACCAATTTGACCTCGGAAGACATGGTCCATAAGGCGCTGATAAGTGGCTCCCGCATTTTTTAGCCCAAAAGGCATTTTCTTGAAGGCAAAGCATCCGAAGTCAGTGATAAACGCCGTTTTGAGAGCATCCCAACGATCCATGTGGATTTGGTGGTATCCCTTGTATAGATCCAAGAAGCAAAGTGCCTTGTGCCCAGTAATGGCTTCGCCTTTTTGGTCGATAGAGGGCAAAGGATAACAATCTTTTGGACAGTGCTTATTAAGATCAGAAAAATCTACGCACATTCTCCATGCCCCGTTGGACTTCGTTACCATCACCGGATTAGATAACCAAGAGGGATAATGTACTTCAAACAAGATGTCTGCATCTAGAAGCTGTTGTACTTCAATTCGGATGGCTGCGTTCCGCTCCAGAGTGAATTTCCTCCGCTTTTGTTGTATAGGTTTCACATTAGGGTCGATATTCAACTTGTGAGTTATAACATCCGGAGAGACCCCGGGCATGTCCAAGGGAGACCATGCGAAAACTTCAGAGTATTCCCGCAAGGTCTGAATGATGGCATTATGTAACCACGGCACATTCACAGCGCCGACTGTTACAGTTTGTTCAGGCTTGGCTGGATCAAGCGGCACCTGAACAGTGGTGTCTCCTAGCGATGCAGATGAATTAGGTGTGAGAGCCGAGGTTGTTACCTGAAACTGTGGCTTAGGGGGAACCTTTGCTGCCTTTTTGAGCGCGACGTACATGCACTCCTTAGAAATTCGCTGATTGCCGCGGATAGCCACCTCGCCATGCGATGTAGGGAATTTCAGCGCGAGGTGGTATGTGGAGCATACGGCTCTCGCCGGGGTAAGCCAGTCCCGACCCAAAATCATGTTGTATGGGGACGGAGAATTAACCACATAGAAATCCACAAAGATGGTTTTTATCGCCGGATAAGTTCCAAGAGATGCGGGGAGATTAATAACTTCTTCAGGCTAGACTTCACCCTGGGTGAAGGTCTATAGCGGCTCGGGGGCCGGTCGGAGCTGCTCAAGAGGAATACCCATTTTTTGAAAACAATCGGTGAATATGACACTGACTGCGGCTCCGTTGTCGATGAAAACCCGCTTTATTGTAACATTAGCTCAGGAACAGGATCTTTGTCAGTAAAACTGACGGTTTCAGATTGGTGGAGGCGTTTGTGACGTGGCTCCTCGGGAGGAGGCCGGCGTGCTTCCGCCTTCAAGGCACTCCGGGAAACCCTGGTGGGGATGGCTCCGTAAATCACGTTTATGACATGAGTAGGCGGATTGTCTCCGGGACCTCCTTGAGGAGGTGGTGGCGGCAAAAAGTGGGGTTGTTGACGATTTCCTTGGTCCTGCCGCGCATAGTTGTTGTGCCCAGGCCTATTATTCTGCCATTGCGACCTGTTTTGACGTGAACCACGGTCATTACAGCCTCCGCGGTTTTGATATGAACCTCCATTCTGGCCTGACCTAGACCTATCATCGGTCCGAGCAACATATTGCCGTAGGAAACCTTTCTTTAGACAATCTTCGATTTCTTTGCCGAGCTCCCTACACTCTTCTGTTTCATGTCCATGATCATGGTGGTACGCGCACCATTTCTCGCGGTTGCGCTTTTCTGCCGGAGCAGTCATCCGCGGGCACGGCCGCAGATCATTCTTGTGAACAGAAAGAATTTCGGACCGTGATTTTGTAAGCGGAGTGAGTTGTGGGATGTCCCCGCGAGATTCTGGGCGCCCTCGGTTTAGCCGAGAGAAGGGGCACTAGGTCAAGTACTGGGTCCAGCTTGTGCTCTATCGGACTGCCGTTTGCTAGCATGCTTCTCACGCTTACTGCGAGTCTGCTCCTCAGCCTTAGCATATCTGCACACAATGTTAAACAAAGCCCGGGTTGTGACTGGGGGGTTCCGGACCAGCTCGGTGTAGAGAAGTCCGGGGCGAAGGCCATTCATGAAGGCATTGATGATAACATCATCCGATCGGCTCCCCACTTTAAGACTCTCCGCTGTAAAGAGATCAAGAAATTGGGTAACGGTTTCTCCATCGCGCTGCTCCATATTCATGAGATCGGCCAAGGTGGCCATGGGCTTTGCCCGCGTATGAAAACGCGCCCAAAACTGTTCGGCCAAATCGCGAAAAGAAGTAACGCTACCCCGCGGTAGAGAATCGAACCAAAGTCTAGCCTCGTCCTGGAGATACTCAGGAAACACCTTGCACAGGTGGTGAGGAGTGCAGTTGCGGTTAAACATAGCGTACTTAAAGGCATTCAAGAAATTACTTGGATCTCCAGTGCCGTTGTATACGGCCACTGGGGGGGAGTTTGAAACCATCAGGGAGTGGGACCGCAAGAATCTCGTCAGAGAATGGGGTGATGATCTCCCCGTCGGCATCAAGACCCAAAACTTTGTCAAGCTCCGCGGCAAATTGGGCTTGCTCTTGTTCCATGGGATCCAGCATACGGGATTGGTCTAGGCGAGCACGCTTCGGGACGTCAGCAGGTCGTTGGCGATGTACGCCTTCGTGGACATCTCGGGGCCTTGACCCGTTAGAATTGCGGTTATCCAACGGAGAGACTGTCCTCCGTCGCCGACGCTCAATTCTCGCTCGATGAGGGGGATCCTCGTCTAAGTCACACGAGAAGTCACGGGGAAGATTTCTCACATGCTCTGCGCCATTGTTGGCACGCTCACCAGAGTGGGCGCGCCGGTCGTTCCATTCTTGGAACAAAGCGGCGTGTTCCTGAAGGAAGGCCCGTTGCACATGCGACAACTCAGGTGTTGGGTTTTGTGCCTTGAATCTTATTGGGTTTGAATCGGAGTTCGTATCGAGGTGGAGGACTGAAGTTGAGTATTAAATTGTCGCTGGAAAGGAGGGTCCGGCGCGGCCGCGCCACATTGCTGCAGTAGAATTGCCTCGGCCGAGGCGAGGTAGACTCGGCCGAGTCTAGTTGGGCAGAAAGATCGCCTCGACCGAGGCGAGATGGCCGCGGCCGAGGCGGACCTGGCGGCACAGCAGATGGGCCGACGCAAGTCTGGGCCCAATTGGACTTCTTCTTTGTATATAATTAGGTTTTGGGGCTTATAAATAGGTCCTATTGGAGACCTTTGACATAGAGAGATTAGAGAGTCTTAGATTTGTTTTTGGCTTGATTGTTCAAGCATTGATAGTTTGTTTGGGTCGAGTATTAATTGATAGATACTCGACTATTGGTCTTTGTTTGACTCTCGTTTGAATTTGATTTGGGATCCTTCCCTTTTGGCCGTGGACGTAGCTAACAAGTTGTTAGTGAACCACGTTAATTCTTTGTGTCGATTTTATTGTTTCTTGCACGGTTATTATTTGCTTTGTTCGTTTAGATTGTTCGCTTATTTCCCAACAACTGGTATCAAGAGCTTGGTTCGAGTTTCCGCTGTCTTCGTGGGAAATATGTCTAGGATGTCCGTGCAAATTGAAAAGTTTAATGGGAATCAGAGTTTTAGTCTATGGCAGATTAAAATGAAGGCCTTGTTGAAGCGTGAAGGATTATGGGCGCCGTTGATGCCAAGGAAGGGCAAAGTGGGCGACGAGGAAGAGGCCGTATCCGCCGAGATGGCCACTTTGGATGAGAGAGCGCACTCAACAATCATGTTGTGTCTCGATGACGACATTATCACCGAGGTAGCAGAGGAAGAAACTGCACTGGGGTTGTGGTCGAAGTTGGAGAACTTGTACATGACAAAGTCGCTCACCAATAAGTTGCTTCTGAAGCAACGTCTGTTCGGGCTGCGTATGAGTGAAGGTCAGTCCCTTCGCGATCACCTAGATCAACTCAATAAAATCTTATTAGAACTGCGTAATATTGATGTGAAATTAGAAGATGAGGATATTGCGTTGATCTTGTTGGTTTCTCTACCACCATCGTATGAGAACTTTGTGCAGTCGTTTGTTGTTCGAAAGGATTCTGTGTCTCTAGAAGAAGTGAGGTCGTCGCTGCATTCTAGAGAGTTGCGCCATCAGGCAAGTGGTTTGTTTGGAGAATCGGGGGCAACCTTAGTAGTTGGCAATAATCGAGGTTTGGGAAATCCAGGGAGGAGGTTCAAGAAGAATCCCGGCCCCAAAGGTCCTAAACTAGGAGATGTCTGCAACTATTGTAAGGAGAAAGGGCATTGGAAGTATGCCTGTCCATTGTTGAAGGAGAAGCAGGAAAGCACTGCTGATTCTGTTGTGGAGGTTGAAGCAGACTCTGATGGAGATGATGCTCTGATCGCTGAGAAACAGACAGGTAAATCTGATTCTTGGGTTCTTGACTCGGGGGCGTCGTACCACATATGTCCGCGTAGAGAGTGGTTCACAACCTACAAGCAGGAGGAAGGTGGCAATATTTCATTGGCCATGGTTCCAAATGCAAGGCAGTTGGGATAGGCTCAATTAAGGTGAGGATGCATGATGGTAGACTGCGTACATTGAACGATGTCAGACATGTTCCACTCATGACGAGAAATTTGATTTCACTGAGTCAACTAGACAGCAGGGGTTTCAATTTCAAAGGTGAAGGTGGAGTTTTGAACGTCTGCAAAGGTTCGAATGTAGTTCTGAAGGGTATTAAGAAGGGAACTTTGTATTTAATGCAAGGTTCTACTTTGGTTCGGTCTGCTGCTGTTCGAAGCTGTTAGTGTCCCATTGTTTGGGACAAAATTTGGCACTTAAGGCGCATCTGGTACATTGGGTACAACTGGCGCAAAATTGAAAATTTGGCTTGTTTGAATTGGTTTGATTGAGTTTGGTTTTGTTCAAGTTTGTGAGGAGGTTTGATTTGAGGTGGAGCTTCGTCTAAAGAAGCTACATCGTTTGGGGATTCAAGGCAAGGTGGAGATTGTTGGGTTTTGTGCCTTGAATCTTATTGGGTTTGAATCGAAGTTCGTATCGAGGTGGAGGATTGAAGTTGAGTATTAAATTGTCGCTGGAAAGGAGGCTCGGCCGCGCCACATTGCTGCAGTAGAATTGCCTCGGTCGAGGCGAGGTAGACTCGGCCGAGTCTAGCTGGGCAGAAAGATCGCCTCGACCGAGGCGAGATGGCCGCGGCCGAGGCGGACCTGGCGGCACAGCAGATGGGCCGACGCAAGTCTGGGCCCAATTGGACTTCTTCTTTGTATAGAATTAGGTTTTGGGGCGTATAAATAGGTCCTATTGGAGACCTTTGACATAGAGAGATTAGAGAGTCTTAGATTTGTTTTTGGCTTGATTGTTCAAGCATTGATAGTTTGTTTGGGTCGAGTATCAATTGATAGATACTCGACTATTGGTCTTTGTTTGACTCTCGTTTGAATTTGATTTGGGATCCTTCCCTTTTAGCCGTGGACGTAGCTAACAAGTTGTTAGTGAACCACGTTAATTCTTTGTGTCGATTTTATTGTTTCTTGCACGGTTATTATTTGCTTTGTTCGTTTAGATTGTTCGCTTATTTCCCAACATCAGGGGCTGGCGGAGGATCACCTTGCGCCGAATCATCGGCAGGGGGATGATTCGGCATGTGAGCATGCTCCACTGGCGGATCCTGGTTCCGCTGACGGGGTGGTGGAATTTGGTCCACAGGAGGATCACGACGGGACCGAGTTGGATGAGCGGACCTACGAGTATTCACCATAGCGATTGCGATGAAAAACTAGGGTTTTCTTGCCAAACGTTCCCACAGACGGCGCCAATTGATAAAGCGCAATCCGATTAACCAATTAACCCCGAACAAAAATCAATTAGCAACGTAAATCAATGCAAGAAACTTAAAGAACACAGGATGTACGTGGTTCGATCCGGAAATCTACGTCTACGGACTTAAAATATCACCTGCCGAGGTGTTTCTTCACTATTCTTTTCAAGCTTACACGTAGTAGTTTCAGAATACAAAATGCCAACCCTAATTCTGAGTACAATTCCCCTATTTATACTACTCAATTCAAACCCTAACTAACTCCCTACAATTACGCCTACCATCTCTGCATGGGAGTTGGAAGAAGATCGTGGGGATCTTACTTTCCAAATATGCCACGATTGGGCTGCTCCAGGCTCATGCGCGCTTCTGGACCGGTTGTTGGGCTTATCTTTCTGGGCTCAGTTGCTCCGGGTTGGATTGATCTGGCCCGGGGTGTCAACCCGACCCGAAGTTGCTGGGCCATACCTATCAGAAAGTAGACCGGAATTGAAGAATAGATTTCGGGTTGATGCTATGAATTTGGACGAGGAGCTTTTGGAATAGAGCTTTGATGGCTCGAAATTAGGGAAGAAGGAGATGCTTCTACACAATTCTCAGTGAAATGGGTAATGTGGAGAGTGTTCTTTCACTATAATTTATATTTTTCGGAGATAAAATAAAAAATTAGTCTCAAAACAAGTTAAATAAAATATAAGGCTTTTAGTTGTGTTGGACATTTAATTTTCTAGATCAAAATATTAATCACAAATCAAGTTGAATCAAATATTATTTTCTCAATCGAAAAATGCAGGCTTTTTATTTAATGTATTGGGCTCAAACAAGAATAAGGTCAACTGAAAATCTGAATTTATTTGATATGAGACCCGCTAATAGAGCAAGAAAAAAAAAATATTAAGCCTAATAAAATTAGGTCAATGTAAATTGGAGACACACCATTCAAAATAATAAGAAAAGATTTATTCGAAATAATTTAGATCATAAAATTAAATAATGCACTGATATACATGTATTGATTCTTTTATACCCAATATTAGTTTTCTATTTGGCGTTGCGTAAAATATTTATCCTTTTTAATGCAATTTTGATAAATAAAAGTCAGGAACAATCACTTAGCCATATCGGTTTATTCTTAAAAAAATCTATCTCATGTCATGTTTAGTTGTACGCTGTTGTTTCTCGAGTTACGAAAAGAAAGGGTTTGACGATCCGGAAAGAAACACTACTACAAATGTCGTCTGTAAAAGAAAATTTTCAGAATTCGTAAATGTTATGTTCATTTTTGCCTAACATTACATGTTAATATAGATTCATGATTTATTTATATTATCTTGCTATTTTTCAGATTATTAGATTATATATTATGTGAGTAGAAAATGACAGTTATTTTCGGGATAAATTATATTTTACTTATATATACTTCTTCAATAATGATGAAATTTTGTTTTACAATTAAATTAAACATTAATGTGTTAAAATATTTCCAGTGCATCGCACAGGTATGAATACAAGTCAGATTCTAACAACATTCACAACCAAAATAACTTCACAAACTTTAACTAAATTTCATAAATACCACAATCAAAGAAAGAACTTGAATTATTTAAATAAAATATGTATATATATATTGTTTCCAACTCATAACAATTAGTAAAATCTAACTTTTAAGAAAATAATGTCTCAGACTAACTTGCAAATAAAATACCAAAAATAGGAAAAAATCAATTTATATTTGGAGCATATGCTTTCACCGTATCGCCATCTCCTCTACGCCCAGCCCCTTGACCTGAAACATTAAAAGTAGTGGGGGTGAGCTACATCCAGCTCGAGCTTGTCAAAACTAATTACACCCTTGATAGTATAACAGGTAATAACAATTATAAACATGACATAAAACTTGAGGGTAAGTAATAAATACTTACATGACTTATAACTTGAGGGTGGGTAACGAGTATCCACATAACTTATAACTTAGGGGCATGTAGCAAAGTAGCATGCAAAACTTGAGGGATTGAACTAATCAATCATACTTAGGGGTGCAAAGCACAAATCATATAATAAAAAGTTAAACATGTACACATATCATACAGACATAATTAATAATGACAAACAAGTAAGAAACCCCTACCTTAGAAAAATAATTCTGATAAAACCTTGAAAACCTGGCGTAAATGATTAACCACCGTGTTCTTGATTAGAAAACCCTATCGTTGCTAGAGAAAAATATAAGAACGGTTGACTCCGTTTTCTTTCTTTTCAGCGTATAAAGATGGCGTGTGTTAGGCATGAATATAATGATGTATTTATAGTTAGGGATTAATAGGCCTCGTAGGGTTTCATATCTTATTAGATAATGCTATATTCTGACAGGATGAGGATTAGGGGATTACTGTCTAAGTGTATATCTTAAAAGATTAGGAATGCTAATTCTTGTATATATCGGGATCTGATCAAGAAACACTGTAATCTACGACACTTTACGGATATGTAACAAGAAAATAAATTAAATAAGTAATAATTATTAAATGGAAATATGATGCATGTTTTGGGCTTGATAAAATGAATGATTTATGATGCATGGATGTACTTGGGCTTGAAATTTTTGAATGGACTTACTTAACAACTAGTCGGGCCTTATGCTGCCACTAGGTGATTTGAGACTAAACCTCATAATTGGCCAAATAAATAATATTTTTATTAAATATATAATATAGTTGTAAATAAATAATATGTAGAAAAATGTGGGGTGTTACAGACATCCTTACTAACCTATGATGTAAGTATTTTTTTTGGCAAAAGCTTGTGTGCATAAGATGCACAATAAGTCTTATTGTACACCCTGCTCCCACTGCCCCAGACACGCGACCCGCGCTTGACCCGCACCCAGTTTCCAGCTTTTTTTTTTCTATTATTTATTTATTTTCCTGATGCCAAACACAATATATAAATAGCATGCAATACATTCTAAATACAAAAGGGTTGCTGGCAGAGTTGGTTGTAGATCTTGTGCCCCAGTTAGCATGGCGCAGGTTTGAACCTTGTTCAAGCCAAGAATACAAATTTAGATTTATTTCTGATTTTTCTAATATCTTTAAGCAAATTATATAATAACATTCTACTATTATTAATTAATTAACTATAAAAAATGTTTTGATAATTAATTTAATATTAAAGAAAAATAAAGTAATAATTAATTAGATTTTTTAGTGTTGATTTTTTTTTTATTTAATATGTTTATTTGATTCATTGTTTTTTTTCTAAATATATTGTATTGATTCTTTCATTAGTTATTAATTTCTATTTAAAAAATAATAATAAATTCATAATTAATATTTATTTAGTAATTATTTTTTAAATATATTTTATTAATACTCTAATTTATTATTATTTACTATCAAATTAAATACTAATTAATTAATAATAAAAAAATAAACTAATAATTGATTATAGGTTTTATATTGTATTACTATTGACTTTTTTTAATAAAATTAATTTCTTTATTTTTTATTTTTTATTATATTTATCTGTTTTAAGTTTAATTAATCATATAATAAAATAAATTAATAGTTAAATAAGTAATGAATATTATTATTTTCCCAAGTTACAATACATTTATTGTTTGTTTATAGTAGATATTATGTTGCCTAATAGTATAAATTTATTAGTTACAGTATATTTTTTTATACTATTGCATATTTGTTTTTCTAGCTTATAGTATAGTTATTGTTCCCTTATAGTATATATTATCTTGCTTAAACATATAAGTTTGTTTTAGTAATACATTTTGTAATATCCCAAAATTTTGGTCTATTATTTAATTCTAAAATATTATTTTACGTGCTCGTATAAATAATTAAATTTATATAATTTATTACGTCTTTCTAAAGTTATTCATTGATGTTTATCTGTAACACAAAAAGTGAGATAAAAATAGTATTATTTAAATTAAGCCTAAAAACTATATTTATAAATATTCTTACCCGGGCCAGTTATAAAAATTTTAGATAATATATTTGGTCCTCGTCTTGATCAAATAACACTCGGTATTCTGTTTTATATATAATTAATTAAATTCAATATTCTATGTTTTCAACGTATTCACTTATTTATTGATTTATTAAATTGGACCAACCCATTAATATTTTCAATGCATAGTTGGGCCTACGGCCTAAGAATAAGTCAGTTTGGTCCGTTTAATATTTCCAAGCCCAACGAGATTGGGAATCATTATTTAATTATTTGCAGACCCATTTATTTGCAACTTTACTTTTTTAATAGTTATTAATTTTAAGCTTGAAGTCTCAATAGGAAGATCATTCATTATATTTTAGAAAACTACATTCACAAATCATTTACTACTAAGACGAAAGTCTGTAGGAAAAATAATTCATTACATTTTAACTATTTGATTCATCATTCATCACATTACTAGGCCATTCATTTTTGTGAGCCCATTTACATACATTACATCCATATTCATATATGGCCCAATAAACTATACCCTTATGACTATTGATGGCCCAATCAATTGAGCCCAAATCCAATAGTGGATGGATAGAATTTTAGGAACGGCAGTTTTCTCATTCTGCTCTTTTAGCGTGAGTACGTGGGAAAGGAGTGGGAGATCATGGAGTGATGGTGGAGATAGACTAATAACCGCTAGTGAAACTTTCTTATAAAAACGTCATCCTCAACTGAGAAATAGCTTTTCTTGTCACGCATAATTTTCTACAGAAGGTAAAAAGATCACTACTCTTTTATTTTATTTTTCTTCTGGTACTCTGCTATTTTCCTTCTTCTACTAACCAGCTTTCCGCCAACATCTTCAGTGTCAGTCTCTCCCTAAATTCTTATTCCAAATCACCACTGCACTGATTTCAGAAAAACCGCAACATTTCCCCTCCTTCCAGTAAAAAAAAAAAAAAGAGATTTATTGGCAACTCAGTTTTATAAAACAAAAGAGATATCATCGCCACACCACTGTTCCTATTCCGGTGGCGCCAAACGGAAAGGGAGTCTGGCCGACGACACGGTTCTAAGCGAGTGATTTATAATCTATACACAATTTCGATGGAGAATTCACCACTGATGTCACTGATTTCAAATTAATTGTGGCCGCCAATACCGTGAATTTACACTTTTTGGCCGACAATAGAAAAAGGAGGAGTGGACTGATGGAGAAGCAGAGAAATTGAGGAGGAAAGAATAAAGATGAATCGTACCGGATAAGTAGACAGAATTAAACCGGAGCCGTCGCAATGCTTCTGGAGGCGGAAGTCTGTACAAAAAAGAAGAACTAGAAGGATCCTGTAAACCTCCCAACCCTTTTTAAAACTCTCAGTACCTTTATGTTTCCCAAAAAGGGCCGTAGCCCACAAAGCTTGAAAAACAAATTTCAATTTCCGAGCCCAGCAACCTTAACTATCCTTGTTTCCAAAATAAAGTCATCAATTCACTTAATCACTTCAGACTCCAGCTGGTACCTTTCATTTACAACCATGTTCTATTTTATCTATATGAATAACCTTCCCTTATTTATTTAACTTCCTTCCTTTTATTTTATTTAAAGTATTATATAGATTTAATTAAGTTTTAATAATAACAAATATATTAAGACAAGTCTTGATAATTTGTAGGTTGCAAAGATCAAGGATTTCGGACATATCATTTGCATTATATTTCATTCATTTATTCAAGACAAATCATGTGGGGGTTTATTGTTTATCGCTTTAATTATATTTACTTGACTGCCTACGTGTGCTATTATTTCAAGTTGTTACTTGCCAATACAAGTAATTATTCAATTTGCTACTTGCCAATACAAGTTTAGCTTATTGCCATTATGCTACTTGCCAATACAAGTTTAGCCCATTATCAATATGCTACTTGCCAATACAAGTTAGCTCTATGTGTCTTGCCAATACAAGCGCATCATTATAATAATTGCTACATTGTATGTCTTTTTGTTTATATAATTGTTGTGATAAATTGTAATCCTCCACGAGCTAAAGGAAGCTCACCCCAACCCAATATTGATCCTTTCAGGTAACCTTTGTGTGGGTCGGTGGAGTTGAGGCGAGGCTCGGAGCATATGATAGTAAAATTTTAGTAAATAACTTACCATTTATATGTAGTTACTTGAAAGTTATGTGGAGGTATTGAAATGGCTGGTTGTGACTGGCTATTTACTTAATTATCTGCGAAATATATGATATTTGCATAAGTTACTTGCTTGATTGTCTATCTAGGATTCAAATATTATGTGACAATGCATGAGTGAATTATTATATGATCTCTTAATGAAATAAAACAAGCAATATGCTTAGATGCTTGTACTATGACTTGATTGTACCTTGATTTGATTTGCATTTTATATAGGCTTGTATACTTGTACGTTCACACACACAAACACTTATACTTAATAGGATATATAAGTACACTCGTATGGGTCTCTTTCCATATGGTCAATGTAAGTACACTCGTATGGGTCTCCTCCCATACGATCAATGTTATATTATGTGTTGTTAATTAATTATATTATAAGCATGATTAGATGTGATGATTAAATTATATTTTTGTTGGGGGTGCGATAAGTATCTTAATAATTTTATTCGTGACATGTTTATTAATATTATGTTCCTGTAATTTAACTAATAAATAAATTATTTCGTGATAACTTAGTTGCCGATTTGTGAAATCCCGAGCATGCTTTAATTATAAACTTTACGTGTATCTATGTTGTTACGTTTGTCTTCACTTTTGTTACAATCTAGATTTGTAGGGACTTATTTAATTATTTATGATTTGCGTCCCCGTTGTTACACATGATTTATATTTGTATTTATTTAGATAATAAATAATAAAAAAATTGTGATACAAGTTTATATATGTTCTAAAATAATTTTTATAAGTATGTCAATGTATGATACTAAATAATCCCTTATTGAAGATAATTGTGTTCTCAAATAAATTTGAAGCTAGCATGTGTATAACTAGTGAAATATTTTTAATAAGGGTATTTCTTTTAGGGATAATACAAGTTTATTTGAAATATTTTCCTAGTATCGTATGGATGCTCAACTGTGTTATCTGAATTATCCAAATGTGCAAACTGATTTTAGTATTAATGTATTGACTAGAATATTGTTTAGTTGTTTGATTTTGACCAAATTGTGCTGATGTACTACGTCGTAGATGTTGCTAGTAATTATTTGAATATTTTTAATAGTTAATATTATGAAAGGTGCCTTTGATAAAATCGTGATTATTATGTGAAGTTGATTGGTCAGGTTAATCTTTGGGAATAATTCTATTTTATTATTTTAGTTTAATTTAATTCTCCACGATCACTTATTTTCTAATAAATAATATGGGTTTGACTAGTAATTGTCTATTTGTTTCGATGTTACATGCGGTATGAAGTTTTATAATTTTTCAAGTGCAAAGTGATGTTAGTTGATATAGTTTATTAATAGGGATTTAAAAGTTGAGTCCGATATTATGTGAAAAATAGATTTAGATGCATTTTCATTTGGTTCTTTTAACGGCCTGTCTAGTATTGTCTTTTATATATATATATATATATATATATATATATATATATATATATATAAAACAATTACTTATTTTTATTTGAAAATGCTTTAAAATATTTTTTTATAAAAATCGGGTCGTATCACATTTTTACAATTTACTGTATAATTATTTGTTCTTTATATATTAGTCTATAATTATTTTTCAGGTTATAGTATATTTATTATTTGCTTATAGTATATATTAAGTTGTCTAATAGTATAAATTTATTAGTTACATTATATGTTTTTTTTTTTATACTATTGCACATTAGTTTTTCCAGCTTATAGTATAATTATTGTTCCTTTGTAGTATATATTATCTTGCTTAAAAGTATAAGTTCATTTTAGTAATACATTGTTTACAATTTACAGTATAATTATTTGTTCTTTGTATATTACTCTATAATTATTTTTTCAGGTTATAATATATTTATTGTTTACTTATAGTATATATTATGTTGTCAAATAATATAATTTATTAGCTACAGTATAATTCTTTTTTTTTTTTTTTGTATACTACTATATATTTATTTTCCAGCTTATAGTATAATTCTTGTTCTCTTATAGTATATATTATCTTGCTTAAAAGAATAAGTTAATTTTAGTAATACAGTGTTTACAATTTATAGTATAATTATTTGTCCTTTGTTACTCTATAATTATTATTTCATGTTATAGTATATTTACTATTTGGTTATAGTATATATAAAATTGTCTAATAGTATAAATTTATTAGTTACAGTATATCGAATGTGCAAACATAAAAAAGATAAAATTACAAAATTACAAAAAATATTGTTTAGGTAAACAACTTTTAGGTTACAGTAAGAAAAAGAAATTTAAAAAACTGAACAAAATAATAATAATAAATTGAATCAGAAAATGAAAAATTTGAAAATTTTTAGAGAAAAACCTCGAAAGTATATATTTTTTATTTTTCATTAATTATTGAATACTAATATATTAATTAATTAATAAAAGTATTATATAAAAAAATTATTAATCAAAAACAGATCTTGCCAAGACTCGATCATGGGACCTTACAGATATGAAGTGCACAATTTTACCACTTGGCCAACAGTTTATTCTATTAAAAGTTGGAGCAATATTTTTAGGGAAAATTGGCAAAAATGTCCCGTAACTTTGACATAATTAAGAAAATATCCTTTATGTTTGGCACTTAATGAAAATGCCTTCTAACTTTCAAAAGATTGGCGTTTTTTATCTGATGTGTCTTTTAATATTTTATTTTTACTGCTAACTTGGCTTAATAAATAAATTTTAATATACTTTAAAATAAATTTATTAAAAATATATTAAAAAACCAAAAAACTCCCCCTCCCCCTCCCCTGTCTATCTTTTTCTTCTTCTCATAATACGATCGCGTGGATTCGGCGGCGGATCGATGACCGTCGGCTGCTCCACCACCGTCTTCTGCGCCGCCGGCCGGCGACGCGGAATTACTGATACATATATACAGATACATATATATATATATATATATATACACACACATATATATTATAGATTCATATGTGTATACAGGTGTATAAATATATATGCATATATATTACAGATTCATGTGTATATGCGTGTATAAAGTTGAATTTGTGTATATGTGTGTATAAATATATATGTATGTATCTATATATTGTAAATGGCGAAGAAGAAGGGGTTAAGGGTTTTTTCCGGGGGGGGGGGGGGGGGGGGGGGCTGGAGAGCGGGTGGGGGGTGGTTCTGGGGGCTAGGAATAGTATAATTTTTTTATAATAATATTATATATTTTTATATTAATATATTATTTATAAATATCAATACTAAATATTTTAAAATTTATATGATAATTTTAGAATCTATTTTTGAATTTTCTGTCTATTTTATAAATATATTATAATTTAAAATAATATATTAAGAACACATAAGAAAAAAAGTCGCCACATCACTCTTTAACCGCCACATCAGCCTTTGACCGGTTAACTTACTTGCTATAGCCGGTCACGGGATATTTTTACCAATCTTTTGAAAGTTAGAAGGCATGTTCATTAAGTGTCAAACTTAAATGATATTTTCTTAATTATGACAAATTTACAAGATATATTTACCAATTTTCCCATATTTTTAATATTTAGATGAGAGTAATTATAAATTAAAAAAATGTTACAAAATTTGAGGCGGCAGGGACTTGAACCCCTGACCTAAAGGCTTAGGCGCACACCTCTAACCGGATTAACTATATGCCGAGTTTGGCTGAAGTTCGAACATGATTAATATTTATATATAATGCGAACTAAAATTAAGAAAAAAAGGAAAACTGACCGACGGGCGGACGTGAAAGTTTCACTGTTCGAATTTAGCGTTTTTTTCAAATCCATGTATGAAAATAGGTGGGTGTACAATAAGGTTTATTGTACATCTTGCGCACACAAGCCCTACTCATTTTTTTTTTTATTTTTATTTTATCTAACACTCTAATTTTCTCAATAATATAAAGACTTTTTATGCTTCATCTTATTTTTGGAAATTTGAAGCACATATCTTAAACCTTCTGTACTTGATAGCTATGATAGCTTTATCTCAATAGTATGACAACTTTTATATTAAACTATTGTTTATTATGTATATGGACACAAATGATGCCTAGTCTTAACTACATTATGTCGTGTTTGTCATGTATGTACACGAATGATTATTTTATTTTATATTTTGAGTCTTAATTTTTTTAATGTAGAAATTGCTAAGATTGTTGAATTTTAGTATATATATAATTTTGAAAGTTTGACTTGTAAACCGATCCCCGAAAATAGATAGGGCTCAGATTAAATTCACTATATTATCGGCCCGATAAAAATGGACCGATAGACCTAAGGCTCTATAAGCTTGAAAACCTCTAGAACTGACCAACTGACATCCCTAATTGGACGTCCTACTGTTGGGTAGTGGCTGACGCGGTTGTATTGCGTGAAGTTCCACCTGCATCATTGTCAAGGTAACAGTATCGACCAAGTTTTCATGTAGAGTGTATCTCACTCGGATTTTTCTTGTACACTAGGTGTACAGTGTAATATATGTTAGTTATCATGATATATGCTTAAAGGTACTGCCAGTTCTGGGTAATACCTTTACCCAGAACAAGTCATAGTTACAATATATACTTAAAGGTATTACTAGTTTTGGGTAATATTTTTATCCAGAACAAGCGATAGCTTTAAATGTAAACATTAATACATTTTAGCATGATACCTTTACTTAGAACATATAATATATTTAGGCATAAGCACTAATATTTTTTTTTTCATAACCCGAATTGTACAAATCTCGTTGTACAAGAGACCTACTCCTAAAAAACAAACAATTAAATAAAAAAAGTTTGCATGTAAGAGATTAGGGATAGCCATGGGGTAAGTATTTGGATACTCATATCCTTAACCTTGACATTGCAAATGGGTCGGGACGGGATGGGTCGGGTCGGGTCGGGTCGGGTTTTATGTAATCACAAATCATGGATAGCTAGGCCGACCTTTTTCTTTTCTTTCCCAACTTCATTAAATGTAATTTTTTTATGAGAAATATTAAAATGTAATTTGGTTGAATTAAAAGTATGTGTCAATCAAATATAATTACTCAAATATTGCTTTAAAGATGTGAACATGTGATTGTTAAATGAGATAAAAATCCGATTAATTATCGTAAACTGATTTATTATGGGTTTCTTAAGAGAATCACTCATCCATAATCAAAGAGCGATCGTGATTAACGATTGATGATGTAAAATGAAAAAAAAAAAGGATCGATTAGATAAATAAAACTAGATAACACATAACGATCGTTCCGATCAATACAACACTGCTAAAGATGTTTTTAGCTTACCTGTTTTTTTTTCTCTTGTATGTATTGTGTTTCTACACTCGAGATTACAATAGGATTTGCTATTAGTATGTGGGGGTATTTATAGATGTTGAGGTGCTCTTGCATGATTGGCACGTGGTAGCCAGGTGGCAGACCCGACTAATACATGTACGCCACCTGGCCTGGCTCGACTGAGGTGGATTCCACATGCCTTCCTCATGTCTGATTCGTGAGGATAATCATTTGGTGAAATGCGGTTGTGGCTATGTTGGCGATCATGGCTCCAACGACCATTATTTGTCTGCGGTCTTAGCATGTGGCTAGCGGCTCGGGGTGTGCAGTCCTTCTCAAGGGCGGTCTACCTGTTTGTGTAAATGGGTCCCGTCCTTATTCCTTGTAGAGCGGTCTCAGATCGTGGGAACTTTGGATTTTAGCTCTAATTGAGGGGTTATGATTAAGCTTGGTTTTATTTTCAAGGGTTTGTCGATCGACACCTACAATTGCCCCCTTGAGTCCAGAGGTTGCAGCTGCTCAATGCGATCTTCGAACTCAAGTTCCCGATTTTGACAGCGTTCCTATCGATTGCTATCCTTTTTCTACTGCGATCATTTTTATCGTGAGATTGTTCATTTTTTTAGCAGGAAACAGGATAATTTTGAATTTTTTGAACGTGGGTTGAGGGGAAATATTGACGTGTCCACCACGTGTCATGGCCTTTTGTCAGCGTGTAGATGATCCTCTCAGAGTGCGACGATTCGTGACCGCACATTGTTTCATGTGTCGCCACGTTTCGATTGTTAATTCTTATGTTCTGCGGTTGCATCACAATCCTTAGGCGCATTGAATCGTGACGGTTCATTTCAATCTCTTATACTTCTTATAAATTCTAAGTCTCCCCTCATTTTCTTGCTTTTACTTTCGATGTTTGTCAGAGCTAATTTGAGAGGATTTTTCAGAGAGGACTGCAGATGCTTGTAAAATAAAGTAAACTTGGTCGTTTGTTTTCGTTGTGCTACCTTTTCTGTTTTGAAATGTCTTCCCCGGTGTCAGTATACTCACAAACATCCGAGAACCCTCCTGAGGTTCGGGAACTACGAGAGCGAGAGAGAACGGAGAGGGAGGTCACCGAATAGACCCTTTGCGAGGTGGGATATTCGGATGAAGAGGTTGTCGTTATTTTTTCTAGGGACGATGCCGATGCAATTCGTTGAGCAAATCAATTTTTAGAAGAACCGTCAGTGATCCACATAGATAAGGATGATGTTGAAAACTTTGTGACCTAATGGAGGAAGATTTGGGCATGGGCAGTTCCAGGGCTTTTCCTGCGGGTGTGAGCGATCTATATAGAGGGGGGGGGGGGGAGATCGAGAGGGGGATTGATTTAAGTGATGCAATGATAGCGTATTCATTTTGGAAATATTCTACGGAGCTGACACTCGAAGGAGAAGCTTTCCCTTCCCTAAAGCACTTTTTCGACCTGAAGATTGCAGATAAGGATCGAAGCATCATCTTTTGGGGCGACCATGTTCCCTAGCACCGTGACCATAGACGATCTTTTTAACTAGGCCTCTGAATTCAACATTTTTGGGAACGTTGGATTTCACGTTCCTGTAGAAGGCGAAAGAGCGGACTGGTCCCCAGCAGGTTGTGTGGTGGTCATGTAGATATTAGTTCAATTTCATCAAGTGGTTATGGTATGAAGCATGAGTTTTGAGGATTCCAGAATCGGACTTGGAGTGCAAGGAACCGGATCAGAAAATCGGGTTTTAGCCGAGTTCAGTAATGAGGTTAAAAAGGAACCGGGCTTGAGGTAGTTATAATCGTCAATCACAACGGTTTCGTTCTGTTGCATAATAACCGTTGTGAAAGCCCCGCTGCAGCTATTTGAAACAGCCAGAGTCAAAGTGGTTACAACTTCCTCAACTTCCAGATTCGAGCTCCATCTCTTATATACATTGTGAGGTGGTGTTCAATCTCATCAAGTGAGCTATACTTTGTAATATGGTGTGTTGGGAATGTGGAACCGGAACCAGGAAGTGAAGAACCGGAGGTTTGAACCGGGTTTGAGCATCAAGAAGACAAGCTGTTCAGAATAAACCGGGTTCGAGGCAGTTGAGGATAACCGTCATTTGTGACGGAGCAGTTTCAGAATTGTGACGAAGAAAACCGTCGTTTTTGTCCGGTAGCTGAGCTCAACTTCATTCAGTTAGAACTTTCTGTACAGTTACATTCGAGCTCCAATACTTATATCATTGTAAAGCTCTCATCAAGGAGGAGATCACTACGTCGAGCAATTTCCTTGTTTCTTAGATTAGAGAGAGTATTTTGAGATTGAACGTTTCTGCCCTAATTTGTCAACAGAATTGGGCATTTCGTTTCTTGTGTGTATTCTCTGTAATTGATTGGTTTTCTTAGTGGATTGGGGTGTGTCTTGCCTCCGTGGATGTAGTTCATCTTGAACGAACCATGTAAAAGCTGTGTGTGATTCATTTTCAGTTCCTGGTCTGCGTGAGTTCAATTCGGCTACATCTTTGGCCGAACTGCATGTGTGTTTTTCAAATTGATCTTTGTGCGAATTCCAGATTCTGTATAGTTGTGTGTTTAAGAGTTGAGTTCACTAACATACATTGTAAACACTTGTAGTAGCGAGCTAGTAGATATAATTTTCCCTCTGTAAACATTACTCAATCAAGAGAATTAGATATCTAGGGTTTCTGTTCCAAATCGGGGTGTGATTTGGGGGTTTGCTAGATTTCTGGATAATTCTTGTAATTGGTTGTATAGTGGAGTGAATTGAGGTGTATAGAACCTCCGTGGATGTAGATCATCTTTGATCGAACCACGTAAAATCCCTGTGTTCATCATTTTCATTTCTGTTCTTGGTTCATTTGTGTTTGGCCGATTTCTTGCTTATTATTCGTCCAAATTCTGTTGTGTTTTCTATCTTGTGTGAGGTTGAGATTATCCTAACAAGTGGCACCGTCTGTGGAAAACATTCTCACGCAAGCAAAAGACACAGATGTCAAGAATGAAGATGGATCTGGATAAATTCTCAGGGAAGAATGATTTCTACCTATGGAAGATCAAGATGAAGGCCATCCTGGCGCAAAATGGGTTGGTGAGTGGTCTCAAACCTGAAATTGACTAGGTAGAGACTGAGAAACCCAAATATGCAGAGATAGACGAAAAGGCACTGAGCCTGATCATTTTGTGTCTTGGTAATAAGCTTTTGGGGGAAGTTTCGAGGTGTATGAATACAATTGAGGCTTGGACCAAACTGGAGGACATCTATCAATCTAAGTCAGTATCAAACAAGCTGTTTCTCAAGCAGAGATTGCTGGCTTTCAAAATGGTGGAGGAAAAAGACATTTTTGATCAATTAGATGAGTTTACAAAACTTCTTGATGAGCTGGAAGATCTTGAGGTAACAATGGAAGATGATGACAGAGCCTTGATGGTGTTGAATGCTTTACCAAGATCTATGGAAGGGTTCAAAGATACTTTGAACGTTTGGGAGGCAGGATAAGCTGAGTTATGACTCAATTATTACTGCTTTGAGGACCAAATGTTTACAAAATCAAGGAGACAAGAAGGCAACTCAATCTGGTGAAGGATTAAATGTTAAGTTCAGAATAAACTACCAAAAGAAGAAGGGCCAAACCTCAAAGAATCTCAAAAGTGCCAACAATACTCAAAAGAAATCTGGAGAATGGGTAGAAAACAGAAAATGCTTCAAGTGTAAACAAATTAGGCATCTAAAGAAAGACTGCCCACAGAAGATGAAGAAGAAGGAAGGCCAGGGTGCTGAAGCTGCTACAGTTGAACATGAAGAGGACACACTAGAGGTCTTGAATGTTACTGAGTAAAAAATGGAGATGGAGTGGGTATTGGACACTGGTTGCTCTTTCCATATGTGTCCCCATGAAGAATGGTTTCAGAATCTCAAGAAAGAAGATGGAGGGTGTGTACTGCTAGGAAATGACCAATCCTGCAGAGTTCAAGGCACTGGATCAGTAAACATGAATATGTTTGATGGAGTTACAAGAAAGATCACTAATTTAAGGTATGTGCCTAGACTTAAAAGAAACCTAATCTCCCTAGGATCTCTTATTGCTACTGGGTGTGAATTCAAGTCAGCTGATGGTCAGTTACACATAACCAAAGAGAACAAATTGGTAATCAAAGGAAGACAACATAATGGCCTATTTATTTTGGTGGGAAAACCAGTGGTTGGAGATGTGGGAAATATTCTGGGCAAAGATGAACTAACACTGTGGCATAAAAGGTTAGGACACATTGGGGAAAGGGGATTAAAAGAACTATCCAAGAAAGGCATAATTGGAGAGGTTGGAAACCAGACACTTGAATTCTGTGATAAATGTGCATTAGGCAAATCATAGACACTGCCTTATGCTAAGGGGATACGCATTACTCAAGAACCTGTAGATTATGTTCACACTGATATATGGGGACCATCCAGAACTGAAACTCATGGAGGAGGAAGGTACTTCATGTCTGTTATTGATGACTTCAGTAGGAAAGTGCGGGTGTTTGTCTTAAGAAACAAGAGTGATGCCTTCACTAAATTCAAGACATGGTTACTTCAGATGGAAACATTAAGGGGAAAGAAACTCAAGCATTTAAGAACTGACAATGGCTTAGAGTACCTATCTACTGAGTTTACAACTTTCTGTAATGAGAAAGGGATTACTAGACATAGAACAGTCCCCATGAATCCTCAACAGAATGGAGTGGCAGAATGATTCAACAGAACTATTCTTGAAAGAGTAAGGTGTATGTTAATTGATGCTGGACTGCCAAAGGTGTTCTGGGGAGAAACAATCAATACAACATGTTACTTAATAAACAGATCACCTTCATCATCTCTAGGATTCAAAACACCAGAAGAAGTATGGAGTGGAAGAGTTCCAAATTATACAGGTCTAAAGGTGTTTGGATGCCTGGCATATGCTCATATGAAATCAGATAAACTTGATCCTAGAGCATACAGGTGTGTGTTTCTGGGATATCCAGAGGGAATAACAGGTTACAAGCTATGGTGCTTGGAACCTGGAAATCATAAACTAATGATAAGCAGAGTTGTTAAATTCAATGAGTCAATTATGGGATATCACTTCTCTGGAAATCAAGAAGAACATGATTGCAGTACTGAATCAGAAAGATTATCAGTTCAGGTGGAGACTCAGATGGATCCTGGGTCACAAAGGATTGAAAACTTGAAAGAACACTCAAGTGACAGTTCTTCAGAAGAAGAGGATGTGCCACCC
Organism: Ajuga chamaepitys; assembly: GCA_958295605.1. Taxonomy (NCBI): domain Eukaryota; kingdom Viridiplantae; phylum Streptophyta; class Magnoliopsida; order Lamiales; family Lamiaceae; genus Ajuga; species Ajuga chamaepitys. The sequence continues at coordinate 38,243,198 of OY282505.1, forward strand.
AGAAATACAAACTTGAGAGACTACAGCATTGCCAGAGACAGACCAAGGAGGAAAATTCAAAGACCAGACTTCTATGGATAGGCTGGAAGTGTACATTATGCACTCAGTATTGCTGAAGACATAGAACACCATGAACCACAGAATTTCAAAGAAGCTGTCAGTGGTGATGAAAGTGAATACTGGGTTAGTGCAATGATGGAAGAAATGGAATCTCTGGAAAGGATGGTACTTGGAAACTGGTGGATAAACCAAAATGACAGAAGCTGGTAAGTTCCAAATGGATATACAAGAAGAAAGTTGAAGCTGGAGACTCAGAAAGGATAAAGTATAAAGCAAGGTTGGTAGCTAGAGGTTTCACTCAGAGAGAAGGTATTGATTTCAATGAGGTTTTCTCTCCAGTGGTGAAACATTGTTCTATCAGACTACTTTTGTCAAAAGTAACACAAGAAGATATGGAGTTGCAGCAACTAGATGTCAAAACAGCATTCTTATATGGAGACTTAGTTGAGAACATATATATGAAGCAACCTGAGGGGTTTGTGATACCTGGAAATGAAGAAAATGTATGTTTTCTCAAGAAATCATTATATGGATTGAAACAAAGTCCAAGGTAGTGGAATAAGAAGTGCAATGAGTTTATGTTAAAAGCTGGTTTTGTCAGAAGCCTGTATGATAGTTCTGTATACTTTGATAAGTACTAGTATTGATCCTGTGCACCTGTTGCTTTATGTGGATGACATGCTTATTTCAAGTAAGAGTAAACATAAAATACATCTGTTAAAGAAGAAGTTGAGTTCTGAGTTTGACATGAAAGATTTAGGAGATGCAAAGAAGATTCTGGGAATGAGTATAATTAGAGATAGAGTTGCTGGAAGTCTATGGTTGTCTCAAAAGCATTATCTTCATAAAGTGGTGGAGAGGTTTCAGATGCATGAGGCTAAAACATTGAGTATTCCAGTTAGCCAACAACTCAAATTATCAAAGGAACAGAGTCCTAAAACAGCAAAAGAAGTGAGGTACATGAGAAATGTGCCTTATGCAAGTGAGGGTGGAAGTTTAATTTATGGTATGATATGGCCAGACTTAGCATATTGTGTGTCTCTGGTTAGTAGGTATATGTCAAATCCAGGAAAGCTCACTGGGAGGCTTTGAAGCAGGTGTTGAGATACCTAAAATGAACAGTCAATCTGGGGTTGAAATTTCAGAAACTGGCGAATATGTCTATTCCATTGGAAGGTTTTGCAGATGCTGATTTTGCTGGGAATGTTGACACCAGAAAGTCAATTACAGGGTATGTGTTTACTTTATATGGTACTGCAGTGATTTGGAGAAGTGTTCAGCAATCTGTAGTAGCTTTATCAACTACAGAAGCTGAGTACATAGCTTTGACAGAGGCAATTAAGGAAGCTGTGTGGCTGAAAGGAATTTTGAAGGATCTGGGAATTAAGCAGGCGTGTGTGAATATATATTGTGATAATCAGAGTGCATTACATCTGGTAAAACATCAGGCTTTCCATGAAAGATCCAAGCATATAGATGTCAGGTTACATTTTGCAAGGGATGTGATTGATGTAGGGTCAGTAGAGGTTAAGAAAGTTCACACCAGTGACAATGCTGCTGCTTTCTTAACCAAAGCAGTGCCTGGAAGCAAGGTAGTTCATTGCTCGAGCCTGATTAGGCTTGAACGATGTGGTTGAGAGATAAAGAACAAAGCAGGTTGAGGTAAGGACATACACTTGAATTCATTGAGGTGGAGATTTGTAGATATTAGTTCAATTTCATCAAGTGGTTATGGTATGAAGCAGAAGTTTTGAGGATTCCAGAACCGGGCTTGGAGTGCAAGGAACCGGATCAGAAAACCGGGTTTCAGCCGAGTTCAGTAATGAGGTTAAAAAGGAACCGGGCTTGAGATAGTTATAACCGTCAATCACAACGGTTTTGTTCTGTTGCATAATAACCGTTGTGAAAGCCCCGCTGCAGCTGTTTGAAACAGCCTGAGTCAAAGTGGTTACAACTTCCTCAACTTCCAGATTCGAGCTCCATCACTTATATACATTGTAAACACTTGTAGTTGCGAGCTAGTAGATATAATTTTCCCTCTGTTAACATTACTCAATCAAGAGAATTAGATATCTTGGGGTTCTGTTCCAAATCGGGGTGTGATTTGGGGGTTTGCTAGATTTCTGGATAATTCTTGTAATTGGTTGTATAGTGGAGTGAATTGAGGTGTATAGAACCTCCGTGGATGTAGATCATCTTTGATCGAACCACGTAACATCCTTGTGTTCATCATTTTCATTTTTGTTCTTGATTCGTTTGTGTTTGGCCGATTTCTTGCTTATTATTCGTCCAAATTCTGTTGTGTTTTCTGTCTTATGTGAGGTTGAGATTATCCTAACAGGTCACATATTGGTCCATGAAGGGCGAACTTCACTTTTCTCTCCCACCGATCTTAAGTGCGTATCTACGCTACTGGGGTGTAGCCCCATTGCAATTGGCGGCAACAGTTGGCAAGTCATCTGTGCAACTGTCATCCTCTTTAGAAGGAAAGGTTATCCCCCACCAACTCTTGAAGAACTATCGTTTATGTATACCTTAACCAAATGAGACAGGAATCTGAAAGGGTGGTACTACATTTCTGCTCTCAAGGGTTCAAACTCCAAGTTGGTTGGGAGACTGAAAGACTCTGTGGGTGGATGGAAGAACGAATGGATTTTTATTTGAGGAGACTAGTCATCTTCTGCTCCGGACGATCAGGGCGATCTCCGAGATCGCATAGCCATCCCCACCGACTACCAAATTATTCGTGGTATGAACTTTAATTTATGTTGTTTAGAATTTTGTTGATCTTAATCATGTATTTGTTCGCAGATTGCAGCAAGGAGTTTGTCTAGGTATCTGAGTCTTTCAAGAGCACGGACAACAGTGGTTCTTTGTATGACCAGCGTGATCTACTGACTCCATACAACATTAGGGACCACGGTCTGCTGATAGCTCCGTACAACTCACTACCTCTAGATTTTGGTAAGGTCGAGTTCTTTTTGATTTTTTATTTTTCTTATAAATGTATATATATTTTTTGTACTCTAACTAGTCCCTTTTTTAGATTATATCCCTCCTTTCATGGCATAAGAACAACAGACCCCTGGGACCGCTAGATTTGATGTCGGGGGTTCATCAACTCCTTCGAATGTCACCTCACTAACAACGATGGCCCTTGGCGTCCACTTGATGGATCCTGCTGGCAAACTTGTCCCACCTTGGCCACTCTCTGAAATGAATGGGAAGGAATGAAATCTCTGGATAAAAAGGATCGAGGCTTGGAAGAAAGCCAAAGCTGCGAGCACCGGTGCTCAACAAAAAGGGGCCCATCAACGACAGTAAGTCCACTTGCAGCCCTCGAAAAGAAGCGATCTACTTCGAGCGTGACTAAGGCTCCACCAGCAAAGTGCCCGTTGGTTGGTTCAATTCCCTTGGCGCCAGGGTTCAAGATTGTTCCGTCTTCTCAGATTGGTGGCCATCTGCCAAGGAAATATATTTTCTTTTAGGGCAGGACCTTAAGAAAGCCACTTTAAGGATAAATCAGATATTAGTGGAGGGGAGGATCCTCCTTTTTTGAAGAACTTTGTTCGATGCCGATCACCTGAGTGAACCGACTCCGACATTCTTATATTTTATATGTGATCAGCAACAAAAACGCCTGCTAAGAGCTAGACGGCAGGCCTTGCTGATCTTCAGGGATCCTTTGATCTTAATGAAAAACTGGAAGTAGCTGCGGTCCATTTTGGGAGGGGCTTGAACTTTCTCATGTCGGCAAATGCTGAGACCACCAAAGATCCATTTGCAAATCCGACTATAAAGAAGGCCAAGGAATTAGGAACTGCCAAACAGGAAAAGAGAAGATCGGTGGAGGCTGAGGTCGCCCACCTCAAAGAGGAAATTGCCTAAATTATAGGGGAGAGGATCGAGCGTTGATCAGTATTGAATCGATCAAGAATCAAATGGTGGAAGCTACGAGGAAGAAACAAAGGTTAAGATGGAGGAAGTGAGGTCCTCCGTTGCTGCAGAGATTAAATTGGCCGTCCAAGCTTATACAGATGGTGAGGGTCAGGAGTGGGCGAACTCGGGGTATGTTCAAGCATACCTCGATGTGGCTGGCCAAGTAGCAGCCAAGGGTCTTGATGTCTCCTTCTTGAGGCAAAACCTGGCTCTTTATAATCACCAACCGAGGCTGATCTTGAAGGCCTTCCCCTACCTACGGTTGTCGAAGAGATTGTGACTGGTGGCTTGGATGAGCCAAGGCTTTGATCTTACCTTTTTGCTTTTGTTTTCTTGTTTTTGTTTGTGATTATATGATCTCTTTTGTAGAGGCTTCGGCCCCTTTTGACCGTTAATAGAAAATTTCTTTTGTTGTTCTTGTATGTGCTTATCTGTTTGATCGAAACATTTTAATTTAATTTTGGCTTTCTTTTAAGTATGTTTATCTAATACTTTCTAGAAGTGCTTCATTGTGTTCAATCGTCCCTTTGTTCTCTTTTTTTCTCTCTAATAAGGTAGTTTTGACCGTTTTGCTTTGCGGGGCATATGTTCGCCTTTTCAAAAGAATAAGTGTTGTATTTGGGAGGTTCATTTTCACTTGTTCTAAAAAAGTTCTTTTTTGTGCTTGCTCATAGATTCCTTTATTCGCGCTCGTTCAGAAACAAGTCTTTTTGTGCTTGTTCATGAACGAGTCTTTTCGTGCTCGTCCGTGGGTGAGGCTTTTCGTGCTCGTCCACAGAAAAGACTTTTTGCGCTCGTCCGCAAACGAGACTTCTAACAACCAGAATTAGAACTAAAAAAACTTAGTTTATTTACAAGTTGTTTACATTACATTAAAATAGACTTTCAACACTATGTATTACATAAGACTACATTTATGGATAGTACTTTAGGTGCTGGGCGTTCCAAGGATGTGCGAGCCTCTTCCCATACAGGTCTTCTAGCTCGTAAGCTCCATCGCCAGACACTTTGTTATGCAGTACGATCCATCCCAATTTAGACCAAACACTTCTGTTGTCATAGACAGAAGGTCCTTTCTCATTACAAGGTTGTTCGCCTGAATTCTTTGGGTCTTCACCTGCTGATTGTGAAATCACTCCAAGCGCTGTTTATAAGTAACATTTTTACTTTCCGTGTTCAGCCGTCGTTCTTCGAGGAGATTAAGCTGACTTCAAATTGCATCATCATTTTCTTTTTTGATGAACTATATCACTGGTAAAGTGTGTGCCCCAATTTCCCCGGGGATCACCGCCTCCGTTCCATATGCCAAAAGGAAAGGGGTTTCACCGGTTGGACTCCTATAGGTCTTTCGACATGACCATAAGACTCCTGGGAGCTCCTCCGCCTAATATCTCTTTTTTCAGTCAACCCTGTCTTCAGTGTATGCTTTAAAACCTCGTTGAGGGTCGTATGGAGTTGTAAAGTGTGCCTTGATGTTGAGTCCATCACAAAGTTCTTTGAATTTCTTATTGTCAAATTGTTTTCCTTTATCCGTGAGAACGACCTTGGCACCCAAAATTGGCAAAATTATATTCTTCCAAACAAAATCCATAATCTTCTTCTATGAGATCTCAATCAAGGGCTCAACTTCTGCCCAATTCGTGAAATAGTCCACAACGACGACCGCTTGGACGTATCTGCCCTTTACTTTGGGGAATAGTCCTATTAAATAGATCCCCCATTTTGTAAAAGGCCAGGAGCTGCAAACGGACGTGATGTTTTTCGCCCACAGATGGATGAAATGGGACATGTTTTTAGCACTCCTGGCACGACCACACGTACTAGATCACATCCTTCTTGAGAGTTGGCTAGAAATATACTTGTCTTAAAATATTTTGCGCCAAAGCTTGCCCCTCGGTATGGTTCCCACAAACTCCTTCGCAGATCTCTGCCACTATATATTTTTGCTTGTTTTCCTTGATGCATTTTAGCAAGGGAGTTTAGTATCCTCTTTTATAGAGCATTCCATAGATCATCGTATAATGAGCTGATTGTATACTGAGTTGATGCGCGTTCTAAGGAAGTCTATTACTGGTTAAATAATTCACAATCAGTGTGATTCGACTTTCTTCTTCTTCTGAGTCAATTTGCATGGACTCTTCTTGTTAGATTGCAGGAGCAGTCGCTCGTATGAGGGTGAATGATGTGGAGTTTTCTGAACCTTCCGAAGTGGTTAGTCGAGCTAGGGCGTTCGCCTACGAGTTTTTTGACCTTGGGATCTCTATGAACTTGATCTTGTCAAACCCTTCGATCGCCTCATGCACCATTTTCAATTATTTTATCATCTTTCTTCCTTAGCCTCGTAACTTCTATTTATCTTATGAACGACCAACTAAGAACCATTATGTATAGTAAGGTGTCTGATCCCCAACGATCACATCGTAGTCATCCCGAGGAGTATTGCCTCATACTCTGCTTCATTATTTGTTGCCATGAAATCAAAATGAATTATCGAGCTCATATATTGCTTATCTGGACTCAATTGAACAATGTCTGCTCCTGTACGGAGCGTGATCGACGATCCATCAACGTACATTTTCCACTTTGAGATTACAGGGGTTTGGAACTCAATTGGTAGACTGAATTCGAAAATAAAGTCGGCCAACACTTGCACTTTTATCGATGATCGTGGGCCTCAGGTTATGTCAAACTGCCCTAGTTCGAATGCCCATCTGAGAAATCTCCCGACTGTGTCCGATCGTTGCAATACTTAACATAGGGGATGGTTCGACAAGACCTCGATCGAGTGCTGATAAAAATATGGCCGCAACTTCCATGCTACCATTACTAGCCAGTAGGCTACTTTCTCCATTGCGGTGTAACAGACTTCCGCATCATGTAATATTTGGCTTCGTAGTATACCGGATTCTAGAGCCCGTATTCCTCCCGAATGAGGACCGCACTTAGTGCCTTGACTAAGACCGCAAAGTACAAATACAACTTTTCCCTCTGTACTGGTTTGGATAGTAATGGTGGTAAGAGGAGGAAATCTTTCAACTTCTCGAATGCCCCATAGCAGCGGCCATTCCACTCGAATGTTTTGCCTTTTTTATTGCTTTGAAGAAGAGTTTACAAGGGTCAGATTATCGGGATATAAATCGGCTCAAGGCTACTACCTTTGTCCGCCACAGAAATAAACCAGATTCAAGGCACAATTCAAAAAATCTCCACATTTACTTGAATCTTCTCTCACAGATCAAACAGACATACCAAATGCACTCTAATAGTGCTCAGACGTACGAGCAACCCCTCGTACTCAGATTTGTCCTCAACAATGAGACAATTAACAACTTGTAACATGTAACAAGTCCAAACAGTGTTGGAACTTGTTACTCGGAACTGGCTTGGTGAACATATCAACGAGATTGTCAGCAATCCCAACTTCTTTCACCTTAATTCTCTTCTCACTTCTCAGAAAATGATACCTGACATCAATATGCTTTATCTGCTCATGATGAACTTGATCCTTGACCAAACATATTGCACTAAGACTATCACAAAATACAGATGCATAGTCATGATGTAAATCGAGATCACTAACCAGTGCTCTCAACCAAATCCCCCATTTGGCTACTTCAGTCAAAGCCATATACTCTGCCTCTGTAGTAGAGAAAGTAACCGTAGGCTGCAAAGTAGCCTTCCAACTCACAACAGAACCACCAACAGTGAAAACATAACCAGTCATGGACCTCCTACTGCCAATATCTCTCGCATAATCAGAGTCACAATACCTTGCAACATAACAGCTTGTATCACCTCCGTAAATGAGACCTACATCAGACGTACCTCTAAGGTACCAAAAAAAAATCCTCTTCACTGCTTGCCAATGCTCCTTTCCTAGTTGAGCCATAAATCTACTAACCACACTGACAACATGTGCAATATCAGGTCTAGTGCAGATCATAGCATACATCAAACTCCCTACTGCACTAGCATAGGGAACTCTAGACATGTACTCCTCCTCCTCAGTCGACTTAGGTGCAAAACCAACAGACAAATGAATATTAGCATCACTTTAAGTATCAATGAGTTTAGCTATAGACATACCAAACCTTGACAATATCTTCTGAATATGTTCCTTTTAGGAAAGGAAAAGCTTCTTCTGACTCCTATCTCTATGAATCTCCATGCCCAATATCTTCTGAGCAACACCCAAATCTTTCATCTCAAACTCATCACTGAGAAGACCCTTCAACTTTTGAATATCTGACTTGACTTTAGCAGCTATCATCATGTCATCTACATAAAAGACCAAATAGATGTGAGAACCATCTTCCAGCTTGCTTTGATACACAGAGCTATCATACAGACTCCTGTTGTAGCCAAGATGTGTCATGTGGCTGTCAAATCTCTTGTACCACTGCCTCGGAGACTGCTTTAGCGCATAAATGGACTTCTTCAACTTGCAAACATAATCTTCTTTTCTCAGAACTTGAAAGCCATCTGGTTGATGTTGGGAAAACAGCGAACAAACGAAACGAACAAAGCAAATAATAAGCGTGCAAGAAACAATAAAATCGACACAAAGAATTATCGTGGTTCGCTAACAACTTGTTAGCTACGTCCACGGCCAAAAGGGAAGGACCCCAAATCAAATTCAAACGAGAGTTCCAACAAAAGACCAATAGTCGAGTATCTATCAATTGATACTCGACCTAAACAGATTCCAACGCTTGAACAGTCAAGCCAAATTCAAAGCTAAACAATTCTAAGACTCTCTAATCTCTCTATATCAAAGGACTCCAATAGGGCCTATATATAAGCACCCAAAACCTAACCCTATAGCAAAAGGAATCCAATTGGGCCTAATCCGCGTAGGCCCAAAAAACTGCTCGCCAGTCACGTCTAGGCCGAGATTCAAAGCTGTCTAGGCCGAGATTCTCTTCCAGCAGCAATTTCACCAAAAAACTGACTCGTCGTCTCGGCCGAGATCTCTCGTACGTCTCGGCCGAGACGTCTTTCCAGCGCGAATCTTCAATTTCTTGTCACATATGGTCGCGGCCGCGACCACCCGTCGCGGCCGCGTCTTCCAACGCGACCCAATTCCAACAATACCAAATTCAATCCTCCACCTCGATACGAACGTCAATTCTAACCCAATTAGATTCAAGGCACAAATCCCAACAGTTGAGTCGTGTATATCTCCTTATCTAACTCTCTATGTAGGAAAACTGTCTTCATATCGAGTTGTTCAAGCTCAAGATCCTGATAGGCAACCATTTGTAATAGTACCCTGATAGACGTATGTCTGACCACAAGTGAAAAAATCTCATCGTAGTCTAGTTCCTCTCTCTGCGTGAACCCTCAGCAACGACTCTACCCTTATACCTGATACCCTCAGTCAATGATATCCCTTTCTTTTTCGTGAACACCCATATACAAGTAACAACCTTTCTCTCCGGAGGCCGTCTGACTAAATTCCAAGTCATATTCTTGTGAAGCGACTCCATCCCATCTCCCATGGCAGTAAGCCATTGAGTGGACTCAGTACATGTAACGACTTCTCTGTAGGTGGACGGCCCATAGGAGTCCACCTCTTCAACAACCTATAATACATACCCCCACCATATCCTCAAACCATATCTTTTCGGAGCTGATCCTTCTAGCTTGATCAAGAGCTATATTATACGGACTAGCTTCAACCGGTTTAGTTTATGGTGGTAACGCATCCTTTAGCTCGGTGTCAGAATGTGAATGTTCTTCGTCATCACCTTTTCGTGACTCACTTTTCTCCACCTTTTTGTTAACACTATCATTTCTGGACACAATAATAGACTTCACCGTGGGGTTAAACATAGAATTCTCATAAAAAATAACATTCTTACTGAGAATAACCTTATTTTCAGATGGAGACCAAATTATATACCCCTTAACACCATCCCCTTAGCCTACAAACACTTATCCTTCTTCGCTCTTGGCTCCAATTCACCCTCACTCACATGATAATAAACGCTACACCCAAAAGCTCTCAAATTAGAATAATCAGCAGACTTACCAGACCACACCTCAAAAGGTGTTTTGAGGTTGATACCTGTGTGAGGTCCATGATTTATCAGGTAACAAGCTGTGTTGACCGCTTTAGCCTAAAATCTTGGAGTTAATCCAACATTAGAGAGCATGCATCGAGCTCCCTCCAGAAGCGTCTGGTTCATTCGTTCTGCGACACCATTCAGTTGGGGTGTATACCTCACTGTATGATTTCTTGCAATCCCCTCGTTCTTACAAAACTCATCAAAATCTGAAGAACATAATTCCAGACTATTATCAATTTGCAGCCTTCTTATCTTCCTCCCAGTTTGATTCTCCACCAACGCCTTCCATTGCTTGAAACGCTTGAAAGCTTCACCCTCATGTTTCATCATAATCACCCAAGTTATCCTTGAGTAGTCGTCTATCATAGACACGAAGTATCTATGGCCTCCTAGAGAGCCAACACATGAAGGACCCCAACAATCAGCATGGATATAATCAAGAGTGTCTTTCGTTCTATGAACTGCCTTGGGAACTTGCTTCGATGTAACTTCCCAAGAACACAGTGTTCACAAAACTCAAGGCTAGTGACACTGTGGCCACCAAGAAGATCTCCCTTTGACAGAATCTGCATCCCCCTTTCACCCATGTGACCAAACCTCATATGCTGCAACTTGGTCAAATCATCTTTGGGAACCTCGGATGATGCAACAGCAGCAGAAACATATATAGTTCACCCCTGCAAGAAATATAGAGGTCCCCGCTTCACACCTTTTAGAACCACATCTGAACCCTTGCAGAGATACCAAACTCCACCTTTACCTCTGAAATTGAAACCCTTGTTGTCCAGTAGACTCAGTGATATCATATTCTTCGTCATTAGTGGAACATACCTAACATCGTTCAACGTGCAAAACTTATCGTCATGCATCCTCAGTTTAATCGAGCCTATTCCAACCGCATTGCAAACCGAACTATTGGCCATAGAAATATTGCCACCATCAATCAGCTCGTAATTCATGAACGACTCTCTGCGCGGACATATATGGTAGGATGCCCCAAATTCAAGAACCCACAAATCAGTGTGACGTGTTTGTTCAGAAGCGACTAGGGCTAAATCATCTTCAAAGCTAGTGTTATCTCCTTCATTAACAGCAGCAGTACCTGCTTTATTTTTCTGTTTCCGCTTCTTCTTCGGACAATCATTCTTCCAATGCCCTGTCTCTTTGCAGTAGTTATAGGTATCAGTCAGTTTTGGCCTTTTGAGCCATATTTCTTCTTCCCCAAATTTTCAAACCGCTTGTTCCCATTCCCATTGGCTACTAGCCCAGCGGCCTGATTATCTTAACTTGTACTAGTTGCCTTATGGTGCAACTCTCTGGTATGCAATAATCTAATTTCCTCCAGAGACACAATATTTTTTCCCAATAATAAAAGATCATACAAAATTCTCATATGACAGGGGTAGGGAAACTAATAGAATTAACGCAACGTCCTCATCTTCTACTTTAACCTTAATATTACGCAATTTCAATAAAATTTTGTTCAATTGATCCAGATGTTCACAAAGTGGCTGACCTTCATGCATACGCAGACTGAACATATGTCGCTTCAACAACAACTTCTTGGTAAGCGACTTCGTCCTATACAGACTCTCCAGTTTCAACCACAAACCTTCCGCAATTTCCTCCTCTGCAACCTCGGTAATGATATTATCTGCGGGACACAACATGATCGTCGAGTGCGCCTTCTCCTCCAGACTTGCCATGTCAGCCTCTCCAAGAGCCACCGACTTGTCCTTCTTATCCTTCGACATCAGCTGTGCCCACAACCCTTGTTATTTCAACAAGGCTTGCATCATGATCTACCACAGACTGAAATTGTTCCTCCCCGTAAATTTATCGACTTTCATGTTTATCCTAGACATCTTTCTCACTAGATTGTAGAAGCCCCTCACCGAGCGCTGGTAACAATTTGTTATATGGATGCAAGAAAGATAACATAAACAAGCAATTAAATAACACAGATTTACGTGGTTCACTAATAATGTGTTAGCTACGTCCACGAGTAGAAGGGATGAATCACTTTATTAAGATGTTTCTAAGAGTTACAGACTGACAAACTCAGATTTTGATTGATTCAGATTAGCCCTAAGTCTAATTAGAGCTATTGTGTATAATCCCTAATTGGCTGAGCCTCAAATAGGCCGACTTCAAAATAACCTACGCCTGATGGACGCGGCCGTGTTTGACATTGTCGCGGCCGCGTTCCGAGCCCAAATACTGATGCCTTATACATGCCTCATTTGTTGCGATCGAGTTCGCTTCCGTCAAGGCTGCGTTCAGCTTCCAGACGCAGCTGCATTCACCCTGGTGCGGTAGCGTTCATCAATCCGTCGTCATAACCTTATCTAAGCAGATTTTGTAGCAGCCGGGTTCCTTCTGACGCGGCCGCATCTCCCAAATGCGTCCAAAACTCATAAATAAATCAGATTCAAGGCACAATTCAACAAGTGAGGTAATATGTATTTCTAGCCAAACAAAATAAGTGGAGAGAACTTTCATTCGCTTTACAACAATAGATGATTTTTTTAACCACTTTTTTCCATACAAAAAAAAAAAGACAACCACAATATTCAAGACCAACCATACATTTACATAAGCATTGAAATGCTCAAAGGTTGATATAATGTTTCATTCCAATTCAATTTCTTCAATTAATATTTACATCGGTATCTCATCCTATTAACTAGATAAAATCCTGTGTAATATATAGGTTTATATTGTTTTTTTTTTTTTTTTGGGTGAGGTGGGGGTGGGGGTCATGTAAATGCAAGTCTGTCTGTTTATTAATCAAATATGGTTTTTATGAGCCTTTTGCACTTGCTATAATATTCATAATGGTTTCATTCACCCCACAAAATAGAAAGAAAAAAAAAGGTATAACGTTTGTCGCAAGGTCGAAGCCCATGGACCAAACCTTTTCTAATATGGTTTATTACATTCTTGTAGCACATTCACCTTAAAATGCCAATCTAGCAACCACTCCAAAATCATTACTACATTTCACTGATTGTTGCGTAATTTCCGTTCGGAAGTGTCAATTGTCCATTCTATTTCCCATTATGTTGTCTCTGACTATATAAACATAATAGATTTGTTAGTCCCTTATTTGTCGTTGCATACACTTAACCCTTTACTCTACCCATGTACAGAACAATGATGACAATTGACGATGATATGTGTCTCCCTTTTGTTACCGTTGCCAATCTCAAGAGGATTGATAAAATCACAACTAATTAAGCAAAAAGATAGAGACACTTTTCTATGCTTGAATTTGTGCATCCCATATTATGGGTTGACAGTGTCATTCAGCCTTTAACGGAACTCTTATTGACTCAGTGCCAAGCTTTCCCTTGTGCATTCACCGTTGATGTTTCTGAGGTTGTTGTCGGTGCCATCTCAACAACTTTAAGTTCAGATATTATTTGTTCTTTTCATCTATTGCAGCATTACATATTTGCAACTCATGAGGTTTTTTCTTTGAGCTTTATATTCATGTAAATTGTGTGATTAGGTGTTGAAATGAAGAGTTGGAATACTTAAAGTAGAGAATGATGAGTCAGTCAAGAGCCGTCTAAAATATTAATATGGAATTTGTGCAGACCTAAACGAAGAGGCATATGATGGGTGGAAGAATATGAGAAACTTTCATATGAGACGTGGTAGATTGTGGGAAATTTGAACATTTGTCAGCTTCTAAATAACAAAAAAATTGATGTGTCGCCATATAGAGGGGCAAATCTACACATATATATATATATATATATATATATATATATATATATATATACTAGTATACATTCTATGGACTTCTGTCTACGATTGATTAACATCCCATCTGATAAATTTTAATAATAATTGCTCCTTATAATAATCTCATCCCACTATACTTTATTTGTCTAACAAAGATTACCAAAAAAAACAAGTACCTAATTGAATAATATTTATTTTTATAGAGAATACTACTACTATAGCATTTACAAATTTGTAAACACTTCCTCACATACAATATTTGGAGTCTTGTTACAGATGTTTCAGTCTTTGTCCGTGCACAATTGAAATATTAGAACTTGTGCTCGTGTGCAAAGTTCGTATGGTACAACTTGATAAGGAACAAGAAATAAAGGTGTAAAGTAAAAATAGTGAGTTCTTAGAAAATAAGAACATATATAAGACATTAGTAACAAAAGTATGAATAAATTTTCGAGGAAGAATCCCTCTTCCTCTCAGACCTCTTTCATTACTGAAATGTTGTGCACATGTATAGTTTGGACTTACAAAACTTCTGGACTCCCTCTTAAGTTGTCAATCCTATATGCACTCTCCCTAACTACTTGCACGACCTCCTAGTCCCCTAGTCAGACTTGATGCATAGAATTCCTTCTGCTGCACTACAAGATCTCCCGAACCCGTTTGACAAAATTCTCCTGAATATGTCCTATCAACTAGATGTAGCTCTTAGACCGGAAGAACACTAACTAACAGATTACAACTTTCTTACTTCTCTATGATTGAATAGAATATGTGAGAATGTCTAGATACTTGACTTATAGTGTGTGATTTATCCGTGGTCTCATCTTGCTTGCAAACATCTTTCCATTTGCCTTCGGAGGATCATGATTCAAATGGTAAGTGTAAATTGTCTTCCTTGACTAATGGAATGTGTTACTTCATATGGAATGTCTTTGATTGCATGATCTTCATCAATACTATCGAATTCTAGCCTGATACACCTTCATTATTTTGCTCATGTCTTGATTTATACTCCCTCCGTCCTAGCTCATTTTGCACATATGAAAAGACACGTATATTAAGAAAAAACTATTTTTTACTTTTTAGTTGACTTTTTCAAAGATGGGAGATTGGGGGTGGAGATTGTGAGAGAAATTTCTTTTTTAAGGGTATATAAAATTGTGTGGGTTAGACCAAAAGGAAAAGTGTGCAAAATTAGACGAGACGGAGGTAGTGCATGTTAAAATGAGGTGAAAATGCGGCTGGATTGGATTTTGCAACTAAACTGCTTGAAAGTCAGAAAAAAATGTGCAGTGTAAGAAATGCGGCTGGATTGGATTTTGCAACTCAATGACTTGAAAGTCAGAAAAAAAAAAATGTGTAGTGTGAGAAATGCGGCTGGATTGGATTTTGCAATCATCGTAGATCTGTCAATATGGGTAAAAATATGAGAAATCCAATGGGTTTGATCAGACCGATTGGTTTAGGTGATCAGGCCGGATCACATAAGGCAGTTCACACATTTTGTACTCTTTGGGCCATTGTTCAGCCAGTTTCAACCCCAATCCTTCCCAACTTATAAATAGAGGTTCTCCAAGTCCTACAGTTATCATCACATATCATAAAATACATCTTAGAGGCTTGAATTGAAGGGAAAGAAGTATGAGGTGAAAAAGATCAAGATTCAACACGATTCCTGGTTTTGTAGTCTTTGTTTATTTATTATTTTTAGAATGTTTGTCTATGGATGTTCTTTCGTTTTAATTATGGACATGAGAAGCTAATCATGTTTGTGTTCTAGAACTAGAACATAGGTTGCGATTAATTATCTTTTGATTATTCTATTTTATTCTAGACTCCGTTCTATGGGTTTATTATATGCACTTGTTCTTATTTTATGAATTGATTGATTTGGTCAATTTATTTATTCTACTTTCTTAATAATTCAACAAACGAGAGGGGAGGGTTATTAATAGGTTTATGGCATATAATATAGGTATCAATGGTTGTCTGAGAGGAGTGAGATATCTGTGTAGGCATTGGTCTTAGGATCCCTTTGGAGTTGAGAATGTGATCGTTAGTCCGAGAGGGTAGTTATTCATACGTGGCCAACACATTAGCGTTTTCCTATAAGAGGCCTAACTAGAGTAATGATCGCCTAATAAACACTCGAATTCAGTTTAAAGGTCTAGAATATTAGCGTAATCATACATATGGAATCGTAATTGAAATCGAATTCTAGAATATGTCATTCTATCTGATTTATTCCTTCGTGTTGATTGTTTGCTTCTTTAAGCATTCTAAGTGTTTTAGTTACTATTTTATGCAACTTTAGTTTAATAATCAACAATCACCTTAATTTAGAGTCTAGATAGGGTTTGATTATTTTAAATAGGGTATTAAATTAACATAGGATCGCCGTCTCTGTAGGATCAACCTTGGTCACTTTTATCCGCACTAGCACCATTCACTTGCGATCATACTAGGGCTATAGAAATAGTGTGTCAATTCCATCCATACCATGAAAGTTTAGCCTTTGTTTTTGATGTTATCAGCCTCGTCCAAAAGATATTTTGATCATTTGGAAGATGAAGGATTAGCCTCACAACTTATGATATTCTGTAGTGTATGTCATTACGAAATATCCCCCATATTGACTCACGTGGTGAAATGTACCGACAATTGTAATGCATCTTGATTTGTTAATCTCAGAAGCATCTATCATAATTATCTTCGACTTGTACACGACTGGGGTCACCTTATCATTACCCTTGTCGATGTACTTGAATAGATACTTGATCGAATATAACTGATTGCATTATTCCACATTTATGTGGTCTTCACATCTTCGCAACAACTGAGATTGTAAGGTTAACAAAACCATTGTGGAACTGCAAACTACTATTTACAACGGTAACACCATTATCCCTCCTCTTGTAGTGCTGATATGATTCTTCACCAACAATGGTTCTTTCAATGAAACTCTTCAGGAATTTCTTGGTGCATCTTTTGTCCTTTATGCAAGGCGATTTGTAATTTACCGCTCCACATGGTCCATGTATCCCTAAGCAGTTCATGTAACACTCGATCGACTATCTTATCTGGAATTTCTGCAGAAATTACCAAATCAACATCCTCTCGGTTGAGAATCTTGTTTGCTCGGTATGGAATACAAGGATGTGAGTAAGTGGCATACCTCTTTTCTAGAACTCAATCGTATAGCTAACTGCATAAACAATGACAAGTATTTATGAAATTATTCATATTTTTATTGAATAATTACACTTATATACTAAATAAGTTGTTAATATAACAAAGATCAAGAAAATAAAATGAGAAACAAACTCACTACTTGTATCTTTCCAAACATCTTATTGTCCTTAATATCAATGATCATTTAGTCGAGCTTCATCTTGAAAACTCGAACCACACTGTCTGGCCTATCGTTCAAATTGAAGCTCATTGGAAAAATGTATCTACCACTTCGGATTGCAAGTAAATTTAATGAAAAGATCCTGATAGCCATTCCACTTGCTTATGGCCTTGAGATCTTGAATTTTTTGGATCATGTAATGATGACCCCTAATGTAAGAGGTAGGGATGCATTGCCTACCCACATCAGCAACGATTACTTCATTTTTTTCCCACAACTTCTACAAGGTTAATATACTTATTTGATTGCATCATGTTTTGATACCTTATGATGTAATCCAAGCGATCCGATTCCGCCATTGTGTAGTTCTCTACAGATACTAGTTGAAACAACCTCCCTGATCTCCATAGAGTATTAGTCTCACTGGTTCTATCCTAAAGCTTGAAAGAGAAGAGCTCTCTAATTCTTAAAATTACCTTTTTTTGCATCTTGATCTTGACTCATCACTACGTTCGATGCCAATTCGGAATCCATCCTCTCCGTGAAGGGAAAAGTAGGGTATACTACAGAGCGAAATATGATGGATGAAGTTCACTTATTCTTTTGAGACAACCTTGTTGACTTTCAACTATTATGTCTTTCATGTCATATGGATCGTCGTAGTCTCCCACTATAAGAGTGCAATCTCAGAACAAGTTGGAGTGTTGTATGCTCCTCCATCTCTTTCTCTTGTTGCAAGTAGCTTAAGTTTCAGTCTTCCATCAGTGTTGTCTTCAACCTTATCCCTCATCATTCTGAATTACTTGATTAATGAATTGTGCTCATCGAGCATAGTTATGATACTGGTAACCAAGCTCTCTTCCAATGAACTTTCCTCCGATGAGCATTTTTTCTTGTTAAGAAATTATAATTTTTCTAATTGGATATAATATAAAATAATATTAATAAAGGAAGTATAGGTTGTTGAATTACCCCGTTAACTTCATTGTAATCCTGTTTTCATTTTTCTTCTCATATATGTAGAGTTGAGAAAAATTAGGGTAGTTTCCTGAATCACGTAACAAACTTCCCATTATGTGGTAATTTTGACCTTGTAACGTGAGAACGTATAAAGCACCACGGTAGTTTATTTGCTTGTCAACTCTACCTCCCATCGAAGTGAACAAAAATATGCTATTATAACCAAAAATACTTTCCATGTAATTCTTGCTTCTAAGATCTTCGCTGTTCAATAATCTCTTATAACAATTTGGTCATTGTTTCAAAAGAAGCAATACAATTTTTTCCTTAAAACAACACAAAAAATACTTAGTTTTTTTTTTTAAAACTACTTTTTGTTTAAGCTCCCCCAAGCCATAATCTTGACATACATATATGTTGGATCTCCACGGTCATTTTAATCTATAATTTTATTTTGGTTATATATATTGAATAATAACCATATTATATATATAAGAACTAATTAAAAAAATCAACCTTTGTTAACATTATAACTGTTTTCAGCATCCAATATTCTACTTTAAATCAGCAAGACTTTATCTATCAAACAACAATTGTTTTCCTTTATATTTTGTACTATGTGACGATTGTCATCTTTCATAAACGCTCATATGTCGAACAGAAAGGCCGTGTCCTCTATTTTATGCGTGATTATATTCATTACAATATAAGTATATAATTCGGTTAATGCATCTATATATATATATATAAGAGTAAAATGAGGGCTATTATTGTAAATTACCTTTTCCCGTTTAAAATATATCTTTAATGCTTGTTCTAAAACATTAATTATATTTTCCCTTCAAATTAATCAATATTAAGTATTACCTTCCTTAATAAATGAATATATACTTTATTAAATTAAAAGTAAAAGTCAATGTATAATTTAATGATTGACTAATTAAATTATTATATTTACAAATATTAATTTATTATAATTAATCATGGGACTTAGACTTTCACATATATTTATATATGATAATTAATCTTGAAATTATTTTTTATTACATATTCATTTTCTATTTATTAATATTATTTCGTTATAAATAATAATTACACTTTGCAATATAAACTATGAGATTTTACATATGCTACAATCTATATTTCTATTTAAAAAATAAAATTAACATGCTTGAGCTAACTAGGTTTTTTTGGAGTTGTCAATATAAACAATACTTTGTTGCATTTTTTTATATTTTGCAACCTATTCATATGCTTTATTTTTATAGTCCAACTATAGAATAATCATTGAATTTTATTTTATTAATATCAAGATTTATTTAAAATCTAATAAGCATTTGAGTATATTAAACTACCATGTAAAATATTAAAACTTGAAAATTAATTTTTCTTAAAATAAAGTAAATAGTTATAGTTAAAATTTGAAAAATTATTTGAATAAATGAAAATATTTAATAAAATTGAAAAAAAATAAAAGAAAACACTAATTTTCTTATAATACAATTCAATTTATTTTATTTGATATATTTTGGTGTGTCGTGTGATATTTATGTATTTGTGTTTGTTTTAACATTTTCAATTAAGCTATTGCGGGTTCGCATAAGTTAAGGTGAATACACGCGCACACACACAATATATGTTTGATTTTTAAAATATAGGTTTATTTTAAATTAAACTTTTTTATATATTTATTCACTGTAATTCGGAAATACACAATAACAACTAAAAAAAATAACAACTGAAAAACAGATCTTAATTAACATTCAAATTTGAATTGAACAACAAATGTGAATCACGTAAATATTTTTCACTCCATAATTAACCAAAAAAATAAACACTACAACATTAGAAGTATTAAAATATGCGCATCGAATAAAAAAACCAAAAACAAATGAATAACAAATAATAAAATTAGTATATTCACAAAAAGGGTGTGCAGATAGTCCGGAAGAAAAAAAGGGTGTGTTGAAATGAAGAGTAATCAATATTTAAGATGAACATTAAAAGATTTTTTCAATAATAATTAAGTTAGTTCGAATAAATTAGAAATGTCAACTATATATTATGTAAGTTTTTTAATTTTGCGCCAGATTTATTATAGTGTGTCGAAGAAGTTTATAATTTCCTACAATAAACCAATTGGATTTTTTTAATATTATTAAAACGTGGTTAAAGTAAGTGAACGGTTTAATTATAACATGAATCAATTTAATGGTATGTAGATATTAATACATTTCTAATTACAGGTATTAATTATTATTTTTTGTCCTGAGACAGAGTCAAAATTTATGATTTTTTTTTTTTTTTTGAGAGCAAAAGATCCATTCATATATTAAGGCGCTGGAAATCGTCTAGCAGCGATTAACAAAGATAAGGAGCAGCGATTGACAAAGATAAGGAGGGAAACTAGTACAAGAAAGCAAATTGGTAGACATAAATTTGGCATGCTGCGCAAAAGCATGAGCTAAGACATTGCGGCATCTACGGACCCAAAAAATACCAGAAATTGGCACAGCGGTTTTTAGTCGGAGAACATCATCAATAATTGGCAAACAGGGGAGGGGGCAATCCGAGGCGTAGTTGGCAGCCAAAATGATAGAGGCACAGTCACCAATAATGGCAGGGCCGGGAATCGCGAGCGATTGTGCCGCCCAGAAGGCCTCGCGAAGAGCCAAAGCTTCAGCAGCTTCCGGGTTCAAAATGCCTTCCACCCTCTTACAAAGGCCAAAAATGAAGTTCGAATCGGCATCCAAAACAGTTATACCAATTCCCGCAGCAGGGGGGTGGGTTGAGATCGCTCCATCAAAGTAAATGCAAGCATTACCACTTGGGGGGGAGGCAAAAGTATGGTGTGACAGAAGAGAGGAGCACGGGCGTTCGGGCCAGGAGTTTGCATCGTGAAAATTCCTCAAAATACCGAAGGAGGAGGCGGCAACCTCCCGAGGATCCGCAAAAGTATTATCAAAGACAACTTTGTTTCGGTGGTACCAGATTTGGCTGCAAACAATGGATATGATCTCGCCGGCATTCTTTGGGGAGTTGAGGATGAGATCCTGGAGCCAGAGACTGTAGAGAGGTTGAGCTGTGGTGTGAATAAAGTCGGAAAGACCTGCTGCACTCCAGATTGCTGATGCGAAGGGACAGAGGAAAAATATGTGGGAATTGGAGACGGGATCAGCACCACAAAACGGGCATGAGAAGGTGACTGCGATTCCCCGTCGGGAGAGATTCTCAGGAGACGGCAGGGAGCAAGTGAGGCTTTTCCAAACAAAATGGTGGATGCGAGGCGCGATGCGAAGTTTCCAGATAGCACGCCAGATCGGGTTAGAGCCAGAGCTTGTCGACGAACCAATAAGAGCCGAGGAGGGATTCAGGTCTGAATCCAAGAAAATGTGGTAAGCCGAGCGGACAGAGAACTTACCATTGCGGTTAAAATGCCATCTCCAAAGGTCATTTCTGTCAAGGGAACCAAGTGGCAAAGAGAGGATAAGATCAGCCTCGTCCGGGGGAAAAGAGGCGCGGACCAAGGCAGAATTCCAATGCCCCGAAACGTGATCAATCAGAGTCGAAACTGATGCTTCGGGGTCAAGACCACCATGGTCACCTCTGCAAAGGAAGTCCGGGGGACGGGGGAGCCAAGGGTCACCCCAAATCTTGGTGGAGAGACCTGAGCGGATAAGCCTCCGACAGCCTAGACGAAGTAAGGGCTGACTAAAAAGAATGCTACGCCACGACCAAGAGGGACGAGAGCCCAAGGATGCCGAGAAGAAGTCACCGTTCGGGTAGTATTTGGCTTTATAGAGTCTTGCAAGCAGCGAAGATGGGCAAGAAGTGAGCCTCCATGCTTGTTTACAGAGCATTGCTTGATTGAACGCGCGAAAATTTTGAAAACCGAGACCCCCCAAGTCTTTGCCTCTAGCAAGATTGCACCAAGTGGACCAGTGAATCTTCTTTTTTTCGGATGTGCTGCCTCACCAGTAAGCTGAAGTCATGGATTGAATATCATCAAGTATATTGTCGGGGAGGCGGAAGCAAGACATGGCGAAGGTTGGGATTGACTGGATAACCGACTTTATAAGGACCTTCTTTCCACTGTTGGAAAGCATTTTCTCTTTCCATCCTTGGACTTTCTGCCAAATTCGATCTTTTATGGATGAAAATATTTCCTTCTTGTTCCGTCCGATAATCGATGGTAGCCCGAGGTACTTTCCATGGGAGAAAGTTTCTGGAATACCGAAGATGGAGCAAATATCACGGCGGGAGTCCGGGGAGACGTTAGGACTGAAGAGGATATTGGATTTATCAAGGTTGATGCGCTGAACCGAGATCGATTCAAAGAGCTGAATTGCGAAGGTCAGGTGGCGTGCCTCTTCCGTGGTGGCTTCACCGAACAGAAGGGTGTCATCGGCGAAGAAGAGGTGGGTCACCGAGGGGGCGGAGCGGCATATTGAAATTCCTTTGATGTTACCTGCAAGATGCAAATCACGAATAATAGAAGAAAAAATGTCAGCACAAATAATAAATAAGTATGGTGAGAGTGGGTCTCCCTGACGGATTCCTCTATGTGGGGTGAGAGAACCAAACTGAGTACCGTTCAGAAGGAAAGAAAAAGAGGAGGAAGTGATGCAGGAGTGGATAAGGCTGGTGAAGGAGTGGTGGATGCCGAGAGCATTGAGGGCAGCGATGACAAAAGGCCACTCTACTCGGTCAAACGCTTTGCTCATATCGAGCTTAACGGACATGAATCCCTTGGGACCAGAAGAGCGGGTCTTGAGGTAGTGATGGATTTCATGGGCGATAAGGATATTGTCGGTAATGAGACGTCCCGGGACGAAGGCCGATTGGGCTTCCGAGATTATATGAGGGAGAATAGATTGGAGTCTGTTGGCTAGGATTTTGGAGGAGAGTTTGTAGATCACATTACAGAGACTTATGGGGCGGAATTGGGATGGGTCTTCGGGTTGGTTAGTTTTTGGAATGAGCACAATATGAGTTGCATTGGAGATATTGCTCATCGAGTTATGGGTGGGAAAGTTGAGGACATGCTTTGTGACGTCTTTACCGACAATACGCCAGAATTTTTGGTAAAAAATCGGACTCATTTTATATGTTATGTTTGTGTAATAGTATAGATAGTATATGTTATATTGCATAATAATATATGTTATGTTGTTTAATAATATATGTTATGTTGTGCAATAGTATAGTTGCTCTCGCGTTGTTTCTACCTCATTTTATATGTTATATTGCGTAATAGTATATGTTATGTTGTGTAATAATACAGTATATATTATAGTTACATATTATATTGCGTAAAAATATATGTTATGTTGTTTAATAGTATAGTATATATTATAGTTACAGGTATACACACGCACAAAGATGTGTTTACACATGCACAAAGATGTGTTTATCCACCAAGCCTTACACACGCACAAAGATGTGTTTACACATGCACAAAGATGTGTAGAAATGTTGCATTACATGAAATTTGGAGTAAATTTGCATGTACATTTACTGCATGTGCATTCTCATGTGTCAAAATCATAGGACACGTGTAACAATTTTGGCATTCCTTTTCAGCTGGAAAGTTTGTTAGGCAGTTAGGATAACACTAGTATAAATGTCATTCTTTGTACTCATTTTGTAGCTTGAAATGAACAACATATTAGTGTCAATAAAATAACCGTCTTCTTCAGTTCGTTTCCATGACTGAATTGAAGGTTTTCACATGGTATCAGATGAAAATACTCGTCTGAAAATACAAATCTGCTCCGATTAAATAGCTTCATTGAAGCCTTATCTTCATAAGATCTGCCGATTTGTGGCGATTTGAGTTCTCTGATTAGCCTATCACAATTTCTGCAAATTTCTGCGATCCTCCATGGCTCCTTCACGCAATCAGAACCTCACTTTTGGCAAAGAAGACTGGCCTGCTTTAACCACCGGCAATACGTCTGGATCCATTTCGTCCAACGTCGGTAATCCTTCCGTATGCAATCAACCGCCGTCCGAATCAATTCTAGTGACTGATGCACATCCAACTACTACCATTCCTACGTTACGAGATACTGATACTATTATGCTGCACGGCTCCGATCATCCTGGTATGATTCTAGTCTCGCATCTCTTAAATAGCTCGAATTTTTTGCCCTGGAGCAGATCCATGCAAATAGCGTTATTATCTAAGAACAAGCTTGGTTTCATTACCGGTAGCATTCCGATACCCACCGATCCTACTCTTTTAGATCAGTGGATTAGAGCTGACGGCATGGTTCGTTCATGGCTTTTGAATGCTATTTCTAAGGATATTAGTGAGTCCTTTCTATATGCAAAAGATGCTAAGACATTATGGGTAACAATCACACGTCGATTTGGCGATTGCAATGGTTCTCACATTTATCAAGTACAACGAGATATAAGCACAATCTCTCAAGGCAATCAACCTCTTGTGGTGTATTTTAACAGATTGCACAAACTCTGGGATGAATTTAATTTGTTAAAACCCACACCTCGGTGCACTTGTGGAGCTTCAAGAGACTGGGATGAGTTTGAAATGAATGGAAAGCTAATTCAGTTCCTTATGGGTTTAAACGACAGCTACGATGACGTTAGGAGCAACATACTTGTCATGGATCCTCTCCCTGATGTGGATAAGGCGTATTCTTTGGTTCTGAGGGTTGAGAGACAAAGATCTGTTCAATCTTCCTATCAAGAAAACACAGATACTTCTGCTCTTTTCACCAAAGTTAACCAAGGCAGAGGTAATTCAAGTAATACACGGGGTTCATATACTGCTACACGAGGTGCCAAAGGCAGGGGTGTTCCTCGGAAAACTAAGGAAGAACGAGCAAAGTTGATATGTGATCATTGCCAACTCCCAGGTCATGAAATTCAAGAATGTTTCAAATTAAAGGGTTATCCCGACTGGTATTATAAACCAAAAGAGTAAAGACATGCTAACATGGTCGAAATTCCTGCAGAAAATGAGTCAGCTACTGTAGCCAAATCCACTGGTCCTGTCTCTGAATTATCTGCTTTGATTCAGAAAGAAGTAGCAAAAGCTCTTGCTTCTCACAACTCACACAAGACCTCTGCTAATCTCCTAATCAGTCTTCACAAACAAGGCAGATTGTACATCTTTGGGAAACTACAATTTTGCCTTTATCACTTTGGCAGATTTAGCTGCCGACTCTTGGATAATCGATACGGGTTGTAGCAAGCATATATGTACCGTATCCACACTGATGACTAATTTGGTTCCTCTTAGCTACACTGCCTTTATCACACTGCCTGATGGCTTTCAACAGCAAGTCACTCATATGTGCCAAGTTATAATTTCTGATCATCTAATCCTCACAGAAGTGTTCTTTGTTCTAACATTCAAATTTAACTTACTTTATGTGTCTCAATTAGCCTCTCAGCTTAACATCCAAGCTAGCTTTAATGTTTTGGGTTGTGAAATCAGGGACATGGACAGACATCAAGTAATAGCTACAGGCAGCATGATTGGCAAGCTGTACATTTTACAGATTCCTTCCACCTCTAGTAGAGTTGTTGCCTTTGGTCTCAATGCTTCACACTATAACAAGATTTTTTATACTTGGCACAAACGTTTTGGCCATGCGGCAATTTCAACACTTCAACACCTGGACTTCCTTAAACATCTCTGTACTCCACCTGTGATTGAAACTCAGAAGGCGTGTGATATCTGCCATTACTCCAAACAGACCCGACTGTCATTTCCCCGTAGCTCCATCCAAACCAACAGGGTGCTTGAGCTCCTTCATGTTGACATTTGGGGTCCATATAGCCGACCGAGTATCACCAACACACCATACTTCTTAACTGTGGTAGATGACTTCAGCAGAACCACATGGATTAGTTTATTACCTACCAAGAAACAAGCAGTCAAAACTCTTGGCACTTTTTTTAAAGTGATCAGTGTCCAGTTTTCACAATATGTTAAAGCAATCAGGACGGATAATGGCTCTGAATTCCTCAGCCATGAATGTCAAACCATGTTATCTGCTCTTGGAATCTGTCACCACAAAACGTGTACATACACTCCACAACAAAATGGTGTTGTGGAGCGTAAACATCGACATTTATTGGAGATAGCAAGGGCCGTCATGACAGAATCAGCAGCTCCAAACTTTCTTTGGCCGTATTCTATTTTGACTGCTGCATATCTTATAAATCGGTTACCATCATCCATTCTTGATTGGAAATCACCATTCGAGGTAATGTTTGGACAGCCTCCAGCGTATGAATTGTTGAAGCCTTTTGGCTGTTTGTGCTATGCCACGAATAACTCTCCTGATAAACACAAATTTTCTGCTCGGGCCATCAAAGGTATCATGCTTGGCTATCCACCGGGTCAGAAGGCTTACCGGATTTTTGATATTGCATCTCACAAGATAATCATTTCTCTTCATTAAGAGTGTTTTCCCTTATGTCTCACAAAATAGTCCAACTTACACTCCCACACTTCCAGTCCCGATTGATGATATTCCTACAGACGATGTACACCCAACTAGTACTCAAGCAACACTTGCTGCTCCTTCTGAAACAGGCAGTTGTCCTGTACCTTCTTCACCTACTGCCATACCTTCAGTTCCTACTAAACGTCTTCACCAAGATCCCCAACCACTTCGAAGAAGCTCCAGACAGCCAATCAAACCTGCCTATCTTTAGGACTTTCACACTAACTCTCACATCCATACTGATTCAGATGAATTATTTCTTCCTCCTCCAGAATTTCCAGCATTCATGTTGAATAACAAGGCTGTCATTGAGCCCCAGACATTCAAGGAAGCGCAACAATATCCGGAATGGATCCATGCTATGGATCAAGAGCTCCAAGCTCTTGAAAATAACCATACCTGGGATCTAACAGAATTGCCACCAAACAAGAAAGCCATTGGCTGCAAATGGGTCTTCAAGACCAAGCTGAAAGCAGATGGCACTATCGACAGACATAAGGCCCGTTTGGTTGCCAAAGGATACACTGAAGTCCCTGGCGAAGACGTTCTTGACAGTTTTTCCCCGGTGGCCAAACAAGTTACAGTTCGATTACTTATAGCCGTTGCTGTTGTCCGACATTGGCCGATCCATCAATTAGACATTAACAACGCATTCTTACACGGCTATATTGACAAGGACGTTTACATGCAACCTCCACCGGGTTATAAGACAGCCAAGCCGGGACAGGTATGCAAACTATTAAAAAGTCTTTACAGTTTGAAACAGGCGTCTCGACAATGGAATAACCAATTTTGGTCAACCTTGCTCAAATATGGATTCACACAATCTGCACACGATCATTGTCTGTTCACGTGGTCTTCACAAACTGCGCTTATGGCACTTGTAGTATACGTAGACGATGTTTTGGTCATTGGTAATTCTAATGATCAAATTGTTGCCTTCAAACAGTTTTTACACGAAACTTTCACTATCAAAGATCTTGGACGGGCCAACTACTTCTTGGGCATTGAGATAGCTCGTAATAATTGAGGTATCCATCTCTCTCAACGGAAATACATTAACGATATTCTACATGATTGTGGTATGCAAGATTGTAACCCCACTTCTATCCCTCTTCCTCAAGGACTCAAACTCGCAGCAGATAGCGGTATACTTCTTTCAGACCCTGAGCAGTACAGACGCCTAATCGGCAAACTTTTATACTTGAATCTCACACGACCAGACATTACATATGGAGTGCAGCAGCTTAGCCAGTTTGTACATGCCCCACGCTCTGAGCACTGGACAACCGCTATTCATCTCTTACGATACTTAAAAGGTACTGCTCCTCATGGTTTATTCTATGGTGCTGATAATGAGTTACAGATAACAAGTTATAGTGACTCTGATTGGGGTTCTTGTCCCGATTCGCGTAAATCGCTCACTGGTTATTGTATCTTCCTAGGACGTTGTCTTGTCTCGTGGAAGACGAAGAAACAAACTACGGTCTCTTGTAGCTCGGCGGAAGCAGAATACCGGGCCCTCGCAAGCACTACTTCTGAACTGATTTGGCTAAGCTACATCGCTGCTGATTTACGCATTCCGATCGCCATACCTATCGCACTCCTCTGTGACAATCAATCTGCCATGCATATTGTGCAAAATCCCATTTTCCACGAATGGACGAAACACCTCGACATCGACTGTCACATAGTCCGCAACAAATACAAAGAAGGTTTCCTGACGCTCATTCATGTACCCACGAAGCAGTAAATTGCAGATTTACTTACCAAGCAACTTGGAGTTACACAATTCCGCACTCTACTGTCCAAACTGGGCTTAGTTTCCATCGCCCAGCTTGAGGGGGGATGTAGAAATGTTGCATTACATGAAATTTGGAGTAAATTTGCATGTACATTTACTACATGTACATTCTCATGTGTCAAAAGCATAGGACACGTGTAACAATTTTGGCATTCCTTTTCAGCTGAAAAGTTTGTTAGGCAGTTAGGATAACACTAGTATAAATGTCATTCTTTGTACTCATTTTGCAGCTTGAAATGAACAACATATTAGTGTCAATAAAATAACCGTCTTCTTCAGTTCGTTTCCATGGCTGAATTGAAGGTTTTCACAAGATGTGTTTATCCACCATACACGCACATATAAAAGGGTGAGAGTAGATTTCGAATCCACACCCTAAATGTATAAAAGGGTGAGAGTAAATTTCGAATCCATACTGGTAGCGTCGTTTCTTACTACCAAATTAATGTATAGAAATATACACTTAGCCTTAGCTTACTACTCTAACTAGTAGAGTGGGAAGTAAGGGTCAATCCCACGAGGAACGGCCGAATAGTTTTGATCCCGATGTCAAGTAAATTATGATTAAATATGCAAGAAGTAAATTCTTAAGAAAGCAGTAAAGAGGGGGGGAATTGATTAAGGACTAACAATCTACTAGTAGCAAATAGAAGTAACTAAACGGAATTAAAAGCCTTTAACGTTCAAAATTAAAGAAACAAATAATTAAAGACAATAGAAGAGATCTTATTTGGTTTTGGTTTTCAAATAGTAAAACAAGTCACCCTTGATCATGCTTCCCCTTGGTCTTAGACAATTGATGCAACTATTGTTAATGCCCGATTAAATTGTGATTTAAGCCCTTATCTCAAGGCTATTAAGAAGCTCTAATAGCCTTGTTGTCCCTTAATCTTAGTTAATCAAAATAAGCTCTTCGACTAACCCTATTCAATTTAACCGAATCCTCGAACAAGCTCTCTTAGATTCAATAACCAAATGCATTAAACACTAGGACAACGAGATAAATTCAACATAAAACTCGCAAGCTCGGTTTTAGTGGTTGAGCTTTGTGTTATCTCCAATAAATAAATCTATTGTTTGCTATACGGGAATCGAAAATCCTACAATTACGGATAGTAATTTCCTATTCTAGCAACACATTCACAAATCTCTTAAAGGGTGATCAATCCAATAATCAATTCATAAATGTGACTCAATAACAGCAAATAACACAAAACACTTGAATACACAATAATCTCGGTAACATTAACCGCAATAGTCACATCAATGTCTCGACTCAAGGTTCCACAATGATCAAGGATGAACTAAAGGTGCTAGCCACCCATATTAACTAATACAATCAGAAAATAAATGGAAAAATAAAAAAACATGATACTGATATGGATGAATCCAAATATGTCAATTGGAGAAGATGATTCTTCAATCTCTTGTCTAATCTCCCTTCCTTGGTGGCTTTGGTGGCTGAATAGTGCTCTCCAAGTATAAAAAAGTAATCAAAAGTTAGGTTAAATTCGAATGAGATGATATATATAAGAAGAGAAATTGCTAGTAAAAAATAGGCAAAAACGTATTCAGGATTTCAAAACAGGGTAGTGAATCTCGGCCGAGACGGAAGTGTGTCTCGACCGAGACGTGAGAAAGGGTTTTCAAGATTTGTGGGTCAAAAGGTGATCTCGGCCGAGATTTAACTTCATCTCGACTGAGACGTAAAAAGGGGAAAATGGAGTTGGCTAGGGCTTGACTCATCTCGGCCGAGATTGGAATGCATCTCGGCCGAGATCTTGGTCCTTTGAAAAGCCTTGAAATTCTCTGGCAACATATCTCGACCGAGATGTGTTGTGTGTCTCGGCCGAGATCTTCAATCTGTTCAATTGTTGATGAATGCCCTGGAGACTCATCTCGGCCGAGACTTCCATCCTGTCTCGGCCGAGATCTTCAACTGCCCCTTCCTTTTGTTGCCTCGATCAATTCCTCGACTCCGCGGTCTTTTGATGTTCTTTTTCGACCCTTTTTTCACCTGTCTTAATACGAAAACAGCACAAACACATTATTTTGTCCATTAGAGTATAAAAGCACTAGATACACGTAATAATGCACATTATTGACACTAAAATGACACTAAGGGGATTATTGGACAGGGATGGGCTCATCCGGATGTGGGATGGCCATCCGTAAACAATTTCACTTCAGGCAGATGTGGTCCATCCACCCACATCCCACCCTATAAAGTTATCACATTTCTCAATCAACCAATCATTACTCACATCACCTATCACAATATTTTAATACTATCAACCACCCTAAAACCTACTGATGTGACATCTACAGTACACATCCTACCCTACACATCCCTTAAACAAAAATACCTTTTCACTATTTAAGTGGATGTGCCATCCCAGGACGTGCCACAGCCGACGGGGCACATCCTACTACATCCCTGTCCAATAATCCCCTAAAAGTGCCCTAAAGTGCGTGCACGGAACACGTGTACCACATACCTTAAAGGGCAACAACACACTCCTTTACCACCTAGGCCAGCACCTCTTATGTGTCATCAAACATTCAAATGAAAGAAAATCAAAAGTTGCGCTGCGTGAGCCTTGAACGCAAAAGCTCAGCGCACCACGTTTCCAACCGCCAGGCCACCAGCGTTATTTTGCAAATCAAACACAACTCTTAATATACACTTCTTTCGTCCCGACTTATTTTGCACATTTTCTGTTTTCGGCCGTCCCAACTTATTTTGCACACCTAAAATAGAAACTAATTCCACAATCTTCACCTTCAAAATCTCAACCTTCAATTTCCAACTTTTTGAGAAGTCAAAGAAAAAACAAAATTTGTTTTTTCTTAAATTCGTTCCCGATCAACTGTGCAGAATAAGCCGGAACGGAGGGAGTATCTAATTCTAAAATTAAATTGGGGAATGTACAATAAGCTTATTGTGTTTTGGGTGCACCTAAGACCTGCTCTTTGTCTAATGGCTTCTTTAAAGGCTTAATTGCAACAACCACACCAAATTATCAGCGTTTTTGCATATCAATTACTAAACTTTGTTTTTTTGACAACGGGATATATATATATATATATACATATATATATATATGTATATATATATAAATTATATAGATTTTGACAAATAAACCTTCAAACTTATTATTCGATCATTTTTCACGACAATTCCGTACGTGACTTGCATTGTAATAAACTTTTAAGGGCTTACTTTGTCTAAACAACCTTTTCAGTATGTTAAAAGTGTAAATTTCTTCACACCTTTCTTTTCCTTAATAATTCATTTGAATCGCCAAAAGTGTAAATTTCTCCATGCCTTTCTTTTCCTTAATAATTCATTTGAATCACCAACGGTTATCTCTCTCAATATCTAGAACCTCCATTGTTGAATACAAGCAACACCTATTAAAAAAATGTTTAGACAAAAAAACCCCTTAAAAATTTATCACGCACAAGTCACGTGCAGAATTCCGGTAAAAATGATCGAAAAAAAAGTTTGGAGGTCTATCTGATAAAATCCATATAGTTTCTATGTATCGGTACCAGAAAAAAAAGTTTAACGATTTATATGCAAAAACGCTAATAGTTGGTGGAGTTCCCATAATAACCCTTCTTTAAAATATGTAATATGTAGTTGAAAACAGAACTTGGTTTCAAATATAGCAAAATCCAGCATCATTTCCACAGGGATGGTAACAGTTTTGTTGATTAGCAATATCAACCCACCTGGCTACACCAAATCACATTACATTCTTGTGAAACCAAACTTCCAATGGAGAACTTGGCTGCAAAATCACCAAAACAATATTCTGCCTTGATTCAGATTAAAACATGTACACAGTTTTACAATTATAACTTTGCTCACATACTATACTGATTGCCAACTAAGTTGAAAAAGCAAAGAATACAGCAGTGGTCCTCAGACTTGTTTCATAAAAGCAGACCTTATTTGGTGCAAGTCTTAACTCAAACTCATCTGACAAACTGATCGCGAGTATAGAAGATGGATTTCAAAAGCTTATGAAAACCTCTTTTAAGACCAATGATTTTACATCATTTAGCCTCTTACTAGTCATCTTGAATGCATTCTGATCCACTGCAGTAGCCAAATATTAAAGTGAAGAAGGAATTCTTCAGAAAACTAACCGTAGAGATCATATAAGCACAATTGAGTAGGATTTTACGCTGAAGCTTCTCTAAATGTAAAACCAAGCCATATCACAGAAAAGGTGATCCCATCATCACTTATCAGCTGCAAATACCAAGATATAAATAATAAATTCCAATAGAATTGCTTCAACAAAAACTAGACGAGGACTCATTGAAGCAAATATTTCATTCCTACATTACACAGAAAAGTCACTAGCAACTACAATCATTCACTCCAATACCGCAGTAGCGCCAGCTTCCTTTAGGATGTCCAAAATCTTGAAAGCCTCCTGGGCCGTAACCCCCTCCTTCACGATGGCCGGTGCGTTCTCCATCAAATCCTCAATCTCATCCAGGCTCAAACAACTGAATCCCTTAATCTTCTCCATCACCTCGAATTTCGAACCCAGGTTGAAATCCAACAATTTCACATCATATTTTTGTTTCTCTTCCCCCTCCGGGACGGGAGAGCCCCACGGCCTGAGCCCCATTTTTTGGCGTAGTAAGGCAGCATATTCTTTGTGCTCCATCTTGTCGAGGCGCAACACCTCCTCCGCGATTCTTTCCAGCTTTTGGGTTCTTTCCTTCCTCTCAGCTTCGATCTCCTCCGCGGTGCAGAGCCTGCGCCACAAGATCGCCCGGTTGGAGCGTATTCTTTTCATTAAAGGCAAAGAAGCCTCGCCGGAATTGGTTGCCAGCCGCCGCAGAAAGCTTGCCATTTCTGCGGTTGCAATGTGAAATCAGCCGTAGTAAGGCATTAACATTTATTTTACTAGGGTTTTCTCTTTTTACTTTTTCTATTTTCACGTTATTCCCACCCCAATTCTATTAAATTCATTTGAAATTCCAAAATGTCAATCATCTATATATATATATATATAAAAGTAAAATGAGGGGTATTGATGTCATTTTACCTTTCCCTCCAAAACTTTTATACTATATAATTGGTAACTTTTTTCTTATTTTTGGTAATTTTTTTTAAATGCAAATAGTTTTTTCATTTTTAATCCGATTTTTATGCATAATATACCAAATTATTCATCTTTTCAGGATCTTCGATCTGACATCCATATCACATGTATTATAATGAGATATTTGATTTGAATAAACGGATTGTTTGTTGGTTAATTATTTATGATAAAGTCGATGTTTATGTGCATCGGAATAATATTTTGGTTTGAGTTGCAACTAAAATTTATAAAATAATTTCTTTTATAAAAAAAATATGAGTATTTTCTTATAAAAATAAAACTAATCAATTTATTTTAATTTACGTGAATTTTTAAATATTTTTGTTATTTAAGTTATGCAGGGAGGAAAACCATTGTTTAAATAATGAAGCCCTACTTTATTAAATCAAAGGCAAAAAAAAATAATATCTATTTTATAGTCAACTTATTAAATCATCAAATTGCCTAATATATTTTTGTATCACGAAATAACATAAGCTTTGAGTATATATATTATTATATATTAAATTTGTTATTGAAATTATTTTTATTTACCTTATATATTTTTAATAATGTGTATTTTGTTAAAGTGACTTTTTTTAAGGAAATTTATTCTTTGCAGCCTAAATTGTGACATTTGTTACATTTTGAAATATTTTTTAATTTTTTGCTTTTACTATAATTTCAGTTATATGTTTTTACACTTTGTAAGCTAAATTATACTTTGACATGCTAATCAACATCACATGTCTTTTTTTGCTCTTAACAATTTAAATTACTTTGTTTGCATTGATCAATTTCTATCTTCAATAAATAACTATTTATAAGAAAAATATAACATTTATACAAACAATTTACAATACCAATTAAATAAGAAAATATTCAAATTTTGAAGAACTCACATAATTTAATTTGTTATTCAAATTATTAAATAACTTTTGAATTTATTTAGTTAAAATAAGAATTTATTAAATGAAAAATATTTAAATATATTTGGAATTACCAAATGAAATGTTAAAAGTTGCAAATGAAAATCTAACTTTACAAAGAGAAAATTAAATATAAAATAAAAGCAGAGGCATAAAGAAAAAACATTAAGTTTTACATTACATATGAAATATCCAAATAAAATATCATTGTACCTTTTATTATATATTTCATGGTTATTTTAGTCATTTATAGTTAGTATTTAAAAATTATATATATATATATATATAACTCTGTAAGTTACACTTTGTAGCCTAAAATTTTAGACTATTATTGGTAAGTTGTCACATTTGGTAAGAATCAAATTTTATTTTACTTTTTAAAGTTGCAAATATCTTTTTTCATTTCTAATCTATTTTATTATGTACTACCTCCGTTTTTTTAGATGTTCTTTTAACTTTTGTGTTTTGTTTATAATTAAATGTTCTTTTAGCTTCTTTTTTTTTTCACAATTTTTCCTATACTACCCCTTTTATTATCCCTAAAAATTCTCACATTATGTAACCTACCATATAATTAGATAAAAATAGTAAGGAAATATGGAGAAAATTAAGGGATTTAAGGGAAGAGAGAAAAATCTAAAAATGAGCTTATTTGTCCACTCCCCCTACTCCATAATTTTTTTATCCAAGTCTAAAAAATGGAGGTAGTATACTCTTATTAAATTAATCATCTTTTGACGATGTTTGATTTGACATAATAATAATAATAATAATAATAATAATAATAATAATAATAATAATAATAATATAATAATAATAATAATAATAATAATAATAATAAATAATAATAATAATAATAATAATAATAATAATAATAATAATAATAATAATAATAATAATAATAATAATAATAATAATAATAATAATAATAATAATAATAATAATAATAATAATAATAAGAAGAAGAAGAAGAAGAAGAAGAAGAAGAAGAAGAAGAAGGAGAAGAAGAAGGAGGTGGTATTCTATTTAAAATATTAGATTATTTGTTCATTGATTATTTGAGTTAAGATTTTAGTGTTTATTGTGGGTTGTACATTAAATATAGAATTGGTTCACAATACAATAAAAAATTATTCAAATAATTATCTTTTTAGTATAATTTTCCTTAATTATTTCATGAAAACAAAAACTAATCAATTTGTTTTATCTGACAAGAATTGTCTCAAGTTCTCTTCATTTATTACATTGAGAGAAAAATCAATGTATATATAATTGAACACATAATTTATCGAATTAAAAGCGATTGTTAATATTTGATTTATAATCAGCGTATTAAATTATTAAATTGGCCAATGTTTATTTGTTATAATAATTATTTTTGTTGATAAATCACAAAACTATGACTTTTGTTCATATATATATATATATATATATATATATAACTTTATATATAACAATTAATCTTAATTTTTTTACTACTTTTTTCTTTTAACATGTATTATTGTTTTTTGTCGATAAATAATTACACTTTGCATCCTAAACTATGATATTATACAAGTTGCAACTAAATTTCTTTTAATAAGCAAAATTAACCAACTTGATTATGTGTCTTTTTTTTTTCACATTAACCAATTTCAATTATATTTTTTTTCACATTTTGCAATCTAAATATTTTTTTTTTTTACATTAACCAATGTGTATCTTTAAATAAATCTATTATTTACAATAAAAATGTATAATTTAATTGAAAATTTTCAACTTGTATATGAAAGTATTAAGAAATATCGAAGAACTCATATGTTTTATTTTATTATTCCAACTATTGAATAACTTTTGAATTTTATTTTGTTATTCTTCGTATATCTAAAATACCAAGTAAAGTATTAAAACTTGCAAATAAGATTTTTTTAAAAGTAAATAGTTATAGTTAGAATTTAAAACTTTATTTAGATAAATTTAAATATTTAAAGTAAAATGAAAAAAAATAAAGAAAATTAAATTTCTTATACATTATTCAATTTATTTTATTTAATAATATGAGTTTATATTTAGATATTTATGTTAGTTTTAACACTCATAATTAATTAAGATATTATGCATATATATGGAGAATGATACAGACACACTAAATGTGTGCTTGGATTTCAAAGATAAGAAATGATCATTTTGAAAAAAAAGTATATTCGATATTAATCTATTATATATATATATATATATATATATATACACGTACTCACACCTATATATAAAGTAAGTTATATTAAATTCACATATAATGTGCGAGAAACTTATATTTACATTACTTATAATTTTATTTATACATTTTAAAAAAATTATTAGGATAAAACGATCATATATTTAAATATTAGATTATATCATATTTAAGGGTATTAATTTTTTAATAAACTTCCGTGCATCGCACGGGAGTATTACTAGTGTTAATTAAAAGTACAATGTTTTCAACCTAAAAAAAAAATTAAAAGTACAATATTTTGTTTAAAATTTTTAACAATATTTATAACTCTTTGAAAATCAAATTCTTATTCATAAGACATCTTTTACCTGTACATATAACCTATTTATGAAATTAAAAAAAAATAATAATAACTATAAGAACGACTTTTAAAAAGAAACTTTTATTTTGAAAAAGAAAATAATTTTGAAAAATTATTATTCCAATATAGATAGGGAACACAATAAATTATTCCCGTGGAATGTATTCTAAATTTTTTTATTTTAAAATGATTGAATTACTTGTAGTGTTGATAGAGCACCTATATTTGACGTTTTAAAAACACTCGACTATCATGGAGGATCGAACATTTTATCAAGATAATGTGGACAAAACTTAGGGGATATTTGTTTTTGGATGTTTCCATTCGAATGTGGAATGGTCCATCTCCAACGTATTTCGCTTTTCAACCAGATGACCAATCCTTTCACATCCACACTCTATTACCTACATCACTTTTATAATTCTTAACACACATTTTACAATTTTCAATGCACCTTTTACAATTTCCAATACACATCCTACCCTACAAATCTCTCAAACAAAAATACATTTACACTATTAAGTGGATGTACAATCCAAGAATGTGCCACAACGAACGTGACACATACCACTACATCCCATCACAAGTGTCCCCTTACAACTTTATGTTTCTCCCCTTATTAGATTAGCATAGGTGGGTAAAAATTCAACTAGCATAGATCGTAAATAAAGGGGCTGAAACCTTTGAGTTTATAAATAAGGGGGTTGAATTACAACTTCATATGTTCTTAATTTTTAACTTTTTTTTTTATTGTAGGAGGCTTCGATATAATGCCTTCACCATATATTGGTAAGATGATGCCACTAGGCTACCAAGACCTATGCGTGTTTCGAGGACTGTAGTACGGGATGGCTACTGATATGAACAATAGGGGGTAAAGAGGAGGGGCCACGAATTAGGGTTGAAAAGGATAATGACAATCTGAAAGAAGGGAGAACACTATGTTTGAAGTGGAAAGTACGGTCATAGAAACCTTTCAATACCTATGGAATGGTAGGACAAATGAGAAAAACCTTTCAATACCTATCAAAAGAGATGACAACTACGGATGTGGGAACAAACTTATGTTCCTTTCAGTTTAACCATTGCTGGGATGTTGATGATGTGTTCTCGTGGAGCCTCGGCATTTTGGTAAGAATTTACTCGTATTAAAGGAATTAGAACCTGAGAAGAAACCATCAACAGTGACTTTGGATCGCATACCTTGTTGGGTAAGGGCGTACGACTTACCAGTACGGGCTCGAACAAAAGCGACCTTGAAAGCTATTGGTAATGGTTGAGACATTTCCTTAAAGTCGATAAAACTTGGTGGTTGGTATCAATGGGAATTTGAGATTGAAGGTGCTTTTAGACCTGTCAAAACCATTGCAGAAAGGAACTAAATAGCACTGAAGCATACCTCGGTATGGATTCCGTTTAAATATAAATGACTTCCGAATTTCTACTATATATGCGGTTGCTCGAGTCACGTTAAATGGGAATGCCATGTAGTGGATGATCGGGAGGGATTCTTGGCACTTAGAGAGGAGGATATGCCTATAGAGAGGTTATAAAGGCCTTTCTAATGAAGCATGTGAGAGTCATAGTAAAACATAATGAACCTCCAAATCCATCGAAGCAAGAAGACGAAAATTTGAGGCATTAAAAAATAATAACATGACAGTGAACCCAGAAACAAAAGAAGAAGTGACTCATGGGGTTGATGAGTAGGTTATTGCAGGCCGGATACGACTATGAATTAACTAAAATGTGGAGAGGATGCATATGGAAATATGTTAGAGAGATTTGGTGCGGCCATGCAGAAGGAAACAATGATGAATGACACTCCTACACACATTCTCTTTCTGAACCTACAAACCAACAAACCAAATCCTGGAGAAACTAACTTAAACTCTATATGCAACTATATCCTACCCCACAACCAAACTATCATTTGCATGTGTACTTGGGCGGAATGTGCTTGAATTTGCTATATCGAGCTAGATGATGTGTTTGTGCTTGTTTTAGTGTTAATCAGGTATTTATATGATAAAAGGTTCGTTTGGACGAAGTTTGGATGAGAAACAAGCAAGAATGAGGGAAGAAACGAAGAAAATACGAAGTTGGGAAGAATAGGCCAACTCGGTCGAGCCCAAAATATGACTCGGTCAAGGCCGAGTTAGGCATAAAATAGTCTTTTGGAAGAACACCCCAACTTGGGCGAGCCCATTTATGTGACTCAGTCGAGTTAGCCTACCTCTGTCGAGGCAGAATAGTACCTTGTTTGAGGCAGCTCGGCGGTCCAATTTTATTAAACACGTTTTGACTTATTTCAAGCCCGTTTCAACCGTAATCTCCTCCAACTTATAAATACAAGCTTCCTAGTCCGAAATTAGGATACAATCATCATCGGGGAGTACTTTGGAAGCGAGATCGAAGGATTGACGAGACGA
Organism: Ajuga chamaepitys; assembly: GCA_958295605.1. Lineage (NCBI taxonomy): Eukaryota > Viridiplantae > Streptophyta > Magnoliopsida > Lamiales > Lamiaceae > Ajuga > Ajuga chamaepitys. The sequence continues at coordinate 38,282,650 of OY282505.1, forward strand.
AGATCAAGATCAAGATTCAGGCTTTTCTTCTTTTATCTTTAGTTATTTTACCGAACATGTTTATCTATGAATTGTTTTGGTTTGTGACTTTAGATATACGTAGCTAAATACCATTGTGTTCTAGGATTAGAAAGTAGATTATTTATCGACTATGTTTTGATTACTTATGCTTAATTCTAGACGCCATTCTTTTTTTTATTATCTATATGCTTTGTTCTTATTTATGAATTATTTAATCTGGCCAATTGATTGATTCTACTTGCTTTATAACTCGACGTGCGAGAGGAGAGGGTTGTTAATAGGCATATGAGCATATAGCATAGGTACCAATAATCATTTGAGAGGAGTGAGGACTTGCGTTGGTATTGGTTTAGGGAAGCCTTGGGAGTCTTTTATGTGATAGTTAGCCCGAGAATTATTATCCTTAATTGATCTACACGTTAGCATCATTCGAGAGGAGGGATAATTAAGTGTAGCGCCGCCTAATAATAATAAGAATTAGTTTAAAAGTCTAGAATAATAGAGTAATCAAGCATATGAGGTAATAACTAAAATCGAATCCCTAGAATAAATCTTTATCCAACTGAATTTCCTTTGTTATTTGATTCCTTGCATCCTAAGTAATTCTTCATTAATTAGTTAATTTATGCAATTTAGGTTTTAGAATTTATTAAATACAATCACCCATTCGAGAGTGTAGATAGAGTAGAGATATTAAGATTAGGGTACTAAGCTATACATAGGATACAATCTCTGTGGGATCAACTTTGTTTGCCACTAGCTACACTAGCATTGTATACTTACAGTACACTAAGGTTAAAAAATAGTGCATCAATGAGCACTGATAGTCTCAAACACCAATTATGTCCCACATGCTCAATAACCCAACCCAAACCACTAATCCTAGTGTAACACCCAAGAAATAGCCCTTCACCATTATCTATAAAGACCAAACCTATACGATACAGTTAACCCATGGCATTCCCATTGAACCTCTTCTCATCGTTAATCATATGCCTCTCCTAAATGACCCATGCCCGACTACACCATAACCTCTATGCCAGGCTCAAATCAATATCAACTAACCCATTATGCTCAATATTGCATACCCAAAAGACATAATGTTTCACTGAATATACCAACCAAAACACCATAAAACCTACATATATCGATATCCACCCAATACAAAAGCTAGAAAGCCATGACAAACCACTAGACATCATATACAACAAATCTATGCGCATGAGTAGAACATACTTAGCATTATACAACCCGCCACCGACTTATGCTCTTATACCTACTCATGTCTTACAACAACTTCAATCATACTTCGATTTAGAAATATCAACTTCTCACATAGTTGAGAGTGGCAAACCACCCAAACCTATGCTCAGGAAAGTGAAGATTGTACTTCGAGATAATATGAGACAAAGCATTATTGTGCCAGAGTAGATTAGCGGAAGTAAACAAAAGGTGTTTGATTTGATTAATGAAGAGGACCGTGGGGGGAGGGGGGAGGGGGGGAGGCAAGGAGAGCAGGCATACTATGACATACGTCCAACTGAAAGAAATGGCAGTGATCAATTTTTGGCACCACTGACATCATTGTCATGTTAAGCTGGAACTCTTACGGGCTTAGGAACCGGGCTACAGTTCGAGCTTTGAAGAAGTTCCTACATGAGTAGAATCCTGATATTCTATTTTTTATGGAAATAAAACTATTTCAGATAGAGATGAGTATACTTAACTCACGTTCTTCGAGATTTGGAGGGTGTTTTACGGTCAATTACACAAGTGTGGAGAGAGCACATAGTGGTGGGATTGTGTCCCAGTGGAAACATGACATTCAGACAAACTTGATTTGTTTAACCAACACCAAATCTCACTTGATATTACCTATGAATGAGGGAGAAATTGGATGTTGTCAAGTACTTATGGATGAACGGATGCTGGTTTAAAACACAAAACATGGTAGATCATGAAACAGATTAAACCAGGGGGCACCGACATTGACTTTGTATTGGTGACTAAATACTTTGGTTAGTGGAAAAATAAGGCTGAAATTCCGAATGCGTGGTTCTATGTTTCTGTTCCAAGCAGCTTTGGAGGATTGCAACCTCCAGGATCTTTGATATCATAGCAGGTATAAATTTACTTTAATCTAGGGGTGGGCATTCGGGGAAACCGAACCGAAATTTTGTGTAATTTTTAGAATCAAATACCGAACTGAAATAATATTTCCGTTCGGTAAAAATTGAATTATTTCTGTTTTGGTTTTCGATTGTCGATAAAAGTCAATTTTTTTAAAAAAAGAAATTGCATATTTCGGGAAATAGCTAGTTAGGCTCTTTTTTCAACCTGCATAAATCCTAACAGAAAACCAAAATAAATGACCAAATAAATAGAAACACACGGTCCACACTCCACACAATTAAACAACCACATAAATAGAAAACCTATTGTCCAACTGTCTAGCATCAGTCCAAAAAATGTCAAAATACCAACAACAAGTTCCACACTTCCACAACATTTCAGATTAAATCCTAAACTTTACAAACAAAACATCAAATTATCCAAAACAACTTAAAGTTAAATGGTTTCAGCTTCAAAGTTCCAATCTTCAAACTTCAATCTCCTCCTCAAACACTGTTCCAATTTCCAAATCTTCAAAGCTTTTCTTCCACCCTATATACTACAAAAAATTGCTTAGTACAATAAAAAAATACATAATAAAATGACCTTGATATAAAAAAATTACCTTCAAATAATCACATGCCAAGTTAGAGCTTGATCCATAATTTATTACAAATTCTGCCCAAAAAAAAAAAAATATCCATAAGGTTATTTTAAATAACACTTTAATTTAAGAATTCTTTTAACTTCACCTTCTTCAAGTTCTTGAAGGAACACCTCGTCCTTAGCCATACAACTAGGTAGATTTTGTTGAAGCCAATCTTGCCCACAAATCAAGGCTTGAGACATTTTTGGAGTAAGTAAAGCTCTAAAATCATCGATGGCTCGACCACCAGTGCTAAAGGCACTTTAAGAAGCAACGGAAGAGATGGGCATACCTAGCACATCACGAACCAATCGTGATAAAACAACGAACCCATAGCTATTCGTTTTCCACCAATCAAGGATGTTGAACTTAGGAAGATCTTTGGTGATCGGTTCTTGGAGATACAAATCTAGCTCCGATTGAGCCCCAACTCCATCTTCAGAGAACATTTGCATGTAACTTTTTCTGTTAAGCCTTATACGTGCCCGTTCATCTTCTTCATCACTTCCCAAATTAGAAATTTCGATAATCCCACTAGAATTAGAAGAAGTTGCACGAGTTCCACACATTGCCTCATTCATAATCTTGTATTCCTTAAAGACATTGACCAAAACACTTTTTATCTTGAATGTCATGTCAAGTGCTTGTTTAAACCCATACATGTTCTTAGGGACATATTCCATGTAGCTCATCTTGTGGCAAGGATCAAGTATATCAACAACATACATAAACATATTAATTTTATCTATGTTACCCTAATATTTATCAAATTTAGCTTTCATTTGTCTAGCCGTAGACACTAGAACACTATCCGAACTCCCTAGCTATTCACTTAAAAGTGCATCAACATCACTAATTTCATCAAGGAATGTATTAGATGTAACAAAGAAAGAACCAGAAACTCAAACAGTGAGTTCATAGAAATAATGCAAGTCTTTGACAAACCTTTCCATAACAACTCAATAATCTTTTGTGGGCAACCCTATATATGCATATGGTCCACCATGCACAATATAAGCCCGCAAAATTAAAATTTGACACCTCATATGTATCAAACCCAATCTTAAAAACCACAGTAGTCTCTAACATTGTATGAACACAGTTCCACCTTGTGGGAGCATCAATACACAATGATATTTTGCTCTCAACCTTCTTCTCAACAACAACTTCATTAATTTTCTCAACCTAGAAGGGGATTGTCTGACATACCTCACCACAATCCGGACATGCTCAATTGACACATTAAATTCTTTCAAGTCATCTTTCATAACAAGGTTAATTATGTGAGCCCCACATCTCATATGCATGCATTTCCCTCCTAATATTCCAGTACCCTAATTAACAACCCTCATTTTCAAATAAGCATTAGTAGTGTCATTCGAAGATGCATTATCAACAGTCATGGCAAAAATCTTTTCTAATCCCCAATCAAGTAGACACTTTTCAATCAAAAGACCATCATCTTCTCCTTTATGAGATGGACATGGAATGAAATTGAGAATTACCTTATGCATTTTCCAACTATCCTTAATGAAATGTGCAGTCAACACTAAATAGGCAAGCCTTTGATTGGATGTCAAAGTGTTCGTGGTTAATGAAACTCTTTGTCTTGATGTTTTAAAATAACTCTTCAACTTATTTTTCTCATCTAAGGGCAAATTAAACTAAAGCAATCTCTTGCAACAGTTATTCTTGATGGCACATGAAATTGTGGACATATAGCAATCATAAAATCTAAGAATCCTTCGTTTTCAACAAACTTAGAAGGATTTTATCCTTAATCAACATTACCACTAAGGCCTTCCTAATAGTGTCATAGCATACTTCCATACAGTACTCTTAATTTCCCCATTTTGATAAAATCCAATTACAATTTGACTCTTATCTTTAGAAACACGATTGACATTATCATGATGTTTTGTATAGGTTAGCATATGCTTAATCAATCCAGTAGTTCCATTTTTTTAGGAATGAGCAGCGTAGGTCTTACGTAAATATTTGCATTTTGCCCTTCGTTTGCCATTCTTGTCTGCAAAACGGGTGAACACATCCTAAGCCTTGGATCGTTTCTCCATTTCCTTCCTCTTCATTGCTTCTTGGCTGTCTTCAGTTGTATCCATCGGTTCAGAATTCGTAGCAGCGGTGGGATCATCATTTTGCACTTCTACTTTATCATAATGACCCGATTAAGCAGTTGTGGAATTGGCTTTAGTTTGAGGCATGGTATTGGGTTGTATACAAAAAAAAGACAAAAAAATAAACGTAAGATTAAATGGATGTACAACAGTAAGTCAGTAACACACAAACTTAGCATATGTACATTACAAAATAAAATGAATTTTAAGCTTAGCTATAAAAAGAGACAAAAATTTATATAAAAGTTCCATCAAACAGTCGGGATAGCCTTCCATCTTTTTTTCTATAAGAAAAAATAAGATGAACATGGCCATTTGACTTATTTCTTAAGAAATTGAAGCTAATTCGTGGCTAATTAAAAAACAAATATCAATTCAAGAACATAAATCATCAAATAGTAGAAGTGTTCCATTGAACCATTCTACAACATAAATTTTCAAAAATTTTAAGCATAGAATTAGTGTATTTAGTTCCAAAAAATTGAAGGATAAAGTTAGTGCATTTACCATTCTACAACCATTCTAATTTCTACAACATAAAGTCGAAAAAGAAATACTGAGAAATGAAAATAAAATAAAAGATTAAAAGGTGAAACTGCGAAAGGGGTCACAAAAGTATAAATTAACCAAGTCCGACGACGGTAGGGACTGTTCGCTCTCCATATCAGCGGCAATGGACGGACGATTTTTTGGAGGAAGGCGGCACCGCGACGGTAGTGAAGTGAACCCTAGGGCTAGCAGTGTTTGATTTCTATTCAATGTTTGATTTCTGGTGTTGATTCTTTTTTCCTGTAAGTGAGACTTGAAGACTGTATTGATTAATTTTACGTGGGCCAATTCCATATTGATTGGATTTTGGCCAAATCACATTTGTTATCCAAGTAAAAATATTAACATTGGGTCAAATGCCCAACAAGAAGTTAGCAACAAACCAAAATAATATATATATATATATATACACACACACACACATATATTATATCTATCTCTCTCAGTTGGTATTCGGTAAAAATTGAATTACCAGTCGGTTTTTACCAAACTGAACCGAAAACCAAAAGTTAAAAAATACAAAACTAAATACAGAACTAATTTTGTGCAGTTCAGTTCGATACGCACCGAATTGTCAATTTCGGTACAATTCAATTGGTAAAACCAAATTGTGCCACCCCTACTTGGATTAACGGACAAATGAGGGGTGACAATATTTAGGAGAGGTTTGATAGAGGGCTAGAGAATAGTGAATGGAGAAGTATATTTTCGTATTGGGAAGTAATGCACTTGCATCTTTATAAATCCGATCATCACCCTATCTTGTTACAGTTTGGCACAAAACCTATTCCCCAGATAAGGAAGAGTAAGAATAAAAGATGGTGAAAATGTTTTCTATTTGAGAATATATGGAAGTGCAATGATATGTGTGAAGAAGTGATACGGCCTAGCTGGGATAGTACCATGTATGATTTCGGGAAGCGGGTGAGGATATGTGGGGAAGCACTTAGTTCATGGGATAAAATTACTTTTGAGAATGTTCGTAAACATATAAGTGAGATGACGTGCAATATGATAGAATCATAGAAAATTAGTCTGAACAGGTAGTATTAGAATGTGGCAGACTTGAGGCTGAATTAGATGAGCTAATGAAACGGGAAGAGATACTATGGCTTCAACAATCTAGGGTGTTGTGGATCAAAGAAGGGGATAAAAGCACATCGATCATTTTTCTATCACAATGCAAGGCAAATGAGGAGGAAAATAATATTGAATTTTGTTTTAAATGGAGGTAGGTTGGTAGAGGACGAAGCTGATGTAGCGATGGGTTTAGGGAGTATTATAGGGAGTTGTCACATCCGTCTCGTCAAAAGGTGCTAACAGAATTCTTAAATCTCTAGAGACCAGATTCAATCCATAGATGAATTACAGGATAATGACTCCTTTTATAGATGAGGATATTTATTTAGCTCTTAAGCCAATGCATCCCTCAAAGCACATAAGCCAGATGGTATGTCTCCTACTTTCCATTAATTTTTTTAGCATATTGTTCTTAATAGTGTTGTGTTTTGTGTCCTTGATACTCTGAATGACGGTGTATATCCTTCTTCCCTAAAACTAACTTATATTGTGCTCATTCCAAATGTTAAGTCATCACTATCACCAAAAGAATTTAGGTTGATTACTCTCTGCAATGTGGTCTTCCTTGTCATACTAAGACCATAGCTAATAGGTTAAAGTTTGTCTTTCCTAGTGTTATATCAAAATCACATAGTGTTTTTTTACCAGGGAGGATGATAACTAATAATGCCATGGTAGCCTTTAAAACATTCAACTTAATGAAAAAAAAAAAAAAACAAAGGGGAGAGTAGCCCACTTGACTTTAAAATTAGATAAGAGCGAGGCTAATGATAAATATTGTGTGGACTTTCCTTAAAAATATTTTGTTGAAGTTAAGTTTTGAGAGTCACTTTATTGCATTGATTTTGGGATGTGTCAGTACAGTTTCATATTCAATCCTTTTGAAAGGAACAACCGCTAATGTTTTTTTACCCAAGAGAGGACTCCGTCACGAGGATCATTTATGACTGTATCTTCTTTTATTGTTCAAAGGTTTTTTCAGCTCTCTTCCGATAGGTAGAACTCAATAAAACCATACATGGATTTCAGGTGGTGCGTGGAGCACCGAAAATTCCACATTTGCTATTTGTTGATGATAGCACATTATTTTTCAATGCAATGAAGAATGATGTTGATAAGGTGGCCAAAATATTGCAGCTGTACAAGGAAGTTTCTGGATAGAAAATTAACCTAGAAAAATCAGAGATAAGAGCGGGTGTTTGGGGGGGGGGGGGGGAGGGATGTATGACATGCTAGGGGAATTAAACTTTGTTATCAACTTGGGCTGAGGTAAGTAGAGAAACATGGAAAATATTTGGGGTCCTCCAGTTGTAGGCAAAATGAAGAAGGAGGCGTTTGGGTTAGTGTTGAATCGATTAGTAGCTGAAGGGGTGCAGAGAAAAATCACTATCACAAACATGTAGAGAAGTTCTTATAAAGGCAGTAATTCAAGCAATATCGACATAGCTAATGTCTTGCTTCTTGCTGCCTTCTTATATTCGTACGACTATCGAAACGGTGATGATATGATATTGACGGGGGTATGGGGATGGAAATCATTGGGCCAAATAGAGTATGATGGCTCAACCAAAAGCAGTTGGCAGAATGGGGTTTCTAGAGTTTAGATTATTTAATCTAGCAATGCTGGCCAAGGGATATTGGAGAATACTCCCTCCGTCCCACCTTATCTTGCATATTTTCCTTAAACGATCGTCCCATCTTATCTTGCACAACCTAAAAAAGGAAAGTTATAACATAATCTCCACCCTCAAAATCTTCACCCTCAATCTCCACCCTCAATCTACCTTTGAAAAGTCAACGAAAAACCAAAAAGCAACTTTTCTTAATACCCGTGCCGACCCCCTTATGCAAGATAAGCTGGGACGGAGGGAGTATAATCTTAACCGAATTCCTTTGTGGTTCAAGGTTTTAAGGTAAAGTATTTCCCACAGGGGAAGTTGCATGAGGCAAATGTGGGGCATCAACCGAGCTTCATGTGGCAAAGTCTTATTGCTTCAAGATACTTGGTTGAGAAAGGAATGGTTGGTGTGTAGGAGCAGGTAAAGATATCTCGATTCGTAAGAATAAGTGGATTGGAAGTAAGCAAGTGTGATGGCTACCAGGAGTACATATATTTGTCCCTATGCTGGCCACCATCGATATGCTCATCGATGAAGACATGAAGCAGTGGCATGCGACTCTGGCATGGAGCAACTTTCAATCGCATGATTCACAAGAAATTCTTAAGATCCCACTAAGCTTTTACAACCAAGTGATAGAAAACGTGGTTGCATACAAATCATGGAAACTTTAGTGTCCAATCAGCTTATCATCTGGCTGTGGAGCAGTTTTCCACGTTGAATCTGGAACAATCGGGATCAAGTAAGTGGATCCTATCTGGAAGAAATTTGGCGAGTGCAGGTGTCGCCAAAAGTAAGGGTCTTTCTATGGCAGACATCTCATGGTTCTTTACCTACACGAGATGATCTTGAAAGACAAGCATGGGTAGGGATTCGATCTACACCTGATGCAGTGAGGAGATTGAAACCTGACATAGCACGAAGGTGATGATGGACACGAGATAGTTGGGTGAAACCCGGCTTTCTTAGTTCAATCAATAATCCCTCATAATGTTTCAAAAAATGTATAAATAGTAGGTTGTTAATAGGAAATTAAAGATCCAACTCTCTACGACATAACATAAAATAAATAAAACCCCACATATAGATAGGCCCAACAAATAAAATTTTAAACTCTTAAATAAATATGGCAAATCTTCAGTCTCTTCTCTATCATTCCCTCTCCCATGAGAATGATTTGCCCTCAAATGTTCTTGGGTCTCTTTTCCAACCTCATTATCACTGGCATAAGGAACCAGACGTGTAATGTTGAACACATCGGAGATACGCAAGGGGGTAGGTAGACGAAGACGGTAAGCAAGAAATCTATCTTTAGTGAGGATGGTTCAAAGGAGGTCCCTGACCTCGAGCTCCAAATTCCGCCAATGAGAATCAACGTGTGCCTTGCATCTCTGGTTGTTCATCTCCCAATGAGCACAGGCTGCGGTGTGAACCTGCTGCAAACTTTAAATAAGAATCAGTCGCATGACCATCCAAGGTACCACATGAAGGGGCTGCTAATAAACACATTAGACCACGATGAATCGACCCATATACTATGTGCAACGGGAAAAATCCCGTGCTATGGTTGAGGGCAGAGCTATGTGCAAACTTTGCTTGGCTAAGCTTAATGTCTCACATTTTAATATGGTCACCTATCAACCACCACAATAAATTACTCAAGGAAAGATTCACCCCCTCACTCTAACCATTCGTTTGAGGATGACATGCACTATTGAACTAAAGCTCAATATTCGCCATGCGCTAAAGGCTCCTCCAAGAGTGGCTCAAACCTGAGTAATAGTGGGGTGTGTAACAGAATCAACAGTATCATGAGCAACTAGACTGAAAGCCGGTGAACCAAACGATAATTCACTTTCAAAGTCAGAACTAGACAATAAAAGCACTAGAGCTGCCAGTGGCAGAGTAGATAATGGTTGAACAGAATAATGCAAAACAATCTTAATTCCATCAACAAGAAAATAATACATGTTCAGGAAACCATCATGCACCACACAACGATCTTATTACCAAGGATGACCCAAAAGAAAGTGACATGCTTCCATAGGTACAACGCCACCCCAAACAACATCATTAAATTTAAACCAACACCCAATCAGTAATAGAGACCATATAATCATAATTTAACCAAACCATATTGTAGGGTTTGGGGTGGGAAATAGTAGCCAAAGATAATTTATATACAACGGTACCATAAATAACATTTTGACAAGCCCTGAAATCAATAATAAACTTATAGACTTTCTTGTTGATAGTGCATGTGAATTGGAAAATGGCATGAGTTGCGCAACGTCGTCATCGGACTTAGGCGAGAAAAATACATGGCGCATGACAAGAAGGGGTCCCACGTCCTACTGCTATTGGGTTCCGGGGGGCAACTTAGGTTGTTCTTCATTAAACAGTGGGGGTCTATAATACAAGCCTCCATTATCAACATCATCGGTAATCAAAGCACGAGAAGCACAAGAATGCAGATAAGCGAATCATTGATGACCTGGGTCGCCACAATTGAAACAACACCGTGCATAGAACTATTGGTCCCAGCAGTAGGTGGTGGGAACGGGTGTGAAGCGTGACTCAACGAGGAGCCAAAGACAGGTACTAGAGGTGGCACAGATCGCCCATCAGAGGAGCCAAAAGTTTGGTATTGGCGGCGGTTGAATTGCACTTCAAGAGTGGCAGTGTACTGAAGCGCTCCACCACAATGGTTGGGTGGAAGAGATTCACCATGTCTTGAAATTATAGTCGCAATCCACCGCTGAAATAGGAAACAAGTAGGGATGTCTCAACTGAATCAATGCGGGTCAGTAACTGATAGGATTCAGTTGAATACGCCTCCATAAATCATGGTCCTTGGCGCAAGTGTTCCAGTTTTTGGTATTGCAAACTGTCATAATTCATGAGTATAATTTTGCAGCTCAGTTTTATGCAGAATTTGTCCCACGCGAGATCGGAGACTTACTAGTATGAGCACACATGGTTTTAACTTGGCGCCACCAAGAAGAGGCGCGATTGTGGAATCGAGTCGTCACTAAAGAGACATTACGATTGGCTGAAACCATCTTAAAATCTAGAAGGTCCTCCATGATATTAATCAAGTCGAGGAGTTTCAGGTTTGCTACCGCCTGTGAATTCGAGGATATCGAGGCAACCTTCCCATCGCGAATCTACCACTAGAACGGGACGTTCCCGTCGCTCAAGGGACACGAAAGGATTGTCCACCATGAGAGTTTCTTCTTCGTCACTAATCTGTTGTCAGTTGGAGGTTTCATTGCTTATGGGATTCGTGTGAGGGTTTTTAGATACCACCGGTAGAAGGCGTAGAATCCATTCAAAATTTCTTTCCAGTCGGGTGTGCATACCGTTCAATCCCTGTGTGACCAGTGCAACCTGATCACAGAGCTGGTTAATCTCTGCGCGGTCGTCATGTTTCAGTGATAATAAAGGCGTCCAGGCACTACATTTGGATAATAATTGACAGTGCGCGAAGATGATGTAGAACACAAGATAGTTAGGTGAAAATTAGTTTTCTTAAATCAATCAGTAAACCCTGACACTCATAAACCATATAAACACTAGGGTGTTTATGGGAAATTAAAGGCCCAACTCCATACGACATAACATAAAATAAATAAAACCTAACATATAAAATAGACCCAGCAAAAGAATCAAGACTCTTAAATTAATATGGCTAATCTTCGATCTATTCTCCATCAAAACCCTTTCTCATCTATTGTTGCAGTGTCCGGCTACTTGTAAAATATGGAAGATCAGTCAATTACGCTTGGACGTGAAGGGAAGGAATTTTGGCTTAGTACGCAACTTTATATGGACATGTAATGCAACAGTGAAAGGAGAACTAATGGGGCTAGTAGTTTTTCAAGCATGAAGCGTCTGGTACTCTCGCAACAGGTTTTATTTGGAAGATCAATATTTTAATAGGGAATTGGTTATCCATGACACTCAACAATTGATGTTTGAACTTAAATGTTAGAGACCATATGAGGACCATGATGGTATGGGTTTAAGTTTTAATATAAAAAGTGGACAGCCCTGCCACCGGGTTTGGTGAAGATTAACAACGACGTCTTGTATGAATAATTGAGAGATAGGTTACAGTTTTGTGGTAAGAGATGATAGGGTGAGTTATTGTTAGCATGAGTTAAAGTTACAAGAATGGAGGACAGTGTCACGACTTTGGAGGGATGACTTTGTTGTTCGTGGTGCGTAGTATGGTTTAAAGTGGGATAACGGTGTTGTGTCTAGAATGCAATTGCAAGAACCTAGTGGATGGTTGAAAGAAAAGGGAACTCTTGATTCGATTAGCAGATTTTGTGGTGAGGGATATAAGTACTATTTGTCACTCCCTTGGATGCTCTGATTTTTTATATGTTCCTAGGTTAGGCAAGACTGTGGGACACTCACTAGCACACTATGAGATTGGCGTTGAGTCAGAATTTTTTTGGTTGAGAAGGTGCCTCCATAAATCAGTTCTCTTGTTTCAAATAATGTAAGGATTTTACCTCATTCTGATTAATGAAATGTTTGTTACCCTAAAAAATTAAATAGATGTGCTTATTTTTAAATTCACGCCTGGGCTGATTTTGCATAAGTTTCAAATGTTTGGGCTAAATTAGACATGGCCCAAAGCCATTTCCAAAACATGGGGTTAGAATGCATTCTCTTCAAAAGTACAAGACTTCTCTGCAATAATTTATAAAACTTACCATAGGAAACCATCGAGATCTTCCACCGGAGGTCTTGCTGTAGCGCCCCAGCTCACTTTCCAGTGAACTGACTTGCCACTACTTACTTGGTCCATTTTTTTCTTTCCTTTACTTACTTTACCAAACTTATCACTCATTTCTTACTTAATCATTCTTAATCTTTCTATCATTTTATCTTAACTTACTCTTTTTCTCTCATCGGAGTCACATAGCGGAAGAGAAACTCGTAGCCTAAGTTATCTTGAACAAAAACTCAAACGAAAGGAAACATAATATAGTATGTTAAAATTGAACCTTAAACTTCATTCTTAAGCGTAACATTTATTCATTACACATTATAACCCTTGGTCTACGGGAAACACTTCAGGAAGATTTTCCGACAGTTATAAAGAAAAAAAATTAAAACTCCTACAAGACATCTAGTTAGTGTCACCGCTCCTCTACACAATGTCACTCTTGCCTGAAAAATGGTTTAAGGAAAACGTGAGTTTTGACTTAGTGGGATAAAATTGAAATTTAAATAAAACTTGAACATAATGCATGCCCGCCTGACAGTGTTGTGCCTCCCCCTTAAGTAGGGTTAGATTATCGGCACGTCTGCCCTCTCATCATACTTCGCATACTGTCGTCTCATAATCAGTAGCCATAGTGACACACTGCCGTTTCTCTGTCAGTGGCCACAACCTCACTTGCGGCCCTTGTGGCGGCTTATTTTTACAAACAAAGATATAACGTAAGAATCTAATTAACGACGTTAAGTTGTGTAACAGGGTTGAGTGGAACTATCCGTGCCATATCTCACACCTCATTGTGGAACCTATTATTATTAAAATGTTAAAATATTTCTTATTTACCAGTGTTTATGTTTTTTTACCCATTTACAAGTGTTATCTAAATATCCTAAGTCGAGTATGAATCGCTTATCTTAATTTACATAATCTATATCATTAAATCTTGATAATTCATTTGATCAACTTATCATCATTATTTTATCACATCATCATTCATTATCTTTGCTTATCGTTTTCTAACATCATTTTCTAGCCTATGTTTTTAGCTAAGTCACTATTCTTCAAATCAACCTATATCACTTTCATTTTCCCTAAGTTATTCCTAAGTTGTGACATATTTCATTAACAAATCCTAAGTTAGCATATAAGCATGTTCAATTTAGTCCATTTAATCCTATTTAACCATTCATATAAATTCATAACAAAGTAAAGTATTCAACATATCATCACATACTCACATGTTCGATCTAAATTGCACAATCAAATCTAGCATTTCATTATAATCATCTAAGTCATTTAATCACATCATAATACTTCACATAAAATCATACAATTCCACACTATTCCTAATCAAATTTCTAGTTTTAATTTGAAACCCTAGTTCCAAATTAAAGCCCTAATTCTTTCTAAGTCTTTTTTCATTTTCTTTCTAACACTTACATATATTATATCTAAGTCCAATCTTCATCTTCTATGATATTGGCAAACTAATTTTCCATACTCCACTTATGCATTTTCTAACTTATTATAATTCAATTTCTACTTATCCTCTAACTAATTCTAATCACATTTGTTTCACCTAATCTTTCATTTCTAATCTTATCATCATCTAACTAAATTGATTTCAGTTTCAGTTTGTGCCTAACCCTGACCATTTCGGTCCGATTCGGTTCATTGGCCCTGAAGCCCATGCTTTGTCCCACATGGGTTCGATTTTCGATCTAATTGATCTTATAACCCATTTCAACTTATTATAAGCACATTTTTATTTATTTTAAGCCCAATCGTATTTTATCGAAGTCCAATTCTTATTTATTTGTCCCAAATGATTTATCTAGCCCACATATTCAACTATTGCGCCCAATGCCATTTTTTTAATCCTATGGGCCTAAGCATACTCTTACTTATCTATTACCCCAATTAATTCATGGGTAATTCTAAACACAACCACCATTTTACTCTTCACAGCCACTATTTTAAATTAAGTAAATTAAATCATATAAATTTTAAATTTTTTTTATTTACAACCCCTTATTCTAAATAACCTTCCAACTTTTCTTCTCCTCTTGGTAGCTACCGCTTTATGATTGTCAAGCCTTGACCGAACAAATTTTAAACTTTCTCATGTTTGTAGATTGTTCAAGTTATACGAGCGAGACGACAAAATAATTCTTACAGAAAATAAAAATTTTCAATTTAGGAAATTAGAACTTCGACGCAAATAAATTTTGTGATACAAACCTCAAAAGAATCTGATCATAATTCATCAAAAAATTAATTTTTTTCTGCAAATACTAATAATATTTAACGTTTTGTCGACATTAGATATTCTTAAGATTTATTTACAAAATTTATTTTCGTCAACGCTAAACTAAGTATTTTGCAACCTAATTCCCTATATTAGAGATTTTTATTTTCTATAATAATTCTTTTGCCATCTCGTTCATACAACTTGAACAATCTGCAAACCTAAATAAGTTTAATATTTATTCGGTCAATGTTAGAAAATCATAAAGCGGTGGTTACAGATTGAAGAAGAAAAATTGGAGGGTTATTTGGTATAAGGGGTTGTAAAAAGGAAAAGGATAAAATATAAAATTTATATGATTTAATTTTACTTAATTTAAAATAATGATTGTGAGTAGTAAAAGAGTGATTGTGTTTAGAATTACCCTTAATTCATTTATAAGCCCAATAACACCTTTTCTAGTCCATTAGCCTATACAATTTACTCAAGAGATCAATTAACCCAATCTGAGTCCATTCCAATCATTTCTTAAGTCTAACTAAATAAATTCTATATCCATTTATTCATTTTATTTATCTTATCTCATTTAACTAATCAACTAACACATTATTATTCTTACTTCAACCAATCTGCCAAAACATACACTACAAGAAAAAAAACATTTGACGCTAGTCTTTTGCAACTATAAAAGTGGTTATTAAAAATAATCTCTTTTATAATTATTAGTAGTTACAAAAAATATTTTATACAATTTTAACCAAATTTGCTACAATATAACAAGCTCTTTTGCAATTACTTGAGTTACAAATATATTAGTAACTACAAAGTAGTTGCAAAAAATAGTTACAATTACATTGGTAACTACAAAGTAGTTGCAAAAAAAACTTTTTGCATCTTATTAATTATTATAAGTGACTACCCTATAGTAACTACTTTTAGATTTTTAGTTACTAAAAATATTTTTGTGACTACTCTCTCTCTTGTAACTACATCTTGTAGTGGTAAAAAACCTTGTTTCCATTAGTGATACACACATACACCTAATATATTTTGGTCAGATTAATTCTAACAAATTTCCATTCATCCTCAATTATATTAACATCCATAATAAAACACAATTAGCGTAAAATCATCATTTTATCTCTAATATCCACTCTTGCCGAAAGGTTTAACAATACTATACTTAATCATTTTTCAATTCAATTTTCACATAACCTCAACATTTGAACACCAACATTTTCCACCGAAACATACTAAGTTCATTTATCCAATCTTTCATAAAATTTACATAATATTAACTTAAGATTATCACCTAAGCACATATGATCATTTTAGCATCAAATTAACATGTAATTATACCATTAATTGGCCGAAACATTATTAAACATATTTTCATAAGGATTTCCCCCATTTAACATACAGTGAGTCCTGATCCAACAACTACCATGCTTGATCATATCGCAACACAAAATCATATATAAGGCCTCAATAATCAACATGCAATACACTTCTAACATACTTAACAAATATCTAAGCATAATCATATAAAATACACTATAGTTTTTGTGTGTGTTTATACAAATTATAAATACATATACTCCCTTTCCAATCCCCTAACAGAATACTCAACATTTCAATCTAGACTATTCTAAACTAAATCCTATACCTCTAGTAGAGTTGGATTTTAAAGTGGAATGAAGATGGTGTTGGTGAAATCCCGTAGCTAATCTCAAGCTCCAACCGAATGGTTTTCTCAAGGAGGAGAAGGCTTATAGTAATGATGAGGGAGAATAAAGAGAGAAGGAGAGGTGTGATTTCTCCTTAGTTTCTAGAGAGATGAGAAGACAGTTAGAGTGAGAGAAGATAAGTGAAAGATGCATGCATGAAGTGTGAGTATGTGTGTTGATAAAAGTTCCTTGCATGGCTTGAGTGGCGAAAATGGTGGTGATGTGGATGGAGAGGTGAAGGCCGAAGGGCGAGCTTAGGTGGAGGGGTCAATAATGTTGATCACTATCACCTTGGGGTCTAAGTTTGGAGAGGTTAAGAGGTTGTTTGTTCAGCTTCTATGAGGTTTAGGAGGTGTGAGTTTGTTTTGTGTATTTAGGTTAGTTTAGAGTGTCAATCTAGGTCTAATCTAGTGAATTTTGGTGGGTTTAGTCCTAGTACAAATGTATTCTAAGTTGATCAAATTGTATACTAATCTTTCAGTTGTACAATATATCGTAGTTTAAGTATGTTTTAAAAGATCTTATAGTCCTAGAATAACACCTATGTCTACATAGTTTTTTATGGGTTAAAGTTCTAAAAATTCAAACCTAATTGGTATAAGTGGTATTTTAAATCTTATTGGCATCGTAGTGTAGTCTAGATTATGAAATATCCTAGCCTAAGTGTGTATAATAGGATAATAGAAATCACATTACTTACTAACTTATGTTTTGAATTTACATTGCCTAAGTCACATAAAATTATTGGTCATTTTGTTGCTAGTAGGTTTCGAATCCAGACACCATTTTCTTCCCAATATTTTAACCAATTTACATTATAAGTTGAGGTGTATGTGTCATAAGGTACAAGCATATATGCCATTTGATCAAGGTAGGAGCAAATTTCGATGTACAAGCACATGTCGCATATTTTAATTATAAACATAAGATCCATACATATTTATGCAATTAACATATAATTTTGAAACATAACGGAGCAACTAAGCAAATAATTTGAACAATAACCATAAAGTGCGAAGTATAATTAAATAATAGAACGAGTAATTTTGATATTATTATTATTAAGTTGAATAAGTTATTAGTCATTTTATGCGGTTGTTGGTTTAATATCTAACCATTTACATTTATTCAATTATTATTTATTTATTACTTTTTAATTGTTATTGTATTCCACATCGAGCCCAGCACGTACATATGTTCCTGCACTCTTAAGTAAACAGTCAAGCACACAAGCTTAAAATAATGATATGACACATATTTTCATATTATCTAGCTAAATGGCATGCAATGACAGTTAAGATATCAAATAAATGTGCTATGTATGCTAATACGTACATCGGGTGTTACATTCCTCCTTTAAAAAATTCGTCCTCAAAATTTAATTGTCTTAATTGGAAAGATACAGGTAACTAGTCCTAATATCATCCTCTCTCTCCCAAGTAGCCTCACTTACACTATGTCCACTCTACTGAACTAAAACTATTAGAATTAATCGTCCTACTCTTCAAAACTTGCTCCGATCGTTGTAGAATTGCCACCGGCTCCACCGGTACGTAAGGTTGGGTCCTAACTTCAAGTCACCGAAGTCAACCTTATGATCCGGCCCTGAAACGTATTTCCAGAGTGTCGATACGTGGTAGACGTCATGCACTCCTAACTACTCGGTAAGCTACCTCGCCAACTCTATGTACGATATCAAAGGGTCCCACATAACTAGGTTTAAGATTCCCTTTCTCACCAAATCGGGCTAAGCCTTTCAATAGTGATACCTTTAGGAAAACTTTATCTCCAACCTCGAACCTCAAGTCCCAAGTCCTTATGTCTCTTGTCGTCGTAAGACATCTAACACTCCTTGGCGGCACGAATGCGTTGCTTGATCCTTTCCACAACCTTTGTTGCTTCCTGGATCATCTCTGGCCCTAGGGTAGATCCTTTACCCGTGTTTTCCCAACACAACGAGGTTCTACATCTCCTCCGGTATAGGGCTTCAAATAGGGACATCCCGATGTTCGCTTGATAACTATTGTTATAAGCAAAGTCGACCAAGGATAGATGTTCTTCCCACAATCTTCCAAAGTCTAAGAAGAATGCCCTAAGTATATCTTCAAGTGGTTTGTTCTTTTAGTTTGTCTAGAGCTGTCAAAATGATCGGGCCGGGCTCATTTTGACAGCTCTAAGTTTGTCCATCAAACTGTGGGTGGTACGCCGAACTGATCTTTAGTGTAGTCCCCAAAGACTCACTTTACCAAAAAAAAATACAAATTTTCCAATATTATCTTAAATAACCTACTTAATTTAGTTGATTATTTCCTTATTTCACAAAACATACCAAATAAATATCAATCCTTAATTTCTCCAAAAATAGCTAAAATGACATTCTTTATGAAACGAAGGGAGTATTTTATTTAGTAAAGTAGGTTCCACTTTTAATTATTTCAATATTTCTTCCTTGCCCATAATAGACACCAACAACTCTCATCCTTTTACTAAACTATACAAGGTTATGTATTTTACTATATTTCTCTTTTTCTTTTTCCTTCTCGTAGTATTAGTTTTAGCTTATTTGATAAAAAAAAAAATAGAAAAAAAAAGCTTATTTCATTTTTCTCATCTTTCCTATTTTAATTTACTTCTCCACATTTCTTTTCTATTTTTTTCTAGTTTAAGCTTGTTTTCTCTAATTCTTTTCTTTTTACTTGTCAATTTTTTTTCCTAAAAGTGTGAAACATATTTATCTGTTATAATGAAAAGTAGTCAAACAATGTAAAATCTATACATATAAACATTAATATTAAATCAAATTAGCTAAATCAGTTCCAAGAACAAAATAAGCACAAGACACAAAATAAACATAACACAATGTTAATATTAATCAAAATAACACTATCACATAGTAAAAAACTTATTCGATATACAACAATCAGATTATCCATAAGTAAGAAGGAATTATAGCATCATTGAGACAATTTGCAATGGCAAAAAAAATCATTTGTTCTTAAAAAAAGGAAGTCAAACAAGAATATGAAATGTCTCTTCCCTAAGTTTATTATTTCAAAAGAATAATCGAGACGACCCACGTATGTTCTCACTTTTTCCTTTTAATAAGGAGTGAACATGTAATAATTTCTTCTCTCTTATGATAATTTTTCATATTGTAATATGGATATGGATATTAACACCCCGTATTTTGAAATTGATATAGGTTTTCAAACTTAAGTTTATTATTTCTAGCTTTCATTAGAAAAAAATAAAATACACACCTATAACAAAAACACGAACAAGACTCGTCTAAAAATGTTGACATTTGGTAACCTTTATTTGGAACCAGGGACAAAACTGGGGGGAGGGGGGCCACCCGGCTCGTTTAAAAAAAATATCAGAGAATATATATATGTATGGTGTAATATCAAAAGAAATTTCGCCCCCCTCCCCCCGAAAACCCACATAAAAAGATTTTGAAATCTCATCTCCCTCCCCCAACTTCTAACTACATCAATTAGTTAATGTAGATAAGAAACTAAAATTTAATATTGTTGAAAAAAACTTATATCGCGCCTCTTAACTAAAATTTCTAGTTCCGCAACTCATGATATGTGTTCATCCTAATTTTTTTAATTTTCTTAAATACTGGAGTCCATAATAATATTTGTGCATTTCAATCTTACAAAATAAAATTACTTCTTTTATTTAAATTTTAAATGAATAATATTTTTATTAAGCGTTTGTATTTTCTTCATTAATATTTCATTACATATTTTCTACATTAACTTATGAGCTTTTCTGCGGTGCAACTGTGATATCCATACAATCTTTCAGTTTTACTGTGGTAAAAATGAAATTATGGGATCCACTAACAATATAATTATTAACTTTTGAGAAAGGAATGGTTGGTGTGTAGGAGCAGGTAAAGATATCTCAATTCGTAAGAATAAGTGGATTAGAAGTAAGCAAGTGTGATGGCTACCAGGAGTACATATATTTGTCCCTATGCTGGCCACCATCGATATGCTCATCGATGAAGACCGCATGCGAATCTGGCATGGAGCAACTTTCACTCGCATGATTCACAGGAGATTCTTAAGATCCCACTAAGCTTTTACAACCAAGTGATATAAAAACGTGGTTGCATATAAGTCATGGAAACTTTAGTGTCCAATCAGCTTATCATCTGGTTGTGGAGTAGTTTTCCACGTTGAATCTAGAACAATCGGGATCAAGTACAGTGGATCCTATCTGGAAGAAATTTGGCGAGTGCAGGTGTTGCCAAAAGTAAGGGTCTTTCTATGGCAGACATCTCATGGTTCTTTACCTACACGAGACGATCTTGAAAGACAAGCATGGGTAGGGATTCGATCTACACCTGATGCAGTGAGGAGATTGACACCTGACATAGCGCGAAGGTGATGAAGGACACGAGATAGTTGGGTGAAACCCGGCTTTCTTAGTTCAATCAATAATCCCTCATAATGTTTCAAAAAACATATAAATAGTAGGTTGTTAATAGGAAATTAAAGATCCAACTCCCTACGACATAACATAAAATAAATTAAACCCCACATAAAAAATAGGCCCAACAAATAAAAATTTAAACTCTAAATAAATATGGCAAATCTTCAGTCTCTTCTCTATCATTCCCTCTCCCATGAGAATGATTTGACCTCGAATGTTCTTGGGTCTCTTTTCCAACCTCGTTATCGCTGGCATAAGGAACTAGACGTGTAATGTTGAACATATCGGAGATACGCAAGGGGGTAGGTAGACAAAGACGGTAAGCAAGAAATCTGTCTTTAGTGAGGATGGTTCAAAGGAGGTCCCTGACCTCGAGCTCCAAATTCCGCCAATGAGAATCAACGTGTGCCTTGCATCTCTGGTTGTTGATCTCCCAATGAGCACAAGCTGCGGTGTGAACCTGCTGCAAACTTTAAACAAGAATCAGTCGCATGACCATCCAAGGTACCACATGAAGGGGCTGCTAATAATCCTTAAAGAGAGATCTTTGCACATCATTTACTCTTCTTCACATATGAAAGTCATTTTTTTTTTAATTCTCCAACAAATCTTTCATTACATCAATTTGATATTTGCTTAGATTTGCTTAAGGATAATATTGGAATAAATAGGAAAAATTTGCTAAAATGACTTGCTTTTGTTGAAAAAGTATTATCTCTAAAATAACTTTTTCAAGTGAACTGAGGGAGTAATAAACTCCTTAAAAAAGTAAATAGAATTATCTTCTCATTTTTTTATTTTTCTTAAGTTTCTTCCCCCACTAAACCCCTCCAAAATTCTTTAATTTCTAAATAAAGGATTCTCATAATAGGGTTTTTTGGCTGAAGCAACTATTAATTACTATAAATCATATAAATAAAGTATTTCTATAAATACCTATCTTCGTGCCTACAATCATATGGGAACTTATAATTGAAAATATTTAATCGTAATTTTTTTTTTTTTTTTTTTAAAATCTATACAAAGATTTTTTCATTAATGTAATTTCAACTGTTTTTAAAATTTCTATTAATGTGTAAATTAAGCTAGTTGACAACTTACTCTAGGCTGGAAAGAATCTATATATATATATAAACAAAATGGATTTATACTACAATTGGAAAATAGTGTTTTTCCCGCCCAAACTGCTTACTATATATGGTAACAAAAAATATTTTTTTAATTAAAAAAAAACACAATATATGCCTAAAATATCTCCGAATCTGGTACATATATATGTAATGGTAATGTTTTCGCAAAATTAGGGAAGTTGTTGCTGAATTTATTGGAATGAGTTTTTTTGTCCCTAAATATAAGTAGTAATTAGTTGTATCCAGATTTACTTTACAAAATTATCAAATTGTAAGATACAAATCGATCTTTAACCATAATATTTTAGAATGAATCTTTACCAATATTATTTATGTTACAATACCTAAATAAATCAGTTATTTCTTTTATCGAAATTACTATGCAAATGAATCTAAAAATTTATTTTATCGCATAAAATTAGGATGAAAAATACTAATTACAAACCCTATATTCCAACTATCTAAAATATGTATTATTTTTATACCTGGAAATAAAGCATTTCATCCCCCTCTCTCCTCCCCCCAGCTTATATACTTATTTGGGAAATAAAAAATTATTTTATTTATTTGACTGTAAATTTTAATTTATGGCTGGCCCACTTACCTACCATTTTTTACTCCGATAAATTAGGAAACGGTTTCCTTAACTAGCTAATTTGGTAAAAATTAAATCAAATCATATTTTTTTTGTGGAAGTTATGTATCCCTCCCTAAATACATATATATATATATATATATATATATATATATATATATGTATATATATATATATATATATATATATATATAATAAGCCCATTTTAATAGTTACCATAAATAGATGTGAATTTGAATTTTAAAATTTGAAAAATCCAGTGATATTAGCGGGATTCAAGTTTTCGAATATTTTTTCCGTCTAAAATTCAGCAATAACAAATCTGTACATATATGTATAACAGAATTTGTTGCACATTTTTTAAAATTTTGAAATTCGAATTAAAAAAAAAAAATTATCCAATAACATTATTGCTCCTATAAATACATAAGGTCTTCAGTAAATGAGAATCACTTTTGCAGCTGGTATTTCTATTTTTTATTCATTTTGCAATTTACATTTTTTACTGCAAATTTCTATAATTCCTTCATTCCTTGATTATTATGTGTCAACTTTGATAGTTCATTTCGCAATTTACATTTTTTACTGCAAATTTGTATAATTCATTCATTCCTTGATTATTATGGGTCAACTTTGATAGGTACTTACTTCACAATGGATGCTCCAAAAGTACTACATGCAAATCAAGATAAGAAAATATCCACAACACTGAATCTTGATTATGGCGAAAAAAAGTTTGATGATTGCAGAATTCAAATCTATATACCATCATCATTTTCTACAATAATATGTAATCATATAAAAATGCAACCTATATTTTTAATTTCTGTTATGTGAATTATTTATATTATTGTCCATATATTGTGCTAAACTTTACATTTTGTTTATAACATGTACAGTCTCAATCCATTCAAAATATTGGCAAAAGATTAGAGACAATCAACTCATCCGACGATCAGCTGAGATTGAAGACTAATTTTGATTTTATTGTAGCAGAATTCAGTTTTTTAATTTCTGCAAAAATAAGTTCATGTATCAACTTCAACTGAAATTCTAATTTTATGGCAATATTTCATTTTTGTCATTACAATATGTTTACAAATAAACTTTGATAAAACTCAGTCGAAAACGTTTACTATAGGCAAGACTTTTAAGAAGAAATATCCCATTTAACAACTATCATGAACTATTGCAGAAAAATTTCCAAAATATTATCTTATAAACAAAATAAATTTAATATAAAATGATATCACATATAAATTTAGAACTATCACATAATTGGAATGATTAGCGAAATCAATACTCAATATAGACCGGATTTTTATTTTAATATAAATTATAATTATGATGTGTATATTAATATATGAATTACCATAGCTTTACCAAAAAATAGATGTGATTTTATCAATTTTTTAATATACAATAATATGTAATCTTTAATTGAATATATCTGATAACAGAATGTCCAGATCATTCCAAATCTTTCAGATATGATTTTTGATTTCCAAATCTTTCAAATATGATTTCTGATTTTCTATACTCCTATAAAAAGGGCAAAAGGATGGTCGCTTGCTTGATCTCAAGAATTTCTAAATTGTAAAAATCAATGTATCAAACTATACATAGATTATTATATATCAATAATGATATGGAACCATCAGTGAGTTTTCTTATAGAGACCACCATGATGTGTTCGGTCAGCTAACACACTCCACCAAAAAAAACACGCTACAGCACAATATTATTTTTTCCCAAAATTATTTTATCCATTTTTTTCCACAGTACAATATTATTTTTTTTCCAAAATTAGTTTATCTGTAAAGTATTTTATCCGTTTTATTTCTTCTCTCGAAAATAATTTCATTTGTTTTTTTTCTTCTCTCATCTCTCTTTCAAAATCTTAATATTAAATTATAATAAATTTTGGAATAGATCATACTGATTAATAATAATAAACAAACAAACAAGATATACAATCTAGAATTGCAATACAATTTAATAAGATTGAGAAAAGAATATATTTTCTTAATGATTATTCTTATATAAAATATTTTATTAGTTTAGTCCATTAATTTTCTAAATTAAAATCCAACTTTACTTATATTAATGAGCTCATCTTATGGATATAGGAGATTATTGGATAAAAAAATTGAAAGATTTGAAGTCATCTATGTCTTTTAAAATTCTAAATCCAAATCCAACTCTATTTATATGAATGAGCTCATCATATGATCTATGAAGATTCAGTTCATCCTAAATAAAATTGTATTTTCTATGCCTTTCTTAAAATTTATTTCTAATAGAGGATATTTTGTAGGTAAACTAATAAAATATTTTATATAAGAATAATCCTTAAAAGAAAATTATGTTTGTTTCTAATAGAAGGTGTTTTGTACGTAAACTAATAAAATATTTTATATAAGAATAATTCTTAAGATTATTTGTTTCTCAATTCTATTAACTGATATCGGATTCTGGATTATGTATGTTCGCTTTATTTATTATTACCAATCAGTGTAGTCTATTTCAAAATTTATCATAATTTAATATTAATGTTTTGATAGAGACAAGATATATAAAAAAAAAAAAAAAAAAAAAAAAAAAAAAAAAAAAAAACTTGAACAAGATACGGGTAAGAAATTCGTGAAAAAATAAAAACGTGTTTTTATTAGTAGAAATTACTGATTTTCCAGAGTAAGAGGCAATGAATGAATAACACTGCAAAAGAACACAAAAGTTTTCTTTGTAATTTTTGTTAACCATTTTCTTTTTTGTTATATATTATCAAATAAATATGTGTTTTCAATAAAAAGTATTGTTCATGTTAGCATTAATTTACTTTTTAAAAAAATAGCCCGTGCATCGCTAGAATGACAACTATTTACAAACAAAATAAATTAGTTAGAATGACAACTAAAAAAAACGGAGGTAGTACTACATTAATTAATTAGTTTATGGAGAAAAAAAACTTTCTTATGAAAGTTCCACACGTTGACTACCTACTTCTTAATTTGTTTTTTTTTTTTTTTTTTTTGGTTGATTATTGCTAGGGAGAAATCTATTCTCCACTATATAAGTAATAGCAATACCCTGATTTGCTTCATATTTATAGTTCATGTATGAGTTTCAGGAATTGAAGATCTTGCAAGCAATTACTTTCTTCTATGAGGATAATTAAAGAAATATTTCTAGGTTTATGTTGTAGATTTTGGTGGATCCTTTTGCAAAGTTCCCACCGAGGAACAATTTGTAGATTATATTCTCTTGCTTTTCTGCAAAAGTTTCAAATGGCAAACATTTTCTTGATAGATTTCTTATTATTTTCTATAGTAGTTCCTAATGGGAAAAATTGTATACCGACTTTTTCTTTCTTTTCCGATGTTATTTTCAATATTTTCAAGACTATATTTTCAAAAGTGGGAGTTTGTGATACTACTGGAATTGACGATATATACTAATTGATGGTACAACTTGATATTTTCGCAATCAGGTTAGGATTGCTCTTTAGTAAGCCTATCTTCTATCGTGGTATATTCTTAGTTGTTTTTAGAGTTACGAATCAAGAATAATTGAAGATTTTGATATTTTATGGGAAAGTTACTACAGGTTCGTGTATAAATAAGTATTTCCAAATTCGTTAACATTTATGTCTTTTTAGAAACTTGAATGATCTATATTAGTTTTTTCCACTAATTTTTTGTTATAGTATGTTGATACTAAACCTTTTGTGTTTTTGCATGATGTTTTTTTTAAGAAAACCTACTAATTTCGAATTTTTTGAATTTCCGTTGTTTATTTATGATGAATTTTGATGTTATTATGTTTGTTATTGAGGATATTTTTATGAGAGTAAAAATGACAATTAAAACATTTCTAACAAGAAACACACACACACAAAAACTACACATTCAAATTTCAACATGTCACTTTTAGTACTAAATTAAATGATATTTTTGTATATAAAAAATATTAATTTAAACTCTTTCCCGTGCATCGCACGGGGTAACTACTAGTAGAAGTAAACCAAAAAAGAAAAATAGGAAAAATTACACAAATTTACAAAAGTAAAATCACTTATATTTACAGTGCATGTATGTGGCCATTTGTTTTTTTATAATTGAAGGTAGATGCATTAAATGTGCAAAACAAATACCAAACCAAAACTTGAGGGAAAAGAAGATAAAAGGAAAAAGAAAATGGGAAAACAGAAGATGAAATCAAAAAGAGAAAAGGAAAATACAAGTAATCAGCTGGTGGAAGATTGGATGAAAATATAATGGTAAAATCAATCATCAGATGAATTGAATTTAGTTTTAGGAAAATTCTAGAATACAACCCTTATATTGATACAATTACTTTTTAACTTGCTATTGCAAGTTGTAATAGGTAATATTTATTTTTTTAATTTAGCAAAGTGGATCCCACTCTTGATCAATTCCACTATCCAAAGACTTTCATCATTTTCTATTAAAAGAAGTTACACCTTCAACCAAATGGAGACCAAATGTTCTTTTAATCTTTTTTTTCTTTTATTTATTTTTTAACGGAACCAACGTGAATATGGATTTCAAAAGCTTTTATTTTGTTTGTTTTTTCTTTTAGGAATTGACAAAAATACCCCACACAATCTATATTTATTCTCTTAATTTTCATTTTTAGGTAGAGAGAATAGGAGATGAAAGATGATGAACTTACAAGTAGAGATAATAAATAATTTCGATAATGATAATATTATGAGATTTGTAAATAATTTTTTATGAATTTATCTAAGGGGAATATTGAAAAAAATATGGATATTTTACTAGAATGACTTGTGTTTTTGGTAAAAATTATTTTCTTTAAAATGACTTGTTTTTGTACGCGGAGAGAGTAATTATTAGGTTTTGTTTACTTCTTTATATAACCTAGTATTTCTCACATGAAAATTTATTAATTACTTTTAAAAATTTAAATTCACCCTATCATGGGACAACATCATTTTTTTACCTATGTGAACAACACAAATGATTCAATTAATTACAAGTATTCAAACCAACACATATCTAAATAACACATAATACGTTAAAAATTACTAATATAAAATAAGTAATAAAAATATATTGATTAATTTTATTATATTTTTTCCTTATATATTCACATAAGCTCATATATTTTTTTATTCAGAATTATATATTCTACAACATATATAGGTTCACCATATATCGTCTTATCCATCAACTGTAAAATCTAACAAAAATATTCAAATTATTTTAAATTATTACTACCCCCTCTATATATATTTTATTCAGAATATACAATTATTTATTGAACGATCCCGTGCAATGAACATTTTGTAAACATTGAATGAGCATACCAAAATTGAAAGATTATTTATATGACTTAAAATATAATAAAAGATGAAAATTAATATGTAATAAGAGATAGAACATTGTTTATAGTTTTTGTCAAGCGAATACAGATATTAATAACTACATAGACCAGTGTTAAGTATTATTAAGTTATGAAATATATTAATAGTCTTTTATTCACTAAATGGGGTGGAAGGTTTTTAGCATACCAAACTTTGCACCTAAACGGAAGAGGAAATAATACTATTGTTATATCTAGATATTTTCATAAATTTTCATATATATATATATATATATATATATATAAACATAAAACTACTTTCCTCACCTAAGAACTTAGGAAAGTATTTGATCAAAATTACCAAATTTCCATTTCCAAGTATAAGCAAATGAAGTTTTTATTAGTTTTTTTTCTTTTATTAGTTCTTTTACTCGCTAAATGAGGTGAAAGATTATCAACATGCTATATTTTGCAGTTAAATAGCAAGAAGAAATAATAATAATAATAATAATAATAATAATAATAATAATAATAATAATAATAATAATAATAATAATAATAATAATAATAATAATAATAATAATAATAATAATAATAATAGTAATAATAATATTATTATTATTTGTTATTATAGACGGTTTTCCTATTTTTCATATATTGATAGATATATTATATATATACATGTATATAAATATAATTATTTTTTGCAATATTTTAATTTAATATCTCTAATTAGTTTAACTTCTTCAAATAAATTATAGTCATTTATCTATTTCTCAACTTTCAGGTGCATAATTTATATATTTAAATTGATAATTGATAATAAATATTCACTATTTTATAGATAATTTATAGATAAAAAGTCACTTTTTGTATGGATATATCATGAATGATTAAGAAATTCCAAGTGTAATGTGAAATATTAGTATTAAATTTAGTATCTTTAAAAAATAATTAATATGAATATTATGTGTTAAGAGTGGGCTAGAAATTAACTAAATACATGTTCGTAAAGTTATCAATTGTAAAAAAATCAATAAAAAAGGTTGTCAGTCTTGAAGCTAATTTTAGCGGGAAATTATATTTCTTTTTATTTTGACATACATCATACCTCTATTTTCTTAATTAATATTTTATCATATGTATATAGATATATATATATATATATATATTTATATATAAATTATAAATTATTTTAATTAAGTCTCTAATTAATCTAAAGTTTTTCAATGTAAATGAGTAAGAGAGAAATGAAAACAAAAAGGAAAAGGAAAGTATTGGATACAAGTTTAGCAAGTAGCAAGTTACCATATTTAATGGTCAAGATTAAAAGGACATGATCTAATGATTATTATCATAAAATGTATCAATGCAATGGTTGTATTGTAGAAGGACCCTTAGTTTTAACGCATGAGATTAAAAGAATGTAGATGCAGGGGTTGAAGTTTCAGTTGCACGGTAGAAGGATCCAAAATTTTATTTTCTAACTAACCATCAATTAAGCTATCTAAGTGTTTTCAAAAGTAATTGACCTATTTTATTAACGGAGTTTTTTATGGTACACCATTACATTAATACAACTAAATTTTTACGGTTACAAAAAACTCACAAGGTAAAAAATTAGAGGGTCCCACCAGTATTTTATTAACATTTCTTTATTCTCCTCTTACTTTGTCCATGTTCAATCTTGATAATGTAAAATCCCTTTCCTCCATTATTGATGGCAACGCTTTTAGCCAGAAAAAAACTTAACACAGTCCCAAAATGTATACACCCTAATGAATTGACAATGAAAGCATGGTGAACAAAACAGCAAGACAGTTTTTGAATCTTTCCTTCATTGATTTTTGTGCATGATTTTTACAAGAGAATGATATGTCAAATGAAGTGCCTGATCTACATTATATAGACTAGCTACAGGGAACAAGAAAAGATTCCCACTGATACATCTCAACAACCATTGTACTAAGTCAAATATGAGTCAAGAGGTGTCAACATCTTATTGCTGCTTTTTGATCTCTTCTGGGCAGAATTGCAGCTGTTGGCATTTGGCTTCTTCTTCAACGGTCCTGTATCATTAATATCAGCTGGAGTACATTGCTGCAAGATGTTTGAATATTTTTCTTGTGCTCCAAGTTGATCACACCACCTAGATACAGCTGGAAGCTTAGGTGGAAGCTCAGTCAACAAACCAGCCTGACTTGGCTTTCTTCCAACAGGCCCCTTCAATTCGAGGTAGGCTCAGGGATACACACTGAGCTTTGATCTTATCTTGCTGAAGAATTGATGACTTAGGGGTTTAGTCAAGATATCTGCAATTTGATCTGCGGATGGAACATGTTGAACTTCAAGTAGACCATTAGCAATTCTCTCTCTCACAAAATGCAAATCAATCTCTATATGCTTAGTCCTAGCATGTAGAACAGGATTAGACGCTAAGCTTATAGTGCTCAAGTTGTCAACCCAAGCAATAGGCTTCTTCTTCACAAGGATACCCAATTCTCCCAAGAGAGACTGAATCCAAGACATTTCAGCAGCTAAATGAGCAACGCTTCGATATTCCGATTCAGTACTGGATCTTGAAACAGAATTTTGTTTCTTTGAGCACCAAGAGACTAAGTTTCCACCAAGATGAACACATACATCAGTGACAGATTTTCTGTCATCTTGATCCGCAGCCCAATCCGAATCTGAAAAACCGACTACATCCAGATGATTGGTTTTCCTAATGTGGATTCCATATTCTCTTGTACCTGATAGATATCTCAAAATTCTTTTAACAGCCTTCCAATGTTGATCAAGAGGTGAAGACATGAATTGGCGTACCTTGTTTACACTAAAGGCAATTTCCGGTCTAGTGATTGTAAGGTATTGAAGTGCCCCAACTATGCTTCTGTAGAAACTTCCATCTACGGTAGGATCACCATGATGCTTGGATAATTGAGCTGATGTGATCATGGGAGTTGCAACTCCCTTACAATCCGCCATATTTACTTTATCAAGGAGTTCTTTCACATACTTGAACTGACTCAAGTGCATCCCCTCACTGGTGTAACTGATTTCAATTCCCAAAAAATGATGAAGTGTGCCGAGATCCTTCAAGGAGAACATCTGCCCAAGTCTTTTCACCACATGGTCAATTTCCTTGTTGTTGTCTCCTGTTATAAGAATATCATCCACATAGATGAGGAGATACACGGTGAAGTCTTTACCTTTTCTGATAAAGAGAGAATTGTCCGATCTAGAAAAATCGAAACCCATACTCAAGACCACTTATTTAACTTTAGTGAACCAAGCCCTCGAAGCTTGTTTTAAGCCATATAGTGCCTTAGAGAGTTTACAAACAAGGTTCGAGCCTTGTTCAAATCCAGGTGGCTGCCTCATGTACAATTCTTCTTTCAATTCCCCATTCAAGAAGGCATTGTTAATGTCCAATTGCCGAACATTCCAAGAGTTGTGAACAACAATGGTTAAGATGATCCTTATTGTCGTCGGCTTCACCACAGGACTGAATGTATCTTTAAAATGAAACCCTGCAGCTTGAGTGTAGCCTTGAGCCACAAGTCTAGCCTTGTATCTTGAAATGCTTCCATCAGCATTTTTCTTTAACTTAAATATCCATTTGCAGCCAATGAGATTTTTACCTGGAGGCAAATTGGTTAAGTTCCATGTTTTGTTTCTTTGCAGAGCATTGAACTCTTCTTCCATTGCCCCTTTCCAGTTGGCATCCTGAAGTGCCTCTGCTACAGTTCTTGGTTCAGCCGGATCGTGAACAATAACATGCCAAACTTTGGGTTTAAAGATGCCTGCTCTAGCTCTAGTGATCATTTGATGTGTTCTAGAGGGAGCTGCTTGAGAATCAGACTGCATATGAGATTGGTTAGATGATTCAAAATCGACATTAGGTAGTACATTAGGTGAAGCACTAGATGCACTATGAGATGGAGAGTGGCTGGAATGGCTAGATGTAGAGGACGATTCAGGTTCAATTGGTGGAGGAGATGGTGGAGGTGCATATTGGGTAGGATTGGGATTCATAGGTGGCATGTTTGTAGGTAAAGCATGTGGAATTGGGGTCATGGTGACTTGTGCTGGTGTGGTACTAATCTGCCTTTGTGCAGTGGCATAGGGAAAAACAAATTCGTCAAATGTAACATGCCTAGTTATTATGACTTTCCCTTGAGGAAGTAAGACTTTGTAACCTTTGTAGGCATTGTTATAGCCTATAAAGGTTCCTGGGGCTGACCTGTATTGCAGTTTGTGCTGGTTCATAGGTCTTACACACGGGTAGCAAAGACAGCCAAAGACTCTGAGTCTAGATAGGTCCGGTTTATGGCCATAGAGTTTCTCCAAGGGACTAATGTAGTTTAGAGGTTTCATGGGAAGTCTGTTAATGATGTAAGTGGCAGATGTAAAGGCATCATCCCAGAAACTCATAAGCAATTGTGACTGAGCAAGTAGAGCTAATCCCACTTCAACTACATGTCTGTGTTTCCTCTCCACCATGCCATTCTGTTGGGGTGTGTATGGGCAAGAGATCCTATGTTCTATACCACTATCTTGGAAGAAGGATTTGAGACTTTGGTATTCTCCACCACCATCAGTCTGTATGGTGATGATTTTCTGATTAAATTGATTTTCAACAAGGTTTTTGAAGTGGATAAGAATATCTTTGGTATCAGATTTGTTTTTGATAAGGTATATCCAAGTAAATCTGGTAAACTGATCAACAAGGCACACATAATATTGATATCCGTTTCTGGATTTTATGGGTGAAGGGCCCCAAAGATCTAAATGAATTAATTGGAAAGGCTTAGTGTAAACAGAATCAGAATTGGAAAAGGGTAATCTGTGAGATTTTTGCTAGAGCACATGATGAACATAAACTAGATTCATTCTTGATATAATAAGGGACATTACAATGACTCAATGCCTTTTTGACAATTTGAAAAGCTGCATGACCAAGCCTTTGGTGCCATAGGCTTATTTCAAGACTCTTACTGACAGACACAGAACTAACATTAGGAAAAGTAAACTTTTGACACAGACTGGAGTTTATAGCAGGCTTGGGAGTGGAAGTTCGATCATGGTTGTTGAGAATGGCATGGTTCTTGAGTTGATGTAGGTTGAAGTGGTAAAGTCCCTCTCTAACAGTCCTTTGTAGGAGCACTTGATGAGTTTCCATGTCCTTCACAAAACAAACATTAGGATGGAATTTAAAGTAAACTTTATTATCATGAGAAAATTGAGAAACACTCAAAAGATTTTTGGATATATTAGGGACATGTAACAGATTTTTAAGAAGAAAAGGTCTCGGTGCATTTTGTGATTTCACCCAAGTGCTACCAATATGAGATATTGACTCACCTACACCATTACCCATGTGAAGCCTGTTTCCACCATTGTACTCAGTGGCAAGGTTCAGGTTGTTGAGGTCATTCGACACATGATTTGTAGCTCCCGAGTCCGGAAACCAGGAGCTTTCTGAGCCCAAATCAGTCCATGCTACTGAGGGAGAGGATTGAGCCATGTTAGAATTAGCACTTCTATTGCCATTTCCTTGAGTCTGTCGAGAAGTATTGTCCCCAGGAAGTTGATAATCTTGGTCAAACCTGTACCAACATTGAGCAGCTGTATGGTTGGGTTTCAAACAAAGTTGGCATTGCACTCTATTCCCTTGGAATCTGCCTCCTCTTCCCCTATTAGGACCACCTCTTCCTCTGAAGTTGTTGAAATTGGAGGGTGCATTTCTGCCTCTACCACCTCTCTGGGTTCCTCTTCCTCTGCCTTGAAAATTATTTGCAGACACATTGTGAGCAGTTGGTTGCGTTCCATCAGAGTTTATTAGGGTTGCATTTGCAGACTCAAGTCTGGATTCATAGCTAAGTAAGAGAGACTGGACCTCAGCTACTGACCATGGGTCCAATCTAGATGTGACCGAGACCATCACAGAGTCGTACTCACTGCCCAGACCAGTGAGTATGTGAAGAACCTTGTCTTGTTCATCAATCTTGTGACCAGCAGATCCAAGGAGGTCAAAGCAATTTTTCATTTGATTCAAGTATTCCCTCATGCTTAAACCAGTTTTCTTTAGAGTTTGAAGTTTCATTTTGTACTGCATCAGTTTGGCCTTGGATTGAGAAGAGAAATTTACCTCTAATGTGTTCCAAATCTCTCTTGATGTGTCAAGTCCCACCATGAGAACCAAAACACTATCACTCAAAGATGAGAGTATCCATGAGGCAAGTAGTTGGTCTTGCCTCTTCCATCTGATATACTCTGGATTAGGTGATCTTTCTTGAGTTATGGGGCTGATCACCATTTTCTCCGGCACACTTCCATCTAAATCGAGATAACTTTCAGGATCATATCCTCTTATGGTTGTGAGGATTTGCTGTTTCCATATGAGGTAATTATTTTCCTCAAGTTTTGTGGAAATCAGTTGGTTTGGGAGAGGGATGACAGCTATTTGTGGTGTTTGTGTGGGATTTGCAGCTGGTGTTTCTGTGTTTTCTGGGGTGGCCATTCTTTAAGAAACAAATGGGAAGATAAAAGAAGGAGGCGAGATACCAAAGACAGGTTAAAAACCTGCTCTGATACCATAATGAATTGACAATGAAAGCATGGTGAACAAAACAGCAAGACAGTTTTTTAATCTTTCCTTCATTGATTTTTGTGCATGATTTTTACAAGAGAATGATATGTCAAATGAAGTGCCTGATCTACATTATATAGACTAGCTACAGGGAACAAGAAAAGATTCCTACTGATACATCTCAACAACCATTGTACTAAGTCAAATATGAGTCAAGAGGTGTCAACATCTTATTGCTGCTTTTTGATCTCTTCTGGGCAGAATTGCAGCTGTTGGCATTTGGCTTCTTCTTCAACGGTCCTGTATCATTAATATCAGCTGGAGTACATTGCTGCAAGATGTTTGAATATTTTCCTTTTGCTCCAAGTTGATCACACCACCTAGATACAGCTGGAAGCTTAGGTGGAAGTTCAGTCAGCAAACCAGCCTGACTTGGCTTTCTTCCAACACACCCTCCATGACTTCTCAAAAAGGCACGGAACTAACAAGATTGTTAACATGTCCCTCTTTTCTCCCTTTCTCTCACTATATTTGCAACTATTACTTCTGTATGTATAATATTCATCTTTATATAGAAACATTTATATGGTACAATTATAATCCAGTAAACTGGTTAAAACCTAGAAAATGGCTAAAGGAACCATGGATATAATAAAAAAGTGCATGTGGTAACTTTCGTCAATCTGTGGATGGTTACAGAGGACGAGAAACCAGGCAGTTTGAGAGCGATGACAGAAAAATGTGCGAATTTCTAAATATATTTTTCTTAGCGAAGAAATTTCATTAAAATAAGTTTAACTAGGTTTTGCCTTGGTTATGGTTTTACAGTGGTAAAAATAGATTACTAGGTGAAGTGGGCAAATCAAATCCAATGGATATGATTAAAGGAGTAGTGATCTAATGGTTAAAAATTTAGTTGTATTAGTGTAATGGTTGCATTTTAGAAGGATCCTTAATTTATGGTTATCTCTTCTCATTTATCATGTGTGGAGATAAGAAGTTGCCCAAAGATTTTTGTGTCCGATAATATGCAAGATTTGATGTATTTTAGGGTCATTTGGATTCGAACCGACTAATGGATGAAAGTAAAGGGGGTGAAAGGTGTTTTAGTTCCCTATCCAGCGAGTAGCAAGTTACTTTAATTTGGTCAGTACCTATAGCTTCGCTTACTCAAATTGACACCTCACTACTGACTCACAGAAGCAAAGCACCTCACCATTCCTTATAAATAGTTGGTTCTCTTGTTGGCCCACTATTGTTGCTAGGAATGTGCATGAACCAAGCTGCTCGTGAACTATTTGGATCTCAGTTTATGAAAAGTTCGATCGGGCTCGTCTAATATGACTAGTTAAAATAAACGAATCAAACTCAAGATTGATGATATTCGATTCGCTAGCTCACGAGCAAGTTCGTTTGCTGGCTTGAGTGCGAGCTCGTAAAAATTAAGTTAAAGTACTTATAATAAATCCTAATTTTATAGTTATACTTATAAAAAATATTGAATTATATAATTAAAATCATGCATTTGTAGATATGTAATTTATTAATTTTTGTAGGTATATTATAATTTTAAGAATTTATAATTTTTTTTAATTAAATAATGATTAGTAACATATTAGTATTTTATATTTATTGAATTCCTTTGGGCTCGATTAGGCTCTCGAGAGGCTCGAGTAAGCTCGCGAGCCGTTCATA
Source organism: Ajuga chamaepitys (assembly GCA_958295605.1). NCBI lineage: Eukaryota > Viridiplantae > Streptophyta > Magnoliopsida > Lamiales > Lamiaceae > Ajuga > Ajuga chamaepitys. The sequence continues at coordinate 38,319,338 of OY282505.1, forward strand.
TATTTGATAAATTAAGCTTGAGTTCGGCTTGAAAGTTAAAGAACCAAACTCAAACTCTTAGATATCCGGCTCAACTCGATTCGTGTACATCTCTAACTATTGCATCTTGGTAAGTTTGTTTTCCTTATCAACAACCTTCGGCCAACCAGCCATTAGACCATCTGTGACCAGGATAAACATATCAGGTTGAAGTCTGTAGAACGTTGTGTATCGATATTCAGTCAATTAGTTTAACATTTTCCGACCTTAAATCACTACCGAAATAGACGTCGGAGCAGCATTCAATTCGACCCGCTGGAGTGACTTTAACTTCAAAGTCCATCAATCCCTCAAAATCTATATACTAAATCGAAGCCCTCGAGTTGTAGAATGCAAGACTCAAATTGATTTTCATAAAATCAATCGATTAGACCTTTAATTTGATAGATATAGGGACTGAAAAGAAGACCTGAGACCCCTAAAATACGCCTGATGTTTACCCAAAGCCGGAATTCCATTTCTCCTCAATTCCTCAGCGTCTTTGTGCGTGCGTCTGTGTAAGAAAGGGGTAAGGGAATTGGGGGGAATAGATTTGAAAAGAAAATAATACTTATGGGCTCTCATGTGAAATGACACGGGCTTACTTAATTATTTAGTTAAAAAGTGTACTGCATGGGCTTCCATTATGTAGAAATAGGGTGGGTTGTGAATTAATTAGACATCTATATATATCTAAAAACAAAATGACTTTTTACTTGATTTGGCAATAATCATTTTTTTTCCCGCCCATTGGTCATTGCTTAAATGGAAAACATTTTAAAGAAAAACGAAATTATATTATATTTAATTTATTATTGTTGTGGGCCCAACTGCCCACCATTAATAATGGGAAAAGATTTGATATTTTTTGGGGTATATATTTGTTTTTCACTGAAAATTAATGTTCCGATTTATTGTTCCATGCAAAATGATCTATTTGTAACAAACCATATATTTTTACATAAATATCAGTTAATTTTTTAGTAAAATCAGCAATTGAATATTTCTTGATTTTATAATAAAAAGATTTTTTTAGATTCAATCATATCTAATTATTTATTTTGCTGCATAATAAATATATTACAAACCCTAATTTCGATCTCTATAAATACATAATGTTGAATGAGACACTCAAATCTCTATACTTGAACTCTCCGCATACAATTTCGAATAAATATGCCTCCGATTTTCTCCAAAATAAGCGATGTCCATGCTAATAGGCATGATTGGGCTTTGAAGATGCGTCTTGTACGTGCTTATAATATACCAATGTACAAGAATCCTACTCAAATTCAGAGCTTCGAATGCGTTTTCCGGGATTTTGAGGTAAACATTTTAGTGTTCAACGATATGTAAATATTGTGTATTAAATTCATTTATTCAATAAAACTACACAATTATCAGATCTAACAAATATGTAATGTTCATAAATATTCGCAGTTTTCATATTGTGGAGTCAAGTAATATATAATGATGTTCATGTATATTCATTTAACATTTCAATTTACAGTTTGTGATATAAAATATTTTTTCTGTTAAAATGAAAAATAATGCGATTTTTTTTAAAAAAATATCAGTTTTCGTGTTTGCTGTATACTTGCTTGCAATCATAAAAAATAGGAAAATTTGTTTCATGATATTTTTTTTAAAATATATTAGCAATCTATTTATTACAATTCATTTAAATTTCAATCATTTTAGTGTTCAACGATATGTAAATTTTGGGTATTAAATTTCTTTCTTCATATAAACTACACAATTGTCAGATCTGAAAAATATGTAATGTTCATACATATTTGCAGTTTTCTTATTTGAAATCTATTTATTACAATGCATTTAAATTTCATTTCACCATGTTTAATGTAAATCTTTTTTATGTATGAATCAGGGCTCAACTATAAGGGGATCTGTAAGGCTGAACCATATAGATACTGCTCGACAGCGACTTACCGAAGGAAATTTGTACATCATTTCTGATTTTATGGTTTCTAAAGATGAGCAGAGATTTAAAACTGCAACTCACCCACTGAAATTTTCCTTTTATGGAAAGACAAAGATTAAACATATCCGTGACACATCGTTCCCGAAAGATAGATTCATTTTTAAGTCATTTGATTGGATTTCAAAACTGAAGAAGCAGGATGAAACTTTGCTATTTGGTACCTAACTAATACAAGGATTCATTTTATTATGATTAGTATATAAATAAATTTATGTCACCTACCAATGTTATTTACGAATTTGTTTGTTATTCTATGAAATTTAGATTCATAGGTCGCTTGGTGGAAATGCATTCACCTCAAATGATGGCTACAAAGGAGGGACGGAAGAGGTTGATGGAAATCGAGATAGAAGATTTGAGGTTTATGCCTAAATCTGATTTATTTTATTATATTATTTTCATTTAGATTCTTAAAAATATTATTAGGTCCTTATAAATATCCTAACAAATTTAATTTTTAATCATTTTGTATTTTACTTAAAGTGAAAACAGATTAACCATCACATTGTGGGAAGAATTTGTGGATCAAGTCTTACCTTTTTATAACAAAGAAACAACTGAGCCAATTGTCATAGTAATGCAATTCTGCCGACCGAAGGTGTACAATGGTAATTTTCCTGCAAAATTGCATATTATTTATATTTTGCTAAAAAATATATTAGTCTATTGTTTTTTGATCCAAGTATGACTATATTTTTTAAGCAGATTCTGTAAAAGTATCAAATACGTATAACTGCACCCAGCTTTTTGTAAATGCTGATGTTTGGGAGATAAATGAGTTTAGAAACAGATAAATTTAGCTAAAATTTTCATTGTTATTATACTTTGTTCACAAATTTCTTATTATTTATGTTGAGATATTATCAAGTTCTTAATATGCTTATTTGAAAAAAATCAATATTGATTATTACTTTAAAGTTTAAATTGAACTTAAATAATTTTTTTAATGAAGTATACGATGAATATATGATAAAATTCTGCCCGAGTAATATTCATGGCGACTTACTTTATTACCCCTTTTTTAGGATTGCTGATTCTCCGAATCGGTCAAAACCAGTGTCGATATCACATGCTTCCAGTTCTGGTGTGTCCCCAAGCAGTGAGTTTTCTTCTGGCCGTGCGGTTGTTAGGAATCTGCAGGAGATATGTGAGGGAGAGGTAATGAAAATTTCTTTTTTATATGTTGTTCAGTTCAATTTTCATAAAATTTATGGTTATTTTAATATTAGTAAATATTTTGAGATTCGATTTGAATATTTAGGATGGTGTGTTTTGGGTCTACTGTGGAATCGCTGAGATTGAAAATGCTACTGATTTGTGGTATATGGCATGCTTAACATGCCATCGTAAGCTGAATAAAGTGGATAATATTTGGTCTTGCCATGAATGCGGTGAAGTACAAGCTAACAAAAATTTCAGGTATAATATTCTAACCTATTTCAGTTTGTATATGTAACTATTATACCTGACAACAAAAATAATAATGTATTAAAAATCATGTTATTTTACATCAAATTAAGGTTTAACTAATATTATTATTAATTTTCTTTAGGTTCAAGATGGAAGTTCGTGTCATTGATGAAACATACAACGCTCTTTTTGTTGTTTGGGACTCAGAGTGTCAAATTATATTTGGGAAGTCAGCCTACGATCTCAAACAGCCAATGTAAGATTAAGTTATTAAACAATAGTTTATCTAATTATTTTAACATGTGTTACATCAAAATAATTCTTGCAATATATAGGATGCTGAGCCGGGTGTTCTAGAGTACTATATCACCAAACTTGTGGACAGGAATGTACTTTTTAAAGTGTCAAAAAAGACTGATACATCACGTGGTGGTAGAGTTACCCTTTCTGTGACAAAGGTTTCTGATGATCCTGAACTATTGGCACGGTTTTGTTCAGCTTATGTTGAGCCACAGGTAATAAAAATTACTTATTATTGATTTTATTCAGTTTACTTTCTAAAAGATATTCTTCTGAAGTATCAAAATATACTAAGATCATATGAATCTTAGTGATATTTTCATTTACACTAATGAATAAAAAAAATTTATTGTCACATGAGTCCCAAAATATTATGTAAATTTTGTGTTTTTATCATTTGTTATTAGGAGTCAGATTTGATTTCTAAGCTTGTGCGCAAAGATGCGGCGGATGATGATTGTGGTTCTGATGATGAGGTTAATACTCCTGAAAAGGTCGTGCAAGCCTTAGATGAAAATGATGATAATTCAGATAAGACTACAACTGTGGAAAGTGGCCGCTCTAATGGACAATGATTTCATATATATATTTTAACGTGCTCGAAAATTTTATGCATATTGACAATGTTATTTTGTTTGTTGTTTTGATTTATTTGTGATTGACTTATTACAATAAATGTGTATGTATAAGTAAATGCATTGACTTATTGACAACAAATTTGCGGGATTTTTTATTTATTTATCATTTTACATAATACAATATTAATTTGCATTATGATAAAATAACTTTAATTTTATATGAATAACTTCAAATTAAATAGACTATGTAATAGTTAGTAATGATATAAATATAATTAAAAAAAAATATTGAGATATACACATTAAAAGTGTTAATGAAAATATATGTTATAATATTAAGTAAAACGACATATAAGTAAAAGACGACACAAAATTAGTTTTAATATAGTAGTTGTAATATATTTAACAAAAACTACACAATTCAACAATAATAGTTGTAATATAATTTACAAAAATGGCATAAATATATAATAAAGGGATATATGTATTATAATGAGAGTATGATAATATATATCACAAAAATGTTTTATGTATTTACATCCATTATTTTTAAAAGCAACGTAACATATCCATTAATGACAATTATGAATAAATTATTCGATCATATAAATTTTCTAGAGGTATCATATTTATGATTTTATTATATTGATTTCATTAATTCAGTAACCCATTTTATTTCAAAATAAGATATTTTCTGAATTTTTTTATTTCTATGTAGAGCACATAATAAAAATATTTTAAACGATGATAATATTTTGTTATGCACAAAAATGATTATTTTTATTTATTATTTAAAAAGAAAATATTAAGCATGCAATTTTGGATCCAAGATATGATCTGGATAAGTATTGTTTATATAATAGACACTGATATAAATATCTATTATTAAGAAAGGCAATAAAATCTGCAAAATCTAACCACTCAAACCCTAGGCAGCCAGAAAATTATGCTTATTTATAGGTCTTATTATTTTCGTGATTGAATATAAATCATTTGCAGGTTGGTTATTCCTAACTGTAAAAGGAGATATATTGAAGACTATAGGATGAGAAATCAATAAGCTTCATAGCTGCATTTTTTGTATTCAACTGTTTGTGAAACGTTTAATTACTGAATTGATATGGGTACGATAATCTTACTCTTATAATGCGTAGGGATCCAGACGTTGAGTTAATTGTTATATCCGAAGATGAAAGTCCGTCTTTTGATGTTAAGGTTACTGATGAGATACTGAAATCAAAGACATTGGTATAAGTTATTGCTGTTTATATTAATGTTATAAGTAATTAATTAAACAGATTGTTTTAGTTTTAACAAACATTAATGGATTTCTGTATTATTTTATTCAGGTGATTCCAGATGATTTTAAGGCACAGTTTATTAAATGGAGACACTTGCTTGAAGGGACTGCTAAAATATTTCGAGGAATACAATACTGGAATGTTGGAATTGGAGGTGACCCATGGAAGAAATTAGAATTAACTAACTGTGGCAAATTTCTTGCTGATAATGATCTTTGATTGAAGAGGGAGTTCACGCTGGAGTAGGAGGAGGATGAAGGCTTAAATTTTCGTGTATATGTTTACTGATTTAGAATTTAATTATGTTCAGATTCGTCCTGCATAGAATAAAGGTAGTATATGTAGTTTCTATGTTTAATTTCCGGTTTCTACTAAAATAATATTGTCCCTTATCAATATAATGAAAACTATTGTTTACTGCTCTTTTACCATAAAAGATTGTGTTATCTAAAATTCATCACAACTTATATATTATTAAATAAATAATGCCAAACGATATACTTTATTTAATATGATAAAAGTGTATAAAAGAGTATTAAATAAATTAATATTTATAAAGTATATAATTTTTTAAATCATATCTGTTTAGATATGTGTAGATAAGAAGAGATGAAATTTGAAGTATCAAAAATATCTTTTATAACAATTTATGAGATAATGAAATAAACAAATGGGATAACAAATGTTGAAATTTTAATATATGTAATTAAATCCATTATTGATTATGTGAAAATATATTGTATATATTATATTCACAATAAATGCTATATATAACTTGATATATTTGTAGCTACAATATCTCAACAGATTGTTCACATTAAATTGAAGATAATTTTCATGATTTGATGTTTTCAACTGACCAACGTCTATATAAATATGAGATGATATGCACTCATTATATTTCATAAGAAAAATATTTAGTGGTACCATACAAGCTTAGTAAAACCAAGACCAAAGTGTATGCAATTGGAAGATGACTCAAGTTATTGTTCCAGTGTTAGTTGTGAACAATGTTGCATACCCGTGTTTCACTATTGCTGTGAAGCACAAGCATGTTCGCAGAGCAAGACTGGTATTAAAGAATTTCTAACCTATATGTATTCAATTGTAAAGCAATAATTTCCTAAAGCATGTTTATTTCTCTGGCAGAAAGTTCCTGAACAATTCCGTCATCACTTTTTAAAGTGGGGTCATCTAATCAATGGTACGGCGACGCTCATTAGGGGAACTAAGGAGTGGACTGTTGGAATTGAAGTTGATGTTGTAGAAAGGGAGGAATTTTGCTATCTAACAGGCTGTAGGGATATGATGGATCAGTGTATGATTGGTCGTGGTGATTTTATCACCTTTGAGAAGCAACCTCCTAGGGGTGGTGATACACTAGATCTTTCATTTAGGGTGTTTGTTCAGTAAATGAGAAGCGACACTTATTATTTTTATCTATTATTTTTGAACTTTACAAATCTTGGAATAATAAATGTAGGTTTTGTGTATTTTTTCTGAGTTATAAGCTTATCAGTAATATACTTATTTGTTTTTGGTAATTTTAACAATGTTTGTTAGATCAGCAATACAGTATTGAAAATAATGTGCTTAGATTGTTATGTGGTGGTTTATCATATAAAATTATAGAAGATCAAAATCTAATTTAGTTCAGAAAGTAAAAATTACATGATAAGTGATGTAAGTAAGATATGAAACCTTGAAATAAGGAAACAAATTACAATGGAATTGAGAAAGCATATTCATATTAGATACATTAAGTTACTATCTAAGATTTGATATTATAAAACCCAATTTATGTTTCGACACTTATTACACAAATATTGTCTCAACATTAAATCTGCATTAAATTATTATGTAATTGTGACTAATGGGTCATCGGCTTTTGTTATTTGAAAATTATATATATATATATATATATATATATATATAAACAAATTAGGATTATGTCAATCAATCAAATATTTATAGCTGACATAAAAATATATTGTAATATTTATGTGAAGAAAATATATGCTTAGTTATGAACAGAATCTGGGCGAGCAAATATGTGATTCTTCTATATTATAATACATCAAAATATAAACTTATATTAATCAATAATTATCCTTATAAATATCTCTTCTATATCTATATATATGTTTCTCTAAGAATACTGAAGTTGTTTCAAACAAGTTTTAAAAAAACTTAACCTAGAAAAGACTAAAAGTCAACGTTATAGGGAGATGGCTGGTGGTTAATAATGTTTAGTATCCATCTTTCACAGTATTGGTTCATCACAGTAATGTTGAGATGGGAAGACTGGTAATTATTGAAGTTACTATTGAATCATTAATAATATAAGTTTAGTATTATGTATCACTGATTGTATTTTCTATTGCAGAAAGTTCCTGAGCAGTTTCGTTATCATTTTCTTAGATGGGGACACATAATCAACGGAAGAGCAACATTGTTAAGAGGTAGTAGAGAGTGGACAATTGGATTGGATATGGACGAAAACGAGAGGGAAGAAATTTGCTACCTAACTGGTTGTAGGGAGATGTTAGATGACTGTATCATTGGTCACGGGGATGTAATTACATCGGAGAAGCAACCTCCTAGGGGTGATAATTTTATGGGTCTTTCGTTTAGGATTTTTATTCATTAATCTATGTTTTTTATGGTCTATTTTATATGAATGATTTACATTATGTTTCACTGTATTTTAAGGTCTATGCAACACATAATGTGATATCAAAATAATTATCTTTTGTTTTTTCATCAGTAAGTCATTTTGAACACATATTATGATTTCTGGGTGTGTGTTTGTAGTTTTTATTCAGATTTATCAGTTTCCATAATCTATATTATATCATGTGTAAGGGATTTAATCAACATCCTATATTATTCAAAATTAAATAAGAGTAAAAATTTAGTAGCAGATCACTTATCTTCATATGCTTATAAATATTGATTCTTGATACTCCGGCTATCAATAATCCTGTTGCACCTCCAATGTATAGTCGATGTTTTCTGTGCCTGCAGTTGTTTTAATTAAATTGTTATGAAATAGGGCAATATCAGTTAACTTTTGCAATCATATATGCATGAAAATATGTGACAATAAATACATGGATGTCAAATTCAGAAGCCGTGTAAGTCCTTTGTATTTTTTTCATGCAAACAACAATATGTGACTCAATGATTCAGTATATTAAACTGCATAACATTAATAAAAGGTGAATTGTTGTGGCATGCATATATGATTTCATAAACAATGAAAACTAAAAATCTTATTATGTATGCCATAAGTTGAAGGCTGAAAATGTTTTATATCATGTTAGATTATATATCAATGACTATTATCTATGAACCTGTATTTTTAAGATACTTATTTTTTTATTTTTATCCCTACAAATCAAAATAGATGCATTAATCTTAGTGTTGTTATTGATAACCAGCTAAAAATTATTACAATAATGAAGCACTAACAGGTAAAAACATAATTCATGCCACAGGCCGGAATGCTAAGATTACAATTGTACATAACTACGAATAAGTAATGTTTGTGAAGTCTAATTTTATGCAGTTTTGTTGTATCATATATGATAAGTATGCATATTGATGAAATGGTTAAACATCTTATACAGCATGGGAAAGCTGTACGCAAATAACATTTACGAAACCATCGAAAAAAATGCTTATGGAATGGGTATAGTAAAATCCTGTACTTATCTTTGCTATCTTCTTTCATAGTTTAGGGTCAAATTTGGATTCATAGCTGTATATCTCATGTTTAATATCCTAATTCATCTTTTGCTTCTATAACCTGCAGATACAAAAAAGAGGAAAATGTTTTAGAAAGAAGAACACTAAACTATCAATATTGTTTTATTTAATAATCAAAAAGATTATTTTATAATCTATAAAAATTATTTATATTAAACCCATATTATGAAAATCTTAAGTTATTTTATGTTTTTATTACTACTCATATTGAAAATAGAAATTTATGCTCAATACTAAAAAGATCAAATATTTTCTTTTTATAATTTATTATGAATTTGAAGATCTGGTGAAATACATAAATTATCAATGATTGGATGAATCAGAATAATATTTATCAAGATAATAACTATAAATATATTTAGATATATATCAGAAAAATATATGTGACTAAATAAACACAAATATGTAAAAGAAAATATAAATCCCTATAAATACTCAATATCAGTATCCATTCCACGGATAAGTTACATCATTTTTTACCCTACTTACAGAATAACATAATTTTGTTCTTATGATGCCCTAAATATGCAGAAAGGAGTTTCAATCGTCAATGAAAATCAGTGGAAGAATGCCATGCGGTTATGATTTGTGAAGGTGTGTTTTTAGTTTTTATATAGATTAATAAGTTTCCATAATCTATGATATACCATGTGAAAGTAGTTTAATCAACATTCTTTTATGAACAATGAAAGGGAAGTAAAAATTTATAAGCAAAGATTACTTATGTTCATATTGTTTTTCCATTTAGATCCAAGATTATCCGGATATTAACAATCCCATTGCAGTTATTCATGATTGTTTGATGTTTTGTGTTTCTGCATCTATTTTAAATGAAGTTTTAAAAGTATGAGAAGAAGAAAGATCAGGTCACTTTTGTAATCATATATATGTCTATGAAAAATGTATGATAATAAACAATGTTTTATCAAAATAACGTGCTGTGTAAGTTCTTTGTTGTTTTTTCATTCAATCAATGATATATGAATCAATGAATCATTATATTCTGGTGCAAACACTTTATAAAAACACTATTGCTGTGCAGTGGGAATAAATTTCTTAAACAATGACAACAAAACATTGTATTATTTATGCAAGGTTCATTGTTGCTTGAAAATGTTTTAGTTAATTCTAGGTTATAAAGCAATTATTATTATTGATGTACATGGTCCAATTAGATAATTATAAAGCATTGACAACCCACCAATCCAAAATATATGCATGAATTTTACTGTAATCAAGGCTAAATTAATAAGAATCAGTACATTATTTCTTCACTGTTCGATAGCAAAGTAATGTATGCCATAATCATCATTCTTTTTGTAACTGTTTAACATGACTTTGAGTTAGTAATGTTTGTGAAGTCTATTATTATGCAATGTTTGTTGTATCATATATGGAAAACCTACATGTTGATGAAAATGTTTATATATTTTATACAGCATGATGAAAGATTGATCAAACAACATATACTTTTCACGCAAGCAGAGGTCCGAAGGAAAACATGGTGAAACTTAGAAATTCTATTACTATAGGAAAAAAGCATGCTAGGGAAGGTATGTCTGATGTTTTAAAACTGTATTGATTGAAGATCTATTTTTTTTTTTTTTTTTTTTTTTTTTTGTCTACATAAACATTGAACAGATTTCAAATAGTTAAAAAGGTTAGTCGTTGCTTTGTTTTAAAAATCATAATGTATTTATAAGACTAAACTGATTATTAAAACAATTGGGAACAAACTTATCTGTTTGTGCAGCCCTTTGAGCACCCTGGTTTGTCGTAAAAGGATTCGTCCAGTATTTTGTCATTTTCTTGATGCATGTTTATAATTTTGCATCAAGATTCTGCGATCAGCATCATACTCTTGGATTGAAGAACTTATTTGCTTTTGTAGTGGTACCTCATTATACATACAAAAGTGAAATAGTTAGGTGTGAATCTGTTAAAATAACAAATTAATAATTAAATATTGGATAATCAAATAAAGTAAATAAAAAAAATTATTGTGAATAAGTAAGCATATGTAAGTATTCTAGCTAATCAATTAAAGTTAATTAAACAAAAAATTATCTTTTTTGATAATAACACTTTTCAAGATAGTGATAATTTTGATTAAAATTAACATTCACAATATGACTTTTTTTACTGCAACAGGCTGTATTGTACTTAAATGATGGTTCTTTTGATCCTAAATAAATTTTAACTTATATGAATCTGTTTATTTAGTATATATAAATATGAAATGTGAGATACTTGTGATATACGTATTTTATTGATTATGTTGATTAAGCGTTCAACAAACATACCATCTGTTTATCCCCATGAATCTTGTGAGAATCAATAACGTTTTTAAGTTAAAATTTGAGCATTTGAAACTACTCTTTTAGCATGTATTTTAATAAAATTAGGCGTTAAGAATATGGATTTAGTAGGTTCAGTTTTAAGATTTTATCAGAATTGAAGCTTTTTTTTGTCAAAATAGGACCATTTTCAAATAAGGTGATTCAATTCTAACATATGATTAGTGTTTCCAAGTATTCTGCCTTATTCAATTGAATTAACAAACATTGCATGTTGAATTCTATATCAGATAAAGGTAAAATTACTCCAGTAAGCTTCATTGCATATTGATATTTTAGTTAATAAAAGTAATAAATACATAGTACTTTAAATTAAAAAAACAAAATCCCTTACATCTACCAGTAAAAACATATGTTGGGGGATATAAATGTATATAAAAGAAAAAAAAAAAAAAAGAAATTAACTTCTACATGTCTCTTTGTAGAACGGATATGAACAAATTTCTAACAAATATTTATATATATATATATAACAGAAAATAGAGTACATGAGTCAACTCATACAGATGATCAGTGATTTTAAGTGTTCTGCCTAATACAAGTTTAGTAAAAAAATTGCATGTTGAATTATAACTCAGATAAAGCTGTTATACCTTCAGAAAATGGTTGCATGTGTATATTTTAGGCAATAAAATTACAAAATAACATAGTTGTTTTAACATAATCACAAAATGGCACATATCTACCAGTAAACACATATTTAGGATGATATAAATATAAATAAAATTAAAAAAACATAAAATTACCTTCTGCATGTCTCTTCGTAGAACAGATATGGAAAGGTATGATCCGATATTAGCTTTTATAGAAATGTGAAACAGATCTGAAAACCCCTATCACCATCGAAACACATTCTTATGAAAACCCTGATTTGACCTATAATATGACCTTGAAAACCAATTTGAAACCCTTTTTCAGAACCAGAATTCGAAAACTTCTTTCACACTTTCAGATCTGGTAAACTATTTGAAAAAAAATGACAAAAACAGCATGCAAGAATGGTTAGTGAAAGGATCCAGCATATTTTTTCTCAGAAAGTGATTTTGTTTAAAAAAAATTACCGATTTGAAAGCCCCTTTCATCATAGTTATGGAATCCGTTCAAAAACCCTAATTTCATCTCTGAATAGAGATTTCTAATCACAAAAACTTATTTAGATCAGAAGTTTTATATATTTTGCACTGAAATCTTAGATCTGTATACTGTTATTCAATAGATTAAAATATTTCAAAAAAATTTTGATTCATCATTTCTAAAAAAGAAATTTGTGCTAATAATGTTCTAATCCACTCAAAATGAACATAGATAACGAACATATTATGAAGGGAGGCTTATTTCATATGAGAGTGGACATCAGATAGAGAGAGAAACTGAAAACCCAGAAACTGTGGTAGCGAGAGAAATGACGGTGGAGATGAAGAGCCGTGTATCACAGAGTATGAAATACTCTTTCTTTCATCTCATTTTTGACATAAAACAACATGCAAGAATGTTTAGTGAAAGGATCCAGCATATTTTTTCTCAGAAAGGGATTTTGTTCAAAAATTTACCGATTTGAAAGCCCCTTTCATCATTGATATGGAATCCGTTCAAAAACCCTAATTTCATCTCTGAATAGAGATTTCTACTCACAAAAAAACTCATTTAGATCATAAGCTTTACATATTTTGCGCTGAAATCTTAGATCTGTACACTGTTATTAAATATACTAAAATATTTCAAAAAAAATTTGATTCATCATTTCTAAAAGAGAAATTTATGCTAAGAATGTTCTAATCTACTCAAAATGAACAAGGATAACAAACGGATTATGAAGTGGGGCTTATTTCATATGAGAATCCAACACAGATAGAGAGAGAAACGGAAAACCCAGAAACTGGGTTTGAGAGAGAAATGACGGTGGAGATGAAGAGGTGATTATCACAGAGTGTGAAATACTCTATGTTTCATCTCATATCTGAGAGAGAGATAGAGGGAATAGGAAAAGTCAGAAAATGAGTTAGAGAGAGAATGACGGTGGAGATAGTGAGCTTTTTGTGAGGGAAGAGTCTAGAAGAAGACTCCTCACCTGAAATGATTTATCTGAAATGGGTATAGTATAAATGGTATGTGGGTTTGGGCTGTGGGCTTCGGCTTTATTTTATGTTAATTTATTTTGTTTTATGTTATTGGGCTGCTGAGTATATATCAGCAGCCCATACAAATTAAGAAATTGGGCAGCATTATTTTACCACTATATTGACATAGATTTATTTTAAATGGGCTTAGAAATTGTAATTTTCTTATAATTTGTATTTAATATAAATGTTTTGTGATAAAAAAAAATATATATAAATACCTGGTATTAGCTAATTAAAATATAAATATTTTCTTTTAATAAATGTATATTTTAATTGATATATTAATAAGGAAATATTTATTACTTCATTTATTTGTTAATTTTTTCAATTTTGTTTCAATGGTAATTTATATTTGTTTAGTTTATTTAGAATTACCATTTATAATATTAAAGCTAGATTCTAACATATATATTAATTTTTTAAATATTGGATTAAACAAATTGATTATGAATTGTATAGTTTATTTGTTAACTCGACTAAAAATATTTGTAGGATTTAGTTTACACAGTTTCAGTTTTGATATGTTTGGATTAGTTTTTTTCATTTATCTGTTCATGCCAAAAAAAAAAAAAAAAAAAAAAATTGAACAAGTTGAGTCACTTTGTCATTTACTTACGAATTTGCTAGCAGAATAACAAATGGGCCTATTATTGATTAATCGAACATAAATGAAAATCATTTAAGTTTTATAATTCTTTAAAATAATTATTATTGTATTTGTGTGTTATTTTGCATTTTTGTTTACTATTATTGTTTATGTAATTTAATTACTATTAGGATTAATTATTTTTCATAGTTGGAGTAACATATTGGGAATGTATTTTTTTCTTTTATCAGAAGTTTATATAGTTATTTGTTGGAATATTTTTTGTTTTCTTTATATGGATTTTGATTAACTAAAATTGTTTATTGTTACTTTTAAATTTAGAAAATACAACTCCATCCAACATGAATGGTAGTGGAGTTGTTAATAAATTCTCCAGGAAAACAGATTCCGGCAATAACATTAGTCAAGGGACTGTTTCATATCCATTTCAGAGGAGTCCTTTTTCCGATATCACCAATGGTAATAAAATATTTTCCTAGAATTTATATTTATCTTTTCATTATTTATTATACTATTTTGTTCGGGAATTATTTGTTCTAACTTCAATGTTTTTAATTTTTAAGTTATTGAATCCAATAAATTCTGTCGCCAAAAAGGCCCCTTTGTCGTAGAGGAATGTTCAAATGAAACTGTTTCTAATTCGACTTCGTCTACCATAATAGGTACATCTGATACAGTATTTGTTATTCTTTTATTTATTTAAAAATAATTGTGCAAAAATTATATTAATCAATACTAACATTTATTTTATGAATATTTTAAATTTTCAGGAAATGCGAATATCACTCCACATGCAGAAAGTTTAACAAATGTATCATGTTTGATTAATTCTACTGGAGGTGGTTCTATTAATGCATCAACTAATTTACAACCTGAAAAAATTAGGAAGCCACCCAGAAGACGTAAGATATTACATGAGTTTTATAAATTAAATTATTAGTTAATTTAATGTACTTTCTTTTTAGAAAAAAAAAAACTAATTAAAAATATTAATAAAGATATTTTATTGATTCTATGCAGAAGCAGCCGGAACAAAGAAAGTACACATTAATAATCCTTCTGTAGTAGGTAAGTTTTATTAATTATGTTCTACTAATTTAAATTTCAAGTATAATGTTTCATGAATTTTTCAAGTCTATTAAGATTATTTACTATATACTTTATTTGAATAGATTATATGGATTTTGGTGATACCACGTACAGTTGTCGTCATTGTTCCGCATTGTTTTGGTATGAGGAACGTTTGTCCTCATTCCCGAAGTCTGTATATCCTGTATATAGTTTATGCTGCATGAAGGGGAAGATTCAACTTCCTTTACTTCCACCTCCTCCTCAACTTTTACAAGAACTTCTTTTTGGACAAAGTGCAAGGAGTAAGCAGTATCTAGAAAATATACGGACATACAATAATATGTTCTCATTCACGTCAATGGGAGGAAAGATCGATTCTAGCATGAACACTGGTGGTGGACCTCCTGTTTTCCAATTACATGGTCAGAATTATCATCTAATTGGAAGTCTTCTTCCCTCTGAAGGTTCATCTCCGAAGTTTGCACAACTTTACATATACGATACTGACAACGAAATATCAAATAGAATCAATGCCGTGAGGTAATAATATTTAATTTTTAATTTTGAATTTGCAATACTATTTAATTTGTCATGTTTGTGTACGTATCTTTTGTCCTATCTTTACTGTGTTTATGCAAATACATTTACTTATATTTCCAGAAAGAACAGAGAAAATGAAGCTCTTCATACTGAGTTGGTAGCAGACTTGAAATCCATGCTTGATCAGCACAATGTTTTAGTCAAAACATTTAGGATGGCGGCTCAAAAGATAATATCTGAAGGACGTGCTGATGTTAGAATAAAATTGGTCAATGAGAGGACAAAGGATCGCAGAAGATATAATCTACCCGCTGTTTCAGAAGTGGCAGCCTTGGTGGTTGGTGACCTTGATCGTGCACTTGGTGATCGTGACATAATTGTTGAAACGCGCAGTGGTTCGTTGAAACGCATTAATGAGATGCACTCATCATATTTAAGTTTATAGTATCCTTTGTTATTCCCATATGGTGAAGATGGTTATAGCGAAAATATTCCGTTTGCTTCTGGAAGAGAATCTGCTGGTGGAGGACGTAAAAAAGTAAGTATGCGAGAATTCGCTGCTTTTCGCCTACAAGAAAGGCATTCTGAGCGAGCAAGTGTTTTGTACAGCAAGAGGTTGACACAACATATTATTGTTGATCTTTATACCATCATTGAATCCATAAGACTGTTGTTTATCAGATTAAATCAAAAAGTTTTGACAGTCGAGTTATATAGTGGTCTTACTGATGCTTTGTTACGAGGTGAAACAGATATTACTTACATGGGTTTGAGGATTGTTTTGCCTTCCACTTACACCGGTGGTCCGCGGTATATGATTCAAAGTTATCAAGATGCAATGGCTATTTGTAGATGGGCTGATTATCCTGATCTATTTATTACTTTTACATGCAATCCAAAATGGCCAGAGATTGTTAGGTTTCTTGAACCAAGGAACTTAAGGCCAGAGGATCGTCCTGATATCGTCGTTAGGGTGTTCAAGATGAAACTTGATGTTCTTATTAATGAGCTTCGTTGCAAGAAAATATTTGGCAATGTCATGGCAGGTAATTTAGGTTTAGCTAATTTTACATGTAACATTGATTAAACTTCGATATTGTGATAAATATATATGTAAAATTATATATTGTTTGGATTATTTTGCAGTGGTATACACGATTGAATTTCAAATGCGTGGTCTCCCGCATGCTCACATCCTTCTTTTTCTTGCCAAAGAAGATAAATATCCAACCGGAGCAGACATTGACCGAATAATTTCTGCGAAAATACCTGATGAGGTATCTGATCCAAAATATTACTCTGTTGTGCAAGAGTTCATGATACACGGTCCGTGTGGATTAGCGCGTACAAATTCACCGTGTATGGACGATGATGGTAAATGTACGAAGCACTTCCCGAAAAGATTCGTTGATTCCACAACTATTGATGACGAGGGTTATCCAGTATATAGGCGGAGGGATGATGGAAGGGTTGTTATGAAGAGTGGTGTTCCTTTGAGTAATGCATATGTAGTGCCCCATAATAGATATCTTCTTCTAAAGTATGGAGCGCACATAAATGTTGAGTGGTGCAACCAATCTCGGTCTATAAAGTATTTGTTCAAGTACATAAACAAAGGCCATGATCGTGTTACTGCTGGTTTTTACAAAGCAAGTCAAGATAATTCTTCTGGTAATACAGTTGATGAGATTAGTATGTACTACGATTGTAGATACATATCGCCTTGTGAAGCCGCTTGGAGGATCGTTGGATTTGAAATTCAATATCGATATCCACCTGTGGAACGATTGAGTTTCCATCTTGAGAATCAACAGTCAGTTGTCTATTCTGAAGGGGATCAGTTGGAGAATATTCTGGAGCGACAAAGTATCAGTCAAAGTATGTTTTTGGGATGGTTTGAAGCAAATAAGAAATATCCAGAGGCAAATAATCTGACTTATGCAGAGTTTCCACAAAAAATTGTCTGGAAGCAGAAGGATAGAGAATGGGTTAAAAGAGAAAAGGGTAAAGCGATAGGTAGGCTTCATTATGTTCCACCAGGATGTGGTGATCCTTACTACGCTAGGTGTCTTTTGAACATTGTCAAGGGTTGCAAATGTCATGCTGATATAAGAAAGGTTGGGAAGGTACAATCTGAGACCTATCGAGATGCTTGCTATGCTAGGGGGTTGCTAGAGGATGATAGGGAATACATAGATGCCATCGAGGAGGCCAGTCATTGGGCTTCTGCTCAGCACTTGAGGGTTTTGTTTGTTACGCTCCTCTTCTCTAACTCAATTGGCCGACCTGAACACGTGTGGGAACAATGTTGGATGCATCTATCAGATGATATTTTGTACAAACAACGTAAAATGAGGAATACTAATGGTATGATGTTATTTTTATTAAAAAAAATAATTTATTTTGTTTATTTATAAAAAATAAGTGTTTGGATGTTAATTTATGGCTTAATACAATATGTTTTATATAGATTTGACGTTGTCTGATGAAGAAATTAAAAATCTTACTCTTGTGGAGATTGAGAAAATGTTACGGAGTCGTGGGAAGAGTCTTTCTGATTACGATCCCATGTCAACAGCAGACTTATCGAATTTGGCGGCTTCTGGAAATCGGTTCGTTGCTGATGAACTCATGTATGATCGTGAAACTGTGGCTGCTGAACACACTAGATTTGTAGCTGAAATGATAGATGAACAACGAGTTGTGTATACCTCTGTTATGGATTCGGTGAGTTCTGGTGATGGTAAGGCGTTCTTTGTATATGGATATGGTGGTACTGGTAAGACTTTTATTTGGAGGACATTGTCGGCTGCTTTACGTTCTAGGGGTGAGATAGTTTTGAACGTTGCGTCAAGTGGCATAGCATCGCTACTACTGCCAGGTGGTAGGACAGCACATTCCCGATTTAAAATTCCATTGAATGTTCATGAGGATTCTTCGTCCAGCATAACCCTAGGAAGTCCTTTGGCTGAGATGATTGGTATGTCTAAACTAATTATTTGGGATGAAGCTCCAATGATGCACAAAAATTGTTTCGAAACTTTGGATAAGTTACTTCGTGACATAACAAAGAAAGAAGCTCCGTTTGGTGGAAAGAGTGTTGTTCTAGGTGGAGATTCCAAAAGGAACAAGACAGGATATAGTGTATGCAACAATTAATTCTTCCTATTTGTGGCCGCATTTCAAGGTGTTGAGGTTGACAAAGAATATGCGATTGCAAAATCTTCCTAATGATGCAAATGGTCATGAGCTAAGAGATTTTTCAGAATGGATTGCTGGTATTGGTGATGGGATTATTGGTGGACCTAATGATGGAGAAGTAGAGATTGACATCCCAGAAGACATTTTGTTGCAAAAAGGTGACAGTGCTATGGCAACTATTGTGAAAAGTACGTATCCGGATTTTGGGAAAGTAGGTGATGACACTTCATATTTACGTGGTAGGGCTATACTAGCCCCAACTCTTAATGTTGTTGATTCTATTAATGAGTATATGACATCCAAAAACAATTCTGAGGGTAGGACGTACTTGAGCTCGGATACACCCTGTAAATCTGATGCTAATGTTGATCTTTTGAATGATCTTCATATTCCTGAGTTTTTTAATTCTATCAAATGCTCTGGTGTGCCGAATCACGAGCTTAAGTTAAAAATTGGCACGCTTGTTATGTTGTTGAGAAACATAGATCATTCACAGGGGTTGTGCAATGGTACTCGATTGGTGATTACTAAACTTGGTGATCATGTAGTTGAGGGAAAGGTCATATCAGGTGATAATGTTGGTGTCACGGTTCTCATCCCTCGGTTGTCTGTGACTCCTTCCGACAAGAGAATGCCTTTTCGGTTTCAAAGGCAACAATATCCGTTTATCATTTCTTATGCAATGACTATAAACAAGAGTCAAGGGCAATCACTTAACCATGTTGGTCTATTCCTGAAGAAACCTATTTTCAGTCATGGTCAGTTGTATGTTGCAATCTCTCGCGTCACTAATCGAAACGGTTTGAAGATTTTAGTATGTGATGATGAAGATCCAGAAAGAAAGACTACTACAAATGTTGTTTATAAGGAAGTTTTTCAGAATTTGTAGTTGGAGTGTTTCTTTCTTTTTATGTATTGTATATTAATGTCTATATTGTAGATTATTTTTCTTAGTTTTCTTAGTATTTTTTTATTTTTTTTAGATATACATGTGTTATTATAAAATCTTCTTTAATTTATTTATAGTCATGTTGTATTTTTCTATGACCTTTATTGAATAATATACATGTTCATCAATTACTATAAAATACTTAAATAAAAAAATAAAAAATATCTTCCCGTGCATCGCACGGGTACGATACTAGTTAGGTAAGAAAAATGTGGTGTTGTGATTTATTCATGGTTGCACAAGGCGGAACATGGAGGCGGAGTGATTTGGGTCCGCCTAACGCTTAGACCGTCTAGACGGCGCCTAGAGAATTCCTTACTTTTTTAAAAAAAAAATTAATTTTTACATGTCTAATTTAAAGGTTTATACTTAAAGTAGGTCAAATTTTACTACGAAGGTTCATATAGTTAATTAATTATGTAAGATGGAATGAAAAAAGAGGTGACAGAGGAACTCGAATTGTGGGAAAGAGGGTTTTAACTTTTGTTTTATTTTTAGTGTCATTGGACTGAGGAGAGTGAGCATTTTATCTTTTTAATTTAATAAATGGCTTCACGTTAAAAAACGACGACGTTTTCAATAAAAAATAATATATATATAAAAAAAGACCGCCTAGGCCCAAAAACGCTTGTTGGAGGGGGGAGGGGGGAGGGGCGATTTGGGCGAAAGCGGAACGGATTAGCGGCGCCTAGCGCCTAGGCGGCCGCCTAGACCGCCTTTTGCATCCATGGATTTATTACAAATAAAATATGAATTTCTGTAATAGAGTTTAGTTATTTATAGATTTAGTGTAATAAATTACAATTATAAATAAAGTTGGGTCAATTTAGGTGAAAAATTAAATATAAAGTTCAAACTATTTTATGGGAAATATTAGGGATTAACTAAATATTCTTTTAGAAAATTCCTATCATTTTCAAACTACCTCCTAAATTTTAGAAAATTCTTGAATACAACTGAATTCTCCATAATTTCCTAATGACCGTATCAACCTTTTGGAGAACCCTAGAGATCTTAGAAGCCTCTATTTTAAATTTTATTAAATATTTATCAATATTATATAAAATAAGGTACTAAGACAATATTTCTTCTTTTGTAGGCTCCGAAGAGACAGAGACTAGGAAACTTGCATTTCACGAACATTCAACATACTAAGGTGGGTACCTTCCGCTCACTTATGAGTTTAATATCCGTACATTGTGATTGCCTAAGTTGAAATGTATTATGTGATTTACATGTGTAATGATATGTGCATAGTATGCTAAAGTTGCGCAGGCAAGGCCTGTTCTTTATTGACGGGTGTATCATGAACGTTTGAGCTATTGTTTAAATTCTATATGATATGTCTTGCTATGTGAACTCACATTCATGCCTTTGAACTTATGCAATCTCGAAGTTCCTCTCTGAGTATATTTGAAACATTCACCCTAAATATAAACATTTAAGATCAAAGAGTAACTGAACTGTAGCTGTGCAGGTAGGGATGTACACGAACCAAACTGTTCGCGAACTATTCGGGGCTCGACTCGAAAAAATATTCGTTCGGAATTGTTCGTTGGCCTAAATGAACCGAACTCGAGCTTAATATCGATCTCGAAATTTTTTTCGAGCCGAACTCGAGCCTATAGGTGTTTGGTTTGTAAGCTCGCGAACTGCGCTCGCGAGTAGGGCTCACGAACTGGGCTCGCGAACTAGGCTCGATAATATTCATGTATATTTTTTTATATATATAAAAAAATTAAATAATGCATAAAAATGGGTTCAATGGGAATCGAACCGAGCTTTTATCGAACCAAGCTCAAACTATTTGCGAGCTTAGAATTACACGCTTAACGAACTCGAGCTCGAACTATGTTCATTTATTACGTTATCAAGCTTTTGGCGAACCGAGCTCGAACTATTCGCGAACTTAGTAATTACAAAACGAATCGAATTCGAACAAATTTTATAAGCTCGAACGAACACAAGGCGAACTCGAACACAATAAAAACTTAAACGAGCCGAACTCGAGCCTTAGACTGTTCGGCTTGATTCGGCTCGTGTACATCCCTATGTGCAGGCTACTAGTTTGATGTTTTTAACTTGTAATATAACTTTTGAGTCCCTCTTGTAAATCAAATAAGGGATTCACGTGAGCTATTTGTCTGTGTGCAAATAGTGGTTTGTCTTTTATTATATGATTCGCATGTGAGCAAAATGTTGTTTTGTTATGGTTTTTAAAACTTTATGGATTTATAGGTAAAATATTTATATAAATTATGTTGTGTTGTGGATAGGTTGTTGCTCCAATTATACGTTGGTTTGTTTCTAACTATTATTAGGCTTGAGATTCCGCTGTCTTTTGCAATTCGTTATTTCATTTATGAAATTTTATAACTTCTCAAAATAAAATATTCAATTAAAAAAAGTGGGGCATCACAAGTACAATCACATGGCCATTATGATTAAACTAATAAATAAATTAAGAAAGCGTAAATAAGATAAATAAGAAGAAACTGCTTGCAATAAAAGAACTACATCAATCCATCTACTACACTATTATCAAGCCCTTGAGTTATAGAACGACTACTTCATAGAGAAAGTAATCGAATCAATACAATTGGAAATTATTGTTCTAAATACAAAAGAATAAAAACAGAAGGTAGGTCAGTAAAATAGTGGCCAAGAGGTGCTCCTTCGGATGTGTATAATTCAAGCTATGATTCTGTGACATTTCACCAACTGGAATGTTTCCGGTACAACTTTGACCTTCTTCAGGATTTCTGCTATTTTGGAGAAGAAATTGGAAAATATCATCAAAATAGAAGTTGTAGCTCTATCTTTCTCTTGGCTTCTACATTGAACGTTATGCTCATTCATATAATGACCCAATTTATGTAAAACTATTTTGAAGCAGTTTAAAAAGTCAAATAATCAATCAGTGAAAATTCTTCATTTTAATAGATAAATAATTCATAAATGGGACCGTTAAAAATATTTTGAGCATAAATAATTTCATAATAAATATACTAAATAACCATATTTTCTTTTCACACACCAATCATTTTATACAATCCAATTTCATAAACCTTAATTTGTAGCAGTGGAAAACAACTTAACATAATTAAACCCAATACATTGTTCTAGCATATTCATACAATAATTTCATATTGTCTTTAACCAAAAGACGATAATAGTGAATTATCTGTTGTAGTGGAACATATAATTAATTTAATAATAATTCATACACTTTCACTGCACCGTCCTCGCCTCCTCATCAGCTCCACAAGACAACCCTATAAATATTAATTGTGGAGGGTAAGTTACCACCAATCTCTTACAGTCTATATTAAAAATATACATTTGCAACATAAACACGAATAACAATTAATTTACAACATAACATATGTGTGCACAGGTTGCCCCGGATCACACCATCTTATAGGGGATTGATCAATCAAACTTATATAATGCAACTTAGGCCTTGCATTTCATAAGTAAATAATTACATCACATGAATAAGAAAAACACATATAATTAATATGACAAGGACCCCACTTGTAACGTGATGCGTGAATGCACTTCGAGGTTTCGTATGAATATGCTTATGCAGATTATGATCCTAACCTTTCGTGCCTCCATATCATCGTCACCATAATATGAATATAATCTATTATTCTTATGTTGGACTTAGAAATAAATAAATAGGATTTTTAGAGCTTGGACATGATTTTTGAAAAGGTTTGGAATTATTTTAAAAGAAAATAAAAGTTCTAATACTTTTATATATATATATATATATATATTCATGGGCATTGATTTCTCGGTTCACAGTGTTTGACTTTGATTTCAATATGGAAGGAGTGGTAAAACTTACCAAGACTCGAGTTAAATTTCAATAATAAGATAAGATGCTTTTTTGTGAATGCTATTGAAAAAGTCAAAAGCCAATCCTCCTTAATATAAAAGTAGAGCAGTCTGAGGACACGTGTCTACACAGGAATTTTTCGTGAAAATAAATTTAAATGAAAAATCTTAAAAAAAAAAGCGCCGGAAAACGAGTTGTCCATGAGTCTTTAGCGGAAAAATGGGTGAGAGAGTTCCTACAAACTAGGAGAGTTGGTTAAGTGTCAACCAAGATTTTCTTTTTTTTTTTTACGTTTTTTCTTTTCCCTTCAATATTTAGAAGTTTTATAAGTTTTCCTATCTCAACTCCCTTTTTTTATAAAAAGAATATCGAATTAATCTTCTTTTCACGATCTTTAATTTGACATCCATTATGCATATATATAATTGATATTTTAGTTTTCTAGTGTAAGTTACTTTTTTATGATTATTATGATATATTTAGATTTTAATTTTTTTTGTATATAAAATAAAAATGTCACATAATTTAAAAAATACTAATTTTTGGAAGGATAACTATTGTCTAATTTTTTAAAAAATATTACACTTCTTTACTTTAGTTTTGCATTTCTATAATAATTTTGGATTGTTTGAATCAATTTTTGAAACAAATTTGATAGAAAAATATTGTTAGGTTTACAATTTACGGTAGAAAGCTTTAAAGTGATTTGTTGATTGAATCAGTTTTGATTTTTTTTTTTTTTAAATTTTCGGTTAAAAGAAAATATATTAACTACAAATATAATAATCTTATTATTTTTTATTTAAGTACTTCACAAGAATATAGTTTAGTACCACCATGCTCAAGTAACTAATACTAGTAGGATCCAATGCTAATATTACTAAATTTGATAAATGTGACTTCCGAACTAATATTTATTAAAAGTATTTGACATTGTTTCGTCTGTATATGAATATGTAATAATTATATTAATATATTATTACAAATATTATAAATATATAATCATATTAGTGTCATGTTATATATTTTATATCAAACTTTAACGTTTTATACAGGTCATTTATAATATTTTATTCATTACTTATTTTGTCTTTATATTTTAATAATAATTTAATAAAAAAATAAATTATAGTCCGTGCATTGGACGGGTGAGAAACTATTGAATAAAAGAATGTAAAAGGAATGTAGCTTAAATTTGAATGACTAATTTATTTTTACTAATTTGATAAACATAAGTTACTTTGGAGAGCCACGCGGAAATGAATGATTCAAGCAAAAATATGTATTGCCAATTATTCAATTACAAAAATAAATGAATAGAGTATGCAATTACAACTCAGAGCAAGTGGTAAAGAGTTGACTAATACTCTACTTTCCATGTCACCAATAACTACAAAGAGTTTACTATCTCTTTGGTCAAAGCCTATTCTAGATCACCTTTTATAGCCACTACCCAAATCAAATAAAACAACATTCATCGTATATACGGACAAAAAGGAAAAACAAACAAAATATAATTTTACTACTCCATATATAAGAATATTAAAATAAATTCAACGCTTAAGGGTGTCTCAACCACTACAAATCACCACAAATTTCAATACCACTCTAATCATAAAACTAATCATTATTAGCAAACTCTTACACACATCACATCATATTTTAATATTAAAAATTATATCTTACATTATGACCCCTACCACGATAACTCAAACAAACATAATTTTTTTTACTCTTTCAACCATTAACTCCAGCCATTATTCTCAATCAACAATACCTCAATCACCCCATCCTCAACCAAACATGCACATAGTTCACGAGTAGTTGGTTCAAAACTTCAAATAGCGTCACAAGATTCGGTTAATTATGGATGATATAAAATCACCATGGTTTGTAGATTCTATGCGTTACTTTCAAAGAAAAAAGAATTTGATTTTATCCACGTCAAGAGAGTGTGTGTGATTTATATTCTTTAGGATTAATTGCAACGAGTCGGTGACAGATCTAGGATTTTAAAATTGGGGGTACGATGAATTATTTGAAAGTACATATCAATAAAGTGTTTTTTTATTTAATATGTAAACATATACAACTCAAAATTAAAATGAAAATATACTAGTAAATTATTTTAGTTTGTTGATACCATTATTTTTTAATGTATTAGTGGTAGGGATGAGGTTGGTGGGATTCGATGCCACTTTTCTGGATACTAAGTGCTCAAACAACGAAGCTATAAACGATTCCCTTAGAGTTTCAATGTTCTATTTGAAGGACATGTAGATAAATTGACAATGATCTTAATTTTAATTAACCAAGAAAATAAGATGACAATAAACTATAAAATTAATAAATATAATTAAAGATATGGGCCAAAAAATATAATTATGGTAAGTAATTTTATACAAATCGATTATTTAACTTAAACTAGCAATTGACTGTACTTTAGTGATGGTCATAATATATATATATATATATATGTGTGTTGCAAACCAGGTGCAATCATCACTCTCAACATTATATGAAAAGAAAATGTTGCTTAAAAAATCCTCATTTTCAGATTGAAACATACCGGTAACAAAATGGTTCTTCACTATCAGAATGAAACATCAAAAGAAAATGGAGTTGAGGTTTGAACACAGGTTGATTGAAGAAATAAGTATTCAAAACCACTACACCACATCTGTAACTACTTTTAAACATATACCTACTAAACATAATTATTTCAATTCGGGGGTACAACTGTACCCCCATGTTACCACATGGATCCGCCAAGGCAACGAGCTTATCAAAATATCTGCGTTTTTACAATAAATTATCATTTTTTTCTTGTACCGATATATATATAAATTATACGATTTTAATAAATAAATCACCAAACTCATTTTTTTACCTGATTTCTGCACGTAACTTGCTCATAAGAAAATTTTAAAGGGTTTTTCTCCACAAATCCAGATGCAAAATTCACTAAGTATGTACCAGAAAGAAAACCGACTCAATTGTATGGACAAAAAAACCTTAAAATTTTGTCACGTACATAAATTTGGTGAAAACTGACTAAAAAATTAATTTAGTGGTTATTTATCAAACTCGTATAATTTGTATATATCGGTGCCATTTGATGATTTATGTGTAAAGATGTTGATTGTTTGGTGGGGTTGCTGCAATTAACTCTATTCTTCAAGGGCATGTTTGTTTATTGATTGAGTGGGGCCTAGCAAATTCAGTTGTGCAAATCCTAAGACGTGTAAATCCAAATGTTGGGGAAAGTGTTTGTTTTAGGGTAGAATTTGTAAAAACTGCAATCACTAAACTGAAAAATTAATAAAAAGTACTCCTTCTGTTTCAAAATACATGACATTTTAGGAAGAAACGGAAGAATTAAGAATTAAATAACTTAAGAAATATATCCCTCAACTAATCTTATTTCTCTCACCTATTAATCATAAAATCACGTTCCAATAATTATACTCTATCACTCGCTCTCTGCTACGTTGTGCTATACTCCATACTTGCAGTTAATCTATTTCAGAATTTATCGGACAAGGTTCCATGGAGGCTCCTCCCTCGGTGGAAAAGGGTTCTGCAGAGGCTAAGTGGTATCGAATTTATGATCACACACGTTTTCAGGGACGGCAATCAACCGGCTAATGAGTTGTCCAAACTGCATCAAGACTTTACTTGATTTCAGTATCCGCCTACCCGCATTGCAGTTATTGCTTATAAGGATTTTTATTCGGAATTCCTTCGCTTTTGCTGATTTGTTTTATGCTGGTACTCTTTTTCCCTATCATGGTTTTCCCCCCACTAGGCTATGCCATGATTGGGTTTTAAAGAGGCCAGCTTAGGGATGAGTTACCATGTTGTGGTTTCCGTCATTAGTCTGCTCTTTTTCTAGGGGTAGGTAGTGCCCCATTTTGCCGTCTTCTTGTTTTTGTTTTGTACTTTGATTTCTTCTTCTTATTTTAGAATTGATTGGCTATACTCCTTCTCTCTTCGATACAGCAATATTCTCTTTCTCTCATTTTCTCACTTTTCTCACTCTCTCTCTGTTATGTTGCGCTATACTTCCTCACTCTCTCTCTGCTACATTGCTTCCTCAGTCTCTCTTTGCTACATTGCGCTATACTCCCTCTCTCTCTCTGATACAATAATATTCTCATTTTTCTCTTACGGATACGCGAGTACGATAGTACTCTCAACTCGTCATTAAATTTTAATTCTCCCTCCTTTATGCAATCTTCATCTCTCTTAAAAAATTCAAATTTAAAGGCAAAGAAAATTATCAAAAATATAAAATTTTAAAGGGTTAATTACCAAATAAATCACAACCTTTGGTCGGTTTTTCAATTGCAACATGCCTTTTCAAAGTTTTCAATGTTCGTCACATACTTTTTTGCCCTTTCATTTACAACATCGCCACCCGTCTCCGGCCGTGGGAAGCTGACCTGGCAGATGGGGCACGTGGTCTAGGCGCAAAACGACGTCGTTTATCTGCCATGTCAGAATCGGCCTCGACCGAGTCAGGTCAACTCGACCGAGGCAAAATCCCCCTCGACCGAGTTGGAGTCTCTGACCATTTTCTCGTTTTGCTCTTCATTTCTCCCTCGACCGAGTTGCTAAACAACTCGATCGAGTCAGACTTTCTAATGAGGTTTATCTGCCATGTCAGCTTCCCACGGCCGAAGACGGGTAGCGATGTTGTAAATGAAAGGGCAAAAAAGTATGTGACGAACATTGAAAACTTTGAAAAGGCATGTTGCAATTGAAAAACCGACCAAAGGTTGTGATTTATTTGGTAATTAACCCAATTTTAAATGATCTTCTATTATTTATATATAGAGATAAACTACGGATTATAAAAAATAAATACTCCATGGCTATCAATAGCTGAAATAAAATGGAAGACCAAGAAATAAGATGGAGTCCGGTAATTAAGAATGAAATATTGGGAAGATTTTTAGGGTGATAAAGATTTAATGAAATCAAATACTGGTAGGTTAAAAAATACTAAGAGATATTTTAATATAACGATAAGTAGAAAATTGGAAAAAATCGTAAAAAATATCTAAAATTATACTTAATTTAAAATATTATTAAAAAGCTAAAAGGTCACTTATTTTGAAACAAAGGGAGTATTAAAAAGTTGTTTTGTAATGAGTATATGGAGAGAGAGTAATGGAGAGAGAGAGAGAGAGAGAGGGGGAGGGGCCTCTGCAGTTGACTTCTTCCAGACTCTGCTCAGTGTGGAGGAGGGTGACTTGGGAGCTCCCATCGATGATTTCTTCCCGAGACTGCCCGAGGTCACTAGCTTTGACGCAATGTGTGATATGCCGACGGATGAGGAGATCAGAGCGGCTATGTTTGATATTGACCTAACGAGTGCCTCGGGACCGGATGGGTTCTCTTACCTATTCTTTCATAGATGTTGGGAGATTGTGGGACAGGATGTCAGGCTTGCAGTTAGGGATTTCTTCTCTGGCACCCCCATGCCCCGTGGTTTCACTGCGACTGTCATCACCCTGATCCCGAAGAAGTCCAACCCGTTTGCCTGGGCTGACTATCGTTCGATCAGCCTCTGCAATGTCACGAACAAGATCATCTCCAAGATCCTGAACTCCCGTTTGGCGCCCCTCCTCCCATCTCTTATCGTTGGAACCAGAGTGGTTTTGTTCAGGGGAGATTGATCTCGGACAATGTGCTTCTCGCCCAGGAGATGGTCCACGAGCTGAATTACAAGATCAAGGTGCCTAATCTTATGCTGAAGCTCGACATAGCTAAAGGTTATGATAGGGTCCAGTGGTCTTTCCTGAGATACGCTCGGATGAGGATGGGCTTCCCTCAGCATTGGATTGACTTTGTCAGGCACTCGGTGGAGAATTGCTGGTTCTCGGTCCTCGTGAATGGGAGCTTGACAGGTTTTTTCTGCTCGAGTCGGGGTCTCCGGCAGGGAGACCCGCTCTCTTCTGCTCTCTTTGTTTTGGCGGCTGACTATCTCTCCCGTGGGTTGAACGTCTTTGTTCGGGACAGGCCACGTATGGTGTACAAGGTCCTTGGCTCGGGCGACCCCCTGTCCTGTCTCACCTACGCTGATGATGTTGTGATATTCACTCATGCTAACCCGGAGGGATTATTTGAGTTGGATCTGTTTATTAGCCACTACTCCGCTGTCACAGGTCAGTTGATTAACCTGCAGAAGAGCAATTTCTTTCTCGGAGCCACCTATGAGGAGTCCTGGAAGGACCTTTTGACACACTTGACTGACTTTCAGCTCGAGCACCTTCCGGCCACTTATCTGGGCACCGCCCTGTACCGGGGCAATATGCGTAAGGCCCTTTTTCAGCCGATTCTTCAGCATCTTATGAGTAGCATTGCTGGGTGGTCCCATCGCCATTTGTCTCTGGGTGGCAGGCTCGCTCTGATTAAGAGCACTCTGAGCACCATCCCCCAGTACGTTCCCCAGGTTATGGCCCCGCCGAAGGGGGTGCTTCAGGCCATGAGTCAGATCATTGCTCGCTTCTTCTGGAGCCAAGATTACGCTGTTTGGAAGCGTCATTGGATCAGCTGGAGGAAGACTTGCCTCCCGACTGATGAGGGGGGCCTCGGTATCCGTGATTTTTCTGATCTGGTTGGGACTTTTGGTATGAAGATGTGGTGGCGTTTCAGGGAGGGCCGCTCCCTTTGGGCTCGGCACATGCGGGATAAGTATTGTTCGCGTGGACTTGTTGTCCTTACCCCTGCTTGTGTTAGGCCTCACGATAGTACTCAGTGGATCCGGCTGCGTAGGGTTGCTCCGCAGGCTCAACAGCAGATTTTTTGGGCTCCTGGTGATGGCTTGGTGAGTTTTTGGGATGACACTTGGTTCGGGCACCGTCCGCTTTCTGAGATTTATGCCGACGAGTTGGCCCCTTATGATGTTGAAGGGATCTGAGGGTTCAGGATCTTTGGTATGGCGGGGATTGGGAACTTTCTAGATTACAGTCTGACATTATTGACACTTATGACCTTCCCCAGCACCTTTTGAGTGATATTGCCCAGGTTCCAATCATGCGGGACAGTGGGGATCGCATGCGGTGGAGATGTTCTCCGCATGGAGATTTTACACTGACGTCTGCTTGGCAGTTGACTAGATAGAGATTACCCTGCAATCTTATCCTTGGTGCTATTTGGACGAACTTACTCTTTCCGAATATGTCTCTGTTTTTATGGCATTTTCTCTTCCTTCGCCTACCTACTGCTTCCTGGCAGACGGAGACTATATTGCATTTTTTTTTTCTAGGGTAGCGCGGTCCGGTCGGTGTGAGACTATTTTATGGCATGGTCTGGGGTGGAGGTGCCTCTGACCTTCGATCCCTTTCTCTTCCTTAGCTTCTTCCTACATATGACACCGGCGCACACTGAGAACGTAGTTTTCATTATTCCTTGTCTAATCCTTTGGTTCACCTGGACGAAAAGGAATAGTGCAAAGCATAGAGGTAGGGCTTTTTTGTCTTCTCACATTGTTTTGCAGGTAGAGCGACATCTGGCGTTGCTCCTCGCGAGCAACCGTCTACCCCCCGGGCCTGGACGGGTTGCACACCTGCAGCCCGTTTCCTCCACAACACCGCTGCCCCTCCGGCCCCCCTCAGACCCTCCATTTTGGTTCGGGAGAGAGCTCCCGACCCCTTTTGGGTCAAGCTCAACACCGACGGTTCCTTCCTCCACGACACGGCTTCGGCTGCTGCTGGGGGTCTGATCCGGGGCCCTTCTGGCGATTTGACTCGGGCTTTTCATCAGTCACTCCGAGCTTCCTCGAGTTTTGATGCAAAGCTTCAGGCATTGGCGATTGGACTCACCCTCCTTGACGACGATATCACCCACATCTGGATCGAGATGGATGCAGCGACGGTGGTCGCGCTCCTCACATCGGGCAAGCTTGGATCTTGGCAGGTCTCCCACTCACTTACATGGGTGCGGGATTTGCTGAGAGACAAGACTGGATTACCCACATCCACCGAGAGGGTAATCATCCGGCGGACCACCTCACTGAGCTTGGGCACCACACCGAGCCCCTCATTATGTACACTCTGACGACAACGTCTGCTTATCTCCTTTCATTGGTTCGTATGGATCTGTTGGGCTACCCCAGCTTCCGGACCCGTTCTTATTTTCTTTACTTATGTTGTTTGTCATTGTACTTTTGTTTTTGTTTTTGTTTATGTGGTTCCTGTGCCTTTTTGAGCCCCCTCCTATCTCCCTTTGTTTCTTCCTCTCTTTCCGACCGCCTTGAGTTGTCAGTTGGTCGGGTTGGGAGGAAACCCGTTATATTTCCTTTAGTTTGGGGTTTGGGCACTTTGGGCCTAACTTCCTCCTGATTTGGGATTCTGGGCACTTTTGGCCTAAATCATTGTACGTTTGATTGGATTTCATCACTATTTTTTGGTATGCACAGGTTGGGGACCGAGTCTCAATCCCCATCCTATACGGATGTTTGTTCTTAAAAAAAAAAAAAATCATAAACCCTGAACCGAACCCTAAACCCTAAACATTAAACACTAAACCTTCATAAATATTTAAATATGGAATGATTATTATTCAATAATTCAATACAATTATCACAATAATATAATGAGCTCAATCAATGAAACTAGTACTTGTAGCCTAAAGTCAAACCAAAACCGTTGTATCCTCTTGTCATCTTCATTTCCTTTTCTTTTTGCAAAAGTCAATCGTTTTATCTATTTATCTTGTTTGTTTTAAATACTTTTACTTCTATAATAATAATAATTTGTCTCAATTTCTTTTTTTTTTTTTTTTTTATCTCTCTCTCCGTCTTTTTATATATTTATTGGCAGCATCATATACGTGTGAGGTTTGGTTTAACTAAATAGGTAGTATTATAAATAAAGAAAAGGAAACAAAGGAACGTGCGAGAGATGTGGAGACCACAGGACGGTCACTCACAAGGGACAAAATAAAAACCTTTTCATGCCACAATCCGGCAGATAAAGGTATCCAGAATAAATCTAAAATTGGCTACTGTGTGAGGTTTGGTTTAACCAAAACGAGCAGTGTATTGTATGTATAGGAAGAGTTGACTCCTAGATTGGCGGCGCCGAAACCCGAATTCATTTTACGAACTTCTTACATACAATAGTTACTTGTTATCTACTTTATTTTATGTTTTCCATCATACTAGTATATAATATTAATATGTATACAAGTACGTTAAGCTCTTTTTTAAGCATTTACTTACGTAGTAATTCTATATATATGTAACATTATTAACACAACATAAGGTATTTATTGTGATCGTGCAACATATTAAAACTCCTCTAAACCGCATGTTTTTTATTCTTTTCTTTCAAATATGTTAGGTACTTCTGAAAAACATGTTAGGGAAGGTAAGAGCTAGGCTACTTATTGATGGATGAATTAATTTACTTCCAAAGGAAGTAGGATTTAATTTTACAAATCTTTGTTTTTATTTCGAAATGTTGTAACCCGAGTTCTACGTAGGAAAAAGTAAATTTTATTTTTTTATTAATGTATGTTAATGATGAACCCCTTTCAATATTCGGACACAAAGACCAAATCCACACGTGAAAATAACATATAGGATTCAGAATTTTGGGCAACACCATGAAGAAACAAAACAAATTAATAATGATGTTTTTTCCTTTGTGAGAGCTGTAAATAAAATTTTGTTGGCGTTATTTCCTTGTCCATGGGGCTATAAATCCTGAACATGTATTGGCTCCCTCCCAAACTTGGTCTGTCCCACTACCAAAGAACACACAACAACTTTAATCCCCACATGAAAGTTGCTGCTTCCATATTTCGATGTTTCCATCCCAAAGAAGAAGACCAACAAGAACAACTAGTAAGAGGTATGTATAACACATATCTTTATAAGACCTTATTTTGTTTTTGGTATGATTTATACGATAATTCTATCAGGACAGATGGTGAAGCGGTTCCAACCGCAGATTTTCGTGTTTTTTCTTACGATGACCTCAAATCTGCCACTCAGGGGTTCAACAACAAGATTGGAGAAGGAGGATTTGGTTCTGTTTACAAAGTACCTACTTGTTTATCTTCTTTTCTTCTTTTCTGTTAATGAATCAACTAATCCCGTTGGTCAACTATTGGAATCATAAATAGGGGCGGTTAATAGGTGACAGATTTATAGCAGTCAAAGTTCTATCCGTCGAACTGGAAACAATGCGTGGGGAGAGGGAGTTTATATCAGAAATATCAGCATTGTCTGATATTAAGCATCAAAATCTTGTTACCCTCAAAGGTTGCTGTGTAGACGGAGCTCAAAGACTTCTCGTCTACGATTACATGGAAAACAACAGTCTCAACCATTGCTTTCTTGGTAAATAACAACTTCTCTCTATCTCTCTAGAGCTAAGCAATTTAATAAGACGAAAACTCAACAGGGACGGAGCAGAACAGGGCGAAATTCACCTGGACACTAAGAAAACATGTTGCACTAGGCGTTGCCAGGGGACTATGTTATCTCCATGAAGAAGTCAGTCCTCACATTGTGCATCGCGATATCAAGGCCAGTAATATACTTCTTGATCGCGATTTCACACCCAAACTCGCAGATTTTGGCCTGGCTAAACTGTTCAATGACAACATTTCCCACATTACTACTCGTGTTGCTGGCACATTGTAAGAACCTACCTGTACTCCTTTTTTCAGAAGCTGTGAATTTGGTTAACTAATCTGTTTCTGTCTCAATGGCTACACAGAGGCTATTTATCGCCAGAATATGCCTACAGTGGTCATCTTACCCGGAAATCAGATGTCTACAGCTTCGGAGTACTACTTCTGGAAATTGTCACTGGCCGTCCAGTTGTTGACTATCATCTGCAATATGGAGAACAATATCTCGTACACAAGGTAGCTATTTTTTATGCACAAAAAATATTCAAGCCTTTGCGATTTTGATTGCCACTTCTTTTAGAACTGTCAATTTAGCCATTTGCATACTTCCTCTGTGAGAATTCATACTGAATTGAAATTTTATAAAAGAATAGGCGAAAATAGCAAGATTTCGCAGATGTCTGCATCTATTTCACATGAGAAAATGAGCATTTTCTTTTGGTTTAACCTGTGGCAGGCGTGGGAACTGTACAACGCCAAAAACCTTTTGGAGCTGGTGGATTCTGAATTAAAGGGAGACTTCTTGGAGGAAGAAGCCGTTCGGTTCCTGAAAATTGGACTGCTGTGTGTGCAAGAGATCACCAGACTGAGGCCTGCAATGTCTGCAGCCTTAAAAATGTTGAACAATGAGATTGATACACAAGATGTTGAGGTAACCCGGCCTGGGCTTGTTGCTGATCTAATGGAGGTCAAAATACGTCGCCGGCGTTCATTAAACTTCACCTCTTCCCCAGCATCTAGCAGTTCAGGTAGTTTCCAAGCAAGATAATGGGCCCACAGCTGATGTAGCCGCCAGCCCACTGTCAAATTAGGTAGGTGCCACAGGTACATTATTAGGTCTTTTTTTCAGTGAATTATGGAAGCATATAATTTATTGTATAGAAAGAGGATTTGAAGTAACATTTTTGCTTAATATAATAGAAAAATATTTGTTAGTATTTCGATAAAGATGATGTTAGAAGACAGGAACTGAGGCAGTACGAATATATACTGAATTGAAACTATCCATTAAAGGAGGTGAATAGGACATGATTATCACAAATTCAGATTCCCATTTTTGGCAATTGCAATCAAAGCACCCCGTCTAACAGCCATTGGCTCGAAGGCGACACGTAAAAGATCTGATAAGAGATGATGAGTCAGATCAAGTATCAGATTCATAATTGAAATACAGAAGGACAAAATAAACAAAAAAATAACTTCTCGTTCAAAAAACTTTTCAAGAATACAAATTAGATCTACGGAAATTCATGCTGTACAACTAGCCTCAAGATTTCTCAAGCAGATGCAATGATACAATGGGGGAAAAGGTTGAAACACGGGTATTCATATTTCATTTGTTCATGCCTAATTTGAATACAATCGAACTCCTAGGCCAGAAAACATAGGTATGAAGCAATGTACTCAATAAATGGCTCATAAGAAGCCTTGGATGCGCCTCCCTAACAATCTTCTCACCTCTATAACCTATAAAAATCAGTGTTATTTATTGCACATACAATGCTGTAAAATGTAACAGGGGAATGTGCAGATATGTTTATATGGAATTGAGAATGTGCAATAGCCTACCTACAGTAGTTCGTCATCCCAATCACTTTCCGCCAGAACGTGGCTTTTTGAGTTGACATAAACGTATAAAGCTAAATATGATAAAGTTTTGCTTCAGCGGAAACAATCACTTCTTGTTTCTTCTCTTTATCCACATCTACACTTAATTTGGAAGGCTGAATAGGACTCTCAGAGAGATTGAGGAACCATCTCAAAATCTCCTTTGAAATGATTATTTCATTTGGAAGCTCGTCCATGGGAGATGTTGGGGTTCTTGCCATGGCCAACACGATAAAATAAATACTTCTCTGAATAATGGAAAATTATTGATTAAGCATATACCTTATTCATATTCTTCAAAGAGCAGGTCACTGCAAGATGAGGATATGCTTCCGACCATGTCTTCGACTTCCTTGACTATATTTGTCTATCTCTGCATATATTTTGATTTCTGCACATGTGACAAACCAAAATACTACTACAACTTAACTTCAATAAGGTGGCTATGAACTGCCTTGACAAAATCTTAACCTGAATATAAAGCTCTAAAGCCAACACCAAAGTGGGTAATACAAGGACCACAATGTTATTCAATTGTTCCTACATCTCTCAGATGTCATGTAGCAATATGATTCAAATCATTCAACACAGAAATATTTATATAGAGTACAACTCTTTCTGCACATATATCTACATGCATGTGTCAACAGTAAATTAACACCGGATACATACTAAGATTCAGTGTGTGCTTCAATTGCGTTGACTATATGGTTCCAGTAATAACTTGAGAATCTCAATTTCAAGAAATTTTGTGTGTACTCATCTTGATAGACAACTACATGACTGACTTCTAAAGGAATCGCTCGAGTAACATACTAGACTATTATACTAAAGTACCTCTCTATTTTCTAGTTACTTAAAATGAAATATTCAAACAAAGAGAGGCTCATTTCTGAAGCTGCAGCAAAAGCTGATGTTTAATTTATTGTGCAACATGATTTACAAAAAGAAAAAGAAAAAACTCATAAGCAAATGTACAGTTGCAGGAGAGTTTATTACTCACAAACAAATGCTATCTTATGTTTTACCTTTAAACGAAAAAAATTATGCCAAAAAATTCATAAATTCAATCCAAAACTATAAAATCAATCCATCCTTGACTAACTGGTCCAAAAAATGCACCAAATCCGGCATGGATGCCCTTTCTTTAGGATCTTCTTTCAAAGCAAGCTCTGCTATTTCTGCAAGTTTTAGCAGAGGCTCGACGTTTCTAGGTAGGGCCACATACCGATCAATTATAGCTGCAGCCTTGCCCTGTCTAATTTGAGGCAAGGCCCATTCTACTATGTTCGGAGGCACACACTCCTCATCATTAGCTTTTCTGCCACTTAGAATCTCAAGAAGCACGATTCCAAATCCATATACATCCGTGCTCATATCTGCAGTAATGTCCCTCTGGTTCGCTGTGAGAAGCCCGAAATCCGAAATCCGGGCTCCCCAATCAGCGTCCAAGAGGATCTTCGAGCTCTTCACATCACGGTGCACAATTGGAGGTACAACCTCCTTATGCAGGTACTCGAGCCCTTTAGCAGCCTGCATCGCAATTTTCAGCCTTAGGCTCCAGTTCAAAGTCGATAGACCCCCATGTAAGTGATCATCAAGGGTCCCATGTGGCATGAACTCGTAAACCAAAAGCCTTTCCCCCATTTCTGCACAATAACCCAACAAATTCACAATATTAGCATGCCTAACATTGCAGAGGATCTCTAACTCCATTTCAAAGTCTCGGCTATTGGTGTGAATTATAGTAGCGGCATTAGCTCTCTTCACGGCCAATTGCCTACCATCTGGAAGCACTGCTTTGTAAACAAAACCATAGCTCCCTCGCCCAAGCTCGTTGAATTCCTTGAACCCGTTAGTTGCATCCTTTAGTTCTGAGAGTCGGAAAACTTGAGCTATACCCGGGCATGGGGCAACCGATGCTATAGGATGCTGATCAGTGTTTTCATCGGCTTCTATATCAGGACTCCTAATACAAGATAGACATTGTTTCTTCTTCCCTTCGTCAGTCCTTTTGACCATTACACGGGGAAAAAGACACCAAGCAATCAAGATTAGAACAAATCCTGAAACAGAAGAGCCGATTATAAGGAATAGCTGACGTAGTTGATCCCAGCGCTTCTCCTTCGTCTCAGGTAATGAATGCAGGCCGCAAACATCCTCACAAGAACTGTTCTGGCAAAGAGAGCACGGTGTGCACACCCTGTCTGCATGTAAAGTACATACACTAGAAGGGAAGAAACCTTCCGAACAATTTAGACCACAAGGCGAACAGATCTGAAGATCTTTCCTAACACATAAACTTGTCAAATCGGGCTCGTTTAAAAGGCTTGCGTTGAATGCAAACATCCCTTCCCCACAAGAGCCAGCTGTACATAGTCCTGGACTGCACAACTGCAATGGCGGATCGTAGTCTCTTTCAGATGATTCATTAGCAAACCAACAATCAAGAACTAAATCACCCTCCCTAATACCACAAGTGAGCAAGTTGGATGAAGCAATTGCGAGAAAACCGGGACCCTTTGGGATCAAAGAGGCGTTGAAGTTCCCCCAACATTCTATGCCATGAGTGTCCTCTCTGATCCCACAGTAATGTTGGGCACTTGCTGAAAGTGACACAAATCTAATCCCGTACGGAGGAGTGCCGAATGAATTGTGATTACCCCAACATTTGACCTCACCGGACATCTGTGATACGCCACAGATCGAGTCTACACCTGAAGCTAAGGCCACGAAATTCTCCGATGCATCAGAAACCCCGAGATTGCCGGAGTTTGGGCCCCAGCACGCAATCCCTCCATCTCTGATAACACCACAGCTAAAGCCATCGCCGGAGACAAGTTTTCTGAACACAAGTATGCTAGCATTCTGATCGTAAAACCGGCCACTCTGTCTTGAGCTTGAACTGGTATTGGGCACTCTAACAATATCCCAACAATCAACAGTACCAGAATCCGTTTCTGCATAGTATGATCCTCGTATGGCACAAACATGGTCCTTACCAGCGGCGAGGTGAGAATAAGCATTGGACTGGAATATTGCAGGGACAAGATCAGAAGTTTTTGAGAGCCCCATTGAATCCCAACACAATGCCTGCGAGGTGTCCGACAAAATACCGCAGAGAAAGCCCTCCCCACCAGAGAGCGCGGCCATGGGCGGCAAGACAGTAGAGTAACGCGATGAACTCGAGGCAGTAGAAGAGCTATTATTGGCGTCCCAGCAAATGACAGCCTGCTTGCCACTGGCATCAATGGCGCAGAAGAGGCCGTAATCTCCAAAGGAGGCGGAGATGGGGGCCATGGATCCGAAGCCATATGCGGAATCGGCGAGAATGAGCAGTAAAAAGAGTGGGAAGAGATGCAAGGAGGCATTGGGGGAGAAGAAATTGAAAGAAATTTTCATGGGTGTGATAGTGGAAAGTAGTAGAGAGTAGAGAGGATGGTACAAAGGACATGGAGAGAGGAAACTGGAAAGAGTGAAAGAGGAGAGTGATGAGGCTGGAGTTGTTGTGGAGCTGACGGGAGAGAACGTGGGTGCTGCGGCTGTTTGTTGCCAATGCCATTTTTACAGTTTTCGCGGCGCGGACCGTTGCAAACTACTTTAGCGGTAATATCTCTCAAAATCTCATTGAATTGCCCCTTGTTACTGCTTTTCTCATCTCGTCTCTTTCAAAAAATGCTTCATTCATTTTCTTCCTTTTTTAGTAAACTCAAAATGGTGGATATTTACTCCCCACCTCCCAAAATAATTGTCATTCTAATTAACCAATTTTGTCCCAGAATAACTATTATTTTAGAAATTCAAAGCTTAATTTAGACTAATCTTCCAATATTACCCATATTATAAATGAGTCTTTGAAAATTGAAAATGATTGTTAATATCATAGAGAAAGACACAACTTTTAAAAGAGAGACAACATAATAGTTAAACTTAAATATAAATCATTTAATAAAGTTTCCTTAATATGTGTGAAAATTGCTAAAATGATAATTATTTGGGATGGGGATTAGTTTGTAGTTGTGTTTGTTTATGAGTGGGGTGTTGAGTTGCTCTTGACCAAAGTAAATAAGGTTGAGGAAGCAAGTTAAAGATAAAAAATGATATTTGGTGATGTTGAAGATTTATTTATAATATTAAATTAAAAAAATATGCAATATATGTAAGAGCTAACTAGAAGATTATGGTTGATGATTAGAAAAAAAGCATTAAAACTTTGATTAAATGATGATGTATTTTATTATGGTTCAATGGGTTGGCGTCAATATATTAACAAAATGCAGGTTGATTGGGGTTTAATATCTAACTATCAAAAAAAGATGTAGAGGAATATCAAATTTACTAAACAAATTTTAAAAAATATCTCATAAATCAATATTTGACAAGTAAATTTTAAACTATTTAATAAAAAAAAGAAAAAAATAATTTATTCAAAAATAAAATCTGAAAATTATTCGATTAATTTAAAATTTCTTAAAAACCCTGAAGTTATTTAAATCAAATACCAAAAAAAAAAAAAAAAGAAGTACATAACACATTTATCTTTAAAAATATAAAAAGCTTCGCCAAATTGCATCACTTTTAATTTTTAAATTATAAAAATAATCTTTATGTTGTTAATTTCATGACTTTCTTAAAATTTGATTTGTTAATATTTATATTTATTAAATAATTTTCGGGCTTACTTTAATTATTTTGATGTTTAGAAGGCGTTGTTTGAATTATCAGTTAATTTTTTGGTCCATTGAAAGTTCAAGTGTACACTCGAATAAAAGAATAGTTTGAAGACTAATCTGTACCTTTTTCCTTTACAGTTTCTCTCAATACAACGAATTTAGCAGATTGAATCTAATGTTTTATTTTGTTGACATGTATGCAATACATTTAACTGAGAGTAAAAGAAATGAAATTTGATTAATATATTTTAATTCCCATTAGTAAAAATGAGATAATATGTATCACTAATTACATCACGGTGATAGTAATAACATAGGGTCCGTTCGCTTAAGATTGGGGAGTGCTGTGCCAAATTTGACGGAGAGAGTTAATGAATATGATTTATTAAAATTCGATTCTCTAAATCTACTGAGTTAAGTGTTAAGCAAACAGAGCCATAGTTTTAGTTAAAGACGATGTATATTTAAATGGAAGCATAAGTAAGTATTGAGCATAGGACTAAGTAGTTTAATGCATGAATGATGTCAGGGTTGTGGCATTAATTGAAGTGGGCTACCCTACTTGCTTACGGGACCAAACTTCCTCTCTTAATTATTATTATTACTCCGCTGCTCTAAAAAAGATGCCTTCCTTATCTATTTCACATACATAACAAATTCTTGCATCACTATTATACCCTTTTTATGTATTTCAATAAAATAATGGTAATTCCAATAAATTACTCACCTGTTTTTTAGAATGGAATACTATCTTTTTTAGATATACCGCAAAAAAAGAAAAGAGGACTATTTTTTTAAACCGAGTATTATACTTTCAGATTCTTTATGGATTAACTACTCCTCCTTCCGTTTCGTTTTCAAATGTTGTTTTAAAATCTTACTTCAAATTGATTTTCCCTACTCCAATCTGACAAAAAAATTATGGACCTTCCAAGAAAGAGAGATGTAAAAATCAGGATCACAAGATTACTTAAGGTTGTATTTATCATTTTTCTTGTAGTATTTATTAGTTTTTCTTTTTTTAAATTGAGATTCTCATTAATTAATATAAATCGTTCAGTACAAGAATCTCAATTCAATCAGAAAAATAGGAGCTATCCAAACAATAATGACCTGAAGAAAAAGAAAAAACGAGCAAAGTTGGCTCTACAAGACATATGCCCTATGCTAAAAAACTATCAGATAATATCAAATAAATGCTAATATTACCCGCAAAAAGACCTATGGAACTAAGTTATGTTTCTTGCCTCTTGGCCGTGCCTGAATGCACAATGAGCAAAGGATTTGGATGACGGATTCAGGTAGAAGTGAACTTGACGATCGGAGCAAAAAATCGACGGAGAAAGACCAATAAAGACCTTAAAAAAATATACATAGACGCAGCAACATCTCACACTAAAACCCCATGGAAGAGGTGTGGTTGATCTTACATTATTTAGGGAACTAAAAAGAAAAAAAAAACAAAATAAAAATTAAAGATAAAACCTTCCACCATCCTTCCATAAAGGAAGATGAGGGAAGAAGGAGGCGGCTAAATTTTTTGACCAGAGAAGCTCTAGCAAAGGCTAGGGTTTTTCGATAATGTATTTATTAAGCTTTTAAAAACACTTTTTTTTTTTTTCTAGGTTTCTAAAAACACTTGAAAATGTGTTCTAAACATAATAGAGAATGTACAATTTAAAAGAGAGCATGATGGTTGATATATAAATATGGGGTTTACACATACATAATTTACACGCAGCATAAATGTTGGTATAACCGTAACTCCGTATGTAATAAATATTGGCTAATCCTCTTATATCGAAGTGCGTAGTGTTCAAGTGTAAAATCTATCATGCATTTAGAAAGAATACGGTAACGTAATGGCTAATCGTTTTTAATTTTCACACACTTCTAAAAGTAGACAAAAATTTGTGTGAGACCGTCACACCGTGTGACGCGAAAAAACTATCAGTTTTTATAGTAAAAGTATTACTTTTTTAAATAAAACAAATATTATCTTTTCATATAAAAATATATTTCATTACACGTAAAATCGTCACATACAAAATTTAGATTCTCGGCTTGGGTAGGGTAGAATAAATTGTAAATATGTGGTGAAAATTATCCTAGGTACATTTTAAGGTGGTGCAGTGCAAATGATGGGGATTGTGGGGGCACATGCCAATTTACTGGTTGGGGGTTCTTGCACCTGCCTCACCTATCCTTTAGAGCAGTTGAATTTGAATGTGTACTCTTCTTGGCTACACTTCCTTTCCATGTTTGTCCCAAGTTCTCATAAAAATAACTAACTTCTATTCAATCATCATTTTGCTACGCTATTGTAAACCTATAGACTTTCTTTGTTGCCTTGTTTCAGGGTTTCTTTATTCTTTTCTTTAGATGATAAAATTATAATTATATTGTTGAAATTAACAAGTACTGATTTATAAAAAGAAATAGTCAAAATTATACAAAGAAATACGAAAGTCAAGTACAATACTACTAGATTCAAACATATGCATATCTAAACTAAGTAAACCATACTCCTTAAAAAAGAAAAACACTAAGTAAATCATACAATTCGCTATTGCGCTAGACAAATATTATACCAAAATTTTTAATTGGATTTGTCATTAATTTTCTAGTGAAAGTCCCAAGAGATGAGCAAATTAATGTTGAAAAACTCAATTATGACTGAATCTCCAAACTAGACACTACGAAAAATGGATCTCTCGTTATTTTTGGGACAAATACTTCTAGTTATTAAGGGGAGACGAGAACAAGCATAAAACTATTAGATTTAAACATATACATGTCTAAACCCAGTATATCATACAATTCGTTGTTGTGCTGGAAAAATCGCTTCCAAAATTCATTAATCTTTTGGTGAAAGCCCTAAGAGATAAGCAAAACAATATTGAAAAGCTCACTGATGACTGAATCTTCAAACTAAAAACCACGAATGGATCTCTCGTTATGACTAATACTCCCAATTATTAAAGGAAGACGAAAACAAGCACAAAACTATTACATCTAAACCTATACAGATCTAAACCCAGTAATCATAAAATTCGTTATTGCGCACGAAAAATTGCATTCTAAAATTTCTGATCTTGGATTTGTCGCTAATCTTCTGTTGAAAGTATCAAAAGATGAGCAAATTAATGTTGAAAAACTCAATCATGACTGAATCTTCAAACTAGACACCACTAAAATGGATCTATAGTTATTTCGGGGACTAATACTCCCAGTTATTAAAGGGAGATGAAAACAAGCACAAAACTACTAGATCTGAACGTATATAGATCCAGACCTAGTAAATCATACAATTCGCCATGGAGCTGGACAAATCGTGAACCAAATAGTTTAATGCCAAATTCATCATCAAT
The DNA here is from genome assembly GCA_958295605.1 of Ajuga chamaepitys. NCBI lineage: Eukaryota > Viridiplantae > Streptophyta > Magnoliopsida > Lamiales > Lamiaceae > Ajuga > Ajuga chamaepitys. Next base: position 38,363,715 of record OY282505.1, read on the forward strand.
CTTCTGGTAAAAGCCCCATGAGACAAATCAATATTGAAAAGCTCATTAATGACTGAATCTTCAAACTGGAGACTACGAAAATGGATTTTTTGTTGTTTTGGGGACTAATACTCTCACTTATTAAGGGAAGATGAAAACTCTTACAGAGAGAGACTGAAAAATTATTTCCACGGCTAAATTTAGGATTGAACATAGATTTTTTTAGGGAGGTGCTATTTTCACGGTTTCTTTACTTGATATAAGTAAATCGAATATACTACATAATTTATTCCAATCCGATGTTCATTTTAAGTCAATACTCATTATAATACTTGAAGCACATCACTGTACTAATTAATTAACGGACAGGTAATCCTAAATACAACCACGTTTCTTCTTTTTACAGCCATTTTATTAAATAAAATATAAAAACCATCTAAATTATCCGTAGTATCACAAACCACGCGCAACTTATATTCTTTTCTTTCTTGATATAAATCAATTTTATTAAATTGTTGTTGGGTTGTACCATTTATTTTACTTGCAACATTTTGCAGCAATAACCATTGTATGTATTGTTTTATTTTGGTTCTACATAATTGATATAGAGTTTGATCAAAAGATATTTATTAATCAAAACTCAATTGAGTTATATATAAGGAGAATTAGAACTCTAAGCTAGAGATATACATTGTGGGATACAACTTAATACAATAAAATAACAACATTCTAACACCCCTCAAGATGACGGGCGGTTAACAACGCCAATCTTGGACATAAGCAGAGATAGTCGATGGCGAGATAGTGGCTTGGTTAAGGCATCGGCCAGTTGTTCCGAGAAAAAAACATGAGCAACACAAAGAAGATTAGTCTTAACCAAGTCACGAACAAAATAAAAGTCAATGGCAATGTGCTTCATACGAGAGTGAAACACCGGGTTGGAGCAAAGATATGTAGCACCAATGTTGTCACAATACAGAACTGGTGAGGAAGAAGAGAGAACTATACCCATTTCAGAGAGGATAGACCGAGTCCATTGCAACTCAATAGCAGCAACAATAGCCCTGTATTCAGCTTTAGTAGAGGAACGAGCAATATTTTTTTGTTTGCAGGAGCTCCACAAGATCGGATTTGAACCAAGAAAGATAATGAAAGCCCCGATAGAAGTATTATCATCACAGTTGTTAGCCCAGTCCTCATCGCTGAAACTGTGAAGATTAAGAGGGTTATTTCGACGGAGATGAAGTGCATAATGTCGAGTGCCATTAAGGCAACGAAGAAGACGTTTGACAACACCCAAATGAACCTCAGTTGGAGCATGCATGAACTGAGAAAATTTATTAATAGCAAAGGCAATATCAGGGCATCTGAGAAGAAGGTATTGAAGGCTTCCAAGAACTTGACGGTAGGACGAGGCATCATAAGGACTACTACCATCATGAAGGGAAAATTTGACACCTGAGGCGAGAGGAGTTTGAACCAATTTAGAGGCAAGCATGTTACAGCGTGCCAAAATGTCCGTAACATACTTGTGTTGAGACAGAAACAGGAGGACGAGGTGTGAAGGACTTCAATTCCAAGAAAGTAAGTCAAGTCACCGAGATCCTTCACAGAAAATTGAGCAGCCAAATGCGAACAATATGAGACAGAAACCCATCATCACTGCCTGTGAGAATGAGATCATCAACATAGACCAAGAAGTAAGCAGTGATACCAAGTTTGTTATAAACAAATAATGACTCATCAAATTTTTCGTGCAAATAAACCCAACTGAGAGTAAGAAGGTACGAAGAGCATTGTACCAGGTGTGAGGGGCTTGTTTGAAGCCATATATAGACTTGCAGAGCTTGCAGACAAATTGAGGATGATTCGAATCCACAAAACTAGGCCGGCTGAGCCATGTAGACTTCATCCGAAAGAGAGCCATGGAGAAAGGCATTGTTAACATCAAACTACCGGAGTGGGCAATTACGAGAGATGATAATGCTAAGAACAATGCGAACAGTAGCAGGCTTAACAATAGGATGAAAAGTTTTAAACAAATCAAGACCAGGACGCTGATAAAAGCCTTTAGCAACCAAACAAGCTTTGAATTTTTCCATAGAGTCATTAGGCTTACATTTGACACGAAAGACCCACTTGCAACCAACAAGATATTGGGTTGGAGAAGGGGGAACCAAGTCCCAGGTACCATTGCGCAAGAGGGCCGTGAATTCCGTTGACATGGCAGCTCGCCAACACGGATCCGAGAGAGCCTATGTAACAGTTGTTGGTTCTATATTAGAAGGAAGAGAGGAGGTAAAGCAATACTTCGGGTTTGGTTTGCTAATATTATTGCAGAACTGGGTGACCATAGGATGTTGCAAAGCAGTAGATAGCGACGGCAAAGGCGGTGAAGGATCTTTTTGGGGGAGTGCAGCAGACAGGATCGACACAGAGGTTGATAGTGGTGGTGGAGGTGTAGTATCGGTGATTTCAGGCTCAAGGGAAGAGGGAGTGTGTGAGAGAGGCACGGAAAAGGAAAAGACAATTTTTATAAATTCAATGTGTCGGGAAGTGTATATTTTATATGTAGATGGATCGAGACAAAGATACACACTTTGAGTGGGAAAATAACCAAGAAAGATGCAGGGATGCGAACGATGGTTAAGTTTGTGATACGTGTACGGACGCAACCATGGGAAGCACTTGCAACCGAAAACACACAACTTGGATATATTGGGGGACACGTTGAAATTTTTTTCATAGGAGGATATCATCTTAAGGTCAACTTTGGGAAGGCGATTTATAAGATAAGTGGTAGCGGAGATAGCGTAAGGCCAGTAGTGAAGTGGCATAGAGGCTTGATGAAGTAGAGCAAGACCAGTATCAACAATGTGATGATGACGTCTTCCAGACGCACCATTATGTTCCGGGGTGTGAGGTGGAGTAGTAAGATGTGTAATGCCATGTGTAACTAAAAAGGGACGTAGAGCAAGAGATTCTCCCCCATTATCATAGTAAAGAGTGATGATTTTAGTTTTGAGAAAATTTTCAACTAATGCTTTGTAGGCAATGAAAGTTAGGAAGAACATCATATTTTCTTTTCAATGGATATATTTCATGAAATGATCAACAAATATGATATAATATTTATAGCCATCACTAAATAACACGGGAGAAGTCCATACATCAGAAAAAATTAACTGGAGAGGCATATCCGCAGTTAAAGAAGATTCAGTAAATGGAAGTTTGTGACTTTTGATACTCTTACAAGAATCACAACTAAAATCACTAGACTTATGCATGGACAAATTATTGCTGTAAAGTGCAAAATTTAAAATTTTCGGGGAGGGATGACCAAGGCGAGCATGCTAGATAGAAGTGGTGCATCTAACTGACAAGAGAGCAGATGGTGATGATTTGATGCAAATAGTGGTTGACCAGACATAAAGCCCATTAATTCGATGTCTCCGAAGGAGAATGCCCCCGTACGACAATCCTTCACCTGAAAATCAGAAGTGAAAAATAATAACCACATCATTATTTTGCTGACATAACTGAGAGACGGATAGCAAATTCTTGGATATGGAGGGCATAAACAAGGTATACGAGAAAATAAGCGAATTAAATCCAGAGAAGCACAAGCTGCCAATTTGAGAGATATTAAGTTTGTCACCGTCACCCAAGATAACACCATAAGTTTCGTCATACAGGGCATGAAGAGACATGTTGGAAACGTCAGAAGTTATATGATGGGAGGCGACATAATCCAAAATCCAACTGTTGGAGGATGGAGTGGAGACAACAACATGGGCAGATGGAGTCGTATAGGCCGGTGAAGCAGCTGACCGACCGGAGTTGTTTGCAAAGGAGAGAGCTTGAATATTGGGACAATGGCGGGCGGAGTGCCCATGGATATCGTAGTACTGGCAGTGACCTTGATAGCCAGGGCAAGCGGTGGTGTGGGGCTACCCTTACGAAGGCAGAAACCGAGAGGAAGGAGCAGATTGCTGTGGTTTGGCGGTCGGGGTTGTGAAGACTTACCAGCATGCGAGGATGAGCGACGCTGATTGTTGTTCACAGCAAAGGTTGTAGCCAGCTGAGGAGAAGAGACAGTGACACGAGCAACCAATTGAGATTCAGTACTGAGGAGTTTCTCATGAAGCTTGTCAAAGGAGATCGAGGAGTCACAAGCCTGAATGGCATTACCCAATTCCTTATAGGACTCGTCGAGGCCATTGAGAACCTTCAGACCAGATCCTCCGGGTCTGTAATAACGCCAAGTAGAGATAGTTCATCAACCACACCCTTGATGTCAAGCATGAACTCGGCAAGAGTGCGGGAGCCTTTAGTGGGATTATGGATTTTATTCTTAAGAGCAAGAATTGGACCCTTGGAGGACTTGCCATGAATCGATGGAAGAGTGGTCCATGCATCAGATGATGTTTTTGGCAGAGGTAATGAATGGTATGAGAGTCGGTGTAATGGATTCGATAAGGGTACTGAGAAGAAATTGATCATGGCGGACCCAATACATATGCATAGGATTGGGAAAGGGGTTGGCAACAGGCATAATGGTTGACGGAGGATAAGAAAATGAACCATCAATGAACCTGAAGAGATCGTAGCCCGATAGGAGGGTAGGTTTCAGCGGAGCCTATGATGCAGTATTAAACGCCACAAGCGAAGGCACCGAGTCACCATCAGGGACTTGGACGGTGGTGGTCGAATCAAAATTGGTGATGGTGGAGGACAATGAGGTTGACATGAGCTCAGACGTAGCAAGAAGGTGATGGCAGGAAGGACGTGATTGCAACGGCGTGAGGCCAACGACTGCAAGTTTGAGCGCGAGGCAGGTGAGAAAAAAAAAATAGGATTAATGAAGAATATGGAGGAGGAGCTGAAAAAGATTTCAAGATCGAGAGATTTGTAGGTGTTAGTCAATTATGCTCTGGTTCCTATATAGAGTTTGATCAAAAGATATTTATTCATCTAAACTCAATTGAGTAATATACAAGGAGTTTTAACTCTAGGCTAGAGATATACAATGTGGCATATAACTTAATACATCAGAATAACAACACTCTAATAATTGAATAATACACCATTTCTTTAGATAAATATATATATATATATATATATTCTTCATTTTTTATGATGGATCAAATTTAATTAATTATTTTTCTTTTTCAAGATTGTCATTTGGAATTGTAATGCGGTCCCAGAATGCGCAAATGTGATTTCTTTTTCTTTTCTTGAGTTCAATCAAAGAAGAAGAAGCAAATGTGGAATCAGATAAAGATTAAAGAAAATAAAATTTGAGGATAAAATGTCGACTTTAAAATGAAAAGAAAATGTGGGATCCTAAATTTGTGATATTGGAACTAAGTGGGCTTGTGAAGAAAGAAATGTGGTTTTAAATTATAAGGTCAAAACTGAAAATCTTTCCTTTTTATTTTGTTTAAATATGGTGATTGTTAAGAGTAAAAATGTGGATGTATTTAAAATTATCCTCAGTTATTTATTACTCCCTCCATCTCAAATGAATTTGTCCGCTTTTCTTTTCCGTCCATCATAAAACAATTTGCACACCCAAAAAGAAAAAGGAATTTATCTTACAATCTCCACCCTCAAAATCTACACCCTTAATTCATTTTTGAAAAGTCAACTGAAATAACAAAAAACATATTTTCTTAATATGCGTAAACTTTTAGTAACGCAAGTTCATTCGGGATGGGGGTAGTACATTTTATTTTTTTTGTTGCTTTGAATTTTTCAACAAGAGATTTAAAATAGCTTGAAGAAAGTAGATAGTTGAGATTTGTACTACTCGGATACTTTATTTCAAATTGTTAGTAAAAGGTTTGTTTAAATTCTGTATAATGAAGATATCACACACGCACGTACATGCATACTTTAATGTTTGGTCAAAATTTAAAACTGGAACTCTATAAGTGAAATTTATTATCAAACTACTCAATTTGAGTAGTGTTTATCTCGATTAAAGCTTGACAAATTCAAATAAGCCCAAAATAATATTAAATTCGATACTATTTCAAATAAGTTTCAATAATATTTACTTCTCGATCGACTTAATTTATATGGAAATCATCTCAAACTGCTCACTAGTTTAGCATTTAACCCCATTTTTTAGCTCCGATAATGCACCAGTTGTTGCAGGTATTTTTCTTTTTTCAAGAACCACGACTGGTGCAGCCAAGGTTCTGCTACTTATTTTCTCTCTCTCTATTTTTTTTTTTTTTTTTGCTTTTATATTTCTTTAAGTATTATGTATTGTATTCATTTTGTATCATCAAAATTAAGGTTATAATTATAACTGAAAAAATATAATTTCAACAATAAGAAGAGAAAATAACTATATAATTTAAATTACTACGCATAGTATTATAAATATAAAATAAAATTACCAAACAATCTGAAATATAAAATTACAACGATATGAAATATATGAATAATAACTAGATAAAATTATTCCAACATAATTAAACATGAAGTTTACTATTATATATGTCATTTGTACTATTAATATGAACTTTAATTTAGTTTCGTATTAATCTTATTTAGTTTGACATATTTTTTTAAAACCTTGATTAATATTAAAAATATAAACTAAAAACATTAATATTAAAAATTTAAATGAAGTGATTTTATATGTATTGTGATTGTGATTTATAATATAAAGTAATAAAAATAAAATGATAATAAGTGAATTATAAAAGATATCTTTTGTAGTGCTTAAAGTCGTGCCAATTATTAAAGAAGAATTAAATTAGTGTAGATTATGCATTAGAGTTATGCAAACCGATGGAGATGGCCTTTAGTGGCCACTATCATTATTATTTCTGCAAAATAATACCCTCCTTTTCGCAGAAGTTTGCACGTTTCACCGGATATGTATATTAAAAAAATTATTTTTTTTTATTTTTTGGTTGATATTTTTAATAGTAGAGATTGGGGGTTGAGATTTTAAAGTTGAAAATTGTGAGAATTTTTTTTTTTAAAAAATATATAAATTGTTGTAGGACGTATCAGAAAAAAAAAATGTTCAAGAGGCAGTAGTGCTTAATTTGATAGCGAAAGGTCTAATTAATTGATATAACATGTGGGAATGTGTTAAAATGGATGGTCAAAATGGGTGTAGATATCCTGTGGTATGGATGCATGATGTATGTAGAGGCGGCGAATATACATGCATGCATGCATATAACAAAAGCAGTAAGACAATTATGAATGTAATGTTGTAAATGCCTGACTTTGTAATCCATGAAGCATGTGAGGTATCGATGTATATGGTGATTCGGTATGGCCCATAACATTACTGAACCGTCACATCTCTGCCCAATGAAAAGGTTCAGTGTATGAAGCTATATTATATCCACAGCTTCATCTAATTTGGAGTATCATCACTATTATTGCTTAAAACAAATTAATGTGAACTAGAAAGCATATATTGTTAATCAAACATTAACATTCTCCTCTACCTACCTAATCAGATTGAAACCAGATTTATAAAGTCATTGCGTAATCAAGACGTCGATAAACTTAACAAGTGTTCATTAAGTGTCTTTCGCAACAAGTTAGAGTGTTGATCGCTTCTAGAAAACATATCTTGTCATCGAACTTACGGAATAAAGCACATTGGTATATTCTTAATAATTGTAAAGAAGTGGAGAGATATAGGAAGTATGTGACTCTGACCTCTTTAATTCTCTATTTCTATTATCTTGTATTTTTAATTTATTCACATCTTTTATGTAGTGAGCACTTTGAAATACTCTCCACAAGAGTTGCTTCAAATTCCATTATTCAGGCGCAAGAGAAGGAATTTTCAGTTTAGTTTCGAGAGAAAATGATTAAATTAAAATCTGTAAATAATTCCGAGGCAACAAATGAGCTATATTCTTTATCACTTGACCCTGATTTCGAAGTTCAACTTCATGATGCTTGCGTAGTAAATGGCATTAGGTACCATACCAAATCCCGTGATGCTCAATGAACAACTCAAAATAGTGGGGTTAGTGTACCATCATCTTTGGAGTACTAAATGATGTGGTTGAAATATATTACAATTTTGGATACAAGTCACAGTTGTTCTGGTGCGATTGGTTCCAATGTAATCAAAAAAAGAAATCAGTTGTACAAGAGTTTGGTGTTACATGCATCGATACATCTAAGACATGGTATGATGATGATCCATTTATTTTGGCTACTCAAGCACATCAGGTGTACTACTTGGATGATAAGTGTGGGGCTAGTTGGAAAGTTGTCGAAAAGGTACAACATCGTGGAATATTTAAATCAATGGCGATCGATGGTGAGAATACAGATGGACCTTGTCAATGTAGCGGAAACAATGAACCTAATCAAGAAATCTCATCCAATGAGAACAATTTAATTGTGTCTGAAGATTTTCATCCTTCAAAATTGACAAGAACAGATGTTGAACCTCAATATGTACAATTAGCAGATACACAAATGCAAACATCTAAGAGCACAGAAGATATTTCAAATGATGAAGAAGAAGATACCAAAGTTCTTAGTGATGAAGATGATCCTCAACTTCAATCTGATGAAGATATACGGTTTTACCCGTAAAGTTTTTGAAAAGCATAGCATGTATGATTTTACTCGTAAGGTTTCTGAAAAGCCTAGCATGTACGATTTTATCCGTACGATTTTTGAAAAGCATAGCATATACGATTTTACCCGTAAAGTTTTTGAAAAGCATAACATGTACGGATTTAACAGTAAGATTTTTGAAAAGCGTAGCATGTACGGTTTTATCCGTACGATTTTTGAAAAGCATAGCATATACGGTTTTACCCGTAAAGTTTTTGAAAAGCATAACATGTTCGGTTTTAACTGTAAGATTTTTGAAAAGCGTAGCATGTACGGTTTTACCCGTACGATTTTTCAAAAGCATAGCATATACGGTTTTACCCGTAAAGTTTTTGAAAAGCATAGCATGTACGGTTTTACCCGTAAGGTTTTTGAAAAGCATAGCATATTCGGGAGCGACCCGAGGATTTGTACGGTGTTACCCGCAGTCCTAACATAGCTAGTACAGTATTACCCGTATACAATACACATAATATGGTTTACCCATAACTTCACATAAATTTCACACAAGTTCACATAAATTTCACATATTTGTCACATAAACATAGGCGTATGCAACATTAATGTAAAAGCCATTATGACAATAATTTGCATGAAAATAAGTAAACAACATAAAATAGACACATAGAGATTCTCCACCTAGAAGTGTGTACGACTAGTTGTTCGTATAGTCCTTCTCTAGACATGAGTCCTCTTCTACTTCAACTTCTCCTAGTCCTACAATATAGAATATTTGTCTTAGCATATGTAGGTACTAGGCTTTAAACATAAATTGAAGATTTGGGGCAAGATTGTGATTTTATAAAAGTTGAGGGACCATTTTGTAATTTCATAAAATATTTTAGATTCATATTCTTTATGTTAAACTATAGATTTTGGAGTTTGGATTCTTTGGAAATTGATTTGAACCGAATCAGATTAAAAACGAGCATTTTATAACACTTTGAAAGTCTAATGGCATTGTTGTAATTTCTAGAAAAAGAGTGACAATTTTGTCAAAAAGGAATTTTCGTAAATACATGGATTGCTTGACTTTCAAAAAGACTGACTTTGACTAGGGGCGGAATTAAAAACTCGAAAATTACATTTAGCCCCTAAAGAATATCTAATTTTTAAAAGATGGTACATGAACTTTTTTAGCAACTTTGACCAAACTTTTCCGGCGACTCGGTCGTTGGAATTTCAATTGGGACATGGCTACGGAAAGCTCTCATCAAGAGCTTTCTATAATGACCAGCCATAATAGAATCGAACTTCAGAACAGAAAGTTATGGCTCCTTGAAGATGGTTCGGTCATATGAGTTTCGCCTAAACTTTGACCGGTCATAACCGGAGTTCTAGAGCTCCGATTGCGATTCCGAAAACTGTTCCGGAATTCTCTCGCCGGGCCCTATCATATTTAAAATAAAATATGAGTTTTAATAAAGGGACAAAAATGAAAATGGGGCAGTAGTTGATCCGACGAGCCTAAAAAGTTGTCGGGTCAGTTTTCCGGCGATTTCGTAAAATAAAATATGGGTTTTAATAAAGGGACAAAAATGAAAATGGAACACTAGCTGATCCGATGAGCCTAAAAAGTTGTCGGGTCAGTTTTTCGGCGATTTCGCCGGATTTTGGTGGCTGGGGATGGAAAATTTGAGAGGAAAAAGAGAAGACTTACCATCTATGCTTTATGGGAGAAGAAAGGAAGACTTCAAGCTATGTTTTGGTGGGAGGAGGTGATGGAATGAAGGCTTTCTTACACCTCTATTTATAGACCTACCAAACACAAAATCGTGGAAATAAAACCATGGTATCGGCTACTAGTTTTGGTTATATTGTGGGCATAAAGCCATGGAATTTAGCCATTGGTTTTGGGCAATATTGTGGGCATAAAACCGTGGGATTTAGCTATTGGTTTTGCGCAATATTGTGGGCATAAAACTATGGAATTTAGCCATTGGTTTTGAGTGATATTGTGGGCATAAAACCATGTGATTTAGCCATTGGTTTTGGGTTAGTAATCCTATGGAGAGGGCTTACCATAAAAAATGTAGTCTTCTCTTATATCATTGGGTAATATAACGTCTAAGTGTTGTCTAATTAAACTCTTGTTTTTCCGACCCATTCATACAATTAATTATGAAAAATGATAATTTATGCAGGTGTAAGAAAATAACTAAAACAAGTAAAAATGCACACAAAAATAATGTAACTCATATAGTTTCGCATAAATCAAATAAGATGATGCAACTAGAAATTCGGGTCGGTACATAGTGATTAGTTCATATCTATTATATGGAATTTGCTTTTCTTTTTCTTGTACAATTTAATTTTGAGAGACGTACTTCATTCGCGTATTTAATATTACTTTAATTGTGCCGTTTACTTCATGTTTATTACGTGTATATTTCTTATAGTTATTGTTTGCCTCAAGTTGTGTCACGTAATGCCTTCATATACATACATCATGTCTTGTTTGTCTTTTCTAAATATAGATATGCCGCCTAAGAGAATGGAAAGCCAACCATCGCTAGATGATGTCGTTAATGAGGAGATGGATAATGCAGTTCATTCTAATGGTTTATCCATTGTTTCGTTTTTGTATTAGTTTATATTTAAGATTTCAACTTAGATTTTATGATGACCTATAAATGTGGTGTCATATTCCTAGGAGAAATTGACAGTAGGGCAGGACACAATGCTTGTTGAGGTGCTTGGTACAAGAAAAAAGAAAGTTACCCATCACTTTTCGCAAATGTGATGGTCAGCCAATTGGAGATTATGCAGCCATGTTTACAACTGAACTAGGACTTGTTGTCAAAACATTTGCCCCCTTACAGATAAGACGGTGGAAAAAGATAACTAAAGAACAAAAGATACCTATGTTTGATCGGTTACGGGTTAGTTAACCAATTTAGTAAAAAGTTTTTTTTTTTTTATTTTTAAATATTATAGTTTTTGTTTAGTACTATACTGGTTGTCTAGTCTGATTGGCACTTCTTTTAGTTTGAAATGTAATTGGAAACATTTATCATGATTAATTAGTTGAGCGCAATAAAAAAAAAAAATCTCAGATTGTGGAACCGTTTGTAACCTAGTTGTAAAATAACACTATGATAATCATATGTTTGAGTTAGAGTCTCCCACATATTTTATATTCTATCTGTCTCACAAAGATGATTTACATTTTATCTTTTCACCATTTCCGAATATATTCATCTTTTTACCATTCACAATATATTAGTACTGATTTTGATATATGAAACTTCATCTGTAACAATTTCTTTGTAGAATTTTTTCGATGTGGACGTGGGCACAGGACCTGATTCAGTTAGGAAAAAAATAGATATATGGATGGGAAAAATATATACAGTGACAATAGGACAAAGTTGCACAATAAGTACAAGAAACTGTTGCATTTACCTTGGGAGATGCGAATAGAGAAAATACCCAAGAAATTTCATGGAAGCGAAGAATATTGGATATATTTGTGCACCTTATTCGAAGATGAAAAGTTTAAGGTACTGTTTGAATTTCCATGTAATTAAATTGCATATTTTGTCTCTGAGGGGGTTGAAGTATGTATATAATAGTGTTGCATGTAGAAATATGGATTAGAAAGTCTGAGTTGTAATATGACTTGCTTTTTCACATAAGTAGATAGATTCTAGTTCACCAATTGTATATATGATTTAGCATATTATGAGGAAGAAAAAAAAATTAAATTTGATTATTTAATTTTTTTTGTCCTGCAGGATGTCACCAAAAAGAATGCTGAAAACCGAGCTTCATTGAAAATCAATCATCGTGGAGGCTCAAAGTCATTTGTACGCTTTAGTTATGAAGCCGTAAGTGTAAATTACCTTTCCTTCTTTATACAGTAAATGATCAGTAATAATTATTGTGTTATTTTCTTCTACTTTACAAGGGAGAAGGACCAAAACGAGTTAATCGTATCGAACTGTACAAAAAAACACATTGGAATGAGAAAAATGGATGGGCTGAGGGTGCTGAAGCAATATATGTATGTAACTTGTAATACTTTAATTATAAATTTCATTAAGGTATTCTTTTGTTGTTAGCTAACTCTCTCGTCATATATATAATTTTTAGAACAAATTGGTGCACGTTTTAACGAGATGAAAGAAGCAATCTCTGATAGCATGACTAATGATGAGAACCTACTGCCAGATGACATAGAGATCTCTGAACTAGTTTGTGCTGAAGTTCTAGGAAAGAGGTCCGGATACATACCGGGACTTGGACATGGATCTAAGCCTATACCAGCTTCTTGTGATGACAGTTCTCAACGGGTAGCCAATGCTAAACTTAGAAAGGAGCTTCAATTTACCCAAGGTGAACTAGTAAGCACTCGAGCCTCCTTGCAATCAGCACAAGAAAATATCAAAAGCCTTAAGGAAAACATGGAGGCTTATCAAAGAATGACAATGCAGATATTTCATAAAATAGCCCCCACTGAAGTTCAGTCTCTGTTAGGTGCGATGTCGTCATCTACCCGCCACTTTAGTGTTAAAGTAAGTCTACTCATTTTTATTGTTGAAGCATATTGTGCTTTCTCTCTGTGCCCTCTCTTTCATTTTTGAAGCATCCTATGGCACTTGAACATATATATGAGTATGAAAATTATTATCTGTTGATGGACGATGATTATAGGAGAATAACAAAATGATGTTATAGATTATTCCATATTATTGTATTTAGTCTAAACCTTTGAAAATAGATTTTAGGGAGCTTTCGGGGCTTCTAATTTTCACATAAGTTTTAAGCAAAAATTATAGTTGTTGATGGTTTGAGGGGCTCTATTAATTTTATTTGTGAAATTTCTGGTTTGTATTTGATACTAAAGTTTATCTTTGTTTTGGCATCGAGTCACACAACATGTGAAATATATCCAAGATTGATGCAAGTTTTATTGTGGTGCAATGTTATTTTTGTGGTATTATTTTTGACATATTGATGTTAGTAAATGTAGTTTATTGTTTTATGTAGCTTGTTTTTACTATGATATGCAGCAAAATTTAAATGGATACATGATGTAATGATTTTTTCCTTCAGGTTCATGTGGTCGATGAAGGAGCTTGAATGAGCAACGTAATTCCGGTTTTTTTTTTTTTTTTTTTTTTGTGTGTTTTAGAACAAATTTTATGTTTAAATACTTGAAACACTACTCGTGGTACCGGATTTATTGACAATTTGAGATGTTATTTTGATTATATTTATTTTATGATGGTTTTATATATGATTCAAGAGCATATCATTTCAGCTAATTCTTGGAAATAGCAAGGAGGCTCAATAATTAATACAACATAAATGACTTTATGTAATACTTTATTTGTAGCACTTTCAAAATTTTGACTTTTATTCAACATTTTTATAATACTTATAAATATGTAACACTTTCATGTAACACTTACATTATAAGCAACGGTTTTAAGTAGCATTTTTAATTAATAAATTCTATATACCTTTTTTTCAAAACTTCTAAAATATATTTTGATTTATTAATCTCATTTGACTTTTGAAGAATCAAAATCTTTCAATCGCGCGCTTATATTTTGTAAAATGACGAGCACCTAAAGAATTACTTAATAATTATCAACAATAAATTTTATTACTTATCTTGTGTGTGTTTTATTAAACAACGACAAAGGAGTTTTGTAACTTAACAGTTTGAATATATTTTTTAGTGTAAAAATATGGACTTGAACCATTTTGTCATACCATTCATGTTCGTATGTATATTTTTTTATTTAATTCTATTTTTTATATACAAAACATAAAAAAAAATAGTGAATTACTCCCTCCGTCCCAGTTAACTTGTCCTACTTTCCATTTTGGTCCGTCCCACTTAACTTGTCACACCCGTAAATGGCAATTAAAGGCAACAATCTCCACCCTCAAAATATCCACATTCAATCTCTACCTTTAAAAAAATCAAAGATTCCACAAAATCTGCTTTTTCTTAACATCCGTGCCCGGTCAACTGTGACAAGTTAACCGGGCCGGAGGGAGTACTTAATTTTAAAAGTGATTTTAAGATATATCTTAAAATTATACAAAAAGAAGATACATAAAATTATTATATTTAAAATTAACGATAGATAATGTCTTAATTTTTTTTTAAATAATTGGATGTAACAAATTAGTTTGATATAGAATGAGTTATATACATGTAGGTGGATGAAATTGAAAAAAAAAAAAGATAATTAATGAAACTTTGTATCAAATTAGATAGTAGAATAGGCTAAAATAAAATCAAGTTATATTGTAGTTTGATATGAATTTAATCTTGAGAATATTTATTGATGTTATAGCAAAAAAAAAATTGTGTGTATATATAATTTTTCCTTACAAAATAAATCAAAATAGTTATTATAGCCTAGTGGTTTCACACTTACACTTATTGATCTAGCAAGTTGGCAACCAGGTTCAAAACCCAACAATGACAAAAAAAAGTTCACATATTTTTTTGTTTTTTAAAAGTGTTACATAAATGGTTATATGTAACATTTTTTTAATGTTACCATAAAGTGTTACAATTTAAAATCTAATGTAACACTTACGAAAAGTGTTACTAAAGATCATCCAAAATGTTACTTTAGACTTTAGGTAGCACCGACAAATGTAACACCAATAAAGTGTTACCTAAAGTCTATTGTAACATTTTTTTGTATATACATAACACTTTTTAGGTGTTACATAAGACCATTTATTTTGTAGTGAATGCGTTGCAAATTTTCGTAGCTAATATTTTTTAATTTTTTTATTAATTTTGTTAATTAGCGACAAAATTTTACATTTTCGCCGCAAACTTAGCTACAAAAGATAATTTCGCAGCTAATAATTAGTGACGAACTTTTACATTTTCGCCGCAATCTTAGCGACGAAATATAATTTTGACGGATATTATATTTATTTTAATATTTCACAATTTTATTAATTAAAGACAAATGTGTAAAGTTTTTTCGCACACTTAGCTACAAAATATAATTTCGTAGCTAATAATTAGCGATGAATTTTTACGTTTTTCCTTCAAAATTTGCGACGAAATATAATTTTCTCGGCTAATATCTTTATTACTATTACTTTATAATTTTATTAATTAGCGACAAAGGTGTAAATTTTTGCTGCAAACTTGGCTTCGAATATAATTTTGCAGCTAATAATTAGCGACGAAATATTACATTTTCGCCGCAACATTAGCGACGAAATATAATTTTCGCGGCTAATATATTTATTATTATTATTTTATAATTTTATTAATTAGCGACAAAATATTATAATTGCACCGCAAAATTGGCGATAAAATAAAATATTTGCAGCTAATATATTTATAAGTTTTATTATCAGCGACAAACTTTTTTTTTTTTTTTTGCCGCTAATATTTGCGGCGATGTACTAACTTTCGTCGCAAAAGAAATTAGCGACGCTGAAATAGCGATGGTCTTGACGGCGAAATGTTTTGGTCGCTAACTCGATTTAGCGGCGAAATCCAATTGGTTTGCGACGAAAATTTGCGCCGCTAAAAACACATTTTCTTGTAGTGGATGATGAAATGGCCTGAGCATGTCCGACCCTAACTCGTTTGAAAAAAAAAATATTAGGTTCATTATATTGTTGATCCGATAAAAATGGTTTGAGTGAGGCCCTATAAATTCGAAAATTGTCAAGGCTAGTCATAAAATCGCTAGGGCCGACCTAACTGACATCCTCATTAGTTTATATGATGTAAGTATTTAAGTATTTCTCCTTTTTATCTATAAATTTTCATTTTCTCAATAATATAAAAAAAAAAAATTATGGTTCACCTATTTTTTGAAATTTCAAACAAATATCTTGAACCTTATATACTTTATAGTTATATATGATAGCTTCATCTTAATAGTACGAATCTTCTATGTTAAACTACTTATTATCATGTGTATATGGTCATGAATAATGCTCAGTCTTGATTACATTGTGTTGTTTTGTCATGTATGTACACGACTAGTTATTTTATTTGATATTTTGAGCCTTAATTGTTTTTGTGGTGGAATTGCTAAGATTGTTCAGTACATATATAATTTTAAAAGTTTGATTTTTGCCAGATAGTGGCTCGATTAGCCCGAAAATCAGTAAAGCTAGGGTTAAGTTTACCATATTGTTGACCCGATAAAAATTGATCAATAGACCCGAAATTCTATAAATCCTAAAATCGCTAGAGCAAATTCGAAACTGTTAAGACTGGTCTGATTGGCATCCCTTCATAGGACCTTCAATTGTAAGGGGTGTTTTAAATCATTTTAGCCTTAAAATTGGATGAAGGAAATCTCTCTCCTCCACTATTCAACTTTTTTTTGAGGTGGCACGATTGAACTTTAAATGATCATTTGGTTCTAGATAGTAGATGGTATAGAAAAATACAATTTTAGCCTCATATACTTTAGTCCTTTAACTGGGTATTTTCTATAGCCATATCATCTATTTCTCAATCGTCTCTCCCTAAATTAGGGTTCTTATGAATTGAGGACTTCACATTTGCAATGTCACCACTATCGTTAATGAGGAGATCTTGATTCACAGTAATTGTTGGGTGTTGAAAAGTTTACTTTTCGATACAGGTTGAAATTATTTACAAAGGCTTAAAAAACTAGAGAAGGTTCTAGATGAATAGATATTTTTCAATCTTACTAGCCCCTTTGCTATTGAATCTACACTTACAAATTTTGGGGAGGAAGATGGGGATTTTGTTTGTTTTTCCTCTAGTGCTAAAATCAAAATAAATTAGTAGACATTAAAATTCTCTTTTTTAGATTCTTCTTTTTTGAGTAACTAATTTTCCACTCGTGCGATGCACACGGGTTAGAATTTTTTTATTAAAATATAAAGGTAAATATGTATACTAATGAAAATTAAAATAAGTAATGAATAAAATATATTAGATATGACTTGTACGAAATGTTGTACTATAATAAGTAAAAACTTGATACTACCTCCGTCCTGCCTAACTTTGCACGGTTGAAGAAAAAATTATTTTTGCTTTTTAGTTGACTTTTCCAAAGATGGAAATTGAGAGTGAAGATTGTGAGAGAAATTTCTTTTCTTTTTTAAGGGTGTGCAAAATTATGTGGAACGGGTCAAAAGAGAAAATATGCAAAATTAGGCGGGACGTATGGAGTATAAAATATATTGCATGACACTGGTTATGTGATAATTGTATATTTGTGATATTTAAATAATATACTAATGAAATTACATATTTGTATAAGGCGAAGCAATGCCAGAAGTAATATTAGCATGAGATTGCGCAATGGTATGAGTTTATTAATCAATGGTGCTAAAGTATACTCCCTCCATCCCGCTCTAATTTGCCTACTTTCCTTTTTGGTTTGTCCCAATCTGATTTGTCAACCCATAAATGGCAACTTTCTCTCACAATCTCCACCCTCAAAATCTCCACATTCAATCTCCACCTTTGAAAAAGTCAAAGATTCCACAAAATCTGCTTTTTCTTAACCTCCGCGCCCGGCCAAGGTAGGCAAATTGGGCCGGGAAGGAGGGAGTATAACATTGTGACGTATTTAAAATAAAAATAAAAATCTATTATATTTGTAACAACATTTTTCTTTTCACAAAAGAGGCACTAATTCAGTCATCAAATCATTTTATCTATTATATCTAAGCTTTTGAAGGTAAATTGTAACTTTAACAAATCGACCATTTTTTATCAAATTTCTGTAGAACAAAATGATTCACCAAAATTATTATAATAGGACAAATTAAAATAAAAAAAATTAATCTTCTAGAAAAGAGTAGATTATTTTTTCAAAGAAAATATGATTTTGATAATATTATATACAAAAAAAATAATTCAAATTGAAATGTATCATAATAATCATAAAAAAGTAAGTTACACTTAAAAATTAATATTTAATATATGCATAATGGAAGTGAAATCGAAGATCGTGAAACGGAGATTAATTCAGTATATTTCTTACAAAAAAATGAAGTTGAATCGAAAAAGTTATACGACTTTTAAATATTAAGAGAAAAAGCAAAAAATAAAAAATAAAAAAAAAAAAGCAAAAAAATGTGATTAGTTGACTTTTAACCAACTCCCTCATATTTCTCTCTTTTTCATTCTTCTTTTTTTTTTTACGCTAAAAAAAATTAAATTATCAATGAATTAGAATTTAAAAAGAAACTCAAAAAGCTAAGAAAAAGACACATAAGCAGTTTGACTTTTCAAAGATTTTAGTTTTAAGAATAAAGTAGATTCTTGTTTCCTTTTTTCTTATTTCTGTAATGTTTTTTGTAATTCTTTTTTTCTTCCGTTCTCTTTATTTTCCAAGACTTTTTCCTACTTATTTTAGAACTCATCTTTTTTTTTTCTTTTCTAGATTTTTTTTCTTGTTTAATACTCCCTCCATTTCATAAAGAATGTCATTTTAGCTATTTTTTGAGAAATTAAGGATTGATATTTAATTGGTACGTTTTGTGAAATAAGGAAATAATCAACTATATTAAGTAGGTTGTTTAAGATAATATTGGAAAAATTATACTCCCTCCGTCTCAAAATAAATGACGTTTTAGGTTGTTGATGATTTTTCAAATTAAGTGTCATTTTAGATATTTTTTACTATTTCTTCAACTTTATCCTTATCACTATCCTAAAATATCTTTTAGTATCTTTTAAGTTATCAGTATAATGGTAGAAAGGAAAGGAGTATAGCCGCAAATATAAAAGGAGAGAGAAAATATAATTATTGGAACGCGATTTTAATTAGGAATAATAAATGAGAAAAAAAAAAAAAAGATTAGTTGAATGATATATCTGTCAAGATTTTTAATTCTTAATTATTCTCTTTCATTCTAAAACATCATTTATTTTGAAACGGAGGGAGTAGTTTTTTTTTGTAAAGTGACATTTATTGTGAAAATTTTCAGAATGTTTAAAATGACATTCTTTATGAAACGAAGAGAGTATATTTTTAGGGCTAGATATTGCTATGTTCGTCTGTAATGGAAGAAAGATGCCCAAATTAGTGAGTAACGTGAGGAATTCCAGATATATGTGCATACCCTTCCTCATTAGAAGGGAACTGATAATGCAATGATCAAAATATATGAGACTAAAATTGCCTTTTTTATTTATTATTATTTTTGACAAATTCTAAAACCTCAATTAATTTTATATATTGCCTAGGGCCCCCATAATAATGTCCCGCCCCTTATGGAAAATAATATAATGATTCATGCCGCAACCCACTTATAAATAATTATAATGCACCTACAATTTTTTAAAAGGTAATTCTATATTAGGAGTAAGATTTGTATGCCACAACAAATCTAAGTTCATGCAAAGAGTCGGCCTGAACTGGTTGGAACTCAAAAGTTCCTACGATTGAAATTCAAGTAGTGTTTGAATAACTTATGTGTTGTTATAATTTTTATATAAGTTTTTATCCATTTAAAGTTCTCAAATTATATTTAATTAGTTGGGTTATTCTAGAAAATATGTATTAATATATCATCCCCTTCTTTATTATAATATTTTTACAACAAATAATGTTGCATTGTCTCGTAGAACCATTACTTTGTGGCAAATAAAATTTTTAATCAGATGTGACATTTTTGTTTATTTAGGTAGACGAAATTTTGAAGTTCATTTGGTGCATATTATATTTGGTAGAGATATAGGAGGTTTGAAAGCGAGCATGTATAGCCACTTGTTCTTAACATACATTTCATCATGTGATTTGTCTCGACAGAGTCTAATATTTAAATCAGTATGCACAACAACTGCCTTACAAAACCTGTTTCATCAGAATCAAATGCAAATCTACTTCATTTAAATTTAATACATTTATAATAAATTATGCTTCCACATTAGTCGGCCAGGGAAAAACTAAAACAATAGCCCACTAAATAAACTCATAAATTAAGTTTGGTTCAAACACAATTATATAAGAAAAATTTTGTTTTGGTCCTGTGAGATAGGGCGACTTCAAAAATGATCTAGTAATTATTGAATTGTCATTTTTAGTCTCGTAATTCAGGGCATAATTTAATTGGAAGACAAAATTCGTCGGAATTAAAAAAGAAAAAACACCCGAAATTGTCACGTGCATTATACTATTATTTTGGGGGTTTCCACAATTATTGTTGATTCGTCCAAAATAGTCAACGTGCATACCACCTCACTTAAATTAAAAAATAATAATTACACATCAACACAAATTACATTAATAAAGGGAGGAGAAATACTGCACCCATTATCATTGTCTTCATCAATAGCTCAAGAGCACAAGAAACCATAGTTTTAGAGCCCGTTGATATGATAGAGTGACGGTTTTTTTTTTCATAAGTTGTTGATGAAGACGGTGATAATGGGGGCGAGACTTCTCCTCCCTTTATTAACGTAATCCGTACTAATGTGTAATTATTTTTTTATTTAAGTGATGTGATATGCCAAATCGACTATTTTTTGACGAGTCAACAATAACTAAGCGAAAACTCCCAAAATAACAGTACACGTGCATTGCACGTGACAATTTCTGGTGGTTTTTTTGAATTTCAGCGAATTTTGTCCTCAAATTGAATTGTGCCCTGAATTACGGGACCAAAATTGATAATTAATAATTCCATAGTTACTACACCATTTCTAGACTCGCCCTAACTTACAGGACCAAAAATGAATTTTTCTCCATTTATATATATTTGTTTCATAACGAATATAGCTCGAATATTGAAGGGTTCATTCATTAGCTACACGTGAACATGTTTTAGGTTCGTATTAAAATAATAATAATAAAAAAATTAATAATAATATTAGTGTTCTTATATTATGTATGTAACTCATTATTAGTTAAAATACCTATGAATTTGTTGTTCGAAGAATGAAAGTCTAAATTTTTTTTATGTAAAATTAGAAGAGTAGGTATCATGTGCACCTGATGCACAGTAAGCCTTATTGAGTATTCCCTTTTTTTTTTTTTTTTCCAGCAAATTAGGATATAGACATTAAAGCATGTTTGGCCAAAGTCGTTAGCGCGTATGTCCAATTCGTAGGGGCGCGGGTTCGAATCCCTGTTCCCCTTATTGTTTCGCCTTTTTTTTTTCTTTATATATTTATATATACTATTTATGTACAATAGAATGTGTCGGTAAGCAACATACCCTTCAAATGAAAGGTTGAGTTCAAACCTTATACCTTGCAAATTTTATTATTTATTTTTATTAATTCTTTTGTATGTTTGAATTTATTTATGTACTATTCCTGACAAACAAATTGTACTTTTTTGGTAAAACAAGTTATACTATATCGCTTTACAAGTTATACTGTATAAGCAAACGAATCATAATTTCTAGTAAATTGAAATTATACAATTCTAACAAACAAACTATATTTTTTGGTATAATAAGTTGTACTACAATTTACAGTATATCTACTTATTCTTTATATATTACTTTATAATTATTTTTTCAGGTTACAATATATTTATTTTTTGCTTATGGTATATATTATGTTTCCTATTAATATAAGCTTATTTTTTTTATATACTACTATATATTTATTTTTCCAGCTTACACTATAATTATTATTCTCTTATAGTATATATTATATTGCTTTAAAATATAAGTTCATTTAGTAATAGATTATTTGCAATTTACAGTATAACTATTTATTCATCACCAATTTTCTCTTGTAATTCTATTCGTATACAATTTACAACATATCTATTTGTTCTTTGTATAATTGCACTATAATTATTTTTTCAGGTTACAATATGATGGGTATGGCCCAGTAACTTCGGATCGGGTCGACACTCCGATCCGATCCAGCCCAGTAACCGGCCCAGAAGCATGCGTGGCCTAAAAAAGCGTGGCCCAACTGAGGCGTATCCCACGAATCTAGGCCCACGATCTGCTCCCAACTTCCATGCAACGGAAGGGCGTGATTACAGGGAGTTAGTTAGGTTTGGGTATTGAATAGTATAAATAGGAGAATTGTTCTCAGGATTAGGGTTCGCGTTTTGAATTCTAAACTGTTACGTGTAAACTCAAGGAGTATAGTGAAAGAAACACCTCGGCAGGTGCTATTTTTGAGCCCGTAGACGTAGATCTCCGGATCGAACCACGTACATCTTATGTTTTTTTATATTTCTTGCATTGGTTTTCGTTGAGTTTCTTGGATACCGGATTGCGCTTTATCAATTGGCGCCGTCTGTGGGAACTTTGGAACTGATTGTGATATTGACATTGTATTTGGTATACTATGGTGACTACTCGCTTAAATCAGTCTCGCCAAGGTGATCAGATCAACCAGGATCCACCCGTGGATCAAGTTTTGCCGCCGAGGCAATCGCCGATGCGGGATACATCTCATCATCAGGGCAACCAAGGCCCGGTTATGAATCCGGACAACCAATTCTTACCTCTACCCCCACAAGACATGTCAAACCCTAATCCCGCTGCCGCCCGGCCGCAGGTTAATATTCAGATAACTCCAGAATTACTCCAGGCTTTCCTACAAGAACATGCTCATGTTCTTCAAGACTGGGCGGCCAATCGCCAGAATCCTGATGGACCTGCCGGACACGCTACCAATCCCGCAGTGCATCCACATCGTCAGCACTCGAACGATCGACAAGACCCAGTGCACCGCGGGCGTCAGGATCGGCGACGGGAGCGACCCGATTCTCCCGAGGACCATGGGAGTTCTAATGGGTCAAGACAGCGCAACGACGAACCTGCAGATGCCGATCGCCGCCGTCCACTTAACGCGGCTAAAAGAGTTCGTTATGCCAATCCTCATACTCTAGATCTTCAGGAGTATGAGCGAGTCCAACGCAATGTCAAACTAGACAGAATCCTAGGCCTAGATGCCAATGGGGACATTATCACACCGTTCTCTCAAGAAATCATGGCCACCTCCCTTCCCGAAGGGTTCAAAAGGCCTGCCATACCACCTTACGACGGCACGGGAGATCCGGCCAATTTTCTTGGAGCTTTTAGGCACAACATGCTTAGCCGCGATCATACTACCTCTCTTCACTACTGTAAGATCTTCCCCGAGTATCTTCAGGACGAGGCTCGGGTTTGGTTTGATTCTCTCCCTCGTAATAGCATATCCTCTTTTAGAGAACTTGCCGAACACTTTTGGGCGCATTTCGAAGCACGTGCCAAGCCCATGGCCACTTTGGCCGATCTCATGAATATGGAACAACGGGACGGCGAAACCGTTACCCAATTCCTTGATCGCTTTACAGCGGAGAGTCTTAAGGTAGGAAGCTGTTCGGATGATGTTATCATCAATGCATTCATGAATGGTCTCCGTCCCGGACCACTCTACACCGAGTTGGTTCGTAATCCACCGGTCACAACCCGAGCACTGTTTAATACTGTGTGCAGATATGCTAAGGCCGAGGAGCAAACTCGTCGGAAGCGTGAGAAACATGCTAGCAAGCGGCAGCCTGATAGGGCACAGGTTGGGCCTAGCACACGACCTAGTGCCTTTTCTCGTCTGAATCAGGGGCGTTCAGAATCTCGAGGGGATATTCCACAATTCACCCCGCTGACAAAATCGCAAGCTGAAATTCTTTCTGTTCACAAGAATGATTTACGGCCCTGTCCGCGGATGACTGCCCCGCCTGAAAAGCGAAACCACGGAAAGTGGTGTGCGTACCACCGTGATCATGGGCACGAGACGGAAGAGTGCCGAGAGCTCAACAAGGAAATTGAGGATTGTTTAAGGAAAGGTCTCTTGCGACAATATATTGCGCGGACCGATGACAAGCCTCGGACAAATCAGAATGGGGGTTCGTCTCTCAACTGCGGAGGTTATCACGACCGGGGTTCGCAACAAAACCGGCCGCCGTGGCAGAATATTCGGCCGGGGTCTAACAAATATGCACGGCAAGACCCGGGCAATCGTCAACAACCTCGTTTTTTGCCACCGCCCCCTCCTCCGGGAGGACCCGGAGACAATGCACCTACTCATGTCATAAACGTGATATATGGGGCCCTCCCCACTGGGGCTTCGCGAAATGCTTTGAAAGCAGAGGCTCGCCGTCCTCCTCCCGAGGAGCCACGTCATAAGCGCCTCCATCAATCCGAAACTGTTAGTTTCACAGATAGAGACCCGGTTCCAGAGGTTACACCCCATACTGACGCCATCGTCATCGACATGGCTGTAGCCAATGTTACAATAAAGCGAGTCTTTGTAGACAATGGAGCCGCAGTGAGTGTTATATTCTCCGACTGTTTCAAAAAAATGGGGATTCCTCGGGATCAACTTCGGCCGGCCCCCGGGCCATTGCAGACTTTCACCCAGGGTGAAGTCCAGCCAGAAGGCGTCATCACTCTCCCGGCGTCTCTGGGAACTTATCCGGCGATAAAAACCATTTTTGTGGATTTTTACGTGGTTAATTCCCCGTCCCCGTATAATATGATTTTGGGTCGGGATTGGCTTACTCCCGCCAAAGCCATATGCTCCACATACCACCTCGCGCTAAAATTCCCCACTTCGCATGGCGAAGTGGCTATCCGCGGCAGTCAGCGGGTCTCTAAAGAGTGCATGTACGTCGCACTCAAAAAGGCAACCGAGGCTTCTCCCAAACAGCAACTTCAGGTGGCGTCATCAGCTTTTGAACCCCATTTATGTACATCATTAGGGGACACCACTGTCCAGGTGCCGCTCGATCCATCCAAGCCTGAACAAACAGTAACTGTCGGTGCCGTGGATGTGCCATGGTTACATCATGCCATAATCCAGACCTTGCGAGAGTATTCCGATGTCTTTGCATGGTCCCCTTTGGATATGCCCGGGGTCTCTCCTGATGTGATAACCCACAAGCTAAACATCGATCCCAGCGTTAAGCCTATACAGCAAAAACAAAGGAAATTCGCTCCGGAGCGAAATGCGGCCATTCGAATCGTGGTACAACAACTTTTAGATGCAGATATCTTGTTCGAAGTTTATTACCCTTCTTGGTTGTCCAATCCAGTGATGGTATTAAAGTCCAGCGGGGCATGGCGAATGTGTGTCGATTTTTCCGATCTCAATAAACATTGTCCGAAGGACTGTTATCCCCTGCCCTCCATCGACCAAAAAGCCGAAGCCATTACTGGGCATGTGGCGTTTTGTTTCTTAGACTTGTATAAGGGATACCATCAGATCTTTATGGATCGTCAGGATGCCCTCAAAACAGCATTTATCACTAATTTTGGGTGTTTTGCTTTTAAGAAAATGCCCTTCGGGCTCAAGAACGCGGGGGCCACATATCAACGTCTCATGGACCGCGTGTTTCGCGATCAAATTGGCCGCAATGTTGAGGTTTACGTTGATGATCTAGTCATAAAAAGCGCCTCACATTCTTCATGTGTGCAAGACATTGTTGAAACCTTGCGTACTCTGCGGCGTTACAATTTGCGACTTAATCCGGCGAAATGTACCTTCGGCGTTGGTTCCGGAAAGTTCCTCGGGTATATGATTTCGCAGCATGGCCTTCAGGCCAATCCAGCCAAGCTTCGGGATGTGTTGGATCTGCAACCACCGAAGACGTTCAGAGACGTTCAACGCCTCACGGGTGGTTTGGCGGCCTTAAACCGTTTTTTGTCTAAAGCAGCAGAGCGACAACTCCCATTCTTCAAAATTTTGAGACAGGCGAAGTCATTTGAGTGGACTCCGCAGTGCACCGAGGCTTTCGAGGCCTTAAAGCGTCATATACAGCAACTGCCCACTCTATCAGTTCCTCTCTCCGGAGAGCCGCTCTATATATATTTGGCTTCTGCTGAGGAAGCCATTAGCGCCGCTCTTGTGCGAGAAGTCAATGGTGTTCAACATCCGGTGTATTTTGCAAGCCGAGTACTTCACGGGGCAGAGACACGGTACTCCATGTTGGAAAAAATAGTACTCGCACTCGTCATGGCAGCTCGGCGTTTGCGGCCATACTTCCAAGGGCGCGAAATACGGGTTCTGACCAATCATCCCATCCGTCAGATTCTTGTCAAGCCCGAGGTGTCAGGGCGCCTCGCCAAGTGGGCTGTCGAATTAGGAGAGTATGATATTTAATTCCTTCCCCGCCGAGCTATCAAGGGTCAAGCACTTGCAGACTTTTTGGTCGAAACCCCATGGGATAATCATGAATCTTCTGCAGACAATGGTAATCATCACCCTGCTACCCTTGAACCCACACCTCGCAAGTGGAAATTATATGTGGATGGTGCATCCACAACTCGCGGAGTGGTGCCGGGGTGCTTCTCATTGACCCCGAGGGAGTTGAAGTTAAGAATGTTGTTCGATTCAAATTTAAGGTGACCAATAATGAGGCAGACTACGAGGCAGTTCTCGCTGGGCTCCGGCTCGCTCAATCCTTAGCTATCCGCCATCTTGAGCTCTTCACGGACTCCGAGGTTGAGTCCAAGCAAATCCAGGGTACTTATGTCGCTAAGGATGAAACGATGATCAGGTATCGCGCTTTAACACTCAAACTTATGTCAACTTTTGATACGGTTGTTATCCAGAAGGTACCACGCACTCAAAATGCCAAAGCAGACGCGCTCAGTAAATTAGCCTCCGTGGTTCGCACTAATGTATCTCCGGATATTATGGTCGAAGATATATTTCATCCGGCGATTCATGAGGCAACGGTCTCGGCATTGATAGATAGTGATCCGAATTGGATGACTCCTATTGTTCAGTATCTCCGGGATGGAACTTTACCTAATGACAGGCTGCGAGCTCGGCATATAGTTCTTAAGGCACCCAAGTACTCATTCCATGATGGGATTTTGTATCGGCGGTCGTACTTACAACCGAATCTCCGGTGTTCTTCGGGAGGTGCACGAAGGGGCCTGCGCCAGTCACATCGGCTCACGGACGTTGGCCAAGAAAATTCTTCGATGGGGGTATTATTGGCCAACCTTATTTAACGATGCCCACGATTTGGTGACCAAGTGCAGCAAGTGTCAACTGCACTCTCGTGTGAAGCATCTGCCACAAACCGAGCTCACTGGAATTCAGAGTGCGTGGCCATTTATCCAATGGGGAATCGATATTGTCGGCCCGTTCCCAGTCGCTCCGGGGGGATTGAAATTTCTGGTTGTCGCCGTAGATTACTTCACTAAGTGGGTAGAGGCCGAACCTCTTACTGCCATCACTGGTCAAAACATATTGAAGTTCGTCTGGCGAAATATTATATGTCGCTTTGGCATACCGAGCACTATTATTTCGGATAACGGCAAACAGTTTGCCAATGATCCCTTTCGATCATGGTGCGAGGAGCTCCATATTAAACAAATTTTCACCTCGATAGCTCACCCCCAAGCCAATGGTCAGGTGGAAGTCACTAACCGTACTCTCCTCGCGGGTATGAAGAAACGTCTGGATCGTGCTAAAGGTCTTTGGGCCGAAAATCTTCCGCATGTCCTATGGTCTTATCGCACAACGCCACATACCGCTACCGGGGAGACCCCCTACAGTCTGACCTATGGCTCCGAAGCTGTTATCCCGGCGGAAATCAGCATACCGAGCCCCCGACTCGTAACTTTGACTCCCGAGGATAATGACGAAGCTCTTCGTACAAATTTGGATGAGCTCGAATATCGTCGTGATCAATTGTTCATCCAGCAGGCCAAGTGTAAACAACGTGCAGCTCAGTATCATCACCTCCGGGTTCGGGGCACTCAGTTCAATGTCGGGGACCTAGTACTCCGACTCAATTCAGCCAGCAAAGCCGCCCCCGAGGGGAAATTACACGCTTCTTGGGAAGGTCCCTATCGCATCGTTGCTGTACACGATTCCGGATCCTACCAGTTAGAGCATCTCGATGGAACCCCGATTCCCCGAAGCTGGCATGTTACCAACTTAAGACGCTTCTATCTGTGAACACCAAATGACAAGTATCATCCTCATCTTTATGCTCATTGTACACTTCTTTTATGTTGTTATCTTTCTTTGTATCCTTTAATTTGCTCCGGCACTCATCATTGAATAAATATTCTTTGTTTATGCATCTTGCTGTGTTTTCTTCTACGTTAGGGAAACGCCCTAACGCAGTCGTATTATTATTATTCGTCTCCGGACAATTAAATCTCTCTCTCGGTCCGTCCAGGGAGATTCACGTTTCGTCCCCGGACTCGTATCACTCTCTCGCCTGTTTAACCGAAGAGGTGTTTACTCCCGCCCGATCCGTCCGGGGAGATTTAAATTGGCGCTGTCCATATCGTGTTCCCGAACACCCGTTAAAACAATTATTACTTCTGGTTAACAACTCGTTGTTTTCCTTAACACAACTATGCACACCAAAACGTTTTATTACATTTTTTCGATTAAATGCCAAAAGGTTCTTTACATAAGCCTTCAATGAAAAAAAAAAAAAAAAACAAACAAAAAAGAAGAGATTTTTCTTTACAATTATCTACGGCCTCCGAGCCAGTATTCGGCGCTTCGGCGTTGAGATCTATTCCCGGACCTACTCCGTGTCCTACGGGATCTTGTCACTCCTCGGTCGTGAGCTCCGGCTCCTTCCCCTCCTCGGGCCCCCCGACGTCGCGGACTCGTCCTTGGCGCTTGTCTGGGGGTTTCGTCTCTTGTGCGAGCCCGACGACTTGGCTGCGGGGTAGACCTCGGAGTTTGGGCCCATTGCACAGGATCCCATTCCTCGGGGTCCATTACCTCGATTTCTTTGGCCAGCTCTTCGACTACCTCTTCGGCGACAACAGCGGGCTCTTCTTCAACCGTAGTCACTGGAACTGGCTCTCGAATAATAATTCCTTTGCTCTTTCCCGCTGGCTTCTTTTTACCCTTCCGGGGGGTTTTCGAAGTACCTTGGCTCCGGCTAGAACTCGCAATGTATTCCTCGGCAGAGGGCCGCCACCTGCCACGGCCTTTCAATCCTTCATACATGTTGAGGAGTAACTCCAACACCTCTCGCTTTCTTACAAGCTCCGAGGACTCGGCTAGGCCCTTCGCCATAAGTGCTGAAATTTCATTCTGAATCTCTACGACCCGCGCCTCAACTTCCTCAAATGTCAGTAAGCCGAACTCGGTCAGTATCCGGTCATACTCCCTTTGATGGATGAGGACTCGGTCCAGTTCAGCAACTTTCGCCAGATACTTCAACTCCTGGTCCCAGGCTTTCTCCTCGGCCTCCTTCGCCCTTCTCTCCGCAGCGGCCACCTGCTTTTCTAGCCTCGGGACTACTTGCATTTGCAAGTTATTCTTCTCTCCGCGGAACCACTCTAATGATTGCATGAGCTTCTTTATGGTGTCGTGCAATTCCGCGGTATTCTGAACAGATAACGGAATCAACAAGAAAGATCAATCTCAAGCACATAATGAACGACAACTCAGATAATCAACGCAATTTCTATTCAAAACAATCAGATTACAGTATCCATGGTCCGGTACAGGGGATTTACATTTACTCCTACTATCTAATACATCAAATTTGAGGTGAACGACTGACCTCCTCCTCGGTCCCCTCGGCCTCTTCGGGCACCTCCTCCTGTCGACCTTCAGCCGCTCCTGCCTCCTCCTCTACGGCAACTGCAGCGGCTTCTATGCGGCGGAGGGGGGGGGGGGTTCTTTGTCTCGGGGCTCGGAGATAAGCTCACCCCGGCGGAATACCAGGAATTCCTGGTCCTGGTCCACCTCACAGTTGGCAATCTCCTCGGCCTTCAGAATTTGTTTCTTCTCTGCTAGAGCCTTCAACAGAGGCCACTCCGGCAGATGCGCTAAAGCTGTGTAGTAGGCCTTCTCCACCCCGGCCACGGCATCATAGTCGTACCCGAATTCTGGACGATATACATCCACATTCGGGTAGACTTCCTTGATCTGCTCCAGCAACACAGATCGCGTGGCCTTATCCCCGATTGCAACGAAGTTGGTCTGAAAGTCAAGAAACGTGCTTGTTTGGAACAATTTCTCGGCGAACGTTTTCAGCATCGCTTCTTGACCTTCAACTATTACAGTTTCCCGAGCCTCCATTTCTGCACGCAGTTGCATTATTTTCCCCCGAAGGACCTCGGTTTCCGCCTCCACTCCGCGCAGACACGCCACTTCATTTTCCACCAAAGCCGCCCTCTTGCGCGCTTCGGCCAGGTCTTGTGTCAGCCTGACGTTGCGCGTCCGCAGGTCTCTAGCCACATCGGCTAGCTCCTCCTTGGCTTCCTTCTCGCTCTTATGGCCGAGTTTCAAGATTCCCCGCGCCAAGCGCAGAAGCTCCTCAGCGTCAGCCCCCTCCAACCCCAGTAGACTGGAGGGCCCTTGCTCCTTCAACTGCTACAAAAAGCGAAACACAGAAATCAATACTGGTGAGCATAACGTAAACAGTAACTAACAGGACGTTTTAGATTTACCTCAATACTCCCCCCTGTTCGGAGTCTTTTTGCTGTTGCCGGAGGTGTCCCGGATGGCTCCGGCCTCTTCTTGGCTCCGGGAGTGGGCTCCGCCACCACTACCCGCTCCTCAGACCCAACGATGGGTCTCGCACTAGGTGACATCTTCCCCCGGGGAGACACCTCAGCAGTTTTTCCCTTCTTCTTGGCTGCTGCAGCCGCTGTGGAGCTTCCCGCTGGTTCCTTCCCGAAGCGTCCCACTGCATACAGAAATTCAAATTAGCCCTGCACAAGGCAATAATTTCTAAACAGGTATGAGAACTCCTACCCTCCTCGGCAACCCTGGCTCCCACCTCTGGACCCTGGGTGGACATCCCCGCCGCATCACCCGAATAATATGGACTTATTCCAGCCTCCTCCAGCTCTTCCTCCGAACACAGGGTCTTGAAGGTCCCCACAGCACGGAATATCTCCACAACCTCGGCGTCCGGGTCCCCCACCGGGGCAGTATCTAGCACCTCCTCCCGACTCCACCTCGGGAGGGCCACCCTGGTCTTCACAAAGATGAACTTCTCCTTCCACCCCTCAACCTTACTGGGGTTTTGTACCTTGAAGCCACCTCGTGCTCGGGGACTGAAGGAGTACCACCCCTTGGACTTCCCGAAGGCTTTTAGTTGATAAAAATACCTAAAAGCTCTACGATTGGTTCCACTCCGGAGTTCTTGCACACTACGGTGAATCCGACTACTTGCCTAATCGCGTTCGTCGCTAACTGGCTCAAGGCGATGTTATAATATCTCAGTAGCCGGATAACTATGTCCCAAAGGGGGAATCTCAAACCTATTTTTAACGGATCTATATATACACCAATGTAACCCTGCGGGGGGCAACAGGCTCTATCACCGGGATCCGGAACTATATATTCTAAATTAAATGGGAAATAGAAGGAGGGGATTAAGGTCTCTATCTGCACTCGCGTCATCCGCGACGCTACAGTGGACATTTCAAGGTCATTCTCCGTACATTCATAAAAATCGACGATCCTAACGTTGGTTTCCATGCCGTCGGCCCTTTCCACTGTCCTAATCTCACTCCTCTCTGGAATAACATATCGAAGGGGTGGCACATCTAACGGAGCGCTCTGAGTCCCTACTTTCTGAACAGAAGAAGAAGATTATGAAGAAGGCATACTTACTTGGTTTGAGTTTGAGAAGTTTTGATTTGAGATGAATCACAGGCGCACAGAATTCTCCTTTTTTCCCGCTTTCTAAAACTGGCAAATCGCAATGAAGAAGATGAAGTATACTGTGCCATTATTCCAAATATATACTCAAAGAACCAACGGCCCTGATACGGCCTATTCAAATTCAGCGATTGAGATTTCGACGTGCTAATCACGCGCCTTACGGTTCCCAAGGCGCGTGGGGAACAAGTTCATTGGAAATTGCAGAACGTGTCACTTCACATCCCTCTCTCTCATGATGGCGCCGCTAATCACATCAACCCCACCCTTGCCCAGGAAGATTTGGAAAGCACTCCGGTGCCTCCTTCACCTTGGCCAGACTGCTGTTTTCTTTCGCCACACTTTGTTGCCTTCGAGGTGCTCGGGCCCTCGCTATCACCTCGGGGATGTTCAGCCTCGTTTGATTTGGCCCCCGCGGACTACACCACGGATCAACTCCGGCTCCGAAAATTCTCGGCTTCCCAAAAATACTTCGGCTTACCAGTAACCGCGGCTCATCTGGTTGGCAACTCCACCCCGGACATAACCGAAGCTCCTTCCTCGCTCCGGCTGGGGGAGGGGGCATCTGATGGGTATGGCCCAGTAACTTCGGATCGGGTCGACACTCCGATCCGAACCAGCCCAGTAACCGGCCCAGAAGCATGCGTGGCCCCAGTAACTTAACCGGCCCAGAAGCATGCGTGGCCTAAAAGAGCGTGGCCCAACTGAGGCGTATCCCACGAATCTAGGCCCACGATCTGCTCCCAACTTCCATGCAACGGAAGGGCGTGATTACAGGGAGTTAGTTAGGTTTGGGTATTGAATAGTATAAATAGGAGAATTGTTCTCAGGATTAGGGTTCGCGTTTTGAATTCTAAACTGTTACGTGTAAACTCAAGGAGTATAGTGAAAGAAACACCTCGGCAGGTACTATTTTTGAGCCCGTGGACGTAGATCTACGGATCGAACCACGTACATCTTGTGTTTTTTTATATTTCTTGCATTGGTTTTCGTTGAGTTTCTTGGATACCGGATTGCGCTTTATCACAATATATTTGCTGGTTGCTTATAGTGTATTTTATGTTGCCTTATATTATAATTTTATTAGTTACATGGTAAATTTTTTTTATTGTATACTATTGTTGATTTATTTTTACAGCTTACAGTATAATTATTGTTCTCTTATAGTATATATGAATCCACAAAAAAATTAGAAATGAATCATTGTAGATTAAATGTTGGTTCCAAAATAAGCGGATTCAAATGGATCTTAAAAAATAAAAATACAACCAAATTAAAAAAAATGAAAATGAAAAATGAAAAAAAACAAAAATTGGAGGCAGGAGAGTTTGAACACCTAACCTCAAGGTGGCAGCGCCTTAGGGCAAGCGATGTTCCATTCCGCTATCTACATTTATTATTAAGTATGAGCAGTATTATCTATACCTATCATTGGTGCGCGAGCTTTAAATATAGGCAAGTGCACAACAAGATTTATTGTGCATCAAGTGCACAAAACGTTATATCAAACTAGAATAATATCTAATATTCATGTCATAAACACAAAACGTTAACAAACTTGGTATTTATTAATATTCGCGAATAATTCTGCGAACATTAATGAACACCAAATATTCTATTGGACCCGAAAATAGGGCGAAGCATATCCACCATAGGTTGAGATAAACCTAACATAGGAAGGTGTTATACCTATGTGGTAAGTTTGGCCAGACCCATAATAGAGCATACTCGTCAATATAGGGCGGCGTATGTCCGTAGATCATACCCGTCATGATAGGGAGGTGTGTACATCTAGCCTAAGGCAGGATAAATCTAACACAATTGGACCGTTCCAACTTGCAGATTTATTCCTGACCGAGGACAGGGCACACCCATCATGATAGGGTGGTGTATAACGAAGATTATACCCATCATAATAGGGCGGTGCACATATCTGAGCTGGGGCAGGATAAATCCATCACGAGTGAGCGAACCCAAAACGGAAAGGTTGTCCCAACACAGAGCAGAACATGCCCGTCATGATAGAGTACAAGTTGTTTGCATATCTGTAGCATACCATGACATATATCATAGTGCATGTAAATCACATAAACACATCTTAACATAGCAATCATAACGTGAGAATGTTTAAACTCATAAGAGAGAGTGGAAGTTAACTCACCTTTATGTAGACTTTCTTTGACTGATGTGAGTACGTTCATTAATTGAATTGTTCTGGAGAAGCTCCAAGGTTGTCCAATCCAACTCGTACTGCACTCACCAAGTTGAAACCCTTAATCTTATAAATTTTTATTATAATTCTTCTTATTTTCGTAAATTATTATCTCTCTCATAATCTTAGCTTGTATGTATAACCAGTGCACATGTATATTTATACTTACACATTTAATCACATTTGGATTACATTAACATAGTAATATATAAAACATAACATGTTATAAATGTTAATAACAATAACAATGTTAATAACAATAACATAGTAACATATGTGTAGCATAACTAATTTATTACTATACTCATATTTATAAAAGTTACATTCATATAGGGTAAATTCACTCTTTCTGAAAATATAACTTCTAAAGTTGGACAAAATGGCACATTGTAAGTAATATACACAAATAAATTCATATAATTTATATAATCATCTAGAAGTTATGAAAATTTATATAAATATACATCATATGCTTTAGTTTTGATATATCAAAATAGCTTATTTTCTCAAAAAAAAAAAAAAAAAAAAAAAAAAAACGTATTAAATTCCAAATGTATTCTTTTATTAAAATCTTCTATTAGAGTTGAAAATTGATAATTTTAGATCTTTGAGTAGCCTGTCTTGTAAAATTCACTATGAATCACATATTCCATGAAATATTTATAAATTTTAATTATAGACTCCTAACATCATACACTTCATCATTGTAAAACAGTTTTGAAGTATTCAATGGGAATAATTTTATAAAAACCATGCTCTAGGATTAAATACAATAAACTTTAGACTTGAAATAATCT
Source organism: Ajuga chamaepitys (assembly GCA_958295605.1). Taxonomy (NCBI): domain Eukaryota; kingdom Viridiplantae; phylum Streptophyta; class Magnoliopsida; order Lamiales; family Lamiaceae; genus Ajuga; species Ajuga chamaepitys. Next base: position 38,398,894 of record OY282505.1, read on the forward strand.
AATCTTGTAAAATTCATTAAAAATCTTTGGATCAACAAAACGTCTTCAAATTTTAAGAATAGATTCCTAACGTCATCTAGTACAACATTATAAAACAGTTTTGATAAAATCCTATTAATTGATTTTATATAATTTTTCAAAATTACATGCAAAACATGCATTACTTGGACCGCGTAATCTAGTTAAATCTACACATTTAGATAATACAATCTTTTCCTTTGTAATGCTAATAACAATGTAAAAGTGTTGTTAATCAATAATTACCATATTTCATGGTACAAAATACATGAAACCAATATATGTATATTATCCCGATTTTGCACCATATAGAAAAATCGGTAAAACAACGATCAACCATATAAGACCCCTATTCATGTATACTACCAACAAATAATATTGACAAACCGAAAACTACAGGGAATTTTCCTTGATCAATCAAAGATTATAAAAAATTAAGCTCTAAACGTGTGTATAATTTACAAGTTAGAGATTATGTTGTTTTAGCTTATATCTTCTTCAAATTCCGACAATAGGAAAAAATAAAGTGCGGGATGAGAGTCGGTACTCCTGCTCCTATGATGATCCTATTTATGTGAAAGCGTGAGAGGACAAGCGTGCTTATCCGACTACGCTAAACATGGACGTGGCATTACTCGTATACTCACGAAATTGAAGTACACCCTATATTTTTTTATATTTGATATCTTTCTTTCTTATGCCGAACGAGTGATACGAGTGAAGTCAGTCCTCTTGATAGCTTTATATAAAAATACTTTGTTCCCAGAAGCTTTGTTAATTTTAACATTTGATAAAGAATTTGACTTAAAATTCTTTAAAATAAAATAAACTTCAAAACAATTATTTTTAGAAAATTAATTGAAAATGCAAACATAGAAGTCTGCTACTTTTGATTTTGGGGCTGTTACAGTATATAATTTTTTTCATGTTAGGCTGAGTACGTAAAGAATTAATAATCACTAACTATATATTTATTCAATTGTTAGAAATTTAAAAATGTAGAAGGTTGGAGATGATAGAGATAGACGATCTTTAACTGATTCAGTGTTGGTACAAATAAAATTGAAGAATAACAATAAATTATTACCTAATAACATATATTTATTGTAGATATATGTTAATATGTCTATTGGTAGCATGTAATGTCACAACTATAAATTTTGTATTAGTAAACTCCCTCATTGATTTTTTCTTTCCCACAAAATCATTAAAAAAACATTATTAATGTTAAACGTATAATTATTTCTCCGCTCCCTCAACTAAATTATAAATAAGAGAGAGAAATGCTTGACAATGAAAAAGAGAATGACACGATAAATTTACTATTAGTATTGTTAATATCTCAAGGTGTATTCCCTTTATTGCAAATACAATAAAAAAAGTTTTGATATATTATAATCTCTCTAGATTTATACATGATAAACCAATAGTTTCTTCCATATAGTAATTTTCTCCAGGTTTCAGTTGAAAGCCTATAGACTAAACTAATATCGATAACTAATTTTTTTTTATTAAACATATCTTGTTTGGTTTAGCTATGTATTATTAATTTTTGGAGAATAATGTATCAAGTTGAATAAGTGATAATCGTAAAAAAAATTACTAATTTATTAGGCGGGACGAAAAAAAAAGCAGAACAAAAATACAATAAAACCTCTTTAAATTAATATTGTCGGGACCTTGAAATTTCATTAATTTAGAGGAGTATTAATTGATCTAAATTAATAATTTATTATTTAATAGATAAAGTGATAATCTATTAATGATAGGGGTATTTATATTCAACAAACTTAAACTTAATTATATAGAAAAAATATATATGAATATTGAATATTTTTTGAACAAACATGAATACTAAATATGTAGATGCACTTTTAATCTAGTCTTAAATTAAATATTGGGAACTTTTTTTTGAACAAACATGGATCTAGTTATCCAATTAATTACTAAAATGATGAAAGATTAATGTTTTAGATGCTATCAATCTCGCATTCTTGTCGTAGAAGTGTTTCCGACATTGCGAAATGGGTTCAGGGGATGAAGCAATTTCAACAAATTTAAATGAAGCAGCATTCATGAACTCGGCACGATGATTAATAATCATGTTTGCTGCAATAAAATGGATGCCAAATCATTTATCGGATTATCCGGATGAAAATGAAGCATGTTCAAAGGACCTTCAAATAAATTGATGATATCATAATAGAAAACCCGAAAGAGGATGAGGTTGAAAATGGTACACTAGCATTAAAATCGGTCACGCAAAAGGAAGCAGTAATAGTATCACAATCCTTCATAAGTTTTTGTTGCAGTTCGAAAATATCACACCAGACACTACAAAAATTAAGGCTTTTTGCAACTACAAAATGTAGTTACACAAAAGGGAGAATGGCCACAAAAGTATTTTTGGTAACCGCATTTAGAATGTGGTTACTATAGGGTAGCCACTTATAGTAAGATGCAAAAAAAAAAAAATTGTAACTACTTTGTAGTTACTAATGTATTTGTAACTACAAGTAGTTGCAAAAGAGCTTGTCATAGTGTAGCAAATTTGGTTAAAATTGTATGAAATATTTTATGTAACTACTAATAGTTACAAAAAATATTATTTTTAGTAATCACTTTGTAGTTACAAAAAAAGTAGCGGCAAATACCCTTTTTTTCTTGTAGTGAGAACTTTTGGATGTCGTGAGAATAGTTAGAGATGAAATTCGTCTTCCTTTAAATTTTAATAAAAAAAACAAACAACAATAGATTCATGTTTATCTAAATTATCCTAGTTATCTTCGTAATTTTTAGATATTATTAATTTATGATGTTGATGGGATCATATATTTATACAAGGGTCTTCAAAAAAATATTATCTTATTAATTTATCGAAATTATTAATTTGATAAAGGTGTCAAATCGGGACCGGATAAAATTATTAACTTAGAGAGGTTATTAGTTTATTAAATATTAATTTATTGATTTTTAATATATTGATGTTTTATGTCTAAATATTTTTTTACTAAAAAGAGAAAGAAATATAGAACTAATAACACCTAATCCATACTGAATGAGAGCTCCGCTTTTGAATCCTGGAGGAAAATAGCAAGGGATTGAGAAGGTAAGAATGATGACCCATGGATATTGATACATGGATTTACATACGGATGGATCAGCCAATTAAATGACTTTATCGGGATGCATTTAATTCAAGGCGGCGACTGTTCACGACCCACAAAATTTCTTAACGTAGTCTACTTATATTTATAAATTGAGTATAATTTTCTCAGTACAACCTGATAGGTATGGCCCAGCAATTTCGGGTCGGGCTGACACTCCGGGCCAGATCAACTCGAACCGGAGTAGCTGAGCCCAGGAAAGTAAGCCTAACAATTGGCCCAGAAGCGCGCATGAGCCTGGAGCAGCCCAATCGCGGCATATTTGGAAAGAAAGATCCCCACGATCTTCTTCCAACTCCCATGCAGAGATGATAGGCGTAATTGTAGGGAGTTAGTTAGGGTTTGAATTGAGTAGTATAAATAGGAGAATTGTACTCAGAATTAGGGTTGGCATTTTTGTATTCTGAAACTATTACGTGTAAGCTCAAAAAAGAATAGTGAAGAAACACCTCGGTAGGTGATATTTTAAGCCCGTGGACGTAGATCTCCGGATCGAACCACGTACATCCTGTGTTCTTTAAGTTTCTTGCCTTGATTTACGTTGCCAAGGGGTTTTCGTTCGGAGTTTATTTGATAACCGGATTACGCATTATCAATTGGCGCCGTCTGTGGGAACGTTTGGCAAGAAAACCCTAGTTTTTCATCGCAATCGCTATGGTGAATACTCGTAGGTCCGCTCATCCAACTCGATCCCGTCGTGATCCTCCTGTGGACCAGGTTCCGCCCCCCCCCCCTCGACAGAACCAAGATCCGCCCGTGGAGCATGCTAACATGCCAAATCATCCCCCTGCTGATGATCCGGCGCAAGTTGATACGCTGCCAGCTCCCGAGCTGTCGCAGGTGCAGCAGGCCTTCCTTCGGGAACACGCCACTTTGTTTCAAGAATGGAACAACCGGCGCGCCCACTTCGGTGAGCGTGCCTACAATGGCGCTGAACATGTGAGAAATTCACCCCGTGACTTATCACGTGACTTGGACGAGGATCCCCCTCATCGAGCGAGACTTGAGCGGCGGCGACGGAGGACAGTTTCTCCGGTGGATGACCGCAGTTCTAATGGGTCGAGGCCCCGAGACGTCCATGACGGTGCACATCGCCGACGACCTGCTGATGTCCCGAAGCGTCATCGCCTTGACCAATCCCGTATGCTGGATCCCGTAGAACAAGAACAAGCCCAATTTGCCGCGGAGCTCGACAAGGTTTTGGGTCTTGATGCCGACGGGGAGATCATCACCCCATTCTCTAACGAGATTCTTGCGGTCCCGCTCCCTGATGGTTTCAAACTCCCCCCAGTGGCATATACAACGGCACTGGGGATCCAAGTAATTTCCTGAATGCCTTTAAGTACGCTATGTTTAACCGCAACTGCACTCCTCACCACCTGTGCAAGGTGTTTCCTGAGTATCTCCAGGACGAGGCTAGACTTTGGTTCGATTCTCTACCACGTGGTAGCGTTACTTCTTTTCGCGATCTGGCCGAACAGTTTTGGGCGCGTTTTCATACGCGGGCAAAGCCCATGGCCACCTTGGCCGATCTCATGAATATGGAACAGCGGGATGGAGAAACCGTTACCTAATTTCTTGATCGCTTTACAGCAGAGAGTCTTAAAGTGGGGAGCCGGTCGGATGATGTTATCATCAATATTTTCATGAATGGCCTTCGTCCCGGACCGCTCTACACCGAGCTAGTCCGGAACCCTCCAGTCACAACCCAGGCTTTGTTTAACATTGTGTGCAGATATGCTAAAGTTGAGGAGCAGACTCGTCGTAAGCGTGAGAAGCATGCTAGCAAACGGCAGTCCGATAGAGCACAAGCCGGACCCAGTACTCGACCTAGTGCCTTCTCTCGTCTAAACCGAGGACGCCCAGAATCTCGCGGAGACATCCCACAACTCACTCCGCTTACAAAATCACGGGCCGAAATTCTTTCTGTTCACAAGAATGACTTGCGGCCGTGTCTGCGGATGACTGCTCTGGCAGAAAAGCGCAACCACGAGAAATGGTGCGCGTACCACCATGATCATGGACATGAAACAGAGGAGTGTAGGGAGCTTGGCAAAGAAATCGAAGATTGTCTAAAGAAAGGTTTCCTACGGCAGTATGTTGCTCGGACCGATGATAGGTCTAGGTCAGGCCAGAATGGAAGTTCATATCAAAACCGCGGAGGCTATAATGACCGTGGTTCACGTGAAAACAGGCCGCAATGGCAGAATAACAGGCCTGGGCACAACAACTATGCGCGGCAGGACCAAGGAAATTGTCAACAACCCCACTTTTTGCCGCCACCACCTCCTCAGGGAGGTCCCGGAGACAATCCGCCTACTCATGTCATAAACGTGATTTACGGAGCCATCCCTACCGGGGTTTCCCGGAGTGCCTTGAAGGCGGAAGCACGCCGGCCTCCTCCCGAGGAGCCGCGTCACAAACGCCTCCACCAATCTGAAATCGTCAGTTTTACTGACAAGGATCCTGTTCCTGAGCTCACCTCGCATACCGACGCCATCGTTATTGTCATGGCTGTAGCTAATGTTACAATAAAACGGGTCTTCGTCGACAATGGAGCCGCATTCAGTGTCATATTCACCGATTATTTTCAAAAAATGGGTATTCCTCGTGAGCAACTTCGACCGGCTCCCGGGCCGCTACAGACCTTCACCCAGGGTGAAGTCCAGCCTGAAGGAGTTATTAATCTTCCCGCATCTCTTGGAACTTATCCGGCGATAAAAACCGCCGCATTTCTATGTGGTTAATTCTCCGTCCCCATACAACATGATTTTGGGTCGGGACTGACTTACCCCGACGAGAGCCGTATGCTCCACATACCACCTCGTGCTAAAATTCCCTACATCGCACGGCGAGGTGGCTATCCGCGGCAATCAGCGAGTTTCTAAGGAGTGCTTGTACATCGCGCTAAAAAAGGCATCAAAGGTCCCCCTAAGCCACAGTTTCAGGTAACAACCTCGGCTCTCACACCTAATTCATCTGCATCGCTAGGGGACACCACTGTTCAGGTGCCGCTTGATCCAGCCAAGGCTGAGCAAACTGTAACAGTTGGCGCTGTGGATGTGCCGTGGTTACATAATGCCATCATTCAGACCTTGCGGGAATACTCTGAAGTCTTCGCATGGTCTCCCTTGGACATGCCCGGGGTCTCTCCGGATGTTATAACTCACAAGTTGAATACCGACCCCAATGTGAAACCTATACAACAAAAGCGGAGGAAATTCGCTCCAGAGCGGAACGCAGCCATCCGAATTGAAGTACAACAGCTTCTAGATGCAGACATCTTGTTTGAAGTACATTATCCCTCTTGGTTATCAAATCCGGTGATGGTAACGAAATCCAGCGGGGCATGGAGAATGTGCGTAGATTTTTCTGATCTTAATAAGCACTGTCCAAAAGATTGTTATCCTTTGCCCTCTATCGACCAAAAAGCCGAAGCCATTACTGGGCACAAGGCACTTTGCTTCTTGGATCTATACAAGGGATACCATCAAATCCACATGGATCGTTGGGACGCTCTCAAAACGGCATTTATCACTGACTTCGGATGCTTTGCCTTCAAGAAAATGCCTTTTGGGCTCAAAAATGCGGGAGCCACTTATCAGCGCCTTATGGACCATGTCTTCCGAGGTCAAATTGGTCGTAATATAGAGGTATATGTAGATGATTTAGTTATAAAAAGTACTTCTCAATTTTCATGTGTGCAAGATATTGCTGAAACGTTGAGCACCTTGTGGCGTTATAATTTGCGTCTCAATCCGGCGAAATGCACCTTCGGCGTTGGCTCCGATAAATTTCTCGGCTATGTGGTTTCACAGCATGGCCTCCAGGCCAATCCGACCAAGATTCGAGATGTATTGGATCTGCAACTGCCGAAGACGGTAAAAGAAGTCCAGCGCCTTACTGGTGGTCTGGCGGCTTTAAATCGTTTCCTGTCTAAGGCCGCGGAGCGTCAGCTTCCATTCTTCAAAATTCTACGGCAGGCAAAGCTATTTGAGTGGACCCCGCAGTGCATCGAAACTTTTGAGGCTCTAAAGCACCATATTAAGAAGTTGCCAACTCTGTCCGTTCCTCTCCCCGGAGAGCCTCTTTATGTATATTTAGCCTCTGCCGAAGAGGCCATCAGCGCGGCTCTTGTGCGCGAGGCTAATGGCACACAGCATCTTGTATATTTTACGAGCCGAGCACTCCAAGGGGCGGAAACCCGGTACTCTGTGATGGAGAAAACAGTGCTAGCTCTCGTCATGGCGGCCCGGCGTTTGCGGCCTTATTTCCAAGGATGTGAAATCAGGGTTCTTACTAATCACCCCATTCGTCAAATTCTTGTCAAGCCCGATGTGTCAGGGCGCCTCGCTAAGTGGGCTATCGAGCTAGGAGAGTATGATATTCAATTTCTCCCACGCCGAGCCATCAAGGGTCAAGCCCTAGCAGATTTTTTGGCCGAGGTACCAGTGGATAACCCCGAACCTTCTGCAAATAATGAAGCGGAATATGAGGAAGTCCTCGTCAGGCTCCGGCTCGCTCAATCCTTTGCAGCCTCCCATCTCGAGCTCTTCACGGACTCCGAGGTTGTCTCTAATCAAATCAAAGGCACCTACACTGCTAAGGATGAAACGCTGAGAAGGTACCTCGCTTTGACGCTCAAACTTTTGTCAACTTTTGCTTCGGTTGATATCCAGCAGGTACCCCGTAAACAGAATGTTTAAGCTGATGCTCTCAGCAAAATGGCCTCCGCGGTCCTTACCAACGTGTCTCCGTACATCGTAGTCGAAGATGCCCTTCATCCGGCAATTCATAAGGCCACAGTCTCCGTATTGACTGAAAGCGGTCCCAATTGGATGACCCCGATCATCCATTATCTTCGGGATGGTACGTTGTCGACTGACAAGTTGCAATCTCGGCGAATAGTTCTTAAGGCACCTAAGTACACACTCCATGATGGGATTTTATACCGCCGGTCGTACTTACAACCGAGTCTTCGGTGCCTTGCTCCCGCCCAGGTTGATCAGGTTCTTCGGAAATTTCACGAGGGGGCCTGTGCGACAAGTGTTGGCCAAGAAAGTTCTTCGGTGGGGGTACTACTGGCAAACATTGTTTAACGATGCCCATGATTTGGTGGCCAAGTGCGACAAGTGTCAGCGGCACTCTCGCGTAAAGCATCTACCGCAAACCGAGCTCACTGGCATACAAAGCGCCTGGCCATTTATCCAATGGGGAATTGATATTGTCGGTCCGTTTCCGGTCGCTCCGGGGGGACTTAAATTTCTTGTGGTCGCTGTTGATTACTTCACCAAATGGGTTGAAGCCGACCCTCTCACCGCCATCACTGGTCAAAACATCTTGAAGTTCGTCTGGCGTAATATCATATGCCGCTTCGGCATCCCGAGCACCATTATCTCAGACAACGGCAAACAGTGCGAGGAGCTTCACATAAAGCAACTTTTCACCTCGGTCGCTCATCCTCAAGCCAATAGTCAAGTTGAAGTCACCAACCGCACACTCCTTACGGGTCTAAAGAAATGCTTAGATCAAGCTAAGGGTCTTTGGGCTAAGAATCTTCCGCAGGTTCTTTGGGCCTACCGCACCACACTGCACACCTCAACCGGAGAAATCCCCTATAGCCTCACTTACGATTCCGAGGCCGTTATTCCTGCAGAAATCGGCGTGCCTAGTCCCCGCCTCATGACTTTGGATCCCGAGGATAATAACGAAGCCATCCGTGCTAACTTAGATGAGCTCGAATATCGTCGTGATCAATCTTTCATCCAGCAAACCAAGTGTAAGCAACGCGCAGCTCAGTATCACCACCTCCGGGTTCGGGGTACTCAGTTTAATGTCGGAGACTTGGTACTCCGGCTCAACTCAGCCAGCAAGGCTGCCCCCGAGGGTAAATTACATGCCGCCTGGGAAGGTCCATATCGCGTCATTGCCGCGCATGACTCCGGGTGCTACCAGTTAGCGCATCTTGATGGAACTCCGATTCCCCGAACCTGGCATGTTACCAACCTAAGGCGTTTCTATCTATGAGCACCAAGAGACAAGTATCGTTTCTACCTTTACATTTCTTGTACATTTATTTTTCGTTGTGAGTTCTCTTTGTATTTTTTAATTGTTACGACAATTACTTTGAATAAAGTTTTTACTTTACGAATCTTACTGTACTTTCTTCTACGCTATGGGGACGCCCTAGCCTAGACTTACTATCATTATCCGTCTCCGGGCAGTTTGATCTCTCGCCCGATCCGTCCGGGGAGATTAACATTTGGTCCCTAGACTTATATTCCCTCTCGCCCGTTTAACCGGAGAGGCCCTTAACTCCCGCCTGATCCGTCCGGGGAGATTCTTTGCCTTGTTTTTCTAGTAGGCATTATGTACATATGGTGCTCCCGGATTTATATTCCCTCTTGCCCGTTTAACCGGAGAGGCCCTTAACTCCTGCCCGATCCGTCCGGGGAGATTCTTTGCCTTGTTTTTCTAGCAGGCATTATGTACATATGGTGCTCCCGAGTACCTGTTAAAGTAATCACACATGCATTCTGGTTAAAGTTTGTTATTTTTCTTTTAAAATACACCTCATTACATGCCAAAATGTTTCTAACATTTTTTTTCACCCACAAAAATTTCTTTACATACTACATACAACGCTACAAAAGTAAAATCTATTTTTGGCCTCCGAGCCAGTACACAGCGCTCCGGCGTTGAGACCCATCTTGGGAACTTCTCCGTATCCTCCGGGATCCCGGCACTTCTCAGTTTTGAGCCCCGTCTCTCTCCCTACTGCGGCTCCCTCTGCGCCGAGGACTCACCCTTGGCACTTGTCTTGAAGTATCGCTCCACGCCCTGCCCCGAGGACTCGGCTGAGGCACTGGTCTTGAAGTCTTGGCCCATTCCGCGGGATCCCACTCCGCAGGGTCCATCACTTCGATCTCCTCGGCCAGCTTCGCGACCTCCTCTTCCGCAACGACTACGGGGGCTTCCTCGACTGTGGTTACCGGGGTTGGCTCTTGGATTACTATCCCTTTACTTTTTCCCGCCGGTTTCTTTTTACCCCTCCGAGGCGCTTTCGCAGTCCCTTGGCCTCGGCTGGAGCTTGCGATGTACTCTTCAGCGGTGCGCCGCCACCTGCCGCGTCCTTTCAGTCCTTCGAACATATTCAGGAGTAACTCCAGCACCTCCCGCTTTCTTATAAGCTCCGAGGACTTCGTCTGACCAGTCGTCATCAGCGACGAAATTTCACCTTGAATCTCGGTGATCCGCTCCTCAACTTCCTCAAAAGTCAGCAGGCCGTATTCTGTAAGTATCCAGTCGTACTCCCTTCGATGGATAATGACGTGGTCCAGTTCGGCCACCTTCGACAAGTACTTCAGTTCCTGATCTCTAGCCCTCTCCGCGGCCCTAGCTCTTGCCTCCTTTGCCTCTTTGGCCCTCCTCTCCGCTATGGCCACCCGTCTCTCCAACCGCGGTACCACTTGCTTTTGCACGTTATCCTTCTCCCCACGAAACCATTCTAAGGACTGCATGAGTTTATTTATTGTATTATGCAGCTCCGCGGTATCCTCCTGATCGGATAACACAATCAGTGCAACATATAAATTTCAACGCCTCGCCGGGCAAATATTCAATCATATGAACAACTCAACTTATATTCGCAGAGCAAGCATACATTGTCAAAGGTCTTTACAACAACATTACAAATGTTCCTATCATCTACTATATAATGACAGGGCATCAAAATTGCGGGGAACGACTGACCTCCCCCTCTTCGGTTCCTTCAACGGCCTCAGGCACACCCCCGTCCTCCTCCTCCACCTCGTGCTGCACCTCTTGCCGTTCTCCGACTATCCCTGCCTCATTTCCCGCGGCCTCCGGGGCGATTTCCACGCGCGGAGGTGTTTCTTTGTTTCGGGGCTCTGGGACGAACTCACCCCGTAAAAATGCCAAGAACTCTTGGTCTTGGTCCACCTCGCAGTTTGAGATCTCCTCGGCACTTAAGATCTTCTTCTTCTTCGCCAGTGCCTTAACGAGGGGCCACTCCGGGACACGCGCCAGGGCTTGGTAGTATGACTCCTCTACCCCTCCCACTGCGTTGAAGTCATACCCGAACTCTGAACGATAGACGTCCACGTTCGGATAGACTTCCTTGATTTTCTCCAGCAGCACCGATCGGGTGGCCGTAACCCGACAGCGATAAAGTTGGTCTGGAAGTCGAGAAAGGTGCTCGTCTGGAACAACTTCTCGGCAAATGCTTTCAACATTGCCTCTTGACCGTCCACCACCGACGCTTCTCGGGCCTTTATCTCTGCCCGCAGTTCGGCCGTTTCCCCACGGAGAGCTCCGGCCTCCGCCTCCACTTCGCGCAGCCGCGCGATCTCCTTCTCCATCAGGGCGGCCCTCTTGCGCGCCTCGGACAGATCATGTGTTAATCTATCGTTGCGCGCGCGTAGCTCCCTTGCCACTTTGGCCTCCCTCTCGCTCCTCCAGCCGAGCTCCATAATCCCCCGCGCCAAGTGCAGCAACTCCTCGGCATCCGTCCCTTCCAGTCCCAACAGACTTATGGGCCCTTGCCCCTTCACAACAAAATACCGGGGTCAATACTGGTAACATATGATAAATTTGAGCAAAGGTTACACCTCGGAGATGGTTATGTACGCTTTACCTCGGTGCTCTGCTCCGTGCGGAGTCTTTTGGCCGTCCCCGGAGGTGTCACGGATGGTTCCGACCTCCTTTTAGTACCGGGGGTTGACCCCGCTGCCACCACTCGTTCCTCCGACCCCATTGATGGCCTCGGACTGGGCAATACCCCCCCTCTAGGGGATACTTCGGTCGCTTTCCCCTTCATCTTTGCTGCCGCCGGTACCGCGGTGTTTCCAGCTGGTTCATTTCCGAAGCATCCCACTGCATACAGAAATTGGAGTTAGTCCTGCACAAGACACCAATATTACACGGATATAAGAGTTCCTACCCTCCTCGGCAACCCCGGCTCCCGACTCCTGCCCCCGGGCGGACACCCCCTCAGCATCGCCCGAGTAATATGGGCTCAATCCTGCCTCCTCCAGCTCCGCCTCGGTGCAAAAGATCTTGAACGTCCCCAACGCACGGAATGGGCCCACCACCTCGGCCTCCGGTTCCACCACCGGGGCATTATATTTTTGTCATTTTATAATAGCATTTTAATTTTTTTAATTAGTGGGTTGCATTGCAAAATTTGGTGGGCTACGAATGGTCGTTGCTTTAATTCAACTAGGTTGTTATTAATTATTAAATTTGGTGACCAGTTTATCAGGTAATTGGTTAGGCGGCGACTATTTACAGCCCACAAAATTTCTTAACGTACCCCATTGATTTAGTAAATTAAAATACTATTATAGAATGACTCAAATACCCTTAATGATATTAAAAACAAATAATTAAAGGCCTAGACACAATATTATCATTTACATTAATTTAAAATAAAAATAAGTAAAACAAAATAAAAGAATTTTAACACAATTATTACGTCTGTGTGTCACTGATACTACTATTCATTCACATATTCTTTAACCATCGTTCCCATCACTGCCAACTATAGTTCAAAAAGTCTCAAACTATGTTAACCCTAATTTAGGAGGTGAAGAACATGAATCTTCAAATATTTTCAGAAATATCAATGTGTTTTATGTTTCTTTGTTTAAGATTTGACTGCATTATATAAATTTTCGACGAAATGGAGTTATATATCGGTAATGGATATCAACACAAAAGAAGAGGAGTTAAGGTTTGGATCTGTAGGTGTGACAGGAAAAGGGAGGGCTGAAGTGGGGGTGTGGGTTTGGTCAAGGGGGCGGCTGTTTTCGGAGTGGTGCCGGCGACGGTTGGGAATTGGATGGAAGGGGGAGGGATGATGTTTGTTGATTTCTCTTTCTTCTTTTTTAAACTAATTTTGTATTTGATTATTATAATATAGGGTATTATTATTTTTTAATAATATTTTATTTTAAATAATTTATAAAGAAGGATAATATTGGTATAAAGCGGGTTGTATTAAGAAAGTTATACTTATATTTTAAATATAGGTGGGTTACATTAAGAACTGGGCTGCATTAAGAAATTTTGTGGGTTGCGAATAGTCGCCGCCAATTGGTTAATAATAAATATATGATCTATTGGCTACAACTAAAATGAGTTGAATTTAATGGTTTAGATGTTAGGTGTACAGGACCTGATAAAGCGCAATCTGGTATCCGAGAAACCTTAACAGAAAATTACACAAACAATACGAAAGCACACAGGATTTGCGTGGTTCGATCCGGAGATCTACGTCCACGGGCAGAAAAACACTCCTGCCGAGGTGTTATTTTCACTAGAATATTGAGTTTACAGATAGTAATTCAATGTACAGAGTGCGAACCCTAATTCCTTCTTTTCACCTATTTATACTACCAAATCAAAATCCTAACTAAATCCCTATAATCTTGCCCATCAAATCTGCATGGCAGTTGGGAAAAGATCATGGGCCTTGATTCGCGGAACAGACTTGATTCGCGGAACAGATTACGTTTTGGGCCAACGCGTGTTGCTAGGCCTGCTGGGCCTGGGCCTTCGCACTTGCTGGCGCGTTTGCTGGGCCGGTAAGTGGGCTCATGTATTAACCCGACCCGAAGTAACCAGGTTATCCCTATCAGATGCCCCCCCCCCCAGCCGAAGCGAGGAGGGAGCTTCGGTTGTCACCGGAGTGGTACGGTAAGCAGGAAGGGCCGTGGTCACTGACCGGCCGAAGTGTTTACGGTCGAATAAGTCGATCCGAGTCCCCGGAGGACTTGGTGGAGCAGTTTGTGAACACGAAGTCGAGCTAGGCCGGAGTGTCTAAGACCTTTATCGGGATGCCAAACTTCCCAGAAGCAAGAAACGCGGTGTAAATACGTAACAACCTGGCCGAGGTGGGAGGTTCACCGGAGTGAGTTGCCTGGCCAACATGAAGGGAACACCGGAGTGTGGTAGCATGACCGAGGTGGAAGATACACCGGAGTGTAATTTGAATCTTCCTGAAGAATGGTGAGGCTGATGTGATTGGCGGCGCCATCATGAGAGAGAGGGATGTGAAGTGACACGCTCTGCAACATCCAAGAAACCTGTTCCCCACGCGCCTTGGGAACTGTAAAGCGCGTGTGGCGCACGTTTAAATCCCCATTATTGAATTTGAATTGTTTGTATCAACGCCGTTGATTTTTGCGTATATAATTGGAGTAATTGCACAGTAACCTTTCATCTTCTTCATTGCGATTCATCAGTTTAGAAAGCGGGAAAAAGAGGAAATCTGCATTCGTGATTCATCTCAGATCAAAAAACTTCTCGAATCAACCCTTTCAAATTCAAACCAAGTAAGTATGTCTTCCTCTTCATCTTCTTCATCTTCTGCCTCATCTTCGGGCTCGATTGAAGAATTAGGGACTTCGAGTGCCCCGTTAGACGTTCCCCCCCTATCATATCTCATTCCGGAGAGGAATGAGGTTAGAACAGTAGACAGAGTTGATGGCTTAGAGTGCAATGTCATGATGGTTTCGTTTTATGAATGCACGGTGGAGGATCTTGAGGTGTCCTCTATAGCGCTAAGGATGTCGCGAGAGCAAATTTTGAGGGAGCTCCCGTCTTTTTACCTTCCCTTCGACCTTGAGTACATAATCCCTACCCCCGAGGATAGGGCCTGTTGCCCACCGCAGGGGTTTATTACCGTGTATATAGATCCCCTTAGAGTAGGATTGAGATTGCCGCTGTGGGACGTAGTCATCGAATTGTTAAAATACTACGGTATTGCCCTCTGTCAATTAGCGCCGAACGCGGTGAGGCAGGTGGTGGGATTCACCGTGGTTTGTAAACAGGCCGGAGTAGAACCAACTGTAGAGCTTTTTAGGTTCTTCTACCAGCTAAAAAACTTCGGGAAGTCCAAGGGGTGGTATTCCTTTAGTCCCCGAGCCCGAGGAGGGTTCAAGGTTCAGAACCCGAGCAAAGTAGAGGGGTGGAAGGAGAAGTTCATATTCATTAGGAATAAAATAGCTCTCCCGAAGTGGAGGACTGACGAGGTGCTTGATACCGCCCCCGTGGAGAGCCCGGGGGCCGAAGTGGAGCATACATTCCGGACAGTGGGGACTTTCAAAACCCTCTGCTCCGAGGAGGAGTTGGAGAAAGCAGGATTGAGCCTGTACTATTCGGGCAATGGGGGCGCCGAAGAGGGTAGGAGTTTTTTCTTTCCTTGATATTTTAAACTTGTCACTTTGCGCAGAACTAACCATAGACCTTATATGCAGTGGGACGCTTCGGAAAGCAACCAGCAGCAGGAAGCCCCGCTAAGACTGCAGCGGCCAAGAAGAAGGGGAAAGCCGCTGAGGTGTCTCCCCGGGGGGAGATGCCACCCAGTGCGCGACCAGCGGCGGGGTCTGACAAGCGGGTGATGTCGGCGGAGCCATCTCCCGTGATGAAAAGGAGGCCAGAGCCTACCGGCACTCCGCTGGCACCGTCTAAAAGACCCCGAGTAGGGGAGAGTATGGAGGTAATACTCAAAACGCTGATCATAACTTTTACGTACGCGAGGTGTATAGTATGAGGTCTGAGCTCGGTGTCGTGTTATATTCAACTTATCCAGGTAGGACAGGCGACCCTCAGTAGGCTGGGGTTTGACGGCGCGGACGCCGAGAAGATTCTGCAGCTGGCCAGAGGAATCATTGAGGTTGGCCTGAAGAGCGAGGTGGAGGCCAGAGAAGAGCTGGCCGCGGCAGCGCGGGATCTTCGCGCGCGAAATGACAAGCTAGCTCATGACCTAGCCGAGGCGCGTAAAAGGGCGTCTTTGGTCGAAAACGAGGTGGTGCGCTTGCGCAGTGTGGGGGCCGAGAACGCTGCTCTGCGGGGAGAAAATCTGCAGCTTCGGATGGAGATGGAGGCGCGGGAAGCCGCTGTGATCGAAGGGCAAGGAGCGATGCTGAAGGCGTTCGCCGAAAAATTACTACACACCAGCACGTTCCTTGACTTCCAGACAGAGTTTGTGGCAATAGGGGACAAAGCCACACGAGCCTTGGTGCTGGAGGAGGTGAAGGAGGCGTACCCGAATGTGGACATCAATCGTCCGGAATTCGGGTATGACTCTGAGGCGGTGGCCGAGGTGGAAAAGGCCTATTACGCCGCTCTAGCGAAGCTGCCGGAGTGGCCTCTGGTGAAGGCGCTTGGGGAGAAGAAGCAGCTTCTGACGGCCGCAGAAGTTGTAAACTGCGAGGTGGACCAGGACGAAGAATTCCTGGCATTCTGCCGCGGTGAACTGGCTACCGCACCCCGGAGCACCGAGCCCCTCCCACAGATGGAGGTCGAAGCCCCGGCTGCGATCGAGGCCGTCGCAGCGGCTGAAGGAGAAGAAGCCGAAGTGTCCGAGGGCCGGCGAGAGGAGTTGCCCGAAGAGACTGAGGCAATTGAGCGGGAGGTCAGTCGATCCCCGCAAATTTAAACTTGTATAGTTTAGGAATGTATGCGGAACGATGTACCGAATTTGGAACAATTGTACATTTGTCTTGTGAAATACAATCTTCTATTTTTCAAACTCTTGAACTTCTTGTTTTACTTGCATGAGCAGTTTTATGTCTGTTGTCGAACTGAATGTAACTCTGTACATCCTTGAGAGTAATCGATCTGGTTGTCTTCGTTGTCTGTTTAGAACACCGCGGAGCTACACGAAACAATAAAGAAGCTCATGCGATCACTTGAGTGGTTCCGCGGAGAGAAGAATCATCTGCAGACGCACGTAGTGCCCAAGCTGGAAAAGCAGGTTGCCTCGGCAGAGAAGAAGGTGGTTGAGGCCAATGAAAGAGCCAAAGACTTCGAGATGAAGTATCGAACTACAGCTGCCGAGATGAGCCGCGTCCGTGTTCATCAGAAGGAGTATGAACGAATTCTTTCAGAGTTCGGTCTTCTGACTTTTGAAGAAGTAGAGGAGCGGGTCGTTGAAATCCAGAGTGACATCGCGGCATTGATGTCGAGGAGCTCTGTCGAGTCCGCGGAGCTCGTGAGGAAACGAGAAGTCCTGGAGCTGCTTCTCAGTATGTATGAAGGGCTGAAGAGCCGAGGCAGGTGGAGGCCTACTGCAGAAGAATTCATCGCGAGCTCCAGTCGGGACCGAAGTACGCAGAGAGCTCCTCGGAAGGATAAGAAAAAACCCTCCGGAAAAACCAAAGGCATAGTTATCCAAGAGCCAGCTCCAGTGGTCACAGTCGAAGAAGAACCCGCGGCGGTTGCCGAAGAGGTAGTCGAGGAGCTGGCCAGAGAAATCGAGGTGATGGTTCCGGAGGAGTGGGACCCGGAGCAATGGGCCCAAACTCCAAGGTCCGCGCCACAACAAAGTAGCCAGGCGCGGACCAGAGATGAAGCCCCCAGGCAAGCGCCTAGAGCAAGTCCTCGGCGTAGGGAAGCTCGAAGGGATGACCGAGCCGGAGCCCGAGGCCGGAGAACGTCAAGGCCCCGGAGGACGCAGCGAAGACCAAGAAGCGGGCAACAACGCCGGAGCGCTGAGTATTGGCTCGGGGGCCGTAGATAGTTGTTTTATATATATATATATATATTTTTTTTTTGCGAAGTCTTATGTAAAAAGCTTCTTATTGTTGTACAATTCAGATAATAATAAAACTGTTGTAGTGTGTACGAACTGGTTTAATGAATGTAACAGGTTACGAACCAACTTAATCGGATGTTCGGGAATACGACGGGAAAAATTATTAACTGTTTAATTGGGTGTTCGGGAACACTGTATGGATTAGTCCAATCTCCCCGGACGGATCAGGCGGGAGTAATATATCTCCCCGGACGGATCAGGCGGGAGTAAACACTTCTCCGGTTAAACAGACGAGAAAGTGGTATGAGTCCGGGGACTAAAAATGCTAATCTCCTCGGACGGACCGAAAGAGAGATTTAATTGTCCGGAGACGAATAATGATATATGACTACGTTAGGGCGTCCCCGTAACGTAAAGAATAACACAACGGGTTATATAAGCAAAGAATTTTTATTCAATAATAAGTGCCGGAGCAAACTCAAAAGTACAAAGAGGGTAATAACTGTGAAAGAAATGAAAGATAAGATAGTACTTGAGATGTGGCTGTCACAGATAGAAACGCCTCAAGTTAGTGACGTGCCAACTTCGGGGAATCGGGGTTCCGTTGAGATGTTCAAGCTGATAGGATCCAGAGTCGTGCGCGGCAACGACTCGGTAAGGACCTTCCCAAGAAGCATGTAATTTCCCTTCGGGGGCAGCTTTGCTGGCTGAGTTGAGCCGAAGGACTAAGTCCCCGACATTGAACTGAGTGCCTCGGACCCGGAGGCTATGATACCGGGCTGCTCGTTGCTTACATCTGGCCTGTTGAATGAATGATTGATCCCGGCGATCTTCAAGCTCATCCAAATTTGCCCGTAGAGCCTCGTCATTATCTTCGGGAACCAATGTGAGGAGGCGGGGGCTCGGCACACTAATTTCAGCAGGAATTACGGCTTCAGAACCGTAAGTAAGACTGTAAGGAGTCTCCCCGGTAGATGTATGCGGTGTTGTGCGATAAGCCCATAAGACTTGTGGAAGGTTTTCAGCCCAGAGACCTTTGGCATTATCCAGGCGCTTCTTTATTCCCGTGAGCAGTGTCCGATTGGTGACCTCAACCTGCCCGTTGGCTTGAGGGTGAGCTACCGAAGTGAAAATTTGTTTGATGTGGAGTTCTTCGCACCATGACCGGAATGGATCATTGGTAAACTGTTTACCGTTGTCCGAGATGATAGTGCTCGGGATGCCGAAGCGACAAACAATATTGGGCCACACAAATTTCAAGATATTCTGACCAGTAATGGCTGTAAGTGGTTCGGCTTCGACCCACTTAGTGAAGTAGTCCACGGCAACGACCAGGAACTTTAACCCTCCCGGAGCAACAGGGAATGGTCCAACAATATCAATACCCCACTGAATAAATGGCCACGCACTCTGGATTCCCGTGAGTTCGGTCTGTGGCAGATGCTTTACACGGGAGTGCAGTTGGCACTTGCTGCATTTGGACACTAAGTCATGAGCATCATTAAACAGGGTTGGCCAATAGTATCCCCAGCGGATAACTTTCTTGGCTAATGTGCGAGAACCGATATGGCTGGCACAGGCCCCTTCGTGACCTCCCGCAGAACTTGGGTAGCTTCGGCAGGAGCAAGACACCGGAGACTCGGTTGTAGGTATGATCTCCGGTATAAGACTCCATCGTGAAAGGAGTATTTGGGGGCTTTGAGGACAACTTGCCGAGCTCGTAGCTTGTCAATGGGCAGGACTCCATCTCGGAGATATTGGATGATAGGAGTCATCCAATTCGGATTAGTATCGGTCAGTACCGAAACCGTGGCCTCATGAACTGCTGGATGAGATAGATCTTCAACCATGATATCCGGAGATATATTAGTTCGGACCGCGGAGGCCAACTTGCTGAGCGCGTCTGCTCTTGTATTTTGTGCACGCGGTATTTTCTGGATAGTAACTGCATCAAAAGTGGAGATAAGCTTTAGTGTTAAAGCACGATACCTGACCATTGTTTCATCCTTGGCGACATAAGTCCCCTGGATTTGTCTGGACACGACCTCGGAGTCCGTGAAGAGCTCAAGATGACGAACGCCTAAGGATTGAGCGAGCCTGAGCCCGGCGAGAACTGCCTCGTACTCCGCTTCATTATTAGTCACCTTGAACTTGAACCGGATGACGTATTTAACTTCAACCTCCTCGGGGTCGATGAGAAGCAGTCCGGCACCACTTCCTCGGATCGTGGATGCTCCATCCACGAATAGTTGCCACCTCCGGGGTGAAGGAGCGATGGTAACACGGTGATGTGTATCATTGTCTACGGGAGACTCGTGATTGTCTCCTGGGGCTTCAGCCAGAAAGTCGGCGAGTGCTTGGCCCTTGATTGCTCGGCGGGGAAGGTACTGAATATCGTATTCACCTAGCTCAACGGCCCATTTTGCGAGGCGCCCCGACACCTCGGGCTTGACAAGAATCTGGAGGATAGGATAATTGGTCAGGACCCGTATTTCTCGTCCTTCGAAATAAGGCCGTAAACGCCGAGCTGCCATAACAATTGCCAAAGCAGTTTTTTCTAACACGGAGTACCGTGTCTCTGCCCCGTGGAGAACACGACTTGCGAAATACACGGGATGCTGAACCCCATCGACTTCACGTACAAGTGCAGCGCTAATAGCTTCCTCGGAGGAAGCCAAATATAGGTAAAGTGGCTCTCCGGGGAGAGGAACTGCCAAAGTAGGTAGCTGCTGTATGTGACGTTTCAAAGCCTCGAAGGCCTCGGTGCACTCCGGTGTCCACTCAAAGGACTTCGCTTGTCTCAAGACTTTAAAAAATGGGAGCTGGCGTTCCGCCGCTTTAGACAAAAATCGATTCAAAGCCGCCAAACCACCTGTGAGGCGTTGAACGTCCCTGAATGTTTTTGGTGGCTGCAGATCTAACACATCACGAAGTTTGGCCGGATTGGCCTGCAGGCCGTTTTGCGAAACCAAGTAACCGAGAAACTTCCCGGAGCCAACACCAAAAGTGCATTTCGCTGGATTGAGTCGCAAGTTATAGCGCCGCAGAGTGCGCAAGGTTTCGGCAATGTCTTGCACACATGAAGGATGGGAGGAGCTTTTGATGACCAGGTCATCGACGTAAACTTCAACGTTACGACCAATCTGGTCGTGGAAAACGCAGTCCATGAGACGTTGATAGGTGGCTCCAGCATTCTTGAGCCCGAAGGGCATTTTCTTAAAAGCGAAGCACCCAAAGGCAGTGATAAATGCCGTTTTGAAGGCGTCCTGCGGATCCATAAAAATCTGATGGTATCCCTTGTATAGATCTAGGAAGCAAAGTGCCACGTACCCTGTAATGGCTTCGGCCTTTTGGTCGATTGAGGGCAAAGGATAACAGTCTTTCGGACAGTG
Source organism: Ajuga chamaepitys (assembly GCA_958295605.1). Classification (NCBI taxonomy): domain Eukaryota; kingdom Viridiplantae; phylum Streptophyta; class Magnoliopsida; order Lamiales; family Lamiaceae; genus Ajuga; species Ajuga chamaepitys. Next base: position 38,420,034 of record OY282505.1, read on the forward strand.
CTTGTTGAGATCGGAGAAGTCAACACACATTCGCCATGCCCCACTGGTTTTTGTCACCATTACCGGATTGGATAACCAAGAGGGATAAAATACTTCAAACAGGATATTTGCATCCAAGAGTTGCTTTACCTCGATTCGAATGGCCTCATTTCGCTCCGGAGCGAACTTCCTTTGTTTCTGCTGGATAGGCTTGATGCTGGGATCAATGTTCAGCTTGTGTGTTATAATGTCGGGAGAGACCCCGGGCATATCCAGAGGAGACCATGCGAAGACATCGGAATATTCTCGCAAGGTCTGAATGATAGCCTGGTGCAGCCATGGCACATCCACAGCTCCTACGGTCACTGTCTGTTCCGGCTTGGACGGATCAAGCGGGACTTGTGCAGTGGCATCCCCCAACGAGGTACATTCCCGAGGTTCCAGAACCGATGATGCCACTTGAAGCTGCTGTTTGAGAGGAACTTTAGCAGTCTTTTTGAGTGCCACATACATGCACTCTTTTGAAACCCGCTGACTCCCGCGGATAGCCACTTCGCCATGCGAGGTGGGAAACTTTAGCGCGAGGTGATACGTGGAGCAAATGGCTTTGGCAGGGGTGAGCCAGTCCCGGCCCAATATCATGTTGTACGGTGACGGGGAATTCACCACATAGAAATCCACGAAGATGGTTTTTATCTTCAGATAAGTCCCCAAAGATGCTGGGAGAGTGATGACACCTTCCGGCTGGACTTCACCTTGAGTGAAAGTCTGCAGTGGCCCGGGGGTCGGCCGAAGTTGGTCCCGAGAAATCCCCATCCTTTGAAAACAGTCGGCAAATATAACACTCACCGCGGCCCCATTATCCACGAAGACCCGCCTTACTGTTATGTTGGCTACAGTCATGTCGATGACAATAGCGTCTGTGTGAGGTGTTATCTCCGGAACCGGGTCCCTATCCGTGAAGCTGACAGTCTCGGACTGATGGAGGCGTTTGTGACGTAGCTCCTCGGGAGGAGGACGTCGAGCCTCTGCCTTCAAGGCGTGTCGCGAGGCCCCGGTGGGAAGGGCTCCATATATCACGTTTATCACGTGAGGAGGTGCGTTGTCTTCGGGTCCTCCCGGAGGAGGAGGTGGTGGTGGGAGACGTGGTTGCTAACGATTGCCAGAATCTTGCCGTGCGTAGTTGTTAGGTCCTGGCCGATTATTCTGCCACGGTGGCCGATTTTGTTGAGTGCCCCGGTCATGATAACCCCCGCGGTTGTGGGACGAACCCCCATTGTGGTTTGCCCGAGGTTGGTCATTGGTTCGCGCAATGTATTGCCGCAAGAGACCCTTCTTGAGGCATTCCTCAATCTCCTTGCTAAGTTCCCGGCACTCCTCTGTCTCGTGCCCATGATCTCGGTGGTACGCGCACCACTTTCCACGGTTCCTCTTTTCTGGTGGAGCAGTCATCCGCGGACAAGGTCGCAGATCGTTCTTATGAATAGAAAGGATTTCGGCTCGTGACTTCGTCAACGGAGTCAATTGTGGAATATCACCTCGGGATTCTAAACGCCCCGGAGTCAGGCGGGAAAATGCACTAGGTCGCGTACTGGGCCCGGTTTGTGCTTTGTCGGACTGCCGCTTGCTAGCGTGTTTCTCTCGCTTCTGGCGAGTCTGCTCCTCGGCCTTAGCAAATTTGCACACTGTTTTGAACAGTGCTCGAGTTGTGACCGGTGTGTTCCGAACTAATTCGGTGTAAAGTGCTCCGGGGCGGAGTCCATTCATAAATGCTTTGATGACTACGTCGTCGGGGCAATTTCCCACCTTGAGGCTTACCGCTGTGAAGCGGTCAAGAAATTGCGTAACGGTTTCACCTTCCCGCTGTTCCATGTTCATAACATCGGCCAGGGTGGCCATGGGCTTCGCCCGTGCTTCAAACCGTGCCCAAAAGTGCTCGGCGAGTTCTCTGAAGGAGGATACGCTGTTGCGTGGGAGAGAATCAAACCAAACCCGAGCTTCATCCTGTAAGTACTCAGGAAAAATCTTGCAGTACTGAAGGGATGTGATGTTATCATGGCTAAGCATGCTGTGCCTAAATGCTCCAAGAAAATTGGCTGGACCTCCGGTGCCATTGTTAAGTGGTATAGCTGGCCGTTTGAACCCTTCGGGAAGGGTGGTGGCCATAATTTCTGAGGAGAACGGCGTGATGATATCTCCATTGGCATCAAGACCCAGAATTCTGTCCAGTTCAACATTGCGTTGAACTTGCTCATACTCTTGAAGATCTAGAGCATGAGGATTGGCATAGCGAACTCTCTTAGCCGCATTAAGTGGACGGCGGCGATCCACATCAGTAGGTTCTTCATTGCGAGGTCGTGATTCATTAGAACTCCCATGGTCCTCGGAAGAACCAGGTCGTTCCCGTCGTCGATTCTGACGCCCGCGATGCCCCGGGTCCTGTCGATCACGCGAGCGGGGTGGAGGGACCACGGAATTAGCATTATGGCCGGCAGACCCCGCGGCAGGCTCCGTGGGATGTAGGCGATTAACTGCCCAATCTTGAAGAACATGTGCATGCTCTTGTAAGAAAGCCTGGAGCAGTTCTGGGGTAATTTGAATGTTAACCGGGGGTTGAGCAGCAGCAAGATTAGGGTTTTGCAGGTCTTGAGGGAGTGGAGGGTTTTGATTGCCCTGATGATTAGACGTACTCCCTGCCGGCAATTGCCTCGGCGGAAAAACTTGATCCACGGGCGGATCCTGGTTAGATTGATCACCATGGCGAGATTGATTCAAACGTGTTGTCACCATGATTCTTGAATACGATGTAAACGTAAAAAATTGTTGGTTAAAGCGTTCCCACAGACGGCGCCAATTGATAAAGCGCAATCCGGTATCCAAGAAACCTTAACAGAAAATTACACAAACAATACGAAAGCACACAGGATTTGCGTGGTTCGATCCGGAGATCTACGTCCACGGGCAGAAAAACACTCCTGCCGAGGTGTTATTTTCACTAGAATATTGAGTTTACAGATAGTAATTCAATGTACAGAGTGCGAACCCTAATTCCGAGTTCTTTTCACCTATTTATACTACCAAATCAAAATCCTAACTAAATCCCTATAATCTTGCCCATCAAATCTGCATGGCAGTTGGGAAAAGATCATGGGCCTTGATTCGCGGAACAGACTTGATTCGCGGAACAGATTACGTTTTGGGCCAACGCGTGTTGCTGGGCCTGCTGGGCCTGGGCCTTCGCGCTTGCTGGCGCGTTTGCTGGGCCGGTAAGTGGGCTCATGTATTAACCCGACCCGAAGTAACCAGGTTATCCCTATCAGGACCGTTCCTACTATTTTTGTGACCTGAGTCCAGTTAAAAAGATAGAACCCCTCACTTGTGCCATACATTATAAATAATTATAAACCATGTATAATAATTCATAATATTCAAAATAATAATATTGCATCTAAAATAACATATATGACAAGTGAATTCAAATAAATTGATTAAAAACAACACATTTTTTAACTGATCTACTACTCTTTTGGATGGATTGGTCAAATCATGTGCAAGAAGTAATTAATGTCTGTAAATATTTTTCTTTAAAAATATCATATAGACCCTTTTTAATATAAATAGAGGCTTCATCTTTATTTATACTTATGAGCTCATCATATAGACAATGGAGATTTCCTTATCTTAAAATAAAAATTTGTTTCCTAGATCACATCAAGTAATTGTTTAGATATGTACTTACGATATATTGTTTGGAAGCTCTTGAGAGATATGCCAAATTCAAATTAAATTTATTTTATTTTTTGAAATATTTGAGAAGTTACAACCTAAAAAGTTAACATTGAATTGTACATCAAAATTATAATAATATAATATTACCTTTCTCTATGTAGAAATAAAATTAGGATTATGGCAAACTGAAACAACAATAAACCGAGGCCTGTGACAAGCACAATATCCTTAAAACAAACTCGCCCGTTCTCACGTGCTAAGAGACTCGTGGACGTTCGTTTCCCAGGATACAATGGTAAACAAAGCAGAAACTCTAGCACTGAGTTTCTACTAACTGGCGAACTGACTTAGTGTCAGATTTGTATCACGAACTATAATGGAGGGCCAAAGAGGAAGCAACTAAAAATGAAGGAGAGATGATAGCAGACTGCTAAAATATAATAAGTTGTATCAATTTCAAGTGGGTGCCAAATGATCTGAAAGAGCCACATTTTATAGGCTGTAAAAGGCTCTTGGAGGACCCCATGTCCTGTCCATTGCTCTTGCAGGAATGTCTATTAAACCTGAAGTTTAATGCCTTCAAGGCTTCAAAACATGGAGAAAGTAGTAAGACAACAGTTAGGAATTTGAAGAGGCATGCAAAAAGGGGAGGAAAAAAAATAGCAAAATTTAGCTCGCGGGGCCGCCCTTGATCTGACCGACATTCATGTCCGCAGGTCGCGCTCACACACAAGTCCCTTGGTCCGAGGCTCGAATTCGGTCCTTGATTTGCACCCCTCTCCCTGCGCCTGGGTGCGCGAGAGAGAGTCTCTTTGCTATTCATTCATATATCTTAGATGGCAAAATATATTTATACTTGCCAAACTCCTTCCACATTTCCAATATGGGATAAGTACCAAAACCTCTTTCAAACTTCTAACTTTAAACTTCAATTTCTCATTCACCCAAGCTCCGATTTGGACAAATAATATATCATCTCGAACCTCTTTTGGAGGAGAGTACGATACCGGCTTAAGATTCCACGTTCCATTACTGAGTCCACCCAAACCAGGCTGCTCAAAAGTCATTTAAATGGCAATATAATTACAATTTTCCAACACTCTAATATTAATTTTTATTTCTTACTTATTAAGGTTATACATAATGTAAAACATACAAATTGATATCATTAATATCCTCGTAGCAATCATAGGATATATTAATTTGTAATTACTTTATTATTCTTATTGGTCATAATAATATAAGGATGTTTTGTCACTACATTAATTTGAAAAAAACCCCTCATACTTTTATATATTGGGGGATATGGGATTGGGGATAAGGCAACCAAATTCAATAAATTAAAAGAGAAATAAAAAGAAGTGTTTGATAATAAAATCCAAAAAAAAAAAAAAAAAAAAAAAGGGGTAGCAACTTTTGTATTACTAGAAGTGTGGAGGCAGACCTAGGAAATTAAAGAGAAAGAAAAAAGAAGAGTAAAAAGATGTTATATTATTAAAAGCCTAGGGACAGACCTAAGAAATTAAAATAGAAAGAAAGAAGAAACTCTGATAATAAAAACCAAAAAGACAATAATTGTTGTATTATTATAACCGTGGAGGTAAGCCCAACAAATTAAACGAGAAAGAAAAAAAGAAATAGTAAAAAGATTTATTATTGGAAGATTTGAACTAAGGTTCCTTGTTTTTTAAGCGCATCTCCCAACCACTAAACAACTACTCCCTCCGTTTCAAATAAGTGCCGTTTTAAATTGTTAATGGATTTTCAAATTAAGTGTCGTTTTAGATATATTTCACGATTTCTTTCAACTTTATCCCTATCACTATCCTAGAATATCTCTTAGTATCTTTTAAGTTACCAGTAAAACGCGCTAATATAAAGGGAGAAAGGAAAGGAGTATAGCCCTAATATAGAGAGAGAAAGCAAAGGAGTATAACGCCTAAATATAAAGGGAGAGAGGAAAGATAATTATTGTAACGTGATTTTAGGAATAATAGATGAGAGAAAGAAGATTAGTTGAGGGATATATCAGTCAAGATTTTTAATTTTTAGTTCTTCTCTTTCATTCTAAAACGTCACTTATTTTGAAAGGGAGGGAGTTGTAAACTCTACTATTTCTTACACACATATATACACATTATACAAAATAATTTGAGGTCCCTAAATTTCTCGCCCACTAGTAAGCTGCACTGTTTTTTACACACATATATACACACATACAAAATAATTTGAGACCCCTAAATTTCTCGTTTTTAATGGAGCCTGAGACGACCATCTCTTTCGGCTCATAAGAGGAGTGGCCCTACAGGTGTACTAATACTCCTAGTCAATAGTAGAGGGACCCTATAATATGATAAATGATATAAAAGTATTGATTGAGACAAAATATATATCACTTATAGTTATATTTGAGAAATCAACGTGTAGATGTAATACTAAAAATTACATATAAGTTCCAATTCGATTAAACTTAGAAAAAAGAAAAGGAAAAAGAGAGAGTGCTCAGTTATATTTTCATAGAGTGACAAATATATAAAAGTGAAAAAGTAGAGAAAATAATCATTATCATAACTTTTAGTATAATTCTAACCACCTTGTAAAATTATTATAATTTTAGTCTTCCTTATCATTTTCAAAAAAATTAACAATGTAATTTTACCAATTTATCCTCCAAATAATTATCTTATTACATCTATTAAAATTTATTAATATATATATATATATATATATTTTATTATTAGCATCCTACCTTACCCCATATACACCACCCTAACTTGAAGGTTGTAGCCCCTCAAATACCCACCCCTAGAACTCCACCCCGTTCCCCCCACCCCCACCCCCACACCCCACCCCACCCCAACTCACCCATCCCCAAGTCAATTATTTTTTTTTTTTTAATATATCCTCTGCCCTCAGCATCACCCCACCACCCGCCCCCCACCCCCCGCCCCCTACTCCACCCCCAACCCACCCACCTCCAAGCAAAAAAAAAAAAAAAAATTTAATATCTCATCCCTTGCCCCCAGCATCACCCCCGCCCCTCACCTCCACCCCAAACCCTCCTCCCCCACCCACCCCCAAGTCAATTTTTTTTTTTTTTAATATCTCATTCACTGCCTCCCAGAATCACCCGCACCCGTCCCCCCCCCCCCCCCCCCTCTCCACCCACCACCCAACCCCAAGCCAATTTTTTTATTTTTTTTTTAATATCTCATCCCCCTGCCCCTTGCCCCTGCCTCCACCCCCAAGCCAAATAAAAAAAATTTAGTATCTCATCCCCCAACCCCAGCTCCAACCACCCTCCCCCCAACCCCAACTCCCATCCCCACCTCACCCGTCCCCAGGCCAACAAAAAAAATAAAATAAAATAAAATAATATCTCATTCCCTGCCCCAGCACCACCCCCGTCCAACATGTATTAGAATTCGTGGTAAGTGGGTGTCGTGGCACATGTGGCAAATTCGTGGCACACGTGACAGATCTGTCGCAATAGTGACGTTACCGTAAGTAAGAGTAAAATTATACAAATCTGTGGCAAGTGTGTATCGTGTCAAATGATGATTCGTGGCAAGTGTGTCGTAGCACAATTCGTAATGTATTAAAATTCGTGGTAAGTGGGTATTGTGGTCCATATAGAAAATCCGTGGCAATAGTGACACAACCGTAAGAAAAGATAAAATTATACAAATCCGTGGCAAGTGTGTATCGTGTCAAATGACGATTCGTGGCAAGTGTGTCGTGACACAATTCGTAAATGTATTAGAATTCGTGGTAAGTAGGTGTCGTGGCACATGTGGCAGATCCGTGACAGGCCCGTGGCAATAGTGACACAACTGTACGAAAGGGTAAAATTATACAAATCCGCGGGAAGTGTATATCGTGTCAAATGACGATTCGTGGCAAGTGTCTATCGTGTCAAATGAAGATTTGTTGTTATTATGTATCGTGACATGATATTTGCGGCAATTGTTAGTCATAAAGTGAAAGTGAGCAGGTTGGGGTTGAGGTAGGGTGGGGGTGGGGGTGGGAGATGCAGGGTGGGACTAGGGCAGGGGATGATCCAGTAAAAAAATATTATTACTATTATTTTTTGGCTTGGGGTGGGTGGAGTAGGGGTGCTGAGGGGAACTGTGGACAGAGGATGATCCAGTAAAAAAACGAAAAAAAAAAATTGACTTGAAGGTGGGTGGGTGAGGTATGGGGTGGGGTGGGGGTGGAGTGGGGGTGGAGGTGCGTGGGGTGGAGGGGGCAGGGGTGGGACTGGGTCTGGGGCTGGGGTCCTTGGTTAGGGTGGGGGTAGGTGGAGTAGGGTAGGTTGGGGTTGTAATTTGGGAGTGAGGGGATTGGATAAGGAATATGGTGTGTATAGAATGTTTAGTTTGTTGATATCCAAGAAGGATAATGATAGACTAAAATTATACTATTTTTACAAGGTGACTAAAATTATATAAAAGTTGTATAAAAGATCATTAAAAAATTATTATTAGAGAGAGATATTACATACTTGGTAAAAGAGAGGAGATGTATTTTTACATCAAACAATCACATGAAGTGCGTCCAACTTCATTCTTTATTATTTGTTTTATATTTGATGGGGTGTCCAAGTTGTCATACTTGGATGAATAATTATTATAGTTATATGAGATTGACTTTTATCGCTTATAGGTTAGTAGTGCCTACACTTAGAATAACGTCATTAAAATTAAGATCTTAACTCAACAAATGCATTAGGTTGCACGTGAGGGTGTGTGGTCAGTTCTGAATGTTAATGATCTGCATCAATTTTTACCCCCATTTCTTTTCATGGCAAAAATGAAGTCTCTTTGTTTGAACAAATATTGGACTCAAACACGCACGGCCCTCAGCATGGTTAAGAAGGTTGACCGTCCACGATCTTTCAAAATCTCTCATTTTTCCAAGGCCCAAAATACATGTTTTATTATTAGGATTTTTACTTCATCACAAAAATAATTGTAGTTTGATAGATAAGTTCTTAGATTGTATTGTGTGCATTGCAGATCTGATTCCTTACTTTTTTTGCATTTCTTTTCTACTTTTATGCATTTTTACATTTGGACATGCATTTTTTACGTTTAGACCTTTTAATTTCTGGGCTCTCTTTCTTTTTGTCGTACTTTTGTGTGCATTTTTTATTGGATTAAATATTTATATCAACCTGAACTATGCGAATTTTTACAGTTCAGTACCTAAACCTTTTTTTCCACTGATTGCAACCTGAAGTATACGATTTCGACAAGTTGCAACCTCCGACGATTTTTTTCCGGCCAAATCGCATGCATGTGACCCTCACATGCAAATTTGGGGCTGTTTTGATATTTCTTTGATATCTAGTGCAATTTTTTAAAGAATAAAACCCATATCTGCCTTCACAATCCCTCAGTTTGATTTCTGGTGCAATTTACTCCATCTTCTTCACAATGCAACTCAGATCCGCCACTGATTTTCCTCCGGAGCTCCTCTGCCACCCGGACTCTGCGTTCAACCCACATCCTCCTTCGCTACCGCACTCTACTCTTAACCCACATCACATCCTCCTTCGCTACCACACTCTACTCTTAACCCACATCCTCCTTCGCTACCACACTTTGCTCTCAACCCACACCTTATTGTCCGACAAACTCCACCCCATCACCTCAACCAAACTCCTTCATCCCCCTTATTTTCGCTGCTGACGTGGCAAGGGCGGAGATTTTAGCACCCTTATACACCGTAGCTAAAGATTTCCCACCGAAATCGCCCAACGGCAAGAAGAAAAACCTCAAAATTCACCTCAGACAGATCTGTTGGAAAAAAAAAAATTGCGATAGAATTGATGCCTTGAAAAGGTGATACACGTTAATTATGCATGTAATTAGGTCGACTTAGGATAGTATTTTATAGGAATTATGTGCATACTTGATCAAGAATTGGATAAAGTAATATAAATTGGACCATTTAACGTGTTTGACTTGTTTTAAGGTATTTTTGAGCAATTTCAGGACTAATCGTGATTTACGACTACCGGACGAAAGAACAAGACAAAGGGAAGTCTAAACCGGACAAAACCAGCGAAAACCGATGCGAACCGGCCAAAAACTGGTCGAGACTGGCTGAGACCGGTCTGAACCGGTCTAGAAGGCAAACCAGAGGAGAACCGACACGGGCGTGTCAAAAGCTCAACACGGCCGCGTCAAAAGCTCAACACGGCCGCGTCAAAACAAGCCTGCAAAGCATAGACGCACTGTTGCTACAACGCGGCCGCGTTAAATTGTCACGTTTTGAAGGAATTGTGGTTTCAAAGCGATGCGGCCGCGTCAATCATCCAACACGGCCGCGTCAAAAGGACGGTTGTGAAGCAAAATCCTGTGCCAAGTAGGAACTGATTCCTAATTCCCCCAGGACTTTTTCGAAGCCTATGAAAAGACAAGTAGAGCTCGTTTTTCAGGATCCATCCGTCAATCATCACTGACATTACAACATACACACTTTGAAGAGAGCGGCTTGAAGAACGAAGACACGAAGATTGATGAGACGACTTGTTCGGGTTTTACTATTTCTTTTCTAGTATTTAGTTCTTTACAATGTTTTCTATGAATTCTTGTATTGGATTAATACTAGGCAGGAGTAGCTAAGCTATTCGTGTCATAGAGTTAGAGAGTAGGGTTTTCTAACAATGTTTGATTTATGCTTTTAATTTTATAGACTCTAGTTTTATGTGTTTATCTATATGTTTGTTTTTCTCCTGAACTTAGATTGGCCACCTAGGTTTTGTTATAACGTTTAACAATTCCGCTTCGAGAGGAGGGAATTGTTAACAGACGCACGACATATAGAGCAGTTGTCTATGACTGTCTGAGCAAGGGTTAAGAGTCTGTTAGGAGTTGTTATGATTAATCGACTCGAGGAGGTGGTTGTTCTAATCAATCTACGGCTTAGTTGTTTCGAGAGAAGGGCTAAACTACTTAAGTGCCGCTTAATAAACATTAAAATTTGGTTTAAAAGTAATTTAGCTTGAATCAACATTGAAGTAATTCCTGAAATCGAAAGTCTAGGATACTTTCTCGTTAATTGGAAGTTAATCGTCTGAAAAGTTGGGTTAATTAGCTTAAGTAATTAGTTTACTTAAAGCCACCTTGAAATTCGAGTGTCTAGTTAGGGTAATCTTATCAATTGGGGTATCGAACTACGTCAACCTATTTCCCGAGGATCGACCTTGACTTATCCTATACGCACCTACACCCATATACTTGTGGTATTTTGGGTTAGAAATTAGGCTTGTCAAGTTTTTGGCGCCGTTGCCAGGGAATAGGTATAGTGTCCTAGTTTTTATCATAAGAAATAGGAGGATACTAGAATAGACTTTATTTTTCGTAAATATTATCTTTTTGTATTTATTTTTTGTTTTTATTTATTTATTATATTTTCGTATAACGTGATATTTCTTTTCGGCGGTGTTTTTTAGATTTCGTATGCAAACTAGATCAAAAGGGAAAGAACATCTTGTCCCTTTAGATCTGACAGCTCGTAGAATGAAAAGAGTTTTATAAATTGGTCATTGTTTGTTCTTAGTCATATTGGTATATGAAAAAATAATATCTTAGTAATTTTCTTTAAAAAAAATATTTTTGGGCCTTCATTTAAATTTTTTATCCGCCCAAGGGCACTCGAAAATTAGGAGCCAGCATTGGGCCCAAAAAAACATTACGAGTATATAAAGTGATGCAGATAATGATGTGATTTAGTTTTATCTTTTATTACATAGGATATAGTTTACGCTTAGTATCAATTTGCATGCTGAATTAATGCGATTTTTTTTATTTTATACCTAAAATATTTTTTATCAAGTACCAATCTATACACGGGGGTTTATCAATTTGCAATATACTGCAAAGGATTCCGGTGAGAAGAATAAAAGAAATATTTAAATATAATAAAATTATTTTTAAATTTGAAAACATCACTTAAAATATAAGAAAATAACTGAAAAATGTTATTATAAAAAAGAATTCTATAGTAAAAATTGAAAAATTTAATTTTTTATAAGGATTTTAAAATTCCAATTTTTCTAAATTTTAAATAATTATTATATTATTCATAAATTTGTTTAAACTCTTCTAAGAAAATTATTATTTTTTTTCAAAATACTTCCAACATTTCATTGTTACTTTCACATATCTTAAGTAATTTTTTTTAGATTTCAACATAATTTTCAGATTTTATAAAATTATTATATGATTTTCTTTACAAAATTAAATAATTATACGATAAATCAAATAATTTGAAGTTTTCTTGGAAAAGTTTTAAATAATTTGGAAGTTAGAAATAATTTTTTAAACACAGCCATTTTGAAAATTCTTAAATAATTTTAAATTTTTATTTGAATAATTTGTATATTTATATATATTTTTTTAAATAATTTAAGGATTTTTCAGAATTATTGTTTTGAAATTTTTTATTCTTCTTAAGTTGAAAAAAAAAAAATCCCTATCCACCCTTAATACTAAATGGAAGTCGCTGGAATTTCTCGAAAAACATGTGTCGACATTTTAGAGTTTGTGCATAAAATATCCATTTATATAATTAAGTTAAATAATGTATGTCAGCTTGTTAGCTCTCATTTGCCGCGGAAACATGTCTCGCCGTGTGAGAACTCTCCCGTAAATAGTTCACAATGATTTTGTAATGAAAGAGGTTCGAACTTTTGGCCTATTCAAGCAACTGCGATATATTTCTAAATAACTTTTCTTTTCAATTTAAATATTTCAATAGGCAGTAAAATTTTAAAATTCATATTTCCAGTGACGGATGAAATCCTACGGACTATCCCACGATTTAAAAAACTACCTACTATAAAAAGATTTTAGTGTTTTTCCCACCACTTCCCCATTTGATGTCCTATATTATAAAGAAAAATAATTTTCAAGATCTGCAAAATATATTAAATACGCACAAAATATATGGAGTCCGTTTGTTTAAGATTTGACTCAATAAATTTAAGGGATCGAATCTCAATAAAACACACTCATTAACTTTTTAAGTCAAATTTGACACAACACTCTTCAATATTAAGCAAACGGACCCTATGTTATGTGTGGACTTCCCATCATATGTTATATGATAACCATTTATTAAATGTTATAACGTGATGCAAGGAATATAGTAAAATCTATCTCAACTGTACGGGAGCTCGTCTGGGCTTTTATTACATCAAAATTATCTGTCGTCACCACATTTCAATGATTCCTGTCATCAGATATTAAATCAACCAAGATAACAAATAAGACAAGTTGAGTTCATCTTTATTTGAACCTATAAAATATTAATAAAGTCTTTTTAATTATATAAAAACAAATTAAAACATACACATATTTTGCTACAGATGATTTAGTCACACTTAGGTGTTTTCCAATGTAAGTCAGGTTTTGTTTTTCCTAGTTATAAAATATCCGGGAATTTACTGGTGTTCTAACTATGTTTCTGTTGTAAATTATTTAAACACAAATTATGTTTTAGAATAATATGTAACCAAGTCCAAATAACTAACCCAACAAATTAGACAAGTTTACTTGAACCTATAAAATAATTTCAAGTCTTTGTTTGTTGTTCTACCTAAGCTTACAATTTTAGTTATATAAAAACCAACAAAATAAGCATGTTCTGTGCTACAACTAAGTTAGTCACACTTAGGTGATTTTACAAGGAAAAAAATATCGTATTTTGCATCAGGATCAAAACACATAATCGCAAAAATATATAACAAAATATTTACCATTGATGTACCACATAATCAGTGCTAATTATAGTTATACTATACATTATTGTCTTCTATACCTTATTTAAATTTATAATTGTGACTCAACATGTAATATTTATGAACAAGATTCACAAAATTCCTGCATTATAAAAGAAAAAAATACATTAATCAATTGTACTAATTACGATCTACATTGTTTATTTATAATAAATATAAAAATTTCTCTGAAATTGTTTTAATAGTACGCACATGTATAAAGAATTAATAGCATTCTAATCGTTAAAACATAAATATCTGCCTCAACTATCAACAGTTAAAAGTTCTACCACAAATGATCCACTTAACACCCTACTAACCCAATTACCCCCACTTCCACATGTAATTCATCACTACAACAGTTTATGCATATTCAACGGTGATATTTATATATACACATATATATATAGATACTATTTACCTTACTGAATACATTCATTACTACAGCAAAAAACTAATACAGATTATGGATCCTTCCTTTGCCTAATCCGAGATATAACACCGCTCAAGACTGATTGGATAATCAATGTCAGGCTAGTGCATTGCTATCATATGCCAGTTAGAAGAAACCCTATGCTCATATTAACATTAATGTTTGTTTGAAGACAATGAGGTACAATCTAAGTCAGAGAGAAAATTATATATAGCACTTTCTGTAATAAATATATAGATTTTGTCAACTTTTTAAATTTATATCAATCTAGCATCCTATACCAATTTTGCCCTTTCTGTCTTTTACTGTTCATCTGACAGTACTGTAGCAAATTGACAAAAAATATTGTATACAACAGTACTGTGACACGAAATAAAACTCCAGGCACAAAGTTTATATTCAGGTGCACGAGGTTTTATTCAGGCACGATACAAATAGGGCACGACCCTTATCATGGCATGATCATAATTAAGGTACTCGTTTGGGCATGAACCTAATTATCAACATGGCACGAAGGTAATGCATAATTATAACAAACCTAAAAGCCAAACTAACAATTTTATCAATGAAAATAGTTCATCACGTCCATACCAGACTCATCATGCTTCCGTAAACTAAATTTTTGAAACATAAACCAAGTTCTATACCTTTGGTCAAATTGTTGTCGAGTAGTATCCACCGGGTTTTATGAACTGCTCCTCATAGCTTAACCACTTGATCGCAACCGATGGTTCCAGACGTAGACTCCTTCAACAGCAACTAGCACAACCTCATTTCATTTCTTACCTCGAGGTGTACTGTATTTTTCTTGGTTGATGAACAAAAATAAAACTTTTGGAAGATGAGGAACAAAAGCCCAACTTTTATTGAGAAATCAAGAACTTATTTATTACATAAGTATATCTCCTTTTGGGAGGAGACGACTTGTTTAGCTACCCATGGGAGCTATTTTCTAGCACACATACACTCGAATGGAAACAAGAATGGAAGAAGACTGCAATCTAATTATTACAATGTTTATTTTTGTAAGAAAACAGAGGGGAATGGTCGATGCCTTCTGCGTTCTTCTACCCTGCTTATAGAAGTTTGAGACCCTCTAACCTCGAATTATTGCGTCCAGTTATCAACCTCTTATTGATCTTTCGAATTTTGTGGGTGCCTCTCTTATCCGTATCACATTTATGTGGTCCAGCCTTCACATGGTTCACATGGGGGTAGACCCTTGCATCACATGCAGACTTCAATCACTCGGTTGCGGATGCCTCTTTATTCTCCACCTTTTATCATTTTTGGTGGATACAACTCTCGTGACTCAACCCATCACTACTTGTTGGGGATCCTTTATTATTTTTTTCTGGGTGGCCCCCTTGGCATCTTTTGCTTTCTCGATAGTTCTTTCTCGTTTCTGAACAAGAAAAGGCACTATTCGGGCAATCATTCGCTGTCATCTGAATAATAAAGGGTTGGTAAGTCGTTCTTCCATAACATTTCTCTCATCTGTTCAAAGATAGTCTCTGCGTATGGAGAGGTTTTGGATGTCATAGTGTTGATCAAAAGTGATCCATTCGCCGTCTTGTGAAAGACTTTAGCTCCCTTTGACCTTTCTCATTTTCATGAGGCAAACCCACATGCCTCAAGCTCTCCTTGTAGTAATATCATCCTCCGTAAAGATAGATACTAAGGGAATCTTGTGATCTGGGGCAGACATATTCTTGTTCGCCTGTCTGGTATCGAGTTTTTGTAGCTTTATGAAATGAAAAGCTGGGTAAGGCCCGATCTTGTATGGTTCCGTAGCCGGTTAAACTTCAGCTCCAGAACATCTCCACGTTTGAGGTGTTTATTGTTTTCCCATGTCTCGATCACGACATTATATATCCATCCTGAAAGTTTTGAGATTTCTGGAAAAATTGGTGCCACAGTATAGATCGAAGCTAGAAATCCAAAATCATACCATTCTTTTATTTCTTGTGGATTGGCTCCTGGGATTGTCCACATTCTTGGATATTTACCAGATCAATCAATCTAGCATTTTGCTGGGTTAACCCCAAGCCCTGTAAGAGTTTTCTCCCATGTTCGTTGATAAACCTGAAATGGAGAAACTTTAAGCTCGTTAATATCAATCCTAGAGGTTCCAGCCATTGGCCTAAGATTGATCTCTCCCTCTTTTACCCTAGAGGTGTTGGGTTGGCTTGAGACAGCAGGAAGAGTATCCTCCATTTTCTCAGTTGTTTCTTCAGCTAGATCTGTGTAACGATCCAACTTAGACCTCATGCTCACACTACTTGAATCTGTGGCAACCAGGTTTGAGGCCTGTTCTTGAAACTCGACCTTTTACTTTAATGACAAAGCTTCCCGTCAGATAGGAGTAATCAGGCTGTCCTAAAGGCAATTACTTGCAAATTTGGTAGCCTTTAACGCGCTTTGGACTTTTGACAAGTCCTTCTGTTGTA
This sequence comes from Ajuga chamaepitys, assembly GCA_958295605.1. Taxonomy (NCBI): domain Eukaryota; kingdom Viridiplantae; phylum Streptophyta; class Magnoliopsida; order Lamiales; family Lamiaceae; genus Ajuga; species Ajuga chamaepitys. The sequence goes on from OY282505.1 coordinate 38,436,415, forward strand.
CTCGACCTGCTACCTTGCCTTGAATATCCAGTTCGTTGATCCTCTTGTCAAGATCCTTTAAATGGTGGAGATGCCTGTATCATATTAGGATATAGTGGGCTTCACTGGACTCCATCTCTCGTTAGAAAGCCTGTAAGAACATTTTCGTGAGATTTTACAATAAAAACTTTATAAACAAAATATTGACAATCAGTTTGCATTCTAAGTAATCTAGCTTTCTCGGGTTTAGATTTTTTATTTTTTGTTAAGAAAGCTTTGACACTTGTGTTATCAATTTTAAGAATGAATTTCTTAGGGAATAGAAATAAAGACCATTTTCTGAAAGCCTTTCGCACTGCAAAGAATTCTTTCTCATTGATATGCCATCTTGCTGCTTCGTTTTCAGCAAAGAGACCGATGCACTATCGACATGGCACTTCTCCATTTGGGATTGCTTTGGTTAGCATTGCCGGCCACCAATGATCATTGGCATCTGTGTAGAGTACCAATTCATCTTCGTCATTCGATATTGGAAGCTTTGGTAGGTCTTTACAGATCTCTTTAAGCTGCAACAACGATTCTTTATGTTCCTTTTCTCATTTGAAATCAACATCTTTCTTTAATAATGGGCTGAACACCTTCCTGTATTTTCCCAGATCTTTTATAAACATCCCGTCAAAATTGATAACTCCAAGAAAACTTTGTAGTTGCTTCTTGTCTTTGAGGTCCTTCGGAAATCCCTGCACATTCTGTACAATATGTTTTTGAAGGATGATTCCGGACTCATCGATCTCGATCCCAAGGAACTCGATCCGCCTTGTAGCGATTACTGCTTTCTTTTCTGATAGCACCAATCCTTCCTTATGACAAACTTCTGAAAAAACTTCCAGATGTTTGATATGTTCCTTCATATTACTCGAGGCGATGAGTATATCATCGATATACACGAGCATGCACTTAAAATAATCTTTAAAAAGATTATCCATCTTCCTTTGGTATATCCGGGGTGCATTTGCTAATCCCATTGGCATTACGTTTCAGATATAGTGTTCTTGTGGTGTAGACAATCTCGTGGACTTCTTGCTGGCATCTTCCATCTTAATCTGATAGAAACCAGATTTAAAATCAAATTTAGAGAATACCTTCGCACCCTTGATGCAATTCACTAGTTGTTCTCTACTCGGAATATAGTATCCATCGAATTCCAAGATGTTGTTGATCCCTTTGTAATTAATCACTAGCCTTGGCTTTCCTCTCTTCGATTCTCCACGGTTTCTTAGCAGAAATCCTAGACTGCTATATGGAGAGATCCTACTGATATTAACTTAAGGTCTAAATGTTCCTTAAGTATCATCTTCATGTCCTCACAATCTGCTTGATTCATAAGGATTGGCTTGTACCGAACAAACTCATTTTCTTTCCCGGCTTTCACCTTCAGAAATGCCTTGAGTTCATTTTTGTCCCACCATGCTAGAGGATTTTTACTAAAATTCCTCTGTATCTTCTAGGGCTGTGCATGGAGCTTGGAGATTATCGAAACCGCATCGAAACCCGGACCGAATAAGTCTCGAACCGAAAAAATCCGTTGACCATTTGACTTTTTCTGAACCGAACCCGATTATTTTTTTGGTACGGATTTGGATATTTCTCAATTTTCCGAACTGAAAGTCGTATTGAACCGTACTGAAGCATATCAAACTGTATTGAACCGAATAACCGAATAAAATAACAAGTCATATATTTTAAAATATATTATCCCTAATAGATTAATTTAAATGAGAATTAAAAATTAAATTATTCATAATTTTGTAGTTAGTTATATGTAACATAAATTATTAAAAACATTATATTTAATTATTATATAATTTTCAAAACACAAGTTAGTTAGTTGGAAACAAATTTGATGTAATAAAATTACTTATATTAATCAGACGTCAATATATTATATTCAATTGAATTTATTATTCAAAAGATAAATAAATCACTGGTATCCGAACTGAATCGAACCGAATTGAATCATTTCGTTAGATCCAAAATTCTTAATCGAACTATCCCCAAAAAATAAATAACCGTACCGTACCGTCCCGATTTTTTGGATCGGTAATGGATCCTCATTTTTAAATAACCGAAGTTTGGTATGGATCTGGATATTTTCAAATATCCGATCCACAACGTACCGTGCACATCCCTAGTATCTTCTTCTTGACATCTTCTAGAGATATTTGTTCTGCAATACTAATATCAAGTTATGGGCTTACTCCATGGAAACCTTGAGGAATTGTATTGTCTCATTTGACATTCGCTCATCCCTGTCTCCTTCTAGTATTTCAGCTCGATATTGAAGGAATGCATCTCCGTATCTTCGATGATCCTTCATCTTTGGGTGACCCAATTTTTCTTCATCACCACGCTTGTTGTGAAAATTAAATGGGCATTTTTTGATGAAATGCCTCCCTTTATCTTCGAACAATAATCTTATGATCACATAGGGTTGTGAAAATAAGCCTTCACATTTCATTCTCTTGAGTGATTCGCTTGAATGTCTGTAAGAAATTGTTTCCTAACAGAATATTTGCACCCGTATCATGGAAATAAAGTGGTGGAGCCTTGACTTTGTACCATGGGGTATCTCCAGCTCCTCCGATCATTATTTCCACTTGTTTAATTCCTATTTCGAGGATAAGAATCCTCTTCGAGAAATCTCTTACTGCAATAGCCGATCGATCTTCTTCCATTCCTGTAGGAAAGATTTTTGACTTGGCTGTGCAAATTTCTGTGCCTAAATCAATGTAGGCCGCGAAATATTCCGCTCGATAAATGTATATAGAGAATGGGCTAGTGGCCATTAGAGCTTGTAAAAGAGCCCCAACCATATCATAGGATCTAATATTTTTTGTGAGCCACTGTGAATACCACTCTGCGAGGCTACTTTTCCCAAGGTTTGTGGTCCTCGAGAAATTCTAATCCAAGAATGAGAGGCCCTTTATCTCGTCCTGCTATTCCTAGGATTATCAACTCGTTTTCTCCTAGTTGAAGGAGCCCTTTATATCTCCTTAATGAAGGTTGTTGTTAATAATATAAAATATCGCAAGGAAATATATTATCCTTTTGAGTGATATCAAATACTATCTCCACTTCCTTCCAGCCTTCTGGACATTTTAATTCATATTTGGTTGTGAATTTCTCTGGTTCCAACTTCTCTTGCATGATAGGTCTCTTTTCCCAACTTCGACTCATGATTCTACTATCATAAAAAGAGACTGTTCTTGGTTCAAACCTTTAATTTGTTGATCTAGTCATGATAGGTTGGTATGCGATCCGCACGTCCATTTCATGGATTGGCGGCAACTCCATGATCTCCGGCTGGACTGCATGTGCAACCTGCTCAAAGATATCTAGTATTTTGATGAAATCCTTTCCCACGAATAAGTCTGAATGGTGGGTACTGGAAAGCGCATACGAAATATTATAGGTAGTAGAGTATGGTCTATCCCCTTCTTTCATTTCCTTCTTTTTGAAATCTTGATGAAGGGTTAGAACTCTATTAAAGTTGTGATATGCCAAGTTATAGGCAATCCTTAGATAAATGTAGGATACCAACTTCCCGGCATAAAGATTGCCCGAGATTACTCCTAGACTTGCATCTCTCAAATTCTTGATTCTCTTGTCGAATAGAGCAATATCCATCGGACAAATCAATCCCTTCCTGGAATGTTGATTTAATCATAATTCTGATGGCTCTAATGTGGATCCACTGCATCTTCTGAGCAATCTCTCTGTTCATTCTGCTGAATTCCTTCTCTCATCGGAACTAGCTGCATCTCCATCACATTACTTATCAGCTCCATGGAAATTGTGATTTCCCCTGCTGTGATTTTGTAGATGATATAATGTCCCATAGTCTTATCTAATCTCCCAGCGAAAAACCCATCATAGATTTGGATTTTTAGGTCCCCTCTCTTAATTTTCATAAGTCTTATGAGAAATTGACATATGTGAGAAGAATTCAGAGAGATCTTCTCGTGTCTCCTGTTAGAAGACGTCTTCTTCCTTAGTCTGATTTTGATTCTGATGACTCATCTTCAAACTGTAATCTTCTTCTTCTTCATATATGCTTTCATCCGAAGGAATATCTTCGAACTGATATACCTAAATCAGATCCTGAAAGTAGACAGCTTCCTCTATCTCCGGAGTTGTCTCAAACTTTCTAACTCCTCGTCTTTGATTGTCTGGACAATCCATTGATGTATGGCATTTAGCTCCACATGTCCAGCAATTGCATTCTTTGAAACTTTCATTAGCTCTTGTATTGGCTCTTCTGAAAGTTCTTCTTGTTGATGTTTATCTTAGTCCAGTGTTTTAGGAAGATAAGAGACAAAATTCAACAATGTAGTGATGCCAATGTGAAGGTAAATTTAATTGGAAGAAGAGATAACGGTAGGATGTATAATCTTCCAACAGATTCTAAAGTAGCAGCATTGATCGTAGAAGACTTTGATGAAGCGTGAGGTAATCAGGAAGATTAACATGGGTTAAGTTCAACCCAAAAAAACTCCGCTATGAAATGATTAGGGGACTTGTTGATGCTTTATTCTGGGGCGAGACAAATCTAGTAACTCAGGATTTACCAATGGTTTAGCCATCCTCAAACACCTAAGGTCCCAGATAATGATTCAAAATTTTAGGATGCTATAATAATATATAAGTGGGCTCGATATCCTGATTTGTTTATAACCTTAACATGCAATGCTAAATATCCTGAAATCACCCGCTAACTAGGTATGTTCCCTTTGCTCCCTAATTAAATTATCATATTCATTTGCATCTTTATTGATATAGATTTATATCTCACTCTTTGTTATTCTTTAAATATTAAGATTTATAAACTACATTATTTTTTAAAAAATTTATGTAGTTGTCTACACAGAAGAATTTCAAAAGCGAGGTTACCACATCACATATATTGTTGTTCCTCGTTGCTGAAAATAGATACCACAATGGGGTTGATATAGACAGGATCATATCAACTGAAATTCTAGATGTTAATATTTATCCTACCTACTATGTTGTTATTGAGACATTTGGGATTCATGCTCCATACAGAGACGTTAACTAAAAAATTCCATGCATGTCTGAAAAGAATTGCACCAAGTCTTTTCCAAATGAATTTGTAGAAAACACTACTTTCAATGATGGTTATCTATTTACATGAGAAGGGATAATGGAAGAAATATCATGAAAAATGGGGTAGCTGTCGATAACCGCTTCATCGTACCACACAACCCTTATCTCTTACTAAGGTATGGAGGTCACATGAATATGAAAGGGTGTACCAATCATGCTCCGTTCAGTATTTATTCAAATACATAAACAAAGGATGTGATCGCAACTTCATAGTTCTTAAAGAGCAAGAAGGATGCAAAGAATGACAAAGTAATTGACGAGGTAAAAATGTACTATGATTGTAGATACCTTTCGCCATGTGAGTCTATGTGGAGAATTTTTGGATTCAATATAGCATACAGAGATCCACCTATAGAACGATTGATTTTTCTCCATCTCGCTGAACAAAGTGTCGTTTTTTTCATAAACATAGGACATTGAATCTGTCATTGATGGTCAACCTTTCAACACAAGCAAGTTTGAAGCTTGGTTCAAAGCAAATATCGAGTACCCACACAGAAATGACCTCACATATGCAGATTATCCTTAGCACTTTGTTTGGAAGCAATAAAGCAAAAAATAGATTCCGTAGGAGTCAAGTAATTGCTTTAAGAAGACCATATTATGGGCTGCCAAGAGCAGGATATTCTTATTGTCTTAGATGCCTAATAAATGTTGTTCATGGAGGAAAATTTCACGATCAAATGAAAGTAGCACATCATATACAATATGATTCATACATACATGCGTTATGCATTTGGTCTTCTGGAGGATGATAGTGAGTATATTGATGGATAGGCTAAGGCAAGTTTTTGGCCATCTGCGCACTCTCTACTCACTATATTTTCGACTTTGTTGATAAAGAATTGTAGGGGGGAGGGTGCAAAAATTGTTTGAGAAAAATGTTAGAATATTTTTCGGACGACATCCTATACAAGCTACGATAATTTTATCACTATCAAGGTATGCTTATAATTTTTTACCTTTTGTTATCAGGTTTTAGTCTGTATTTTTATAATTATTCTAACACTTTTCAATCTTATTTACTGACTTTGTAGATCTAAAGCTAACATAGGCTCAGATTAAGAGCCTTGCTCTCATTGGGATTAAGAATATACTATGTAGGTGTGGGAGTAGCTTAAGGAACTACGAGATAATGCCACTGTCAAACTTCAATAATGTTGCAACATGCCGCAATAAATTGTTGCATGAAGAGTTGCAATATGATAAATTGTTATTATCAAAGGAGATTGAAGATCTGCTTCCAAAGTTGCGGACTGGCAACGCGTGGTCTTTGATAAAATAATTGTTGGTTCCAAGTGGTAGAGGTTTAGAGGGGGTGAATAAACCTCTAACTCAATTTTCTATTTTAGGCAATAGGCACAAAGCAGACTGGGCTTAGTAACTTGCACTAAGTAATGGTCAAGGGAGTTACGTACAACAGAATATGCTTAAAACATTTTCTTACAAACATATGCACTAGTTAGACTTGGGAGTCGTTGCAACTTTAGATCTTCACTTGTGTGCTTGCTGTTTGCCATCTTGCTCTTGTATACTTTGCATAAACACTGGTATGATTATTAGATTTGTATGCTTTGAAGTTTTGAATAAGAATGTTGGGTGCTTGATGCGAAGTAATTTTGAATGCTTGAGTTTCGATAGCCTCCACTTCGTCCTCCATCTTCTTCTATTTATAGCAGTTGGTATTCCTTCTCGTTGAAGAGAGAGAAATAATCTCGTTAACATTTAATGCTCCTTGTATGGCAAAGAGTCGTTTGTCCTTTCTCGCGGGGAGTTGGTCATATGGTTTCGGCTTGGTGTCAGTGTCCAGTTTTGCTTTTTCTTTTTTCAGGTGACATGTCTCCTCGCTATTGGATAGTTAGTACAAGGTTCTAAGCTTGTCTCCACTGGCTATATTTTTTTATTAGAATACTCTGACTTTTGACCTTAACTTTGATATTGTAGATATGACTCCTGCTTGCTTGTTGGTTGTACATTCCTTACTGCAATCAATGTTGTATGCTCGATGGGCATAAGAATCCATGTTGTGTGCTCACTGCAGACTCTATTCCTTGTTGTGATAGCGATTTGTTACTTCAAGTAACCTTGATGATCTTGTTGTTTGCTTGCTGCGACTGTCTGACTAAGTACAATTATCCCTATGTATTACAAAGATTTACAGAATTTCTGAGGGCACTAGTTCCTACCTTAAAGGAGATTCTGCCATCATCAATACTAAACATAAATTTCTTAACAATAATGGATTCAACACAAGGAGACATGGTGCATAAATTGTGCTTCCAAACTTTGGCTAAAAATCTTAAGGATGTTATGAAGCTATGTCAACGTGAAAAATCCATTTGGTGGTAAGACGGTTGTATTTGGAGGAGATTTTCGTTAAACACTATGTCATACCCGCGCCTCTCACAACTCACTGACCAATATAATTTTTGCATTTCATGCATTCCATATTTTTTTGTGCTATTTACGTGATAGTTTTATAGTAATTAATTTGTTGTATTTATTACGTTATTTTATATTTTTGCGACTAATTTGGAGATGTAATAATAATAATAATAATAATAATAATAATAATAATAATAATAATAATAATAATAATAATAATAATAATAATAATAATAATAATAATAATAATAATGATAATAATAATAATAATAATAATAATAATAATAATAATAATAATAATATTAATAATAATAATAATAATAATAATAATAATAATAATAATAATAATAATAATAATAATAATAATAATAATAATAATAATAATAATAATAATAATAATAATAATAATAATAATAATAATAATAATAATAATAATAATAATAATAATAATAATAATAATAATAATAATAATAATAATAATAATAATAATAATAATAATAATAATAATAATAATAATAATAATAATAATAATAATAATAATAGATTTCTTTTGACCACATTAGCACATGAAAAGGCGGTGGATAACTCTATATAATCTTTATCATTACATACCATTAACACCTTTTGAAAACATAACAAGAAAATGTGGGCAGTGCTAAATTCGGGAAGAACACAAAATTAAAGCAAACTGATTGATTACCACGGTGGGATAGAAAGTTCCAAAAGTTACTCCGGAGTAGAGGTAAGTAGAAATCCATCTGCAACTACAATGTTGAACATAGTATGTGTGCTTATTATTTGTGATAACTGATTGTAATATGTGTGTCTGTATATCTTTGTATTATGTGATTTATTCCGCTGTTAAAAGTAAATGGATGAGCCTATCAGTCATGAGCATGAGCATTTGTAAGAATTTACATGTGTACATGAAAGAAGTCAAAATAACATAATTTCATAAATAAAAAATGTTTTGGGGTTGGTCACCACTGGCACATTGTGAGTTATATATTATATATGGTGTCTCTCGGGATGCTTTCGGTGATAGGCGTGCACGCGGAAGAGGTTCCCACTTCAGCACCTTTATGATGATGGGTACGGGAAGAGGTAGACTTTCCGGTGGACTGCAGGGGCAGGCAGGAGGCGGACCCCTGGTAGTCTCAGAAGGATAGTCACTTTGTCATACTAACCATCAATGATGTCTCAGGTGGACTATAGGGGGGAGGAGGGACCCTTGGTAGTCACGGGTAGGCCAATGAGTGATATTTTGGGGAGGTTTATGCTAGTGACGGGAGCCAATTCCCACCAAATATGATTTCTTTTGAGAAAAGAGTTGAAAGAATTGGTTTTATAACTCGCATCTCACCAATGCATCTCAGACACGATTTATAGTCAGTTGTATTTGTACACTACTCATGCATGAGTTCTGCTTACTGAGCTCTAACTCACATAGTTCTTGCATTGTAAGTGAGTATGACTACGCATGAGCTTGTGGACTGATCTGGCATGCTTTTGGAGCTTCTGCAAGTTTTGGTCCCCGGTGTATATGAATGACAATATGTCGGGTTAAATTGTGGACTCATTATGCTTTTCCTAGTGTTATAATAATCCTTCTGGGCATGTTCGAGTTAAGGAACTTTAATATGTATATTTCTGTTAATATGGTGTTGAATGGAGTGTGACACTTTTTTACTCGATCTGGCTCTATGTAAATATATGTAGGTGAGATTTTGGTGTTGAAGAAGTATTTCAAATTGTTAACTTTAAAAAAAAAATATACACGTTTTGTAAGGCTAAAATTAGTATAAAATAAGTTTTTAAGGGTGGATGTGACAGAATGGTATCAGAGCTCGGTTTGTGCCCTGTAGACTGTTCATATACATGAGCTCCGAACTTCTGAAGCGCAGACAAGCCAGTAAGTTTTACTTTTTCTTAATTTGCATCCATTATTTCATGAATCATATTGGCTTGTGACAGAGGGACAATAAAACTAGAAAGATATCATGGAGAGCGTTAGAGAAGAAGGTGTTGAAGGAAATAACGATTAAGGACCGAATGCACCAGCAGTGGGTATTGGTTTAGAAACGATTGTGGCTCGGTTGATAGAATTAGTAGAAGAACAGTCGCGACAAATTCAACAACTTATCCAACAAAGGGGTGTGGGTGGAAAACCAGGGATGGTGTGAGTCAACAGCAACCTCGTGCTGAATACTTAGAGGTCATCAGAGAGAGGTTTAGAAAGCTTAACCCACCAACATTTGAGAGTGCAACGGATCCCACTGATGCAGAGGATTGGCTTAGAACTACAGAGAACATGCTTTTGTATAGTAAATTTCTTGAGGGGCAAAAGGTATTGTGTGCGTCATTCAAGTTACGTAGAAGTGCGAGACACTGGTGGGACACAATGAAAACTATTGAGGATGTGGCGACAATAACGTGGGATAGGTTCAAAGAACTTTTTAGAAACATGTATTTCACTGCCCAAGTTCGAGTAATGAAAATGAACGAGTTCATACAGTTGAGGCAAGGGGTAATGGATGTCGCGGACTACATCGCCAAGTTCGAGCAACTCTCTAGGTTTGCAGAGCACATGGTTAGTACTGATACATTGAAAGTAGAGAGATTCCTAGAAGATCTGAGGCCAGAGCTATATAGGGATGTGTGCATGGCTGGTATACATAGAGTAACTTATTCACAAGTTGCTGAACGAGCGTTGATTGCCGAACAAGCAGAAATGAAAATTAAGCATTCTCAGGAGGTTAGGCGCCAGTTTATACAAAGACAAGGACCTCGTTTTGTAGGAGATGGAAAGAAAAGGCCGCTACCAATACAAGGTCCAAGGCCGGGTTCTCAACCAAAACCAGGACAACAATCATGGGATCAGAACAAGCGCCAAAAGGGTTAACAACGAAAACCACCAGTTACACAACCTACATGTCCCACGTGTGGAGGTTTGCATAGTGGAAAGTGCTTTGCAGAGTACTGGACTTGTTTTAAATGTGGCAAAGCAGGACACCTTTCCACGGTTTGTCCAGAGAACTCAAACTCTGCTACACAAAAGAAGACGCCAGCTAGAGTCTTTACCATGACCACGGAGGAAGCAGAAGCAAATACATTTGTAGTAACAGCTAAAGTTCCCATTTGTGATACGATTACATTTGCATTATTTGATTCTGGAGCTACACATTCATTTGTCCACTGAGTATGTGAAGAGGCTGGGTAGGAAACCTGATATAGCAGACGTTAGTTACAATTGATCCCCTCCGGAGAGCCAAAACAAACTAACCAGATTCTGTGAGCATGTGTTATCTCTATTGAAGGAAGAGAACTTTATGCCGATCTGATCATACTAGATATGAACGATTATGATGTGATTTTGGGAATGGACTGGCTATCGAAATATGATGCTAAAATAGATTGTCAGAACAAGATAATCACATTTCAGCCGCCTGGTGACACATCTTTTATCTTTATTGGAGTAAGAAAAAGGTTAAAATATCACACAATATCAACGTTGAAAGCGCAACGGTTATTGAAAAACAGTTGTGAAGGCTATCTAGTAAGTGTTATGAGTATGGAAGATAAACATTGTCCGACTATTGAAGAGGTAGCAGTGGTGCAAGAATATCCTGAAGTATTTCCAGACGAACTCCCAGGATTACCCCCAGATAGAGAGATAGAGTTTGTAATTGACGTATATCCTAGGATTGCTCCTATATCGAAGTTACCATACAGAATGGCGCCAACAAAGTTGAAAGAATTGAAGATTCAACTGCAAGATTTACTGGACAAAGGCTTCATTAGACCTAGCTTTTTGCCATGGGGTGCACCGATTTTGTTTGTCAAGAAAAAAGATGGTACTATGAAGATGTGCATGGATTACAGACAACTGAACAAGTTTACGATCAAGAACAAATACCCCTTACCCAGGATTGATGACTTGTTTGATCAACTCCAGGGAGCTGCCATATTCTCCAAGATTAACTTGCATTCAGGTTATCATTAACTGAAAATTAAAGAGGAAGATATCCCAAAAATGGCATTCAGTACAAGATATGGGCACTATGAGTTTTTGGTAATGCCATTCGGTTTGACAAATGCCCCAGCAGCTTTCATGGATATGATGAATCATGTATTCAAAGACTTTTTTGGATAAGTTCGTTATTGTGTTTATTGATGGCATCTTGATCTACTCCAAGAATGAAGCAGAGCATGTTGTGCATTTGAGAAAGGTTGTAGACGTTCTACAGCAGAAACGGTTGTATGCTAAGTTCAAGAAATGTGAGTTCTGGTTGGATCGAGTAATATTTCTAGGGCATGTTGTGTCGGGAGAAGGAATTTTAGTTGATCCAAGTAAAGTTGAAGTAATTAACAATTGGCCACAACCTACAACCCCTTCAGAGGTACGTAGTTTTCTCGGATTAGCTGGGTAGCATCTCCCTTAACACAGTTGACTAGGAAGAGTGTAACATTCAAATGGATAGAGACTTGTGAGCAGAGTTTTCAAGAAATAAAGAAAATGTTAACATCAGTGCATATCCTTTCAATACCAACGGAGACCGGAAGCATCGTGGTGTACAGTGATGCTTCACAGAATGGTTTAGGTGTGTGTTAATGTAGAAAGGCAAAGTAATAGCATATGCATCCAGACAATTTGAAGGAATACGAGAAGAAATTCCCTACTTATGACTTGGAGCTTGCAGCGGTGTTATTCGCACTGAAAATCTGGAGACATTACCTATATGGAGAACGATGTGAGATCTACACAGATCACAAGAGTCTAACATACTTTTTCACACAGAAAGAGCTAAATATGAGACAGAAAAGATTGTTGGAACTCGTGAAGGACTATGACTGTGTTATCAACTATCATCCTGGTAAAGCAAATGTCATGGCTGATGCCTTAAGCAGAAAATCATCCCAAGGTACTACATTGATGGCTTTGATTTAGAGACCATAGTTACTAGGCTTGCAAAGAATGAATGTCGAGATTTGTCAACTGGGAATAGTGGAGGCAAGACTAGCAGCTGTAACCCTTCAGCCTACCCTACTTGATAGAATTAAGCAAGGACAGAATGCAGATGGATATTTAGCTAAAGTAAAGAAGGATGTCGCTTCAGGGATGCCATTAGACTTTCAATTGCCAGCGGCTGATGTCTTAAGATTCAAAAACCGGTTATGTATGCCAAATGTAGATAGCATTCGTAGAGATATTATGGCAGAGACGCATTCGACACCATATTCAGTACATCCAGGAGCTACTAAAATGTATCGAGACTTAAAGATGCAGTATTGGTGGCCAGGTATGAAGAAATATATTGCTCAGTTTGCGGAACAGTGCTTGACTTGTAAAAGTAGAACACCAAAGACCGGCGGGAACTTTACAACCCTTACTGATTCCGGAATGGAAATGGAAGAACATTAGAATGGATTTTGTGGTGGGATTGCCGAAAACTGTAAAGGGTCACGATGCTATCTGGGTAATTGTGGACAGACTCACGAAATCGGCTCATTTTCTCCAAGCCTATACTACTTACTCCATGGATCGTTATGTTCAGATATATATACAGGAAATAGTTAGACTTCACAAAGTACCATTATCCATTGTCTCAGATAGAGACTCAAGATTCCTGTCTACCTTCTGGAAGAGTTTACACAAGGCACTAGGAACACAGTTGTCTTTCACTACTGCATATCATCCACAAACTGACGGACAATCAGAAAGAACGATACAGACTTTAGAGGATATGCTCAGAGCTTGCACGTTAGATTTCTAGGGTCAATGGAGCAAATTTCTACCTTTGATAGAATATTCCTACAACAACAATTATCAATCCACTATAGGAATGACCCCTTATGAAGCACTAGATGGTAAGAAGTATCGATCTCCGATACATTGGGATGAGGTTGACGAAAGAAGACTTTTAGGTCCAAGTGTAATACATGAAATATCAGAAGCGGTGTCACAGATTCGGGAAAGAATGAAAACGGCTCAGAGTCGCCAGAAAAGCTATGCAGATGAGAGAAGGAGAGCACTTGAGTTTGCAGTGGGAAGATCTAGTATTCTTGAAAGTTGCACCAACGAAGAGAATAATGCGGTTGTGTAAAAAATAAAAACTTAGTCCGAGATACATTGGTCCATTTCCTATTATTGAGAGAGTTGGTGATGTTGCTTACATACTCGATTTGCCAGCATCAATATCTCAAATACACAATGTGTTCCATGTGTTAGTATTGAAGAAGTATATTGCAAATCCGTCTCATGTCCTAAACAGTGAACCTGTAGAACTACAAGCTAAGGAAGTACCAGTACATATTTTATTAAGGGCAGTAAAACGGCTCAGAAACAAAGAAATTCCGTTAGTCAAAGTTATATGGATAAATCAATCAGTCGAAGAAGCCACCTGGGAAAGAGAGGATGAAATGAGAGCCAAATATCCTGAATTCTTGGAGTAAGTAAATTTCGGGGACAAAATTTCTTAAGGGGGGGAGGATATAAGACCCGCGCTTCTCACAACTCATTGGCCAATATAATTTTTGCATTGCATGCATTCCATATTTTTATGTGCTATTTGCGTGATAGTTTTATAGTAATTAATTTGTTATATTTATTACGTTATTTTATATTTTTTCGACTAATTTGGAGATGTTTATTTTGGTGGTCGAGAACCCCTAAGTCTAAAATATTGGGAGAGTCTAAATAATGTAAGATTACACGTGATAAGTTTAAAATGTGGAACCCACTAAGTAGTATGTGGAAGTGTTAGAAGTATAAAGGGTGTCATTGATATAACAACAACAACAACAACAACAACAACAACAACAACAACAACAACAATAATAATAATAATAATAATAATAATAATAATAATAATAATAATAATAATAATAATAATAATAATAATAATAATAATAATAATAATAATAATAATAATAATAATAATAATAATAATAAGGTGTATTTAAAATACAATTTATGGGGGAGAAAGAGTGTGATAGTGAAGGACGGTGAGAAGAGAAAATAAAGAAAATACCGATTGTTATTTTTTTATAAATACCTTAATTAGAAATAATGTGGTGTATTTAAAATATTTTGTTGTGTCATTAGTTATTCTACTACTAAAAATGGGGAAAATTGGTATAAATGCTCAGTATGTTTTCACTATTTAGAAACTAGGACACTAAGTATACAACATTTTAAAAATGCCTTCTAACTTATGAAAAATTGGTGAAAATGCCCTGTGACTGGTTATAGGCTGTAAACCAGCCGGTCACCTGTGCGCTGTCTTTTTACTTTCGGAAAAATTTGTATAAATGGCCAGTATGTTTCCCTTATTTAAAAACTAGGACATTAAGTATATACTTTTTAAAAATACCTTCTAACTTACCAAAAAATGACGAAAATGCCAAGTGACCGTCTTAGACTGTGACACAACTGGTCATTAATGAGGTGAAACTCTTTTTCTGACGTGACATTAATTTTTCATTTTTTCTTATTTTTTCTGTTGACTCATTTGTTAGCCTGGAAAAAAATATGTCGTCGACTTTGGCGGTGGCGGATTCAACAGGGAGGAGGCGAATAGGCGAAGAATTGAATGATTGGTCAAGTTCCGATCAGTTAATGGATGGATGGGTGAGCTAGGCGAAACATTGTTTGCTTCTTCTTCGTCTTCCATGTTGATGTTTTTGTAAGATTGCATGACATCCATAAATATTAGGGTTTAGTATGTTGCAATTAGGGAAGGAAAATGGAAAATTTTATTTTTTAATTTTTTAAAATAATAATCTATAATTTATTTATTAATATTTCATATAATTATCCTAATTCATAATTTAAAATAAAATAATAATAAAATGAGAAAAGTAAAAAAGAAATTTGAAAATATTAATGAATTTTAGAAATTTAAAAAAAAAATTATTTTTTTGATTTTTAATAAATTTAGAATTTTTAAAAAAATATCAGAAATAATTTTTTTAATTTTTGAATTGTAAATGAATTTTATAATTTTTAAAATAAATTTTAGAAATAAATATTTTATTTTTGGATTTAAAATGAATTTTATAATTTTTGAAATAAATATCAGAAACAAATTTTTAAATCTTTGAATTTTATAATTTTTAAAATAAATTTCACAAATAAAATTTTTATGTTTCTAAAGTTTAAACAATTTTCTAGGGATTATAATTTTTTATAAATTCAAACTAATATTTTATTTTATTTTTCCACCCTAACAAATGAGTCAACAGAAATAATAAAAAATAAAAAATGAAAAATTAATTTCACCTCAGAAAAAGAGCGCCACCTCATTAATGATCGGTTGTGTCACAGTCTGTAGACGTTCACGGGGCATTTTCACCATTTTTTGGTAAGTTAGAAGGTATTTTTAAAAAGTGGTCTACTTAATGTCCTAGTTTTTAAATAAGAGAAATATACTGGCCATTTATACCAATTTTTTCGAAAGTAAAAAGACAGCTCATAGGTTACCGACTGGTTAACAGCCTATAGCCGGTCACAGGGTATTTTCACCAATTTTTTGTAAGTTAAAAGGCATTTTTAAAAAGTGGTATATTTAGTGTCCTAGTTTCTAAATAGAGAAAATATACCAAACATTTATACCAATTTTCTCCTAAAAAGGAATAACTTAGTCCTTTGACTCAAGATTATTTTTGCTCCATATAAAATTATGGTGTACTTCAAATATTTTGAGGTGGGCCTTTCATATATCCGTATAACGCATATAATTTGTTAGTTATTAATCAAATACATAACATTTTCTTTTTACAGTGCTAAGCAGTGTTGTGGTCTTTGTGATGCTTTACCTTTTTAGGGGTTCATCATATTTTATACAACAATATAACAATATATTTTCTATAAAATAACAAATCATATTATGTGGTGTGGTGCTCTTTGTGCTCTAGTGCCAGACTTATCTTTGATCATATAATTTCTTACTTGTACAATTTTAATACTAAAAAAATAAAAATTATAATTTAGTCTTGATCTTTAGAATTTGTCTGCATTTAGTTTTTTTCATGGCTGGTGACTAATTTTTCCGAAAAATCACACGTGTCTGTCACTCGGCGATACCACATATTTAAACAATAGATGGAAGAATGGTCACGTGACTGACACTTGCGATTTTCGGGTTAAATTGGTTACCGACAGCGAAAAAGGGCTAAATGCGAACAAGTTTTAAAGATACGAACTAAAATGAATTTTTTATTTTCTTTTAACGAAAATTATACGAGTAAAAAATTACAGAACCAAAAATAACTTTTAGCTCTTACGCTCTACCTTCGTTTTAGGTAGTTCGTTCGAATATTACAGGTCAAAATTTATTTTATCTGGAATTTAACTTTTGGGTTGGGTCATCAAAACTTATGTGTTAGGCATTCTTGTCCTCATGTAAATATATTTAGGGTCCGCTTGATTGCAGATAATTAATGACAATGGTAATGGGTATGGATGAAGGGTCAGTCATACTATGAAATGAAATAGGGAAAATTGTTAATAAAAGGGAACAATGATTAACTTATTTATTATGTATCAAGCATCATAAATGGAAATAAGTCCTCATTCATTCACATTTCTTACCCCTAAATCCCCAACCAAGTGAGCCCTTATTTTTCTGCAAAGGTGTTGGGCCTTTATTATTACTATTATTCTATTTTAAACCTAAATAAGAAAGATGAAAGGGGTCTGTCTACTAATCCTCCAAGCCAAAAATGAAAAATCAAAATAAGAAGAATAATAAAACATGACAAATGAAAGAAATAATTTTATTTATTTTTATGGGAAGTGGAGAATAATAAAACTGAAAAATTAAGGAAAAATAACGGGTGATTCTTGCTTCACTTGAAGGACTTCTCTATCTCAAGAGAAGAAATACTTTATAAATTGAAAAAAATTGTCAATTTTCAAAACCGTAGTCATCACCCTCTTTATAAAATAAATCATTTTGATTTGATATTGTAGTTAATTTAAGAAAATGCTTTATTATATAAATATTTTGAATGTGTAAATTTTGTTATATGTTTTATTTTAAAAAAGGAGATTATTTTAAGGGCCACTTTTTAAAATTCAACTCAGTTTAAAACGTGTTAGGTTTAAATAAAGGTTAAATATTTAAATCAACCTGAACTATGCGAGTTTTGACACTTCAATACTTAAACTTTTTTTTTCATCGGTTGCACCAAGTACACAAATTCGACAAGTTGCAACCTTCGACCCTTTTTTTCCGGTCAAATCGTGTGCACGTGACTCACACTTGTAATTTTGGAGCAGTTTTGATGTTTCTTGAATTTTGGGGGTAATTTTATAAATAATAAAACCTAAACTCTAGAACATAAACATAATAATACCAAAACTTCTTTTTTACCCTAATTACCATTTTGTAAAAAAACTGAACTAAGAATTAACCCTCCCAACTGAGACTGAAATCGGCATCCCCTTTCAAAACCCTAACCTCGACCAGTTTTCCGGCTAACCTTCCACCCGACCGTCTTCCCCTGTTGCGAGAAATCCGGCCAATGGTTCGCGAATTTGTGCAGATTTTTGCTGCTAATTTGAGCAGATTTTTTGCAGCTAGTTTTGTGCAGATCTTTGCTGCTAGTTTTGAGCAGATCTTTTGTCCATATTTTTTTGTATATTTTTTGTACACTTTTTTGCTGCTAGGTTTGTGCAGATTTTTGCAAGTCTTACCCAATTGTCCATAAATTTTGAGCAGTTTACTAGTCTAGCTATTGAGCAGTTTAATTACAAGTCTAGCTATTGAGCAGTTTACAAGTCTTACCCAATTGTCCATAAATTTTGAGCAGTTTACAAGTCTTACCCAATTGTCTATTGCTAGTTTCCACGTGTGGATTTTGAGCAGTTTTTGGTCTCAAGATAGTTTATAAATGTGTTGTTGTCTGAGTTGTATAATTGAGCAGGTTTTTCGAGCAGTTTGGGTCTTGATTATGCTACATTTTTTTTTTTTTTTATCAATGAATAAGCAATTCATGCTCATCTTCTGTATCAATTTTCTACGATTTCAGTTTTGAGATTTTGGGGAAGAAGGGTCAAAGTAAATAAATGGGTAAAAAAACATGAATTAGGGCTTATTAGTTTTAGGTCCACTAGTTAAGTTTTATTATTTATAAAATTGCCCCCAAAATTAAAGAAACATCAAAATTGCCCCAAAATCGCATGTGCGAGTCACGTGTACGTCATTTGGCTGGAAAAAAAGGGTCGGAGGTTGCAACTTGTCGAATTTATGTACTTTGAATTGCAATCGGAGGAAAAAAAAATTTAATATTGAAATATCAAAACTCGCATAGTTCAAATTGATTTAAGGGTCATTCTAGGGTGCAATAGTTGCACTTGTGCAACTAAAGGATAATTTAGTTAATTTACAGAGTTCTGCATATGGGCCCATTCAATTATTTATTCTAGCACACTAATATTGTGAAAATTTTTCTACTCCCTATGATTTGGACGGTGGAGAAATAGAGTGGAAACTCAGGGACAGTCGTATGCCGGGAGTTTCTGTGGAGTTGAGACGGATTGACGACGCGCGAATAAATTACCAAGGGTTATTGTCGTTGATAATCAATTTGGCTAGAAAACCCATGTGGCGTTCACGTGTTTAATTTTTCTGGTCGACTCTTAAATACGTGGCACCAGCAAGTGACGAGGAATTAAAAAAAAAAAAATTCCTCTTCCTTTTTTTTTTTTTTTTTTTTTGTAATTATTATTTCAAACTCACTAATCGGTGCTAGGTATTTAAAAATAGACCAGAAAAATGAGTCACGTGACCCGCACTCGTAATTTCCAGGCAAATTGGTCACCGGCAGCAAAAAAATGACTAAATCCCGACCAATTCTAAAGTTACGGAATTAAATTGCATTTCTAACTTTTTTGGAACTAAAATTGTATGAGCGTAAATCTAAGGGATCACAAATTATTTCAACCCGTTATTTTAGTATACCAAATTTCTAATGGATACCGAAAATTTTCGGCATACCAATATTTTAAAGAATTATGAAAAATTTACTTAATGTAATAAATAATCACATAAAAAAGAACTAAGAAATACTTGCTCAAAAGAAGGAAAACAAAAAAAGCAAGCTAAGAAAAATGGAAAAAGAAAAGAGCAGAAACGGTGGCCTATTGTGCCCTGTAAAGTTTGCTGGTTTATTAACTAAGCAGAGTTATGTGGAAGAGTTAAAAAGGAAATGTCAACTTCAGCATTTTTCTTTTCTCATAAACTTTTATACTAATGAATGATTAAGATGACACTTTAAAAGATCCAATGAATTAAAGTAGAAAGTTGCACATGTGCAACTATTGCATTGAAGTAAGACTCTTGATTTAAATATTTAACCCTTTAAATAACGACCCTAGTGTTACGTTATCACTATCATAACTCGAACATTCTTTTGATCCTTTATTTAGGTTTATTACGGTCTGTATGAATGATAATTACATGGTATAAAGCAAAATATTAATTAGCCATCGAAAGGGGTTGTAGGGTTTTGCATGCTATGGATTAAAAGGCTGTTTGATTAAGTTTATAAATTATTTAAAATATCTTATAAGATTTTTGAGGAATTATAAGCTATTAAAATGTGTTTGGTAAAATAAAATGTTTAACAACTTATAAGATGTAAAATAAGCTCAAAAATAATAAGTTTCTTTACTTCATCTTATTTTTTAAGATCTTATATATAAGTTACACACAAATTATACATACATAAACTTTACTCAAATTTCACATACAACACACACACACACTAAAAACACTACTACACACTACACACATATTACACATAATACATTAGACACACTTTACACTCAATAGACATACTGCACACATAATTCACACACTTTACACACATCACACACATTGATCAAATGTGTGTTTGATAGTGTATTTCAAATTTGTCTATAAATTCATAGTTAAATCAGTCAATTAAATTACTAGCTTATTTGCAAGCTTATAACTAAGTTCACTTATTCAAATACTTTATTAATTTATAAGCTCTTTAAAATAAAATTTTATAAATTTTTAGAACAAATTATAAACTGTTAGAGCTTATACAATGTAAGCTTAGTCAAACACAGTTTTAAGTTTAGTGAGATATATAGGGCATTAAATCTTATTGCAAGAGTTTGTTTGGTGAACGTCATTTAGTGCAGAATAATAATAAAATAAATAGGTGTATATGAAAATGTTGCAAGTTGGTACAAATGAGCAGCAGCAGGAGCAGCAGCAGCAGCATTATAATTATTAAATATGGGATGAGAGTGAGACAGGCAAGCAACAGATCTTATGGAGATGGGGAATACTGCACATATTGTCTTCTCTATCTGTATTTTCAATTAAATTAATGCAAATTGGCCCAAAACTTGCCTCAATTATTGGATATCTGCATCAGGAACAAATTGCTTTAATTCATAATACATAATACACTGGACAATGGAAACTGGCATATATATGAAGGAATATCTTCTTCATGATTGTCGACAAATTTGACGCATCATCACTCAAGGATAATACATCCGGATGTGAGATGTGTCTATTTAAAATCTTTATTTTTATTAGAAAATACATGTTTGTAGTATGAATGTATAATGAAGTTTGAATGTCAATATTAGGAAAGACATGTTTACATCATGATGAAGTAGGGTAGACTATTCTAGTAGAGAAAAAAAAAGTAGGGTAGGATTCAAAATTCTAGAAATGGAATAATGAATAGAAAGACTCAACACTTAAGTAATAATTAAATTATACAAACAAATAAGATAATTCATAAAAGGAGATAAATAAGACTTGTTATTATTAGACTGAACTTCATTATCCATCCCTCTTTAAAGAACAAAACTTGGTCGAAAATTTATTTCTTCAACATAAATTGCAGAGTTGCTTTTTCATTTTCTTGTTAGGAATTCTCGACTACATCTAATGTCACGCAACGTAATAAAAAATCGAGAATTAAAATCTAGATTTATAATTGAATTAACGTTGAGCAATAATTACGCAAAAGATCGAATACTTACTTGGTCGAGAATATGTATATATAGTACCATATAACCCTAGGTTTATGGGCCTAATATTCATATCTGCTTAATTAATTGATTAGTCTGACTTATTAATTAATAAAGCCCACATATCCTAATCTAGTCCATATCTTTCAATCTCCCACTTGGACTAGCATTAGATAAAATTCGACGCACTAATCTTGTACCCTTGAGCGGAACAGCAATACACATAAAGTGTGACATTTTAGGCCCCCATTATCGACGATAATCTAATTAAAGTCTGCACAAAACTCCTAGACTGCGTTATGTAGTGAACACGATATATGAAGGACGTTTACGTAAATTCGTAAAAAAACTTTTATATGAAGTTTATGTAATATCCCTTCATTCACGAACCACCCGATTGAGCCTAGGATCTGCCATGTGTCTATTCAACTAGCTCAATCACTTTTCTCATCTTTATTATATGACATATTCGATCGTATTCAATTACTTTAATTGAATACATCTTTTGCATTGGCCAATGACTTTATTGTCAAATAATATAGAGAAATATGAGTGTTCTCTCGAGTTTCAATCGAGGAATGAATCCCAATCTTGGCTCAACTACCATTTCCATTTGCCACATGATGAACCCAACACAAGACATATCTTATCCTCCTTTGGGAGGCAAGCGTTGTACTTGGTCAAAGTTCATCACTTAACAAACAAAATGAGTATTGACCTCAGGTCAAAGGATCATTACATACTCCACACACTAATAAACCTTAGATGCTGAAATAAACGGTTTAATAGTAGGGTATACCAATATTCTCCAAAGTACCCATGTGTCCATCACGGATATCTAATATCTCGTAGTTATGAGATCTACTACATTCTCTAAGAATGTGATGCAGACCTAATGCTAACCTATCACGTGTCATCAATATATCATCCTTGATGACCACTGGTTATGACAATTTTAGAATCACACGATATCATTTATGTCTCACGCCATAAATGACAGTCATGATTCAAGGGAACAGTTATAAGAATAATAACAAACCAACAAAATAATTATTCTAATAAATGCATAAACCCAAAAGACAATCAAATGTCATAGAATGCGATCAAGAATGAATGTCTCGAACGAAAGGTTTTAGAGACATACAAACTATAAACTCCCACTGAATTAAAACTAACTACCAACGTGCCAAGCTCTCAAAGTGCTTGTTGTGCATTGCTATACGCAATTGTTTGGTTGAAGGATTAGCCAAGTTATCATCAGTGGATACTCTATCTAACTTCACATCTCCCTATTCCTCCAATCAGATTATATCTCCAGGGAATATGCTTGTTTCTGTTCATGGCACTCGGTTCCTTTTGCTAGCACAACCGCACTTACCGTTGTCACAATTCAACGGTATTGCACTGCTGGCACTTGGAACGACATCTAGTTCTTTTACAAACTTTAACAAAGCAACAACCTCTTTTGGCAACTTCAAATGTAGCAATATACCCGGCTTCAGTGGTGGAACCAACAGTTCTACTCTGTTTGGAACTATTTCGATTCACTGCACCACCATTGAGTACGAAAATATATCTAGACAAAGACTTGAAGTCATCATGGTGCGTTTGGAAGCTAGCACCAGTATACCCAGTAACTGATGACTCTAGTTGCTCACCATAGACTTTAAGAAATATTCTTTAGTCCTTCTAAGGTACTTAAGAATAGTCTTGACAATTTTCCTGTGTTCCTCACCGAGATTTTGCTAAGATCTTCTCTTCCACGAATTGCAACATGGAACAATTGCTCCCCATTATCAGTATATCGTCGACATATGTGCTAAGGAAGACAACATTTTCATTCTTACGTTTACTATAAACGCATGGATCCTCTTTACTTCTGACAAAATCAAACAATTTGATAGCTCTGTCAAAGCAAATATTCTAACTCCTAGATGCTTGCCTGAGTCCATAAATGGACTTCTGTAACTTGCATACTCATTCGGCTTTCTTTGGATACAAAACTTCGACTGTGACATATACACAGTGCCTTCGATTTCTCCATTGAGAAACGCAGTTTTGACATCCATTTGCCAAATGTCAATGTTATAGTATGCAACTATTGCAAGTAATATCCTAATGGACTTGATCTTAGCAACTGGCGAAAAGATTTCATCATAGTCAATGCTCTTGCGCTGACTATGACCCTTCGCCACCAACCTTGCCTTGTAGGTTTGTACCTTGCCACATGCATTTCTCTTCTTCTTGAAGATCCATTTGCAGCCTATGGGACGAGCCCTATCTGGAAAATCAACTAGTTCCCAGACTAGATTGAGGTACATCGAGTCCATTTCAGATGTTAAGGCAGTCAGCCACATCTTCAAATCGGTGCCCGACATCGCTTCGATATAGGTCTTAGGTTCATCGTCTTCTGAAACAGCTTCATCATCTTGGTTCTCAACCAATAGATTTAGTCTTTCAGGTGCACGACGATTCCTATGAGGTCTATTGAGTTGGTTTTGCGTTGATTTAGGCAGTTTATTCTTATCGTGAGTTGGTTTTCAACATTTTGGAATATTGTAAAAAAAATCACTATGATTCTCTTGAGCTGGGACTAATACAATATCTTGTTTTGATGCATCTCATTGTCTTGAGGTGACCCTCTAAGAGTTATTTTTCCTTCCAATAGATCATCAAAACTCCCACTAAGTTTTTGTCCACTCCATTAGACAAGATCTCATCCTCTATGTTATTTTGTGGTTCTTGAATCTTTTCAAGATCTACCTTGTTGTGACCTTGTTCCTCGGAGATATAAATATCTTCAAGAAACGCCATATTCTTGGAAATTATTACCTTGTGATCTCTAGGGCAGTAGAATTCATATCCTTTGTTTCCTGAGGATATCCACGAAATAGTATTTCTCACTTTTAGTCTCCAATTTATCAGTCATCTTTTTCTTAACAAAAGCAAGACAACCCCAGGTCCGCATATGGTTAAGACTCGACTTCTTGCCACACCATAACTTATATGGTGTTTGCGTGACTGATTTAAGAGGAACTCTATTCAGAACATAACCATCGGTTAATAAGGCATAATCCCAAAGGAATAAGGGGAGACTGGTGAAACTCATAATGGATCGAACCATATCCAATAAAGTTCGATTTCTCATTTCAAATACTCCATTCATCTGTGGTGTACCCGGAAGTGACTAGTCTAGCCAGATTCCATGTGATTTCAAGTAATCAAGAAAATCTCAGCTTAAGTATTCCCATCCTCGATCTGATCAAAGAGTCTTAATACTTTTCCCAAGTTATTTCTCAAATTCTAACTTAAACTCCTTAAATTTCTCGAAGGCCTCATGTTTGTGTTTCATGAGATACACATATCCATATTTGAAAAATTATCAGTGGAAGTTATGAAGTACGAATATTCACCTCTTGCTTGATTCGGGAACGGTCCGCACATTGCTGTGTGGATCAACTCGAGCACAACCTTGGCACGTAACCCTTTTCCCAGAAAGTGGTTAACTTATCATCTTTCCTTTGAGATAAAATTCACAAGCACCATATGATACGAAATCAAATGATGTGAGATAGTTTAACTTTCTCAATCTTGCTATTCTTTTCTAGTTGATATGACCAAGTTTGCAGTGCCACATGTAGATTTTATTATCCGTATTACTTAGCTTAGGTCATTTATTCTTGTACATTGAGAATATGTTGTTCACATTCAAGCATATATATTCCATTGGAAAGAAATACACTTCCTTAAAACAATCCATTATGCGAAACAAGCATCTACTGTTTGCAAAATAGAGAGAAAAAGTCATAAATATCTAATATTGGAATGGAAATAAGATTGTTTGAAATCTAAAGAACAAAATAACAATTATATATAAATCTAATTTATATCCCGAAGGAAGATCTAATCTAGTCTAATTTCAATGTACAAAATAAACTACCTGAGCTCTCATCCAATGCACCATGTGCTTTGAACTTCGGGCAGTCTCTCTTCCAGTGCCCCTTCTCATTGCAGAACAAGCATTCATCTTTTGGTATTCTCGGCTTCTTTTGAACCCCTCCACTCTTAGGCATCAAAACTGCATCCTTAGATGCTTTCTTCCCCTTCTTTTGCTTATTCTTCTGTTTGGAATATCTAGCAGAAGAGCTCACCATGAGCACATAGTTACCTTTAGAAGTTGATGATTCGTAGGTCTTGAGCATGTTGTGAAGCTCTGGCAGTGTCGCCTTCGTGTTGCTCATGTTGAAATTCACTATGAAGTTTTCAAATGAACTTGGAAGAGACTGCAGAATCAGATTTAGTAAGACACTTGAGGGTAGCTTCGTTCCAATCGATTCCAACCTCTCAATGAATCCGATCATCTTCAGTATATGTTCAGAAACCTGGCCCCCATTATGAAGCTTATATTTGAAGAGATCCCTAAGTATCTCATACTCCATGGTCTGAGCTTCTGAAGCGTACAGACTCTCCAAGTGTTCCAGCATCTCATAAGGGAACATGCTCCAATGTTGCCTATTCAGTTCAATACTCATAGAGGACAACATTAAGCATTGAGCCGATGTGGCATCCTCAACATGTTTCTTATGAGCTTCTTAATCAAACGTAGCGTACTTAGGAGAATTTTTTTCAAGGATGACACTGATTGGTTTGTCCAAGACATACTCAATCTCGTCTTGCCTTAGCACCAATCGCAAACAACAGAGACAATCCATAAAGTTTGACCCAGTCAACTTGTTTGTTT
This sequence comes from Ajuga chamaepitys, assembly GCA_958295605.1. NCBI lineage: Eukaryota > Viridiplantae > Streptophyta > Magnoliopsida > Lamiales > Lamiaceae > Ajuga > Ajuga chamaepitys. The sequence goes on from OY282505.1 coordinate 38,462,730, forward strand.
CCATCAAACATTTATAAGCCAAATTAAAGTCTTAGTGGAAAAATAGAGTTTATTGTAATGATTAGAGTTTAGCAAAACAAGAGTTTATTGTAATATAGTAAACAAAGATCACATTCGTATCACTAATCAAAACAAGAGTTTATTGTAAGCTTCCACTAATTTTAACATATTTTGCGCCCCCAAACACAAAATACGAATTTATAAAATTATAAATCTTAGTGGTCCAAGATCCAAGTCTATATTATTGTAGCCTTTGCTTTGGCTGATGACTATAATAATATCACTTGGTAAGCCTCTAAGCCAATTGCAACAACAATTTTGCAATTCTTGGTTTATTAATCCAATTAATATCGCGTCCTCAAACTATTTTGGTCGCTTTGGCGTCTCAAAATAATTTAAGCAAGTCAATTCCATCACACGATGCCAACCATGCATCTATGAATGAGCCCGAGTCTTGTCGATTTAGAGTAAACACTTTGGTGTAAAATTCGTGGTCGAAAAAATTAGAAATCTCAAACAATTATGATGGACGACGCATTTTGTTTCTAACTAAGACTTGATTTTAGTGGGGATTTTATATGTGATGCTAATTGTTAAATTTAATATAATATTAAATTAAAACACAATTACTCGGTTCCGCCTACCTAAGCATAAGAAATGCGGACCACATATATTGGGCGCCGTCTACCCATACATAATTACACGGACTACATGTATTGGATGCCGTCTACCCAAACATAACGTAGACTTAACTACTATAATATATGAAACAAGCATAAAATCAAATAATAGCTTATCAGATAAGATATCGAATGAATGTTCAACGAATAAAATTATTAATCCAATTAAAATTTTATTCTTTAATTAAATGTGGATTAAATTTATATATATATATATATATATATATATATATATATATATATATATTATTTTTAAATTAATATATATACATTTAATATTAATTCTAAATGAATATAAATATACAAGTCTAGTATTATTCTTTCAAAATTAATAATGCTATCAAAATTTATTAATCTTATTAATAAATTAATATTAGTCTATTAGATTAAAATATTAATTCCAAATTAATACAAGTACACCTTTAAGGTTAATTCTAAATTAACATAAATGTATAAGTCTATTATTATTATTTCAAAAACAATAATAATAAAATTTATTAATCTAATTAACAAATTAATATTGGAATTGGACTTATGAATTAATCTAATTAATAAATTAGTTTGATTAATTAAATAAAGTCAAACGTTTTTTTTATTTATTTATTATTATTAATAACATGACAGTCCATTCAATTAAATGGGCCCAATACACTTAACTAATTTAGTCCAGAAATTAGTAGGCCAACTAATCTCGATAGCTCAGCCTGTTTAAGCCCAGCCCAATAAGTAAAGTGTACCAGCCCTAATTATTAAATGGTCCAGCCCAGGTTGGGCCTAGCCCAGCTTCTATAAATCCAATCCATGTCCAATATTGAGCCCAGCAATTCGGCCTAGACCGGCAAGAGGAGGTGGGCTTGTGGTCCACGACTCCCAACCCAGTTACCATGCCAGCAGCCTAGGGCCCAAACCCGTGGCCCATTCCAGATCCGATCCAAGACTGGCCCAGGCCAAAACCCTTTAGGGTTTGGGCTGGGCACAACATCCAGCGCCACCGCAGCCCCCCTACCCCCCCTCCCCTCGTCGCCGCCGTCATCAAACGCACAACAGCAGTCATACGCCGCCCATTGTCGTTGTCAACAGCGCGCAACGGCAGCAAAGCCGCCGCCACCGGCGAGCAGCAACAACAACATTACAACCACCACCGAAACGTCGCCGTCGGCCAGCACTACCACCAAAACTCGCGCAGCAGAAGCAGCCGCGACGGGCTGCTACTCCCACCAATCAGTTTCGTTGCAACGGCTCACTCGCAGCCGCACCAACGATTAGTACTTCGTCGGTCGCCGTCGTCCGTTGCCCAGCAGTATCAACAACAATCGATCGCCGTCGCTGGTTCATCCAACAACCCAGAGCAGCAGCGTCGTGCACCACCGCTTCTGACGCTGTCGGTATCATCAGCGACTCGAATCAAGACAAGCAGCGCAGCAGCAACGTTGGCCGCCGCCGCCGCCGCCGCTTCGCTTCGAGTAGACTAGGGTGTAGGGCAGAGGTTACATGATTGGGTGTTTCCAAAAAGTTGTTTTGTTGCATTCAATAGTTTCAAGAATAACAAAACAATTCTTGGAAACAGTTTACAAAATAAAACTAATTCTTGTTAATAATATCCAGATTTTCAATTTTATTTTCGAGAATAATATGCCAAAGATTCCAAAACTTGCAAACTATTTTCAAACACTAAATTTAATATTTTCAATTTTAATCCACAAATACTCGAGTTAAAACAATTATAAATCGAGAACCTGGCTCTGATACCACTGTTAGGAATTCTCGACTATATCTAATGTCACGCAGCGGAATAAACAGTCGAGAATTAAGATCTAGATTTATAACTGAATTAACGTTGAGGAATAACTACGCAAAAGATCGAATACTTATTTGTTGCGTAATTAATCGGAAGGAATAGCGTGACTGAATTCACCACTTCAGGTATCCACGCGTATGCCGTCCGCCGCAGGAACTATCCTCTGGTACAATTCTTCAATAAGTGATTGCTAGGAAATCACTTATTGATTCTACAGTGCCTCTAATTTTTATCTGATAAAAATCCCCTAATTCTCTACTATTGAGAATATGTATATATAGTACCATATAACCCTAGGTTTATAGACCTAGTATTCATGTCTACTTAATTAATTAATTAATCTAACTTATTAATAAATAAAGTCCACATATCCTAATCTAGTTCATATCTTTCGTTGATTTCCTTTGATTACATGAATTAATAATAAGTAATAAGTATACAATCATATAAAACAAATGATTCTCCTATAACCAATTCACAATTGCAATGATAACCCACAGCCACAGTAACTAAAAAGGAATTAATTACGATATTATCACATAATCAACCAATTCGTATATGTATGAAAACCAAACTCTTAAGTTATATACCATAAAAACATTAAATCAAACCCCTCAACAGATCGACCTTATGGATAAGCTAGATTTTATATATTAATAAGGTGCAAAATCTGATGGGCAAGTTGAACAAAATTAAAACATAATGATGAAATTTATAGAATATGCAGAAAACACATATCAAACATAATAAATGAAACAAGCAGAAATGATGGCAACCATAATATCTAGTTTCATTGAATGAACTTCATAAATGAAGAACTGAAGAAGTGCGGCTGCTAGCTTGTTACAAGATGAGCTGCAGATAAAAAAATGTGTTTATATATCACACATTGCAGCAAAACCTAGCTAATTAATGCTAAAGACAAAAGACATAAATGTGTGCTTATAAGAAGCAACACTAGCTAACACCTTTCTTAAGCTAGAATGCTTTATTACCAAATATGGTAATAAGCATTAATATGTCCAGCTTGTCAGGTCAAATCAAAAGGAATTAAACAGAATACATGCATTAATGACTTAATATATACTATAATCTAATGTGTATTAAGATATCAATACATGTAAAGTCCATAATCCAACACTCCCCCCTCAAGCTGGATGTGTGGATGAACACAATCCAAGCTTGGAAAGGAGTCCAGCAAATGGTCCGGGAGGTAGCTGTTTTGTGAAGAGATCTGCCAACTGATCCTTGGAAGATAATGATTGGAAGGTGAGAAATCCATCCTTGAATTGATTGCGCACAACATGACAATCAATGTCTAAATGCTTGGTGCGTTCATGAAAGACTGGGTTTTCAGCTATGTGGACAGCAGCTTGATTGTTACATCCAAGAAGCAGTGGCTTTGGTACTTCAATCTGCAGGTCTGAGGAAATATAATTCAACCACATTAATTCACAAGTAGTGGAAGCCATGGCCCTATACTCAGCCTCTGCTGAACTTCTAGAAACAGTAGTTTGTTTCTTAGATTTCCAGGAGATAAGGCAGTTTCCCAGAAAGACACAATAACCAGTAACTGACTTCCTGGTATCTTGACAAGCACCCCAATCAGAATCACAGAAGGCTCGAATGGATAATTCACCTGTTCTTGGATAAAAAAAGACCAAAATTGGAAGTGCCCTTCAGATATTTGAGCAGGTGTAAGGCAGCATTCCAGTGAGAGCTTCTTGGTGAGCTGACAAACTGACTTAACTGTTGTGTAGCAAACGTTAAGTCTGGCCTTGTGAGATTTAGATATAATAACCTCCCTATCAACCTTCTGTAAGATTCAGTGTCTGTGTCATTCTTACTCAGTTCCATGCCTAAAAAATAAGTGGCCTCTCCTAGATCTTTGATGCTAAAGCTAGCATCCATGAACTGTCAAGGACCAGCCTTTGTATATCCATCTAGTGGTTGAAGGTATACTTCTCTGTCCAGAAACCCATGCAAGAAGGCATTGTTGATGTCTATGTGATGCAATGGCCATCCTTTCATAGTGGCAAGTGCTATGAGATATCTCACAGTCACTGGCTTGGCAACTGGAGAAAAACTTTCCTCATAATCCTCTCCCAGAATCTGATTATACCCCTTGGCAACCAACCTTGCCTTATATCTTTCAATTAGACCATCTGGTTTCAGCTTGATCTTGTAAACCCATTTGCTACCAATGGGTTTCTTTCCTTCTGGTAAATCTGTTATTTCCCATGTATCATTCGCTTCTAGAGCATCAAGTTCCTGATTCATGGCCTCCCTCCATTCTGGATAGGTGATAGCTTCCTTGTAGTTCTTAGGTTCTGGCACAACTAAGTGATTGGCATGAAAAGCTGCATGAGATTGTGGATGCTTGAACATTGATGTTACAAAATCCTGCAGACGAGCTGGTTTTTGTATTTGCCTAGTGCTTCTTCTGAGTGGTGTTGGCTCTGCACTTGGTTGATCTGCTCCTTCCCCCAATTCAGATGTGTGTCTGATATCTCTTCTTGTTGGTGCTGTTTCTGTATGGATTTGATCTCTTTGTGTTAACCTGGCACTCCTTCTGAGTGGTATTGGGCTTCCATGAATCTCATCTGCTTCCCTTTCTGATTCAATTGACTCCTCTGATGGGTCAGGTGTGTTAGATGGAATAGGGACAGCTGAAGGACTTGAGATAGGTGTTGAAGAGCTTTCCTCATCATCCAGAAATGACATTGGCATTGGAGATGATTCTTCCTTGTTTTCAAAAGCAGGATCAGCATATGGATAAGTGTTCTCAAGGCAAATAAGATCTCTTGAAGTAATCACTTTCTTGCTAGCAATGTGATATACTCTGTAAGCCTTCTGGTGAGGAGCATATCCCAGGAAGATGCATTTCTTGGCTCTTTGATCAAACTTATTTTTGTGTGGACTGGTATCAGTCGCATATGCAAGACAGCCAAAGGGCTTCATCATTGCATATGTTGGTATTCTTTGAAACATGACTATAAAAGGGACTTGCCAGTTTAAGACTCTGGTGGGTAATCTGTTTATGATGTGTGTGGCAGTAAGGATAGAGTATGGCCACAAATAGTGCGGAATTGAAGACTCTTTCATCAAGGCTCTGGCCATTTCAAGTAAATGTCTGTGTTTTCTCTCCACTACTCCATTTTGTTGTGGAGTATAGACACAGCTTCTTTGGTGTATTATTCCCTGGTCCTTAAGAAACTGCTGGCAATCTCCACTTAAGAACTCTGCTCCATTATCTGTTCTGACCATCTTCACTGTCTTCTCCAGTTGTCTTGTAATCATGTGGATAAATTCCTTGAGTGAGCTCACTGCTTGCTTCTTGCTTGCCATAAGATTCACCCAGGTCATCCTACTGTAATCATCCACAACGGTTAAAAAATAGGAAGTGTTGGTGATGCTGGGTTGACTATATGGTCCCCAGATATCCACATGCAGAAGTTCTAGCACCCTGGTGGTGCTAATTGTACTGGTAGGAAAACTGAGCCTGGTTTGCTTCGAGATATGGCAGATTTCACAATGCTTATGCATTTCCAGAACAGGTGGAGTACACATGTGCTCCAGGAAGTGTAGATGCTGCATAGAAACTGGTGATGCATGTCCCAATCTTCTATGCCATGTTTTGAACTACTTGTTATAGTGTTCTGCATTTGCTGCATATGCTGCTAAAGCCTCTTCTGAGTATGCTGGCTTGGCAATATACAGCTTTCCAACAAGATGTCCAGTGAGAATAATGCTTCCATCTCTTGCACTTTTGACAGTGCAAGACTCATGGTCAAATACAGCCTTTGCTCCTGTGTCCATTGTCAATTGGGATATGGATAACAGGTTGCAAGTGAAACTTGGCACAAGAAATACCTCTGTCAATGTGAGCTTGTCAGATAAGAGTACACTTCCACACTGCTCCACCTTTCTTTCTGTTCCATCTGGTAAAGTCACCATAGTTGTGTGTTGCATAGGTCTAAGGTTGCTCATTAGAGTTGGATCATTGCACATGTGTCTGCTGGCACCTGTGTCAATGATCCATGCCCCATCATCTACTCCATCTATTAAAGTGAAAGCAAAAAATGAGCTTCCAGCATGTGTATTGTTTGCATTTTTCACCCTTGAATTCTCTGCTTGCTGTTTCAGATCTGATTGATTGAGAATCCTTGCCACTTCCCTTTGTACAATGGCTGATATATCTGGAGATCTACTCTGACTTTCAGTGTAATGCTCATTTGCTGTCCCATCCTCTCCAGTTATATCAGCTGAGTGAGCATAATTTCCCTGATTTCCCTTCCACCAATCTGGATATCCTTTCAACTGGAAGCAGTTGGAAATCACATGTCCATGGTTTCCACAATTATCACAAAGTAGTTTTGCCTTTTCCTCCTTTGTTAATCTGATGTTGCCTCTTCCTTTACCATTAGAATGTCCTCCTCTGCTATTTGAGCCAAAGTGAGCCAGTCTGCTTGTTGATCCTCTACCACCATTGTTGAACTTCACATTCATAGCTGAGCTATCCATCAGTTCATTTCCAGATATATGTACATTCCTTTGTTTCTCAATTCTTAAAATCATTGAGTATGCTTTATCCACACTTGGAAGTGGATCCATCAGCAGGATTTGACTCCTAATGGGATCATATGACTCATTTAATCCCATTAGGAACTGAATCAACTTTCCAGACATGTCAAATTCCTCCCATCCTTTAGCAGCTCCACAAGAACAGGCCCCACGGGTGCACATTGGCAAAGATCTGAGCATAGATAGCTCATTCCACAGCTTATGTAAGCTGTTATAGTAAACAACCATTGATTGGTTCCCTTGGGTCAAGTTACATATCTCCTTCTGGACATGAAACAGCTGGGGTCCATTGCTGTCTCCAAATCTGTTGGTGACTGTCTCCCACAGATCTTTTGCACTCTTAGCATAAAGAAATGTTTCTGATATTTCCTTGGACAGAGAGTTTAATAGCCATGCTCTAACCATGCCATCCACTCTTTCCCACTGTTCTTTAAGTCTAATATCAGTGGGCATGGTAATGCTTCCATTTATGAACCCTATCTTGTTTTTAGCTAAGAGAGCTATTTGAACAGATTTACTCCATGGTAAGAAGTTACTTCCATTTAGTTTTGTAGATACTAGGGACATACCAGGGTGATCCGAGCCATGAAGGCTCAATGGATCATTATCAAGGCAAACATTTGCAGTTTGAGCTCTTTCAGTTCCTTCAGATCTGAGTTGTGGCCACTCTTCTTGTGGTAAATGCCAAGCACTTCCGGTTGATGACATATATATGGATCAACGCTGCTCTGGTACCATGATGAAATTTATAGAATATGCAGAAAACACATATCAAACATAATAAATGAAACAAGCAGAAATGATGGCAACCATAATATCTAGTTTCATTGAATGAACTTCATAAATGAAGAACTGAAGAAGTGCGGCTGCTAGCTTGTTACAAGATGAGCTGCAGATCAAAAAATGTGCTTATATATCACACATTGCAGCAAAACCTAGCTAATTAATGCTAAAGACAAAAGACATAAATGTGTGCTTATAAGAAGCAACACTAGCTAACACCTTTCTTAAGCTAGAATGCTTTATTACCAAATATGGTAATAAGCATTAATATGTCCAGCTTGTCAGGTCAAATCAAAAGGAATTAAACAGAATACATGCATTAATGACTTAATACATACTATAATCTAATGTGTATTAAGATATCAATCCATGTAAAGTCCATAATCCAACACATAAGATTAACAAAACAAAAAAAAAAAAGGAAAAAAAAAAGAAAAGAATAAGAAAGAAGAATATGCGAGCTGCTATGTCACCTGCTACGTGTATGATAATTGTGTGTTATAACTATTAAGAGGGTGTTTGCGAAGCTTATAAGATGCTCAAGAACTTATAAACTCTCAAAATTTGTTTGGCTAATTTTTTTAAAAGGAACTTATAAGATATCTAATTAAACTCATCAATAGATTATAAGGTCTTTAAAAAAAGTACCACCTCTCCACCTTTTTCTCACGCCCTTTTTAGTTACACCTACTTTTGGTAATTATAATTACAAAATATCTTATTTGTCAAACACATCAATATTTTATAAAATGTTGAAGAGATCTTATAAGTTATTTGATCCAAACACTTCTAGAATTATTTTAAAATAAGATCATCCAACTTATGAGTTCTAAAAACATCGTATAAGATGTAAGAGCTCATAAAATATTTTAAAATAAGTTTAGCCAAACACCCTCTAAATTACAGTAGCAAATTTGCATATATAACGTTTATTTTTATTTTCCACAATACCTTAGCTAAAAAAATTATATGGGGTACAATTGTCCCCATACTTCATTCGCCCCTAAAAGTATGTATCGTAAATAGATTAGCCTGGTCGATAAATTTATGTAATTATATGGGTTGCGCTAATGGGCCACAATGTGGCTAGCCTCAATTATTTAAAAAACTAAAAATTTCTATGTAAAAGGAAAATTACTGCAATCACCCCTGCTGCTTCTTGGCTCCAAACACCTCCTCTTTTGTAGCCCTTTTTTCCCTCTAAGAAAATCCAGCAACTGAATGAGTAATGTCCCGCCAATTATTATTTTTATTTTTTTAAAAGTGGAAACATATTCATAAATTAGCAGCGAAAAATCTCGTTCAAAATAAGATGTTCAAGTGAGTTCCGAACCTCTCCGACCACTTTACCAGGACTATCAAGCGTAAAAATAAATTGAGCTAATTGATGAGCTACACAAATTAGCTGAATGTCTAACTAAATATAACTTAGTATATTGAAAAACATGAAGAAAAGATGATACAGAAAAAACAATTGAACCGCCATAGGAAAGGTCACCTTGTCTTCGTATTAACTTGTAGAACAAGTTGGCGTTATTCGTCTCTATATGAAGTTGACTAACCCCACGTCCACCACCATCTTGACCCCCTCGAGGCAAGCAACAACTTCGGCCACCTTAATTTTCAGCCCTTCCTCCAACAGCACCGAATAGCTCCACACCACACCTCCATATGTGTCACTTAATACACAATCTAGTCCAGTGCCTCTGGAGCCACACATGATCCATCGGTATTGAGTTTCATGACCCCAGGATTCGGCGGTCTTCATCGGGTAGCGGCAGCTTCTAAAGTCTGCCGAAAATGTGCCAATTAAGCAACCCTAAAGTCGCCTAACGTTCGATCAACTATGGCATAACACATGTTATGCTCCATATCCTCATCGTCAAATAATTTGACTTTCTACCTCTCCATGCCATCCACATCAAAATGCAAAACCGGCACTGCACTTTCTTGTCATCCAGATTCGATATTCTCATCAACCAATCAGCTATAGACGCATTAGGACATAGCACCTCATCGTCAAGTCGAAGTGATGAGCCCCTCCAATATGCATAGTTCCAAACACAGTCCCTCAATGCATGTTCCCCCGTTTCTACCGCCCCTAGCATCTTTTACAATCCGGATCGACATCCATAGATCTTCTAACTATGCCCTTATCAACTAGTAGTATATCCAACGCCCTTTTTCTCACAAAAATCCAAATTTCTTGAGGGATATCTAACTTTCAAATCCATTTCCAAAGTTTTATGCATCCCTCCCCCCTCTCTCCCCCGCCAGATATGTCCACGGATGATCCCCATCCCTCATCCCTCTCGCTAATTGGTAGTCCGTTTTCACATCATATTAACCATTTTTGTGAAAATCCAAATCAGCTTATCGGGTGCAAAGTTTGCATGAATCGAGATAGTCCGGATTTGCAAAGCCTCCTCTCCCTCAAATAGTTCGTTTATCGATTCCTTGTTCCAAGACATCTATCTGGCAAGAACAAGTCTCGCACATATATGACCCCACACCCCTCTTGTCATGGAAGCCAAGGATCCTCTAACACCCGCACCCCTAAATTCCCACCCACACGCTATATCAACCTTCTTTGAAGCAAATCCCGGCCCGCCAATATGCTTTTCCATGTGTAACTTGGATTATAGCTTATATTGACTTCAAGAAAAGATTGATTTGGGTAATGTCTCGCCTTTAAAAGCTTGGACAGAAGTGAGCTCTCATCTTGAATTAATCTCCACCCTTGTTTCGCCCACATCGCCTCTTTAAATGAGAAAAGATCTCGAATCCCCAGGGCCGCCTCCTCCTTACTTCGCGACCCATCCCACAACTTCCAATGTATTCGATGCTCCTTTTGTATCCGGCCCCACCAGAAATTCAAACAAATAGATCAAATCCGCCGATGAGTACATTGGGGAAGCAAAAGACAACTCATTCGAAATGGCTTGAGCAACATATTTTATCAGCACCAATCTCCCCGCATTAGACAACATGCCACTTATTCCAATTTTTAAGTTTTTTCTCCACCCTTGCTACTACCCTACTAAAAAGTGTTTGTTTCGACTTACCCACCGAAGCTGGTAGGCTTAGATAAATCGCATGTTTATCCACCACCCTCACTCCCAATCGTCCTGCTAACTCCCCCCTACGCTACCGGCGGTTGGAACTGGTTGGGCACGTCTAGATGTGGGATATGCTATTCCAAACATGCTTAATTAATACTCCTCCGAGAAAATGATAGTCTTATTTCATTTTTAAGAATGTATTATATATTTTTTTACTGATAAAATCCTTACTAAATGATTTATTGAAATTATGATTTATATACAACACCCTTCTTTCAACATATTAAAATAATATAATAGTAATAAGTTACTAAATATCTCGTTTAAGCACTTCGAAAGTGATCGGTAATGTACCGGATTCTAGGGGTGGCAAAATACCCGTGGGATCCAGCCCTGCTGGGATCCGAGGTTATTAGGTAAGGGATTCCCCCGATGATAGCAGGGCTGGAAGCTGGGATGGGGATTCTCCCCTTTTTTCAAACGTGAATGATATGGGTACGAAATCCATGTTCCCCGCCCTGTCCTCGCCTTGTCCCAGCTTAATTGTTTCCTTAGTTATTTATTTTAGCATCTATCATTTTGTAATAAATATATATATATCTAAGAACATGTAGATCCTAGCTAGTGTATTTCTGGATTCTCTTCTAACAACAAACTAATTTGCTTGTACAGTAATTTTTCTCTTGTATAAATGCTAAAATATTTCTTATTTTTAACTAATTCGAAAGAATATATAAGGTGTGTTATCGATTTAATTAACACAAGTAGTATTTGATTCAATAAATTCATAGGTTAATAGAAATTAATTTTTTATTATAACATTGTATAAAAAGTAAGAAAGTTTGAACTACAGAAAAAAAAAATGCCGAACTGCCCGCCGGGGACCTCATTCTCCGAACGGGGATTCCCCATTCCCGACCCATTTTCTTAAGTGTGAAATTTTGTGGAAATGGTATTTAGGATGTGAAACGGAAATGGAAGTCCTCAATACCAGCTCCTAATCCACTCATTGTCACTCCTACCGGTTCGATTGAATTTCACCATAAAATAAAGAAGCCAAATTGAGCCTTTTCTTTTTCTATATTTAAATTTGCAGCATATAAATCGACGTCGTGTTTGCATTGTTTAATGTCTATATCATTAACTAAGACATGTGTTATACTTGTGGACAGTGACGGAGCCAGAATTTTTAGTCAGGAGGGTCCAATTATAACGTTAAAATAAAATAATATATCAATTCTAAAATTTAAAATATAAAAAAATATTATTTGTATAAAGTGAATAAAAAATAAATATAGGATACTACATTCACATACCTTGATAATCAATTATATAATAAGAAAATTGAAATGAATAATTCTTACTCAATCCTTTTGGTTAAAAATAAAAAATCATTAATGTGGCTACTAATAGTAAAAAAAAAAAAAGATGTAAAAACTCAATATAGAAATATAAGTAATGAAAGATTAGTTATAAAGAAAGATTACAAATAGTACCAGGTCGTGTATCATGTCCAACATGATACACGATACACGACCTCATGACATGATATACGACCACAAGACATGATACACGAATGGTCATGTATCATATCCGACATGATACACGATCACAGGACATGATACACGACCTGGTCCTGTATCATATACGAAGTGGGTGACGGTGAGGGTGGGGTGAGAATAAATTAGATGAATGGTATAATGAACATCACAGTTGAAAAGTGAATATTTCTGCAATTTAAAAGTCAAAGTGACAAAAAAACATTTTTAATGTTTCTGTCCGGATACAGTAAATGCTTTCCCTATATTTAATTTGCGCCTCTTTTTAACTTTTATTTTCTAATCTTATGAGGATAATGATGATGATGACTACGCATTGGTTTGGACTTGAAAATTGTGATACCTAACGTCAAATTTATCGGAATTTTTTCCAAGAGACAATTCAGTTGGATTTTATAGAGTAATTTTATTGTTAATTTTATTATGTATAACTCTAAAAATATTTGGAAATATATAAAGATACTTATCAAACAGACTAGGTGCAACCAAGGCCCTAGCTCTCTGCTGGTTCAGAATCTTTCAGAATATTATTTTGTGATAGTATATTCCAAAAGTTTTATGATTTTCAGAAAATAGTAAGTAAAATTTAATAATTTTTTATCAAACTAACCTACGGACATTTTAATAATTATAGCCACCACTAATTTTTCAGTCAAATTTTGGCAAGGCGACTACAGATGTACATAAAGGAATTTAAGAACTCAGTAAGAAAAAGAATTTATGGCGACAAAACCTCCAGCCAGAAATACTAAATTCACTAAAAAGTGGAAAACTTACCTATTAAACTCAAACTTCCCACTCCCTAATCTCAAATCATTTGAGACAAGAATACCATCCCTATCTTCTTTGTTTGTTTGGTAACAATGTTACAAATTCAAACCTCATCGCATTCGCATCTATTGCCATTTTGTAAAATTTAGCACAAATACATCAAAATTCTACACAACTCTTTTTTCCCAAAACTCTAGTTCGATTGACGAAAATGAAGATGCTCAAGTGAGGAGGTTTTAATCCCATTTAGAGGTTTTGTCATATGAGTCAACATTATTTTCTTATATTAGTTCTTAAATTTCACTGTACATGTGTCAATTAGCCACGTAGTCAAAATTTGACAAAATATTAAATAGACACTATAATTATTAAAATTCGATATATTGTAATTTAATCAACCATTATTAAAATTTTGTACTAGATTTGTTAAATTCATGAAACACTAGGATATACTTATTTATATTTTTTTCCATATTAATTTAGTCAATAGGTCTCGGGACCAAAAAGGCTTATCATATCAAAGATATTCGTTGAATTCAGTTCTTGTCATATTAAAGATATTGTTAATTTATCAAATACTAATTTATAAATTTCATAATATAATGATATATATTTTTTTAATTATGATAAAGTCTCATGTACACTAATAATACAGTTTAATTCGAAATGCATATCATGATTTATGTGTAAAAATATTTATATCCAAAATAAATGATACATTTAATCAGAGTCCAATCGTCGTACTCGTAAGTAATGTCTTTGTGCTTGATTTAATATGTATGGAAATAGAGGGCAATTTTAACAAACTGATGTACTGTTCACGATGTGGTTAAAATTATACGTGTGCTTTTTGATTAATTAGTAAAGTAAGTGAACTCGCCTTTGTACTGACACATGAACGGTGATCTCGCCCCTGCCAGGGGTGAGATCAATATAATTTTATTTTGATAATCTCGCCTATAGCAAAGGCGATATCAGGTATGTGTACCGTATTTATACGGTATGTCGCCCCTGGCAGGGGTGACTTCTGCTATATTTTTTTTTTTTTTTTCATGCATACGTGAACTCGCCCATGGCAGGGGCGAGTTCAATTAATTCCAAGCATGCATGCAGAGCGGTTCAGTAGAGGAGTGCAGAGGGTGCAGGGGTGCAGAGGGTGCAGCGTGAGTGGTGGTGGGTGGGGTGGTGCCAGTGTGTTGTCACTATCAAATTGAATAGCTTTGGGGGAAAATTTTGACCGTGAAAGATTAGGACTGGTAGCATCATCCCCGGATAACTCCGCCACAGTGTCACTGGTAGCATCTTCTTGAGTTTCAGGGTTAATGGGAATTGTAGTAGAAGTGCCTTGTGTATGGAAAAAGAAGACTGGTTGGACTGTCACCACTTAGATATGCCGCGTATTGGTAGTAGTCATCCGTCAATGGTACATTTTGTTCGGTGATCATCTGGAGTAGAACACTTTCGACGTGAAAGTGAACGAAACGATTTTCAACATCCGGATCAAAGAAGAACCATAGATCTTCGTCACTATTGATCGGTATTAATTGTAAAATATTATCCTCACAAAAGGCTGCACATACTTTCAATATATGTCGTTCAGCATCAATTTCCAACATTTGGTATAATAGCGAAATTAGTCCAGGGTAGCCAATTGAACGATACACCCTGCGACCACCAATAGGTGGTCCTTCGGTACCACTTCCGCGGTGCACGATTATTCCCACCTTTTCTGACGGCGCCATTTTCTTCAAATTTAAGCATTTTAACGTACATAGAGTTAATTTAGTTTTTCACATGTAATAGTAATAACAAAAACCAAAACATAATGTGGCTTGATAGTTATCTTTATGCTAAAGTTAATAATAAAATCGATTAAAGAATTAGTAATAATAATAAATATAACGTTTCAACACAATAATAATAATAATAATAATAATAATAATAATAATAATAATAATAATAATAATAATAATAATAATAATAATAATAATAATAATAATAATAATAATAATAATAATAATAATAATAATAATAAACAACGTAATTAAATTATAGAAAAAAAAAGCTAATAATAATAATAATAGTAGTAGTAATAATAATAATATTGATATTTATAATAAGAATAATAATAATAATTATAATATTTCT
Organism: Ajuga chamaepitys; assembly: GCA_958295605.1. Taxonomy (NCBI): domain Eukaryota; kingdom Viridiplantae; phylum Streptophyta; class Magnoliopsida; order Lamiales; family Lamiaceae; genus Ajuga; species Ajuga chamaepitys. The sequence continues at coordinate 38,478,115 of OY282505.1, forward strand.
AGAAAAAATAACGTTAATAATAATAATAATAATAATAATAATAATAATAATAATAATAATAATAATAATAATAATAATATTAATAATAATAATAATAATAATAATAATATATTTAAATAAATAAAATTACCAATAATAATATTGATAATTATAATAAGGATAATTATAAATATAATATTTCTAAAAAATAATGATATAACGTTTAGAATAATAATAATAATTATTAATAACAATATTGATACTAATAATAACGTTGATAATAATAATAATACTAATAATCCACATAATAACAATACTAATAATAAAGGTAGTAAAAAAAGATCTATATATATAAAAAATAGTAAGCATCATAATAATAATAATGAAAAATGTCACTAACACAAACCTAAACATGTGTAACTAAATATGCACATCCGAGATATCCATGACAAGATAAACTATAGTAACGTTACTAAGAGCAACAATAAAATATATGTTTCGTCAACTGCACATACATAAATGTTGAACATGATTCTTTATACTGAATATCCATCGGATAAAACAAATAGAATTACATATGTAATTTTGATACCTTAATGAAGTTTGGTACTAGCTGTATTTCTAATCCTTTTTCCGGGTCAAACGAGAGGGCGCACCGTGACCACTGATTTTTGTTACCGAATTTTTGACGACCTTCAAAATTATTATACAATAATTACAAAAATTAAACCACCGATATACCAAACGAAATTAAAAATATACATTATGGAAAGCATTTAAATATAAAAATTTGTACCTTAACAAGTAATCTTCAATTTCTTTTGAGTCGTACGCACAAAAACTGTGATGCTTAGTGAGGGAAAAAGAAGAAGAAAAAATTTGAAGAGAAAAATTTTGTTGATATCTGCATTCTGTAAAAAAATTTGTTGCAATGAGAAATGAGGTAAGAAGAGAAGTGGGGAGTTGATATATAATATTTCACGGTCAAAATTTTCCCCCAAAGCTATTCAATTTGATAGTGACAACACACTGGCACCACCCCACCCACCACCACTCACGCTGCACCCTCTGCACCCCTGCACCCTCTGCACTCCTCTACTGAACCGCTCTGCATGCATGCTTGGAATTAATTGAACTCGCCCCTGCCATGGGCGAGTTCACGTATGCATGAAAAAAAAAAATAGCAGAAGTCGCCCCTGCCAGGGGCGACATACGGTACACATACCTGATATCGCCTGTGCTATAGGCGAGATTAACAAAAAAAAAATTCTATTGATCACGCCCCTGGCACTGTTCATGTGTCAGTCCAAAGTGAATTCGCTTGTGACTTACTTTACTAATTAACCAAAAAGCGCACGTATAATTTTAACCACATCGTGAACAGTACCTCAGTTTGTTAAAATTGCCGAAATAGAGACCAATCATTGTATTGAGAGTGATGTTTATTTATAGCCCATTCAGTTAACTTAATATATTAATCTATTTCCAGTTGCATGTAAAGATAACAAGGAACATGGACTGAAAATAAGCCCACATAAATACCTGTAAGTAATAAATTGGTACTTGGACACTCAATTTTTATTTAGTAGTCAATTATTTCGCTTATAGCCAGACAGCATGTTGAGTTAACATCTAGAAATGTCAAAAAGCCCAAATATAGACTGATAATTCATGAGTCCTAACAAAATGGTGATTCCCTAAACAACAAAAACAACAGCAGCAGCAACATCATCATCATCATAATAATAAATTGTGTTGGGCCTGTTGGCATATGTTCGTATGATGCTTCCGTTGAGCTAGACCTATCAACTGTCAGGCCCTTTTAAATATTGTAAGGCCCATTACTAAATAGATTCAATTTGCAAATTGTGGTTCTTCAAGCTAATGCATTACATACTTTACTTTCCATAACATATGTCATGCTTTAATTAATGTCACTGAATACATGGCGTGTTTGCTTCAAGTTGAGGGTCGAAGTATTGTAAGTTGGCGTGAATAAAATAGTAAACATAAATTGAGTTAAAGAAAGAGGTGCTTGATATTATTGGTTGTAGGTTGTGTTAAAGTTTGTTGTAAAAAATGTCATGGAATATGTGTAAGAGCTAGTTAAAGAATAATTATTTATTGATAAAAAGTAGGAGAGATAAATGTGACAAACTCAACCTAAAAGATTGTGCTCAATTCAAAATCAAACACGAGTTAATTGGGAAAATTCTCAATCGCTGAGGTAATTCAAAGCAAACGCCCATAATGTGATAGTTATTTCAAAATACTAGTAGTAAATAAAAGTATCATATGGATAGAGGATCCTTTACACACATCAATGGAGCTCTTTTTATTTTCTCTCTTGAATTTTGAAAAATGAGAATTAGGCAAAGGATTCGAAAAACTGATATTCAAGTTAATTTCAATAATTTAACATATCCCTCTGGAGCTTCTCCCCTCTAATTATTTCATTTAAGTTGCAGTAACGAAAGCAAATTATTAATACCTTGCACGGCCGGCAACAACCAATCTCGACTGCAACACTATTTAGATAATGAGCAGTAAAATAAATCTGCTTTGTACGAAATCAGAGGTAACTTGTAACTCAGAGGTATCAATATTATAAAAGCACTAAAATGATAAAATCCATTTATTTCGCTTTTCCGAGTAACTTCACATACACCAGACAGGTTGGTTTGGAGAATCTATAACAGATACTGACGAAACAATACTAATCCTTCCTTAGTCATATTATATCTGAGGTACCTAACCTTTTCAAGGCGATCATTTAGCTAGTGTCTTATTAGCTCCAGTAATTGTATTCAAGATGTAGGTTTTCGGCATGTGATGATCGAAAATTTGATCAGACCCTTCTTATATCCTTCGATCATCAGCGGCATCACCAGCGCTCCCCTTATCGTCTTCCATCCTGTTATTTCTTTTCAATTAGAAATAACCAAAATAATAAGTAAGGCAAAGAAAATCTTGATTATATACATATACATACCACTTCTTAACAATGAGGTAATGCCCTTCCATGACAATGCTGATTTTATCACTGCTGGCCAAAATGGAGCAACATTCTCTGACCAATCTGCAGATTTTATATCCTGCCATCACAATTTTTAGTACCAAATGTTAAGATTTATTGATCACTCATTCGATTTTATTTTCAAAATCCGGCCAATGTGTGATCAACAACAAGATACCTCAAGTGAGAGGGAGTGAAGTAATTGGACATAGTCAGCAGTAGAACACCAAGCTGGAAGATAATAAGCTTTACATATTCTGTCCAACAGATTTTTCTCCTCTGGAAGGAGCGATTCTTCAGAAGGAGAAAGGTCTCTATGGCACCACGTGACTATGATTATCGTCCCACCTGGCGCAGCCACCCGGACAAGCTCATTCACAAACTACATCACCAAAAAAAGAAATGATATATTTATGTTGAAGACGATAGTTGAATACAGTAAAAATGAAATGGATTACCTTTTTCTTGTCGGGCATGTGTTCACCACTCTCCATGGACCAAACCAGATCAAATTGGCCATCAGGAAATGGTTGGTTCAATGCATCAGCAACTTGAAACGAAACCTGTTGTATTTCATTTTGTTTTTTATCAAATCAAGATATGTTCTAATGCAGGGGTTAAGCTTAATACTGGGATTTTTATTCAACAATAAACCTTTCTAAATCCTTGTACAAAAGAAAATGGAATATGGACATGCCTGATCTAAACCTTGAGCAAGAGCAAGTTGCTGAGCTCTTTGGGCTTGGACAGGGCTGAGGGTGATGCCTTGACACTTTGCCCCATATTTTCTGGCGAGATACCTTGAACTGCCTCCTATACCGCATCCCACATCGACGATGCTTTTCGGCTTTTCCTTTGAATCATCTGTCAAGAAACATAAAAGACAGGCCATGGAGTGAATTAAGGTTGTGTGTTGATCCAAGGCCATTTGAAGTGGACTAAAGACTCCGCCAAATGATGTTTCCCGGAAGGCCAAAGCAGACGACAAAGGTTATATATATCTTGCAGAGGCCAAACCCCATTAGGTTCTAAATAACTGGCGAATTGAAACCTCTTAGTTGTATGGATTCAAAATCATTTATATTAAGAGCTTTGATATTTCATATAATTTATATCTAATCCCAACCTAAAACAATTTCAGCAGACAAATAAGAGTTTCAGAGTAAAATCCTTGAATTTAGAGTTTTTTCTCACTCCAAACATAAATTTCCTAATATAAATTCACGAAGAGCAATCGAAAATATCTTCATACAAGAAATAGTTTACCTTCATTTGTATGTTGAAATCAACGTTCCAATTTTATTTTCTTTCTCATCGTGCATATTGTGTTTCAAGTTGTGTAATGTCTTTTGAATGGTACTAATATTATTTTGCAGAAGAAGTGGAGCATACCAGAAAGAGAAGCGAAGCGGAGGGATTCCTCAATCATGCGGATCTGGGCGGCGCGGTGGTCGGAGATGGACACGTCGGCTCCCGGTTCGTAGAATCCGTGGTGCATGTGGTCCCCCCAGATATCCTCCCATACCCCCGACGATTCGTCGTAGAATTCCGCTATCCCTTTCTGCAAACTCTCCGTCTCCATAGCTGTCGCCGTCGCCGCCGTCATGGTCATCGTCCGCCGCCGTCTATTGAAAACTGTGGCGCTTCTTCTGGCGCAGGCGATTCGTACCAATGGTTTTAAAGGAAATGAAGGAGTGGGATTGGGGAGTGAAAGGGGGGGCCCACCATATGAGTGAGTGTAGGTGCTGCAGATTTCAGCAATTCCCATAGATTACCACGTCGGTCAGGGCTACAATTGTTTATTGCAGTAAAAGCTGTGCCAAATGGAAGGCGCATATAACAATAATAATATAATATGATAGGGAAGAGAAAAGTCCAGTGATGCTCTTGACTTCAGTGTTAATGGCGATTGGGTATGAAATCTGGTATCGGGTTGTTAGGATTAGTCCACGATTACAGGAGAAAACAAAAAAAGGAAAAGAACGACACGTAGTTAAACGGAGATCCACTCTGCTTAAATTTACTCTTTTTAGTAAGGCGTAACTGATTTTAATTTCCAAGAGAAAAAAACCCCGTGAAATCTTTTTATTTAAAAAATGTTTGTTTCATTTTGTGTTCCACATAATTTTATAATTTAAAATGTTATGAATCATGTGTCACATTCTCGGTATATGAAATACAAAATAAAATACACATTTTGAAACAAATAATTTGATGTCTTGCCCCAAATGCTAGATCTATGCACCCGCCCTGATCCAATTTGATGAATATTGATTTGATAGTCTTTCTTACTAATTAGCAAAAAAATCATGCATGTGAAGTATATTTCATAATACAATAATTATATTGTCTAACAATTTTATTAATGTGGAAGTTAAGTGTCAAAAATGTTGAGTATAGTTGAGCTAGAAGTTGCTGGGAAAGCTGAGAAGAAGAGGGATGATCTACAAGCTGGAAAAGCAGAAGAAAACAGCTTCTAAAAGCAAAGAGAAGAATCAGTTTTTCTGTTACATAAAAGACAACGGTTTGTAACAGAATAACTGTCATAAAACCGTTGTCATTTGAGTTTTCCAGAATCTGTTTTCAGTTTTGTTTCTTGAATCGGTTTGGCGGTTTCAGCAGCGGTTTTGCTTCAGGATACTCACTCCAGAGACTTATATACACATTAGAAGTTAGTCAAAACAATGTGTAACAAATCATAGAGACTAGAACAAGAAATTGAGAGCTTGAGAGGAAGATTAATCTCAAGGTATAAGAGATTAATTCTTGAGTGATTTCTTGTAACCTTGTGATTCATATTAGTGATTCTCCTTCTGGTTTTGCCCGTGGATGTAGGCATTTACATGCTGAACCACGTAAATCGTTTTTGTGCTTGATTTATGTTTTATTCATTTTCATTTTTCATACAAGTGAGTTGAGTGATCTTTGTGAGTTTTGAGTTGATTGTTTGAGTGTTTTAGTTAAGATTTACAATAGTGGCGCCGTCTGTGGGAAGAACAGAGAAGTGCAGAAGTTAAGACTCATTCATCATGTCAATCTCAAAGTTTGAAACAGAGAAATTCAACGGGAAGAATGATTATGGTCTCTGGAAATTGAAGATCAAGGCATTGCTGATTCAACAAGGGTTGGGAGCTGCTCTTAAAGGTGAAAAGGGGTTTTCTGCTTCTATCACCCCTGATCAGATGTTGGAAATTCAAGAAAAGGCTCATAGCTTGGTGATTCTTTGCCTGTCTGACAAAGTACTGAGGGAAGTTTCAAAAGAAACCAGTGTTGAAGGAGTAATGGAAAAACTGGATCAGATTTATCTCATCAAGTCCATGGCAAACAGGTTATACTTGAAACAGAAATTATTTTCTTTCAAGTTTATGGCTGAAAAAGGTGTGGAGGATCAATTGGATGAGTTTAATAAAACTCTGGATGACCTTGAAGCCATAGAAGTAAAGATGGAGGATGAAGGCAAGGCAGTGTTACTCCTGAACTCTTTGCCTCAGCCATTTGATCATCTTAGGGATGCTATGCTCTATGGAAGAGATTAAAAAATTACACTAGCAGAGGTTCAATCAGCATTGAAAGGGAAAGAACTACAGAAAATGAAACAAGGAAAGCAAGAAAGTATCTCTGAAGGACTTAACATCAAGAAAGGCATATTTCAGAAGCAGTTCCAATCTGGAGAAAGTTTCAAGAAAACTCCAAATTCAAAGCAGAAATCGACTGAACAAAAGGAGTCCAGGAAGTGTTTCTTTTGTAAGAAACCAGGCCATTTAAAGAAAAACTGTTTTGAATGGAAGAAGAAATAGAATCAGAAAGGAGCATCTACCTCAAATGCTGCAGAAATTGCAGAGGCCTCAAATGATGACCCTTAGGTACTAAATATTGCTGACTCTAAATCTATGAATGAATGGATATTAGATTCAGGGTGTAGTTTTCATATGACACCACACTTAGACTGGTTTGAAAACTTCAAAGAACAGAATGCTGGAACTGTTTTGCTAGGAAATGATCAAGTGTGCTGTGTAAAGGGTATAGGTGACCTGATATTAAGGACACATGAAAACAAGATAATTGTCCTGACTGATGTAAGATATATCCCTCAATTAAAGAGGAATTTGATAAGTCTTGGAACCTTGGAAAAGAAGGGTTGCTGGTTTAAATCAGAGAATGGTTTTCTAGATGTTATTAAGAATCAAGCAGTAGTTCTAAGGGGTGTAAGAAGGTCAAGCTTATATTACCTAATGGGATCAGTGATTCTTGGAGAAGCAGATGTAGTTGAGAAGATCAGTCTAGACTTATGGCATGCAAGACTTGGGCATGTCAGTGAATCTGGACTAAGACAACTATCAAAACAGCAGCTCATCAAACTGAAGGAGGAAAGTCAGAAAAGACTCTGTGAGGACTGTGTCCTTAGCAAGAGCAAGAAACTCCCTTATCCTGAAGGTAAGAAGTTCTCAAATGCCCCTCTTGAATACATTCATGCTGATCTCTGGGGTCCCTCAAGAACACCAACTCTGGGAGGAGGCAGATATTTTCTAAGTATCATGGATGACTTTTCCAGAAAGTTATGGTTATATGTCCTGAAACAAAAATCAGAAGCTCTGGACAAATTCAAAGTATGGTGCAAGCAGGTTGAAAATGAAAGAGATTCAGCTGTAAAGTGTTTGAGGACAGACAATGGTCTTGAGTTTGTATCTGAAGAATTTAATATTTTCTGCAACACAAAGGGAATCAAAAGGCATAAGACAGTTCCAGCAAATCCTCAACAAAATGGCATTATTGAAAGGATGAATAGAACCATACTAGAAAGAGTCAGAAGCATGTTATCAAGCTCAGGATTAGATAAGAGGTTCTGGGGAGAAGCAGCTTCTACTGCTGCTTATTTGATTAACATGTGTCCCTCTGTTGCTATAGAAAACCTGACTCCTGAAGAAAAATGGTCAGGAAAGTCTCCCAGATATGATCACCTAAGAGTTTTTGGATGCAGAGCTTATGCTCATGTAAAACAAGATAAGTTGGAAGCTAGAGCTGTCAAATGCCTGATGCTTGGATATCCTGATGGAACAAAAGGGTACAGACTTTGGAATACTGAACCTGGAGCAGGGAAGATTATCATCAGTAGATATGTTGTTTTCTTAGAGGAGGACATGCCATTGAAAGAAGCTCAGAAGGTCAGAATTCAAGCTGATGACATCAATAAGAAGTTATCAGTTAAGGTAGAGTCAGAAGCTGAAGTAGATGAAGATCTTGAAGGAGAATCAGATTCAGAATATCTTGATCAACAAAGTCTACAGGATTATCAGCTTGTAAGAGACAGGGAAAGAAGAGTACCAAGACCTTCTACCAGATATGCTGATGAATATCTTACAGCATATGCTTTGGTCACTGCAGAAGATGTTGACAGTTTGGAACCTAGAAACTATAAGGAAGCTATTGAAAGCAATGAAAGGGTTCAGTGGATGCTTGCAATGAGAGAAGAGTTAGACTCTTTGGAGAAGAATCAAACATGGATTCTGGTAGAAAGGCCAAGGAATCAAAGATTGGTCAGTTGCAAGTGGATCTTCAAGAAGAAACTTGAAGTAGCTCAGACAGAAACTGTTAGATTTAAAGCTAGGTTGGTTGCCAGGGGATTCACTCAAAAGGAAGGCATTGATTTCAATGAGATATTTTCTCCAGTGGTTAAACACTCCTCAATAAGAATTTTGCTGGCCATTGTCACTCAATATGATCTGGAGTTGGAACAATTAGATGTAAAGATAGCTTTCCTGCATGGTGATTTGAATGAGAAGATATCCATGGCACAACCAGAGGGTTTTATTGTTCCTGGAACTGAGAACAAAGTATGTATGTTACAAAAGTCTCTGTATGGTCTGAAACAAAGCCCTAGGCAGTGGTATTTGAAGTTTAACAGTCATATGCAGAGCATTGGTTTTCAGAGATCAAAATATGACAGCTGTGTGTATCTGAAGTTCAAAGGAAAAGAGGTTGTGGTATTTCTGCTATTGTATGTGGATGACATGTTAGTAGCCAGCAGGAGCAAAGCTGAGATCAACAATCTGAAAAGAGAACTTCAATCTGTATTTGACATGAAGGTGCTAGGAAATGCAAGAAGAATATTAGGAATGGACATCATTAGGAACAAAGCTGCTGGAGTGTTATGGTTAAACCAGCAGAGTTATATTCTGAAGGTGCTGTCCAGATTCAACATGCAGGAGTCCAAACCAGTGTCAGTTCCACTAGGATTACATTTTAAACTGAGTGAAGAACAGAAGCCACAGACAAGAGAAGAAGAAAATGAGATGAAGAGAATCCCCTATGCAAATGCAGTAGGAAGTGTGATGTACACTATGATTTGTACAAGGCCTGATGTAGCTCATGCTATATCAGTGGTTAGCAGGTACATGTCTGATCCAGGTGGAGCTCATTGGAATGCTTTAAAATGGTTGCTCAAATATTTGAAAGGAACCAGTGGTTTTGGAATATTATTCAAGAAGGATGACATAGATACTGGGAATGTGTTATGTGGTTACTGTGATTCAGATTTTGCTGCTAACCTAGATTCCAGAAAGTCTCAATCAGGTTATATCTTTACTTTGTTTGGTGCTGCAGTAAGCTGGAAGTCTATGCTACAATATGTAGTTGCTTTGTCAACCACAGAAGCTGAGTTCATGGCTATTACTGAAGCAGTCAAGGAAGCTTGCTGGTTGAAAGGAATTCTGGAGGAGTTTGGTTTTAAGCAGAAGTCAGTCAAGGTGTTTAGTGACTCACAGAGTGCTTTGCACTTATCTAAACATCAGATGTTCCATGATCGTAGTAAGCACATAGATGTAAAATTTCATTTTGTTAGGGACATTACTGAAAAGGGAACAGTGGTGTTAGGAAAGATCAGGTCTGAGGATAATCCCTCTGATATGCTTACAAAGGCTCTAACTACAGAGAAGTTCTATCTTTGTCTGCAGTTAGTGCAGGTAGCTAATTTGGAGTAGAATTAGCTCCAAGACAGGAGCAAACTGGTAAGAGCAGAAGTAATCACTATGGTTGAGTTAAAGGTGTGGTTTTTTGTTTCTATAACATTGTTTGACAAGGTGGAGAATGTGGAAGTTAAGTGTAAAAAATGTTGAGTATAGTTGAGTTAGAAGTTGCTGGGAAAGCTGAGAAGAAGAGGGATGATCTACAAGCTGGAAAAGCAGAAGAAAACAGCTTCTAAAAGCAAAGAGAAGAATCAGTTTTTCTGTTACATATAAGACAACGGTTTGTAACAGAATAACTGTCATAAAACCATTGTCATTTGAGTTTTCCAGAATCTGTTTTCAGTTTTGTTTCTTGAATCGGTTTGGCGGTTTCAGCAGCGGTTTTGCTTCAGGATACTCACTCCAGAGACTTATATACACATTAGAAGTTAGTCAAAACAATGTGTAACAAATCATAGAGACTAGAACAAGAAATTGAGAGCTTGAGAGGAAGATTAATCTCAAGGTATAAGAGATTAATTCTTGAGTGATTTCTTGTAATCTTGTGATTCATATTAGTGATTCTCCTTCTGGTTTTGCCCGTGGATGTAGGCATTTACACGCTGAACCACGTAAATCGTTTTTGTGCTTGATTTCTGTTTTATTCCTTTTCATTTTTCATACAAGTGAGTTGAGTGATCTTTGTGAGTTTTGAGTTGATTGTTTGAGTGTTCTAGTTAAGATTTACAACAATTAAAATATCTAATATTTTTTATTTTATAATATTTTTTGAAATTATTTTATAATATTAGATTTACCAGTTCTGTAAGATTTTATGTAAATTATTTTATATTGTACCAAATAACTAAACTTAACGTATACATTTTAAATTAAGTATAAGTGTATATAGCTAATTAAACATTTATGATTTTGTAGCTTAATAATTTATTATATAAGTTTTAATTATTTTACGAAAGAACTTAATTTAATGATGATGATGATGATGATAACTAATTAAACGTTTTCCAATTTGAAGTCTAATAATTTCTCAACGAATTTTTTAAATATGTTGACTGAACTTTATGAATTCTTTTATAAGGGATAATTACGTGAAAATTCACGATCTTTGATCAATTATCACTTGCAACATGATTTTTCAAACATAATATAGAAATGGATTAGCTTTAGAATTTTCAATTCTATGCATTCGAGCAAGTTTTTTGCTCTAGTTCCTAACGTGGAGCTACAAACCAAGATTTTGACTATCTCAACTACAGAAGTATAATCGTATGATATTTTTAAACTCGTGATCAGGTATAATATTAAAAGATGTGTTTTTATTTAACTATGGGTTAAAAGAATTCACATAATTACAAATATGCAATTGTAAGGTTAAAAATTTTCAATTTCAAGATCCACATCAGTAATTAGAGCCTAAAACTTTCTCGATACATTGAATTGAAAAAAGTTACCGGGTGCATTAAATTGAAAAAAATATCAAAAGTGGCGAATTACTGAATTTCAATATTATAATCGAAAGATTTTGTTGCAAATTATAATTAACTTCAATATCGTGAACTTTTAACGTAATTAACTCTTTTTATGATACATGATCTGACTTAAATAGTTCTTAATGCTAAAAGTTGAGTTACATAAGGCCACATTAACAAAGGAACAAGATAAACTATATTTAACTCAATTTTGAAAAAAATTTATACTGAATATTGCGATATTATTTGTAGTTAGTATTTACATCAAAGCATATATGACTTTATTCACTTGTTTTTTCTTTGTCCAACGTTCTAACGATAAATACAGTATACCAAATCCACTTCTATTATAAAAGTGTGAGTTGTTTCTTACAAAATTTGATTTGCCTATTATATTCTTAATGAATTTTAATTTTTAAGGTTAGTTTGGTAACTATATCTTTAAAGTATCTTTGAATTTTTATTTATATGGTTAGACAAATTTCATTTGCCTATTATATCATTAATGAATTTTAGTTTTTAAGGTTAGTTTATTAATTATATTCTCATTTTTTTATTTATTTGGTTAGAGCCCTATATAATTCATCTATCAATTCATGGATATGATACCCTAAAAAAATTCATGGATATGATATATAATTCATCTAAGCATAAGTTGAACCTACGTCTTAATCATATTCTATATTTTTCTTTATTTTTAATATTATACATAACATTATTATTTTTATTTATTTTTATTTTAAAATTTCTTATCTCTTTTATAATGAGATTCTTTTATATAATTGTCAAAAAAGAAAACTATAGAAAAAGAAAAAAAAAACTATTAATTAGTAAAATTTTAAGGCTAATGTAGTAACTTTATTTTTTATAGTTTTATTTATTTAGTAAGATTCATTTTATAATTGAGATTCATCTCTCAAGTCTCAACTTATGAAATTTTCTATCACATTTCATATAATATATAGTTCAACTGATGACGTAAGTTGAACCTAAATATTCATAATTATATCTAATATTATTATTCCTTTGTAGTAAAATACACTATATTATTCTTTTTATTTGTTTACATTTTATTCGATTCTTCATAAATTTCTAATAATTTTTCTAATTGGTTTCTTCTATAATTTTAGAGAAAGGAGAAAGGAGAAAGACCGATTAGCACAAATATAATTACAATAAGTAAAATCAAAGAATAAAATGACTTGCATATGAAATCGCTAAGATTATATTTTAAAATTAACTTTTGAGTGAGTAAAAAGACATGTTAGAAAATTGTATGTTTTTTTTGTGTATACCACTTTATTAAGTTCAACAATAGAAAATAATATCAAAACAATTGAATAAGAACTATATGATGATAAAACGAATAGAAGTGAGAAAATGCATTGTGAAGAAAGATAACACAAACTTATGAATAGACTTTATTATTAGTAGTATAATAATTTTATTAACATAATGAATAAAATTATAAAAAAACTAACGTAAAAATTATAAATATTAAAAGGTCTAAGTGAATTTTCACTATAAAAAAAATTATAATAGACGAGTCTAGGTAATATAATAGAAAAATCAAAGAATAAATAAATGTGAAAGTGTCAGATATATTATACTATGAGAAAAGAATACAAAAACAAAAATTAAATATCTATATTGTAGTTAAATGTACATGCAAGTTAATTAGACAATGTAGTATTTCAAAATTTGGATTAAACTAGGCATGCATTTAGCTTTACTGTTTAAATTTAGATTGAACTAGCAATGTATATGTTTACATGCTAAATTTCTGTGTATGGCATTACTGATTAAATATAAATTGACTATTATGCTTGTAGGAAATGAGATTATATATTACATTTATTTTCAATGATTTAGAAGAATGAAATCGATATACTTCATAAGAAATATTTATAAACATTACAACAAGATAAAATAATAATTGATTTACGAATTTAACTGAATTCAAATGATATACGATAAAGTCATATATATATATATATATATATATATATATATTTATATTTAAGATGAAAAAGAAGGAGGAAAACGGTAAAAGTAGCTTATATATGAAATTATTAAAAGATATATCTGAAGATATAAAAACTATAAATGCATCGGTAGTGATATTGTGTAAATTTAGATACTATTGGTCTGTTCAATGAATCGATTTTATTCAAATAAATATATAGGTTGAACATCATTTTTAATCACATACCTTATACACCTACACAAATATACTCACTAATGTAATAATTTTAATAGGTGATGTAATGGTAGTAGACCGAGGAAAAAACTGTTATGTTAGAAAATTAGAGAGACATAAAAATCACAAGGTTTATAATAATTGGTGTTTAGATCAAAGTGTGAAATTTTATTGTACTAATAATAGAAATAATAAAATGGCAAACGTAAAAATTAGTGGACATGAATAGTTGCACCAGATTCTTTTAAATATTTAAGATCTAACATTAAACAAATTTTTAAATTAATAAAAATATTATATATATATTTTAAGCATATGTAATAACTTGATAAATGAATTTACTATGCTATATAAATTATAGGGTACAATAAAGAATAAAAAAGAACTAACAAGAAATAATGAACTAAGTTGTACTGTGAATGAATTGTACTATGTGAATGAGTTTCACATAATTAAGTTAAAACATGTTGAAAAATAAAGACAGTGAAATGTGAATATTAATATTAACATGGCAATAAATTAGATAAAAAATAATTACGTGGAATAGAGTACTGTATAGTCTAAATAAAAAATAAAATGAGAGAAATAAAATCGGAATGTGTGGTTTAAACATGTATATATAAGACTTTTAAATGGATATGCAATGTTTGAAAAGTTAGGAGTATTTCACTATAACTAAATAAGGAATTAAAGACATTACAAATTAGTTAAAATATTTATTATATTTTATATAAATTATATGTGTCTTGATTGAAGATTGTGAGACACTATGTAAAGTCAACTTTCCATAGAAAATATTATTTATTTTGTAATTATACTATAGTAGGATTTTTATTTTAAATAACACATAATTTTTAAATTTCGACATTGCATTGAGAAAATAATTAAGGAAAATTGAAATAAACAATCTTAAATCGATAAGTAAATTATATTAAAGAGAGTTATACTTAATAATAATACAAAAAAATTAGAAAATAACTTTCATAATAAAAGTTGGATGTTGGATCTTGAAACTAAGTTGCTAGAAGTTTTTCCTCACACTAAAATATGTAAATAATTTCATGTGCAAATGTATGTTGAAATCGAAATTATTTATTAGAGAATTATAGAAAAGTACGTTAGGCCTAATATTTTGTGTGTTATATAACAAATAATTAACTTATGGATGTCAGTTGATGATGTAATGAGACAATTAAAAATGTGTTTTTCTTCAAATGCCAGTGATTTGGTGCAAAACATAAAAATATATGCCTCATCATCATGTATAGGGCTCGTTTACTTTGGGTGTTTCATTTTCTCACCAAATCTCAGTCCAAGGGATCAATAATCCTAATCCAAATGACAAAATCAATCCTAGGGGGGGAGGTGGATTCGATAATCAACCCAATAGTCCTAAATTGTACACATAATCCCGGGTTGTGGGATTGACCCGTTGTAGGAAACCAAGAAAACATTGGTTTATGTGGGATAAATAGTCTCAATCACACTCAATTTGTCAAGTAAACATGCCCATATAGTTTTCCAATTATCGTATAACTTTATTCAAAATATACTACTGATGACCGAGTTTGTGTATAATAAGAAGTAAACAATAGTTTGAATAAATTAAACTTTACATGTATAATAGAAAAATTTGTAAGACTAAATATTTCTACATTATATCATGGTATATTGTTTTTTATGAATCATTTAACGCTAATTATTATAACTTGTTTTATTAATTAAGACTAAGCTTATTTAACTTTTCTATTTATCTTTTATGATTATTTTAATTTTCAGTTGATTCAAAATTATGTTTGTTTAATAGATTAATTCTTATTACATTGAATTATCTACGAAGTTGTGTATATATATTACATTGATCACAATATATAATTACTTTACGTTCAAATTAATTTTGTTTTAAATAATAGTAAAACATTATAACCACGTGCAACGCACGTGCGTAGTGCTAGTATACTATAATAAGTGTGAATAAAACGATTTATAATATAAAACAATTACAAATCTTAATTAAAATTAATATATATATTTGTGCATGTGCGTCTCTAATATTAATAAATGTCTTATAATATAAAAAATTCCAAGAAGATATTTCTTTTTAATTTAATGACAATCAAAATAGTATCATTTTTGGGTACATATGCAATATCCATAGGGTTCTTTGACTTATTTGTGGTTTAAGTGTTTAACGGGGTGATCTTTGTATAGAAATTAACTCCTTACTCAAAAAGCCAAAACAATCACATTCATGACTGTTTTCATTTAATAATTTGCCTCTTTAAGATTATTTCTGTTGGTTTTAGTAAAGTATTTATTTCTTACATTCTTGTGTTTTCCTTGTTAATATTATAACATTAACTTCACTAAAAAAATTCCGATATTTGAAATATATTTGTTTTATTAGAAAAAAAATATTAACTTATTTTATTTACAACTCAAATTTAATATAAACAATTCAGTCCACAATAACAATTCTTTTTTAAGCTCAATAACGAACCAACAAACCGCAACTTATTTTAAATTTAATTTTTATATGAAAATATTCAATATGAGTATTATAATAAATATTGAGAATGGATGGTTGATTTTTATATATTGTAAGTAAAAAATCAATTAACAAGAACAAAATTATTCGTGCATTTGGGATTTTTGAGAATATACTTTCAAAAAATTTAGAAGAGAGAGAGGGAGACAAAGAGAGACAAGGCTATAAATAAGACGAAATAAACCTCTAAATTTTTTCATCCCTCGCACGTGAATTTTTAGTTGTTTTGTTCTTCACAAAAAGTATATTATCTCTAATTTTGAAAACTGAAAAATAGTTGGTTTTTACTATTTCTAAAATATTATAATAAAAATAAAATTATATGGATTTTTAAAGAATAAAATTAATATTGAAAAAATAAAATAATTGATTTTTTTTTTCAAACTATATGTTATAAATATTAATAAAAATAAATATTTTTGTATAATTATATTATATTGGCAGCTCAAACCCAACTAAGATAAATCAACTCATGCTACGTATACAAATCTAACCTAAATAATTGTAATTTTTTTAAAGTTATTTTAAATATAGGTGTCAAATTAAAATAGAATAAATTAATTTGATATTATACATAAAAATATGTAACAAAGAATTATTTTTGTTTTAATCTTCGGAAAATAGTTATATATATATATATATATATATATAAAATAGATCAATCATAAGTTGTTTCCTATTTTATATATATAGAGAGGAAATTGCTAATAAAAATCTAAATTTGGAACTAATTTGTTTGCTTGAAATTACCTATTTTAGCAATTAAATTGGGCAAGAAAATACATTTGGTTTCCACTTATAGAGGGTTCCCTTTTATTATATAGTAAGATTTTTTTTTTTTTTTTTTTGTAACTTACATTATAGATTCCGGTCAATATAATATTTTGTTTTGGTTTTTCATGTGCACAACATGAGATATTTTAATATATATTTTTGTCTCAATTTTCTCTTTATTAAACTTTAATATTTTTACACTTATTCATTTAGAGATAATAAAGTGTCAAAATCATATGTAAAGTTAAAAACCAATTTGGAGTAGTAGACTTAATACTAAAGACGTCCTTCGCTGGAGAAGTTAGGGTTCTCTTGGGAAGGGGTGAGTTTTACGAGTGGTGAGAGTTATTTCGTGGAAATTTCTTTGGCGATTCTAACAATGAGACATTCGCATTATGTGATTGATTCCTGGTTCTTTTTCTGCACTTTTACATACCAATGTTTATTTCTTCTGATCACCTGGGCAGTGTTCAGGTCATAGGTTTTGGCATCTATTTTTTACTACTGTGGTAATTAGGGTTAAGGTTTACTCATTTGTTATCATTTACTCTGCTTTTCTTCGTATGTGCTTCCTTAGGGTTAGGGTTTCTCTTTAATATTTTTGCTCATTTGCGATCTTTTTTTCTCGCTTCTGTTTTTGTTCTTGTTGTGTAGTTCTTCTCTGCTGTTTTCATCTGCATTGATGTGTGTGTTTATTTAATTTGCCGGCTTACGAGCTTGGCGGGGTAATATCATATATCGTCTTACTTTGTTGTTTTTGTGCATCTTTAGGTGTCGCTGAGAGTAGACTATTCATATCGGGGTCTGAATGATGGAGGGATTGACCGCTGTGGAGAGTGAAGTTTTGGAGTTGGACTGTCGGTTAGAGGACAGTTGTGAGATTGTTCAATCTTCACTTATTTGTATTGGTGGAACGTTGTGCCGTGAGAAGGGGTGAAACCCTAAGTATGTCAGTGAGGTTATGCTTTGTTCTTTGAAGAAGGAGGGGAAACTTATGGCAAGTGATTGAGAGAACAAGATTATTCTTTTCCAATTTGAGAACAAGGATGAACGTGATGCGGTCCACCGTAAACAACTGTGGTATTTTCAGGGGGCACTTGTTGCGATAAAAGAGTTAATTGGGTTGGAACAACCTCTTGTTGTTACTATAAATGAAGCAGTGTTTTGGGTACATGTATATGAACTACCCGCATAATGCATGACTGGCATAGTGGCTCAAGTCTTGGCTCGTCAAATATGCCGGCTCGAACAATTTGATGAGCATCGAGACTAGGGATATGGCAAGTTTATACATATGCGAGTACGTTTGGATATAAGAAAGTCGTTGCTTCGTGGTTTGACGATTAAGTTGAAGGGTGAAGTTGTGTGGCTCCCAATCAAGTATGAAGATTTGCCAATATATTATTTTTGCTGTGGATTATTTGGCCATATTGTTCGTGCTTGCTCGAAGTAAGACCAAAATGAATGCCAGGATGTTGGAGATTTTAAATATGGTCCTCAACTAAAGGCATCGCCTCTTGCTCAAACAGTCTTTGATGGTGAAGGAGTGACAAATAATGAATGTCCTACTACCGGTAAATAGATGATAAGTCGAATGAATACATGAACTTCTCGCAAAAGTCGCTCCAAGCTAGGATTGGAACAACCTTCTCAAACCGTAAGCGTCCGATTTGTGATAGAGGTGTATGGATCTTGACTTGCTTGGCCCGTGAATTGATTGGCTTGAATCGTTTGAAGCAAAGCCGACTTCATCTCAAAGTGATTAGCTTGTACTCTTGGGCATAAAAGGCTAGAGTAGATCCTCCCCAGCAATGGTGCCATGAAATTGTCATGGAAAATGTGCCTTATTGATGTAATTAGTACATTCTCAGGCTGCAAGTGTACAACATTTCAACAGAGGTAATATAAATGATATTGTATCCACAAGGAGGATTCGCCACAAACCCAACTAATTCATGTTTTCAGCATAATGGAGTGTCTGTAAGCAATGTATCATAAAGCAAGCAATTAAACATAAGAAAATATCAATGGAGAAGAATATTCTGAGGGTTAGTTTTATACAAACGGAGAATGGATTAATGTATTCTGATAATTAAATGATTCAATTGTGCAATTAATAGAGGAATGTAAACACAAAAAAATTGGTCGAAGAAGGCTACAATCTTTGGAATCACAGCCCCCACGAAGTTTTTGTCACCCTTTGTGGTTGGATTGAGCTGAAAGGAAATTGATTCTAACTTAGGAGTGGAGAGTCTGGGAAATCCCCTGATACATACCAACACATTAATAATACAATGAAAACGATTTCGGGTTCAATTAATCTTTATCACGTGAGACTTGGTACACCATTGCCTCCCAAATTATGTAACAAGGCTTAACAAAACCCTAACCCCTCTTGGTACTAGTTTGTCCCGTAGGTCTCTCTTACATACGAATAGTTTAACTAATGTAATTTTCAATATTAGAACAGTCGAGCAACATAAAAAACGACCCATAATTCCTAATGCCGAACATATACAAGAAATAGTTCTTTCAGTGATATGAAGATTATTATACATTAGCTAAATCCAAGAACCCTAAATTTACCAGTATCCACAACAAATCGAGCAATACATCAACAATACATCAACCCCAAGGTTCGAGCTACTCCCTACCTTGGAAAATAAGGGAACTAATCACTCATCATCAAAGCAACAACAAAGAGCAACATCATTAAGCATAAAAAAACATGAACTAAGATAGAGAGGTAAATGATAGAAAATGTTTAATAATTAAAGAATCTTAAAAGAACTCCAATGACTTTGATAGGCGTTACAAGCTTCGAGTAATCCACAAGTCTCAACTCTAATGATTTCTCCCTTGGAGGAAGGAGACGAATCTAGTTTCTAAGAACTAAAACTGTAAAATGAAAGCAAGTAAAAATTACAAGAGGAAAAAAGTTTAAAATGTGAGGATGGGAGGGAGTATTTAAAGACTCTTTATCCTCCCTCAAGTCAAAAGACTAAAATCTGCATAAAAACCCCAATCAGGTGAGGGAAAACAAGTAAAGAACAAAATATATAGGAGCATTAGTTATGAGCTGAGTTGGGTTCGCGTCTTGAAGCGTAAGTGGGTTGGACTTCTAGGAAATTCTGGAAATAGATGGCTTAAAATCGCTCACAACTCCTTCTACAATTTTTAAGAGCTCAACATTACCATTTTGTATAATCTTAAATTATCGGAACCCAACATCGAACAAGGAAGATATGAACGAAAAATAAAATTGCGATGGTTCGAGATGGGTGCGTGCTCCTGCTGTACCACTTGGAGTACCACAATGAAGTGGTTGGCGGAGTGAAAAGGGGCAAGAAAGATTGGAAAGTTTTGAAGTTGCTCCACCGGCAATACCACAGCTGAACTCGGCCCATTTCTTTGTTCTTTCTCCTTGTTTTCATGTGTCTAGGTCTTCCTTCGTCTTTTCGAGTCTATTTAATCGTTTTCTCTTTCCTTTTTCTTTACGAATTTTATTTTTGACTCAACGAATTTTGATCTTAACTTGGCCAGGGACCGATTTGGGCCTGTTTATGTCTTTAAATAGTACTGGGACAGATATATACATGGAGACGGCTTCTTTGGATTTCTAGATTTCTTTAACCTACATAATATGACTCGAAACACCAAAAAGTGCATCAATCATACAAATAAGGAAAATAGACCCATAAATACATGTTTACTCGTTATTGGACCTAAACACATTAAAGTATTACAATTCAAAATAAAATATGAAGGTGTAATCAATATAAAAAATTATCTTTATGATGTTCATCAAGTACGGGATTAAGTTCTCTACTGACTGTATTTAAATTTCAAACCGACTGACTGTGACTTTTGTAATTCCTACCATTGACTACTTGCTGGAATGCATTATGTACAATTTTTGTATAACTTATAGCGAATTGTGATGACAGCAGACTACTGTATGCAATATGTTGGTGTTTGTTGTAACTAATATCTGCTTCCAACATCTGAACATTTTCTCCCTACATCGGACGATTGCATGCTGTTAAAAACTTGTTGTATCTTCATGCAGCAAATTAGCCCTAACTATTGCAAGTAAGCACAACATTTTGGGGGCTTTTATTTCCTACTGCAAATCAATTTTACATCAGCAAAATCTAAATAAAAAATTTCTAACAAAAAATTTCTAACAATTAGGTTGACACAAACTCTAGCTATCAACTATAATAGTTTCACTACTTTAAAATTATGCATATTTTCCTTTATAGTTTACATGTTATATTTTTTTTTATCACAATGTAATTCTCATTCTTTCTTCCTTTTCAAATATTTTACTATTCTATCTGTAAAAGATAAGTTAAGCACATTGTACCTAGAAAATGCAATATCATCCGATCCTTGCCACCCTAATGACATTGTCTCATTATAATATAATGAATGTAAGGGGTTCAATAGCATTCCCCCACACAATAATGCAATATTTTATATATTTCAGTTTTCTTCAACCTCCTTATTTAAAAAAAAAATTAACATATAATGTCATTAATAATGAGTACAAACATTTAGGGTCCATTTGCTTAAAATTGAGAAGTGTTGGGTCAAATTTGACTGAGGGAGCTAATAAGTGTGCTTTATTGAGATTCGATCCTCTAAATTTACTGAGCTCAATCTTAAACAAACGGACCCTTAGTCTTTTAGCATATTATTCATTATATTTTAAAAATCACATTATTACGAACTTTGGAGCGAATACTCGGTTAAAAGAATACAAAACTAAAAAATTTAATGATTATATAACTGACATTATATTGAATATGAAAATAAAACTTTTAATTAAATATTATCGAAGAATCTGACCAACATAATTGAAACAATTTATATATAATAATGTTATAAGTTTCTCGAATACTTTTATATATTGTTTTGTTTCTAATTTACGAAGAAATAAAAATCAATTTGTCATTATTAACACTAGTAATACTCCCGTGCGATGCACGAAAGTTTATTTAAAAAGTAATATCCTTAAATACGATATAATCTAATATTTAAATATGTGATCGTTTTATCCTAATATTTTGTTTTTTTTTATATGTATAAATAAAATTATAAGTAATGTAAATACAAGTTTCTCGCACGTTATATGTGAATTTAATATAACTTACTTTATATATAGGTGTGTGTACGTGTACATATATATAAATATATGTATATATAAATATATATAATAGATTAATATCAAATATAAAAAAAAATCTTTTTCAAAATGATCATTTCTTATCTTTGAAATCCAAGCACACATTTAGTGTGCCCGTATCATTCTCCACCTATATACATAATATCCTAATTAATTATGAGTGTTGAAACTAACATAAATATCTAAATATAAACTCATATTATTAAATAAAATAAATTGAATAATGTTATAAGAAATTTAATTTTCTTTATTTTTTTTTCATTTTACTTTAAATATTTAAATTTATCTAAATAAAGTTTTAAATTCTAAATATAACTATTTACTTTTAAAAAATCTTATTTGCAAGTTTTAATACTTTACTTGGTATTTTAGATATACGAAGAATAACTAAATAAAATTCAAAAGTTATTCAATAGTTGAAATAATAAAATAAAACATATGAGTTCTTCGATATTTCTTAATACTTTCATGTATATGTTGAAAAGTTCCAATTAAATCATACATTTGTATTGTAAATAATAGATTTGTTTAAAGATACACATTGGTTAATGTAAAAAAAAAAAAAAAATTATTTAGGTTACAAAATATGAAAAGAAGATATAATTGAAATTGGCTAATGTGAAAAACAAAGACATAATCAAGTTGGTTAATTTTGCTTATTAAAAGAAATTTGGTTGCAAGTTGTATAATATCATAGTTTAGGATGCAAAGTGTAATTATTTATAGACAAATAACAATAATACATGTAAAAAAAAAAGTAGTAAAAAAAATTAAGATTAATTGTTATATATAAAGTTATATATATGAGCAAAGTTTTGTGATTTATCAACAAACATAATTATTATAACAAATAAACATTGGCCAATTTAATAATTTAATACGCTGATTATAAATCAAATATTAACTATCGCTTTTAATTCGATAAATTATGTGTTCAATTATATATACATTGATTTTTCTCTCAATGTAATAAATGAAGAGAACTTGAGACAATTTCTGTCAGATAAAACAAATTGATTAGTTTTTGTTTTTATGAAATAATTAAGTAAAATTATACGAAAAAGATAATTATTTGAATGATGTTTATTGTATTGCGAACCAATTCTATATTTAATGTACAACCCACAATAAACACTAAAATCTTACTCAAATAATCAATGAACAAATAATATAATATTTTAAATAGAATACCTTATTATATGTATATATATATATATATATATATATATATATATATATATCATATGGATGTCAAATCAAACATCGTCAAAAGATGATTAATTTGATAGAGTATACTACCTCCATTTTTTAGACTTGGATAAAAAAATTATAGAGTAGGGGGAGTGGACAAATAAGCTCATTTTTAGATTTTTCTCTCTTCCCTTAAATCCCTTAATTTTCTCCATATTTCCTTACTATTTTTATCTAATTATATGGTAGGTTACATAATGTGAGAATTTTTAGGGATAATAACAAGGGTAGTATAGGAAAAATTGTGAAAAAAAGAAGAAGCTAAAGGAACATTTAATTATAAACAAAACACAAAAGTTAAAAGAACATTTAAAAAAATAGAGGTAGTGTATAATAAATAGATTAGAAATGAAAAAACATATTTGCAACTTTAAAAAGTAAAATAAATTTTGATTCTTACAAAATGTGACAACTTACCAATAATAGTTTAAAATTTTAGGCTACAAAGTGTAACTAAACTAAACTAAACTAACTATAAATAATTAAAATAACCATAAAATATATAATAAAAGGTACAATGATATTTTATTTGGATATATCATATGAAATGTAAAACTTAATATTTTTTTCCTTATGTCTCTGCTTTTATTTTATCTTTTTAATTTATCTAAATAAACTTTCAAGTTCTAATTATATATATATATATATATATATATATATATATTATTTTCTCTTTGTAAAGTTAGATTTTCATTTGCAACTTTTAACATTTCATTTGGTAATTCCAAATATATTAAAATATTTTTCATTTAATAAATTCTTATTTTAACAAAATAAATTCAAAAGTTATTTAATAATTTGAATAACAAATTAATTTATGTGAGTTCTTCAAAATTTGAATATTTTCTTATTTAATTTGGTATGGTAATTTTTTTTTTTGTATAAATGTTATATTTTTCTTATAAATAGTTATTTATTGAAGATAGAAATTGATCAATGCGAACAAAGTAATTTAAATTGTTAAGAGTAAAAAAGACATTTGATGTTGATTTGTGCGTCAAAGTATAATTTAGCTTATAAAGTGTAAAACCATATAACTGAAATTTTAGTAAAAACAAAAAATTAAAAAAGATTTCAAAATGTAACAAATGTCATAATTTAGGCTACAAAGAATAAATTTCCTTAAAAAAAGTCAATTTAACAAAATACACATTATTAAAAATATATATGGTAATTAATAATAATCTTAATAACAAATTTAATATATAATTATATATATACTCAAAGCTTATGTACTTTCGTGATACAAAAATATAATAGCCAATTTGATGATTTAATAAGTTGACTATAAAATAGATATTATTTTTTTTTGCCTTTGATTTAATAAAGAAGGGCTTCATTATTTAAACAATGGTTTTCCTCCCTGCATAACTTAAATAACAAAAATATTTAAAAATTCACGTAAATTAAAATAAATTGATTAGTTTTATTTTTATAAAAAAATACTCATATTTTTTTATAAAAGATAATTATTTTAGTAATTTTAGTTGCAACTCAAACCAAAATATTATTCCGATTCACATAAACATCGACTTTAACATAAATAATTAACCAGCAAACAATCTGTTTATTCAAATCAAATATCTCATTATAATATATGTGATATGGATGTCAAATCGAAGATCGTGAAAAGATGAATAATTTAGTATATTATGCATAAAAATCGAATTAAAAATGAAAAAGCTATTTGCATTTAAAAAAAACAGAAAGAAAGTTATGAATTACCATAAATAAGAAAAAGTTACCAATAATATGGTGTAAAAGTTTAGCAATTTTAACAAAATATTGCACTGTTCACAAACTGATTAAAATTATAGGTGCTCTTTTTTGGTAATTGATAAAGTAAGTGAACTCGCCTGTGCCACAGGCGAGTTCACTTCATCCTGACACCAGCACAGTGATCTCGCCCCTGGCAGGGGCGAGATCAATTGGAATAATTTTTTTTTTTTTTTTTTTTTTGAATCTCGCCTGTGCGAGAGACGAATTCAAGTATATACGGCATACAAATACATAATCTCGCCTCTCCCAGAGGCGAGATCAATTATATTGCTTTTTTTTTTTTTTTTTAAATGGCGTAGCCCATGTGGGCGAGTTCAATTATTTAACCGAGAGGACGAAAATATCGGTATTCACGGAGATATCAATAAATATCGGAATATTGGTGTAATTTTTGAAAAATATATAAAAAATTTAAAAAAATTATTTTGTTTGTATATATATATTCGTTAAAAAGGAATAATTTATTTTTTTAACTCGCATTCAACTTTTTCTTTATCTAAAATTAAGATTATCGTATAGTCAATGCAATAAATTCGATTAGTTAAAATTTATAATATTTAGTTTAATTATAAATATTTAAAATATCAATTAATTTTTTACCCAATTATTACAAATAACATGAAAGACAAAATCTAATATATTTTTTAGGTAAGACAAAATCTAATATATTTTTTAGGTAAAACAAAATCTAATATTATTATTATTATTATTATTATTATTATTATGTATAAATAAATAAAATAACCAAAATGTCACTAACACAAACCTAAACATGTGTAACTAAATAGCACATCAGAAATAAACATGACAAGATAAACAATAGTAACGTTACTAAGAGCAACAATAAAATATATGATTCGTCAACTTCACATATATAAAAGTTGAACATGATTCTTTATACTAAATATTCATCGGATAAGATAAATAGAATTACATATGTAATTTTGATACCTTAATGAAGTTTGAAACTAGATGTATTTCTAATCCTTTTTCCGGGCCAAACGAGAGGGAGCACCGCGACCACTGATTTTTTGGAACCGAATTTTCGACAACCTTCAAAAATATTATACAATAATTACAAAACGATTTCCACCGATATACCAAACGAAATAAAAAATTTACATTATGAAAAGCGTCTAAATGTAAAAAATTGTACCTTAACAGATAATCTTCAATTTGTTTGAAGTCATATGCACAAAAATTGTGCAGCTTAGTGAAAGATAAAGAAGAAGAAAAATTTTGCAGAGAAAATTTTTGGAGTGCACTTCATTCTGTGAGAAGAGTGAATGAGAAATAGGGTAGGAGAAGAAGAGATGAGCTGATTTATAATCGTTCAAAATTAATGTTTGATGTGGACAACACACTGCACTCACCCCACCCACCGCCACTTAAAGAGGCTGCACCCCTGCGCCCTCTGCAACCACTGCCCTCGGCTGCACCCCTGCACCCTCTGCAACCACTGCCCAAGTCCGCTGCATGCATGTGAGTTGAACTCGCCCCTGCCATGGGCGAGTTCAGGTATTCTGATTAAAAAAAAAAAAAAAAAGGGGAATACATGAACTCGCCTCTCCCAGAGGCGAGATTACGTATGTGTATACATTCTGTACTTGAATTCGCCTCTCGCACAGGCGAGATTCAAAAAAAAAAAAAAAAAAAAAATTATTCAAATTGATCACTGTGCTGGTGTCAGGATGAAGTGAACTCGCCTGTGGCACAGGCGAGTTCACTTACTTTAACAATTAACAAAAAAGAGCACCTATATTTTTAAGCAGTTTGTGAACAGTGCAATATTTTGTTAAAATTGCCGTAAAAGTTTTGGAGGGAAAAGGTAAAATGACAGCAATACCCCTCATTTTACTTTTATATATATATAGATATGTAATATTCCCTCCGTCCCACTTAAATTTGCATACTTTCATTTTCGGTTCGTCCCACTTAACTTTGCACATTCTTAAAAATGAAATTCTCCCACAATCTCTATTCTCAAAATCTCCATCCTCAATCTCCACCTTTAAAAAAATAAAAAATTTTCCAAATTTTTTTTTCTTAACATTCGTGTTCGGTCAATCGTGCAAAATTAGTTGGGACGAAGAGAGTATTATATTTATTCCCCTCAAGTACATTCTTTGGTTAGAAACTGGTTCAACATATGTGGTGCACTTGTTCACTTCCAGATGTATATAAGTTATTTTTGAAATATTATGTCCAATGATTGAAGATGTTATCGATTGTTGCATCCATGTGGCCCCGAGTTTTGCTTCTGGGAAGCGAATAGGACGGTTGACACTCTCTTACTTTGTGGCCTTCTGTAAATTATGACATTCATTAATGGGAGGAATTCTTCATTTTGTTATTATCATATCAGACTGTTGTTACGAGGCCAAAACCTAATTTGATAAATTTATTTTCTTTCCCTGTGAATGACCGCCTCATGGTCCCCACAAATTTTGGCACTTCTATACTTTTCCACATTTTTCTTGCAATATATCTCATGATGATTTTTTAAGAAGTGTTTGAATTTTATTCTTTTCTTTTAGAGAAGTGAAAAAATCCCCAACTTATTTACTCAACACAATCTTCTTTTAACAAACTCCTTTATTTTTTACATAGTTTGATATTACTAATGTCTTATAAGTCGATTTTATTTTAATATCTTTTATCTTTTTCTAATCACTGTACACAAGTTAATATTGATATAAGATAAAAATAACTTATAAGGTGTTTTAGATAAGATTTAGCAAACATCCTCAAATTGTAAAAAGTAAGGGCATTTAAGTGTTAATTTTTTATTTTTTTTTTGTTACATTAACAAAAATCCTCAAACTTTTAACATCTTACCATTGTTAAATCTTGTGTTAAGAATAAGCTGTTGTATTGTTTGATAAAATTAGGAACACTGAATTTATAAGATGTTAGTAATGTCCATTGACAATTTTGTAAGCAAAATAATGAAATTGAATGAATTAATCAAAATAAGATCTTAATTGACAAATAATTTTGACCCTCTTTATTTTTTTGTAAAGGAACATTCTTTACTTTAAAAATATTACATGCTTCAAATATCTTGTTTTGAAATAATTTCGTACAACTTTTATCAAATATTTTGAAGAAGTTTGCAAATACCAAACATTTTATGGTCCGTTTGGTTGCAAATTATCAATGTCAATGATAATGGGTATAAATGAGGGGTTTGTCATATTATTGAATGAAATGTAATGATTCACTAATTTATTATGTACCAAACACCAATTTTTGAGAATGAGTCATCATTCATTCTCATTCCTTACCCCTAAATCTCCATCCAAGCGGGCCTTTATATGATATTTAAGTGTTTATATGCTCAAGTAAACACCCTTTAGGTTGAACCGAGACATCAATACATTTTTCTAGAGGTCTCAGGATACTTTTGTGGCTAAGTCGGTCTTACCTACACCAGGGATGGCTCAGAAGGGTAGGTGACTAAGGCGCCTTAGGCCCCCTAACAACAGTGAACCCCCCCTCCCCCCCCCCCCCCCCCCCCACACACACATATATATTTATATATATATATATATATATATATATATATATATATAATTTTTTAGCTTTAAATTTAAAATAAAACAACTCTTTCAACTAGTTTAGTATTTGCACCCTAAAAAAATAGGTTTGCATTTGATCCTAATAATTGGTTTAATTATACTAGTTATTAATTAGCATTAAAAAGAAGAACCGTAATCTAATTTTTCATCCCCATTTTTTACATACCTTATAGTATTAACTACCTTTTTAAATTCTAATAATACACACCAAAAGAAAGACTTTTTATTCTTCCGGTGTTTCCATATACTTTATAATATTCTTGAAACGACAAAATATTTTTTTGCTTCAATTATCTTTCATCAATTCCCAAAACAAATATATTTCTCTGCTCATCCTCAATTCCTCATGAATATATTCTTCTTTAACGAAGAACTTAACAAGGTTAATTTTGATTTAATAAGCTATCGAAGCTTTGCTAGTTTGCTACTATTAGAAATTTTGTAGTTCTAGAACTTATATTTTATTTATTTAATGTTTTTAGAGTGAATTTATTTTAATGTTTATAGTATTGATTCATTTTGTTTAATTGTGAACGCGGTTTCTTGTATAAAGTTTTCTTCTCTATTTATGTTGAAATAACTGGTAAAATAAGAAAAAAAAAAATAGATCGAAAAAATTGAAAGAAAAATGAAAATGTAAGGACCTAGTGGGTTCCAATCTCCACAATTGGTATGATATTGTCCGTTTTGGGCCAGGCGCACGGATTTTTTCTTGTGTTTTACCCCAAAATGCCTCATACCAATGGAAAAGCATGCCCGGTCTAATATGCCCATGATCTTTCCCGAATTTAATTGATGTGAGACTTTGGTCGACACCCCAAAGCTCTAACAATCCCCCCCAGACAAAAGACCACCGGCTCAGCCACCCAATACGATTGCCCAATACATACGTACACCTTGTACCAAACTCATCCCGAGCCCAAGGTTTTGTCCTATGTTGTACGCGCGAAGCTCCCTTCCACTCAACCGCACCAAGTACGTTGCGGCAAGCGTCTTATGTGGCGTCGAAACTGAGTCGGCTTGTTCTTCGGACCCCTGAGATTCGAACCACATGGTTAAGGGTCAATCATGCTCTGATATCACTTGAAATTTTTTAGTCTGTACTAACTATGTTGCAACACATAAACTGACAAAATTAAAAATAAAAAATAAACACCAAAATAAACACGAGGCTGAATTCCTCAAACCCCTCAGACCTTTTATTATTGATATTCCATATAACGATATATTTTACAAAAAGACTTGATTTTCCTAATACCTAACCTATATATATCTAATAACGTCCGTCGACTCTCGTCAACTTAGCCAGCACTGACACGACAAACCATCGAAAGCCGAACGAGTTTTCCCGAACTCGCCTTAAAGTTCCTTCTTCCGAAGGTCCTTTGACACAACCTGACGCTCAGGCTTAACAATATATAATCAATAATTAATTCAAAGAACCAATCTCTAGACAAGTAATTATAATAAGCCTAATGCACTTCTGTTGCTCACGACATTATTTAGTTCTCTAATATCTCACACTTTTTCACCAAGTCGTTCTTCTCAAATATATATGTGATATATGCGTGTGTATCTTGATAGTCAACTCCCTCATAAATAAATCACGATCCTAATGAGTGATGACTTCTCTAAATCTTATCCGTTATAGCTTCTTGAGATTCAAGTTTTACTCCTCCAAATCTTTTTTGATACATATCTTAACTGATACTCCGTCAAGCCTTATCCGTTTCTTATGATCCACCTACAAAAACAGGAAACTATTAAAATAGTAAAATATTATAACACAACTAATTTCGAACAACAAAACTACTAAGTTTATTAAACTAAATAAAAATAAAATAAGGATAATATACTTACTAAACTAAATAAAATAATATAAGAGATTTTGACAAAAATATTACCAACACAAAATATTCTAACAATCTCCCCCCTTCGGCATTTTTTGTCAAAAATCCAAAAATAAATAATGACTAGCAAAAGTTATTGCTCCCCCTAAACATACGCAACAATGATAGTAAAGTAATATAGCAACAAAGAAGTATGGCAGCAACTAGCATCTTCTCCCTTTTTTAACAAAAAATCCAAAGATAAAAAACTGACCAATATAAAAAAATAGACGCAAATAATTGAACTACCCATTACTTTAACAAAAACTACAAAGGAAAAAAAAAAAAAAAAAGAAAAAACTAACTAACATTGATGCAAATTTTAAAACTCCCCCTTACATTAACTATCCCTCATTTTAACCCATTGACCCACAGTCAACCTCACTGTATGGGAGGTAAATTAAGAGGTACAACAGTCAGTAATTAAACCAAAATTTCAGACAAACAAATCTTTTCAATTTAAGGCTTATTTTTTATCTATAACTTCATAGCAAAACATGCAGAGGATGCCTACAAAATAAAGAACAATAAGATGCAAACTTAATTTTTATCTTATCACACCCACGATATTAGGCAAGCAGAAGTATTTGACAAAGAACTAAACGAAATTCCACATCAACTTCTAATTTGATTTGACTTTTTGCACGAAATAATTTAAAGACTTGCACATAAAATAAAATCAAGGTATCCTTATTCCTCCAACTATTTTACTCTCTCGTAGAGTAGCTCGCAAACCTCACTAGTCAAAATCGCACTAGGAAAATCTAGTGTGGCGAGCTCTTGTTGATCCTTATAATCCCTTTGATAATAGAGATATAAAATTATTAAGCAACTTATTTTTGTGGTCGGTGGCTTTCACAGGTCAATCACTTTCTATGCCAATAGCTCTTATCGATCTTGTGATCGACAGTTGCAACATCATTTCATGACCGTAGCCCTTTTCGACAAGTAGGGGAATAATTAAAACAAGATATTTCTAAACTGCACTGCATGAGGGCCTGACCCAAAGCGGATAATATCATACCAACTGTGGAGATTGGAGCCCAGTCTAATATGCCCATGATCTTTCTCGAATTTAACCAATGTGGGATTTTGGTTGACACCCCAAAGCCCTAACAATCCTCCTCAAACAAAGAAGTACTAACTTTGCCACCCAATGCAATTGTCCAAGTCTTATGTACACCTTGTACGAAACTCATCCCGAGCCCAAGGTTTTGTACTGTGTTGTATGCGGGAAGCTCCCCTCCACTCAACTGCACCAAGTGCGTTGCGACAACCGACTTATGTAGCATCGAAACTGAGTCGGCTTGTTCTTTGGACACTAGGGATTCGAACCACATGGTTAAGGGTCAACCATGATCTGGTACCACTAGAAATTTTATAGTGTGCACTGACCATTTTGCAACACAGAAACAAATGAAATTAAAAACGAAAAAACAAATACCAAAATAACACTTGGGGCTGAATCTCTCAGAGCCCTCAGACCTTTTGTTATTGATATTTCATATAACGATAGGTTTCACAAAAAGACTCGACTTCCCTAATACCTAACCTATACTATATCTGATGACATCTAGCGATTTCCGTCGACTTGGCCGGCATTGGCACGACAAACCACGAACACCGAACGAGCTCTCCCGAACCAGCCTTGAAGTTCCTTCTCCCGAAGATCCTTCGACACAACTTGACGCTCAGACTTAACAATATATAATCAATAATTAATTCAAAGCACCAATCTCTAGACAAGTAATTAAAATAAACCTAATCCACTTCTGTTGCTCACGACACTATACAATTCTCTGCTATCTCACACTTTTTCATCAAGTCATTCTTCTCAAATATATATGTGATATATGCACGTGTACTTGATGGTCAACTCCATCATAATTAAATCACGATCCTTATGAGTGAGGACTTCTCTACATCTTATCCATTATAGTTTCTTGATATTCAAGTTTCACACCTCCAAATCTTTTTCGATACATATATATCTTCACTGATACTCCATCAAGCTTTATTCGCTTCTTATGATTTGCCTACAAAAACAATAAACTATTAAAATATTGAAATATTATAACACAACTGATTTCGAACAATAAATCTACTAAGTTCATTAAATTAAGTAAAAATGAAATAAAGATAGTATATTTACTAAACTGAATAAAAGAAATAAAAATAATATAAGAGATTTGACAAAAATATTGCCAACACAAAATATTATAACATAAAATTTTATGATTTAATATATATATATATATATATATATGTATAATTTTTTTTTTTAAATTAAAAAGGTCCAGTTTTCTTGTCTTATCTAGGGCCTCCAAAATGTTGAGCCACCCTGACATCCACTGGATGGTACCTCCATGGCTCGTCCCCATTTAGGCACATGTATTATTTTAATTTTTTAATTTTTTTTAATTTTTTTAGAGGATCAAACATGTATTCCCTCCATCTCATTTTAATTTGCACACTTTTCTTTTTTGGCCGTCACATCCTATTTTGCACACTCCTAAAATAGAAGAAATCTTACAATCTCCACTCTTAAAATCTCTACCGTCAATCTTCACTTTTAAACAAATCAACTAAAAAATAAAAACACAGTTTTTTAATATACGCGTCGAAATGGTATTGCATGCATCTACAATATGAAGGTCTTTTACACGATGTGATCGCAATTGCGATTGCGATGTACGTGATAGGACTTCCCTATCGTTGTCAATCACTAAACACTAGATTATAAAAAATGGCGTGAACATATTAAATACATTATTGGCACAGCCATCAAACAAAATGTCTATCAGCCAAACAAGTAAGCTCCAATACTAGTAAAACACGTACTGCATTAATGGAGAATTCTAACTGAATTTGGGTTTTTTCTACCATACGTCCCTGAATATTACCCGTATGTATTATACACCATTGAATTAATGCATAGATGCAAGATGGAAATAATATTAATCCTGTATCCTACATCTATGCACCAATTCAATGATATATAACACATGCGAATAATACCCAAGGAGGTAGCTAGGGTGAATTTTGTGCGTTGGATAAGAAAAAAGGGTATGAAATCAAAATATCTAAATCACTTAACTAAATTCTCTATGTAGCTCAAACGCAATGTCAATAGTCCAATCCACAATAAAAATTCAAATTCAACCCAAATAATCGACACATAATAAATCCACATGTTCATTTAGAGTAGGCCTCTTGTACTCCCACTGCAGGGATCTCGGGTACTGAGCAAATTGTAATATTAGTGTTTATGCCTAAATGTATTATATGTTCTGAGTAAATGAATTATGTTGAAAATGTATTAATATTTATGGTTAAATGTATTACTTGTCGAATCCAGATTTGACCGTGCACCTAATGTACAAGAGACTTTGTCCTTCACTTAAGATATCCCTTAAGTTTACCATAATTAAAAAAATGTCCTTTAAAGTTGACACTTTTAAAAATACCCCTTAAGTTATAAATTTTTTTGATAAAAATGATCTGTCACCGGCTACTAACTGTTACCCAGCCGCTGACAGGCTAACGTGGCATTAAATTTTCGGGCAATTGGTAAAAAATGCCCCTTAAGTTTGCCATAATTAAGAAAATGTCCTTTAAGTTCGGCACTTTTAAAAATACCCTCTAAGTTACAAAAAATTGATAAAAATACACCGTCATTGGCTACTACCTGTTACCCAGCCGGTAACGGACTGACGTGGCATTAATATTTTTTTAAGAAAAGTTGTTATGGTTTTTTATAGTATGTAGCATTAGTATTTTTTAATTTTTCTTTTGTCTTATTATTCTTTTCTTTTAAATTATAAATTAAGATTACAAAAATGAAATATTATAAAAAGTTTAAAATTAAACTATATATAAAACATAAATTGATATAATTTTTTTAAATCAGTTAATTGCTTAAAACATATGAAAATTATTTAAAAATCTAAAAACTAATTTTATAATCTATGAAAAATTTATACAAAATATAAAAACAAATCTAAAAATAGGACATCACCCTCCCTCTCCCCCCCTCCCCCCGCGGTCCACCCTGCATTTTCATCAAGATATTTTAATTTTTTTCTTTTTCAGGTCTTTAAAAAGAAATGTGAAAATTTAAAGAAAAAACGTTAAATTAAGTTTTTTTAAATAACTTTCTAGTTCTTTCATGTTCTGAAAAGAACACAGTCCTCCACCACCATAGATTTGCAACCCTTCCGGCCAATCTTGTGCCACCGCCACCGTTCGGTCATTCGTCCTTTCGACTTCCAATCCAGACAATTGTTGACATCCAATTTCCTACCTTAGCCTTCAAACGACCAGATATAAGGCTGGTTTAAGACCAGATCTGAAACCATGGTGGTCCGGCCATTCGAATTTCCATCTCCCCATTTTGTTTTGAATGTCAGCAACCATGGTGGTCCGCCGGTAGAGGTGGTAAAATCGGCCCGGTCATAAAAATATAGACCTGAAGTACTTTTTGGCCGGACCGGACTGGCCCCATTGGCCAAAAGCCCGACGGAGCCCAGACTGGCCTGATAATCTTGGTATATTATAAGGGAATACCTCGGACTGGACCGACTAATTTTAGGCTCGAACAAATTTTGATCTGGTCTGGCCCGAAATATGGTGTTAGTCCGGCCCGATC
The DNA here is from genome assembly GCA_958295605.1 of Ajuga chamaepitys. Taxonomy (NCBI): domain Eukaryota; kingdom Viridiplantae; phylum Streptophyta; class Magnoliopsida; order Lamiales; family Lamiaceae; genus Ajuga; species Ajuga chamaepitys. The sequence goes on from OY282505.1 coordinate 38,513,402, forward strand.
GCCGAATTGCCAACTCTATCCGTTGGTAGCCTTATCGTTCCGATTTGGGGCTTGAGGCTTACTTCTGTTTCTATTTGGGAGATTTGAAATGACTGATAGAGTAGTCGGCTAATTTGAGTTGGATACAGAAATAAGTAGTGATTCCGGAGACGGGAGAGGCGACCCAAGGGAGAAGAAGATAGGTATTGGGAGGCGTGAATGGTGGTTAGTGTAGATTTTTTTTATTCTTAAGAATGTTTTATGATTTTTAAAACTTTTTTTTATTTTTTTAAAATATTTTTCAGATTTTTTTTTATTTTATCATATATTGTAAATAAAATTTAGAATTTTTTTTTTAATTTTTTAAAAATGTTACTATTATTTTTATAATATTTATATTTAAATGTAAATTTATTTCTATTAGATTTTTTTTATATATTTTGTAATCTAAATTGTCACATCATAAAAAAATTACATCAGCTTTTAAAAAAAATTAATGCTACGTCAACCCGTCACCGGCTGAGTAATAGGTACTAGATGGTGACGGAGTATTTTTTATCAATTTTTTGTAACTTATGGGACGTTTTTAAAAAGTGCCAAACTTAAAGAACATTTTCATAATTATGACAAACTTAAGGGGCATTTTTACCAATTTTCTCAAAAAATTAATTAATGTCACGTCATCCCATCACCAGCTGGGTAACAGGTAGTAGTCGGTGATGAGGCATTTTTATCTATTTTTTGTAACTTAGGGGACATTTTAAAAAAATGTCAAATTTAAAGATTATTTTCTTCATTATGATAAATTGAAAGGATATTTTTACCAATTTTTCATATATATATATATATATATATATATATATATATATATTTGAGAAATTAGAAAGAGAAAAGGGAAAATTGGTATAAATGTCCAGTATGTTTTCACTATTTAGAAACTAGGACACTAAATATACCATTTTTTAAAAATGTCTTCTAACTTACGAAAAATTGGTGAAAATGTCCTGTGACCGGCTATAGGCAGTTAACCAGCCGGTCACATGTGAGCTGTCTTTTTACTTTCGGGAAAATATGTATAAATGACCAGTACGTTTCCCTTATTTAAAAACTAGGACTTTAAGTATACCACTTTTTAAAAATACCTTCTAACTTATCAGAGAATGGTGAAAATGCCACGTGATCGTCTATAGACTGTGACACAACCAATCATTAATGAAGTGAAGCTCTTTTTCTGACATGGCATTAATTTTTTATTTTTTTTGTTGATTCATTTGTTAGCGTGGAAAAAAATATGTCGTCGACTTTAGCGGTGGCGGATTCGACAGGGAGGAGGCGAATAGGCGAAGAATCGGGTGATTGGTCAGGTTCCGATCAGTTAGTGGATGGGCGGGCTGGGCGAAGGCATTGTTGGCTTCTTCTTCGTCTTCCATGTTGGTGTCTTTGTAAGATTGCATGACATCCATCAATATTAGGGTTTAGTAAGTTGTAATTAGGGAAGAAGAATGGAACAATTTAGTTTTTAATTTTTTAAAATATTAATCTAAAATTTATTTATTAATATTTCATATAATTATCCTAATTCATAACTTAAAATAAAATAATAATAACATGAGAAAAGTAAAAAAGAAATTTGAAAATATTAATGAATTTTAAAAATTTAAAAAAAAATCATAATTTTTTTATTTTTCTGATTTTTAAATAAATTTAGAATTTTTAAAAAAATATCAGAAATTAATTTTTTAATTTTAAATCAATTTTATAATTTTTAAAATAAATTTTAGAAATAATTTTTTTATTTTTGAATTATAAATGAATTTTATAATTTTTGAAATAAATATCAGAAATAAATTTTTAAATCTTTGAATTTTATAATTTTTAAAATAAATATCACAAATAAAATATTTATTTTTCTAAATTTTAAACAATTTTTTAGGGATTATAATTTTTTATAAATTCAAACTAATATTTTATTTTTATTTTTTCATCCTAACAAGTGAGTCAATAGAAAAAATAAAAATAAAAAATGAAAAATCAATGTCACGTCAAAAAAAAGAGGTTCACCTCATTAATGATCGATTGTATCATAGTCTATAGACGGTCACGGGGCATTTTCACCATTTTTTGTTAACTTAGAAGGTAGTTTTAAAAAGTGGTATATTTAATGTCCTAGTTTTTAAATAAAGAAAACATACTGGTCATTTATACCAATTTTTCCGAAAGTAAAAAGACAGCTCACAAGTGACCGGCTGGTTAACAGCCTATAGCCGGTCACAGGGCATTTTCATCAATTTTTCGTAAGTTAGAAGACATTTTTAAAAAATGGTATACTTAGTGTCTTAGTTTCTAAATAGAGAAAACATACTGGGCATTTATACCAATTTTCCCAAGAGGAAATGATTCTAGACTCGAGAACTCTTGTTAAAAGGTGGTATCGTACTATAAATTTTTTGACGCAATATATATAAAGGAAAGAATTCTTTAGCATTAAGTTTAGAACCACTAAAAAGATTTGGAACCAGCTAAGGAAATTTTTGCAAAGAATTTAAGATCCCAAAAACTTTAGATGGAAAAAACTAAAAATAACACGCCAACTCATTTTTCTCATCCTTATGGCATCTCCAACAGACATCTCTATTATCCAGCAAATTTTGCTTTACTTTACAGCAAAATTTGCACTCCTTCTCCAGTAGTTTACACTACTTTTTACATTAAAAAAAAATATTGCTTAAAATTCATTTTTTACAATTACTAATTTTTTTTATGAATTACATTATGCAAGCAAATGGCAAATCTCTAGGAAAAATATTTTGTTTCTTATTTCAGTAATTTGTATTTATTTAAGTTCTGTATTTTTATTTACTTTTCTTATCATTATAATTTTTTTTATCTTGTCATTGTAATTTTATGGTGTGTAATTTTATTTGATGTATAATTTCATAGCATTTATTTTTCTTTATTGGAATTATATAATAAAAATAATCTTGAATTAATTTTTATTATATAAGTTATTAATAGAAAATGAGATAAAAATATACATCAAAATTAAAATAAATATAAAGATAAACAAAATAAAAAAAAAAAAAAAAAAAAAAGAAGGGAAAAGCAAGCAGTGGCGCAGCGCCACTAATACAACATATTGGGGAAATCTTTATATAGTGCAGCTTTTGAAGATAACCATTGAAGTACAAAATACATGCGCCATCTGTATTATAAGGAGCCGTTGGAGTTGCTCGCAAGATCTCTACTGCGGCCGCCACCACTTGCAAGTTGCAACTTAAAATATTTCTAGATTATATATGCCTCCGTCTACTATCAATAGACTCCTTTTTCTAAAGGCTGATCTATCTTGACGGATCAATTTAATTTCAATGATTAATTAATTATTATTTAATTACTTTTAAAATATTATTAAATAATACTGTATCTTATAAATTCTATTACATTATTCATCAAATAAATGTTAAAATTCATTCAATCACGATTATTACGTTCAAATTTGTAATATGCCCTCCTTTTATAATTTTAATTTAAAGTTTTGTGCTTCCATTTTTCTCATCTTATCCTTTACATTATTTTATGTTATCCACATTTTGAGTCTCAAGAAATCCCTGTGCATTTTTCTTTTATTATAAACTATGGACATGATGGGCAGTTGATTTGTTACATGAAAAAACAACAATGGTGGCGCACTGGACGAGATGAGGCAATTGTCGATTTATTTAACTTTATTAATTTAGGGTCTTTCTACTATGCAACCATGATATTAATACAACTATAGACAATAACTATTAGATCTTCTTCTTTTAATCTTAACCCTTAAATTAAGTTACTTGCAACTTGTTAAACAAGTCACCAAAGTTAACCTACTAACTTTTCAACCTTCCTTTCAACTACTATGTTCCATTTTATTTATTTTTTTGTTTTGCTTTTCACCTTTCTCTTTCTTTTTCAGTTAATTACAATAATTTCTTGTTTTTGTGTTCTTTAATTTTCAATTCCTAACAAACTTTTTAAAACTAAACGTTGACATGTATAATTGAAATAAATGAATTTACATCAATAAAAATGAATACAAAATCCTCATATAATTCAAATGAAAAATTAGCATACTTTATACAAATCAAAATAAATAATAATGATTATGAAAATTCCTAAAAATCATCCAACAAATAAAAAATAAAGAAAAGAAAGAAATCTAAAAAAGGTAAGAAGAAAAACCTTAATTTGAAAAGAAGAAGAAAAATAAAAGGATTGACAATTTTTTGTAATTTCCTTTTTTTTTTATTTTACAGGAATTATTATTTTTTTTACTTGATTTTCTTTCTACTGTTGGAAAAAAAAAAAATTGGGAGTACTTTCCACATTTTCTTGAATTTTTCCTTTTGGGAATTCTTTTTTGTTTCCCAGATTTTTTTTTTTTTTTTGTTTTCTAGTGGTTTATGGATTTTGCTTTTCTTTTTTTTAATCATCTTATGAAAAATGTTTTGTATTTTCTGGGTTCTTTTTCTACAATTTTTTTTTTAATTATGTGATAAATTAGTGATACACATCATGTATGCATACTTTTAGGTTTATCTAGACGATCATTTCGATAGCATTTGCATGCATTTTTGATTATTTTATGCCTCTATCCAGAAAAAGTCCGGTTTCACGGAGTTGCGAGTTTTTTTACTTTTATCAATTTAATGAAGGTACAACCTTTTGCAAATTATAAATTTTCATTTACACGACTTTTTTTTTTTTATTTGTTAATTTGACTTATTTAACCATTTTTTACTCATTTTCTTTTTTTAAATTTTATTTTAACTAATAAAATGAGATATAAATTTTTGAAATTTTCCTTTTTTTGAGACAAGAAAATATTTTAAAACCGAACTTTTTTATGAAAGAGAGGAAGTATTAATTATTATTACATTTATATTAAGGAATAAACATATATTGTCATTTAGGATATAATATTATTTTAGAAATTGCAAAATATATTTTATTAGTTCATTATAAAAGATCTAAGATGTTTAATGTTGCAGGATCTTAAATGTTCTATTTTTATTTTATTTTTTATTTTTATATGAATATCTATTTTAAATTAAGCGCTCGTGTCCAAACATCAACTTTTAATTTAATCGACTTGTTAGATTAACTTGAATCTTTGGTCCAAACTTCCCCAATTTATCTAGGACTGACAATTTTGTCTTGACCAAATAGAACGACATGAACACACAAGATATAGTTAACATGAAAATGAACATGTTAAACACGTCTGATTAGAAAAAGAAAAAAAAAGGAAGAGAGGGGAGTTGAAATCAAAATAGAAAAAGAAAGGTGAAATAAGTTTGTTAAAGGCCAAAAGATAATCTAAAAATATGAACATGGAGAATAAAGTTAGCGTCTTACTATCTTTAAAACAAACAAAAGAAAAAAAAAAGATAAAAAGAGAAGAAAAAGAAAATCTTAGTAATGAAAATACAAACGCTTAGTAATAAAATAAGAAAATATGTAATGAAATATTATTTACCCATTTCTTACTCATTAAGTAAAAAGATCAGATTTTTTTATCTATTATTGTGCAAGGAAGTAATATAAAAATAATTGCAAGTGAGACCTGGTTTGCTAAATAAAAAAGAATGAATTACCTGTTCTTACTTGCTATAGTAAGTAAAAGAATAGTTTTATCAATATAAGGGTTGCACTATAGCATTACCCATTAATTTATCATGTTTTAGATTACTTTAGTTCTAAACATCAGAATTACTCATCGTGCAATGCACAATTTAAAATATTTTTTCATTTTAAAAGAAAAAAAATAAGATCTTATAATCTAATAAAATTAATTGAATAATTTATTTTTTATTAAATAAATAATATTAAATATATATTTATTTTAAAAGAAAAAGATTCATATATTTGGTTGTGCCGGTCTATACTACGATTATGTTGGATCAAAATTTAGGGAACAAAACTAACATATCTCCTAAAAATATACTCCCTCCCTTCCATATTAATTGTCGTTCTAGCTACTACTTTCTTTTTTTCAATTAATTGATGTTTTGGATTTTTTCACGCATTCTACAAATTTTCTGTCTAGCTCAATCTTAGAATATCTTTACTTTTCAACCTATCACATATATTTTATTTGGTCAAATCTTTTAACCTATCACAATTAATATGAAACGAAGAGAATACTATATTTTTTTTTTTTTTTGTAAAAAGGTCAATGGTGTATTGGTTTTTGGTTAGAAAACACCGGTATGTAGCACGCGATGGGTCGGCCCAGCCCGATTGAAAATTTGGATGGGCTGGGCCATATAAATTTAGGCTTGCAGGACCATCGGGCCCAACATAACCTACTCGATGGGCCACGGGCCGACCCAAAAATCTTTGTATATTTAAGAAAAATGTTTTAGACTCAATAATTGTTGGCCCAATGGAATTTCAGGACGGCCCACGCGGCCAAATATATGGTCTTAGCCAGATGGGTCGGGCGGGGCTGGCCAGACAGGCCAAATTTATGCACACTCGATTATTTCTATGGATTGATTTAAATTTAGTTATGCATAAATTGGCCTAGATGAGCTCCTAGGTGCTAGGAGCTCATTACCCGTTCCAAATTTTAAGTTATATATATATATATATATATATTTCTGGTTGATTTTCAGTATATATAAATGCGTGGACAGGATCAACGCTGTCTAGGCTGCCAAATCGGTATGATTTGGATAATAAAAATATTTTTATATTTTAATGGGCGGCAATCTGTTATTAATATTATCTGGATCAATATTAGTTATAACGAATAATAAAAATGTTTCATTATTTAATGTAAATAATGTAAACACAAAAATATTCATCCTTAGATTAGGCACATGTCTCTCAACCGGTGCCCCCTAATCTTTCAAATTTCAAACCGTGCCGCCCCTCACCACCATTTTTCTTCAAATTTTGTCGTCATCGTCCATTGATAATTCCACCGACCACACCCATCACCTATTTCAAGACGCCGTATGTCGCCTCTGAGTTGAAATAGGCACTTGCTGCTGCTGCTACTCGTCTGATTTCATTGTTGCCACCGCACACTTTGCCGAATCATTCGCCTCCTATGCCGCCTCCATCGTTGCCGTCGGAGTTAAGTATATTTCAGGTAGTTCAATCTTTATGATTTTCATAATCTGAGTGAAGATTGTAACAAAAGATCTGTATGATTTAATTTAGTTATCCCTGAACAAACATGATTGCTAATTTTCTACTATATCTGAGATGAGATCCATTCCAGTTCAAACGTTATGTATTATTTAATTTACAATATGAGTAGCAAAATACTTTATTTTGAACGAAAAAAGAATTTATTTTAGGAACATAAAAGATTTTCAATAGCAATAATATTTTGGCTATAAATATGTAACAAACTGGACATATTATTTGGACTCCATGTTTTCGCTGATTGACGTTAAAGTTCAAAGGATTGTTATGTAATTGGCTACAAATTTTGCTGATTGACATTAAAGATTACACTATAATATATTGATTTGAGTTTCCTTATGTAATAATGTACAAATTATAGTAGTATATATATTTATATTTAAATTGAGAATCTCATAAATCAATCTCACGTACAAGACTTACAATTAGGAAAATCAGGACTCATCCACATAATCCATCCGCTGAAGAAAAGAAAAAAAAAACGTATGAGCAAAAGAAGTCCAATAGCATTATATGTTTGAAACTTCAAATTTTTTGAACGCCATAAGCTGTTAGTTGTTCAATCGTTTAGGACAACTCTAGGTACGAGAGGTTGCTTGTACAATCTGGGCACGTTTAGAGTGCATCTGTCAAACCTGGAAATTTGTTTTTGGAGTGCATCTATTTACTTTTGGTACATCTATTTTGGTCTGTGAGAGGACATCTGTTAATTTATGAGAAGATTCAAGTCAAGATGAAGATTTATTGAATTAGTGCCTTGAATCTTGTCGGTTTCGGTTCACATCTGTTGTCAAGGTAGAGGTTTGACCTGTGAGTGCCTTAAAATCTGTTTTGCTGGAGTTTGGATGCGGCCGGGACGGGCTATCGCGGCTGCGACAGAAGATGACTGAATAAGGTTGTAAAGCATGTCTTGTGAATGCGGCCGTTCCAGACGAACACGGTTGTGACAAGGAGTCGGACATGACCGCAACAAGACTCGACGCGGCCGTGATAAATCTGGGCTAGTTTATAAATCAGTCTTTGTGTCGGAATGTGACTAGGAAAATTCAACGTGGTCGCTTCCGTTAAGTTGGTTAGGTATGTTTTATGCGTTTTAGGCCCAATTTCGGCCTATTGTCTGTTTCACTCTGTTTGGGGTTTATATATAGCCTTATTGTTGACCTTAGGTCAATTTGACTCAATCTAAAAATAGTCCGATTCCGAATTCTGTTAGTCTATAATCCGTAAACATCTGAATAAATTGGTTCCTCTCTTCTGGTCGTGGAGGTACCTAACACATTGTTAGTCAACCACGTTAAAGCTGTGTGTGTCATTTATTTTCGCATTTATGTTATCTTTCTTGCATCTGTTTTAACATGTTATTTATCTCCGCTGGCCCGATTCTTTTAATTTTTTAATTTTCTACTTTAGTTATAGTTTTGAGTTCTCACTTCTCAATTCTAATTCTGTGTTCGAAGCACTCTTAAGCACTATAAGTTTTTGAACATATCATTCTAGACGTTGCACATATTATGTATTTTCATAGGTGGGGAGTTGGTTATCTTAACGCTATCTGCTATCCTTATGTATATCCGAGTTAGTGTCTTTGAGTAGTAGATTATACGTTGCCTCTTTGACACTTTTAAATGGACCATTTTTTATTTTTTTTTATCAAAGATAAGAATCTTATTACTTAAACAAAGTTCGTTAGTACAAGACTCTCGATCTAATCAGTAAAATTATGCCTTATCCAAATAGGTGGATAGGTAGAGGAAAACGAAAAAATGCGTCTAAGTGATAAGCAACCAAAGAATACCCTGCTCCGTGACTGCATGCACAGCAAGCAGGGAGTCAGAGAACCACCACTACTATACTGAACAAGTAAACAACAGCCACCATCTAGAACAAAAAAAAAATAAAAATAATAGAAACTAAAGACACACTAACCACAAGGACGCTAGGCCTGTAGCAAAGGACCAGAAAGGCCGACGAAAAGACCAAAAGGGCTGAAAAAAGTCGTAAGCCGGCGAGGAAAAGTCTCATGCGGGGAAAAATCCCATTGAAGAGGAGAAACCTAAAAGATCAAGAAAATAAATTGAAAAAAGAATAAACTAAACAACAATCGGAAGTGATTGTTGTATTAACAAACTAGAAAAAGAAGGAATATGACTGACGACAAAGAGCTGTCGACCATTGGATTCGAGAGAGAGCATTTTTTTTCCTTCTCGGCTGATGTAGGCAGCAATTTTTCTCTAATCCTTTTCCCTTTTCCTTTTCCTCGGCTGATGTAGAAGATTCTAGAATACAAACAAAATTATCTTGCATAACCGAGAAGGTACGACGGGGTTGCAGTGATCGGCGGCTTTAGAAGGCGGAGAGACGGTTATTGGATGAGAAACATGCTCTGCGAGGCGGTTTCTTACTCTACGAACTTTTAGCGATTCCCTTGTTGATGGAATTTATTAACTGCTTTAATCCTAATTTTAGTTATTAAATGGACCATATTTCTTAAGGATACAAGTTTAAATTTTTGTCTTCATTTGCTTGTTATCCAATACAGAGGCGGTCCAATGTTTTAAGGGGTCTGGCGCGAAGAGGAAAAATGGCCCCTTGCTCCATGTAAATAAAATTATTAAAAACAGTTTTATTTTCGACGAAAATGATTTTCATCGACCTGAAAACACAAACTTTCATATTATAATACATATTTTTTCCTATTGAAATTAATACAACAAAAATCCAAAGGAGAATAAATATTCCAACAAAATAATTTGTTATGGTACCTAGGTAAAAATATAAGTTTTTATATCATAATACATAATTTTTCTTAATTAAAAAAACAAAAATCTACTAATAAAATTAATAAAAAGAGTAAGTTGTTATCGCCAAAGTTCTTTTCCATAATGCGCAAAAAAAAAAAAAAAAAAAAAAAAAAAAAAAAAAAAAAAATTAATGAACCAAAACATAAAAAATAAACATATAAATAAATTGTGATTGTACTTCCCCTAGATGAAAACACATCATTATATATCGTCATACATATTTTTTTTATAATGAAAATAAAATATTAAGAATCTAATTAAACTTTAATTGTAATAAAAATAATTAATTGTAATTGTATAAATAACTAAAAAAAAAAACGTCTACATTATGGTTGTCAACCCAACTTATGTAATGTATATAATTATGAAAAAAAAGAATATAATTACAAAAAAAAAAAAAAAAAAACTAACAAGAACATGTGTATATGTATATAAATTATGGAAAAAAAAGAACAAAAAACAAAAAAAGCTAACAAATGAACCTGAAAAAAATATATGTATATAAATTGTGGAAAAACAGTACACAAATATAAAAAAGTTAGCAAAAAGGAATACGATCTCATGATCTTTCAATTCTAGGAAGATTGTACACAAGACATTGACCACTTAACCTACTCAACTAATAATAATACTTTCGGTAACATTTATATAGTCATTAACTATATATACATATATATTTAACAAAAAAAAATTGGGGCCCTGGTAAGTGTGCGGTCCGGTGCGGCGGCACTGGGTTGAGCTCCATAGGGCCGCCTTTGATCCAATATAACTACTTAATGTAAATTAAAATTGTTTATTTGAATTATGGTGGAGCATACTACTTTAATAAAAAATGAAATAATCAAATTTAAAATGGTCATGTATAAATTGACATTTTTGTAACTTTCAATATGTTAAATTTGTTGGTTTTGTACCATTAATTGGTAAAATTTAAATATGCTTCAAGCTTATATTGTATGAGTTTTCATTTGAAATATACGATTCTAAAATTTTGACTTGTAGCTCGAGAGGGACTCAGTTAGCCCGTTACCGGTAGGGCTAGGGTTAGTTCACCATATTGTCGGCCTATTAAAATAGTTCGATTAAACTATGACCCGAACTAGCCCAGAAACCACTAGGACTAGCCCAAAACTACTAGGACTAGCCGGTTTAACATTCCTAGATGTACCACAAATATTTTCTACGATGAGTGATGCTGATATATTTTTTGTTAATAAACTAGATGTAATTTGAATCAATGAAGGCAGGCCTTTTTTTACAAGGTGGATAATGATATTTTTCCAAGGATTATATATGATAGTTATGATTAACCATGACACGTCGATTTTCTAACCTAGTGTTCCGCAAGTTTACAGTTGTAGGTGTAGTAGCGGCAGTCAAGGTCGATCCCTCAGAGAATAGGTTTTAAGTAGTTCGATACCTCGATAATCTAGGATTATCCTAACTAGATACTAGGTTGTAAAAGGTTGATTTTAACAAAAACTGAGGAATTTAACGAATAACTATGTTACTTATGACTTGGCAAACAAAGAGGATTAACAATCAATGAGAAAGGGTATCCTAGGGCTTCGATTTCAGGATATTACTTCAATGTTGAATATGATTAACCTATAGATTTACCAATTCTAGTGTTTATTAGGCGGCACAAAAATAATCCAACCCTTCTCTCGAAGCGATTAAACCGTTGATTGATTAAGCTAATTACCCTCTCGAGTCAATTAAATCTAATAACTCCCAAACGATCCTAAGCCACGGCCTACACAGTCATAGACAACTGCGCTCTATGTCATAAGTCTGATAACGATTCTCTCCTCTCGAAGCGGAATTGTTAAACTAAATTACTAAATCTAGGTGATCAAGCTAAATTTAGTTATAAGCACAAACATAGAGATAAACACGTAAAGAACGGAATCAATAAATCAAAACATTGTCATAATAATCCCTACTTTCTAACCCTAGGACACGAATAACTTAGCTACTGATGCCTAGCAATAACCTAATACAAGATTCTACAGAAAACATTGTAAAAATTTAAACTAGAAATGAACAACTAAACCCGGATGAATCCGTCTCGATGATCTTCGTCTTCTTTGTCCTCCAAGTCTTCTTCTAGGTAGAATGATGATGTAACTGATGTTCTCGATGTCCTTTCTATTTCTCAAGCTTGGGGTCCTTTTTATAGAGTTGGGGATGAACCTTTGGGAAGATAGGATCAAAATCCTACTAAAATTAGGAAATTTTCGTAGGAAAGGACTTTTGACACAGCCGTATTGGCCTTTTGATGCGGCCGCGTCGCGTTTTGTGCAGGCGAGTTTTCAGGTCTAATTTCCAAGTCATTTTTGAGGGTCTTCCAATTATTTTTGGAATTTGTCTCTTTCAGACAAAGTTGTAGCCCTTTGAATCAGCTTTCTAACGCCACCAATTTCACCTCAATCGGAGTTGTAGATCTCAAGATATGGCCAAAATTCTAGAAGTATGTCAAGCTGATAGAAAACTTCACTTTCGGGACACTTTTTGACGCGACCGTGTTATATTCCAGCGTTGATTTCCATATTCTAGGCCACTTTTGACGCGGCCGTGTTGTATATATGACACAGTCGTGTCATATCTGCTTTGGTTTGTCCTCTTGACTGGTCTGGGCCGATCTGGGCTGTTCTATGCCCATTTTTGGCCGATTTGGACTGGTTTTCGCCAATTTTGTTCGGTTTAAACGCTCCTTCGACTTGTTCTTTCGTTCCTTAGTCGTAAATCACGACTTTTACTCCTGAAAATACTCAAAAATACCTTAAAACTAGTTAAACACGTTAAATGGTCCAATTCATAGCACTTTATCCAATTCTTGACCAATTATGCACATAATTCCTATAAAAATACTATCATAAATCGACCAAATTACATGCATAATTAACGTGTATCAAACCACCATTTTTTTATGACGAAAACAGTTTTCAACATGAACATGTTGATCCATTTTCATAGGCATTTTATATATGTTTTCGCATGACTAACATTCCTTACATTCATCAGCTCATGTTCGAATCTCAATGAATTATCGGTCCTAACTCCACTGATAGATTTCGGCTTAACAACTGGTTGGGATACTGTATTGCTGATCGAATTGGCATTCCTATGGAGGAGCGTTTCCAGTTTCATCACTTGATTTCGGATTATTACATTGATGACATTTGGCAGTTGGATGCCATTTTTGTGCAACATTTTCCGAAGGTGGCCAAGGATATTGTTGCTACGGTCATCTCCCCTCCTACCAAGGATCACTTGGTTTAGATTCATTCTCCGAACGGGGTGGTTACCTTTAGTTTGGCATATAAGCACTTTCATACTTCTTTTCCTGTCACATCTTGGGGAGAGTGGATTTGGGCGACTTTTATTCCTCCTTACCAATCCTACATGGTTTGGAGGGCTATTTTTCATAAATTCCCTTCTTGGGAAGTACTTCAGTAACATAGCATTCAGGGTTGTTCCGTCTATGCCCTTTGCTACGAATCAGGGGAGTTTTTTAATCATATTTTTTCTAGTTGTTCTTTCTCTACTGCTGGTATTGCTAACATTTGTTGGGCTTTTGATACGACTCTTGCTATGCAGGTCACTTTTAGTCCTCAGATTACTTCACTATGGCATGTGGCCTTCGTTTCTACCATCTGGGTTATTTGGGTTATGCGCAATGTTTGCATATTTGATGATAAGGCTGCTTCCACTACTCAAGTAGTCTCCATCATTCTTTCTTGCATCAGAGAAGCTGGTACTTTGAATCTGGGGGTGTCCCTACTAACCCTTAGACTATGATTACTGTTTCTTGGAAGCCACCCCCTCCCTCCCCGGTTGGGCTAAAGTGAATACATATGGTAGTGTAGAGGGTACATCTGGCAGTTCCTTTGGTGGTAGCATCTTTAGCAATTGTCGAGGTTTTTCACTAAGTGGGTTCTTGGCCTCTTTTGGACGTGGCTTTGCTTTCGAGGCAGGACTTCAAGTAGCCATCATGGCGGTGGAATCAGCTAAGAAACGTGATTGGAAAAAGATATGGCTTGAGTCTGATTCTATGTATGTGGTGCATGCTTTCCAGTCACAGACCATGGACATTTTCTGGAGGTTTCGGGCTCGATGGCTTCGTGTTCTGCATTTTATCTTTGGCATGTCCTTTTAGGTTTCTCACATTTATAGAGAAGGCAATAAGCCTTGTGATGTCTTCTCTAAGCTTCAGACTCAGTTCACTTGGTGGAATCCACTTCCTCCCCATGTGTTGGATCTTTCCCTTCGGGGACTTCTATACTACATAGTATCGTATCAATTGAGTTTCTCATGACTCCCTCCCCAGTTGTTTTTGTAGGATTGGCTATTTCATGGATGTTAGGAGTGGCTTTATTTTCTTACCCACCCTCCCCTGTGTTTTTTTTTTTTTTTTTCAGGTCCTTGCCCTTTGGGATTATCATTTGTATTGACGATGGTATTGACGGTATTTTTTTTTTGCCTTTGGCAACATGTTGGTACTCTTTTTTCTCCTATTGGCTTTTTCCCACATGATTTTTTCAATAGGAGGTTTTAATGAGGCCAACAAAGTCTCTCCCAAACTGGGAGCACCCATGACGCTTTCAAGCATTTGGGACTTTGTCCCCAGGCGTATGATGATGTTGAACGCCCAGCATCTGCTCGGACTGGTCCATCCCAACACTTCATTGCTCTGCTGATTCGCGCACTGGACTTGCTTTTCTAGTCTACTTGCCCACGCTCGGCAGATATTCCTAGTGGGCCCCGCACCGGATGTCCATGATCTCACACCTCTCATAAGTGTTGCAGCGCACTTCTTGGTGCAGTTGGACTTGATTTTCACATACATGTCCCCCTCTGCACGTTTGTGCCTTAGATCTTGATAGACTTTTTCAGTTTGCTAACGGTTTGTGGTAGTTTCGGCTTTGTTTGTTTCTCATGCGCGTAGCGTTGTGATTATTTAGCTTTTCTAGCTACTTTTAGAGCCTTTTTTGGGCTTGCTTCTTTTCTTCTAAAACGCTTTGTTTTCTTTTATTTTGTAAAAGCAACTACTCATACATGACTGCCATTCCTTATATTTGTTTTTTCAAGTATGGTGCAAGAATTCCAGAGGTTGTTATTGCTATTTGATTGCACTAATCGAAAGATACTCCAGCCCATATTCAGACTACAATTCATGAACAAACTGTTTTCAAGAAAAGGGATATGATGGAGATAAGGCAACCATTTACGTATGTAACTTTATTAATTTATTTCCTATTAGAATTAGAACGTTGCTCGTAAGTTATTATTTTATTAGGTCTCTTATTATACTATAACATCAATAAGAGTTTATCTTATCATTAACTAGTAAAATTGCACGTGTTACACATGTATTTATAAAAATAAATATACTATATTTAAATTATATATGCTAAAAAAGTTAACGTATTATATGAATAAGGAAATAAACTATTGACCAACACCTCATAAGTTTTACTTGAGTTTATGGCAATACTGTGTATATGCTCTTGTTTTATGTTTGTTGGGACTTTCTTTTGTTTGTTTGTTTCTTTTGCTTTTGGGAGTTGTTATAGCAGGCTTCCAACTTTCAACATTGTTCAAATTTAGTCATTGTTCGTCGAAAGGTTGATATGTCAAAAAAAAAAAAAAAAAAAAAAAAAAAAAATTGGCACTAAGAAGCGCTAACTACTCATACATCGTATTTTGGATGTCATGATGTGACTGTAACGCCCCGGAATTTTTCACCTTTTTATCAAAGTACTTTCATGTTATTTTATTTACTATTATTTCATTTAATTGGGCCGAGCAATCTCATCTGATTAATATTCGAGATTTGAACTTCTTTGCCCAAATTTTTAATGACCCATTCAATTATTTTGAAATCCATTTATTAAATTCATACATTGTATTTCATATTTAAATCAAGACATAATTTCATGGTCCTATCATTTAAATAATTTAGGCCCATATTCATTTTCGTGGTCCATTCATTTAAATAATTTAGGCCCATATTCATACATCCATCTCATCCATATACATATCCGAGCCTAATATTTTTTCCCATCTAATAATTCATGGGTTCAAACCTTGAGCCAAAACTATAGAATTCACGGTAGAGAAGGTATAATTTCAGAATAACATTTATGAAAGCTTTCTACAGGTGTATTCGTGGGATGAGATCATGGAGTAGCGGGGAGTTAATTAGCGGTTAATTATTATCTATATAAAATAGAAACATCACTTTGAGAGAAAAATTTTACTCTCTAATTAGCAATTGTAGTAAAGTAAATAATACGACTATTTTTCTGTATTTTCTCCTACAATTTCCAATCACCCATCCGGAAATATTTTGTTGGCAAACCACTGATTTTCAATCTAGAGAGATGTCAATACTGATTCTAATTACTATTTTCAAACCTACAAATTCAACACTTTTGCGCGTCCAACACAATGGATTTCCACCGTCACAGACGATGTCTGCACACCATCTCCTCTCACGCCCATGAGATCCGACCAACAGAAGTAATTCAAGGGCAAGCATGGTTATCAATCCCAACATGCAGCAGTTGTGACAAAATATTGATGATTTATTCTAGAATGCTAATTTGATTGAGGACATGTTTAAAATGTTTCAAGTTTAAACTTCAATATATTCTACTGTCAATTGCTTGATACTATTCTCAAAATTCTAAAAACATTTAAAATATCGTGTATATTTTCAAAATAGATTTTAATATACTTTATTTTGTCAAAATTTTGGCATGACATTAAAAAAAAATTTACTTGATTAGTTTTTAATTAAATTGACTAAATTGTTTGGCATGTTTTAGTAGAGAAAATCACGGTTGTTACAGTGACGTTTTGTAAAATAACCGAGTTCACTCAATCTTATAAGTCAAGATTTATAGAGAAATGACTAAATTTAAAATTTTACTCAATAAGGGCAGATTTTAGTGGTATTTGATTTCAGAGAGTTTCCATAAAAGGATGAAGCAAACATGATAATAGTGAGCATATGTGATAGACTAGATCCACTATTCTCAAGACATAACACTCTTAACTTAAGATCCTCACCGGGTGAGTGTATCTCTCTCTCTCAAGTGCATTAAAAGGGGTAGTGTTTACACTCACATTGAAATGCATACAACGCCTACCATAGGCTTGCCAATCATCTAAAACCCGAAATTGTACTTGACATGCGTGATAATGAATCAATTAGATCTTTACATGGGTTGTAATGTTGGCTTGGGGTAAGATGGGACAAAATTTAGGTAAAACGGACTAAATGACCCGTGCACTACCCATCTACCCCTCAAACAATGGTCACTCAACCTCACCCTTTCAATTCCCAATCCAGTTGACCTTAAGATTTGACTTCTTCACGTTATTCCTGCCTACATCTCCCATATTTATCAATCCTCACATGACATGTGTTTCTTAAGACTTTTCTAACCAAGGGATTGTGATCACAAAATGATGTGATTTTCACTAACCTCTCCAATTCTAAAAGAAAATACTAAAAATAGTATATACACTTCATCTTTCTTTTGTTTTTCTGGTTTCCTCGACTTTTTCTCTCTTTTTTTTTTAACATGACTAATTACAAATTATGGAAAGGTTAATGTTCTCGATTCTAGCCTATTTCACGTGTTTCCTTTCACCCTTCTTTGTTTTCCACTAGTTTACCCAAATTCGATCCCAATTTCCAAACCACCTTCCAACCGCCTCCGTCATACTCAATAGTCCATTTGGATTCAAAGGCTAAATGAAAGGAAAATTGGCTTGTAGTGTTGGGTATCAAACAAAAAGGCTTAAGCTCAAAGGGCTAACTAGGGGCAGTTTGTATATTTTTTGTCAAAAGGAATTGTTTTCAAGCTTTTGAAAAGGGCTTAAATCAAGAAATGCCTAAAATCATTTTCATTGTCACCACACATACCAACTTATTCAAAGGTACAGAATTAGGGCAAGTTCTAGAGGAAATTGCATACATTCAAATAATTTTGGCACCGAAAGAAAATTTGATTTTTCTCCAAAAATGGGAGTATACTTTAGGATCAAAGACTCACTTGGTTGCAATTTATTTGATCAAAATTTTTGAGTGTATGCTCAATTTGGTTTCAAAAAGCCTATCATGCTCTACCATGTGCTTATTTCCAAAAATATTTGCTCGAAATTTTTTTTCATCATTAATCAACGCCATAATTTTCCTTCCTAAACTATTCCCATCGCTTTATCGAGCTGCCAACTTATACGAATGCCACCCCCTTCCCAAACTTAGTTGCAAACTAAGTTTGTGGAAAAGAGGAGTACAAGTTGGTGCTCGCCGACTTTAACCATATTATTCACCACTTTTCACAGCTATTAACTAATTAACTAATCTATTAAAAGTCCTACTCCTAAAGTGTGTGTGAGGTATCAACACAATCAATTCAATCAATAGAGGAACCAATCAATAAAATAAATTGGCTCAAAGGCCACCAATAAATCATCAAGAAACCAAGATATAGCACCAATAAATCACCAACAAGCAAGGTATCCAAATGTCACCATCAAGCAGGGGAAAAATAACATCAAGTTCAATGTTAGGGGGGCTCACATGCCAAAACAGTAGAAATTCAAATAACCAAAGCAGCAAAAAGGGGCGCACAGGTCAACTAAAAATTCAAATGCATTAAAAAAAGAAAAGCAGGAGGAAATGGGAAAATATGAGCGGCCGGGAATGTCTTTCCCCCGAGTATCTCCCCAAACTTAGTTGAAGACTAAGTTTGTAAAGAAGGGGAAGGGCATTTCCGGTGCTCCACTCACGTAGATCGTCAGGATTGGCAGCTCGAGCCTGTGAAGCATCCTTTGATGTTGTTGAGCAGCTCGATGATCTTGTTGTGACCTGTCCTCATTTCCTTTCTCACATCCTGGAGTTCTACCTTGATCTCCTGATGTCTTTCCTCTATGCTGCTTAACCGGGTGTTCACTTGCTCCCGGAACTCTGCATCTGACTCTATGGCCATTGCGGGCCTCTTCTTTGACGGCTGCTGGCTTCTACTTGTACCCTCTTCGACTGGTCTCGAACCCTGGTCGCCCTGGATGTGCTCGCGCTCTACGCGAGTAGGGTTCTCGGATGCCTCTGTGTGAGCTGTCGAATTCATGGCCAAGTTGACTTTGGACTCTGTCATACTGTGGATCTGGGTGAGGTGGCTGTTCGGTAGGCGAAGCATTGGGCCTACTCTTTGGAGTACGAAAGGTGTACGTACTCCATCGATTGTTCTTGTGATCACGACTCTCATCTGGGCCAATTCTTCCCACCCAATAAGAAAGGCATGTGAAATGGGCTTGTGGTTGTCCAAATTCACTCTATAGTGCTCGAGGATGGGTGTGACCAGTGCTCCGTTCAGTACATGAGACATGTGCTTCAGCTCTATTTTTCTTTTCTTCTCCAAATCCTTCATTGTTTTCTGGAAGGACTCCACTATCACATCCTCATAGTTCCTCTTCCTCCTATTGAGGATCGACCACAATACACTAGTTCGTCTGTCAAGGCAGCTCCGGCTCCTTTCTTCCAAAAATAGTTAGTGCTAGAAGCTTTTGAATCACCCTAACCACCGGATTTCTAATTCAAGTGATCTTTGAGCTCCTTGAGTCATACGCCTGTGCAGGTGTCAGCCCCGCAGCAACTGTCAACTCGGCCCAGAATTCTGCAACGTTGAACTTTGACTCGTAGGCATTAACTTCGGCTATTTCCTTATCTTCACTACCCTCCGGCTCGGGCGGTGCTGGAAGTCCATAAATTTCCCTCAGGTCTGACATCCGAAGCTCTCTCCTTACGTTTTCAAGGTTGAAGGAGATTGTAGCGTATTGGCTGCCACATTTTTCATCGCTCGGAATTACCTCGAAGGTACTAACAAATTCCACCACGAAGTCGAGGTAAGTGGGCCTTGGCTTGAGTATTTCAGTGAGGCCTGATGCCTCCAGCAGCTCATCGACATTTTCTTTGACTCCCATGGCGATAAGACACTGAGACTTGATGTAGCGAGAATTCCCAATTTCACGTTTCATTAGTGCCTTGAAACGTGCATAATGTTTCTGGTCTCTCAGGACTAAGTTATAATGGCTCGGTTCCACCCCCTATGTTCTGAACCTCTTCCTCTCTTGGGCTCTCAATGTTCGGGTCTTCGCTACCCGGTTCCCTGATTACCTTTTTTCCCTTGCCCCAGCCCCAACTTGTAGTTGGAGCCTTGCTTGTGCTTGGTGCCTTTCCTGGTGCCTTTTTAGTTTATTTCTTTCCTGCTGGTGCCATTTTTATCTGAAAAACACTCAAACACAAATCAAACGCGGTTCGATAACATATTTCAACTTAATTCTACAATCTAACCATGTATCATCCTCAAATCACATTCTAATCAAAACGAAGTAAATACAAGTTCATGCAAAATTTGACTCAAGTATTCCACAAAATATGAACTTGACCTTGGACAATTGATTAAATTCTAACCAAACAAGCATCAAGAACAAGTGGTTTACAATTGAACTTAAATTACACATCATTTCAACAAAAATAGGTACTAGTTCACTTCATTACATAAAATATAAAATAACTAGTCCTAAAAATTCAAATGAAAACAATTCGTTCATTAAAACCATAACAATCAACACATCATGCTTGAATGGCTACCTTAACCACAACTTAATCATTCCAATTCAACACTCTACACAAAATTTATCATTCCAATCATTATTCTAACCCTCAAAATCATCACAAACATATAATCACCATCTATATAGTATCTATGCATCATCACAATCGACTTTGAACAAGCAATACTCAAAGGGTTCAAAAGTTGACAGTTTATCAATTCCAAATCACGCATAAATACGAAATTGAAGGCCAAACGACTTCCTAACATCATAATAGAACAGAAAAGATCAATAGGAAGTGAAAGAAATACATACCGATCGGGTTTGATGATCCCCACATCCAACAGTTTAATCACTTCTTTCTTGACGACCTCCATCATTGGCGGGTTGAGTCATCCTTGAGGCTTCCGGCTAGGCTTGGCGTCATCCTCAAGCAGTATTCGATGCATGCATAGGGCTGGACTAATGCCTTTGATATCGGCAATGGTCCACCCTATAGCTTCCTTGTTCACCTTGAGGACCCCGATCAATGCTTGTTCTTGAGTGGGTGTGAGCTTTGATGAGATAATCACCGGCAAGGTTTCTTCCTCCCCAAGATATGCGTATTTGAGATGGGAGGGGAGGGTCTTGAGCTCAAGAGTTGGTGCTTTGATGGTAGAGGGTAGCACTTTTTCTTGAGATTCCGGTAATGGTATGAATTTGGGAATGGACTTGGTTCGGAATGGCTTTGAGGATTGTGATTGTTCCATTGTCCCCACCAACTCTTCCTTGGTGTCCATTGGCTTTATCTCCTCTAGATCATTCGCCAATTCAATTGTCTCTTGGTCCCTGCAATAATACTCAAGCACTTCCTCTACAAATGGGTCAATAGCATCAATAACATCAATAAAATACACACTATGCAAATCTTCGGGATACTTCATTGATTCGAAGATATTGAATTGCACCACTTGGCCATCAAATTCCATGCTAAGAGTTCCCTCTCGCACGTCAATATTTGTTTGGGAGGTGTTCAAGAATGGTCTCCCAAGCAAGATTGGAGTGGAATTTGACGAATCTCCATGCATATCCAGCACATAGAAATCCGCTGGAAATACGAGGTTATCCACCTCAACTAACACGTCCTCAATCACCCCATCCGGAAACGAGATGCTTCGGTCGGCTAATTAGATGACCACCCTCGTATTCTTTAGTGGCCCCAAGTTTAGCTACCGAAAATAGAATGGGGCATCACATTGATGGATGCCCCTAGATCGTAACATGGCTTTCTCTATTCTAATGTTACCAATTTTACATGGATGACGAACATTCCCATATCCTTGCATTTCTGTGGCATCTTTTTCTGGAAAACCGCCGAAACACTTTCTCCCATAAGGACCTTCTCATTCCCTTGTAGCCATCTTTTGTTTGTGCACAAGTCATTCATAAACTTTACATATCGAGGAATCTGTTTTACGGCATCCACCAAGGGAATATTGATTTCAACCTTCCTGAATACCTCCATTGTCTCCTTGTCCCTATTTCTGTCTGGAATCCTCTTCATTTGACTTGGAAATGGAAGTGGAGGGTTGGGAAATTGGGTCTTGAACTTCGAGGTGCCGCAGTCGAGGTTGAACTAGGGGCCGCAGGCATGGGATTTCCCGCAGTCGAGGCATGTAAGTCCGCGGTCGTGGAAAATGGGTCAGAATGACCCCCTGTTTCTTGCTGTTTCCTTCCGCGGTCCTGTTGTTCAGATTCCGCGGTCGAGGTTTAGGTTCCGCGGGCGCAGAAGCTCCCCCAGTGTAATTTCCACCAAATCTCTCTCGTTGGCCACGGTCGAGGCCTGATGTTCCCTCGAGCGAGGCTTGAGGTTCCCCACAGTTGAGGGGTTTTCCTCCCGCGGTTGTGGTGTACTCTGCGTGCCTTTTTCTTCATCTCTTATCTTCCCCTTTTCAAGTACCTTCCCGCTTCTCAAGACTCCCACGCTGACATTTTCAATTTCATTTTGTGAAGAGTATCTCTTGGTAGGAAAAGGCAGTAGGTGATCGGGAAAGCATGCAGCTAATGCCTCATTTTGTCTTCTCAACTCCTTAGCAATCTTCCACTTCGGTGTCCGAACTTGAACTTCGGCCACATGGGGAGTTGGTATCCCTTATGCCCTGGGATTTTCATGCAATTCTTCAGTCTTTGCCTGTGAAGTATACCCGGGCTTTTCAGGCTCTCCAAGTAACTCTTCATTCACAGCAACAATGGCACTCACATTTTTCGGATTAACTTCCGGTTAAGCTGGTAACTTTCCCCCTTGGGTGTTTTCTAGCCTTGACACGGCAAAGGCGATTTGTCTCATTTGAGTTTCGAGATTGGTGAATCACGAATTGTTGTCCTTCTGCAGCTGGATTGTACTATTCGTGAGGCTCTTAACAATATCTAAAAGGGATGGGTCCGAAGGATTTGAGTCGACCGGTGCTTTCTGTTGGTAAATTCCCTTTGGGAAGGGGGGCCTATTTTGATGGCTCTGTTCTCCCAGTTTCTGAACATTCTGATTCTATGGACCGTAGCTGAAATTCAGATGATTCCACCATCCCAGATTGTAGCTATTCGAATACGGGTCATTTTTCCTTCTTTCTGGAGGTGACCTTGGCCTGTCGTACCAATTGTGACAAGAATTTGCATGGGCCTCAATATCCTCTCCTAGAACCGGGCAATTATCGATATTGTGATCTGTGACATGGCACACTCTGCATGGTTTAGGGCTAGGCGTACTTCCAGCCGCTACTTTTCTCACAAGGATCGTCAACTGATCCAGCCGGTCTTCTATATCGGATCCTTGGGTTCCCTGAATTGACCTGACACTCTCTCTAGTCCCAAACTGCTGCGTGTTCGCAGCCATCTTTGAAATAAGTGCTCGGGCTTCGGTGGGTGTCTTGTCCACCAAGGCCCCACCGCTTGCACTATCGATCATGTTTCTATCAACTATACACAAGCCCTCATAAAAATATTGTATCAACAGTTGCTCGCTTATTTGATGTTGAGGACAACTCGACACGAGATTCTTAAATCTTTCCCAGTATTCATATAGCGTCTCCCCTTGCATCTGTCGAATACCGCTTATCTACTTTCGAATGTTTGTGGCCCTTGATGTTGGGAAGTACTTTTCCAAAAAGAGAGATTCCATCTGTTCCCACGTGGTAACCGAGCCGGCTAGAAGATAGTAAAGCCAATCACGAGCCAAATCTTTGAGAGAAAATGGGAAGGCTCGAAGCTTAATCTGTTCATCGGTGACTCGTGTTGGTTTCGTGCAAGAGCATACCACGTGAAATTCTTTTAGATGCTTATGTAGATCATCCCCAGCCATGCCATGAAAGGAGGGTAGTAAGTTCACTACCCCTGTCTTCAGTTCGAATTGTGTATCGGCTCCAATCTCGGGGAAAGTAATACACAAGGGTTCTTGGTTGACCCTTGTGTTGGCCAGTTCTTTCAGCGTCTTCTCCGGTTCTCGTTCTGTTGCCATTGTTTCAGGTTCCCTTGATTCTCCGCTCTCAATGTCGAGGCTTTCAAAAGACTCCCGGATCTCGTCAAGCAATCAAGCTTGTCTTCTCAGTATTCTTTCTTTCTCAACGATATTCGGTTCAAAACAAAGCCCTTTGTCTCCTTGGGAGCGGGTGAACATGCACTATACAACCAAAATCACACAAACTAGTAAGTGCCAATTACTATTTAAGCAATACAATAGATAATTAATATGCTAGAGATGGTGCTTGAAAAGGAAAATAACACTACACACACCGTTTCCCAGCAATGGGGCCAAAATTTAGTAGGAGCAAACGTGTCGTTGAACTGTTTGCTACCAAATTAGAATATTAGTTAATTTTCGAACTTTTTCAACTTTACTAGGTAAAGTGGTAAGTCCGAGTCGATCCCACGGAGAACGATTGAGTAGTGTTGATTCAAATACTTCAAGCAATTAATGATTTAAGTTGGAATAAAAGCAATAAACATAAACAAGTGGGGGGGGGGGGGGGGGGGGAGGGGTTGTGTTTTGATTGAGTATAACAACTAAATTCTACCAAGTAACCAACTACTAATCTAGAAAAGAAATAGATGTTTTTGGTGTTTTATATTAATCAAAGGATCAAAGAAAGACAACAAGCAAATATTTTTGGTTTTTGAATATATTAAAAAGGCATACCCTCGATCTAGTATCCCCTTGAATCCGACTACCTATGGATTATTGTTGATGCCCCAATTCAGTGCAATTTAAATCCTTATCCCACAATCTACAAGGTTCGCTTATGTAAATTATGTTGTTCCTTAATTATGGATAAATCGAAGGTCCGCTTATCGATTTATCCCTACCCAGATCAATTAGTGATCCAAACAAGCTCTTTTCTCACTAATTGATATTGGATGATCGCGAACTAGAACAACGGGATAAATAAGGCATAAACTCGAATCGATCGGGTTTAGAGGTCAAACTCTATAATGCCACCAATGATATCAAGCATTGTTCACTACTAAGGGAGATTGAAGCTTCAACAATTACGGAAAGTGAATTCCAATGTCTAGCAACATACAAGAAATGCTTCCTAAAGGGTGATCAATCCTTAAACAAGCATCGATGCATGAGAGAATTCAAACAAGCATTATAGAACATTTAAATTGCATAAAAGGGGCAACACTAAAAGCCAATAATCACATATTCATCTTGAATCAAGGTTCAACATGATCAATTGTAGAAAATGGGGTGCTACTCACCCATTCTACCCAAACCTAACAGAAATTTAAAGGAAATACAAGAAATCATGAAAATAAAATGATAGAACCCAAGGGTGATCAATGGGAAAAATGAGATGGCTCCTTCTTGCCCTTCTCTCCTCCTTGGAAGTGATGGTGGCTGAAAAGTGATCCAAATTTGTGCCAAAGATAGGGTAAATTCGAATGGGAGGACATATATATATATATATATATATATATATATATATATATATATAAGAGAGAAAAGTGCTAGTAAAAAATAGGCAAAATAGTGTTTGCTAAAGAAAACAGGGGGTTGCTCGCTGCGGTCACGGCATGAAGATGGTCTGTGGTCGTGGCAATGGGTAAGGGTTTAGGCAGGGTTTGGGGCCGCGGTCGCGGCCTGGCTTCACTCCTCGACCGTGGAGTAGAATCCCACGGTCGAGGTCTTCACAGCTCCTCGATCGTGGACTTGGATGCTTGATTTCTTCATAATCTTCTGAGCCTTTGTCCACGGGCGCCGATTGAATCCTCCACGGGCGCGGGCTTTTGATTGTGCGGGCGTGGCCTTTGGGGGTTGAAAATTGAGATATGTTTTGTTTCCTTCCCCGCGAGCACGGGTGAGATGCCCCCCGACCGTGGAATTCTCCACGGGCGAGGACTACCTTGCGCGGCCAAGTCCTGCCTCTTCCTTTGTTGTTTTACCCCTCTTGGTCCGGTTTCCCTGTTTTTTGTCTAATTGAACCTGTTTTAACACATAAATAACACATACATTATTTTGCCCATGAGAATACAAAGCACTAAATACACATGATTACGCACATTAATGACATTAAAATGGCACTAAAAGTGCCCTAAAGTGCATGCACGGGACACGTGTACTAACAATCCAGAACACTTGGGCCAAAACCCAATCCAGAAGATCGCGGCCGAGGCAAATCTGGGCCGTGCCCCCGGACCGAGTCTGGGCCCAAAACCCTTGTTTCTCACCGCGCCCGTGGCCAATTGTATGCCACGGCCGCGGCGCGGCCCCCTATTTTAAAACCCAAATACGTTTTTGCCCAACTTTGAACTAGCACTTTCCCCTGTATATATATAACATCTAATTCGAATTATACCTATCACATCTCATATTTCCAGCCACTTTTGAGCCACCATCATCCTCAAGGACAAGATTGAGAAGAAGATTGAAAACTTTTCACTCCTCAACCCAAATTCTTGGTTTAATCTTTGAGTTTATCACATTTTCTTGTATTTCCTTCTATTTTCTTATTGGGGTGGCTAGCACCCTTTTATTAACCCTTGATCAATGTGGAACTTTGATTCGACTATATTTATGTGATTATCGCGGTTAATGTTACCGAATGGATTGTGTATTCAAGTATTTTATGTTATTTGTTGTTATTGATTCACATTTATGAGTTGATTATTAGATTGATCACCCTTTAGGAGATTTATGAATGTGTTGCTAGTATTCGGGATTGCTATCTGTAATTGTAGTGCTTTCGACTCATTTGTAGCAAACAATGAATGTTCATTGGTGATAACATAAAGTTCGACCACTAAAACCGAGCTTATGAGTTTTATGTCGTATTTATCTCATTGTGTTGGTTCCTAATGCATTTGATTATTGAATCTAAGAGAGCTTGTTCGAGGATTCGGTTAAATCGAATAGGGTTAGTCGAAGAGCTTGTTTTGATTAACTAAAATTAAGAGACAACAAGGCTATTAGAGCTTGTTAATAGTCTTGAGATAAGGGCTTGAATCAAAAGTAGTTGGGAATTAAAAATAGTTGCATAAATTATCTAAACCAAGGGGAAGCACGATCAAGGATGGATCATTTTAAATACTTGAAAAATAAATACCGAAAAATCTATTCTATTATCTTTGATCATTTGCTTACTTGAATTCTAGCATTAATTGCTTTCATTCTTGTTTAACTGCTTTTTATTGCTACTAGTAGGTTGTTAGTTGATCATTAAAAACCCCTCCCAACCTTTATTGCTTTCTTAAGTTGTTTATTTCCTACATATTTAATTTTAATTGCTTGGTATTAAAATCGAAACTGATCGGCCGTTCCCTGTGGGATCGACCCATGCTTGCCATTCTACTTAGTAGGGTAGTTTGTAAGGTTAGTATTGTTATTAAAATACGATATTAATTTGGTAGTGTATTCGATGCGCTAACCAAATTTTGGCGCCATTGCCGGGGAATGGTGTTGATTAGTGTTGTTTTTAGTATTCAAGCACTATTTTTATTTTTATGGAGACTAGGTTATTTGTTAGTGATCTTGATACTTACTATAATTTTTCTTGCTTGTTGCATATTAGTGGATGTTCACGCATTCACAAGGAGAAAAAGAGCTATTATTTGAACCGGATATTGTTGAGCGTGAGCGAGTT
Source organism: Ajuga chamaepitys (assembly GCA_958295605.1). NCBI lineage: Eukaryota > Viridiplantae > Streptophyta > Magnoliopsida > Lamiales > Lamiaceae > Ajuga > Ajuga chamaepitys. Next base: position 38,541,129 of record OY282505.1, read on the forward strand.
TTGAGGAGACAAGCCCAGTTATTTGAGCAAATCATAGGAGAATTTGAGGGATTGAATATTGAAGTTGAAAAGACAACCAAGCTAGAAGACAAGGCAAATGAAGTGCCGGAATGAACAATGAAGGAATTGGCCAACACAAGAGTTGCACATCAACCCTTGTGCATTACGTTTCCGGAGTTGGGTGATGATACCATATTTGAGCTCAAATCGGGATTAATTCACTTATTTCAATCATTCCATGGGTTGTCCGGTGAAGATCCTCATAAACACTTGAAAGAATTTCATATAGTTTGATCGAGCATAAAACCTACGAAAGTTCGTGTATAACCAATATCAATGTAGTAGTTATTCTAATACAAAATTCATCCTCAATCTAACAACAAAGTTAATAATAATCAAGAAAAGACTAAGGGAAAGGGATAGCCATACTTACCTACCGGATTTAATAAAAAAAAAAATTGAAGTTAGCCTTTTCGCGCCCTTTTCGACCCGACTCCAAATTTACTCCAAATCCGAAATTTCTCAGATAGAAGTGTGTGTGGTGATGTGGGTGAGGTGTGGTATGAATTTGAGAGGAAGAAATTGAATGAAAATGGTGATTTTGAGTGTGTGTGTGTGCACAAATTGCGATTTGGGGGAGAAGAAATGGCCTGCTGTTGCGCGCATGCCCCTTTTATACCTGGAGCTTGCCTCAGCCGAGGCACTTTGTACTGAGATTGGTATCGGCCGAGGTGAGTTGTTCGTTTGCACCTCTTTGAAATTCAGGAACGGGCCTCGGCCGAGACAAGAAGGGACCTCGGCCGAGGTGACTTCTCAAGAATTTTGCCCCTATTCTGGAGAAAAGTGGCTTCGGGCGAGATGTAAGTGGGCCTCGGCCGAGGTGCGTTCACTGACTTGGCCTCGGCCGAGATGTAAGTGGGCCTCGGCCAAGGTGAGTTCACGGAGTATTAGCCTGTATTCGCACCAGCTGGGCCTCGGCCGAGGTGACTTCCCCTGCAGTTTTTCTTCAAATTTTGTTCCCTTCACCCCCATTCTGCACTATCTCTTTGCATGACTTGTTTGGTACCTACATACATTTAACCAAAACAATTCAAGATACTAAAATAATAGTAAAGCTACTAAACTATGAATTTAAAATGCGAGAAAATGAGTAACCATCGGGTTGCCTCCTGACAAGCGCCTTTGTTTAACGTTGTTGGCTCTAAGGAAGCTCTTTTATCTCAGTGGTGGGTCCTCCACGTGCTCCTCATCTCCCCTTGTGAACGCAAGAACATAAACTACCAATCCAGAAACAAGAAAAGCTAGAGAGTATCAAATTACTAGATAAACAAGAAAATAGATAAACAACTAATAAACTAAAAGTAATGCTTGAACAATAAAATAACACTATTCTTATCACCGTTCCTCGGCAACGGCGCCAAAATTTGGTAACGTAACGTCAGACGTGCCAAATTAAATTTGTATATATAGATGAATATATATACTAAACCTTAGTCTACAACTCTAACTAGTAGAGGGATAAGTAAGGGTCGATCCCATGAGGAACGGCAGTCTAGTGTTATTTCGATAGGTCAAGCAATTGTAAAATTCAAATAAGAACACAAACAAATAACGAAAGCAATAAAGGTGGGGGGTTTTGTTCGTCAAACTATAAACTACCAAGAACAACTATTTAAACTATGATCAACTAAACTTAAGATTCAATTAACAAAAGATGACAAGATACGTAGATTGATTTTTGGTTTTTAAAATATGATTAAGGTATCTACCCTTGATCTAGTATCCCTTTGGTTCCAACGAATTATACAACTATTGTTGATACCCAATTGAAAGCATTTCAAGTCCCTATTTTTACGACTACTAACAAGCTCTAGCAACTGTGTTATCTCTTAATTATGGCTAATCGAAATAAGCTCGTTGACAAACCCTATCCAATTAAACTAAAATGTCGAAGAAGCTATCTTCAATTTTGCAATCAAATGATAAAACCTCCAAGATAACGAAACAAATTTAACATAAACCTCGAAAGCTCGGGTTTAGAGGTCGAACTCTATACTATCACTAACGAAATCACTTGTTGTTTACTACGAGGGAATCGAAAATCCTACAATTACGGATAGTAATTTCCAATTCTAGCAACACATTCGTACACTTCCTAGAGGTTGATCAAGCCAAGAAAAAGCATACAAATATGAGTCAATAACAGTAAATAGTGTAGAACACTTGAAATTGCAATCAAATGGTAACATCAACTAGCAATAATCATGTAAACATTGTCACTCAAAGTTTTACATTTGATCAAGGGTAGAAATAAGGGTGCTAATCACCCATGGAAGCTAAAACAATTAGAAAAGAAAAGTAAAGAAAGATGATACTAAGATGGATGAAACCAAAGATGTCAATTGGAGAAGATGATCCTTTAATCTCTTGCCCAATCTCCCTCCTTGGTGGCTTTGGTGGCTGAAAAATGGATGTTATTTCTGTCCCCAAAGTAGGTTAATTTCGAAAGGGAGGATATATATATATATAGAGAGAGGGGAAATCGTTGGTCCAATTTTCAGCAAAGTCGCGTTTGCAGATTAAAACAGGGACTCAGGCGTCGGCCGAGGTGATGGATGCGCGTCGGCCGAGGTGAAGGTGGGGCCTTGGCCGAGGTGGTAAAAGGGGTTTTATCTGGGTTTAGGGTTCAGGCATCACTTCGGCCGAGGTATATGTGGGCCTCGGCCGAGGCCAAGCTCTTGAAATCCTTCAGTTTTCCCTGGGATCTCACCTCATTCGAGGTGCACATTAATCTCGGCCGAGGCCTTGAAGTCTGCATTTCTTCCCAAATTCACCTAGAAGGGTGCCTCGGCCGAGATCTGGGTTTGCCTCGGCCGAGGTGCTTCTTCAGCCCCTTGTCCTCTGTTTACTTCGTTCGATCTGTCAATTTGGCGATCTCCAATGCTCGTTTTTGGTCTAATTGTACCTATTTTGACATAGAAACGAACCAAACGCATTATTTTTCCCAATGAGAATTAAATGCACAAAATACACGTGAAATTACACATAAACATTGCCAAATTTACACTTAAAGCGTCCTAAAGTTTGTGCACGAACACGTGTACCAAATCCCCCCAAACTTGAACTTTTGTTCATCCCAAACAAATAAAGAAAAAGAAGAAAGAACACGTGTTTAGGACAGATTTAAGCGGCAATCGGTTTCAGATTATTTTCTAAAAACAAGGCAAACATGAAAGTAACGAGCATATGTGATAGACTAAATCTACTACTCTCAAGACTCGACATTCTCGAATTGAGATCCTCACTGGTGAGTGTATCTCTCGATTCTCGAGTGTATCAAGTGAAAAGTATATACGCTTATATTGACATGCATGAATCGCCTGCCAAAAGCTTGCCAATCATCTAAACTCAAAAATGTACTTGACATGTGTGGCAAAGAATCAAATAGGTCTTTAATGTTGGCTTGGGTTAAGGTGGGATGATTTTAGGTAAGAGTGACTATAAAAATGGACTAAACGAGGGGCCCTACCCAGCTACCCTTCAAACAACAATCGCTCTACCTCACTTATTCACTTCCAATTCAAATCGGCTCTAAGACTCGACTTCTTCACCTTATTTCAGCCTACATCTCCTATGTTTATCAATTCTCACATGAGATGTGTTCCTTAAAACTTTTTCAACCTTGAGAATGATAATCACAAGATGTTGTGATTTTCACCAACCTCTCCAATTTTAACACTACAAAGTATATACAATGAACTCTTTCTTTTATTTTTTGATTTTTCGATTTTTCTCGGCTTTCGTATTTTTTTTTTAACATAATAACAGTGGAGAGGCTTGTGTTCTTAATTCTTACCTATTTTATGTGTTTCCCTTTCATCCTTCGACAATTTCCACTAGTCTACCCAATTTATCCCAATCTCCCAACCCAACTACCTTCCAACCGCTTCCCTCATACTCTTATAGTCCATTTGGTTTCAAAGGCTAAATGAAAGGGGATTGGCTTGTAAAGCTGGCTATCAAACAATAAAAGCTTTAAGCTTAAGGGGCTTAACTAGAGACAATGTCAAATTTGGTAAAAATGGAATATTTTCAAGCTTTTGAAATAGGTTTTGATCAAGAATTGCATATATCACTTTCAATGCCACAACATGTATCGACTTATTCAAAAGTAGAGAATTAGGGCAAGTTCTAGAGGAAAATGCATGCATTCAATGAATTTCACACCGAAAGAAGAATTTGAAGTACTCCAAAAATGGGAGTATCTATTTAGGCTCAAAAACTCACTTTTTGAAAAAATTTGATCACAAATCTTGAATGCAAGCTCGATTTTATTTCAAAAGACTACCATGCTCGCTCTATCATGTGCCATTTTTCAAAAATTTTATTCAAAAATTTTCATCATTAACCAATGCCCCATTTTCTTCCTACATGGTCCAATCACTTCTCTCTCGAGCGGCCAACTTGTACGCCTACCCCCCCCCCCCCTAAAGTTGGTCAAAGACCAAAGTTTGTGGAAAAGAGGAGTACGAGTTAGTGCCCGATGAAATCAACCAATTATTCAATATTATCCAACCCAATTCTACAAAAAAAAAAAAAATTAACAAAATCATTATTCCTAAGTGTGCCCGGCTGAGGTGACTTCCCCTACATATTTTCTTCAAATTTTGTTCCCTTCACCCCTATTGTGCACTAACTCTTTGCATGGCTTGTTTGGTACCTACACACATTTAACCAAAACAATTCAAGATACTAAAATAATAGTAAAGCTACTAAATTATGAATTTAAAATGCGAGAAAATGAGTAACCGTCGGGTTGCCTCCCGACAAGCGCCTTTGTTTAACGTCAGTGGCTCGACGAAAGCTCTTTTAGCTCAGTGGTGGGTTCTCCATGTGCTCCTCTTCTCCCCTTGTGAACGCAAGAACATTAACTACCTATCCAAAAACAAGAAAAGCTAGAGAGTATCAAATTACTAGATAAACAAGAAAATAGATAAACAACTAATAAACTAAAATTAATGCTTGAACAATAAAATAACACTATTCTTATCACCATTCCTCAGCAACGGCGCCAAAATTTGGTAACGTATCGTCGGATGTGCCAAATTAAATTTATATATAAAGATGAATATATATAGTAAACCTTAACCTACAACTCTAACTAGTAGAGCGATAAGTAAGGGTCGGTCCCATGAGGAACGACAGTCTAGTGTTATTTCGATAGGTCAAGTAATTGTAAAATTCAATTAAGAACAGAAACAAATAACAAAAGCAATAAAGGTGGGGGTTTTGTTTGTCAAACTATAAACTACCAATAACTACCAAGAACAACTATTTAGACTATGACCAACTAAAAAACTTAAGATTCAATTAATAAAAGATAACAAGATAAGTAGATTGATTTTTTGTTTTTAAAATATGATTAAGGTATCTACCCTTGATCTAGTATCCATTTGGTTCCAACGAATTATACAACTATTGTTGATACCCAATTGAAAGCATTTCAAGTCCCTATTTTTACGACTACTAACAAGCTCTAGCAATTGTGTTATCTCTTAATTATGGCTAATCGAAATAAGCTCGTTGACAAACCCTATCCAATTAAACTAAAATGTCGAAGAAGCTATCTTCAATTTTGCAATCAAATGATAAAACCTCCAAGATAACGAAACAGATTTAACATAAACCTCGAAAGCTCGGGTTTAGAGGTCGAACTCTATACTATCACTAACGAAATCACTTGTTGTTTACTACGAGGGAATCGAAAATCCTACAATTACGGATAGTAATTTTCAATTCTAGCAACACATTCATACACTTCCTAGAGGTTGATCAAGCCAAGAAAAAGCATACAAATATGAGTCAATAACAGTAAATAGTGTAGAACACTTGAAATTGCAATCAAATGGTAACATCAACTAGCAATAATCATGTAAACATTGTCACTCAAAGTTTTACATTTGATCAAGGGTAGAAATAAGGGTGCTAATCACCCATGGAAGCTAAAACAATTAGAAAAGAAAAGTAAAGAAAGATGATACTAAGATGGATGAAACCAAAGATGTCAATTGGAGAAGATGATCCTTCAATCTCTTGCCCAATCTCCCTCCTTGGTGGCTTTGGTGGCTCAAAAATGAATGTTATTTCAGTCCCCAAAGTAGGTCAATTTCGAAAGGGAGGATATATATATAGAGGGGAAATCGCTGGTCCGATTTTCCTCAAAGTCGTGTTTGCAGATTAAAACAGGGACTCAGGCCTCGGCCGAGGTGAAGGTGGGCCTCGGCCGAGGCAGTAAAGGGGTTTTATCTGGGTTTAGGGTTCAGGCATCACTTCGGCCGAGGTATATGTGGGCCTCGGCGGAGGCCTTGAGCTCTTGAAATCCTTCAGTTTTCCCTGGGATCTCACCTCATTCGAGGTGCTCATTGATCTCGGCCGAGGCCTTGAAGTTTGCATTTTTTCCCAAATTCACCTGGAAGGGTGCCTCGGTCAAGATTTGGGTTTGCCTCGGCCGAGGTGCTTCTTAAGCCCCTTGTCCTCTGTTTACTTCGTTCGATCCGTCAATTTTGCAATCTCCAATGCTTGTTTTTGGTCTAATTGTACCTGTTTTGACATAGAAACGAACCAAACGCATTATTTTTCCCAATGAGAATTAAATGCACAAAATACACGTGAAATTGCACATAAACATCGCAAAATTGAAACTTAAAGTGTCGTAAAGTGTGTGCACGAACACGTGTACCAATCAGCTTACCAACCTAGTGAAGAAAGTGGCTTCGAGTAGCATTCCTACTCCGAAGTCTTGTAGAATCTGTCAAACAACCGAACGCTCCACTAGTATGTGTCCAATTCTAGGAGAGAAAATGGAGGCTCATGCCAATGCATTACACAACTTCTACTCTAACCCTGCAGGCAGTAAGTATGACCCATTCTCTCAGAGTTACAATCCAGGGTGGAGAGATCACCCTAACTTCAAATATGGGAATCAAAATCAGAATGTGCAACATGGAGAACAAGGTGGGCAAAATCGAGCCCCTTACCCTAACGGGATGTATCAGCAGAAGCAGCTTGGCCACGAGAAAAATCCAGCTTCAGAAAGTGTCCCAATCAAGATTTCAAAATCTCGAGACACAAGTCAGTCAAATTGCCTCTTCAGTGTCTCGATTGGAAAATGCACAGAGTGGTAAGCTTCCTGCACAGCCGGAGATCAATCTTAAAAATGTCAGTGCAATCACCCTAAGGAGTAGGATGGTGCTTGGAGAGCCTAATAAGGCCGGGCATCACTTTGGGGGTGAAGAGAAATTTGGAAATGAGGGAAAGTATACTGAAGAACAGGCCATGCTCGATGCACTAAAGACCCTCGACCGTGGCCAACTTAAGCATTTCGAGGAAAATCTTACTGGAAAGATTTCTATGCCCGAGGCGTCCGATGCCTCGCCCGTGGTGAATACCTCGACCGCGACCACCGACTGCTACGCCCACGGCCTCCCGTAGCAAGAAACAGGGAAAAATCTGGGTCATTTACCATGGCTACGACAAGATTCCACAGTTCGATCCCTATTCTTATTCCAGTACTTCCCTTCCCAAGCCAAATCAAGAGGGTGGTAGATAGAAATAAGGATCGAGAAATTCTTGAGGTATTCCAAAATGTGGAGATCAACATCCCATTGATCGAAGCTATGAAGCAGATTCCTCGTTATGCTAAATTCTTGAAAGATTTGTGCACCAACAAGAGACGGCTCAAGGGGAACGAGAAAATGCTCATGAGTGAAAGCGTATCAGCAATTTTCCAGAAGAAACTTTCACAGAAATGCAAGGATCTAGGGATGTTCGTAATCTCATGCAAAATCGGTAATGTAGGGTCGAACGAGCTATACTTGATTTGGGGGCATCGATCAACGTGATGCCCCGATCAATATTTCATAGTTTTAATCTGGGACCGTTGAAAGACACAAGGGTGGTCATTCAACTAGCATATCGCAGCACCTCATTTTCCAATAGGGTAGTTGAAGATGTGTTAGTCGAAGTGGACAACCTTGTGTCCCCAATCGACTTTTATACGTTAGAGATGCAAGGTGATGTATCTAACTCCACACTAATTTTATTTTGAAGGCCGTTTTTGAACACCTCCCAAACTAAAATTGATGTACATGAGGGAACCCTCACGATGGAGTCTGACGGTCAAGTAGTAAAATTTAACATATTCGAGTCAATGAAATTCCCAAAAGATGTGCATAGTGTCTTTTCTATTGATATTATTGACCCTATGGTACATGAAGTTCTTGAGTGTTATTGTAGGGATCTGGATGCTATTGAACTTGCAAACCGCTTGGAGGAAGTGGAACCTTGGGAGGCTAATGGAGCGTTAGTGTAAATAGTGGCTCAACTACACTCTCCCAAGCAAATCCGACAGAAGTACGATCCAAAGTTCGTCCCTCTTCCGGATACACATGAGAAGACACTTCCTTCCACCATAAAGGCTCCTAGCCTCAAACTCAAATTCCTCCCGACTTATCTCAAGTATACATACCTCGGAGATGGAGATACACTCCCGGAGATCATATCATCGAAGTTGACCCCAAGCCAAGAAGAAGCGTTGATAGAAGTGCTTAAGGAGAATAAAGGAGCAATCGGGTGGACTATCGCCAACATAAAAGGCATTAGTCCGTCTCTTTGCATGCATTGCATCTTGCTTGAGGAAGATTCAAAGCTGAGTAGGGAGCCACAAAGAAGACTCAACCCACCGATGATTAATTTTTTTTAAAAAAAGAGGTGATTAAGCTACTCAATGTGGGCATTATTTACCCTATCGGATAGCAAGTTCGTGAGTCCAACGCAAGTCGTGCCTAAAAAGTCGGGCATAACAGTTGTGGAAGGCAAGGATGGAGAGATTATACCCACCCATTTAAAAACAGGGTGGATGGTCTGTATTGATTATAAAAAGCTCATTGCCAGATACGCAAGGACCACTTTCCCTTGCCGTTTATTGATCAGAGGTTAGAAAGGTTGGCTAGTCACCCGTAATATTGCTTCCTCAATGGATTCTCCAGATATTTTCAAGTGGTAATTGCACCCGAGGATCAACAGAAAATGACATTCACATGTCCATTTGGCACGTCTGCTTGGATAAGGATGCCCTTTGGGCTTCGCGCCAACTACATTCCAGAGATGTATGGTAAGTATATTCTTGGAATATATTGGACATATAATTGAAGTATTTATGGATGATTTTAGTGTATACGGGGAGTCATTTGAAAAGTGTCTTGAGAATCTTGTCAAAATTTTAAAAAGATACATGGAAAAGAACCTTGGTTTGAACTAGGAAAAGTGTCACTTTATGGTTGAACAAGGTATTTTTTGGGACATGTTATTTCTGCAATGGGAATAGAGGTAGATAAATCAAAAGTCAACATTATTGCTTCTTTGCCTTACCCCGCAACTGTGCAGGTGGTTCGCTCTTTTCTTGGACATGTAGATTTTTACAGATGCTTCATGAAAGACGTCTCAAAGATTGCAGCCCCTTTGTGCGGATTGTTGCAAAAGGTGTCGATTTTGAAATGACCAATCGCAAGGCTGCATTTGACATACTCAAAGAGAGGCTCGTTACACCTTCAATCATCCAACCACCATATTGGAGCCTCCCTTTTGAGATTATGTGTGATGCGAGTGATCAGGCGGTTGGTGCAATTTTGGGCCAAAGGATGGAGAAATTTGCACATGTTATCTATTACGCCTCGAGAACATTGAACCCGGCACATACCAATTATACCACCACCGAGAAGGAGCTTCTGGTTGTTGTCTTTGCTCTTGAGAAGTTCAGATTTTATTTGATTGGCACTAAAATTGTTGTTTTCACTGACCGCGCAGCCCTCTGGTTCTTGATGTCGAATAAGGAAGCAAAACCGAGGCTTATATGGTGGATACTACTTTTGCAAGAGTTTGACTTGGAGGTTAAAGATAAAAGGGGGGCGGAAAATTCAGTGGCTAACCATTTGAGTCGGGTAAATCAAGAGGGAAGTGAAGAGCCCTTGAGGGAGAGCTTTCCAGACGAGCAATTATTCATGGCATCAGATTCGAGTACCCCATGGTATGCCGATTTAGAAAATTACTTGGTGAGAGGATTATACTCCGGTAGGATGAATAAATCCCAAAGAGATAGATTGAAAAGTGAGGCGAAACACTATTTTTGGGACGATCCATATTTGTGGAAACATGGTTCAGATCAAGTGATACGAAGGTGCATTCCGAAAACAGGTTCAATCGATACTTGCCTTATGTCACTCCTTCGCATGTGGAGGACACTTTGGTCCAAAGAGGACAACGCACAAAGTTCTCGAAAGTGGGTTCTTTTGGCTAACCTTATTCAATGACGCATACACTTTTTGCAAATCATGTGACAACTATCAAAAGACGGGGAACATCTCGTACAGGAATCAAATGCCCCAACATCCAATAATGGTGTGTGATATTTTTTACATTTGGGGCATGGATTTCATGGGCCCGTTCCCATCTTCTTATGGGAATCTTTATATCCTGTTGGTTGTGGACTACGTGTCCAAATGGGTGGAAGCAAGGCCTACTTGCACAAATGATTCAAGGGTTGTTGCTGACTTTGTCAAGTCCAATATCTTTGCAAGATTTAGGATCCTGAGAGCCATCATAAGTGATGGGCATGCACTTTTGAAACTGAACCAGCGAAACACTCTTCAAGAAGTACTCAATTTTGCATAAAGTGTCTACTCCATATCATCCACAAACGAATGGGCTAGCCGAGACTTCGAATCAAGAGATCAAATCAGTGCTAGAGAAAACCGTTCAACCAAATCGGAAGGACTGGAGTTTGAGACGTGATGATGCATTATGGGCATACCAGACTACCTATAAAACTCCTATAGGTATTGTGAATATTAGTTCAATTTCATCAAGTGACTCACTATATGAAGTATAAGTTGTGAAGATTTCAGAACCGGGGTTGGTAGTTGAAAAACCGGGACATAAAATTGAGTTTGAACTCAATTCAGTGAAGTATTTAAAAAGGGAACCGGGTTGAGGTTGGTTATAACCGTCGGATACAATGGTTTTTAATCTGTTGCAATAAAAACCATTGTAGAAGACTCGTTCTGCAACTTGGAGCAGTTGAGTTAAAGTTGTTTACAACTCTCTCGTCTTCTAGATTCGAGCTTTGATACTTATATACATTGTAATCACTTGTAAATGCGAGCTGACTGATATAGTTTTCCTTCTGTAAACATTACGCAATTGATAGAATTAGGTCTCTAGGGTTTCTGCTCTAAATCGGGTTGTGATTTGGGGTTTACTAGTTTTCTGGATGATTCTTGTAATTGATTGTGTAGTGAAGAGAATTGAGGTGCATAGAACCTCCGTGGATGTAGATCATCTTGGATCGAATCACGTAAATCCGTGAGTTCATTGTTTTTGTTTCTGTGTTTGCGCATGAACACTGTTCGGCCATTTTTCATTTGATTTCGTTCGAACTTTGGTTTGTCATTTATCTTGTGTAATCTTGAGTTGTTCCTAACAAGTGGCGCCGTCTGTGGGAAACATTCTCACACAAGAAGAAGGAAAGGATGCAAGGAATGAAGATGGATCTGGACAAATTTTCAGGAAAAAATGATTTCTATCTGTGAAAGATCAAGATGAAGGCGATCTTGGTGTAGAATGGGTTGGTAAAAATGCTCTCAAACTAGAAAATGAGTGGGTAGAGACTGAGAAACCCAAATATGGTGATATAGACCAGAAGGCATTGAGCCTGATCATTCCGTGTCTTGGTGATAAGCCTTTGAGGGAAGTATCAAGGTGTATGAATGCAATTGAGGCCTGGACCAAACTGGAGGATCTCTATCAATCCAAGTCAGTTTCAAACAAGCTATTTCTCAAGCAGAGATTACTGGCTTTCAAGATGGTGGAGGAAAAGGAAATTTCTGATCAACTAGATGAGTTTACAAAACTTCTTGATGAACTGGAGGATCTTGGGGTAACAATGGAAGATGATGACAAAGCTCTGATGGTGTTAAATGCTTTACCAAGATCTATGGAGAGTTTCAAGGACACTCTGATTTTGGGAGGCAGGATAAGTTGAGTTATGACTCAATTATTACTGCTCTGAAGACCAAATGTTTGCAGAATCAGGGAGATAAGAAAGTAAATCAATCTGGTGAAGGATTAAACATTAAGTTCAAGAGAAACTACCAAAAGAAGAAGGGTCAAACCTCAAAGAACTTTAAGAGTGGAAATAATGTCCAGAAGAAATCTGGAGAATGGGTAGAAAACAGGAAGTGCTTCAAGTGCAAGCAAACTGGACACCTAAAGAAGGATTGTCCACAGAAGATGAAGAAAAAGGAAGGCCAGGGTGCTAAAGCTGCTACAGTTGAACATGAAGAAAACACACCAGAAGTTCTGAATGTTACTGAGTCAGAAATGGAGATGGAATGGGTATTGGACACTGGTTGCTCTTTCCATATGTGTCCTCATGAAGAATTGTTTCAGAATCTCAAGAAAGAAGATGGAGGGTGCGTTTTGCTAGGAAATGATCAATCCTGCAGAGTTCAAGGCACAGGATCAGTAAACATCAACATGTTTGATGGAATTACAAGGATAATCACAAATGTGAGGTATGTGCCTGGTCTTAAGAGAAACATAATCTCCCTAGGATCTCTCATTGCTAATGGGTGTAAATTCAAGTCTGTTGATGGTCAATTACACATAACCAAAGGGAACAAACTGGTGATAAAAGGAAGACAACATAATGGTTTGTTTATTTTGATGGAAAAACCTGTGGTTGGTTCTGTGGGAAACATTCGAGGCAAGAATGAATTAACACTGTGGCATAAAAGGTTAGGGCACACTGGGGAAAGAGGTCTAAAGGAATTATCCAAGAAAGGCATAATTGGAGAGGTTGGAAACCAAACACTTGAATTTTGTGATAAATGTGCATGAGGCAAATCACATAAATTGCCTTATGCTAAGGGGATACACATTACTCAAGAACCTTTAGATTATGTCAACTCAGATATCACATGACTAACGGGCAGGCCAATGAAAATAATATTAAGGAGAGGCTGGATCATTTTCTTGGGAACAATTCTTAGAATGAGGCTTACCCGAGGTGCAAAGTTAAACACTTGCCCCGGGTACACTCGGATCATAACCCGACCTTATTAGAACATGTAGGAATGGATCATTCATTTAGCAACAGGCGAAAACGGGATAAAAACTTCTATTTTGAAATGATGTGGTTGTCCCATCACCGATGTGACGAGGTGGTGAAAGTGGAGTGGGAGAATGCTAGTGAAACGTCCTTTGTTGAGATGGTGAAACACTACGGAGAGGTATTGTCACATTGGGATCGAACAGAGTTTGGTAATATCATTAGGAAAACTAAGAAATTAGGGGAGCACATTGCGGAATTTCAAGCTAAGCTGCCAACGAATTGGATAGGTTGTTGGAGCTCGAAGAGACAATGTGGTACCAACAGTCTAGGGAGTTATGGTTGAAAGATGGTGACCGTAGTACCGTATTTTTTCATAGGTAGGCATCCCAAAGACGTGATTGGAACACTATAGAAAGGATACAGGACTCTGGAAGGGAGTGGGTGGAGAGTGACGTTGGCATTGCCCTTGTTTTTAAGGAGTATTACGATAATTTATTCTCATCAGATGGGCCTGGAAAATGCACGATGTTATTGAGTTAGGTCAAATCTAGAGGTCATATGAGGTTTTTGGCCAGCTCCTAATGCCATATACGGAGAAGGAGATACATCAAGCGCTTAAGCAAATGCACCCCGCCAAGGCTCCAGGATCTGACGGTATGGACCCCCTCTTTTTTCAAAAGTTCTGGCATGTTATTCGTTCTAGTGTTGTATCTACCTATCTTACCGTACAAGTTGACTAGTATAGTTTTTATTCCTAAGGTCAAGTCTCCGGTTTGACCAAAAGATTTTCGTCCTATTTCTTTGTGCAACGTGATTATGAGGGTCATTACTAAAGTTATTTCCAATAGGATGAAAAATACTTTAGACAATGTTATTTCCCCATTTCAAAGTGCATTTATCTTTGGTCGGTTAATTATGGAAAATGCTATGATTGCCTATACGACTTTTCATCATATGAAAAAAAAAAAAAAAGTAAATCGTAGAGGTCATTTGGCAATGAAACTACACATGAGTAAGGCATACTATCGTGTTGATTGGTCTTTCTTGCGTGCTATGCTTGAGAAAATTGGTTTCCATCACAGTTCGTGGAATTGATTATGCATTGTGTATGTTCAGTGTCTTATACACTTATGATAAATGGAACATGTTCTGCTACTTTTACCCTACATCAACTCCAGAAAGGAGATCTAATTTCTCCATATTTGTTTTTGATTTGTGCAAAGGGCTTCTTTTCCCTAATCAGGAAGTCGAAGGAGAATGGCTTTATCCACGGCGTAAGGGTGGCGAAGGCGGCACCCTTGATTACTCATATGTTCTCTGCGGATGATTGCATAATCTTTCTTCGGGAAACTAATGATGAGGTATAGGTTGTTCGACACATCATCTTAAGATATGAAGAGGCATCGGGCCAACAAATATTTTTTTTTTAATTTTGATTTGGCGTGTTCGGCTAATACTGATGATAGAATGCGAGATGGATTCGATAGGCAATTGGGAGTTCATACCGTGGCTACTTATTCTAAATACTTAAGTTTTCCAACTATTATTGGGAGGTAAAAAAAGGCGGTCTTTAGAAGTGTTATAGATAGAGTTATGCGGAAATTGATAGGATGGAAGGAGCGTACCATATCAAAAGCGGGAAGGTAGATTTTATTGAAAGCAGTGGTGCAGGCCATACCAACCTATATAATGAGTTGTTTCTTAATCATTAAAGAGCTTTGTAGAGAAATTGAGCAAGCAATTGCTCGTTTCTTTTTGGGTGCCTCAGAGGGGGAAAGGAAAATTCATTGGGTGGGGTGGGATAAAATGACAAGGTCGAAGGAGATTGGAGGCTGGGATTTCAGAAGATGTACTTCTTCAACCTATCCATGGTCACAAAATAATATTGGTGGCTTATGAATAATAGTGGAACATTGGTGGCTCGGGTATTGAAAGCGATATATTCCCCTCGATCTTCAATAGAGGAGGCGACATGTGGTTATAGGCCAAGCTATTTATGGCTAAGTATTGTATCAGCCGGGCAGCTCGTAAAAGAAGGATTGGCATGGCAAGTGGGGGATATACATAGCATTCGAATTAAGGAAGATAAATGGTTTGGTGTGGAGGGTATGGACTAGCATGGGATATTGTGACAATAGATTGATGAGGGGGGCCAGGTAGAAGTGTTTTCCAGACAAGATAACTCTATGGAATAAGGAGTTAGTGGAGCAACTGTTTGTGGAAGAGGGTGCATGCAAAATCCTCTCAATTCAGTTAACGTTGGGTAACCGAGGGCCTGATAGAAGGATTTGGAGGGTCGCAAAGTCCAGAAAGTTTTCGTTGAAATCGGCTTACCACTTTGCATTGTTAAATTTTTATGGAAATTGGATTACTTTTACCTCAGACGAATGGGGAGAACTGAGCATGGAAGGCTATTTGAACGACCAAGACAATCCTGAAAATTAAACATTTCCTATGGAGAGCTTCTAATAACAGTTTGCCACCAAGGATAATCTGACTCGGTGGGAATTTAATGTCGATCCCAGCTATGTGTGGTAATGATCCTGAATCAGTTGAGCATATCTTCCTTCGTTGTTCGCTTGCACGACTCAACTGGCGGCTTAGTCCAATTCTGTTCGATGAGGTTGTCTTTGCGCACTCTTTTGTGAGGAATTTGATTGGTCAATCATGCAGAATCTGCCAAAGGAGGGCCAGTCTGTACTCTCACTGATTGCATGGAAAATGTAGGGTGCAAGATATAAGCAGATATGGGAGGATATATCCCAAATGCCACAACGGGTGATAGAGGGAGTTGTAAATCTACTGCATGAAATGGTTGATGCACACCAGATTAGTACAGTGGTTGGTGGGTCTGAGCTGCGAGTGCGGAGATGGTCTCTCCCACTCTATGGCATGTACAATTAACGTGGACACAACTGTGTTCTCGGATGGCTCTTGGATTTATTGTTCGAAACAAGGACGACTTACCAATGGTAGTAGGTTCAAGGAGAATTTCGGGAAGGGGAAATAGTACTTTATTGGAAGGAATTACATTGCGGTATGTAATTTATACTACCATGCATGCCGGATTCGTTGATTTACTAGTTGAGACGGACTCCCAATGTCTGGTCAATTATTTGCACGACGGAGAGACTTCGCCACCGTATGGTGGTACGATAGTGGAGGGTATTTATTTCCTTTTGCAGCGAATTAATTGTGGTGGAGTGGAATATATTTCTCGACAATGTAATAACGTCGCTCTTTATCTTGCTCAAGTTGGAGAGCGTACTGGTTTGGATAGGGTGTGGTTAGGTTGTGTTCTGACACAAATTGATTGTTATTTACAGTTTGATGTAAGGCATTTGCCAAACATTGAATTAGTGCACTATCTTGGTTCTCGAAGAAAGGCTATCATTGACACTTTTTTATATACTAGCAATGAGCACGTGCGTTGCACGTGGGCTCATTTTTTTATATCTACTAATATTTTATAATATTAAAATTAATTTGAACGTAGAATGACACTCTCAACATCTCACTTCTATTCACTTTCTCTTTTAGTCCCTTAATTTGTGAGCACAATCATGAACTTTATATGGGGAAACATGCATGCATAGTATTATTTTTTATTCATTGTTTTTATTATTTGTATACTACGATAATTAGAGTTCAGACTTAACTATGAAATTTCATTGGTTTGTTAAATGTCGTAAGATAATGTGTGAAGAAAGTTGATGACTACGCAAGTTTAAGTTTTTTAAAAAATGACTGAAAAAAGAAAAAAAGAAAAATGTAAAATATGATAAGATTAAGTGGTGAAAATAAATAATAAATACAAAAGAAAATTTGATAGTTGGAGTACTTATTTGTATCCTTTTCAAAATCGTTGTTTCATTGGTTTTTAATATTTTTTTGGTGAAACTTCTTGCTTTATAGAAAAAATATATTATGTAATAAAGTTGTTTGTAGATCGATTGTTAATAGAATGATATTGTAATGATATGTTTTAAAATTGTTGTTTGTTGTGATAAACCGTGTTTTGTACTGACAATTTTAGTTATGAATTGTAGAGTTTAATGTAATTTAAAAAATAATAAATTTTAATTAAAGGAATATAATTAAGTAATGTTTTCACAGTTTTGTTTCACTCAAAACATAAGCAAAAACAAACTAAGATAAGCCTAAATTTAAAACTTAAAGTCACGATAGAAGGGTGTAAAAATGAAAAACTAAATTAAAATAATAAACTCAAAAGTCAAGATAGACGGGCATAAAAGAGGATGGGCTTTGGTGTAGAAATTAGACCTTCTCTTTGTTAATCTTTTTGGGAACTATCTTAGTATTCGTTTTTGTTTTTTATTTTGGTAATGTATTGGGTAATTGCCACTTCATCATCACTTTTATCTGAAATGCAGTCTTCATAAATCTTCCTTTTAATTTTTCATTTGCCTCTTCCTTGTTCTCTTGTTGCTTCTTTTTTCAGCGGTGGACTATCTTTGACTTTTCTTTTCCTACCCTTTTGTTTATCTGCTTTCTTTTGTGGTGCTTTGTTGTATGAAATTTTTTATTGTCTTTCATTCATATTATTTTGTTCTAACTTCTCTCATTATTTCTTTATTCGTTGGTGAATTGCATTAGCTTTTGTTTTCTTTCCTTTTGTTTAACCGGATTTTCTGGTGGTGCTTTATTGGTTGAAATTTTTCCCTATGTTTCAATTTTGTTTCTTTGTTCCTCTTCTTGCTTATGTGATATCTCTTCTGTTGTCTTCTTTTCTCCACTCTTCTTTTTCCTTGGTTCCTTTTTCGTGGTTGTGACGGTTGTCTGCTCTTGATTGCGTATCTTCTTGTTCTTCGGTTTCATTATTTATATTTACTCGGTAATTGCGCACAATCTTCCTTGTTCATCACTTGTTTTCTCGTTCAATGGTATGAGAAAACGAATCTCTTTGTTTGCTTGTGATGTTAGCCATTTGTAATAGTTGAAATCATTATGTCCCTGGAAATCATTTATAATTTAAATTATTTTTTTATTTTGGGCTCTTAGATTTGTGATCATGCTTCCGGAATGTGTAATTTACTTATAGTGTATTTGTTTTCTTAGGATTGTTAATGATGCGATATATTCTTAGACCGAGCATTCGACATGCGTAGCTGCTATGTTGCCAAAAACTATAATCTCACTGAATGACTTTTAAATTCACTCGGTATCTGTCCAGTTTTATAATAGGAAGGGTAAGTGATCATTTTACCCATTATGGTAACTTTCATATTTGTATGAGTTACACTGAAACCAAAAGAGTGCGCATATTGATAAGGTTAAACAAACGATTTTATCTATAAATGTATCTTGAGTTCTGTATTTTTATATTTTTATTTTTGCAAAATTTAGAATGTATTACCTTGGTTTAGCTTCAATGAATTTTCCCATACACTTTTTGCAAACAGCCTTTTCATCTTCCTTGTAGGTTCCTCTATTACATCTGTCACATGCTTCAAACCATATCTTTACAATATTCTCCACATTGTCTACTATTCCGTTAAAACAACAATAGATTCCCAGGTACATTGAGAACAAATATTTTTTTAATCGAAATATAATATAATATATACTCTAAATTATTTGTATATTTAACTTACCTCTGTCAATGTCTCTCTCTTTCTATGATATCTTTGAGAGTCACTTTATGAGCATTTACCATTCTTTGATTCGTAGTCATTTAAAATATCTTAATTGGATCTTGTATTTATTTGACCTGCATATATTATTTCTAGTATGTCAGAAAAATAATTTCCCATCATCTTATTGGGTCTTCTAGTTTATTGCTTACCATCGGCAAATGAGCTCCATCAGAATTTGAGTTTATTTGCAGGACGCTTGCTGCTGTAGTTTGTAACTTTAATTTAGATGTTAAGAAAATAGACTGTAATTAATGCATTTCGTTTTGCGTTTTCCTTTAACACTTCCCACCAGAAATTTTTTTCGTTTATTTTCTTTTTTGATGACATACAAAATATTTATGTAGACATATATTATTATATTTGTTCAAGAATTTGTTAGATAAGAATGACGAAGATTACTTGAAAAGAGTTCGAGGAAGATTTTACATACTGTGTGTCCATGATTGTTATTTCCCTCGAGATTAATTCTTGTCCCTTAGTATTTTTGACTATTTTGTTATCCACATTTGTAAGCATGTCACAAATATTTGGTACATTAAAAATATATGTTTGTTATTTTTTTGTCAAATTAAGTCGTATTTATATAGAGACTTAGGGTTTCAGTATTTTACCAATTTATTTTTTGTCTCCAAGCTTGGTCTCGAGGTAAAAAAGAAAAAAAAGGTTTTAGCACATTTTTTTGTCGTAAAAAATAACCTTAAATCGTACCTTTCACCTTCAGATATATTTTGAGCACTTATACGTCCAATCACTTCTCCTTTGTTTCTTTGTTTCTAACACTTATCTTTTTGTCCCAGACATAATGCTCTGGAAATTTCTTGTAACAATACATCTCTATCTTTAGCACACATGGAAAAGAACTTCGTGAGTATTGTTTTTAAATAATAGTGAACATCCACTATTTTCTGCAAATTTTGATTATTCCAATAGGTGATATATTATTGGTTAGGTAGATAAAGCTGCAATGTTACAACTGCTGGGTATATTTCATTTAAATTAAATTAAAAAATTCCTCACCTAGCTTCTTGAGTAGATACTCATCGCGCATCTGAATATTGTTTAATTTTGTCTATGGTGGCATTGTCATTATTTTGTGCCACATTAATCGCCACTTTATCATGACCTTTATAGATGTACTTGTACAAATACTTAGTTTTTGCTCCATAACATATTTCTACATTGATATGACCATTATATCTAGACAATAAATATGGATTGTAAGGAACTACCCAGTGGTTATCTAATCGTGCATTATCTTTAACCACATATCACTTTTTTAGATTTTTTCCTCCACATGGTCCGTGCATCATATGTCTCTTTACCATCTCATATAGTTCATGTACTTTTCTAGATCAGGATTTTTTGCACAAATATACTTATCAAACTAATCGACATTAATAATCTTATACTCTGGCTTCAAATAATAAACATGTGAGCATGTGTGGCAATCCCCTTTTCAAAATTCGACAACGTGAACATGTGGTACTACTTTTCACATATCTCTTTTTTGAATAGTTGATCTTTCAAATCATGCAATTTGTCCGAAAAACTCTTATAATTAAATCTGGACGATCTTGTGGTTCGCTGGCCATCATATAAATTTTCTTGAATTTCCTTACAATCATGATTGCAAGTCATTGTGATAAGCATGCCTGGTTTTCCAAATCTATGAACTAATGTCAATGCATCTAGATATCTGGCCCCCATATCCCTTAGGCCACATATAAATGATTGTGGAAGAATGATTCTCTTTCCAACTTCATTGCCTCTAGTTTCTTCTTTGAAGACAATGTCCATGATTCCTTAATATAATTCTACTCCCAAATTTGTTTGATTATTTCAGAAAAAATTTAACCTTGTTGTCTTCAACTTTATATAGTTATCAACTGTATATTGTTGCAATAATAGTCCAGCTAATAAAGGCGTGAATTGCCTTCAATTTGGAATATGAAGCCTATAACAACTATATTTTCTACATGAAACTTTCTTATCACTTCCTTTATCAACAACTGTTTAAAAAAATAATAAAGATGAAATTAGAAAATAAGTAATATATCAAATAGATTGTGTAACATAAATAACATTATATAGTTAATTCTGTGGTTGATATTGATATAAAAATTAGTTATTATTGAAATAATAAAATAACCTTTTGATATGAATATATTTGCCTTATTACTCTTGAGATATAATATCACCTAGAGTAGATAGTGACATGATTCAAGAAGTGTCATCTACATTTGTTGGATTATTTGTCGTACATAATATGTATAAGGAAGGGTCAGAGTTGTGTTGAATAATTTTATAAGGTGAAAGCTGGATAATTTATTCGATGTAGTAGTATATTCATTCGTTTTTTTTTTTTTTCAAATGTAAAGTGTAGCTTGGTGCAAAGCAAAGAGAATTGTTAGAGATAGAGTTTAAATTTAAATACTATATATTTATATTAAAATATATACCTTGATCTCTTTTTATGATAATTTCTTTACCATTACTCTTTCAAATATTTGATGCCAACTAATCTCGCCTCTTGGAAAAAGCAATAGATATTGCAATGAGTCATAACATCCATAATAATGCATTATTTTGTATTGTTTCTCTGAATGAGAATTAACTTTTATGATATAGTTTCAACTTAATATGATGTTGGAGAATTATCGACTCATTGATCCATACTCCCATCTTTTGTGTAATACCCGTGTATATTTAGTATTATTTTATTTAATTATCTCTTACTTATAAATTTTATATTATGGGCCAAAAGAATATTTCTAGTTAATTTTTTTTTTTTTTTTTGTCTATCTTATTTTGTACAACATCTAAGCCCATCAGACCCTGTCTAGATGTCACAGCCCATCAAAATTCTATTAAATTCTAGACTGATTAGGACTCCCTCTCATACCCTAATACTTATCACCGCTATATCACCGAATTCTTTCTCCGCCGATATCACTTTTCTGTCCGCCGAATTTCCGAAACAAAGGTACAAATTCTCTCTTATAATTCATGTTTTTTTGTTCTGTTCTTTTCGTTCCTTCGTATTTCGCCAATCCCTTTTTCCATGTAATTCTATTATTAATGTGTATATAGGTATGCAAGTGATGATGTACAGATGAGTGTCTATGCATAGTTATGCATGTGTACGTGTAGTTATGGTAGGAAACAAGAGATTAATATGTATGTATATGTGTGTGTTTATAAAATAGAAGTATATGTGTCGTATATTATATATATATAATATTGTGTATGATTAACTATGTATATTTGTATATAAAATAATTAATAAGCTATGGTGTGTGTGATTTGTGCTGCAAGTATTACGTATGGTATATTCGGATCAATTTTCTTTCATAGGATCATCTTTTCAAATTCAATCTTTCAAAACTAAATTTATTCTTTTGAACCCTAATATTTATATTTATCATATTGTTTCATATAATTCTATTTTAAAGCTACGCTTTCTTAAGCGATATATTTACTATGACAAGGTGACGAGGTCAGCAAAGACTAAGGAGTATAGGACATCTGCATCTACACTGCACTTTCTACTTTTTTCAGGTGGGGATTTCTATTATACAGGTTGTTTGTCTACTTTAAATGCCTTAAATGTTATTTTGATGTCTAAGCGCAACATTCCATAGGCTATAGGCAACAGGTTATTTACTATGCTAAGCTATGTTGTATGCTGTGGTATGCTAGTCAACAGGAAAAAGGTTTTTCTATGTTAATCAACATCTATTTAAGTGTGTTGTATGCTTTCATTATTATTGCATCTGATGTCTTTGGAGTCGACAAACTTATCCCCACTGAGATTGTGGCTTGCTCACCCCTATTACATTTCAGTGTCTACAGATTAATTGGAGCTTGGTGATGGTGCGAGGTGGTGGATGCAAGTAAAGTCAAGTTTCTTTTTTGGATCTGCTTAACTTTTAGCATTTTCCAGTTATTTATTTCGAGAATTTTAGTAGGAAAAGTTGAGTTTTACAAATACTTGTGTTGTTGAATATTTTGTGTTGTGAATTGAAACAAATTAAGAAGTCTAGTTTTATTTATTTATTTTTGCGATTAAGTGTGGCAATCAAGTTAATATTTACATTTTGAAACAAAGTATTATTTTGAACCTTTAGATACAAGTTATTTACGTTTCCGCTTAGTCAAAGGGTAAATTCATTTTAATTTGTTTATAAACTGCGATTGAAAGGTTACCCTTTTCTTCCAAATAGTGTCTAAAAATCTTTTAGAAAATCGGGGTGTTACATTTTGAAATATGAAGTTCAACATCTTCTAATGAAGAATACTGCTTTAATCTAAAAAAATCTCTAGCATATGGATTTTTATTCAAAATTTTGATTAGTTTCTAGAAAATAACTTATGAGACATGCAAGTTCTGTCTCATTATATTCTCAACGTCATTTTGAGTTTCACAAAATACAATTGGAGCGGAGAATGAACATCGTCAGTCTTTAATGCTTGAAGATTGTGATACACCATTCATTGTACACGAAAACTAAAAATGTCTTTTCTTGCAGAGGCTAGCTCCTTATCCAATTAGACACCAAATGAAGTAAAAGAAAATATATAATTATATGAACATATGTTTAATCAAAACTCAGTAGTCTCTTCCGTGTTAGAGGTTAATAAATCATATAATTCTTCTGGTACTTCAACATGAGCAAATTTGACTTTTCTATTATCACAACAAAAAGTCAGAGGGTTGTACATCAATCTTCCAGCACCGAAATGAATGCAACCATGTACTTTATTCAGTTCTTATAGCTTGTGGATTATTGATTCATGGAATATTTATCCTATATAAAATATGACAAAATTATAATAGGATTTTCCAGCTAACTAAGCTACTTTAATTTATAAAATTCAAATTACTCATCATTCAACTCAGATGGATTGAATAATGCTCTTGTATTACTTGTAAGCTGCCTCTTCTTTTGTTCTTCAAAACATTATTTTTCGTATTAATTTTTATCTGAGGAATTTAAATTTGCATATTTCCTCTTCTGGAGATCAAGCTCCTTCGTCTGTGGGCAATTTGATTATGTAATAATTGTAGTATCTAAATTTGACATTACAAATTTTGCTTGAAATTATAATTACCTGAAGTCCGTTGCACAATTGTCGATTGATATACCATCTCGAATGAAATAAATCAATATAATTAGTAACAAAACGAAAATAAAATAAAACTTATATCTAAGAGGACATCACAATAATTTATTAGTTAGTGTGGTTGACTCAACCCTCTTTTCATTGAAAAACAACACAACGTATAAGTTCAGTTACTAGGATCTAATCGTAAAAAGTGAACTTGTACCGAATTGAGCGGAAAAAAGAAACATTACCGCATTTTCTATATTCTCTGCCAATTTGTTCAATCTCAGTTCTCCACTAATTTCTTCGACTTTGGATTATGTTTCTCTACATTTTCTACTAATTTCTCTAACTTCGGATCTTCGTTAATTTTTCCAACTTCGGATTATGCAAGCTTTGACCAATGATTGTTAGGCTAAGTATATTAAATAGGTTTACAAATTAGGTAGTTTAATGATTAAATAGGATTATGAAAGAGAGATAGTTTGGATAAGTGAATTTCTGTTGGATATATTGATATTAAATAGAATTAAAAATTAGGTAGTTTAGACTGTTGGATTTATGTTGGATAAATGATATTTAATGATATTTTCATATTTAATAAAAAGATTAAAAAATCATTTTATTTTAGTAAGTTCCCATTTATTTTACTATTCTGGGTTGATTTTGAATTAAGATAAGGAACCTACCTGCCTACTTTTTGTGCGTGCATGTGTGTTTTCCTCAAAAATTCAGTTTTAGTAAGGTATTACGTTCTACTTTGTGATTAGAGGTGTAAATGAGATATTAATATTTTTTTTATAAAGCAAATATTAGTTTTGAAAATAATGTTATATTTGTCGTACGACAAGCTACACATGTGTGTGCGCATGTGTCTATGTTCTTATATAAGATTCAATTTTGATAAGAACGTTTGTTATCACTATTCTTCCTATGTTAATGTTTATATAAGATAAGATTTATCACAACGATTTGCTTACTGTTTCTTTTTCTCATTCAAATATTTTAGGCTCTTAATTCTTCTAATATTAACTAACTTAAATAAATAGTGTTAAGAAAAAATAATTTTTATTTTTTCTATATCTATATACCTTTTTCCTCTTTATATTATATTAAAATAATTTTAATATATAGTCACATTATATGCAATTATAAGAGCTTAAATTATGTTTACTTTTTAATGGTTAATTAAATAAATTTAACATGTAAAAATAAAAATTGTAGTACAATCTAACTATGAATAGTAAAAACGTAAAGTTTTAAGATTGTGCCATAAAATTTATCTTTATTTTTGAAAAAATAATTGACAGTGTGAATATTATAATATGGTAGTTTAGATAAGATGGAAAAATATATATATTTGATTTTTTTATAATATCTTAATGTAATATTATCTAGTACAATTGCTTAAAATAAATGCAAAGAACATATCACTGGAAAGCTCTATAAATCTGTTTTAATATGAAATTAATTTCGTTTCAAAATTCAATGTATTTGAAAGTTTAATTATGTAGTTTTTAGGAGGAGTTTGAATATAAAATGAATTTTTTTTTATAATCACATAAGGAAACATAAATTATTTTAAATTACTTAACCACACTTAAATTTAATACCTACTAAGAATATTATAGGCATCACAAGAAAAGACGAAACATAAAATAAGACAAAAAAATTCATACTTTTATATGAAACTAATTTTTTTTTTTTTTTCAAAATTCAAAGTATTGAAAGTGTAGAAGAAGAATAATTTAAGTATGTATTTTTTAGGAGGAGTTTTAATTAAATAAGAACTCTTACTTTTTATATACAAGTAATTAAATAATAATATATTTTAAGTTACTTAATACTACTAATGCTTTGTACAAAATATATTTAATTCATTTATAGCGTATGACCAAAGTATGCGTTTTTAAAATTCAACTATGATCAAAAAACATAATTTATTTTTGGTATACTACATATCTATCCTATCTATATTCTATATATAAATATATATATATATATATAAAACCATCCCAAAATAGAAATATTAAAATTTTCCCAACCAAATCTCTATCTATTTATGGAAATAATTACTTTTGGTACATATATCTTGATAACAATGAAGTATGCTCTAATTGGAGATAATTCGCCGTATATTTTCCTAAAATATAATAAGTCACCATTATCCCCATTCAATATTAACTCTCCCACATTCAGTATAAGTTGTCCGAGTCACAAAATGATACATTCACGCAACCATCCAAAATTTATCCGAAATCAATATATTTAGGCATAATTTAAGTATACTAATTGATGTTGATGTAAATCAATTAGTATATATTCAGGATATTTGTTGATACTTTTCCACCCAACAACTATTACTATTATTAAAACCATAAAAATTATTTCTAAAAGAAGCAAAATAAATTTGGTTGATTCTTTGTCTTATATTTAAGTCGTTGATTCTCTATTTACTTGTTAAACTATTTTAAATATCCTTGAATAATCGTAAATTTCGATTGGTTAGATTTTATTTTTCTTAAATAAGTAAAAATTAGGAATTATTCTTCAATAATCTCATATTGGAAGTACTTTTTTCTACAATTTCAATATACCAAAGTCTGGTGCATTTCCAACAAATGGTCTTATATGTGGTGAAATAATTCTCGGCAACTTTTATGAATTGAGATGTAGCAGCTGTTAATTATTT
Source organism: Ajuga chamaepitys (assembly GCA_958295605.1). NCBI lineage: Eukaryota > Viridiplantae > Streptophyta > Magnoliopsida > Lamiales > Lamiaceae > Ajuga > Ajuga chamaepitys. The sequence continues at coordinate 38,567,752 of OY282505.1, forward strand.
TATTTATTTATTTGGAAACATTTTGAAATTTCTTATGACATTTAGTTTTTATTTATAATCCAATTTAATTACAATATCTCAAATTAATATTTTGTTAAGATATTAAAATAAAAACATAATCAAATATTATATTATAAAAATGCTATTTTTGTTGATTGATTAATCGTATCAGACGTGGGCATTTATCGAGGGAGAACTATTTGTATTGTTTTAGTAAATAAAATTAATTAATTTTTTATGCAAATAATCGAATGACAGTCCAAAGTCATTTGCCAAAAAATGTGTGGTCCAAAAATAGAGGGCATACAGAACAATTTAATGTTTTCAAACTTTCATATGTTCCCATATTATTTAGATGTCCAATATATTAATGATAACTTTGATGATGTGTGATATGACATGCTTTTTTATTATTATTTATGTAATATAGCTTTTTATATTGATCAGAAGAGGTTAAAAGTTACCCTTAATTTTTTCAATATATTAACTATTATCTTACTATATTATAATCTAATAATGACTCAAATCTACTCAAAATTTTAAATTTCGTCTAAATCGTGCATCGCACTGGTACAATACCGATTTATTAAATAAGATGCGTTTTCTGGTTATTCACTAATTAAGGAATATATATAACATTTGTGGTTAAATTTGGGAAATTATGGATTATCAATATATAGTAAAAATATTATTTCGATATAAGAAAATCTTCCCCTATATATGGTGAATATATAGGTCATTTTATTGTATTATATACTAATCTTCCCCTAGATTTATAAATTTATTTTATTTTCTTAATAAAAATAGGTTAGTCAATTATTTTTTTTCAATTATTTTATCTTATTTTTATGGTTTAAAATAAATATATATTCTAAATCGTGCATTGTACGATAAGTGATTCTAGTTGTGGTTAAGAATCCTTAAATTCTACTTAAAAAAAGAATCCTTAATATGATTTATGAAAAAGATATTCAATCTCGCAAGGAAAGATATTTGAGAACGGCACTATAACAAATTTTAGCAACACATGTGAATTAAATTATTGAAATCTTGATCGGGAGCTTCAACTGATCCATTAAACTAAATTATGAAGTGTAACTTTCATGTTTGTAGATAGTGTCTGAAAACGGATGGTTCTAAAATAATTAATTAGTTAGACTTATTTTTTTTTAAAAAAAATCATCCTATCACAATTATATACTCTTCTTAAAATAACTTTTAGATCTATTTTAATATGAAACAAATTTTATTTTAAAATTCAAAGTATTAAAAGTGTAGAAGAATAATAATTTAAGTATATAGTTTTTAAGGAGGATTTTGAAATATAAAGGAACTCTTGTTTTTCATAATGAAGTATGAGAAGACATGATTTATTTTAAATTACTTTAACTATACATAAATTTAATACTTAGTACAGATATTATAGGCATCACGAGAAATGACGAAACGAAATAACAAGACTATTCATCAATATTTCTATATTAATACTAATACTAATTAGCAATAATAGATAGATAGATAGATAGATAGATAGATATAGATATAGATATATTGGATATATTGGAATATTTTATTATTTGATAAAATTACTTAATTATCCTTGATATTTAATATTGTGTAGGGATATTATAGTCGTTACAAGAAAAGACGAAACATTCACACTTTTATATTAGTAATAGATATATACATATGTGTGTACGTGTATTTTCTTGTATCAAACAAATTAATATTTTAAAAAGATAAACAACAGTCTGAGACATAAGTAATTTACCCTTTAACTTCATTTAACATTAGGTCACCTATTACATTTAAAATTATACATTAAACTTATCATAGTACAATTTACCCTTCTCTTATACTTTTTTAATTCTTATTCATTAATATCAACAAATGGTTTAATGATTTAATCAATATCATTACTTCCACCAAAAAAATCTTAATTTATAAATTATTTTATAGTCTTCATTGTAAATAATACAAAGACATGTTGTCATTACATCAACTTATGAGAAATATTCCATTTTTTTTATAGATAGGGAATAAGGGCTTATTCATTAAGGTTGTAATCTACTTTTCTTTTTTGACGAAGTTGGATAGCTCAAATGACAGAGCATCTACTACCTAGGCCTTTGGTCCTGGGTTCGAGTTACCGTGGGGGGGAGGGGAGGGTTTTTTCTTTGTTCTTAGATTAGGAGAAAAAATTTAATCTACTTTCTTTTTATTTTTTTCCTTTTTTTGAAAGGCATTAAGATTATAATTGATCATTTACAAATCACTTTATTAATATTATGACATTATGGCAACCAAAAGAATTCATTAATTTATGAATCACTTTATTGTTCTTATAGGTGATTACATAATACAAGGCTGATGGAGATAAAGATAAATCGTTAAGATATTGTTTTGTTTGTTAGGATATTATTCAATTTTGTCTTTTATTTGTTAGTATATCTTGTCATTTATTTCCTATTTAGATTTGGATTTGGATTTATTTCATAGGGCTCAAGTATTTTTACTAGTATAAATAGGAATATTCTACATTGTTTTAGAAGGTTGATTTTGATATGAAATTATGAAACATGTTATTCCTCGTTTATGTCTCTTTTCAGGTATTCTTAGAATTAATGAATTTCGAATGTATGATTTTTATTCCGCACTTGCTACATCAGTTGGTATCAGAGACCAGTTACAATCGTCGATGATGGTTCCAAGGAATCAATGGGTTCATGATATTTATCATGATGAGCAGTCGTACAGAGACGATCTTACGCCTATCTGCCAATAATTGAATCTGTTGGTTGATGCAGTTGATGAAGTTTGCAAACAACAACATATTATTTTTTATCTTGCTGTTGAGTTGTTTGGCGATGCGTCCATAAAGTCAATGTGTCGCTTGCCTATGGTCTCCACACCTGCAGTGCGGATGTAAATGAATATGATGGTTATTGGTTTGTCATTATCACTATAAATTTAACATATTCTTAGCCCACAATATTAAACAAATTAGTATATGAAAGAAAAGATCATTCCCACGAGGAGAGTTTTGCTTACTTAATTTTAGAATCAATGTTGAACAATAATTAACTCCAATTATGAACTTCAAATAATAGAAATATAATTTTGAAATTACAAGTTAGCATCGAAATTTTCTTTTTACAAGAGTAACTTAGACCAAGTAGACATAAATCTAAAATCATTTAAACTAGTCGATCTAACACTGCAATTGTGCTTCTAAACATTAGCAAAATAATAAGTTAGCACACGCACATGCACGGAGGGGGGTGTTTAGCAAAAGAATTGCCCGCTAAAATTAAAAGATAAATAATTCTAAAATTAACCGTTTACAAGAAAAATCAAGGGGTGAACAACACGTATAAATTTTAAGACTAATACACCAAGGAGCTTGATCTTGATCAAATATACACAACGAACTTGATAGATTGATAGTAAGAATTTTAAGTAGTTAAAATTCCACTCTAGTTCCTCTTATATAATTAGAATCATTATAACACAATTCCAACACTAATTAATCTAACCATGTTAATTTTTACTATCCAATTAACAAGGATTCAATTTATTGCTTAAAGGTTGGGAACATCAATCCTAAATAAGAATTTAAATTCACTAGATCAAGTCATTTAGTTTAAATGAAGACCATGTGAATATTCCCCATTTTAACTAGTTGCTACTTGTTTTCATTTGATTCGAACTAGGCCAAACCAAAAAATAACTATAATTCCAATCAACACACATTAAATGGGTCCGAAAATCATGAAAATGAGGGTTGGAATTAAAAATCAATAGCCACAATATGAACAAGAATATCAACTTACTTGCGAATTAGTTCAATCAAAACATCAAACAACTTGTGTACATAAACATAAAAATAAAAAAATTATAATCTAACTTAATTATGATAGAAGGTTATGAGGGACATATCAACGAAAATATTTGGAAGATATAAAAAGAGAAATCGTCAAGAGATAGTACTAGAATCATTCCCTTGTTGAGTTGTTGTGATATCTCTCAAATGTGAAAATTTTCCTCCGTCTATTGTCAATGGACCAACCCATTTTCGATAGGTTTCTTCTCTTTTTACACTTCATAATATGCCCTTAATAGCCTCACACTCTCGAAGGATTACAAAGAATGTACTTGAGTTTCTACCTAGAGATCGAACTGGTTGTTGTTGTAGGATTCATTATTTCAACTTCTTCCTCCTCCTATTTATAGATGGAATGGTTCAACTTGCGTCCTCAGGCTATTAATTTGATGATTGAGGGGCTATCAAGGTGTTGATTTAGGCTATCAATTTATTGTTGTTCCACTTAAATTCCATGGTGATTCCGTCTTATGTTGCTTCGCTGATGTTGCTGCCGCAACTTGAGGTTGAAAAGTCAATATTTGTGGTCTTTCATTTAATATTTGAAGCTACTAGATTTTATCTCAAGTTGTTGTCCTTCAAGTTACAGTTGTTCATTCCCCTGTCTCTGCCACAAGTTGTTGCCTTTTTTTCTCTTTTTTTTTTTTTTTTACTCTTTCGCAAGTTGCTAGCTGCTCCTTGCTGATATTGATGCTGCAAATTTTATTTGAAAAAGTCAATAATAGTGGCACTAATGAATACAACTATTGGAGACAGATTTAGACTCAATAGGGTTGCTAAATGAGCTTATGATTTCTCTTCATATGGGCTTATCTACAATAAGTAATTTAAATATCACTAAAGCCCAAACTTCTATTTAAAATGAAGGTGGGCAATTTAATGCCCAAAATTATAAAAACTGGCAAATAAATTAGTATTTTTATTATAAAAAAAAAACTAGAATATACTAATTAAAATGATTAAAATACGTCGAATATTGCACTTATCAGTTATAATGGACTGCCAAATTTCGATGATGATTCAGATAAGATTGGCGATGGTGATTAGGATGGTGCACCGATCTTTGACGAGGAGATTGATAAGGCGGTTATCCATGGTGAATATGATGCACCACATATATATGATGAGGATGTATATTTTAAGTCTGATGATCTGATGTTCCCAGGTGATTCTAACTTACCTACTTCTTATGAATCAATTGACGATCCAATTTTCATGATCTACCTTTTTTCATGACCAAATTTGTTGATCTATTTTTTGTGTATTTGTATGATATCTTTTCCCTAGAAAATAAGACTTCATACTTCTATATGATGATTATAGTTGTTCTACACAAATCTATGGATGTTATTTCTCTTTCGGTGCATGAATTTAAGGATGCTCAAGCCCGCCTTCGAAACTTTGAAGTTTATCATGAGACCGAGCATGATTCAAGGACGGATCTTCTTCAAGGAAAGAAGAATATCAAATGGTTAAGATATTATTTAGTTTGTTAGGGTCTGATTCTATTTTGTCTTTATTTTTTAGTATATCTTTTGATTTATTTCCTATTTAGATCATGATTTATTTCTTAGGGCCCAAGTGTTTTTACTAGTATAAATAGGAATATCTATAATATATAAAACAAAATGTCTTGTTTCTGCTATTGAAAATAAGGCATTTTTCCGCCCATTTTACATACTTATTCGGGAAAGAAGAAATTATGTTAGACATATCCGACTTAGTTGCATACGCGTTTGATGTATCTCTTAATTTTTGTAACTTAATGTCTTTATATATTTGACCGAAGACATAATTAATTTTATTCCTAAATGAATCTGTTGAGATATTCCCTCTATTTTGAGAACTGAAAAACATCAATTCATAATATAACAACTGCAATGTGTTTACATTCATCTATTCCGTAAACAAGTCATTTTAATAAAAATAATATGAATATCTATATCGATATATATAAAAAGTTCTATGGTAAAAATTCTAATTGACCAGCACACCATTTTTAAGGCTACAGTTAAGGGAAATGGTTATTTGAAATAACACATTCAAATAAACACTTATGTTTCTAGTTTAAAAAAGAGAATCACAAATATTTTGTTGATCATAACTGATTACCAAATCGTAACTATAGGAAGTGATTTTTTGAATCAACCCATTCAAATAATCACTTGCATCTATTTTTTTTTTTTTTTTAAAAAATCGTTGATATTGTGCAATTTATGAGAATTATGGTGGGATAAGTGAAATGCAATTTCTTCTTATTAAAATCACAAACAATCACTTTCCCTCTTATGTTCAGCAAGAATTTTTCCCTTCATCTTCTATTAGTTTTGTTTGTAGATTATTTCCAGTTGTTCTCCATCCGAAGTAAGAACTACCCTTGTTCTCAAATCACACATGGTTGCAGATTTCTCTCCGAACGTCCTCTGTGTATGAACTTTCGCAATTTTTTATTTTTTATCTATACACAACCTCCCTCTCTCTTCTTTCTCTTTGTCTTTGCTTCCTATCATCTTTAGTTCCTGATGTCCGTCTATTGTTTGTGTTCTCGGTTAATTCATCTTCGTCGAGGTCGGCAATGGTGGTTGAACAGAGACTGGTCGGCTGGATTGCGAACATAGTCATAGAATTCATTGATTAATCAGTAATTTGTCAACCCTACCTCCCACTTTAATTTCTTACTTATCTTGTTTTGACTATCTATCTATATGAAAATTGATAATTTTTTTAGAACTGATGATCGATTTGTATCCAATTGATTATTAGTTTGTCTCTCACTCTCCATGAAGCGCTTTTTTTTTTTTTTTTAAGGAAACTCCATGAAGCTGTTTTGCTTCTTCGTTAATTGGTGTTTTTTGGTATATTCTTTTTGTCCATTTTAGTTTTATTTTCGGTTGGATTTTACCAATACAATTATTTATTCTTTTTCTTTTCGTTCTAATCTACCTTTGTCAAATAGTTACAAATCTCATCCTTATTGCAGAATGCAACTCCAGCCATATTTTAGATTATATAGGTCATGTGTTATGTACATGACCTAATTGGCCAATTACACAGTGACACATGTCCAACTTTTTAAAAAATAAAAAATAAATTGAAAATACTTATACATTTAGAAAATACCAGAAATAAAATAAGAAATTTGTAAAAATTAAGATGGATTGCCGGTGTGGTGTTGTCGATGTGACAGAGAGGGTTCGAGATCTGACGGCGCGGGATGGAGATGGATTTCCGATGTGGTGTTGCCGACGTGCTGCGAACTTCATGGACTGAGCGCAATCCAGGTCACTACTACGTTGTGTGCGAACGTTTTCAAGTAAGGATTTGGTCCCTTCTCTCTTGTTATTTTGTATTGAATATTGTAAGGTTCCCGACTCCATTAATAGATTTTTCTGGTTCTGGGTAAATATCAATTTATTGTGCATGTGCAGTTAGAATAAAAATGTTTGCCCTAAATTTTTATTTTCTAAGCTATATTTGGGACGTATTATCTCAGGCAGCTAATGGATGTGGTTTTTTTTTACTGGATCAACCCTCCGGTTGGTGAGAGGGCACAACGGATAATACTCGGTCTTTTGAGACGGGTTAACCATCTTCAAGCGGATTACGTCGCAGGGAAAACAACGAGTATGAAATTATCAGACGCAGGGACAATCACGAGGATGAACAGATCAGACTTAGTCTACTTGAAGAAGAACCCAGTCATGTGAAGAAGAGAGAGAAGTGGATCTGGGCTATAATCGTGCTATGTTTGGTGTTTTATTTCTTGAAGGATTAATGTAATTCGAGAACGAATGTAGTAGCTAGGTACTTTTTAGAATAAAAGATTCAGGTTGTAGTGAAGTAATTTCATGTTTCCTGATCTAAAAAGTGTGCTTTGTGATTTATGTTTTTAAGGCTTATGGATGCCTTTGTCATCAATGAATAGCCTTTGTTTGAAAGTTGTGCTTTGTGTTTATTGTGTTTAAGGCTAATGGATGCCTTGGTCAATCAATGAATATCCTCTGTTTTGCATATGTGAATTGTGTGTTTTGTGTAATATTTTTCCTGAAATACTAATGCATATAGTTGGTTGTCCAAAAACACAAAAGCTCACGGTTACAAGTACCTAACAAATAAGTGGGTGCATGATCAAGTCAATCTGGAACAAATTTGGCTAAGCTAATATAAATGAGATAAGGAGTCTATTAATAACACAACATCAAATAAGGCAATCCAACTTAACATTAAACATGTGTCAAATATGAGTCACTTTATAAGTGTACATGATAAAAAAAGGGGCAATTAGTTTGGATATTGACTACTCCAAGTGGAATCTGCAAAACAGAGGACATATAACCTCAGAACCACTATTAGAGTTTGACAACTCATTTTTGTCAAGTTTAATACACAAATGACTACCCACATCAAATATATATTATATTAAAAAAAAAAAAGTAGTCAATTGCCCGAAATAACAACGATTTCTAGTGACTACATCTGTTTACACTTCGGAATTCCACTTGATGGGACGAACATTTTTGGGCTCAAAACTTCTTGAAGTGTCGTGGAGAACCTAACTTGGTTGGTGAGGCTGCTGCTCCCTTGAGGGTTAGTAGGTCTGACGAAATGTTTCGGATTAGGCTTATCAATCATAGTTGATGGCGCAGCCAATGAACCTCGAGGAACCGCATTCCTCTTTACCTAAAGTACAACATCCATAATAGGCAAATTAGTATTCAAGTTATTAGAATAAATGAAAGTCCAACTGACGTTAATTTGGTCATGGTATCAATTAGATTTTTTAGTTATAAAATTACCTCCAGTTTCCTCCTTGCTTTAGGAGACTTGACGGCCGGAATATTCATCCTTTCTTAGGTGCATTTTTCAGGTTCCTTGGAGACGTTTTTCTCCTTTGCAACCTGCTTAGGAGTGTCACTCCGGGTAATCTACTCCGGTCCAGTGACATTTTGCTGATTTGTGCAGGGGTATCAACAGATGGCCCTTTTCAACACCTTAAGCACTCTTCAACAATTGAAGTGGCTCGACTTTGGGTCATCCGCACTAGCGTAGATTGGTTCAATAGAGAGCACACCTATTTTGGATTTTCTTATTAGTTTAACAAGCAACAAGCAACGGAGGAAAAATGTTTAGTTTATACGGAAATTACCTGAGTTAATTGAGTAGCCGGCTCAGAAGACGTTAAATTCCACCACTCCTCCGGGACCAAAGACAGAGGATCCATGGTTCTAGTGTCATCAGTTTCACATGTCTCTGCATGGATTTTCCCCTAACAACGATTCTAGACATGACCAACTTCAAATAAATACAGAATTGAGAATCATTCACCCTAATTTTTATACAGTTAGATTTAGTCTGAGGCCCTAATAAAACTCAATTGCACTGAAAAGTAAATAAGTCACTGAAATATGACAAATGCAATAAATCAATCACCACCAAAGATTAGTTACCAACAGAAATCAGTCACAAACAAAAATATGCCAAATGCAATAGATCGTTCACCAACATGAAATAGACTCAACAGACAGAATAGATGAACTCAAGAAAGTGGAAGTTTTATGCTAGATCAAGCACCAACTTATATATAACGCATCTAACAGGTTTTTTTTTTTTTTTATTATTATTATAATATGAATTTATATCACCTTTATATATGGCAAGATTTCCTAGTCTAAAACTGAATTTATATCACATTCAGAATTTATAAACAGACGTGAAACTAAAACTGAATTTCTATCACCATAATTTTTCAGCAATTAGGTAAAATGATTAATAAAAGAGGAAGCCTTTATAACCTTTTTGGACGGATTTTTCGTTTTTGCTTGGTTCTTATTCCCCTTTGCTTTTTTTTTTTTTCGTCACACCAACATCGTCCCTTCCTCCTTGTTCATCATTACTTGCCCCATCATCAAAAGGATTGGTTTTCTATTTTGTGGCCTGAACAAAGGTATATAAATCAAAATTGAATGAATTAATATTACAATCCGAGATGGGTTAAAAATGAAATTTATCCAAATTGCCATTACAAACCACAGATCGATTTTTGGATTTTTTTTCTTTTGCCTTGTTCTGATGGGATTGCAGCTTGTCTCCTCTTCTACGGCTAACCCGCTCACAGATGCCTAACTAATACACAAAATGTTAGAGTAAGTAGATTTCCATATGAATAATGAAATGAAATTTACGTAACTTAAGATCCAATACTGAAATTTACCTTTTTCGTTGTAGGGATAACTTTCCCTCTTCCACGGGCAGGTGCTTTGTCCTTAGATAGGTTTAGTGGCCTTCTTGGAAAACACCTAACATTGTGACTCGTTTCCTTAAAAATTCAACATGACATGACGGTGCCCTTTCTACTAAGCTTCACAGGTTTGTCCACTGCTCGTCCCCCTCTCTTCTTTTCTGACTGCTCTGGAACGGTAGATTGTTTAGAGCATTCGCCAACTTGGGGCCTTCTCTTGAACAATTTGGGTCTGCCGGGCATTTTCTGCGCTAGTGGAGGCTGCAGTGGAGGCCATTCAGTTTGGGGCCAGGAGTCGACATCTTTAGTTGCACCAAGAAAGTGGCAGTAAGCTTACAAAAAAGTCTTCTTTCGATACCACTTACTGATGTAGGTGTCAATGTTCAGCTGGAGGTAATATATAGCCGATATAGCATGACAGCAGGGCAGCTCCGTCAATTCCCACTTCCTACAACTATAAGTTCCTTCACCCAAGTGAACTTTACACTTGGAACCCCAAGGACTCTCGATCTCGAACTAGTTTTCACCATTCCAAACCGCGTGATACTCTAAGGCTTTTTTTTTAGTTCCTCCATCATCTGCTCAATTATTGGACAGAATTATCCTCTTATGCCTCCTTACATGCACCCTCTTCATTAATGATACTCGAATGGACTCAAGGATTAAGATTATTGGCTTCGACCTAGCCTTTAGAGTCATCGCATTGAAGCTTTCGCTCATGTTATTCTCCAACTTATCACAACACGAGAAGCACCTAAAGTGGAAACAACTCCAATTATGGGGTGGCTTTCCATTCAACCACTAAAATGCCGCATTATTTGTCCTCTTAATCTCTCCCATTATATCCTGAAAATTGATGACCCTACCCACTCTAGCTGCCTTCCATAGCAAATGTTTTAGATGTAACCCTATAAATTGTTGCTTGAAATTTTGGTAGAGATGGGCCACACAAAACCGATGTTCACAGCCTACCATTAGTGTGTCTACTGCATCGATAAGTCCATTTTGCTTATCGGGCATAACCGTCCGCCTAGCATGATTTTCCTCACCAAGATCAGCTAACAGTAGCTTCAAGAACCAGGACCACGTCTTTTTCTTTTCCTTTTCGACCACCGCATAAGCAAATGGGAACACACCGTTGTTCCCGTCAATACCTATGGCAGACAACACTATACTACCGGCGGGGATTTTCAAGTGACACCCATCAAGAAATATAACCTGTCTACACCCATCTAAAAAACCTTTCTTCAATGCCCCCCAACAAATGTAAAACCTCTTGAATCTGGTCCCCTGGGCAGTCTTTCTACACTTAATCTTGGTTGTTGTGTTCGGATTAATTTGCACAATCTTGGCTGCGTATGACCACAACATAGCATACTCATCGCTCTCGCACATAGTCCCCTGACCCAACACTAGGTATTTGGCTCTGTAATACGCCATCTGACTAACAGTCACTTTAAGATCGTTGTTAATCCACGAAACCATGGAATCAACCGGCCATGAGGGTTCTGTGTAAATCTTATCCCTATATATATCAGCGATGAGCTTGTCATTAGCATGTTTCACTTTCTATTCCCTAGGGCACTTATGCTTGTCACAGTAGGTCTTCACCTGAGTTATGCTTTCTCCTCTCATTTTAAAATGAAAAAATTACCCAAGTGCAACCTGTCTTCTTACACTTTGCATGAACCTTGTCTACATTATTTATTGTGAAGACTACCTCCCTTCCATTAACAACAGAGTGAATCCTAACTGCCTCTCTGAAAGACTCAAGGGTTTCAGAACATTGACCAACAAAGAAATGGGGGAGAGCAATGTCGTTCCTAGGATGTTTGAAAATGAGGTTGCCTTTATGGGTGTGTTTTGAACTAAAGGTCGAATGGGTTTGCGTGTCTTCTATGTTAATGTTTGTCCTAGCTGCAAGACCATCAAATTCAACCCTATAATCAACATTCTCTTCAAAAGTTAAGTCGTCTTCACCGGACAATTCAGATTCGGAATCAACATTTTTTTTGGAGCAGTCTGAATCGACCCCAACTGAATTCTGGTCAACACTGTCATCACTAGCCTCAATATAAGCAAACTCATTACTGGTGAAATCTGTAGGTGTAGATTGTGGATTATCACCCTTACCTACATATAAAACTAGCTGATTTTGCATGAAATTAGATGGCTGGGTTGGGTTACTCTCCCCATCAGTCCCTCTATCAACATCAACGTTCCTTCTACGTGAGTCACAAACACTGCAACCATACTGTTGCTATCCTTGTAACCGCCAAGAAATAGTGCATCACTATCACTTTTTAAGGGCTATATAGAAGTAAAATTATTCACTCCAAGTTTGTTATAATACATCTTATCCACCCCAACTAATCTCGAATCTTTTTAACATCATGTTCAGCTCAAACAAGGATATCTCATCAACATTGCAATAGTCTACGTAAGAGACCAAACCCCCGGCGTAGCATAACATCCCACAGTCCTTAAATGACCTAGAGTGATACAGTTTTATGGTGAATAAATCCGCGTTATCACCTGTATAAGCAAAACAGAAGCACGAGGGTCAATTTTCACCTAACAACAATCAAACATTTTCAACTCAAAACTAAATCACCTAGTCTACTGTACAAACCGAGACATTGCAAACCCTAAAGCTGATGTCTGGTTTAAAATTTCCAAATTAAAAAGGTGTGGATTAAACATATATATATATAAAAAAAAAAAAAACGACGACAACAACAACGACAACAACAACAACAACAACAATAACAACAAATACGGATGCTTCCAACAAACCCAACTTCCATATCCAATAGATAAGCATACAGTAATACAATAATATTGGTGGTCTCCTACTTACGCAACCCTACATACAAACCCCACATACAATTACTCGAACTGAAATAGACTACGACCTACATGTATTCAAAATAAGAAACAAAATCGAAAAGAATAGTTGCTCAGAAGGTACCGTAGTCTGGGTATTCTGAATCTTCGTGCATTTTGCATCACGCTTGGTCGCGAGTCCTCCAAGGCATAGCTGCTTTGACACTGTAATTTGAGACGGGTTGGCTTGCTAATCGCAGCAGTGGCGAGGGAGAGAATTTCGGGTAATTGTTGGACTAGGGTTCTTTGTGAGAGGCTTGAGAGGAGAGCGATATTGTGACTGTTATACTGCCGTAAAAGGTGATATAGGATTCGATTAAGGAAGAGCAAAGGGCAACAATATTTTTAATTCGAAATAACATTAGGCGAGTTGTTGATGTGATGAGAGATTACTAGAAATTTTAATTCATTTTTGTGGGAAAGAATTAATAATTTTGTGATAATTTTAAATGGATATAATTTTAATTTTTAAAACAATAGAAAATTAAATTTTACAAATTTCTTATTTTTATTTCCATTATTTCTGCAATTTTCTAAATTTATAAGTTTTTTTTTTTAAATGGACACGTGTCACTGTATAATTGGCCAATTAGGTCATGTGCATAGCACATGGCCTATATAGCCTGAAATATGGCCGGAGTTGTATTTTGCAACAAAAAAACGTTACACAGGTTGTAATCGAAATAAATAATTAGTTTGGACTAAAAAAAAAAAAAAAATGATCAATAATACAGGTTGCATTCTGAAATTAACCCTTCTATTTACTAGATACCTTAACTTCTCTATTGGGTTCTTTGAAAATCGAAGTTCAGATCCTTGATTAATAGTTCTAGTTCTTCCACTCATCACCATTTATAACCTCTTGGGTGATGAATCTTCCATAAATTGCTTCCTTTATTTCATTTTCAGTCATGATTGTATGTCCTAAAGGAGAAATATGTTGCTCCAGATTCAGAAAATCCTTTTAAAATTGCTTGATTGTATTAAATGTAGTAATGTCCAAAGAGGTGAAGCTAGTTGAATTACGCACCAGATTGGGAGTGACACTCATGTACATAAGATGCACATTGAGCTTATTGTACACCTCCTTCTATTCTTGCACGCGCGATCTATATAAATTAAGGTGTGTTTAGAATAATAAAATAAGCACTAGCTTAGTTGATAAAGGTGCAACATTTCATCCTTTAGGGTCCTGGTTTGAATCCTAACAGCGCCTTTTTTTATTTATTTATTTATTATTATTATTATTATTATTATTATTATTTTGTGTTTTTTTTTTCTTTTGATTTATAAATTTTTATGAAGGACATAATACTTGCAAACAGTATATTCAAATTCCGAGCATAGTATATGTTATAAAGCCTGAGAGTATATGTTTGCTTTGATTAATTTTTCTGTTATGCCATGAAAAAAAATTTCAATTTACAATTAAATTATTGTTCCCTTATGGAATACACAACATTATTTAAAAAATAAGTTAAGTTATTAAGTTGCTATTCATATTTTACACATTAATTAGTTTTCAATACTCACAGTATATTTAATATTTCAATATAGTATATGTTATGATGCTTGACAGTATGCGTTGTTTTAGTTAATTTTTGTTTTATATTGCGGAATATTTATTTTTTCCAACTTACAATACTATCAGTATATTTAATATTTCAATATAGTATTCGTTATGAGGTCTGACAATATATGTTGTTTTAGTTAATTTTTGTTTCATACTGCAGAATATTTATTTTTTCCAACTTACAATACTCACGGTATATTTAATATTTCGATATAGTATACGTTATGATGCCTGACAGTATACGTTGTTTTAGTTAATTTTTTTTTTTCATACTCCGGAATATTTATTTTTTTCAACTTACAATATTCACAGTATATTTAATATTTCGATATAGTATACGTTATAATGTCTGACAGTATATGTTGTTTTAGTTAATTTTTGTTTCATACTGCGGAATATTTATTTTTTCCAACTTACAATACTCACAGTATATTTAATATTTCGATATAGTATACGTTATGATGTCTGACAGTATATGTTTTTTTAACTAACTTTCTTGTACACTGCGAAATATTTATGTTTTGCAAATTAGTTTTTAACCACACAATATATTTAATATTTGGACATAGCATATATTATGATTTATGACAGTATAGGTTTGGTTAGATTAATTTTTCTTGTATATTGTACAATATTTATGTTTCGAACTTACAATACATTATTGTTGCATTATAAAATACATATACTACTAAAAAAATATGAAAAAATTTAATAATACAATTTATAATTTTTTCCAGACTCACAGGCTAAAAAAAATAAAATATTTAAAGGGCAAAAAAAATAAAAGAAAGAAGAAATAAAAGGAAAAAAAAATTAAGGAAGAAGGAAAAAAGACGCAAAAAAAAGAAAAAAAAATATATAAAGCATGGGCTAGAGGTAACATCCGGAATCGAACCCCTGACCTCAAGGTTGAGATATTTAAGGCTGCATCAAATATCACCAGGTCATTTGCTTTTAATGTTCAACAAACAGGCCCTTATTTATAAAAATTAGCGCGCAGAATATTATTCTAAAAATAGGATGGTGTATAATAAGTTATGGTGCATCACATGCACCTAAGTTTTTGCCCCAGATTGGTGCTACCCATTTCCCTGTTGAAAACATACGTGAGAGGACTAAGGAACTATTGAAAGCTGATGCGAATATGATTGATACCCCTAGACACGAATGTTTTAACAATTTGTGCTCACGTGGATCCGGCTTATGTAATATTGCAATTTTGGTTGTCGATATTGAAAAGTATGGACTAGATTAGAATAATTGAGTTTATTAATTAATAAGTTAAACTTATTAAGCCCATAAATTTAGGATTATATGGTACTATATCTGCATGATTGGTATGAGTGAATAGAATCAATTTAGAAATGGAATAAAGATGGGAAATGAATGATATAATTATAACCATTCCAATGATTGGTATGCTCAAGGAATGATAAGGAATGAAATATCAATATCTTAATAAAATACCAAAAAGTAATAACATATTATTATTATTATTAATTGTAGCTAATTTAATTAATTATCAATTATTGATAATGATGATAATAATCATAATAATCGTATTAATTTAAATAGTAATAATGGTAGTAATAGTAATAATAATAATTACTATTATTATTAACGAAATAATTAATTGATAACGATTAATTAAAAGTAATTGTAAATTATGAAAATATATTATTAATAAATAAATTAGAAATAATAGTGAATATAGTAATCAGTTAATTAATAATATCAGTAGCAGGAACAACAACCATAAGAATAAGAACATCATTATCGTCAATCAATAAATTAATTAATAATGATTAATTGATAATATTAAAAATTATTAAAAATATTGATAATAAATAATCATAGAAATAATAAAAACTAATTAATCAACTGATGATGATGATGATGATGATAATTTCATTCCTTGTTGTTAGGAATAGCTAATACCATGTGGGGTGGGAGAAATGACTAATCTCATCCTTGCTGTTAGGAATAGCTAATACCATGTAGGGTGAGAGAAATGGCTAGTCCCATGGATATGGAGTAGCTATTCCTTTGGGAATTATTATTTCCATCACAAATTCATACCAATCAAAGGAATGAGAATAAACAAGTGAATGAGCATTTCATTCCCACATCATTCCTTCATACCAATCATGCCCTATATACACATTCTCTATGGTAGAGAATTAAGGGTTTTTATCAGATAAAAATGATAGATGTGATTTCTTAGCAACCGCTTATTGAACAATTGTACCGGGATAGTTCCTGCATCGGATGGCATATGAGTGGATACCTGAAATTCAATCGCGTCATTCCTTCCTTCCAGTTAGGGATGCAAGTCAAATCAAATTATACTGATTCGATTCGTGATTCGAATTCGTTTAGGATGATTCGATTCGGTAAAATTCGAATTCAAATTCAAATCATTTTTTATATTCGTTTATATTTCGAATCGAATTCGAATATATATGTATTCGATTCGTCAAGTTCGATGATTCGATTCGATATATATATAAATAATATATTAAATATATAATATAATTATAATAAATAAAAATATATTTAATAGTAAATATATATACAAATTCTCTTATTAAACATAGGTTTTTTAATTTTCGAAATTTGATTTCGAATCGAATATTTTCTAAATAGCAACAGTTTTTTATTGAAAATTTTGAATTATGAATCACGAATCGAATCGAATATATTCGAAAAAAACTCTAATCGAATTCGAATCGGATTTGAAATTCGATTGACGAATCGAATCGAAGCCAAATTTCACGAATTCGAATCTAATCTCTTAATATTCGCTTCGATTCGGTTCGTTTGCATCCCTACTTCCAGTTAAATTATGCAACAAGTAATTCGAATTTGTGCGTGATTATTGCTCAATGTGCAATTCAATTATAAATCAAGATCGTAATTCTCGATTTATTCTTCCACTGTGCACATTAGATGGAATCGAGAATTTCTAACAGTATTATCAGAGCCCGGGGCTCGATTTATGATTGTTTTGATTTAATTATTTGTGTATTAAAATTTCATAAAATTAAAATTCTAGATTTTGTTTGGAATTAATTTTGAAAACTAAAACTGATTTTGACTCAACAAATATGAGGTTTTGGAAAAATAAATTTGGTCATCTCAATTGAATATAAAAACTGAATTGGTATCCAAGCATCGTGGAGATTTCATGTTGGCCCTGTCTGCGAACAAATTGGTCAATGGAACCGTTTCTGGATTCTGTAAACGGCAGCCAAGCATCGTGGGGATTATGCTCGTCGAAAAGCTCGCGACGGCAGCGACGGACGGTCTACTGTTGTTGCGTGCCTGCTGTCTTCGGTGGCGGTGGCGGTGGTTCGTTGCTACTGCTGCGCGTCTACTGTCAACGGCGGTTCCACTGTTGCTGCGCATTCCGGCGAAGCCTCGATGCACCTGCCACTGCTACGCGACCGTCGTCTATTGGTTTGGCCGGCAATAGTTGCTGGCAGCAGGGGCGTCCGACAAGGCTGCTGTTTGACGATGGCGGCATGGCTGCCGCTGCGCTGTTGACGGCGACGGCGGTAGCGGCGCCGTTCTTCGTTGCTGCTCGTCTATGTCGTTAGATGATTCCAACGGCGGCAACAACATCATTTGTCGCTGCTACTACTGCGTCTCTAGTCTTGCTATTTGACCCAATTCAATATCTCGGATTAACACGTACCAACTATTTGACCCGTCAGTTTAGAGGCAAAACAAGTGTCTATAACTTGACCCATCTCGACTTCTCGAATCAGCAAGTATTCATTATTCGACATCTCCATGATTTTATCATCATCATTAAATAATGCGTATAAATATAATTATCGTCATTACTCCAATACTCTAACGTAACTAATTCTCCATTCCAAAAGCATATTAACATAACATCAATTAAATGGTCAGATATTATTTAGATCTTATATAGCTTGAAAATTTAACCTCTAAAAAAGCGTGAAAAAAGTTTATTTATTATGTTTTTTGTTAACAAGATGAAATAATAAACAATAGAAAATCAATAAGCTATTTTTTTTAAAGATTTAATAATAACTATAGCACAAATTCATCACAAATAATTTACTTCACTATTTATTTGAATCCAACCACACAAATCCAAATTAAAAAAGAATAAAACTTAGCTCATAATATATTTATTACACAACTTGGATTAAATATTCTATTTTTAATATTTTAATATGGATTTTAAATTAAAATTCACAAAAAGAAAATTAATTTGATATATCCTATGCTATAAAGGATTAGAATGAAAATATCATTTGACAAAAACAAAATCAACTTGATATATCTTATGATATAAAAAATTAGAATGACAATATTATTTGTGTGACAATTATATAAATGAACAAATAAAAGCAACAACACAAATAATAAAAGAAAAAATGAATTAAGAGAAGGGGGTAACTAAAATTAAAAACAAAAATGCCGCCTATACCCCAATAAAATAAACAATGTTGTTGCATATATTAAAGGAAAATTTTAATTATAAGATGTATTAATTACATAGTTATCATTACTGAAAAGTTAAATTAACCATTTACTTATTTTAAATTAGTGGGTAACGTGAAATAGTAATTCGGATATTTAATGATTATCATCAATGATCAAGGTGCATGTAGTACATTTAATAAGGTTCGAGGATCAATAATATCTACAAAAATGACAAAAAAAGACATAGAATCTTTAATTTTAGCTTTCTTAAAATTTAATGAAAAAAATGACACGTTTTCATTGAAACATAAATGTCATCAGTTTGCCCATTTTCTTATCATTAAATGTGTTGTATTCTTTTTAAATGAATTAAATGCATGACTCAACTACTCAATTAATTTCATCCTTTGATTTTTTATCCAATGGCTTATATTAGGTAACTATCCATGGTGATAAAATGGAAGTAACTATTAAAATATTACCCATTATATATATATATATATATATATATATTTAAAGTTTTCTCGTGCATCGCACGAGGTACGTACTAATTCTACATTGTTTTAGAATGTTGATTTTGATATGAAAATTATAAGACGAGTTATTCCCAGTTTATGTCTCTTTCCATGTATTCTTAAAATCAACGAATTTAGACCGTGTATCATTGTTCTTCTCACGCTTCTCGTTGCATCAACATTTTTGTCCAACACGAAGAATCCCATACTTTTTTTCCTTTTCAATTTCTGAGTATATTGGGGAATTCGAAGTGTGAATGGATCCAGAATCTGTGACCAATGTATGTGGAATCGGACCGGATAACAAACCGGCATGCCCACTGGTTCACGGTCCAACAGGTCCGACCGATTAAATACAATTTAAAGAATTAAATTTATTACATCTTCTTTTATAATAATATATTAAAATGTTAGTTCTAAGTTTCCAATGTCACGGTTGCCGCCCACTTTTTCCCACACAAGTTCCCACTATGTTTTAGTATGTAAATATAATTTTGGGTACTTCTACGGTGCAACCATTACATTGATACAACTGAGTTTTTACGGTGGTGAAAAAAACAAAGGGTGAAAAAGATAGCTAGCGCCCTATTATTCATTTAATTAGATTTGTCTGTTCCACTCCCTCCACTCAAACACGTCTCCTCTTGCCCCAACCCGATCACCGCCGACTAAATCACTCGGTTGCAAGATCTCGCCGCCGTTCTTGTTACCATTGACAAACTCTTATTTTAACCTCATTTTCTTTTTGTTCCAGAAATAAATATAGCAATATCTATGATAATGATGCAAAAGCCAACAAATGTTTCTAATCTTTCAGATTCTATCTTATCACTGACGCCTGATGACATGAATTACCAAGAGAAATATTCCTGGGCAAGCATAAAGGAAAAACTCAAGTCCTCAACTACAATCAGAAACTTTAAAAATAGCCATGGTGAATCAGAAAATTGAAATTGTATCTAACATTTATAATGATGTTGATATAGATGTATGTGAGGGAATATAAAATTTACACCAGAAATTCAAGAAGTTTACATAAGAACAAGAAAGATCCATGTTTGTTGCTAAGCATTTTCTTCTAGAATTTCCAATAGTTCATTGTTGTTATGAATTCACGAGTTCGGTTGATTATTCATTGAATTTCTCAAAGCATTGTAGATTTTAACCTCGCATCACATACATAGTATTATAAGGCGAAAACAGTGAACCAATGACGGCGGGAGTGGAGCAGGGGTGAGCAACTACTAGTAAAATATTGGTTTTTAAAAGAGTGATAAGGGCTAAAATGACAAAAAAAAAAAAAAAAAAAGGAAATAGTAAATGACAGTGGCAAACAATTATTTGAAAAATTAAAATTAGATAAATTTTACAACAATAAAATAAATTACCAAGTGAATGGGGTATATACTAATCCAACGGATATGGTTGAAAGGAGATAGATCTAATGGCTGAAATTTCAGTTATATCAATAAAATAATTGCACTGTAGAATGACCCTATAGTTTTTTATAATAATAACAAATATATATTGTTCCCAAATTCACTCTCTAGATTCTTCTACTCTTTCCAAAAACCTAAATCTCATTTCAATTTTTCTATCACGCCCTCTCTTTCACCACAAAGCCTCCTCCACAATTCCAATGTCTCTACCAACTGCTAACTTCATCGCTTCTTCTATACTACCTTTGTATTCCTCTTCTTTACCGGTCGACTAAATCAACCATTTTCTCTCACTCATAAAAAACTTCAATAAAAAAAAATTAAAAAGACATTAAGCATTAAAAACTTATTTATTCAGATCTACACCTTTTAAATTTTTTCTTCTGCCCATCGATCTGCGAATTCGAAGAAACAATGGCGGAGATGTAATTCTGTGATACCCCGAATCTTTGAAACGCAATAAAATACATTGATTGTATTTTAAAATATTGTTACCAATTTTATTTTATTTTAAATTGCAAAGTTATTTGATTTTATGATTTTATTTTGGCAAATAAGTGTGACCGCGGTGTACCAGGTCAACTGCACTCCTAGCACCGAAAGAATGAAAATTAAAAATATATAATAGGAACCTAAAATTAACATCGGGTATAAGAAATAAGAAACATATTTAATTTATAACATATTATATTATATTAACCTAACTAACTAAATTATATAATAAAATACGTAATAATAATATACTATATATATATACACACACAACTAAAGTAAAGAATATAATAAAATAATAATATAATAGCAAACTATTCTTAGTAAGAAAATTAAGTATACTATATTTAGGAAAAAATGACAACCGGCAAGTATGTCATAATTGTATGCTTAACAAGATTTGCATATAAGATCACATCCAAAGTTATCCCACATCGAAAATAAATTTGGAAAATTTAAGAAAATTCCTATATAAATAGATAGTAGGTAATGTATTAGAAATAATAAGTAAACATTTCATTGAATATATTGGATTTCCTTTAACTAGGAGGTCCTTATCAGTTTATTTTCGACAACGCTCGGGCCGGTGTTTTGAGAAGTTGTCGAATAGTATTAAAATTTTTTGAGGTATGTTTTCTTTAATAGTCTTTTTTTTTTTTTTTTTTTTTTGTCATTGTCATTTATAGTTTATATAAATTTAGGAATTTAATTATTTTCTTGATTTAAGTAGATTTATAGATTTAGCTATTTTCTTAAGATTGTATTAAATAGTTAATGTTTAAGATGCATGTTAGTTAGTTTAAAATATTTATTAATGTAATTAATAATTTAAATTTAATAAAATGGTTAGGCCTTTTGATCTAGGACTATAATTTATTACGACTTGACTTATGTATTAGAAATTGTAAAAGATAGACATAATCCAAGGATATTGTACCACACTTAATCACTTTGAAAATACTAAACCCGATAAGTAATACTAATTAATTAAACAACATGTGCTAGGTGTAGTGCAGGTCGGCCCTAGGACATACACGACTCAACTATTTTAAAGCAAGCAAAACAAGGTGGGTGACTGGGCTATTTGTAAGTATATTATGCTACCGAACTTGTACTTTGATAAATATGTTTGCCTTCGGGCTTATTGATATGATACCTCTTAAGTCGTAAGATTGACTTTTGAGTAGGGCTTGGGAGTCGTAAGATTGGCCCCCTAGTCTAGCAATATGACTTTTGAGTCGTAAGATGGGCTCCTAAGTCAAGGATGTGTTTATTATTGTGCACCTTCGTTAGCATAACTGCTTACAAAGTTCCCACTGAGTTTATACTCATGCCCATAAATACAAATCTTCAGGTTAGCTGAGCAAGGTGGCGGGGCTGTTGCGGCAAAGGTCACCGGGTTCCTTTACCTACCCGCAACTTTAAGATGTTTTTACCTCTTCAATGTATATAAATAAGTTTACATGACACTGAATCCGGGTGTTTTCATTTTCTGAGAAACTTTGGAACCTCTAGTGTAAATATATTTTGGCAGTGTATTATTGTCAATAAAATTTCTACTTTTATCCGATAAATATTTCATGTCACGCTTTCGCACTTTTTCTAATTTATTACTTAATCAAAAGAGAAGAAAAATTTAGTAGCACTTCAATCCCGAGTTAATGGGATTGGGGCGTTACAAATTCCCTTCTTTTTCCTATTTTATGTAATGAAATGTAAGGTCAGCCCGATTCTAAGCGGTTCGCCAGGTTTTCCCAATTTTCTCGATTTTTTCGATTCTTACCGAGTTTTTTCGATTGAACATAATCTCCGGTTATATGCAGCTCACCGAACCGGATACACGGCCAGTTTTTGATTGAATCAATTGGACCGACCGATCTGGTCCCACAAACATTTTTGTGACATTTTGGTTACAATCCAAGAGTAATGTCATTGAACTACAGGGTTTTTTATCGAAGCAACTCATACTTTTATAGATAGGGGATATACTCAATTATATATCTATTAACGATTTGTAATTATATCTTCTTGTTCGTATTACTCCAAAAAAAAAAAAAAAAATCATTAGAATCCCCAAGAATAATCAATATATTTTTGACACCCAACCCGCCACTCTCCCGAATATGGTTGTAAACAAATCAAATCGAACCGCATACTAAAAAATCCAATTCAAGTTTGCAGATATTAACTCGAACTTGAATTTGGATATTAATTAAATTTTAAAAGGCAATTTAAATTCGATTCTTGAACACTATGCAAACATTTCGACTCGAAATTCGAAAGGTTTTTATATATATATATATATATATATATATATATAAAAGTTCTTTTTAAATTCAAATTAATTACAACTTTTAATATTTTATACTACCTCCGTTTTTTTTTTTAGATATTCTTTTAGATTTGGATAGGAAAATTAAGGGATATGGAGAATGGACAAATAAACCCCTCTTTAGATTTTTCTCTCCGGTTAAATCTCTTAATTTTCTCCACATTTCCTTACTATTATCTAATTTTATGGTAGGTTGTATAATAGGAGATTTTTTAGGAATAGTTATGGGGGTAATATTGAAAAAAATGTGGAAAAAAAGAATTAAATGAACATCTAATTATAAACAAAACACAAAAGCTAAAAGAACATCTAAAAAAACGAAGGTAGTATTATCCACATAAATTTATTTTAAATATATATTATATATACATTTTGTAATATATATATTACTTAAATATATGATATACAAATGAATTGAATATTCAAATTATTCGAATGAAATACAAATACTCATTTATTTTCGAATTCGAATATTATATAAATCTAAAAAATAATCAGTATTCGAATTCAAATTAAATTTTCCGAATCCAAATCATCTTAATCAGATTTAATCACCAATCAGATCAGTATTACTTGTTTACATACCTACTCCGAACATAAACAAATTGGGTTTTATCATTTTCAAATTTCCTTCTATCAACTACAATGAGACAACATAAAATTGATTTCATTTCTACTCTTAATCTAATACTTCTCCGTCAAAACTAGTAGTATCCCTGTGTGATGCACGATTTGTAAATGTAAATAAATAAATAATAAAATAATTATATGTTTATATAATTTTAATATAATAAAATATTACAATCAATATATAATAAGATGAAAAATTATATGTTAATAAAAGAAGAGATAATGAAAAACAAAAAAAATATATAAATTTAAGT
This sequence comes from Ajuga chamaepitys, assembly GCA_958295605.1. Lineage (NCBI taxonomy): Eukaryota > Viridiplantae > Streptophyta > Magnoliopsida > Lamiales > Lamiaceae > Ajuga > Ajuga chamaepitys. The sequence goes on from OY282505.1 coordinate 38,592,455, forward strand.
AAGTTATAAAATATTCATATTTGTTTTTTATTAAGGTATGAATATCTCTGACATTCATGTATGGATGTCGTGTTGATCATTTTGTACAAATGATGAGTGTATATATATATTTATAATTTTACGATAAACGTTTATATTTATCCAAAATATTTGATTTTTTTTTTTCAAATCTAAGGTTCAAGAAATTTTCAAAAGCTTTTAGTGAGTACCAATAACACTACATTCTAATTTTATTAATTTTTATTTGTAGCACAAACACACTAATAATTAACCCACATAATCAACCAACAAACAATTATTTATCTTTAATTCAATTTAATTTGTTTATACAATATGGTGTCAAAATATAGATCGATAATAGATGACTAATTTAATTTATTACACAGGAAAATCACATTAGAAATGAAAAAAAAAATTAATAAAAAAGTTAGATTATTTTTTGAAAAAAAATAAAATATTGAATTATAAACTGAAATTATAAAATATTTACTAAATAATTCAATTTTATATTTTTATATGATTAAAAAATTAAAAAGAAAAATAATTAATAAAAAAGGAGACAAAATTCAAATTAACATTAAATATAAATAAAGCCATTATTGGTTTATTTTTTTGTTTTTAATTTTTTCTTTATTTATTTGTTTTCCCTTTCTATGTGAATATAAATGACCATAAATTTTTTACATACATAATTGATACTACATAAATTAAAGGATACATTAAGTGAAAATAAAATTAAATAGAAGAATAGGAACAATAAACATAATACATATGATTTTGGAAACAAATTAATAATTTTGATTTTGTTTACAAACTTTCTCCCATCCAAGTCCCTTCCCCACATTTTAGCCCCCTCCTCCCATTTTGTATTCTAAATAATTATGTTGATTTCTCTAACACAATTTCGGTCACGTTCTTTCCCACACTCTCACACAATGTCGATCTCTCTTTTTTACACTAGTGGGTGGTGATGTCGCCTCACCTCTCTCTCAGCTACTTTGGATCTCTTAATCTTCACAACAAATAAAATTATTTAAAGGAAAATAATATTTAGAAGTAGACACAAAATTTGGTTGAATCAACGGCTTAATTAATGTCAATTTCAATTAAAAAATAAATTGATTGCGCGAAATAAATTCTGTGAAATGAGTTCGAACCTTTTTAGGAAGGTTGCATGAGTGTCTCATTTTATAGACTTGGACAAATTAAATTGATTGTAGGAGACTTACTATTAATTTGAGATAATGGTGCCTAAATATGTTTTAGGCAAATATATGTAGATTTATTTCAAAATAAAATGTTTTATTATATAGATATAGATATAGATTGGATTATTAAGAATTGGCTAAGTACATTAGAAGTTTAAATTTTCTAATTTTTTTATTCCAATTGATTAACATTTCAACATTTGATACGGCTAAAAGTTTCTCGGTTTTAAATAGTTTGTGCGTATGGACATAAAAAGTAAAAAAATTTACAAAATTTAGAGATACAATCACAATTAAGCTTGGGACTGTCAACCTTTTGTTGTTTAGAGTTACATACTTGACCCACTACCATATTTTTGAAACTGGCGCGGTGTAGAAAAAAGAATCAAAGATGAGTTAGAAACCTACTTCAAGGATTCGCCTTTAAAGTCCAAAAGCCACTCTCTGCACATAATCTGGGCGCCTTTTGCTGGGCATCCGGAGCAGCCCTGTAATCTGCAGCTCCGTCACTGCCCTGCAAAACTCGGCTCTGCACACTCTAGTCAAGGACTTTAAAAATCAAATAGCAGACACGGTACTTAAATGAGGAAAAAGATTAACGTTAGGAGGATACTGAGTTGATGCATCACTTCTGTTGTGAGTTTTATTGGATGGATCCTTCCTTTTTCTAGGTGATGGTGATGGTCTCTGCCTCTTCTTGCCCTGTAAAGGAGGGTTCAAAACAATTGCTTTGAAGGAGTGGTACCATTCGTGAACATTGATGAGATCACCGTGCTCCTGAGCCAGGGAGTACCTACACCAGGCGAATCCATGACTCAAAATTTGCAAGAATTGATTTACGCTGTCATTTATATTTGAACAATGATGGAAGAGCAAAGTACTAAGCAGCAGTTTATCAAGCTCGTTAGATGACATATAAGCATGAACCAAAGCCAGAGTTCGTAGAAGGTGCTCTGCATTGAAAACTATTAGGTGGCATTTGGATTGAGGGATGTGATTTGAGTGGGTGATAAATAAGACGGATCTATTAAGGGAATTTCTCATATAAAATAACTCAAAAATTAAGTCAGAATGAGAAACATAAATTTCAAACTCGCCCCCCACCAACCACGTGACATCCATACTCCACATCCTTCAACCTAAATGCCACCTTAGGAAATCTAGTCTGATTAGGAACACAGAAAAATATCCCCAAGATGCAGGTGCAATAATATCAAATAGGAAAAAATCTTTTCTGAACCTCATGAAATGTCAAACTCTCATAAGAAAATGTATAGGACAAAAGGGGGCCATGCCACCATGAGAAGACATGTACGACTTACATTATAGAGGTATCATGCATGGATGGAACAGGAACACCACCATTCTTGCAGCAAGAACACTTGAGGAATTTGTTAGACTCTAAAAGGTCCACCTGGATTCTTCTTCTAGGATCGCCTATCAAAGCCTAATATCCAAATAGAAAAAAGAATGAACTACAGTATCAGCACACATATTTAGTAAGTATATACATGAAACCTCAACCATCTTAAATGACTTGATTGCTAAAGTGTTCCACAGAAACCTCATGTTAGTCCTACTGAGATCTTGACTTTACTTTGACATGTTCATGGCAATAAATATAAAACTACAAATGACAGCAGCAACTTTACTTACTGAAGTCTATTTCAACATTTACAGATTTACGTAGTTGAACATTTTGTAGACAAATCTATCAAAAGAAGAAAAGAAAAAAGAAGCAAAACGAGTTGATAAATTCGAGGACATACTGTATTGTTTAACCATCTTTTGTATATTAACGAGTAGTCTTTTGAAAGCTACTGGAAATTGTAGCATTAAGGGATTTTCCCCCAGAACACTTAACTGTTTGAAGTTTGTCAACATTATTGATGAAGACCACTTCGTGAAAAGGCATAATATCTATGAGCTGGATATATTCCCTGATTCATGAGAAAAAAGGAACAAAATCATAATGTATTTCATAAAAATTGATGATAAATATAAGGATCAGATCAAGCCTACAGATACTTAAATAGTGGGCTTCTAAAAACATCTACCAATTCAATTAGAATATAGAATATGTTAGCTCCTCGCTGAAACAGCAAACAGATGGATAATAAAAAATTTACCCAAGCTGTCAGTTAAATTATGTACTTATATTCATCAGTATTAAAGCTCCAAACCAACTAAGTGTTTATTTTTATAAATGGTTTCACGTCTGTGCTCACGTTTGTGACACCAGAAACGTAAAGAGTAGGCTCTAGTAATCATGGTATTTATTATAGTTGAGGGATTTTTGTTTTATCACCAAAATTCTCCTGCCAATTTACATGAAAGTCTTTTGCAATTTGAAGACTCATTTTATTACGTAATTAATCGCATACAACATTCAGTGGTAGTGGTATATAATTAAGGAAAAGTGCAAATACGCGTGGTTCTTGTTCGTGACAATTCTTTCCTCAGGTAGAAGTTGAATTTAGTGGAACCAAACTATGAGTCAGACTGAAAGAAATTACAATAATCAGCTGAACTACCTGACAATATGTCGAAGAAACGAGGCAACTTTCTCGTAGGTTGCGGCTGTGTTTGGTTCCTCATTTGCACGATTCCTGGCTGCTGGCCTGCTGTAGCATTAACGATAGGTTCATTACTTCTATCAAACTATGAAATAATAACCAAATTCTGTAATTGAAATAAATAATAAATACTTCCCCTGTCTCATAATAAGAGTAAGTTTGAAAATGTACTACTTATTATTTTTAGTCAATTTAAAGGTACAACTCTTCAAAAACCATCAATACACAGTCTCTCGACTTATTTTAATTTTTAGTTCACCCATTCAATCATATCTAACTAACATGTGAATTAAATTTTTTTTTTTTTCTTGAACTAGTAAACAAGGCGTTGACTTTTGAAACATAACTCTTATTTCGGGATAAGAAGCTTTTTGGAACAAGACTTTTTATGGGATGGAGGGAGTAATTAAATAAAGATCACACTCCTGTCCCAGAAGTTCAGTGTAAATTACAAGGACCATCTCAACTGTAGAGCTTGGATGGCCTACATCCTGCACTATGCCGCGACCAGTAAAATTTTAGGCGACCGCCAAAAACACAATTTTTTTAAGAACTGGTGGATGGCCAACTATGCAGTACACTAGAAGCTCCGGATATCTTAACCGAAGCTAGGATGCCAAATACGAGCTGATGATGCACTGATATGGTCCGTGATGCAAAACCAATTTGACATGAACTAGATTGTGGGAGTTATATCAGTATCACGTGTATTTCATTTGATACAAGTCGTGGGCAATAGGTAACGCACAGGAACCAAATTTATCTGAGCATCTCAATTATAGGTAAGGCAGTGAAAAAATACTTGGTTTCAAATCTCAGATCACGTTTTGGACGAGTTTCCTTCAATGTTGTCAGGGACTGAAGCTCCTTCACTTTTTCATGAATCTAGCCAGACAAATGTTCAAGTAGGAAAATCACATATAAATCCAATACGTGGCTATATGAGTCATCTCAATTTGGAATAGACGAGCAACAATATCAACCTCATAAAAGAAATTAATAACAAAAGGTAAATAAAAAATTTAAGAACCACTAAAGCTGGTAAACCTTCAAAACTAAAAAGACCAAATAAAGTATGATGAGAATGCATTACAAGATACTGCGAGATGATTATGTCGTATAGAAATATCAAGTACATATGAAGCAACAAAATTATAGATGAACTATCAAGCAAACCAGTAGGCTGGGGTACCAAAGTTTTCATCTCATTTTGAAACCTTTTAAAGGATAGACATTTTTACTGGTCAGCCAAACGCACAACTTCTATCCTCTGTTTAGGTGTCTGCTCAATGCGCTCATTATTGAGACCTAAAAACTGTAAAATCATAAGTATTGTCGGTTGATAAAGATAAATGTTTCCCTAAGTCAAATCTCTGGTAGAGTGAGGTACCTAAATGCAAGGACGAAAATATCAGTAATTACGGAGATATCGGTATTTCAATCAGTGTTTGTGGGACCGGACCGGTGACCGAACCGGACAAGCCACCGGTTCAAGGTTCGACCGGTTCAACCAGTCAAAGACAATTTGTTGACTTTTGGATTTCAATAGTTCCTTATGTGTAATACAATCTAATTAGATACTAGAGTCTAACTTGCAAAAAAAAATTCAACATATTTCAATATCAATTAATCCAAAGATACTTTAACTCTAATTTTTTTAATAACTCCTAGTGCCAAATTTAAAATAAGATGAGAATAATAAGGACAAATGAATAAAAAGGTGAAAAACCCTTTTTTTCACCTTAAAACATGCCAAAACACAACTTTATTTAAAAAAAAATTAAAAAAATTGAATATAATCCGGTTCTACCGGTTCGACGGTTCGGCGGTCGAACCGGTTCTCACCGATTTTGACCGGTTTTCAACGGTTTTTTTATATTTTCCGGTTTCTTAACTCTACCGGACCGGTTCCGGTTCCGGGTCCGGTTCCCGGTTGAACCGGTCAAACCGGCCGGTCCGGTTCCACAAACCATGATTTCAATTTAGAGAGATTTCGGTGAAATCTCGATTAATATCGAAATATCGGTGCAACTTTTTTAAAAATGCTGGAATATGTATTAAACACATAATTTATCACGATATTTTATAGATTGTTATAAACCTACTTAAATTCAAATATTTAATCTAAATATTGAGTGAAATTCACATATTCACAACTAGTTGACTAATAATAAACAATAGAAACATTATCAGGCCGCACAAGATACATTATGAACTCTTATTATCATTAAGGATGTTCAAGTATTTTACAATAATATTCTAATATATTAAATCTTTGGGCTGCATTAAAAAAATTTAGTGGGTTGCGAATAATTTAGAAATTTTACAACTAAGGATCATGAAATTTCACCGATATTAACCAAAATTTTATAACTAAGGCTGCATTAAGAAAAATTTACAGAAATTTCAGCCCCATAGTGTATGAGACAAATGTATGTATCGATATTAATCGAAATCTCACCGAAATTAATCGAATTTTACCGAAATTCACCGGTATTAACCGAAATTTCACCGGTATTAATCGAAATCTCACCGAAATTAATCGAATTTTACCGAAAATCACCGATATTAACCGAAATTTCACTGATATTAATCGAAATCTCACCGAAATTAATCGAATTTTACCGAAATTCACCGAAATTTTGGTAAAACTTCCACGAAATTACAACAAATTATACCTGGAGATAGCCCAAATCAAAATTTTCGGAGATTTCGGAGATTTCGGAGATATATCGAAGATATTCTGCCATAAATTTATTACATCCGAATTTCGTTTTGGTATCGCCAAAAAAGAGAGATATCGGAGAGATATCGGTGAATATCGGAGATATTTCCAACAGTTTTTTTGGAAAAAGAAAAAATCTCTTGTGGTTGCATTTGAGTAGTTTAGTTTAGATTTAAACAAAGGATTTGTCCAAAAAAATATCAGATGGATTTCAAATCCATTAAGATGATCAACCGAAAAATATAGCTCAGTGATGGATCATAAATCCATCGCAAAATGATCTTATCTACAATTTTCATTGTACTATTGTTACTGATTTATGTACATAGCTCCAAACCAGTCAATCCAAATGGATACTTAGCATATGTGCTTTAGAGTACGTAAATTTTATTGACCTCCTGCATTGGTAGGATGGCGTTGAAATTTTGTGGTTTTAGAATCTAATATAACATTTTGACAAATATAAAGAGTAACTAAGAAACTCACAAATATTTTTCTTCTTGATTTATCAATTTCTTATATATATATATGTGTGTGTGTGTGAGACATGACAGCAAGGAGAAGTCATCATGCCTTATTCCCCTCCTACTTTGCAAATATTATCCAAATGTATTAACTTTACTTGTTTGTTCATGTGAGTATCATTTTTTCAGATTTTACTATCTCTAAATTGATAAGAATACTTTTGTTAAGAATTAAACCATGAGAATGAGGCTCTTTCTGGCAGATACCTTGCAGCCCAAGGAACTTTCCGGCCTCGAATTAATTATTCACAAGTATTTTGGTCCTGGCCTTCAGCATAATTTCATAGTCAACCATGCATATTTTAACAAATACTAATATCAGTTCATAAAAGCAACCATGTCTCCACTGTGATCATCCACGGTCACCAACTTTCAACTTCTAAAGTTTCCTGGCACTGGCAGGTTGCGATTTTTATCTGCTATGATGTAGATATTTACAGATTCTATAATATACTTTTTAGATCTATAAGTATATTACTCCCAAAACTCAAGATGCTATTCAAGAAAGTTTGCTTAGAGATTATAGAACACTATCAACTTAGTCACATATAAACATAATGCACTTAGAGAGTTAGTTTATAATCATGGTGAATCACGAAATGACAGGAGAGCCGAGTGAGCATTATAATTTTCTAGAATTTAACCAATGTGATTTATGTCTAAGACTATGATGCAGAAGCACAAAAATCATAAATGTTCCACCATCCCCAAGAGTAGAGGTGATAAAGAATAAGCATACCTCTGTTATACCTCTAGTAAGCATTTCACACCTGTTGAGCAACTTGCATAGCTCCCCAGCAGGCAAATCCCTGCACAAAGGTAAAACTTAAAAACTGGGACTTGATAAAAAATATATATATATATTATATATATATATATAATCATGAAATCCTCCCGACTAAGTCAATCAATTTTGCGAAATGAAAGTTGTTCTGGGGATTGATGAAAACTCAGAAAGATTCTTGTAGGAAGTTCATGCTATGTATGGTTATAGGTGTGGCAAACTAATTCATTTGAAACAAATAATTTTGCATACATGTAATTGCTTTTCCTCTACATGTCTTCCCATAACTTGGCTTCAAAGTCAATTAAGTCCCATGTTACGAAGACACGTGGAAAATTTAGAGAAATTATCAAATCTTCTCCGACACGGAACAAGCAAAAAATATTACCTAAGTATTTGAGACGCCCAAACAAGATAACCTTCATTTTGGAAGAAGCCACTGGAATGATGATTATGCATTGAGATGGTGTTATCTTTTTCCAATTGTGTATGGTCAGAAGCATTAGAATTGTGTGGCTCAGATTCAAGCATCTCACAGTAGACATCTAACAGGGTAATTTTGCGGTACTTTCCAACTTCATGCAGGCACTGCAACAAACAAAATTTATCAAATCCATAAAAATTTATCCAGTAATCCTTCCATGAAGTTTTCTGGTTAAGTGTTAATAAGAGGAAAAATATGACCTTAATCAATGATGCTGAGGAAGAGTGTAAAACCTAACAAGCACTTAAGAGAGGAAAGGTACAAAATTACATCAAAAGATCAAGTCTTCGCTCCTGAACAAAACAATCAGTATGTAGGATAAAGGAGAAACAAGGCCAAAAACAGCTTACTGTGTGACTCATACTCGAGAAATCTAATGACATTAATCTTCTTAGTAAAAAATATGCTAAGTTTTTAGTTTGCAGAGCAAACATGTGCTTAATAATAGTAACTAGCAGATTTTATATGATGGAACATCAATATTCAGTTGAGCAACTCAGGATCTTACCATTACTGCTGCGCTCCATAGCTTACGAAGTCTTTTCAAGTCATAAAAAGCATTGTCCCAGTCAATACAGTCGGCTCTAGGCTGGGAATATCTTTAAGAATATTGTCAAACCACTATTAGCAACCTAGGTAACTCATGTTAGTATGTCTATTAAGATTAAAAACATTTCAGTTCAAAACCTTCGTAAAGATGGAAGTTCAAGAGCTCGCTTGATCATAGGTTCTCTTTGTAATCTACTGTCCACATCAAATGCCTGAAATAGTGGAAAAATCACATGTGGTGAGGAGCTGACCTTTTTCCCGATTATAAAACTAGGAGTATATAGAAGGCAAAAAAACAAGAGGAGCACAATTACAAGTATAGATACTGTTGTGGTTAAGGAAGTAAAGAGAACATAATGGAAAATACCAGCACATTTACATCTACTATAGTGCTAATTCCTATGAACTTCTAATCTAGAATGAAAATGTGTATAAAAAAAACAGAGTTAAGGACATAACTAAATTTAGGACTAGTTCAGTTCTAATCAAAGAAATTAGATAAACTCTAATTAAAATCAAACATAAAGAAGTTATTAGATACTCACTACATTTATGATCGTAATTGCACAATAACAAGAATGCCCGTAAATCAGAAAAGCATAAAAAGAGGAAATTTTATGTACAAAAATAGGTAAGTTAATCTTGCCTTAGCACCTCCCTCGTCAATTAATTTCCTAAGAATGAAGCTCAAAGGTTCTGCATAAACTTGTTGGGCCATAGCAATCTGCGGAACACTTGCACAACAGACAATCAAGGGAAGTTAGTTATGCAGATAAGAGAAGCTTGCCAACTAACACAAACATACAAAGACAAATTAGCCAAGGCCTTTATACTAACCCTTAGAGCTTTAACAAATAAGGTCAGTGTTCCATCATGTCTTGAGAAGTAATTCTTCAGAATAGTTGACACATGTTTTCCAATACTAAAGCTTTGATAACTTTTGAGAAGAGCAGCCTCAATGACAGCATCCATTCTTTCAGGCGGGGTTCCCAAATTGAATTCACAGACAGATAGATACAAGGATGAATTCGAGCTTAGAGTGCTACTTACAGCATCAACAATCGTTGCAACACCCAGTATCAATATTATTGGAATTTTTACAACCCATTCCCTGCCAAGAGAAAGACAACATCGTTACCATCTGATGGGGAGAGAATCTGGAAATGCCTGAAACTACCACTAGTCAAAGCATACCAAGCCAATAAATTCAGTAACTATGCATATTTCACATGGCACTACCAAAAAGAATAGCCTCTCCAGGCCAAATATGATAGTGCATTGATTAGAAAACATTAACCTATTAAATGTAGTTTTTATTACTTTAATCCTCAGAAAGTGAGGGATCACTCTATTCATCATAAGCTTAAATTAACAACAAACGGATTACTGAATCTTCTGTTCCAATGTCCTAAAGCATCTCCCTCCCCGAACTCTGCCAAAGGCTCATAAACAGATAAAGTTGCTATATGATCACTCTTTATGAAAAATGGACTTTTAGCTCAATATCATTGTGACTGTCATTAATGTAGGACACAGCATAAATATATGATAATTTTGGAAACAAAATAATTCGATGATCCGGAAAGTATTGAAGAGAGTAACAAAAGCACATAAACAAGCTTGTAGGAGTTATGTAGTGTTTCTTAAGGTTCTACTCTCATAATATAGTAATTCTAAGGAATCTGAACTTGTAAAGGTTCCCTTAAAGAACTCGTGCACACGTCTAAAACTTGAAAAACACAACCACAGATTAAATCTTATCTGGATCAGCACTCAGTAAATTCTGCAGTCTATCTTAGCCAAAGGTGGTTTAGACATAAAATTTGTGGTTAAAGGAAAGCGAGAAGTTCAAAAAATGGATATAGCTTATAAGGTGAATAATTGTACACTCAGTAGGACGACAGAAAATTTAGAGTGCCAGCATATTTGGATATTCTTTAGTTTTGAACCATATATTCATGCTTGTTCCAAACTGAGTTGGAACAGTCACAAAAAAGGTTTTCCTAACTTGGGCCAGCTTGAAGTGAGATTTGACAAATCAAGCCCCATATAATAGTAATACTTAATTTACCAGCAAGACACACTTATAGCCATACTAACCTAAAGAGTAGAATATTGGAGATCTATTAATGAAGTGCATTTTAAACCTATAAATGAAAGGGTAACCCATAAACATGACTTCAGCAATCTAGAAGTTCTCATCAGGACCAATACCTAAGAAAGTTGCTCATGAAATTATGACTTGGTGTAATTAAATCCAACAATTCATAACATATTGTATCCGACAATGAATACTAGATGACACTACATGATAAGAGATCAAATTCGATATTGTAGGCGAAGATTCCATGTGTATGTAAGATCTAAAGATACTAAAATCCAAAACTTCAAGGAAAGTAGGTTTAGAAACAAATAAACTACTATACCTCAACATTACAATGAAATTATTCAAAACTGGACCATAGCATCTTTCCACATCATCAATTACAATAACTAGTGGCTTCTCATAATTCTCTTGTTCAATGTACCACGAAGCTAGAATAGACATGTCAGGTGCCTATTAAGAAAAATCAATTAAGGCATGAAATATTGTTAGCTATGAAGCCACTTCAAGTAACATGGTATGCTAAAGATGAGTACTTTCTTACATCAATGCCAACCCTCAGAAACTGTCTCAGTAAAGTTTTAAGACAACCACCAACTCCATTCTTGGCAGAGAAGTCCAAGGATGTGAGATTAGCTACATAACATCCCTGGGATGTCAAATGTTCTCCAAGTTCCATAAATGTCTCAATGTCATCAACAAATTCCACATTCCCTGCAAATTCAGCAGACTAAATTATTATCTTGCAGCATTTTAAGTTTTTAATGATAGTAAGCATAGACATAACAAAAATGCAAGCAATCTGCTTTGTCACATCACAACTGGTACAAACAGTGCAGCGAAGCAAGAGAGTAGTTTACAACATATTTATGGCAAGAAATATGTTATCTTTCAGGAAGCAAGGCTTACTGGTGAAAAGCAAAGCAGTGAAGATTTGTCTGGATGCACCAGCGGCCACAATGGATGCACTATTTAGGGCAGGGTAAGGATGTGTGGCACTAGTGAACACAAGAGTTCGGCAGGCACGAATTGCATCAAAGGAATCATGAACCCACTTACCAATTTCATCAAACACATTGGCGTTAAGATTTTTCAGAACGTCCTGAAATTTATAGTGATTGAATCTTCAGCACAATAATGCGATCAGTAAAGCAAGTGGAGACGAAGATAATGGAGCATTTACCTTGATAATGGACTCAGTTTTGGACCAAAAGAGTTTGAAGGTTTCCAATCGCAAGTTATCATTACATTCTTCCGTGGAGATATTGGAAGTTTTGGGAGATAAATCGATTCTTCGTCGGATTTTAGTAGCGGTTTTTGGTGGAGAGGCCTTGTGAAGAACGAAGAAAGGCTGCAGGAGATGTACTTATTCTTACCGTCCATTTTGAGGCGATGTTAGGGGAAAGAGTTGAACTGATTATCGTGAATTCAGAATAAATTACCTGGAGGTTCGTCTCCGGTGTCGGAATAGAGGGCGAGGTTGGTGGATCGGCCGCCGGAGCCATTTTAATATCGTGGCCGCGCTGTCGCTCGCTATTAGTATTAGGTAACGCCTCTTCTTTTGGCGGGAAAATGTAAGAGGGGGACGGGTTGGATCTGACCCTGATCTTAAATAAGGGCCATATTGCAAAAATCTAATTTATGGCCGAGCCATTCACTTTTTTCTTTTCTCAAATCTGATTATTTGGTTATTTATCAAATTTGTGTGCTCCATCAAAAGTAATGGTCAATTTAAACGAATACTATATTTTGTATATTTTTATAAAGTACTAATATTGAGCTTTACAAATAATTGTCCTATATGCGCTAGGCCTTTCAAATTTTGATTCTTTTATTCACTCCACAAAACAACTCATTTCATTCTTTTTTTTCTTTTATTATTTTAACATCAAATGCCATCCTTTTTTCTTTCTTCTTTTTTCCTTTTGATTTTTTAAAATAAAAAATCGTGAAACATAAAACGTGAATTCATGAAGCGTGAAATAAAACAAGAGCCTAATAACAAAGGTTAAACTCTAGGCGGTATGTTTGAACCTGAATCATGAACACATGAATCCATGCATGAACCATGAATTATGAATCAGGACACTGAATCGTGAAACCTGGAATAAATTGTTTACAAAAGAGTTTAAAATAAAATTATTAAAAAAGAATGAATGAAAAGTTGAGTGGTAGCGCATATATCGCAATTATTTATAACGCTCAAGATCAAATCCGTATTCTTGTAACTCTACTTTGGATACTATATATAGAGGAATCTATGATGAATAAAAGAATATAATTATACGTCTTTCTTTCGTGTCTTTTTTTGTATTTTTTCTTAAACACGTTATCATCCTTATCGGATAATCTCCTTACCGTCTTTCAGAGCCAAAGCATTTCAAAATTATATGCCAATCATTGAAGTGATAGATAGCACATTCGACTATATCATGAGGCCAGCAGATTCGGACCCAATTGTTGGAGGCAAGGAATCACGCACCAGAAATACTTGAGAATACTCAAAACTTGTACAATAAAACGCTACAGAGAATCTCGTCCAAGGACATCAACTTACAATTCTCAATAATAATGATCAACCCCTAATCTTAATTAAACATCCAATACTTATCAAAAAAAATATCTTTAATCTTTATCTCTATCTTTCATATACTAAAAGAATGACCACTAGCGCTACGTGACTGAATTATAGTGTTTTTAGGATGATGTGTAATTTGTATTATTAATTTATAAAATTACTTAATAAAATAATCATATGTATGACTAGAGAAATTTATGGAATAAACTACCCACTTATCCACTCCACAAGTTGTAACTATCTCAAATTAAATGAAATTAAAATTCCACGTGATAATAAAGACAAAAATTCTTAAAGTGTATTTTTTAAATATCCAACAAAATATCAAATCTAATCACTATATGAAATATCACTTGATAGCAAAATTTAATTATAACTTATAATTCATAAAAAAAAATTATATTACTAATTATGTTATTTAGTTTATTAACAAATTAAGTTTTTAATTCTATAAAACTCGTGTATTACACGAGTTCTATACTAGTTTAATACTCCCTACGTTCCAAAATAGATGATGTTTTAGCTTCTTAAACAAATTCCAAAATAATTGATGTTCTAGGTTTTTTTTACCATTTCTCTCTATTTTACCCCTATGTAAATCCAAAAATATCTTTGACTTTTCAACCTCCCACTCACATTTAATATCATTAAATCTTATCTACACAAATTTTAGGGGGTTATATTTAGTAATATATTTGTTTCTTAATTATTCTGTTTTTTTCTAAAACATCATTTATTTTGAAACGGATGGAGTATTAAAAGAACATTGCAAAAAATAGGAGAAAACATGTATCTGTCTTACAATTTTCCCGAGAGAAAATAAATATTTTTATTTTCTGATAAATATAACCGAGTGAAAGAAACGGTTTCGAATTCTACGGCGTCAGTCAATACAAATCCTGGTGGAAGTGGGTGAAAAATTGTCTATTTGAGTTTTCAAATTACGTGGGTAGTTATTTGAATAATGGACATCACGAAACATGAATTACATTTGATGCAGTTGATATCTTTGTTTGTCTCATAAAAGAATTGTCGTCTGGGATATTAAGGGGATAATTGTGCTGGGATGCAGTGAAATGTGTCCCGTCGATTGTGGTACGTCTTGGATGGTACATCCACTTAAGTAATGAAAATGTATTTTTGTTTAAGGGATGTGTACGGTAGATGTCACATCAGTAGGTTTTAGGGTGGTTGATAGTATTAATATATTATGATAGGTGATGTAGGTAATGATTGATTGATTGAGAAATGTAATAACTTTATAGGGAGGGATTTGGGTGGATGTACCACATCCGTCTGAAGTGAAATTATTTATGGATAGATCATCCCATATCCAGATGACTCCTTCCGTGTTCAATAATCCCCTTACTTGTTGAAGACCTACTGTTGGTTGCCCTTTTAAGAGGTATCTGTATTATTCTTTATGATCAATTATTGTTTCATCATATGAACTGAAGATATTTATATTTAAATTGATTCCTTGGTCATGATTCAAGGCGGCAAATAAAAGATGATGATAGCAACAAGTGGCCGCGGTGGCTGGCACCTCTACTGCAGAGTAGCTTCTTCAGTCAATACAAGGTCCATGGCAGCGCATCGGTGCAAATTGCAAAAGAGTGAATGTAATATGTTTTGCTTGGATTGCATCAATGAACCCCTCCGTTCTCTTGCCCTCAATTATCACAAGGATCGTCGTCCTATTCCAGTGAACTTAAAAAAAGAAAAGTTCATTTCATTACAATTTTTGGGCAAGAAAATTAATTGCGCTGAATAATAGGGTTTTGGTTGTTGCAGATACGGAGATCGTGGCACCATGATGTAACAAAGATTTGTGAGATTCAAAAGAATTTGGACATTACAGGGGTTCAGATGACATACGTTATCAATAGTGTCGAGATAATTTTTCTGAACCAGTTTTGTCGCTCTCAGCCATGGCACCGCAAAGGCACCAACACCTGATGTGTCTGTCACCAGAGCCTCTCGACTCCTTCACTTTATACTCCATCGGCTGCAAGGTCGAATTTATTTCATATAGTTGCTTGGGTTGTTATTATGAAATTAAATTTAGACTGGATTGGATGTTTGCAACTTTAATTAAAAAATGGAGTCAATCCAGTCTATGGTGAGAATACACCTACTATGAAGCACACACTCAATATAGAAGGGGCTAGACTGCTGCCTTGGTCCTCCACAGAGGAGAATCCTACACGTAAAGAGGATAATCATGACGATTATGGATAGCGTGCCTCGTGGAGCACGAAGCACGCGCCTAATATTCCTCCTTTACAGAAGAATATGGTGCGAAGCACGAACCTTCATCCTGAGTTCCCAATCAACACAAGTCAGATGGCACGAAGCGGGCTCCTTAGTTTCACACCTTTACCACGAACTACCTTTTCACGATCAACGTCTTAATCCTACCTGAAAAAGTTCCTGACATAAAAGTAAACACGCTGACAACTAGTACACGACCAGCCATTTTTCCCTGAAAAAGGGTTGGGGACCACTGACACAAACTCCAGTCGTAGTTTGTCTGAGTAAGCTGACTAGGATTAGGGCTGATGTGGCATGGATGAAATGACATAGTTACCCCTAACTCTCCATCTGGTAAGTATAAAAGGTTATCATCTCTTCTTCATCAAGGTATGGCACACAACAATTTACTATTCATTATGCTGCACAAATTACTACCATAAAACATCCCTTCGATCTCTGACTTGAGCATTGGAGGCCCTTCACCGGAGACCCTCCAGTGTTAGTTTTTGGATCACAAGCAGAATCCAGGCGAACTCGAGGAAGAAAGCATCACTCCCACCGAGTACCATTATAGGTAGATTTTATAATATTGTGTATGTGCTGGAGCTATTTTAGAAACAGCACTACAGTGGCGCCGTCTGTGGAAAGGAATCAATTCTTCTTGTTTTGAGACAGGACGAGAGAATCCTTTCCCTCATTGTAGTATCTGAGATGGTGCGGAATGTTTTCTCATCTTTTCCTTATGTTTTACCATTATAGCATGGCAAATGATGGCTTAGAACGTGATCTACGTACTGAATTCGACAAGGAAGCCGGGAATCATCCTGGTGGGGACACTGAAACCCCACCACCAATTGAGGCACGTAGCAGTGCAATGCAGGTTGCGGGAGGCAGTAGGGTGCTTACGATGACGCAGGATCAATTGAATGATTTAATCAAGATGGTTGTAGAGAGCATACTTGCCAATAGGGGAGGGATGTCGGGTCCTTCATCGGGTTTCGTGCCTCCGCCTTGTACCATGCCAGCTCAGGGGACGAGCAATGCCCCACCCAGAGAGGAGAACGAGGCAGAGGAGATTCCGCCTTGCGAGATACCCTCGCAAGGAGCACGCCACCCCGCTGCCACCCCCGCACGGACTGAACACGAGGAGGTTGCTGATACTGAGGTGGCTCAGTCAATGAGTGTTGCGAACACTGTTGCACAATAGCTGGGAGCTTTGAGGCATGAGTTGGAGGAGCTATGATAGAACAAGGAACCTAGGCATTTTTGCCGCGCAGTGGGTTCCCCATTCTCGGAAGAGATCTTACAAGACCCCTTGCCGGGGAACTTCAGGCCTTTGGCATATGAATATGATGGGACCACGGACCCATACAAGCACTGACTACGGTTAGAAAATGGAGCGTTGCTCCACCAGTACAGCGACGAGGTTAGATGTCGTGTCTTCCTCACCACACTGACCAAAGCGGTTCAATAGTGGTTTGGGTAATTAGCCCCAAACACGATTCAAACTTTCACGATTTTCAGTTCCCAATTCGTGCATCAGTTCGCGAGTGCCCAAAAACAGTACAAAATAGCATTGTCCCTGCTCAGCTTCAAGCAGGGGGCAAATGAAACTCTCAGGGCGTATATTGGAAGATTCAATAAGGCCGCGCTGGAGGATCCGACGCGACCACCGAAGTTAAGATCAACGCATTGGCACAAGGGCTGCAAGACGGGGACTTTTTCAAGTCATTGGTCAAGAGGGCTCCGCAGTCCTTCGACAAACTGTTGGAGAGAGCGGACAAATACATCAACCTGGAGGAAGCCCAGAGTGGTAAGAGAAGAGACGACAATGTAACGGAACAAATTGAAAGGAAGGAAACCCCAACACATCAAATCCCGAAGGGGGAACCGGCGGATAAAGACAACCGCTATACTAATTACACATCCCTGATCATACAACAAGCGGAGCTATTTGAGATATCTCGTGATCATCCCAACTTCAAGCTTCCTATTAGTCAAGAGAACGGGGCGCGGAAGAGGCTAACCAATGAGTTATGTAAGTTTCACAACAAATTCGGACATACCACCAACGCATGCCGGCACCTGGCTAATGAGATCGAGAGGATGATCCGCGATGGCCAATTGGTGGAGTTTGTCAAGAAGAAGCGGGATAACCGGAACAAAAGGAAGGAAAGTGGCGAAAAGGCAGAAGGCCAAAAGAAAGTCAAGGAGATTCAAGAAGGACCAAAAAAGAACACTCAGGGAAAGAAAGGCTACATACAGATGATAATAAGGGGACCCACCGATGGATACTCTAATCAGAAAAGGAAAGCCAACCTGCGGAGTGCGGGCTTGGCACAAAAAGGAGAGTCACGAAATGGGTGAACTCAGTTCGTCACCCACAATAGAGTTTGGACCCCGTGATGTGGGCTCGGTGCAGCAGCCACATCACGACGCTTTGGTGATAATTGGAGATATTGCCGGATACATGGTGGCACGCATCTTTGTCGATACGAGAAGCTCAGTGGATATTATGTTTGAAGATTGCTTCAAACAAATGGGCATTAACGTCAAGATGGAGCTGGTCGAGACTTCTCTCTTCGGGTTCATTGGAGGGGCCATACACCCGAAAGGGCAAGTAACATTGCAAACACAATTGGGGCAAGAGCCTCATGTCAAGACGAGGATGGTCAAGTTCTTGATAGTGGACGCCTTCACAATACAATGTCACATTGGGGAGGCCATCTCTCAACCTCTTCCAGGTTATCATCTCCACTTATCACATGAGAATAAAATTTGCGGTAGGGGGAGATGTGGGGGAGGTAGTAGGTAACTAGTATAGTACGCGGAGATGCTATATGAGTACGATCAAGGAGGCTGTAGGAAAGGGGATAAAGAGCGAAGTACGATGCCTTGAAGAAGGGAACAATAAAAAGTTGAAAGTTAGGGAATTGGATGAAGAAGATCAAGAAGTACAGATCTTGCCATAGGAGGAGTTAATGAGTGTGGAGTTGTTCCCAGATAGAACTGGTTTTTCCACGAAGAGCATCTTTGGCACCGGAAGTACTAATGGCCATAGTGGCAAGCCTCAGGAGAAATGCAGACCTGTTCGCTTTTCATTCAGCAAACATGGGTAGTATAAACCCCAGCATTGCGATGCATTCGTTGAACGTGGATCCTGCTGTGAAACCAGTTAAGTAGAAACTCAGGCAAGTGAATGATGAGAAGGACAAAGCAATCCAGAACGAGGTGCTGAAATTGTTGAAGGCAGGGCACATCAAGGAAGTGCAATTGCCGGAATGGCTGTCAAATGTTGTAATGGTGTCTAAGGGGCAGGGTGCATGGAGGATGTGCCATGATTTCCAAGACCTTAACAAGGCATGCCCAACAGACCATTACCCTTTACTTAGGATAGACCAATTGGTGGACTCAACAACAAGATGCGAGCTACTCAGCATGATGGATGCCTATCAGGGTTATCATCAAATTACAATGAACCCTTAAGATGTCTCGAAGATAGCCTTCGTGGTGGCATGTGGAACGTACGACTATGTTCGTATGCCCTTCGGATTGAAAAATGCAGGAGCAACGTATCAAAGAATGGTTGACAGGGTGTTCCGCCAACATATAGGACGGAAAATGGAAGTATATGTAGACGACATGCTCATTCGCAGTGAAAAGAAGGAAAATCACTCTACTGATATGGAGGAGGTCTTCGGGGTTATCAGAGCTCATGGTATTAAATTGAATCCAAGTAAGTGTGCTTTCGGAGTCATCAGGAAAATTTTTGGGATACTTGGTTACGGAGAGGGGGAGAGAAGTCAACCCAGCAAAAGTGAAGGTGGTCCTAGAAATGCAGGAACCATGAAACTTGAAGGAACTACAAAGACTAAATGGGAGGATAACGACACTCAACCGGTTTATCTCACGATCGGCGGAGAGGAGCATGCCATTCTTTAAGATATTGAAGAAGGAAAGTAGGTTCGAGTGGAACGAAGCATGCGGACAAGAATTTAAGGAACTCAAGGAGCACCTAGCCAAGTTGCCACTTTTGACAAAGCCTGTACCAAGAGAGCCGCTATACTTATACATCTCTGTGGGGGAAGAGGCACTGAGCATTATCCTACTCCGCGAAGAAGAAGGAGTCCAGAGACCAATCTATTTCATAAGTAAGTTAATGCAGGGTGCAGAAGCACGATACACCGAGGTAGAGAAAGTACACGAAGATTAAGGCCCTATTTCCTATCACATCGGGTGATAGTCCGAATAAATTTACCTTTGAAACGCATTCTAAGTCGGCCAGATCTTTCAGGTTGAATGTTCAAGTGGGCAGTTGAGTTGGGAGAATACGAGGTGGAGTACAAACCTAGGAGGGCGATTAATTCCCAGGCCTTGGCAGATTTCATACTGGAAAATATGAAGGAGCCTGAAGCACCCACATGGGAAGTTTATGTGGATGGTTCGTCATCCAACATAGGATGTGGAGCAGGAGTAGTTATCATAAGCCCGGAGAAAGATGAAATGCAATTTGCAATAAAATTTGGCTTTCGCAAGTCCAACAATGAATCATAGTACGAAGCAATTCTGAGGGAAATGTAGATGGCTTTCGAATTGGGAGCATGAAGCGTGATGGTCTGCTCTGATTCACGACTGGTAACTCAGCAGGTCAAAGGATCATATGAATCGAGAAGCGCGAAAATGGCTTGGTATGCAAGCCAAGTTGTGGACATAATGGTAAAATTTCAGAAGGTGGAAATCAAACAAATACCAAGAGAGGAAAACCGAAAGGCGGATTACTTGGAAAAGTTGGCTAGTTCAGTAGAAAAGGAGGGTACGGGGAAGATCACCCTCCTGATGGCAGAAAAGGATTTAGGGCAAGCGACAATTGCAACGATTGAAGAGGACGATGACTGGCGAGCACTAATCAGGGCTTACTTATAAAGGCACAAGGAGGATAGCCCATCCAAATTAAAATATGCCAAGTACTGCATGATCGGGGGCACCTATATAAGCAACCTTTTGCGCATCCTTATTTGAGGTGTGTGTCAAAGACAGAAGGGAGTTATGTGTTGAGAGAAGTGCACGAAGGTTGCGCAGGGGCCCATGCTGGATGCAAGAACATAGTAAGGAAGGCACTAAGAGTAGGTTATTATTCGGCCAACCATGCTGCAGGACGCCCAAAACTCAGTCCGAAGGTGTGAGAAATGCCAGAAGCACGCTCCCCTGATCCACCTACCAGCTGAAAAGCTGACAAATATGCAATCACCTTGTCCCTTTGATAAGTGCGGGATTGATATAGTAGGAAAGTTCACGACAGCCCCTGGAAAGAAAACGTTCCTTATCGTGGCAATCGACTATTTCAACAAGTGGGTGGAGGCAAAGGCAGTCGCGAAGGTAAATGAGGATGCAATGATCAAATTTCTCTGGAAAAACATCTGTTGCAGGTATGGAGTGCCACACATACTAGTCTCGGACAATGGAACACAATTTGCAGGGGCCAAGACCACAGAATGGTGCAAGATGATAAAGATTATGCAGAGGAGGGTGCCTGTCCCACACCGTCAGGCAAATGGTCAGGTTAAAACAACAAATAGGACCATCATAGACGGAATCAAGACACGACTAGAGAAGGCTGGAGGAAAATGGGTGGAGGAGCTGGACTCGGTTCTTTGGGCATACAGGACCAGTCCATGAACCACGATGGACGAAGCACCCTACAACCTAGTTTACGAATCGACGGTGATAATACCAGCGGAAGTATGCCTTGAATCCCACCGAATCCTTCACTATGATGAAAGTAAGAACCAGGCCCTGATGAGGGAGAAACTGGACATGTTGGAAGAAGAAAGGGAGGTAGCTCGTTGCCGCGAAGAAAAGTACAAAGGCTATCTCAAAGCTGCTTTATGAAAGTCAGGAAGCGGGAACTACGAAAGGGGGACCTGGTGTTAAGGAGGGTCAGCACTCTGAAGCCCACAGGGAAATTGGATGCGAACTGGGAAGGCCCATACATTGTATCCAAGGTTCTGGGTGGAGGAGGGTACGAGTTGAAGACAGCTAAAGGGAAGAAGTTGTCTAGATCGTAGAATAACACGAATCTAAAGAAGTACTGTGCTTAAGAATGTAATGCGCGTAGCACATTTCATATATCTAAAGAAGGGAACAGGACTACCTCTAGCTCATCCCGTTTTGATGAATTATCATCAGGAGTTCGTGGCGTATAATGAAAACCAAGTACTAAGCTTGGTGCGGGTGAACTGTGAGAAATTCCAGAGTTATTCTGGCACGAAGCTTTGGTCTTAACCAAGCATTAAGCCCTGGACTTAACCAGGCACGAAGCCTTGGTCTTAACCAAGCATTAAGCCCTGGCCTTAACCAGGCACGAAGCCTTGGTCTTAAACAAGCATTGAGCCCTGGTCTTAATCAGACACGAAGCCTTGGTCTTAACCAGACACAAAGCTTTGGTCTTAACCAAGCATTAAGTGGTCTTAACCAGGCACGAAGCCTTGGTCTTAACCAAGCATCAAGCCCGGGTCTTAACCTGGCACGAAGCCTTGGTCTCAACCAAGCATCAAGCCCTGGTCTTAACCAGGCACGAAGCCTTGGCCTAAACTAAGCATTAAGCCTTGGTCGAAACCAAGCACGAAGCCCTGGCCTTTAACAAGCATTAAGCCTTGGTCTCAACCGAGCACGGAGTTACAAACTTGAAAAAAAAACAAAGCAAAATAATGAGAAACATTGACCACTATTAGCTACCCCCATTAGTAGTCAAAGTAAGGGGGAGGATAGAAGGATACATCCATCCAATCCAAGCACGAAGTTAATCTCAACTTAGAGAAAACAAAAATGAAAAGACATCAAAAAGCACGAAGTTAAAGTACTCTAGAACAACAAAAGAAATACAGTGGCACAATCTGAAACACTTGCGCAAAAAATGATATATTTCATTAACAAATCCCCAAGGGGATATTTTGGATATTACAAAGCGTCAACATGCTGAGCAACACCTACACTGGAACAGTTCCCCCTCTACCATACAATTAAAAAAAAAAAAAAGAAACGACAAAAACTACCAACACTGGTTAACCTAGGGCTCCTCTTACTCCGCGTCCTCCTCCTCCTCCTCTTCCTCGTTTCCTCCCGCAGCAGGATGCCCAACAGCTGACTCATCCCCTTCACTGACAGTATTACACTCCACATAAGGGGTAGGGGTGGCTTGAATCCTCTCCAGTTCTGGAGGATGTTCTATTAAAGCGCCGGCAGCAGGCACATGCTTCCTACTACGTACTCCAACTTCTCAGCTGGAGTCAACCCCGAGGTGGAGGCTTCGCCTAGGAACTATGTGGTGGCTTCGTGCATCACTGGTTGCCACCAGGGAAAGGAAATAGGAAGCTTCTTAACCCCTTTAAAGGAAGGAGGCTCTTCCACGGCTTTCAAGGCCTTTGACAGGTTAAGTTTGGGAGCAAAGCCTTGGTCTACTGCTTGCTTCTTGGCCGAAGAAAAGCCAACCTCCACAAAGTATTACATGTGCAGCCACATGTCTCTCAAATATTGCGTGCTGAGCTGATATTGTTCGATCAACACATGGTGGAGGCTTCGGAGGAGATTTTGCCCTGGTAAAGAGGTGAAGAGCTTCTGGCACGTCTCTTTAACACCCTGCGAGAAGCCGGTCTGATGCGCTTTAGCTTCGCAAATCATAATGGAGGATTAGATTCCCCTGGGTCTTCTCCAAAGCCACAAGCTTGGACTTCAGCTCCTCAACCTCCTTCTCGAGGGCCTCCTTCGCCAGGATGACGATATTCAGTTGGGAAGCAATAGCCACCACCTCTTTTTCTTTCTTCTCAAGAGCCTCTTTCAGCTCGTGAGCATGAGCAACCTGCTCCTCCATCTTCATTAGTTATCCGAATCCTATCACCGCCTGAATGAAGTTGATGAACCACGATGAGAAGACACGGAAAAAAAGTTAAGTGTCAAGAATCATGCCAAATAAGGTAAAGGGCTCACCTGCACCAAGTTCCGTGCAATCGTTCCGCGGATTTTGCTGCTATCAAGCTTCATGAGGACTTTACTATCCTCAAAAGTTGGCAGCTGCTTCAGGAAGTTGCCAGCCTCCTCCTTATTGAGCTCTAGCAGGGACTTCGGAAGCTCCACAGTGAAAATGTCGCTGGGGGACTTTCGAATCTCCTTGCCCTTGACTTTGGCTGAAGTTTTCTGCCTCTTGGAAGAGGCTCCGCGCGAGACCTCAGATCCATAGATCCTCTTGTTGCGCTCCGCGGTGTAGGCGCGAACTTGTTCCACAGTCATGGAAACTGCCCGACTGACAGCGTTCACGGGTGGGGTCTTCACGGTAGCAGTCGAAGAGGCAGGGGCTTTCCTTTTGTTCCCACGGAGGGGACAGAAGGAGCAGGCGGAGGATGTTCCCCCAGGACCGCCACCTCATCGTCTTCATCCTCCTCTGGGATCATACCCACTTTCCAATCCATGGCTGCAAAAATGAAAGAGGAACGAAGTGAGTAACTTAAAAAATAAAACATGACAACAGATCTAGAGGAGATAATGCAAGATCAATACCAACCCCAGGGGGAAGGTCAATCTGGGTCTGGAGGAACCCGAAGTGGGAGAGTGTGGCTTGCTTCCTAAATAGAGAAGCGATCTTAAATTTAGGATGCCTCTGCATCCAGGCATTCAGGTTCCTGAACACCAAACGATTGCGGGAGGAGACACAATCCTCGTCAACATTAGAATATCTGAGAAGACTGTACAACCAACGATCATGTGGGAAGGGCCAGGTACCCGAAGTGGGAGTGACCAAGAAATACCTATCTTTCCATTTTTTCTCTATACTGAGGGGTTTCTTCACGAAGGTGCATAATCCGTTTTTCTTGGCAGAGAAGTAGAAGAAATGATTTTTCTGCTTCATCACGTAGCAGCCCATAAAGTTCTTAGCATCGGGCTCCTCCCCAATTCCTTTCTCTAATATGTAAAATGCCATAACAATTTGGATGGAGGAGGGATTGACCTGATTAATGGGCACATTAAAGGCGCAGGCGATATCACTAAGGTATTTACAAACAGGAAGGCGGACTCGGCATGCGCCTTCCAGAAGGCCAGAGTTGGGGGAACCAGGTGATTGGGTCTTTTGTCATCGTCGGCTATATCCACCACGAACTCAGAAGTGGAAAAGAGTTTTTGTTCAAAGAGGGACATATGGTTAAAGGAGGAGGGTCATGTTATCTCATCCCATCTAATCGGGCACTGGGCAGGATCATGTTCTTTATACCAGTAAGGGGTTCGAAGGAAGAAGCTTCGGAATTAGGGTGCACTATCATGGTCCCACCTAATGTAGTCAAAGTAGGCAGACGACTCATGCTCCTTACAGCAAGGGTTACAGCAGGAGGATGGGGAATTCCTGTGGACCTAACTAGGGCGAGAGTATCTCTCCCAAGAACGGGTGGAGTTCCCTCCGTTTTCTCACTGTCCGGGAAACTTGAGAAATTATCTCTCTAAAAAGCGCAAGACACTAGCAGAAATAAAAAGGAGAACATGAATTCAAACCCTTGGTATATATAGGGAAAAAAGAGGGGAAAAACCGAAACGACGCCCAATGAAACTGTGACACTTGTACCCATCCTGGATTTTGAAAAGAATCGAGCCACCACGTTTACGGTCAAAGATTGGTGGGGGTTTCGAAAAAAAATTGAGCGGGAAACGAGGAGATTGATGGGACATTTTTGGAACGACAGAATTCGGAGAACATGATCACCATGAGCACGAAGCATGCTTTCATGCTCATGGTATTTTCGGGGGGACATGTGGTGCCATAATGGAATACACCTACTATGAAGCACGCACTCAATATAGAAGGGGTTAGACTGCTGCCTTGGTCCTCCACAGTGGAGAATCCCGCACATAAAGTAAGGACAATCACGGTGATTATGGACAGAATGCCTCATGGAGGAAGCACGCGCCTAATATTCCTCCGTTTACAAAAGAATATGGCACGAAGCACGAAGCACGAACCATCATCCTGATTTACTAACCAACACAAGTCAGATGGCGCGAAGCGTGCTCCTTAGTTTCACACTTTTACCACGAACTACCTTTTCACGGTGAACGTCTTAATCCTACCTGGAAAATTTCCTGACATAAAAATAAGCACTCTAACAGCTAGTACACTGCCAACCGTTTTTCCCTGAAAAAGGGTTGGGGACCACTGGTACAAACTCCAGTGGTAGATGGTCTGAGTAAGCTGACAGGGATTAGGGCTGATGTGGCTTGGATGAAATGACATAGTTACACCTAACTCTCCATGTGGTAAGTATAAAAGGTTATAATTTCTTCTTCATCAAGGCATGACACATAACAATTTACTATTCATTATGTTGCACAAATTACTTCATAAAACATCCCTTCGATCTCTGACTTGAGCGTCGGAGGCCCTTCACCGGAGATCCCCTCCGGTGTTGGTTTGTGCAGGATCACAAGCAGAATCCAGGCGAACTCGAGGAACAAAGCATCATTCCCACCGAGTACCATTATAGGTAGATTTTGTAATATCGTGTATGTGCAGGAGCTATTTTATGTGAACAACTCTAGGAATTGTATTGGGTTCACTCTCACCCATTTAAATCTACTATATAAGGTTATTGTAAATTATGGTGCTTTTTTCTTTATTCTTTTATGCAGTCTTTAATTTGAATTAGTTAGTTTGTTCTTTTACGTAGGAAAATACAGCTCCGTTAATATGGGTTCAAATGAGGTAATCAACCAATTTCTAGTAATAGATAATTATGTTGTTTTCTCAATAGTTGTCCTTGATCGATATCCCCTTTTAATTACTTAAGTCATGACTTGTAATTTTGTTACGCTATTGTGAAGTTTAAGTGTTTTTTTTTTTCCAACAATAGGTTCATTCATTTACTTTTATCAATGAGAATTATATAATTTGATCACATATTAAATATTCCGTGCATCGCACGGGTGGACATTTAGTAGACAAGAAGTTCATGGACCAAAACATAATATAAATTGATACACGTTATTTATGCATGTATTTAGGTCAATTTAGGTATATAGTTTATGACATTTACATGCATATTAGGCCATGAATTGTTTATATTTGTTATGTTGGGCTATTTTATGTGTTTTGACTTGTTTTGGAGTTAATTAGGTGATTTTATTCCATTTGGACGAAGTTCGGAGATAAAACAAGTCAAATAGGGTAAAAAAAGGGAATGAAAAGGGAGTTGGAAAAGCAAAAGTGTCGACCACGGCTGCGTGTATGGTCGCGGCCGCATCAAAAGTGGCCTAGAACATGAAAAACACACTGGTCAACTTTCGCGGTCGCGGCGAAAAGTTTCCCGAAAGTGAAGTTTTCTTTTAGCTTAACACATCTCTAATATTTTGGTCATATCTTGAGATCTACAACTACGACTGAGGTGCAATTGGTGGCATTGGAAAGTTGATTCAAAGGGCTATACTTAGTCAAAAAGAGGAAAAACCAAAAAATGACCGGAAGACCCTAAAAAACAGCTTTGAAGTTGGAAAAATAATGTAGTGTCAACCCATTACTTGGCCCACAAGCCCAAAAATGAATCTTTGGACGAGTTTTCATATTCCAATTAGATTTTCTCCTTCTTTATCCTAGATATGTATTCCTATAAATATCCCAAGTCTCTAGACATCAAAGAAGGAATCGGATTCATCGGAGAAGAGTGTGGAAGTGAGATTGAAGACCAAGGACGTGACAAGACGAAGATTGGAGACAAGATTCGGGTTTTTCTATTCCTTTTCTTTAGTTAATTATTCGAATATGTTTGTCTATTAATATAGTTAGATTTTGACTTTGATTTTGAGTAGCTAAATGCATATTATGTTCTAGGGTTAGAAAGTAGATTGTGAACAATGATGTTTTGATTTTATCTTTAATTCTAGACTCCAATTTATGTTTGTTTTATTTATACTACATGTCCTCCCGTGCTATGCATGGGATTAATATATTGTATTATATTAATAAAATATAATGGAGTTATGTCATATACACAACTTGAGAGTATCAAGTGGGATACGTGTCAATGAATTAACCTATCCATATATTATTATCCAATCATTTTTCTTCCCCTTCCATGTCCTATCTTATATGTATTAGTTTATTTATATATTTTACTTTTAATATTACAATAATCATAAAAAATGTATTTCACATTTAAAAAAATAATATTTATATTAAATATATACATCATGGATGTCAAATCGAAGATCGTGAAAAGAAGATTAATTTAATATAACTTTCACAGAAAACAGAGTTGGGACGAAAAAGTTATCACACTTCTAAAATTTGAGGGGAGAATATAAAAAAAAGAAGGTGAAAGTAATGTGACATAGGATGGAAGTTAACATCCCAAAAAAATAGGGACAGTTAGGTTTTATATTATGACATTTTAAAATTTTAAAATTCAAAATTCAAACTACACAATTTATGGTTACAGATAATATATTTTTGTATATAAATATATTAAAAAATGACATGTGTCGCAGCTTAAAAAAAGGAATTTAAGTAGATAACTGATTGACACGTGTCCTGAGATTCTCTTTTAATAGTAAAGGAGGATGCTTTGTTCTTATTTTACGAGTTGCTTAATCTGGCCAATTTAATAATTCTATTTGCTTAGCAATTTCGCTTCTAGAGAAGAGAATTGTTAATAGGTATATGAGCATATAGTGTAGGTACCAATATTATCCAAGAGGAGTAGGGGCTTGCGTAGGCATTGGCTTAGGGAACTCTTGGGAGTCTTTTAGGTTTGTTCGACTCGGGAGAGTGGCTATCCTTAATTGATCTACACGTTAGCCGCTTCGGGACAAGGGTTGATATAGAGCAGCGTCGCCTAATAAACAACATAGTTGGTTTAAAAGTTTAGAGTTTTAGGTTAATCTTACATAAGAGTTCATAATTGAAATATATGCCCTAGAATACATCTTTATCCATCAAAATATGCCTTATTTACTTGATTATGTGCTTTCTAATTGATTCTTCAAATTACTAGTTCTTTTATGTGTTTTAGTTTTAGTTTTATGTTTACCAAAATCTTCACCAACCTAGAGTCTAGTTAGGATAGTCTTAACATAATTGGAGTACCGAACTACACTTTACCACCAGTCTATGTGGGATCGACC
The DNA here is from genome assembly GCA_958295605.1 of Ajuga chamaepitys. NCBI lineage: Eukaryota > Viridiplantae > Streptophyta > Magnoliopsida > Lamiales > Lamiaceae > Ajuga > Ajuga chamaepitys. Next base: position 38,621,395 of record OY282505.1, read on the forward strand.
TTGACTACTATCACTAGCTACAGTAGCACCATGCACTTGCGGTAACACTAAGTTAGAAATAATGCATCAAGTTTTTTGCGTCGTTGTCGGGGACTGGTTATTGCTAGGGGTGTGCAAAATTCGGTTATAATCGAAAAAACCCGATCGAAAATTGTCGGTCGGTTCGGTTATTATTGTGCTCGGTTCGGTCATTGGTTACGTGTTATAAAAAAATCTGTTAAGGCGGTCGGTTTCGGTTTTGAAAAATTAAAAACCGAATTAACCGAAACCGACCGAAAATTTTACCCATATATAAACCAAGCCCTAAAAAATCGATTAAGTCAGTCGGTCGGTTGGAATGTTGCAATTTGATAATGCTTGAAAACGGGTCTTTTGCTTTGTTTCTGTCGGTTTTCGTCGATTTTTTTAGTAATCGGTCGGTTTTGGTTTTGGTCGGTTTTCGGTTTTATCCGAAAAATTCAGTTACATAGACCCAAAAACAGGAATTTTATTTATTTACGTCGGTTTCGGTTATAACCGAAAAAACCGACCAATTTCGTCGGTTCGGTTAGAGTCGGTTGTTCAAAAAATTTCGGGCGGTTCGGTTATTGTTTCAATAGCGGTCGGTTATGGTCGGTTTTATAATTTCGGTCGGTTCGGTCACCGAAACCGACCGATGCACAGCCCTAGTTATTGCATCTTAGTTTCTATTCTGATAAATAGGACGACAGTAGACTGGACATTAATTTTTCTGCACTTTACTTCAGTTATTTATTTTTGTTTTGTTTTAGTTATTTTTCCTTATTACACCGTGTTTCTTTATCTTTGTTTTTCAGGTAGTGCATGCATACTAGGTCAAAAGGAAAAGCACACCTTATCCCCTTTGATCCAGACATTGAAGCGACTGCCAGAAGAAATAAAGTAAAGAAAAAGTTGACATATGAGATGGCTAACCTGCCATAAGTCTTGACTCTAGAGCAGATGATCCAAAGACTATTCGAGATGATGACAACTTTGGATAACAGAGTGACTGCTTTACAACCACAGCGACAACAACATCAGCAGTTGCAAGCTCAGGATGATCCTAATGAAGACATGATACCGAGAAGTGATTGTCTTCGACCTTTACCCAATCAAACCGTCAGAGGAGTCCAACCACCACAACTGAATGCTAATAGCTTCGAACTGAAGTCGACCTTGATTAAAATATTACAACAGAACCAGTTCGGTGGAGGAGCACAGGAGAACCCCAATGTTCATCTGAATAAATTTCGTAGACTGTCTGAGATGATAAAGATTAATCATGTCCTACACGAGCAAGTCAAGTTGAGGATGTTCCCATTCTCGTTGAGGGATAGATCACTCTAATGGTTCAATTCATTGGAGGATGTTACTCAGTGGAAAGATTTGGGCACGAGATTTTTATTAAAATATTTCCCACTGAGTAAGATGTTAGAGCTGCAGAATAAGATCAACCAGTTTAAACACCAAGATGGAGAGCTATTTAGTGAGGCTTGAGAGCGATTCCGGGATCTTCTTCGGAGTTGCCCTCAACATGGGTTTACGAAGAAGCAACAAGTTTGTAAATTCTATAATGGGTTACTTGCACCCACAAGAGACCAGGTAGATACAACAACAAGGGGTAGTTTAATGGACAAGAGTGTACATGCTATATTATTCGATGGCCAGAACGAGTTATCAATGGCCAAACGAGAGAAATTAGCCTAGAAAAGTGGCAAGCATTACCGATTCTGAGCCAAACGAGACGATTACTTCTCAACTGGCAGCTTTGTCAAATCAAGTGAGCTTGTTAACTTATCTAACACTTCCCCAACAGGAAGGAGTTGACAAAGTCAATTTTGTCAATCAAAGAAACTTCAACAACTTCCAAGGCAATCAGTAGCAATACAATCAATATTCACAAGGTAATCGGAACCATTCGAACTTCTCTTATGCCAATCCCAATAGTTCACTTCAACCACCACCGAGATTTGCCGTCGCCAATAGCATGATTCATGATGGAGAAAATCCAACTCAAGAGGAGTTAATAAAGTCACATCTCGCCAAATATGATGGCAAGTTAGTTCAATTAGAGAGAAAGATAGAAAGCAAAATCATTGAGTTGAACAAAGAGGTGACTAGTCAACGGGCGGATATCAAGGAGGTTGCAGTCAATTTGAGTTAATTGATACAAATCATAGTATCACAACATAAGCAGGGGTAATTTGTCGATGACACTATAGTCAATCCAAGGCAAAAGTGCAATGATGTCTATTCAACGGATGAAACTAAACATGAGAGCCAAAAGCCACTGGCATATGAAGATGGGATTGAGCAAAACCAAGAAGAGGAAATCATCTTTGAGGTTGCTCGCCAAAAAGGATCATAATCGAGGAAGGCTCCAAATACATACCTTCTATTCCATTTCCTATAGCACTCTGTAGAAAGAGGAGTGAGCAAATTCGCATAGAACATGCTAAGCTTGTGGAGGAACGTAAAGCAAAGAAAAAGTTAGCGAAAAAGAAAGTCAAAAAGCAAAAGGAGGAAGTCAGCGCTATCATAGATAAGAAAATTTTACCTTTTTTTTTTTTTTATGAATCGTCTGAATTGTTCTTACATGATACATTTCTTGCTAACATTATTCCTAAGAATGCACTAGTGTATTATCTGTGATGCAGGGGAAACCAAAGGGGAACATTGAGGAGAAGGGGGTAATGAAGAAGGCTCCAGACCAACTTTTAGAGAAAGTTGGTTGTGCACAAGAGGAAAAGAAGAAGAAAGTCGCGAGTCCCAAAAAGAGCACGAACACAAGTATCCACCTAAAAAGAGCAATGAAAGCAAACGACCCAGGAAGTTTTTCTGTTTCTTGTTCTATTGGTAGTAATAAGTTCCGAATTGTGTTGTGTGATTTAGGATCCAGTGTCAATTTGATGCCTCTTAAGATGTATAAGTAATTAGGAATAGGGGCAGTGAAGTAATCCTTTATTACTATTCAATTGGCGGATGGATCCTTACTAGCGCCATTTGGAGTAGTAGAGGGCCTGCTGGTAAGAGTTGCAAATTTTAAATTCCCTAGCGACTTCCTAATTATTGATATGCAAGGGAATACTGATGTCCCTTTCATCTTAGGTCGACCTTTCTTGGCGATAGTCAAGCTGTAATCGATGTGCCAATGGGAGAGTTGACTTTTCGTATTCAAAATTATACAATCACATTCCCAATACATAATAGGTCGAGTCTAAGAGGAAAACCTAAATGTTGTGTCATATATATTGCCTGCAAAAAGCCCAAACTACAGTAGGAAACCCGAAATTGCCAAATAAAACTTTAATAAATCAAAATGCAAGTAAATCTGGTTGGTTGGAATTCGGCTGATTAAACACTAAAAAGGTCATCTGGTTGAAGACGTAAACAAAGCGCTTATCGGGAGGCAACCCGATGTTTACCATTTTCTTTAAATTTCCGTAATTTTTTTTTATTTTAATGATGAATGTTTGTTATTAGTTGTTTTTATTATTTTAGGAACTAACATGACACATAATTCATGAAGCAAGAAATAGGGGTCGAGAGGAGAAAAAATAAGGTTAGAAACGTAATTGGTCCATCACGACTGTGACACAACATGTTGCGGCCATGACACAATCGTCCCAGAATCCTCAACAGCATTGATTCTTCAACGCGACCGCGACCAACCTCGTCGCGGCCGCGAAAAAATAATCGCAGGAAGAGCATATTTGAGCTCAAACCATCGCGACCGCGACACTAGTCATCACGGTCGCGACATTGTGGTTTTCAGGCTATTAAACTTAGCTACGACATGTCACTTTTAAGGAGTCCTTATTGGAGCCAACAAGGTTTTCAACCACCGCCTTAGCTATAGACTGTGAGTTAAGCACCAAGGCGTACCACCCTTTTCCCACAAACATTGGTCTTCGACCAAGTTTTGGGGAGGGGGTGTATAGTGGGACTTCTTCGCCGCTATTTAAGTTTTATGTTCTTAGATTTGGTTGCTTATTTTCATATTATTTCTTGTTGTCTTGGTGGTATTGGGTTTGTGAGCACATTTTGTTAAGTTGATCATTGAGTCGGGTCTGTGTGCCCATTGTTAGTTGCATTAATTGGTCATGTTAGTAGTAGTTAATTTAAAGTTTTATGTTTTAGAGTCTTGTTAGTTGAAAAACCCGGATTATTGATCTTTGATTGTTGAATTAAAGAAATAGGGAAATGATAGATGATGAGAAGTTAATGATGAGTTGATTTTTGAGTAATTTTTTTATTTTTTTTTTTGGCAAAATTAGTACATAGTCGAGCATGATAGGTAATTTGAGATGAAATTGAGCTAGTGCTTAGAATGTTTGATCAAAACAAGTCTTGTGAGATTTTTTAGCCTAAATTGTACTCCCACTTTTGGAGTAATATATACATATTCTTTCGGTGTGAATTGATTGGTTATGTGTATTTGTCTCTAGAACTTGTCTTGAGTCTATATAATGAATGTGTCAAGTATATGTTGTGACTTAGAAAATGATCTTAGGCATTCTTGTTTTTAACCTATTTTGAGCCTTTAAAAGTTATCCTTTTTACCAAAATTTAAAAAATTATCCTTAGTTAGCCTATTTGATATGGCCTTATTATTTCGTAGCCATTCATTACAAGCCAAATACCTTTCGATTAAGCATATGGCCTTATTTGGAATAATTGAGTAAGAGGGAGGATGATTGGAAGGTAGTTAAGGTAAAATCTTGGGAATGAAGTGGAAAAATTAGGGGATATTTGAAGAATGAAGGGAATGACAATTGATAGGCGAAAAGTCGAGAAAAATAACCTCTCCTAGTGTGTTTATTGTTAAAAAAATAAAAAGAGAGAGAAAAAATCTGAAAAATTAGAAAAGAAAGAGTTCGTTGTATATATATGTTTTATTTTTCTTGTTGAGAAGAGGTTAGGAATTGAAAAGTGCTTAATTGCTTAAGTTCCTTAGAAAAATCGGGTTGTCCAACAAATGTGATACTCGAATAATAACACGAAAAAACACTTAGTTGTAAGTACTTTTGTAGGGTGAAGAAGTTATTTATTTTGGAATGATTTGCTGAAAATTGAAGAGTGAGTATTGAGTGATCCAATTGAGAGGCAGTTGAGTGTAGCTAACTCGATTGGTCCAAGATTAGTCACTTTTAAGCCTACATTACAACCAAAAATAAAAGACTTGTTTTATTCTGTGTCCCACATCTCAAGTACAAGGTCTAATTTAGATGATTGACAAGCCTATGGTAGATGGTGCATATAGTCCATTTTGAGCAAAAGCACATCCTTAATTAAACACTTGAGAGATGAGTGAAATACTTACCCAGTGAGGATCCAATAGTTCGAAACTCTCGAGTCTCGAAAGTAGTTGATTATACTTAGTCACAAATGCTCAATGTATTATGTTGCCTAACTTTTTGAAAAAAATCAATCTGAAACTAGATTCATCATCTAATCGCCCTAAACATATGCCTAATCACATGTATTCCTTCTTATTTCTGTTTTTGTTGTTTGAGACGAACAACAATTTAAGTTTGAGGGATTTTGATACACGTTATTTGTGCATGTATTTAGGTCAATGTAGGTACATATTTTATGATATTTACATGCATATCAGGTCAAGAACTGTTTATATTTGTTATATTGGGTCATTTGAAGTGTTTTAACTTGTTTTGGAGTTAATTAGGTGATTTTATTCCATTTGGACGAAGTTCGGAGAAGAAACAAGTCAAATAGGGTAAAAAACGGAAAAGGGTCAACCACGACCGCGTATATGGTCGCGGCCACGTCAAAAGTGGCCTAGAACATGAAAAACATGCTAGCCAACCATCACCGGTCGCGGTCGCGATGGAAAGCTTCCCGAAAGTGAAGTTTTCTATCAGCTTGACACACCTCTAGTATTTTAGCAATATCTTGGGATCTACAACTCCAATAGAGGTGCAATTGGTGGCCGGTCCGAAAGAGGAAAAATCCAAAAATAGCCGGAAGACCCTAAAAAATAGCTTTTAAGTTGAAAAGGCAATGCAATATCGGCCCATAACTTGGCCCCCAAGCCCAAAAACGAGTTTTGGGATGAGTTTTCCTATTTCAATTAGATTTTCTTCCTCTTTATCCTAGATATGTACTCCTCTAAATATCCCAAGGCTCTAGACATCAAAGGAGGATTAGAATTCATCGGAGAAGAGTTTGAAAGCGACATCGAAGACCAAAGACATGAAAAGACGAAGATTGAAGATAAGATTCGGGTTTTTCTATTACTATTCTTTAGTTAATTATTTGATATATTTGTCTATGAATATAGTTGGATTTTGACTTTGTTTATGAGTAGCTAAATGCATATTGTATTCTAGGGTTAGAAAGTAGATCGTGAACAATGATGTTTTAATTTTATCTTTAATTCTAGACTCTAATTTATGTTTGTTTTATTATATGATTTGTTCTTATTTTATAAGTTGCTTAAGATGGCTAATTTAGTAATTCTATTTGCTTAGCAATTTCGCTTCTAGAGAAGAGAATTGTTAATAGACATATGAGCATCTAGCGTAGGTACCAATATTTTCCGAGAGGAGTGAAGGCTTGCATATGCATTGGCTTAGGGAACCCTTGAGAGTCTTTTAGGTTTGGTCGACTCGGAAGAGTGGCTATCCTTAATTGATCTACACGTTAGCCACTTCGGGACAAGGGTCGATATAGAGTAGCGCCGCCTAATAAACAACATAATTGATTTAAAAGTCTAGAGTTTTAGATTAATCTTAAGAGTTCATAATTGAAATATATACCCTAGAAATATATACCCTAGAGTTCATAATTGAAATATATACCCTAGAATATGTACCTTGTTTATTTGATTATCTGCTTTCCAATTGATTCTTCAAATTATTAGTTCTTTTATGTGTTTTAGTTTTAGGTTTAGGTTTACTAAAATCTTCACCAACCTAGAGTCTAGTTAGGATAGTCTTAACATAATCGGAGTACCGAACTACGCATTACAACTAGTATTTGTGACATCGACCTTGACTGCTATAACTAGGTATAGTAGCATCGTACACTTGCGGTAACACTAGGTTAGAAAATAGTGCATCAATAATACTCTAAGCATAAATAAATAGTAATTAAGATGTAAATTGTCAAGGCCCACGGCCTACGATCTCTTTCCCCTTTGAATGACGTTGGTAAATTTTTTGCATATCAGAGTCTTTTTTGGATGAGATTGGTGATAATGGCTATAATTGTCCACCAATTTATGATGATGAGAATGGTGATCCTTTTGTGGAGGTTATCCAAGATGGTTATGATGAACCACCAAGTTGAGTACCGGATTGTGGATATAATTTTTAAACATTTGGGGATTGTAATTATGATGATCCAATACTTTTTTATACGGTTTACGGTGGCCAATTTTCCGAGGTTTATAATGATGTGTTTGTCTTCCAAGATGATTTTTCATATGTTTATTTGGGAATTGAGGTTGGTCCATTTTCCCTGATGGTTATTTTGTATTTAGCACAACAAGAATTTATGGAAGCTATTACTCTTCTTTGGCTAGAAGAATATAATGATGTTCATGCCCGTCTACGAACCTTTTTCAATGAGATGGACCATTTGAGGGTGAATCGTCTCCAAGAGAGGAGAATGGTGGAGATATACATATGATTTGAACGTATCTTTTGTTTGGTAGGATATATTTAATTTGATATAGTTTATATATTTTATAATATTTATTTTGATTTATTTCCTTTTTTTTTTATCAAGATTATAGTGTTGAAATATTAGTACTATTGTATTAGATGATTGATTTGATATATTGAAATAGAAAAAAAGGGTTCCGTTCTCAGTTTATGTCTCTTTACAGGTATTCTTAGATTCTTTCATGCTTCTATCTATATCACTAGATAGGGGACCTAGGATGATTTCATCAAAGTAGGTTCAATATAATGGTGGCAATGATGTCATAATTAGGTGTTGGAAAAATGGTCGTAATTGAAGTTACCCGCACCCAGTAATCTTTGAGTGAGTCTTATGTGTGATGGTCATACGTATCTTATTTTATGTGGTGAAACTATTTATCTAAACAATGGGAAAAAGGTAGGCTCCATTTACACATTTTCCTTTTTACTATACTTGTGTTGACCCGTCACACGGAATGAGATCTGTGTGACCGCCACATACAAGTTTTTTGTCATAATCTTTTGTAATTAATCATATAAATTAGAGTAAATCTTCAGTGTGATGGTCACATCTTATTTTATGTGATGAAGCTCTATTTATCCAAATCAATAGGAAAAAGGCAGGCCCCATTTACTCATTTCCTTTTTACTATACTTGTGTTGACCAATCACACGGAATGCGATCCGCGTGACCGCCACATATAAGTTTTTATTATAAGCTTTTGTAATTGATCAAAGAAATTAGAGTGGATCTAGTGTGTGACGGTCACATCTTGTGTGTGGCGGTGTCACATATTTTATTCGATGTTGCAGAACCTTATTTATCAAACCACTACAACAAAAACTGTTAATCACTACAGTAAAAAGACAACGGTTTTACGCAATAACCGTAGTCTTTTAGCTCTCAACCGTAGTCGTTGTACAAACCGTAGTGTTTTACATTTTTTTTCCGCTAAAAGACTACGGTTTTGCAAAACCATTGTGGTTTAACCGTAGTCAAATACCTATCTTTAGCTAAAAGACTACGGTTCGCAAAACCGTTGTGGTTTAACCGTAGTCGAATACCTATTTTCGCTAAAAGACTACGGTTCGAAAAATCGTTGTGGTTTAACCGTAGTCGAACACCCATTTTTCGCTAAAAGACTACGGTTTCATAAAACCGTTGTCGTTTAACCGTAGTTGAATACCTATTTTCGCTAAAAGACTACGGTTTCGTAAAACCGTTGTCGTTTAACCGTAGTCGAATACCGATTATAATATGTATTTTATATAAAGAGTCCTATATTAGGAAAAAAAAAATAGTGGCAATAAAATACTTTTAAAATTATATAAAGCAAATAACAATCTCTCTAAAAATAAAATGATATACTATACTATTTTAAGAAGAATTAAAATGAATCAAAATGAAAAATATAAGAAACAAACGTACTTAATTTACACAAGATAAAATGATAAATCTAATTAAGATATTTATAAGTACTGCCCTTTTTAGGCAAACTAGTAATATACCCGTGCGATGCACGATTTATATATATATGGTATAAATATATATATATATATATAATACAAATAGTTTTTTTAATTATATAATAAAATGCAAATTAATACATAATAAAATATGTGAAGTATATGCATAACAAATGGAAATCAATACATATTATGACCATGAACATTCTGAGTTACGATTACTGCAAAAAAATACAATAAAATGAAACATATCTAAAATACCGACACAATTACTATTACTAAACATGATCGAAATAAATAAAACAGTTTGGGAAGAAAAAAATGGGATTGAATTTTCCTATTATTTCAAAAAATACATTTTTATTCTTCAAATAATTTACTTTATTTTAAAAGACATTTATGAATTAATAATTTCAATGTATGATAGATCTGGATCAATAACTAAAGCGGTCTCGTTATCGGTTGGCGGTTTAGCTGGTTAGACCGATTTGATCAGAAGTCTAATGGGAGATTTGACAGATTCAAATAAGCATATAGATAATCATAACTTAATTTACTACTTAAGAATTAATATAGATGCTTTAATAATATATAATGATTTATATTTTATGGTCCATTTAATTTCTTCAGGTCTCTTTTAGTCATGACAACTGGTAAATAACAAAAGTGATTATCTAGACTTATTAATTTTGCTGATTATGGTGAATATTTCTCTCCATAGAAAGTTACTGTTGAGAGGTAGCACTACACATTAAGGGCTCATTTGATAGCCTTATTAAGATAAGAGGTGAGTAATTATTCTATATAATAGTCTAACTAATGAAAGATAGGGGTGAGCAAAATGGAATCGAAATCGAAAAATCGATCCGAACCGAGTGATTCGGTTCGGTTCTTAATAAAAAATAATTTGGTTGACCGAACCGAACCGAATAACTCATATTTAATTATATGTTCTTAATTATATATTTATTGTATACTATTTTTCTTGATTGAATTGATATACATTAGTAATTTCCACATTTGACATGCATGAAAATTAAAATTTATCCATATGTTTTGGTCCCTTCTTTAATTTGGCTTTTCCATAGAAAAAATATTATGAAAATCGAGATTTGTTGCTATAAAAAATAAAAAAATAAAAAAGTAAAAACTTTAAAACCTAAACCGACAACCGAATCGAACTTGAAAAAATTCGATTCGGTTTCGGTTCTTGTCGGTTCGGTTCGGTTGAATGCTCACCCCTAATGAAAGATAAGAAAATAAAAATACATTATGCCCTTCATGAAGTGATCACTTAAAAATTCTACTATTTGATCACTTAAAATAGTGGAAAAGTAGTGGAATTTTTAAGTGATCACTAAAAAAATTCATTGTTTGATACCCCATATACCAACCTAGCCGCTTAAAATTATCACTTATTAAAAATTACTGTAGAAGGAAGTAGTAGTTATATGGTTAATTTGGCCAGGTTAATAATAGATATGCAATAGTAAAACATTATTGGGTGTCACTTTAATGAAGGACTTTAGTAAAGGATTACTGATAATGCGCAATCCGGTAATCACCCAATCAAACAGTAATCAACAAGAACAAAACATAAAAACACAGAATTTACGTGGTTCGATCCGGAGATCTACGTCCACGGGGAGAAAACGGCGATCGCCGAGGTGTTTCTTTCACTCGAATGTTGAGTTTACAGTGCGTGTTACAGAAAACGAAGTCCGAACCCTAATTCAGAGTTCTTTTCATCTATATATACTACTAAACTCAAACCCTAACTAAATCCCTATAATCTTGCCCCCCCAAATCTGCATGGCAGTTGGGAAAAGATCATGGGCCTTGATTCACGGAACCGATTTGATTTGCTGAATTGAATGCGCGTTGCTGGGCATGTTGGGCCTGGGCCTTCGCGCTTGCTGGCGCGTTCGCTGAGCTGGTAAATGGGCTCAGGGTTAACCCGGTCCGAAGTAACCGGGTCATCCCTATCAGATGCCCCCCCCCCCCAGCCGAAGTGAGGAGGGAGCTTCGGTTGTCACCGGGATGGAATCGTAAGTAGGAGGAACCGTGGTCGCTGACGGGCCGAAGTGTTCATGGAGGACTAAGTCTATCCGCGTCCCTGGGCACTCCGCGGAGCAGTCTGTAGACTCGGAGTCGAGCTGAGCCGAAGTGCACGGGGCATTTGTCGAGAGATCGAGTTTCCCAGAAGCAAGAAACGCGTTGGGAGTTTATAACAACGTGGCCGAGGTGAAGGTACGCCGGAGCGAGTTGTTTGGCCAGAATGGAGGGATCACCGGAGTGTGGCAATATAACCGAGGTGGAGAATACCCCGGAGTATAGGATTATGACCGAGGTAAAGAGGACACCGGAGTGCGGTAAGCTGGCCAAAATGAAAGGAACACCGGAGTGTGACTTTAATCTTCCTGGCGAAGAGTAAGGCTGATGTGATTGGCGGCGCCATAATGAGAGAGAGAGACGTGAAGTGACACGCTCTGCGAGTTCCAAGACAGCTGTTCCCCACGCGCCTCGGTAACTGCAAAGCGCGTGAGAAGCACGCATGAATCTCCATCACTGAATTTGAATAGGCTGCATCTGAGCCGTCGGTTTTTTGCATTTATATTAGGAATAACTGCACAGTAACTTTTCATCTTCTCCATTGTGATTCATCTGTTATAGAAAGCGGGAAAAAGAGGAACTTTGCGTTTGTGATTCATCAGAGATCAAAAATTACTCAAATCCGTCCTTTCGAATTCAAATCAAGTAAGTATGTCATCCTCTTCATCTTCTTCATCTTCTGCCCCATCTTCGGTCTCGATCAAAGTAGTAGGAGGTTCGGACAAACCGTTAGATGTCCCCCCCCTATCATATATCTTTCCGGAGAAGGATGTGATTAGAACCATAGACAGAGTCGATGGTTTAGAGTGTAATACCAGGATGGTATCGTTTTACGAATGTCCGGCGGTTGATCTTGAGGTATCCTCCATAGGTTTACGGATGTCGCGGGGGCAACTTGAGAGGGAACTCCCATCATTTTATCTTCCTTTCGACCTTGATTACATAATTCCTACCCCCGAGGATAGGGCTTGTTGCCCACCGCAGGGGTTTATGACCGTATATATTGACTCCCTCAGAGTAGGGTTGAGACTTCCGCTGTGGGGCATAGTTGTAGAGTTGTTAAGATACTACGGCATTGCCCTCTGCCAGTTAGCGCCGAACGCGGTGAGGCAGTTGGTAGGATTCACAGTAGTTAGTAAGCAGGCCGGGATAGAGCCAACTGTAGAGCTTTTTAGGTTTTTCTACCAGCTGAAGAACTTCGGGAAGTCCAAGGGGTGGTATTCTTTTAGTCCCCGAGCCCGAGGTGGGTTTAAGGTCCAAAACCCGAGCAAAGTAGAGGGGTGGAAGGAGAGGTTCATATTTGTCAGGAATAAGATAGCTCTCCCGAAGTGGAGGAGTGACGAGGTGCAGGATTCCGCCCCTGTGGAGAATCCGGGGGCCGAAGTGAGGCACATATTCCTGCAAGTGGGGACTTTCCAAACCCTCTGTTCCGAGGAGGAACTGGAGAAGGCTGGGCTTAGCCTATATTATTCGGGAAACGGAGATGCCGAAGAGGGTAGGAGTTCTTTCGTCCTGTTTTTTAATTTTGCCGTTCTGCGCAGGACTGACTTTGATATATATTTGCAGTGGGTCGCTTCGGAAAGCAACCGGCATCGGGGAGCCCCGCCAAGGCTGAAGCGGCCAAGAAGAAGGGGAAAGCTGCGGAAGTATCTTCCCGGGGGAAGATACAAACCGGTGCGCGTCCGCCGACGGGGTCGGAGGAAAGAGTGACGCCGGCGGGGTCTCCGGCGTTGTCAAAGAAGAGGCCGGAGCCTACTGGGACGCCACAGGCCCCATCCAAGAGGCCCCGGACGGGGGAGAGCTCGCAGGTAACACCCAAAAACGCTGCTCATTACGTGAACTTATGCGAGGTGTATAACCGAGGTCTAATCCCTGTGCCGCGTTGTGTTTAAATTACCCAGGGAGAGCAGGCGATCCCCAGTATGTTGGGGTTTGACAGCACTGATGTTGAGAAATATCTTCGGCTGGCCAAAGGGATTATAGAGGTCGGCCTGAAGAGCGAAGTGGAGGCCAGGGAGGAGCTAGCCGCGACGGCGCGGGACCTTCGCGCCCGAAATGACAAACTGTCATACGACTTGACCCAGGCACGCAAGAGGGCTGCCTTGGTTGAGTCCGAGATCGTGCGTCTGCGCGGTGTGGAGACGGAGAACCATGGTCTCCGGGGTGAGCTGATGCAGCTGCGAGCGGAGATGGAGGCGAGGGAAGCAGCCGTGGTTGGAGGGCAGGGAACTCTGCTGAAGACCTTCGCTGAGAAGCTGTTCAAGACCACGACCTTCCTCGACTTTCAGACGAAGTTCGTGGCAATAGGGGACAAAGCCACCCGAGCTATGGTGCTGGAGGAGGTGAAGGAGGCATACCCGGATGTGGACATTACCCGTCCAGAATTCGGGTATGACCCTGAGGCAGCGGCCGAGGTGGAAAAGGCGTACTACGCCTCTCTAACAGAGCTGCCGGAGTGGCCGTTGGTGAATGCACTCGGGGAGAAGAAGCAGCTCCTAACTGCCGCAGAAGTCGCGAACTGCGAAGTGGACCAGGACGCTGAATTCCTGGCCTTCTGCAGGGGTGAACTGGTCCCAGCCCCCCAAAACACCGAGCCCCTCCCACCGATGGAAGCCGAAGTCCCCTCTGAAACCGAGGCCGTCGTAGCAGCCGAAGGGGGAAATGCCGAAGTGCCTGAGGGCCAGCAAGAAGAGTTGCCCGAGGAGACTGAGGCAATTGAGCGGGAGGTCAGTAGATCCCCGCAAATTTAAACTTGTAAATTTGTAGAAATGTTAGGGATGATGTAATTGAACAATTGTACTTTTGCAACTTGAAATACAATTCCCTTTTCTTGGACTCTTGTCATTTGTTTATTTACGCCATCCATTTTGTTGTTGCCGAACTGTATTCAACTATAATATGTTGGTGAGTAATCGTTCTGGTTGACTCTTATTATGTGTCTAAAACACCGCGGAGCTGCACGAGACAATAAAGAAGTTAATGAAATCACTTGAGTGGTTCCGCGGAGAGAAGAACCGTCTGGAAATGCACGTAGTGCCGAAGCTGAAGAAGCAGATAGCCTCGGCAGAGGAGAAAGTGGTTGAGGCCAATGAAAGAGCCAAAGACTTCGAGATGAAGTATCGAACCACAGCTGCCGAGATGAGCCGCGTCCGCGTTCACCACAAGGAATATGAACGGATTTTGTCCGGGTTCGGTCTTCTAACTTTTGAAGAAGTAGAAGAGCGGACTGTTGAAATCCAGAGTGACATCGCGGCGTTGATGTCGAGGAGCTCGGTCGAGTCCGCGGAGCTGGTGAGAAAAAGAGAAGTCCTGGAATTGCTGCTTAGTATGTACGAAGGGCTAAAGGGCCGAATCAGGCGGAGGCCCGCTGCTGAAGAGTTTATTGCGAGCACAAGCCAGGACCGAAGTACGCAAAAAGCTCCTCGGAAGGAAAAGAAGACCAAAGGCAAGAAAAAGCCCTCTGAGCGGAGCAAAGGCATAGTCATCCAAGAGCCAACTCCGGTGACTATAACTGAAGAGGAGCACGTGACGATTGCCGAACAGGTAGTCGATGAGCTGACTCAAGAGATTGAGGCGATGGTCCCGGAGGAGTGGGACCCTGAGCAGTGGGCTCGAACCCCGAGGTCCACGTCACAACGAACCAGCCGAGAGCGGACCAGAGATGAAGCTCCTAGGCCAGCGCCTAGAGAAAGTCCTCGGCGAAGGGAACCGCGAAGGGATGACCGAGCCAGAGCCCAAGAGGGTAATAGAGCCGGAGCCCGAGGTCAAAGATCTTCAAGATCCCGGAGGACTCAACACAGACCGGGGAGCGGGTCCCAGCGCCGGAGCGCGCAGTATTGGCTCGGGGGCCATAGACAGTAGGTTTGCCTTGTTGTTATTTGTTTTTTTTTTTTTTTTTTTTTTGGAGTTTTATGTAAAAAACCATTGGATATGTAATATTCAAAAGATGATAACTGTTGTAATGTGTACAAGCTGGTGTAATGAAAGTAACTCGTTTCAAATCGTTTTAATCGGGTGTTCGGGAACATAATAGAGAACTTGTTAACTGTTTTAAATAGGTGTTCGGGAACACGGTATGGATAAATCCAATCTCCCCGGACGGATCAGGCAGGAGTAAAAATACCTCCCCGGACGGATCAGGCGGGAGTAAAAATACCTCCCCGGACGGATCAGGCGGGAGTGGGCATTTCTCCGATTAAACAGACGAGAAAGAGGTGTAAGTCCGGAGACTGATATGCAAACCTCCTCGGACGGACCGAGAGAGAGACTTACTTGTCCGGAGACTAATAATGGTAGTGTGATTGTGTTAGGGCGTCCCTGTAACATAAAGAATAACACAGTAAGTTATGCAAGCAAAGAATTTTTATTCAATGATAAGTGCCGGAGCAAACTCGAAAGTACAAAGCGAAATAACAACTAAAAGGAAATTAAAGGAAAGATGGTACTTGCAATGTAGCCTTCACAAATAGAAACGCCTCAAATTTGTGACGTGCCAACTTCGGGGGATCGGGGTCCCGTTGATTTGTTCAAGCTGATAAGATCCGGAGTCATGTACAGCAACGACTCGGTAGGGGCCTTCCCAAGAAGCATGCAGTTTGCCCTCGGGGGCAGCTTTGCTGGCCGAGTTAAGTCGAAGGACTAAGTCCCCGACATTGAACTGTGTACCTCGAACCCGGAGGTTGTAATACTGAGCAGCTCTCTGTTTGTACTTAGCCTGCTGAATGAACGATTGTTCTCGGCGATTCTCGAGCTCATCCAGGTTTGCGCGAAGAGCCTCGTCATTATTATCTGGAACTAATGTGAGGAGGCGAGGACTCGGCACACTGATCTCAGCGGGGATAACGGCTTCGGAGCCGTAAGTAAGGCTGTAAGGAGTCTCCCCGGTGGAGGTGTGCGGCGTTGTCCGAATGGCCCATAAGACTTGTGGAAGGTTTTCAGCCCAAAGACCTTTGGCATTATCCAGGCGCTTTTTTATTCCCGTGAGAAGGGTCCGGTTGGTGACCTCAACCTGCCCGTTTGCTTGAGGGTGAGCCACCGAAGTGAAAATCTGTTTGATGTGGAGTTCTTCACACCATGAGCGGAATGGATCGTTGGCAAACTGTTTACCGTTGTCCGAAATGATAGTGCTCGGGATGCCGAAGCGACAAACAATATTGCGCCACACAAACTTTAAAATGTTCTGTCCGGTGATAGCCGTAAGTGGTTCGGCTTCAACCCACTTAGTGAAGTAGTCTACGGCGATGACCAGGAATTTCAACCCTCCCGGAGCGACAGGGAAAGGCCCAACAATATCAATGCCCCATTGGATGAACGGCCATGCTCCTTGGATTCCGGTGAGCTCGGTCTGTGGCAAATGCTTCACCCTGGAGTGTAGCTGACACTTGCTGCATCTAGTCACTAAGTCGTGAGCATCGTTGAATAGGGTAGGCCAATAGTATCCCCAACGGAGAACTTTTTTTGCTAGAGTCCGGGAACCTATATGGCTTGCACAGGCCCCTTCATGAACCTCTCGCAGAACTTGAATAGCCTCGGCAGAGGCGAGGCACCGAAGATTCGGTTGTAGGTACGATTGTCGGTATAGAACTCCATTATGAAGGGAGTATTTGGGGGCTTTGAGCGCAACTTGCCGAGCTCGTAGCTTGTCAGTGGGTAGAATCCCATCTTGGAGATACTGAATGATCGGAGTCATCCAGTTCGGATCACTGTCGGTCAGTACCGAGACTGTAGCCTCATGAATTGCTGGATGTGAAAGGTCTTCAACCTTGATATCCGGAGATATATTAGTTTGGACCACGGAGGCCAACTTGCTGAGTGTGTCTGCCCTGGAATTTTGAGCACGCGGGATTTTCCGGATAATAACTGTATCAAAAGTTGATATGAATTTGAGTACTAGAGCGCGGAGCCCGGCGAGGACTGCCTCGTATTCAGCTACATTGTTAGTCACCTTAAATTTGAATCGGATGACATATTTGACCTCGACCCCCTCGGGGTCGATGAGAAGCAGCCCGGCACCACTTCCTCGGACTGTGGATGCTCCATCTACAAATAGTTGCCACATCCGTGGTGGAGGAGCGGGTGTGACGCGGTGTGGTGTATCATTGTCTGCGGGGGACTCATGATTATCTGCCGGGGTTTCGGCCAGGAAGTCAGCAAGTGCTTGACCTTTAATTGCTCGGCGGGGGAGGAACTGGATATCATACTCACCTAACTCAATTGCCCACTTAGCGAGGCGCCCGGACACCTCGGGTTTCACAAGGATCTGGCGTATAGGGTGATTGGTTAGGACTCGTATTTCACGCCCCTGGAAGTATGGCCGAAGACGCCGAGCTGCCATAACAAGAGCCAAAGCGGTTTTTTCAAGTTCTGAATATCGCGTCTCGGCTCCATGGAGCACCCGGCTTGCAAAATATACGGGATGTTGAACCCCCTCCACTTCGCGCACAAGAGCGGCGCTGACAGCTTCTTCGGCGGTTGCCAGATATAAGTACAGTGGCTCTCCGGGGAGAGGAACTGACAAAGTAGGCAGCTACTGTATGTGACGTTTCAAGGCTTCAAAAGCCTCGGTGCACTCTGGAGTCCACTCAAAGGACTTCGTTTGCCTCAGGATCTTGAAAAATGGGAGCTGGCGCTCCGCTGCTTTCGATAGGAATCTGTTTAAAGCCGCTAGGCCACCTGTAAGGCGTTGAACTTCCCTGAATGTTTTTGGGGGCTGCAAATCTAATACATCACGGAGTTTAGCTGGATTGGCTTGCAAGCCGTTTTGTGAAACCATGTATCCGAGGAACTTCCCGGAGCCAACACCGAAAGTGCATTTTGCCGGATTGAGTCGCAAGTTATAGCGCCGCAGGGTGCGCAATGTTTCGGCGATATCCTGCACACATGAAGGATGGGAGGAGCTCTTGATGACCAAGTCATCGACGTAAACCTCAACATTGCGACCTATCTGGTCGTGGAAGACAAAGTCCATTAGACGCTGATAGGTGGCCCCAGCATTCTTGAGCCCGAAGGGCAGTTTCTTGAAAGCGTAGCATCCAAAGGCAGTGATAAACGCCGTTTTGATAGCGTCCTGTGGATCCATAAAAATCTGATGACAGCCTTTGTACAGGTCTAAGAAACAAAGTGCCACGTACCCCGTAATGGCTTCGGCCTTTTGATCGATGGAGGGCAGAGGATAGCAGTCCTTGGGACAGTGCTTATTGAGATCGGAAAAATCAACACACATCCGCCATGCCCCACTGCTTTTTGTTACCATTACTGGATTGGACAACCAGGAGGGGTAGAATACCTCGAACAAGATGTCCGCATGTAGGAGTTGCTTCACCTCAATTCGAATGGCTTCATTTCGCTCCGGAGCGAATTTCCTCTGCTTCTGTTGGATTGGCTTGACACTAGGATCAATATTCAGCTTGTGGGTAATCACCTCGGGAGAGACTCCAGGCATGTCCAGAGGAGACCATGCGAAAACATCGGAATATTCTCGCAGGGTCTGGATAATGGCCTGATGTAGCCATGGCACGTCCACGGCCCCTACTGTTACTGTCTGCTCCGGCTTAGACGGATCTAGCGGGATTTGAGCAGTGGCCTCCCCCAATGGGGTACGGTCCCGAGGTTCTAGAACCTGTGATGTTACCTGAAGCTGCTGTTTGGGAGAGACTTTAGCAGTCTTCTTGAGCGCCACATACATGCACTCTTTTGAGACCCGTTGACTGCCACGGATGGTCACTTCACCATGCGAAGTGGGAAACTTTAGCGCGAGGTGATACGTGGAGCATATGGCTTTTGCCGGGGTGAGCCAGTCTCGGCCCAATATCATGTTATATGGTGAGGGAGAATTCACCACATAAAAGTCCACGAAGATAGTTTTTATCTTCGGATAAGTCCCCAAAGACGCTGGGAGAGTAATGATACCTTCCGGCCGGACTTCCCCCTGGGTGAATGTCTGTAATGGCCCGGGGGCCGGTCGAAGTTGGTCTCGGGAGATCCCCATCGTCTCGAAACAGTCCGCAAATATGATGCTTACTGCAGCACCATTGTCCACGAAGACCCATCGTATTGTTATATTGGCTACAGTCATGTCAATGACAATAGCGTCAGTGTGGGGTGTTATCTCTGGAACCGGATCCCTATCCGTGAAGCTGACAGTTTCGGACTGATGGAGGCGTTTGTGGCGTGGCTCCTCGGGAGGAGGACGTCGAGCCTCTGCTTTCAAGGCATGTCGTGAAGCCCCGGTGGGTAGGGCTCCATATATCACGTTTATCACGTGAGGGGGTGCGTTGTCCCCGGGTCCTCCCGGAGGAGGAGGTGGAAGTGGGAGACGTGACGGCTGGCGATTGCCAGAATCTTGTCGCGCGTAGTTATTGGGCCCCTGCCGATTATTCTGCCAATGTGGCCGATTTTGTTGATTATCTCGATCATGGTAACCTCCGCGGTGATGAGATGAGCCCCCATTGTGGTTTGCCCGAGGTTGGTCTCCGGTTCGCGCAACGTATTGCCGCAAAAACCCTTTCTTGAGGCATTCCTCAATCTCCTTGCCGAGTTCTCGGCACTCCTCTGTCTCATGTCCGTGATCTCGGTGGTATGCGCACCACTTTCCCCGGTTCCTCTTTTCAGGAGGCGCTGTCATCCGCGGACAAGGTCGGAAATCATTTTTGTGGAGTGAAAGAATTTCAGCCCGTGACTTCGTCAGTGGAGTCAATTGCGGAATTGCACTTCGGGATTCTGAATGCCCCGGTGTCAAGCGTGAAAATGCGCTAGTTCGCGTACTAGGACCAGTTTGTGCTTTGTCGGACTGTCGCTTGATTGCGTGCTTCTCACGCTTCTGCCGTGTCTGTTCCTCGGCCTTAGCAAATTTGCACACTGTTTTGAACAGTGCTCGAGTTGTGACCGGGGTGTTCCGAGCTAACTCGGTGTGGAGTGCTCCAGGGCGGAGTCCATTCATGAAGGCGTTGATGGCCACATCGTCGGGGCAATTTCCCACCTTGAGACTTACCGCTGTGAAACGGTCCAGAAATTGAGTAACAGTTTCACCGTCCCGTTGTTCCATACTCATAACGTCGGCCAGAGTGGCCATGGGCTTCGCTCGGGCTTCGAACCTTGCCCAGAAGTGCTCGGCGAGTTCTCTGAATGAGGATATGCTGTCTCGCGGGAGAGAATCAAACCAGACCCGAGCTTCATCCTGTAAGTACTCTGGGAAAATCCTACAGTACTGAAGGGATGTGATGTTATCATGACTAAGCATACTGTGCCTAAACGCGCCAAGAAAATTGGCCGGATCTCCCGTGCCGTTGTAAGGTGATATAGCTGGCCGTTTGAACCCTTCGGGAAGGGTGATGGCCATGATTTTGGAGGAGAACGGCGTGATAATCTCTCCATTGGCATCAAGGCCTAGGATTCTGTCCAGTTCAACGTTGCGTTGAACCCGCTCATACTCTTGGAGATCCTGAGCATGAGAGTCAGCGTAGCGAACTTTTTTAGCCGCATTAAGTGGACGACGGCGATCCACATCAGCTGGTTCCTCATTGCGAGGTCGTGATCCGTTTGAACTCCCAAGGTCCTCGGAAGAACCAGGTCGTTCCCGTCGTCGATCCTGACGCCCGCGATAGCCTGGTTCCCGCTGTCCGCGCGGGCGAGGTGGAGGCACCCCAGGATTATCATTATGGCTAACAGGTTCTGCGGCAGGCCCCGCTGGGCGTAGGCGATTAACTGCCCAATCTTGTAGGACATGCGCATGCTCCTGTAAGAAATCTTGGAGCAGTTCTGGGGTGATTTGAATGTTCACCGGTGGCTGAG
Source organism: Ajuga chamaepitys (assembly GCA_958295605.1). Classification (NCBI taxonomy): domain Eukaryota; kingdom Viridiplantae; phylum Streptophyta; class Magnoliopsida; order Lamiales; family Lamiaceae; genus Ajuga; species Ajuga chamaepitys. The sequence continues at coordinate 38,642,430 of OY282505.1, forward strand.
CAACAGCAATATTAGGGTCTTGCTGATCTTGAGGGGGTGGAGGGTTTTGATTACCCTGATGATTGGATACACTCGCTTCCAGCAATTGCCCCGGCGGTGCAACCTGATCCACGGGTGGATCTTGATCGGAATGGTCTCCACGGCGGGCTTGATTCAAACGAGTCGTCACCATGATTCTTGAATGCAATGTGAACGTCAAAGATTACCGGTTAATGCGTTCAAAAAACTGCCTTGTCGTTCCCACAGACGGCGCCAATTTGATAATGCGCAATCCGGTAATCACCCAATCAAACAGTAATCAACAAGAACAAAACATAAAAACACAGAATTTACGTGGTTCGATCCGGAGATCTACGTCCACGGGGAGAAAACGGCGATCGCCGAGGTGTTTCTTTCACTCGAATGTTGAGTTTACAGTGCGTGTTACAGAAAACGAAGTCCGAACCCTAATTCAGAGTTCTTTTCATCTATATATACTACTAAACTCAAACCCTAACTAAATCCCTATAATCTTGCCCCCCCAAATCTGCATGGCAGTTGGGAAAAGATCATGGGCCTTGATTCACGGAACCGATTTGATTTGCTGAATTGAATGCGCGTTGCTGGGCCTGTTGGGCCTGGGCCTTCGCGCTTGCTGGCGCGTTCGCTGAGCTGGTAAATGGGCTCAGGGTTAACCCGGTCCGAAGTAACCGGGTCATCCCTATCAATTACCAAACAATACTTAAAGTACGGTACTATCTAGCCCTTATAAAGGCTAACCAATTGCGCCATAAGTTCATTTATATATATCCATACACATACATATTGAATAAACTAAAAAATAAATGAGTGCACTCAAGTGGTTTTGATTGATAAATAAATAGAATTATAATGCTTTTCAATTGTGAATAATCTTTTTATAGAAATGCATGATTTATATGTGTGTAGGGATGGTAACGGAGAGGAGGTACTGAATTAAATTAATAAATTTATTTATAAGTACGGCCTTTTTCAGGAAAATTAGCAAATGTTTATAAGCACCCTAATGTATATATATAAAACATTACATTAGAAAAAAATTATTTCACTCTCTCGCTCACGCTCTCGCTCAACTCTCCAAAGTGATCTCAACCTCCGATCTACAATAACCACCTGTAGTAGCCGATAATATCCGTCACCACCGGCGACGATAATATCCACCGGCAGTAGACTGTTGTCGAATCCACCAGACGTCTCCTTAATTTTGGTGAGTTGTGCCCTAGATCAGACGAAATTCTTGAGTTGTGTCCTAGATCAGACGTCTCCTTACTTATGTGTTCGAATTGTTCTGTGGTAACCAGATTTTGAACATAGCGAGTTTAGTCGCGATTCTCATCCCCAGTCGTGGAAGGGATTGCTGGGGATTGCGGCGCAGATTTTTCTGCGATTTAAGGAGACTTCTTCTCCAATGGCAGCGACCTTTCTCGCGGCGCTGCTTCACTGAGTCAGCCCGGCGAGTCAGCTCAGTGATTGTTACGAGATCCATTGAGTCGTCTGAGTCTGCGACCGACCTCGAAGAGTGAAGAATTCGACGTCTCCTCTCCTTAGCCCAGAATTCGACGTCTCCTCTCCTTCGCCTGTCGCCTGCCGCCTGCGGTTAACAGGTAAGGTGGAGTCATCAACATTTGTCTTCTCTATTTTTGCTACTTCTTTTTGTTAAACCCTTGGATTTTACTTGATAAGGATATACTTCTCTCTATTAAATCCGTTTCCTTTTGTTATAATTCAGAATATTGTTGATAAGCGTAGTTCTTGTATATAGTTCGATATAAACAAGAATGTAGATAAAAAAATTGAAGAATTTCTAATTTATAGTATCGAAATTTTACAATCTGGAAAGTTCCATGAACTCCGACATTGTGGACACATCAAGATTATTTATTCTTTCATATGGGTCTATAGGGCTCCTTTTTTTTTTTTTTTTTTTTCAATCTGGAATTAGATCGGGCTTAGAAATTTAAAATAGGTCTTGTTGGATTAATTTGATTTTCTGGTTGGATTTGCAGGTGGGTATTGGTGTGATTGGATTGGAAGATGAAGTTATATTTTGGGGTAGACTTTATATTTTAGTGGGATTTGGGAGTTTAATTTGGGTTTTGTGGAAGTGGGAGAAATGATAATGGGTTCTCATTTGACATTGTCTTGAGTGCCTTTAGCCTTGTGGTCTAGTTTAAAGAAGGATTTGGAATTTCACCTTCTAGTTTTCATTTGCGATCTATTTCTTTAGTCACGTGAGCTCAATGCACTTGTTCTTGTCGGCATCAAATATATCTGTTGTAAGAAACGAAATTCTATGACTATTTACACAAGCAAAAGGGTACTTTTAAACTTCCAGCTTTGCTCAAAGTAGCAATTGATGTGCCAAAGGGCATGAACTACTTGCATCAGAACAATATAATTCACAGGGATCTAAAGGCTGCAAATCTTTTAATGGATGAAAATGAAGTAAGCATCATGTGCTTCTATTTACAATTACTTGGTAGAGTTTGGTTGATTTCCATCTTCTAGAACCAACTATTGTAGCTTTGGGAGTTGGAAGATCTCAATGGTCTTTATTTGCAGGTTGTTAAGGTGGCTGATTTTGGGGTCGCTAGAGTGAAATCACAAACAGGTGTAATGACAACTGAAACTGGGACGTATAGGTGGATGGCCCCGGAGGTATGCCTTTCTCCACAAAATTAGAATTGCGTCATCCTTTGTAGACTGTAATCTTAGAGTTAAATGTTGTTTGATATGCAATCTGATGGTTTTTGTTTCTAAGTTTTGGCAACCAATATTTTATAAGTAGGGAAAAAAAGAAAATGATGATGAGAATGTAAGATTACTTTAAAGTCATTTGGAGATGTAGTTCATGAAAATGAGGATATAATTTTATTGAATGTTCGACTACTAGTGCAAATGTGTGTTCTATGTTGTTTCAGTGATTGTTGAGTTTATGAATTATAGTTAGCTTCTTTTTTGGCATGCATCAGTAATACACTAAATGAGATGCCAAAAAAAGTGTGACAATTTATATTGACGAATTATTCCCCTCCCCACCCCCCACCAACCAAAAAAAAGTGTACTCAACTAAAATCCTAAAAATACACATATATTTGTATAATGGAAGTATAGGTTCCACAAAACACCATAGAAGTGGTTGCAGGTTCCAAACCTTTTCCGAACGTATTTACTACTCCCTCCATCCCAAGCTAATTGTCCTACCTTGGCCTGGCACGAAAACTAAGAAAAAACAGATTTTGTGAAATCTTTGACTTTTTCAAAGGTGGAGATTGAGTGTGGAGATTTTGATGGTGGAGATAGTGGGAGAATTTGCCATTTATGGGATAAGACAATTAGCTTGGGACAAACAAATAAGGCAAGTAGGACAATTAGGCCGGGACGGAGGGAGTATTTTGTAAAAATAATGAACTTTTGTTTTTAAATTTTTTTACCCTATATTCAATATTCCATACCATAAATAATAAATCATTGTAATGAAAATAGAGAAGAAAAAAACAAAAGATATAAACTGAAGATGGAATTCTGAAAATGTGTTGGTATAATAATGTAGGATTTGAGAAAAGTCACAAAAGAGAATGGGCCACAAAATCTATTATGGTTAGTGGGGAAGTTGTAATCCCTTGGATTCTGTGTCGGCTTTTAATCACATTCTTGTCTTTTCCTTTTCTCTATTTTTATTTTTATAAAATAGAACAATAGAGAGAACTTATTGATTAATCATGGGTATATTTGGTGGTAATTTGTAAAATATTTTTGGAGGGTTTAGGTGCTAAATAAGATGTTTTCATCCCGTTTTAAAACTGCAGTATAAAGAGATAAACAGAAGAATCTGGCCATCTATCCGAATATCGCCGAACAAGCTACTGAGAAGAAAGTTTTTACTGATCTAATTAATTTTATATAGCCTGTCAATGAGGAGAATGATCACTAGGTAAACTGCTCTCATTTTTTACTGCTGCTTATATTTTCTTTATGCATTATGTATGACTTATAACTTTGGAAATGAAAGAATTTAAGAAGTTCCCATAAGTTAATTTATGTTATTTAAAGAATTTCACTACTTTGTTTTTTAGTAGGTACTCGAGCATCTTATATGTATTTGACATTATTTAGTTGGATGACACAAATTCGACGTGTAGTGATACTCATGAGAAGAATTTCACTACTCTGTTTTTTAGTAGATAGTCGAGCATTTTTCAATGTGTGTTTTCACAGTCTGCTAAGAAAAATGCATTTTGTTGTTCTGTTAGATTTTGGTTCAAGACAGATATAAAATGAATTTAATTGTTTATATTTGTGGCATTTCAGATGTGCATAAGTGGATTTTTTGTTCCATGTACTTAATTTGACGTATAGTCCAATATTTTTTTTTTTATTTTTTTTGTACTAATGTCTATTTTATCATATGTTTATGTATTCAGGATATGAGTATCCCTTTTTCAACGTTGTGTAGTACTTTTTTTGTAGTTAATTCTTTTTTTAACACTTTGTATAATTATACTTCTGTTGATATTGTGAAATAAACTTGGAGCAATTTTTTCTTTATTGTCCAATTTTTTTTTTATAGATATGATTTACTAATTTTAAATGATTAAATGTGTATAAATTAATTATTAAATATAAAAAAATACAGATCATAAAATAAATATAACTATGTAAAGACAACGGTTTATGATGAATAACAACGATTCTCAACGTTGTCTTTATTTAAAATGACTACGGTTCCCACAGTAGTCAAAGAAACCATTGTCTTTATTTAAAATAACTACGGTTCCAACTGTAGTAAAAGAAAGTTACTAACCGTGGTCATACATACCGTGGTGGTAGATATCAAATCTACCACTACGGTTGTCAACTGTAGTCATTAGTATAACTTACTAAGGTTGAAAAACCGTAGTTAAAGCAAGTTCCCAACCGTGGTCATACATACCGTAGTTGTAGAAGCTACTAGTACGACTACGGTTCACAACCGTAGTCTTTATTATTAACCACTACGGTTCTGAACCGTAGTTATATGTAGAGGGTCTACGACTACGGTATGTACCACTACGGTCACTGTATGCCTTTAACTACGATTTTTGACCGTAGTGTTAAACGTTTTTTGTTGTAGTGAACTAAAGATGGAGCTCCATTTACCCACGTCATTTTACTATGCTTAAGTTGACATGTCACATGGAATGTGACAGCCACATGCAAGTTTTTGTCCAAAAAGTAATAACTTTTTACTTGTTAAAAATATATGACATGTGATATTACCACATATGTTTAGAAAGAACCTAATTCCGGAAGAGTTGAAGGCATTTCACTTTATCTAACTGGCTTGTGCCCAAGGATGAAAAACTCATGAGATTTCGGCGAAATCTCGCGAAAAAAGAGGCAACTGATATAAAAACTCAGTGTAATATGTTCCTATCAAAATCTCTCGAGATCTTGCGAGATATAGGCGAGATTCTCGCAAGATTTTTGCGCTGAAAGATATCACCCCCCTTGCCGCAGGCTGCTTCATCATCTGGCGAGAAATCTCACCAATTTATCGCCGAAAATAGTTTTTCTTTCTTTGTCCTTGCTCTCTAGCGACTCACTCCCTTGCCTATTGGTTTTGGAGTAGAGAGCTAAATTATTAATCATGTTGGTCTATCAGGATTTAATTACAGGTACTATTTTTTTCCAGTGAGTTTGATTTTTTTTTCCTTCTGGAATTATAATTTTCGATTTGCTTATGCATAGATCTATTTCTGGAATTTGTGTTTTATGAAGTGTATTTGAATTCTTAGTCTGAGTTCAGGTTGATTGTGTATTTGGTTGCTAGATCTATCGTTTTGAGGTGTTTAGCTGAGTTATGTTGTGTGAGGCTTTGAATATGTTGTTTTGATTTATTTATTTGGTTTTTATTTGCTTGTGTTAGATCTCGCTAATAGAGGTGTATAGACAAAGATGTATTTATGCTGACAAAGTCGAGGCTAGAGTTTGACTCCATATCCGTAAGATGAAATTGCCACGTACACAGGTGCATTACGTATAAAAATAACCGCCTCCAAGATACAATAACTTTAAAACTTCAGACCGTTGCACTACGAATCGGAAGTTATCTGCGAGCGTACTCAGATATTTGGAACTTTCTGATACAACTAATGCAGAATTGGAATGCTTTTGAAAGTATTTTGCTTTGTTGATTTTTTTTTTAAGTGAAACGCAAATAAGAGGGGTCTATTTATATATATATATATTGAAGAGTTGTGGTATCTTTCTAGAAAGACACCTTTTCACCCTTGGTGGCACCCCTTCGGCTAGGCTCGAACCGGTTCGGACCTGGACCCACCAATTCGCTAGGTGGTTGATAGGGATGGCCCCATCACTTCGGGTCGGGTTCGTACTTTGGCCCACCGACCAGTCCAGGAGCACGCGTCGGCCCAGAAGCATGCGTCGGCCCAACTTGTGGTTTGTTCCGCAACTCAAGGCCCATGATTCGTTCCCAATTGCCACGCAACGGAAAATAGGCGTGAGAATAGGGAATTAGTTAGGGTTCAGTTAGGGTTTAGGAGGGTTTAGTATAAATTGAAGGAAAGAACTCTGAATTAGGGTTCGGATTCTGTATTCTGAATTATTACGTGTAAACTCAAAGTTCGAGTGAAAGAAACACCTCGGCAGGTGCTATTTTGTGCCCGTGGACGTAGATCTCCGGATCGAACCACGTAAATCTTCTGTTTTTTCATATTGCTTGCGTAGATTTTCGTTAAGTTTCCTGGATATCAGATTGCGCATTATCAATTGGCGCCGTCTGTGGGAAACGTGAGCAATTTCTGACGTTAACGGTGTATTCAAATATCATGGTGATGACTCGACTGAATCAATCTCGCCACGGTGATCAATCCAATCAAGATCCACCCGTGGATCAAGTTTTGCCGCCGAGGCAGTCGCCGACAAGAGGTGCGTCTCATCATCAGGGCAACCAAGGTCCGGTTGTGAATCCAGACAACCAGTTCTTGCCTCCACCCCCACAAGACATGCAAAACCCCAATCCCATTGCTGCCCAGCCACCGGTTAACATTCAAATCACTCCAGAATTGCTCCAGGCTTTCCTACAAGAGCATGCCCATGTTCTTCAAGACTGGGCGGCTAATCGCCTACACCCCGAGGGGCCTTCCGGACATGATGCCAATCCCGCGGTGCCTCCACATCGTCAGCACTCGCGTGATCAACAAGACCCGGGGCATCGCGGGCGTCAGGATCGGCGACGGGAACGACCTGGTTCTTCCGAGGACCATGGGAGTTCTAACGAATCACGACAGCGCAACGATGAACATACCGATGTCGATCGCCGCCGTCCACTCAACGCAGCTAAGAGAGTTCGTTATGCCAATCCTCATACTCTAGATCTTCAAGAGTATGAGCGAGTTCAACGCAATGTCGAACTGGACAGAATCCTGGGCCTTGATGCCAATGGAGATATCATCACACTGTTCTCCCAAGAAATCATGGCCACTTCCCTTCCCGAAGGGTTCAAATGGCCGGCCATACCACCTTACGACGGCACCGGAGATCCAGCCAATTTTCTTGGAGCTTTCAGGCACAACATGCTTAGCCGCGATCACACTACATCCCTCCATTACTGTAAGATTTTCCCTGAGTACCTTCAAGATGAAGCTCGGGTTTGGTTTGATTCTCTCCCATGCAACAGCGTATCCTCTTTTAGAGAACTCGCCGAACACTTTTGGGCGCGTTTCGAAGCACGTGCGAAGCCCATGGCCACCCTGGCCGACCTCATGAATATGGAACAGCGGGACGGTGAAACCGTTACCCAATTTCTTGACCGCTTTACAGCAGAGAGCCTCAAGGTGGGAAATTGCTCAGATGACGTAGTCATCAACGCATTCATGAATGGACTCCGTCCCGGACCACTTTACACCGAGTTGGTTCGAAACCCACCGGTCACAACCCGAGCACTGTTCAAAACGGTGTGCAGATATGCTAAGGCCGAGGAGCAGACTCGCCGGAAACGTGAGAAACATGCTAGCAAGCGGCAGTCTGACAGGGCACAAGCTGGGCCTAGCACGCGACCGAGTGCCTTTTCCCGCCTGAACCCGGGGCGTTCAGAATCCCGAGGCGATATTCCACAATTTACTCCGTTGACAAAGTCACGAGCCGAAATCCTTTCTGTTCACAAGAACGATCTACGGCCTTGTCCGCGGATGACTGCTCCGCCTGAAAAGAGGAACCGTGGAAAGTGGTGTGCGTACCACCGAGATCATGGGCACGAGACAGAGGAGTGCCGAGAGCTCAGCAAGGAAATTGAGGAGTGTCTAAGGAAAGGACTCTTGCGACAATACATTGCGCGGACCGATGACAGACCTCGGACAAGCCAGAATGGGGGTTCGTCTCATAACCGCGGAGGTTATCATGACCGGGGCACACAACAGAATCGGCCGCCGTGGTAGAATAATCGGCCGGGACCTAGCAATAATGCACGGCAAGACTCTGGCAATCGCCAATAGCCTCGTTTTCTGCCACCACCTCCTCCTCCGGGAGGACCCGGAGACAATGCACCCACTCACGTAATAAACGTGATATATGGGGCCCTTCCCACCGGGGCTTCACGAAATGCCTTGAAGGCAGAGGCTCGCCGTCCTCCTCCCGAGGAGCCACGTCATAAGCGCCTCCATCAATCCGAAACTGTTAGTTTCACAGATAGGGACCCTGTGCCAGAGATAACACCTCATACTGATGCCATTGTCATCGACATGACTGTGGCCAATATTACAATAAAGCGGGTCTTTGTGGACAATGGAGCCGCAGTGAGTATTATATTCGCTGACTGTTTCCAAAAGATGGGAATTCCTCGGGAACAACTTCGGCTGGCCCCCGGGCCATTGCAGACTTTCACTCAGGGTGAAGTCCAACCAGAAGGTGTCATCACTCTCCCGGCGTCTCTGGGGACCTATCCGGCAATAAAAACCATTTTCGTGGATTTCTATGTGGTGAACTCCCCGTCACCGTACAACATGATCTTGGGTCAGGACTGGCTTACTCCCGCCAAAGCCATATGCTCCACATACCACCTCGCTCTAAAATTCCCCACTTCGCATGGCGAAGTGGCTATCCGCGGTAGTCAGCGGGTTTCAAAGGAGTGTATGTACGTGGCACTCAAAAAGACTGCTAAAGTTCCTCCCAAACAGCAGCTTCAGGTAGCATCATCGGCTCTTGAACCTCGGGTATGTACCTCATTGGGGGATGCCACCGCCCAAGTACCGCTTGATCCGTCCAAGCCAGAACAGACTGTAACTGTCGGAGCCGTGGATGTGCCATGGTTGCACCAGGCCATCATTCAGACCTTGCGAGAGTATTCCGATGTCTTTGCATGGTCCCCTTTGGATATGCCCGGGGTCTCTCCTGACATAATAACCCACAAGCTGAACATCGATCCCAGTGTAAAGCCTATACAACAAAAGTAAAGGAAGTTCGCTCCGGAGCGAAATGCAGCAATTAGAATCGAGGTGCAACAACTCTTGGATGCGGACATCCTGTTCGAAGTGTATTACCCCTCTTGGCTATCCAATCCGGTGATGGTGATAAAGTCCAGCGGGGCATGGCGGATGTGTGTCGACTTCTCCGACCTCAATAAACATTGTCCGAAGGACTGTTATCCCCTACCTTCCATTGACCAAAAGGCCGAAGCCATTACTGGGTACGTGGCACTCTGTTTCTTAGATCTGTATAAGGGATACCACCAGATCTTTATGGATCCGCAGGATGCCCTCAAGACAGCATTCATCATTGCTTTCGGGTGTTTTGCTTTTAAGAAAATGCCCTTCGGGCTCAAGAACGCTGGAGCCACATATCAACGTCTCATGGACCGCGTTTTCCACGACCAGATTGGCCGCAACGTCGAGGTTTACGTTGATGATCTTGTTATAAAGAGTACCTCCCATTCTTCATGTGTGCAAGACATTGCCGAAACGTTGCGCACCCTGCGGCGTTACAATTTGCGACTTAATCCAGCAAAATGCACTTTCGGCGTTGGCTCCGGCAAGTTCCTTGGTTATATGGTTTCACAACACGGTCTTCAGGCTAATCCAGCCAAACTTCGGGATGTTGTGGATCTACAGCCACCGAAGACGTTCAGAGACGTTCAGCGCCTCACGGGCGGTTTGGCGGCCTTAAATCGCTTTCTATCCAAAGCGGCAGAGCGCCAACTCCCCTTCTTCAAAATCTTGCGACAATCGAAGTCCTTTGAATGGACTCCGGAGTGCACCGAGGCTTTCGAGGCTTTGAAACGTCATATACAGCAGCTGCCTACTTTGTCAGTTCCTCTCTCCGAAGAGCCGCTTTACTTATATTTGGCTTCCGCCGAGGAAGCTATTAGTGCAGCCCTTGTACGAGAAGTCAATGGCGTTCAGCATCCCGTGTATTTTGCAAGCCGAGTACTCCACGGAGCGGAGACACGATATTCCATGCTGGAAAAAACCGTGTTGGCCCTTGTTATGGCGGCTCGGCGTCTGCGGCCATACTTCCAAGGACGTGAAGTACGAGTTCTGACCAATCATCCTATCCGTCAGATTCTTGTAAAGCCCGAGGTGTCCGGGCGCCTCGCCAAGTGGGCTGTCGAATTAGGTGAATATGATATTCAATTTCTTCCCCGCAGAGCTATCAAGGGCCAGGCACTTGCCGATTTTTTGGCTGAAACCCCGGGAGACAATCATGAGTCTTTGGCAGACAGTGTTACCCATCATCCCGCTACCCTCGTATCCTCACCTCGGAAGTGACAACTATACGTGGATGGAGCATCCACAACTCGAGGAAGTGGTGCCGGGGTGCTTCTCATTGACCCCGAGGGGGTTGAAGTTAAATACGTTATCCGATTCAAATTTAAGGTGACTAATAATGAAGCAGAATACGAGGCAATCCTCGCCGGGCTCCGGCTCGCAAAATCCTTAGCCATTCGCCATCTTGAGCTCTTCACGGACTCCGAGGTCGTGTCCAAGCAAATCCAGGGGACTTATGTCGCCAAGGATGAAACAATGATCAGGTATCGTGCTTTAACACTTAAGCTTATGTCAACTCTAGATACAGTTGTTATCCAGAAAATACCACGTGCTCAGAATGCAAGAGCAGATGCGCTCAGCAAATTAGCCTCCACGGTCCGAACTAATATATCTCCGGATATCATGGTCGAAGACTTATCTCATCCAGCAATTCATGAGGCCACAGTTTCGGTACTGACCGATAGTGATCCGAATTGGATGACTCCTATCATTCAATATCTCCGAGATGGAATTCTGCCTACTGATAAGCTGCGGGCTCGGCAAGTTGTCCTCAAAGCCCCCAAATACTCCTTTCATGATGGAGTCTTGTACCGACGGTCATACCTACAACCGAGTCTCCGGTGTCTCGCTCCTGCCGAAGCTACTCAAGTTCTACGGGAGGTTCACGAAGGGTCCTGTGCCAGCCATATCGGCTCCCGGACATTGGCCAAGAAAGTTCTCCGCTGGGGATATTATTGGCCAACTTTGTTCAACGATGCCCACGACTTAGTGACCAAATGCAGCAAGTGTCAGCTGCACTCCCGTGTGAAGCATCTGCCGTAGACCGAGCTCACTGGAATCCAGAGTGCGTGGCCGTTTATTCAATGGGGAATCTACATTGTCGGCCCATTCCCAGTTGCTCCGGGGGGATTGAAATTCCTGGTCGTTGCCGTAGATTACTTCACTAAGTGGGTCGAAGCCAAACCTCTTACGGCCATTACTGGTCAAAATATCTTGAAGTTTGTATGGCGCAATATCGTATGTCGCTTCGGCATCCCGAGCACTATTATCTCGGACAATGGTAAACAATTTGCCAATGATCCCTTTCGGTCATGGTGCGAAGAGCTTCACATCAAACAAATTTTCACCTCGGTTGCTCACCCTCAAGCCAACGGTCAGGTTGAAGTCACCAATCGTACACTGCTCACGGGTATAAAGAAACGCCTGGATAATGCCAAAGGTCTCTGGGCTGAAAACCTTCCGCAAGTCCTATGGGCTTATCGCACGACACCGCATACCTCTACCGGGGAGACTCCTTACAGCCTTACTTATGGTTCCGAAGCCGTTATCCCTGCGGAAATCAGTGTACCAAGCCCCCGCCTCATCACATTGGTTCCAGATGATAATGACGAGGCTCTCCGAGCGAATTTGGATGAGCTTGAAAATCGTCGTGATCAATCATTCATTCAACAGGCCAGGTGTAAACAACGTGCAGCCCAGTATCATCACCTCCGGGTCCGGGGCACTCAGTTCAATGTAGGGGACCTAGTGCTTCGGCTCAATTCAGCCAGCAAAGCTGCCCCCGAGGGGAAATTACATGCTTCTTGGGAGGGTCCCTACCGCGTCGTTGCCGCGCACGATTCCGGATCCTATCACTTAGAGCACCTCAATGGGACCTCGATTCCCCGAAGCTGGCACGTTACCAACTTGAGGCGCTTCTATCTGTGAATGCCAAATCACAAGTACCATCTTATCTTTATGCTCATTGTACGTTTCTTTTATGATTGTTATCTCTCTTTGTATTCTTTAATTTGCTCCGGCACTTATCATTGAATAAAAATTCTTTGTTTATGCATCTTGCTGTGTTCTCTTTTACGTTACGGGAACGCCCTAACGCATTCATAAAATTATTATTCATCTCCGGACAATTAACTCTCTCTCTCTCGATCCGTCCGAGGAGATTCACATTCCGTCCCCGGACTCATATCACTTTCTCGCCTGTTTAACCGGAGAAGTGGTTACTCCCGTCTGACCCGTCCGGGGAGATTTTACTCCCGCCCGATCCGTCCGGGGAGATTTGCATTGGATTTATCCATACTGTGTTCCCGAACACCCAATTAAAACAGTTATTACTGTTGGTTCATAACTTGTTGTTTTCCTTAACACATTTATGCACACCAAAATGATTTTATTATTTTCCGAATAATCCTACGACAAAAAGTTCTTTACATAAAACTAAAAAAAAAAAAAAAAAAAAAAAAAAAAACACAAACGATCATCTACGGCCCCCGAGCCAGTATTCAGCGCTCCGGCGTTGAGGCCTACTCCTAGATCTGCGCTGTGTCCTCCGGGATCTTGTAGATCCTCGACCTCGGGCTCCGGCTCTTTCCCCTCCGCGGGCTCCCCGACGTCGTGGACTTGTCCTTGGCGCTTGTCGGGGAATTTCGTCCCTAGTATGAGCGCGGCTACTTGGCTGCGGAGCAGACCTCGGAGTTTGGGCCCACTACACAGGGTCCCACTCCTCCGGAGCCATCACTTCAATTTCTCTGGCCAGCTCCTCGACTACTTCTTCGGCGACCACTGCGGGCTCTTCTTCGATCATAGTCACTGGTGCTGGCTCTCGGATCACAATGCCTTTGCTCTTTCCCGCGGGCTTCTTTTTATCCTTCCGAGGAGCTTTTGAAGTGCCCTGGCTCCGGCTTGTACTGGCAATAAATTCCTCGGCAGAGGGCCGCCACCTGCCACGGCCCTTCAGTCCTTTATACATATTAAGGAGTAACTCCAACACCTCTCGCTTCCGTACGAGCTCCGAGGACTCAGCCGGGCTCCTCGCCATAAGCGCTGAAATCTCTTCCTAAATCTCTACAACCCGCGCCTCGACTTCGTCAAATGTCAGTAGACCGAACTCAGTCAATATTCGGTCATACTCCCTCAGATGGATGAGGACTCGGTTCAGTTCAGCAACTTTGGCCAGATACTTCAGCTCTTGATCAAAGGCTTTCTCCTCGGCTTCCTTCACCTTCCTCTCAGCCGAGGCCACCTGCTTTTCTAGCTTTGGCACTACGTGCATTTGCAGGTGGTTCTTTTCTTCGCGGAACCACTCAAGTGATCGCATGAGTTTCTTTATTGTTTCGTGCAATTCCGCGGTATTCTAAACAGAAAGAAGAGTCACCCAGATCGATCAATCTCAAGTATGTAAAGAGTTGGAGTTCAGTTCGAAAACAAAAATTATATTCAACAAAACAGAAGTACAATATTCATGGTTCAGTACAATGTTTGCATATACCCCTATTATCTACAACTTTAAATTTGAGGGGAACGACTGACCTCCCGCTCGGTCCCCTTAATATCCTCGGGCAACACCTCTCGCCGGCCCTCTGACACTTCGGCTTCTTCCTCCTCATTCGCTGCGACAGCTTCATCCGCAGCTATGGCATCAACCTCCATCCGAGGGGGGGGATCTTTGTTTCGGGGCTCGGAGACCAGCTCACCCCGGCGGAACGCCATGAACTCTTGGTCCTGGTCCACCTCGCAGTTGGCGATCTCCGCGGCCGTCAGAAGTTGTTTCTTCTCCCCTAGAGCCTTCAACAGGGGCCACTCCGGCAGATTCGCTAATGCGGAGTAGTAGGCATTTTCCACCTCGGCCACTGCCTCAAAGTCGTACCCGAATTCTGGCCGATATACATCCACATTTGGGTAGACCTCCTTAACCTGCTCCAGCAGCGCAGATCGCGTGGCCTGGTCCCCTATTGCCACAAAATCCGTCTGGAAGTCAAGGAACGTGCTGGTTTGGAACAGTTTTTCGGCGAATGCCTTCAGCATCGCTCCTTGCTCTTCGACTACGGCAGCTTCCCGAGCCTCCATCTCTGCCCGCAGCTGCAGTACTTCACCTCAGAGGACATTGGTCTCTGCCTCCACTCCGCGCAGACGCGCAACCTCATTTTCGACCAAGGCAGCCCTCTTGCGTGCCTCGGTCAGGTCTTGGGTTAATCGGTCGTTGCGCGCCCGAAGCTCCCTAGCCACTTCGGCCAGTTCCTCCTTGCCTTCCTTCTCGCTCATACGACCGAGGTCCAGGATTCCTCGCGCCAAGCGCAGAAGTTCTTCGGCATCGGCCCCCTCCAACCCCAACAGACTTGAGGGCCCCTGCTCCTTCAACTGCCACCAATGATAGCACACAATGATCAGCACAGAAAAACATACAATGTAATTGCATTAACAGTAGCCGACAACACGTCTGGAACTTACCTCCATACCCCCCTCCGTGCGAAGTCTTTTCGCTGCTGTTGGAGGAGTCCCAGATGTCTCCGGCCTCTTCTTGGACATAGGGGTAGGTTTCGTTACCCCTACCTGCTCCTCAGACCCAGCACTGGGCCTCGTATCGGATGGCATCTTTCCCCGGGGAGATGCCTCAGCAGATTTCCCTTTCTTCTTGGCCGCCGCCGCCACCGCGGGGTTTCCAGCCGGCTCTTTCCCGAAGCGTCCCACTGCACACAGAAGGTAAAGTTAGTTATATACACAGTCATAGTTTGTAAAAAGCAGGACAGAAGAACTCCTACCCTCTTCGGCATCCGCATCGCCCGAATAATACGGGCTCAGTCCTGCCCCCTCCAGTTCTTCCTCAGTACAGAGGGTTTTGAAAGTCCCCACTGACCGGAATACATGTATGACTTCGGCCTCCGGGTTCTCCACCGGAGCGGTATCAAGTACCTCATCCCTCCTCCACTTCGGGAGAGCTACTTTGTTTTTTACAAATATAAACCTCTCATTCCATTCCTCTACCTTACTTGGGTTTTGAACCTTGAACCCACCTCGGGCTCGGGGACTGAAGGAGTACCACCCCTTGGATTTCCCGAAGGCTTTTAATTGGTAGAAAAACCTAAAAAGCTCTACGGTCGGTTCTATCCCGGCATTCTTGCATACTACGGTGAATCCCACTACTTGCCTCACCGCGTTCGGCGCTAGTTGGCTCAAGGCAATACCGTAGTATTTCAGCAACTGGATCACAATGTCCCACAGGGGCAGTCTCAAGCCTATTCTGAGGGGATCTATATACACACTAATAAACCCCTGCGGCGGGCAGCAGCCCTTGCATCGGGGTTCGGTATTATATACTCTAAGTTAAATGGAAAGTAAAATGAAGGGATTTCTCTCTCAATCTGCACTCGCGTCATCCGTAACGCTACAGAGGCCACCTCAAAATCCTCCTCCGCGCATTCATAAAAAGCGACCATCATAATGTTGCTTTCCAGGCCGTCGGCCCTGTCTACGGTCCTAATCTCATTCCTTTCCGGAATGAGATATCGAAGGGGGGGGACATCTAACGGGGCACTCGTAGTCCCTACTTCTTGAATAGAGGCAGAAGATGAAGAAGAAGGCATACTTACTTGGGTAGAGTTTGAGAAGTTTGGATTTAAGATGAATCACAAGCACAGAATTCCCCTCTTTTTCCCGCTTTCTAAACTGGTAAATCGCAATGAAGAAGATGAAGAGTTACTGTGCAGTTATTCCAAATATATACGCAAAAACCAACGGCTCTGATACAGCCTATTCAAATTCAGTGATGGAGATTTAGACGTGCTCTTCACGCGCTTTACAGTTCCCAAGGCGCGTGGGGAACAGGTTTATTGGAAATCGCAGAGCGTGTCACTTCACATCCCTCTCTCTCATGATGGCGCCGCCAATCACATCAACCTCACCCTTCGTCAGGAAGATTTAAACTGCACTCCGGTGCTCCTTTACCTCGGTCATACTACCACACTCCGGCGCTCCCTTCATTGTGGCCAGACTACTACACTCCGGTGTACCCTTCACCTCGGCCAGGTCATTATGTACCTCCGACACGTTTCTTGCTTTTGGGAAACTCGGTATCTCGCTATCTGTCCCGTGCACTTTGGCCTAGTTCGGTTCCGCTTCCGCAGACTGCGCCACGGAGTCCCTGGGACGTGGATAGACTTAGTCATTCACAAACACTTCGGCGCGCCCGCGACCACGGCCCATCTTGCTTATGGTTCCACCCCGGTGACAACCGAAGCTCCTTCCTCGCTCCGGCTGGGGGGGGGGGGCATCTGATAGGGATGGCCCGATCACTTCGGGTCGGGTTCGTACTTTGGCCCACCGACCAGTCCAGGAGCACGCGTCGGCCCAACTTGTGGTTTGTTCCGCAACTCAAGGCCCATGATTCGTTCCCAATTGCCACGCAACGGAAAATAGGCGTGAGAATAGGGAATTAGTTAGGGTTCAGTTAGGGTTTAGGAGGGTTTAGTATAAATTGAAGGAAAGAACTCTGAATTAGGGTTCGGATTCTGTATTCTGAATTATTACGTGTAAACTCAAAGTTCGAGTGAAAGAAACACCTCGGCAGGTGCTATTTTGTGCCCGTGGACTGGTACACGTGTTTCGTGCACGCACTTTAGGGCACTTTTAGTGTCATTTTAGTATCAATAATGTTCTTAATCACGTGTATTTAGTGCTTTTATACTCTCATGGGCAAAATAATGCGTTTGTGCGATTTTTGTGTTAAAACAGGTGAAAACGGGTCGAAAAAGAACCTCAAACGACCGCGGAGTCGAGGGATCGATCGAGGCAACAAAAAGAAGGGTTAATTGAAGATCTCGGCCGAGACAGGACTCAAATCTCGGCCGAGATGAGTCTCCAGGGCATTTATGAAGAGTTGGGCAGAAAGAAGATCTCGGCCGAGACACACAACAGATCTCGGCCGAGAAATGTTGCCAGAGAATTTCAAAGTTTTTCAATGACCCAGATCTCGGCCGAGATGATACTTAATCTCGGCCGAGATAGCCTTTCGACCCATAAACCCTTGAAAACCCCTTTTCACGTCTCGGCCGAGACACACTCCCGTCTCGGCCGAGATTAAGTACCCTGTTTTAAAATCCTGAATGCGATTTTGCCTATTTTCGACTAGCACTTTCTCTCCTTATATATATATCATCCCATTCGAATTTAACCTAACCCTAATAACCTAGAACCCATCCCACACACATAATCAGCCACTTTTCTCCATTGGAAGCAAGGAAATGGAAGGGGGTTGAAGATCTTGATCTTCAACCCCTAACCTTTGGTTCTTCCTATCCTATGTTCATGTTTTTCTTTAATTTTCTGTTAGTTTGTCTTTGTATTAGGTAAAATGGGTGGCTAGCACCCTTAGTTCACTCTTGATTATTGTGGAACCTTGAGTCCAAGACATTTATGTGATTATTACGGTTAATGTTACCGAAAATATTGTGTATTCAAGTGTTTTGTGTTATTTGCTGTTATTGACTCACATTTATGAATTTATTATTGGATTGATCACCCTTTAAGGGATTTGTGAATGTGTTGCTAGAATAGGAGGTCACTATCCGTAATTGTAGGATTTCCGATTCCCGAGTAGCAAACAATAATTATTTATTGGTGATAACACAAAGTTTAACCTCTAAAACCGAGCTTGCGAGTTTTATGTTGAATTTATCTCGTTGTCCTAGTGTTTAATGCATTTGGTGATTGAATCTAAGAGAGCTTTTTCGAGGATTCGGTTAAACTGAATAGGGTTAGTCGAAGAGCTTGTTTTGATTAACTAAGATTAAGGGATAACAAGGCTATTAGAGCTTGTTAATAGTCTTGAGATAAGGGCTAGAATCACAATTGAATAGGGCATTGACAATAGTTACATAAATCGTCCAAGACCTCGGTGAAACATGATCAAGGGTGAATCGTTTTGTTATTTAAAAACCAAAAACCTATAAAAATCTCTTTATTTGTCTTTGTTTATTTAGGTGTAGTTGTTATTTCATTAACCCCCCACTTCTTTATTGTTTTCTAGCTTATTTACTTTATGTTTCTTCATAATAATAGCTTAACACAATGAAGCAAAATTTGTTCGACCGTTCCTCGTGGGATCGACCCTTGCTTGCCACTCTACTAGTTAGAGTAGTCGGTAAGGTTTAAGTGTATCTTCATACACGATTTAATTTGGTAGTCGGAAACGACGCTACCCAAGTTTTGGCGCCGTTGCCGGGGAATGGTTTAGAACGATTTTATTTTATGTGTTAAGCGTTAGTTTTATTTACATAGCTAGTTGTTTGTGTGTTTATTTAAAGGGCATCCGTCGAGCCAACGACGTTAAACAAAGGCGCTTGTCGGGAGGCAACCCGACGGTATCTTTTAATATTTGCGTTTTTCAAATTCCTAGTTAGTTGTTTAATAAATGCCTTGTGGCATATTTGATGTTTTTGTTAAGAAATATGCAGGTATAAATTAGAATAATCAAGAGATAGCATAAAGTGGAGGTGAAGGGGAGCAAAATGAAGGAAAAATGCAGGGGAGGCCATCTCGGCCGAGACATACAACATCTCGGCCGAGACCCACTGTGAGCCAATTGCTATCTTTTGCTTATTTTGGTTATGTTGATATGATCTTTATTGAATTTTGATACCTTGCATATTTTTAGGAGTAAGATTATTTCTGTTAAGTTAGTTAGTTGGTTTGTTAATAATTGGTTGAATTCGACGAGCACCAACTTGTATTCTTCTTTTTCCACAAACTTAGTCCGCAACTAAGTTTGGGGAGAGGTTGAGATTCGTACAAATTGGTAGCTCGAGAAAGCAATTGGATGAGTTTAGGAAAGAAAAATGTGGCATTGATTAATGATGAAAAATTTTGACAAATATTTTTGAAAGAAGCACATGGTAGAGTATGATAGACTTGTTGAAACAAAATTGAACATACACTCAAAACTTTTGATCAAAATTGCAACCAAGTGAGTTTTTGAGCCTTAGAAGATACTCCCATCTTTGGAGTAATTTAAACTTTCTTTCGGTGTGAAAGTCATTGAGTGCATTTAGTTGTCTCTAGAACTTGCCATAATTCTCTATTTTACATGTGTCGGTGCATTGTGTGACATTGAAAATGATCTTAGGCAATTCTTGACTTGAGCCTATTTTCAAGCTTGAAAATACTTCCTTTGTACCAAATTTGATATTGTCTCTAGTTGAGCCCCTTGAGCTTTTAGCCTTTTGTTTGACAGCCCAACTCTACAAGCCAAGTACCTTTCGATTTAGCCTTTGACCTTAATTGGACTATTTGAGTATGAGGGAGGCGGTTGGAAGGTAGTCGGGTAAATTTGGGATTGAAAGGGGTGAACTATTGGGAATATTGAAGGGTGGAAGGAATTGAAACAATAGGCAAAGAATCGAGAATACTAGTTTCTCTCCAATGTTTGTTTATATTTGTTGAAAAAAAAAAAAAAAAAAAAAAAAAAAAAAAGAGTGAGAGAAAAATCGAAAAAAATCGAAAAATCAGAAAAACAAAAGAAAAAGTTAGTTGTATATACTCAATTGTTGCTTTTGATTTGGAGAGGCTAGTATTATAAATGCCTTTCGATAGATGTTCTCAAGGTTGTAGAAATTCAAAAGAAAATACACTCCAAGGGAGAATTGAGAAAGCATTTAGGTTGTGGACTTTGTGGTAAGGAGAAGAAATCGATTCTTGGGATTGGTTTACTAAGGAAGTAAAGAGTGAGGTTGATGTGACCATTTTTTGAGGGGTAGATGAGATTAGCTAACTCATTTAGTCCGTTTTATAGTCATTTATACCAGAAATTGGAGAAGAAATCGATTCTTGGGATTGGTTTACTAAGGAAGTAAAGAGTGAGGTTGAGTGACCATTCTTGAGGGGTAGATGAGTAGTGCACGACTCATTTAGTCCATTTTATAGTCACTTATACCAGAAATTTTCCCACCTTACCCCAAACCAACATTACAACCTATTAAAGACCTTTTTTATTCTTTGTCACACATGCCGGTATACATCGAAGTTTAGATGATTGGCAAGCTTATGGTAGGCATTTTATGCATTTCAATGTGAGCGTATACACTTCCCTTTTTATACACTTGAGAGTCGAGAGTTACACTCACCATGTGAGGATCTTAAGTTTAGAGTGTTTTGTCTCGAGAGTAGTGGATCTAGTCTATCACACATGCTCACTTTTATCATGATCTCTTACTCTTTTTCATGAAAATTCTGAAATCAAATGCCACTAAACTTAGCCCTAAACACGTGTCCTTTTGTCTTTCTCTTTATTGTTCGGGACGAACAAGTTTTAAGTTTGGGGAGATTTGGTACACGTGTTTCGTGCACGCACTTTAGGGCACTTTTAGTGTCATTTTAGTATCAATAATGTGCATAATCACGTGTATTTAGTGCTTTTATACTCTCATGGGCAAAATAATGCGTTTGTGCGATTTTTGTGTTAAAACAGGTGAAAACGGGTCGAAAAAGAACCTCAAACGACCGCGGAGTCGAGGGATCGATCGAGGCAACAAAAAGAAGGGTTAATTGAAGATCTCGGCCGAGACAGGACTCAAATCTCGACCGAGATGAGTCTCCAGGGCATTTATGAAGAGTTGGGCAGAAAGAAGATCTCGGCCGAGACACACAACAGATCTCGGCCGAGAAATGTTGCCAGAGAATTTCAAAGTTTTTCAATGACCCAGATCTCGGCCGAGATGATACTTAATCTCGGCCGAGATAGCCTTTCGACCCATAAACCCTTGAAAACCCCTTTTCACGTCTCGGCCGAGACACACTCCCGTCTCGGCCGAGATTAAGTACCCTGTTTTAAAATCCTGAATGCGATTTTGCCTATTTTCGACTAGCACTTTCTCTCCTTATATATATATCATCCCATTCGAATTTAACCTAACCCTAATAACCTAGAACCCATCCCATACACATAATCAGCCACTTTTCTCCATTGGAAGCAAGGAAATGGAAGGGGGTTGAAGATCTTGATCTTCAACCCCTAACCTTTGGTTCTTTCTATCCTATGTTCATGTTTTTCTTTAATTTTCTGTTAGTTTGTCTTTGTATTAGGTAAAATGGGTGGCTAGCACCCTTAGTTCACTCTTGATTATTGTGGAACCTTGAGTCCAAGACATTTATGTGATTATTACGGTTAATGTTACCGAAAATATTGTGTATTCAAGTGTTTTGTGTTATTTGCTGTTATTGACTCACATTTATGAATTTATTATTGGATTGATCACCCTTTAAGGGATTTGTGAATGTGTTGCTAGAATAGGAGGTCACTATCCGTAATTGTAGGATTTCCGATTCCCGAGTAGCAAACAATAATTATTTATTGGTGATAACACAAAGTTTAACCTCTAAAACCGAGCTTGCGAGTTTTATGTTGAATTTATCTCGTTGTCCTAGTGTTTAATGCATTTGGTGATTGAATCTAAGAGAGCTTTTTCGAGGATTCGGTTAAACTGAATAGGGTTAGTCGAAGAGCTTGTTTTGATTAACTAAGATTAAGGGATAACAAGGCTATTAGAGCTTGTTAATAGTCTTGAGATAAGGGCTAGAATCACAATTGAATAGGGCATTGACAATAGTTACATAAATCGTCCAAGACCTCGGTGAAACATGATCAAGGGTGAATCGTTTTGTTATTTAAAAACCAAAAACCTATAAAAATCTCTTTATTTGTCTTTGTTTATTTAGGTGTAGTTGTTATTTCATTAACCCCCCACTTCTTTATTGTTTTCTAGCTTATTTACTTTATGTTTCTTCATAATAATAGCTTAACACAATGAAGCAAAATTTGTTCGACCGTTCCTCGTGGGATCGACCCTTGCTTGCCACTCTACTAGTTAGAGTAGTCGGTAAGGTTTAAGTGTATCTTCATACACGATTTAATTTGGTAGTCGGAAACGACGCTACCCATGGACGTAGATCTCCGGATCGAACCACGTAAATCTTGTGTTTTTTCATATTGCTTGCGTAGATTTTCGTTAAGTTTCCTGGATATCAGATTGCGCATTATCAGTGGTCATACCTGCAGGCTGACTCGCGCCCCGTCGAGCGACGGGTCGCACCGGTTCGCGGATTTGGGTTGGCACCCGCCCGACCTGCGTTGGTCGTTGGAGGATCGGTCCGACCCGATCCGATGCGGGCTCGAACTGCCCGATCCGTGCTGGTCCATGACGGGTCGATCTGACCTGACCTGGTACGTTCCTATCCCGATCCACGTTGGCATGGCACGTCACCGTACCCGATTCGAACCGTTGCGAATCCGCGAGCCACTCGTCCGGACCATCTGACCAAAACTTTAGGGCTCCTGCAGCTCCTCGCGATGACGCGTACGTGCGAAGTGCAAAGTGCGCCTCTAAAGCTACTCAATGTGACATGTGCAACGTACACGTGCGGGCTCGAGACCAGGCTCGGATGGTGCTTCGCACCATCCTCACGTCAATTTAGCCAAAGGCTAAAATTCCACTAGGATCCACCATAGGAGAGCACACTTAATAACTCCTTATCAAGTGCTCTACTAAATAAGGAGCATCAACATACTCCTACTTTCCTATGTGGGACAAGGGAAATGATATTTCCCCACAATTTCTCTTCAACTTTGAATAATAAGTTTCTAACTTTGATAATTAATATCTCATTCACCCGACATTGTTTTTGAGCATATTAATACATTAAATTCATCTACACGACATGTAAATTAAGAATTTGCAACTTATTTCCATTTTTCACAAATGGATTAAGATAATTAAATTGGTCAATTTTGGGTCAAAAACCCAAAATTCTAAACCAATTTCCAACAATCACCGCATGAATGATATTAATGCAATGCAAACCTAAGAAAATCCCAGCGAGCCTTTCCTTCATCAGGATAGGTAGCTTTAGGCTTTGAACCTTCCCTAGTGAGATGCCATCGAATTTACTCGCTGCTCAGTGAACATGATGTCTTGAACTAGTCAGCTTTTGTGTAAATCTACTACAATGACAACCACAAAGTGATGACTCTAACATCCTTTTGGTTCTCACGTTGTTGTCCATTTTGGCCGTGGACCTTATCTCTGATTCATAAGTGTGTACTGAAAATATTTGTCAGTTTGAAGCGGCCCCACTTCACACTTACATAGGTGATCTCCAATTAAGAGTACCCTGAAATACCCCGCCACGAAGGTATAGGAATCATTAAAAGTTATTAAGCTTACATTCACCACACGTCATTGGGTTTTGCACAAAATAGGTACAATTAGCACTTGAACGGAATTGAGAATGAGCTTGAAATTTAATTTTTCAAGTGCAATACTGAGTGCTTCAAAGCTTAGTTGTCTCGTTAAACCAAGTTCTTGGGATCCTCCAGTCATCATGGATGAGTTACCGCTATGAACACTCTTTAGTGTGTGGATTTTAGCCCCATTCCCCTTACCGTACTATACAGTTGATCTCGACCAATGGCTTAGTTAGCGGATCCACAATGTTTTCTTTTGACTTTACATAGTCAATGGAGATTACCCCACTTGAGATCATATGCCTAACGTTATCGTGTCTCCTACGTATGTGTCGAGACTTACCATTATACATGTGACTTTGTGATACATGCTAGTTTTACATGTATATTAGGTCAATTAAAGGTCGTAATATGGGACATATGCATGTGTATTTGGGCGAAAAGTGATTAAAATTCATCTTTTGAGCTAGATGACGTGTTTCTGCTTGTTTTAGTGTTATTCAGGTATAAAAAGGCCAAAAAGTCCGTTTGGGCAAGGTTCGGATGGAAAACGAGTAAGAAAAGTCGGAGATAGCAAAGAGGAGTTGAAGCATGGTCAGAAAGTCTGACTCGGTCGAGTTGTTTAGAAACTCGGTCGAGTGAGAAATGAAGAGCAAAACGTGAAAATTGGTCAGAGACTCCAACTCGGTCGAGGCCGATTACAACTCGGTCGAGTTGACCCAACTCGGTCGAGGCCGATTCTGACTCGATCGAGGCAGCTTTCCGAGTCCAAAACAGAGTATGCGCGTCTTCTGATTTTAAGCCCATCTTTGGCCCAATTTGGCCTTAACTATATAAGGAGGTTCCCAAACTCGAAAAAGGGAGTTAGAGATCATTAGAAGACATATTGAAGAGGAAAGCAACATCAAAGAGTCAAGATCAAGACGACGATTAGGGTGCTTATTCATTGTCTCATTTCTTTATTTCAAATCATGTTTGTCTATGAACATATTTGTGTTAGGAATATGAACATGAGTGAGTAGTTCTTTATTATTCTAGGGTTTTGAAAGTAGGTTTTAACGATGTTTGATTAATTGAAGTTTTCTATTCTAGTTAATGATTGTTATTCGTTATCTATGTGTTGTGATTTATTTTCATGAATAGTTAATTTGATCACTTAACTATTTCTCCATAATTCATAAGTTTGCTTTGAAAGGAGGAATTTGTGAATGGAAAGGCAACATATAGCGTAGTTGTTGAGCGCTCTGAAAGGAGGTGAGATAAGTGCGTAGGCATTGGTCTAAGATCGATTGGGAGTTCATTAGGTCTAGTCGACTTGAAAGGGTGGCTAGGGGTAATGAATCTACAAGTTAATTGCTTCGAAAGGAGAGTTAACATATATGAGTGCCGTCTAATAACGATAGTAATCATTGCTAGTTTAGAATAATTAGATTGTCAAACTTAGTTAATTCTGAAATCAATTCTCTAGAATTTGTCTTCCAATCTTGAATATTTGATAAATTGTTTTCTTATTCTTGAATTTAAGTGTTAAGTAATAGTTTAGTAAAATTAGTTTAATACTAAATTCAATCTATTTGAGAGCCTAGTTAGGAGTGTTTTAGGATATTTAGAGTATCAAACTAGTCATTAAGTCAGTCCTTGTGGGATCGACCTTGCTTGCCGTTATATACACTTGCACCCGTACACTTGCGGATCGTTAGGTTATAAAATAGGCGAACACTTTGTGCCATCCTTATAACAGACATGCTATCACAGTGTATCAACACGGGAGGCACATGTTTACACCAACCGGGAATATCCTCCAGGAAATTTCGAAGCCATTCTGCTTCTTCACCAGCTTTGTCTAATGTAATGAACTCTGATTCTATTGTGGAACGAGCTATGCAAGTTTGCATCTTTAGAGGATTTCCAAGCCACAACTCCTCCACCTATAGTGAATACATAACCACCAGTGAATTTTAAATCTTTTGTATCATATATCCAATTTGCATCTGTGTATCCTTCCAATACGGCTGGATATCTTGTGTATAAAATTTCATGACTCATGGTATGTTTTAAATACCTTAAATCTCTCATCAGAGCTTGTGATCCTTGTTAGGATTACTTGTAAATTTACTAAGTTTGCTAATTGAATGTGCTATATCAGGACGCGTACCATTTGTCAAGTACATCAAGCTTCCGATAATTCTTGCATATTTCAGTTGGAGCACTGGGTCTCCTCTATTTTTGGCTAAGTGTAGATTAACACTACAAAAGTATTAGCCGGGGGTACGTCATAAGCATCAAATTTTCTCAACACATTCTCAACATAATGAGCTTGTGATAGGAAAATTCCATCTAGAGTTCTAGATATTTTCATCCCTAAGATGACGTCAGCCAGACCCATGTCCTTCATGTCGAAATTTCGTTTTAACATGTTTTTAGTTTTCATGATCGAGTCATGATTAATCCCCGTAATAAGCATATCATCTACGTATAGACATACCATCACATAATCTTCTGGAGGGCCCTTTATATAGACACACTTGTCGCACTTATTGATCTTGACACCATTAGAGAGCATCACATTGTCAAATTCTTCGTGCCATTTAAGAGGTGGTTGTTTGAGTCCATACAATGATCTAACAAGTTTACACACCTTCTTTTCTTGGCCAGACACAACAAACCCTTCAGGTTGTTCCATATATATCTCCTCGTCCAATTCCCCATTTAAGAAGGTCGTCTTCACATCCATTTGGTGTATCTCAAGATTATGTATTGCTGCAACAGCAATGAGAACTTTAATAGAAGCGATCCTCGTAACAGGGGATATGTACCAAAGAAGTCGTAACCTTTTCTTTGTTTGAACCCTTTGGCTACCAATCTAGCATTATACTTATCACTTTATCCATCAGCTTTATACTTCCTCTTTAGGATCCACTTGCATCCAAGAGGTTTATAACTTGGTGGTAGATCTACAATCTGCCACGTGTGATTTTGCATGATGTACTCAATTTCACTGTTTATTGCTTCTTTCCAGAGAGGAGCATCTGGACTGGACAATGCCTTATGTATTGTCCTGGGTTCAATTTTCATCATGTAAGATAGAAAATCCGGCCCAAAGGACTTTTCCTTTCTGACCCTCTTACTGTGTCTATGTTCATCGTCCACCTTAGGTTCCTCATTAACCTCAACAGGTGAACCATTTGCAATTTCATAAATTCTTTTACGAGAACTTACTTCTATATTTTCCTTTTTAGGAAATATGTTCTCAAAGAACACCACGTTCCTTGATGCAATAGTCATTTACCACGTTCATTTCAGGAACGTCTACTTTGTGCACCAAAAATCGATATGCACTACTGTTATGCGCATATCCAATGAAAATGCAATCAACAATTTTGTGTCCTATTTTCACTTGTTTTGGCTTAGATACTTCAATCGTAGCTAGGCACCCCCATACTTTGAGGTAATGGTAGGAAGGTTTTCTTCCTTTCCACAACTCGTACGGAGTTTTGTCCCTCTTCTTATGTGGCAATTTGTTATGAATGTAGTTGGCAGACAAGATTGCTTCCCCCACATGTTATGGGGTAAGCCCGAACTTATCAACACAACATTCATCATCTTTTTTGGAGTTCGATTCTTGCGTTCTACAACGCCATTTGATTGAGGTGAGTATGGAGCTGTAGTTTGACGAATAATACCGTTTTGTTGGCAAAACTCTTCAAATAGAGCTACATATTCTCCACCTCTATCACTTCGAATCATTTTGATTCTTTTGCTAAGTTGATTTTTATCTTTGTTCTTATAGTTTTTGAATGCCTCAATGGCTTCATCTTTGCGTTTCAAAAGATATACATAGCAGTATCTTGTGTAATCATCAATAAATGTTATGAAGTACTCCCTCCGTCCCAGTTAACTTGTCCTACTTTCCATTTCGATCCGTCCCACTTAACTTGTCACACCCATAAATGGCAATTAAAGATAACAATCTCCACCCTCAAAATATCCACATTCAATCTCAACCTTTAAAAAAGTCAAAGATTCCATAAAATCTGCTTTTTCTTAACACCCTCAACTGTGACAAGTTAACCGGGACGGAGGGAGTAATTCTTACCACCTCTAGTTTGCACAAACTTCAAATCACATACATCAGTATGGACAAGTTCTAGAGGTGAAGTACTTCTTTCCACTGAACGGAATACTATTTTGGCTAATTTTGCGTCCACACAAATCTCACTCTTTTGTGAATTGAATTCCATTCTAGTAAGTAAATCTAAATTCACTAAATGTCGAAGTCTATTTTGATTTACAAGTCCTAATCTACCATGCCATAAATTAGAACACTCAAGCAAGTAATTAATTTCACTTATATTAATATTGTGCTTAATGTCACGCTTTACAGTCATTACATCCATCTTGAAAAGGCTCTTCTCGAGATAACATTTCCCAATAAATTAACCACATTTGGTCAGTACAAAGTTATTTGCTTCAAACACAAGCCTAAATTCGGCCTTACTCAACAAAGAATCGGAGACTAAATTCTTGCGAATGTCTGGGACATGCAGCACATCCACGAGAGTTAGTTCTTTGCCCGACGTCATCTTTAACACAACTTTCCCCAATCCTACCACCGGAGACGTTGCAGAGCTTCCCATGAAGAGCTTTCTGTCATTGATCTCTTGGTAAGTGGAGAATAGTTCCTTGTCTGAACAGATATGACGGGTAGCCCCTGTGTCAATCCACCATTCCCTCGGATTATCTACCAAGTTTGCCTTGAGCACGAAGGTAGACAGATCCATTTCAGACATCTCTTCTGGCAAGGATTTGTGCTCGGCAAGGTTGGCTTGATTCTTATGGCCTTGATTTGCCTTCTTTGACTATCGACATTCACTCGACTTGTGTCCGAGCTTATCACAATTGTAACTGTTACCTTTAAACCTTTTGTTCGAGGTCTTTGTTGCTTATTAGAGCCAGCACCGCGCTTCCTCTTCTTGCTACTTCCGGACAGCCAAATTTACTCGTGCCTCTCCACGGTTCTTGTCGCTCTTGACTTCAAATTTTCGGTTGTCTTTCTCGATCCTTAGTCTCACAATCAAGTCCTCAAGCCCCATTTCATTTCATTTGTGCTTGAGATAATTCTTGAACTCCTTCCACTGAGGCGGTAACTTCTCTATTAACGCAGCTACTTGAAAGGATTCAGATAGCTGCATACCTTCGGCATGAATCTCATGGAGGATCAATTGCAACTCTCGAACATGGTCCATGACCGTCTTCGAGTCCACCATTTTGAAGTCGAGGAACCGTTCGACAATGAATTTCTTCATTACGGTATCCTCGTTTTGTACTTCTTATCCAAAGATAACCACAACTGTTTTGCGTTTTTAAAAATGGAGTAGACATTGTAAAGTGAGTCGTCTAGCCCATTCAGAATGTAATTGTGACACAGGAAATCACTATGGTTCCATGCGTCCAAAGCATTCATCCCCTATTTATCGCCCACTTCAACAGTAGGAGGATCTTCTCTCAAGAAACGAGCAAGACTGAGTATTGTCAAGTAGAACAACATTTTCTGCTGCCATCTCTTAAAATCATTTCCGGCAAATTTTACCGGTTTTTCAACATGAACCGCAATAATTGAAGGAGTAGAAACAGAAGAAGACATCTTCGAATATACAGAAATTTCATCTTATGCTGTTATATTTCGCTAATAGAGGTGTATAGACGAAGATGTATTTTATGCAGACAAAGTCGAGGCTAGAGTTTGACTCTATATCCGTAAGACGAAATTGACACGTACACAGATGCAATACGTATAAAAACAATCGCCTCCAAGATACAACGGCTTTAAAACTTCAGACCGTTGCACTCCGAATCGAAAGTTATCGACGAAGGTAGTAATGTAGAATGAAAATAGTTCAGTGTTTCCCGTGTGGCCGGACAACGTATGTATTGTTTCTTATTTGCCAACTAGTTGTATATGCATGAATTTTGTAGAACATCTTGTAGTTTAAGTTAGTAGTGAGAGATCGATTACTACCAACTCCATTCTGATCAGAAATTAAAGTGCATTAAAGAAGTATTTGCGGTAACAACGGGAGTGATGTGCAATATTTGAAATGATAAATTCAAAGATCGAACTTTCTACGGACGATAAGTGTGATAAATTAGTGAATGAAGAGGGCAATACTTTTATTAATTGATGCTTAAAGTACATTTGTGCCAGCGAAGTAGCCAAGAAAAAGAGTGAAAAGAAAAACAAACGAAAAAGAGTAGAATTGAGCACCCTAATTAAAAAACCAGTGCCACAAATTTGATAAAACTCATTCACAGTTATCAATACGAAGTGCTCCTGAATGATCCTAAAGCTTTAACTGCTCCTGCCCTCAGGATGTATTGATGGTAGATTGCGGCAATGGCTGCTCCAATCATTGGTCCCACCCAGAATATCCACTGCATATTTATATATATGTGTGTGTCATTATAATTACTTAATTTTGAGGATAAAATTCAGATTAATGTTTAGTGAAACAAGTACCTGATCATCCCATGCCTTATCTTTGCCGTAGATCACGGCGGCTCCAAAACTTCGGGCCGGGTTGATACCGGTGCCGGTGATCGGGATTGTGGCCAAGTGAACCATGAATACAGCAAATCCAATAGGGAGTGGTGCCAAAACCTGCAATCCAGTTTTAATTGTTAAGCAACATATGCATGTTGTATATTAATTAGAGGCTGGCCCTTTAATTAATGATGATCTTCTTACAGGAATATGGGAATCTCTGGCATTTCTCTTGGGGTCAGTGGCAGAGAAGACAGTGTACACAAGAACAAAAGTTCCGATAATCTCCGCTGCCAATCCAGTGCCGGTGCTGTAGCCATCCGACAAACTGTTGGCGCCGCCGCCGTACTTAACGTAGTATGCCTTCTGGAATGCCTTCACTAGCCCGCAACCGCAGATGGCTCCCAAGCATTGTGCAATAATGTACAGCACGGCCCGAACCAAGGAGACCTTCCGGGCCAGGAAGAGCCCGAATGTCACCGCCGGGTTGATGTGGCCACCGGAAATGCCAGCAGTGCAGTAAACTAAGACAAAAATCATACCTCCAAAAGCCCAAGCAATGCCCAGAATGCCAACGCCTCCGCACTCGTCGGCCTCACTCTGGCTCTTGTATCCGATCACCGTCAACACAGTCACATACAAAAACAAAAGGGTCGCCACGAATTCGGCGATTACGGCCCTGTACAATGACCACTTTCCGAGCTCCTCCGAGTCGATCAGCGGCGCTGGCGGCGGGTCTTGGTAGTCCTTCGCGCCGTAGTCAGCGGCTGCAGCCTCAACATCCTTAGTCATTTCAAATTGTCTTTTTGCTAATTAAAACTGAATGAATGAGTAATTGATTGTGGGCTTCAATGTTTTCTTGCTTCCGTTTGAGACTGGAGGGCTATATATATATATATGGGAGGAGAGGCCAGGCCAGTTAATGGATTGATTATTTATTTATGTAAATAATTTTTCCTCTCTCTCTCGGTTGAGAATGGGACGAATTTTTTTTTTTCTTTTTTTGAGGGTAGACGGATGAATTATTGGTTGGCTTGAATTTGTGTCGTTCCATTTCGTAATTTTCATTATCTCTCATGATTTTATTGGACCCTACCACTCACCACCGCTCCGGGAATCCACAAGTGATTATTATGTTATGTTTTTATCATTTTATGATTGATCAAATATGTCACTATGATTTTTATTTGGAATAGTTCTCACGTGTATTCTTGTACGAATTTTAGATTCCTATGATTTAAGTCGTCGACAGTTTTTATGAGAAATTATTAGTTCCTATGTTGAAAAATATTAATTAAATTAAAGAAATATATTATATTGTAAATGAATCGCTATTTATAATATGCTATTATTTATATTGAAAAAATGTATTTTGCTGAAAGTATTGTTTTTCTTCGAAACAAATAATACATTTACATGTAAATAATGGCACAATTTCATATATTTGGTCTCATTTAAGAGTTTCCAATATATCTATGAATTATTATATTTATTTTCTGCCCTCCCCCACCCCACCCCTCCCCCCTTCCTCCTCTCCGCTAGGGTTTCCTAGTGTGAGCCGCCACCCCACCGTCATGCAATTTTTTGTCCTTTATGGTCTGTTTCTCCACTATATTTTTCTGGTTTTTCTTATTATTCGGCTAGTTGTTTTTTGGGTCAAGGTTTAATTAAACTTTTTGTGAGAAAAATCAATGGCATCGGATGATGCTGTTTCTTTGGCGGCGCCGTTGTGGGACTCTTGCTGTTATCGGCAGCCCAGTCCGATGATGTTGTCACCCAATGGAATGTTGCCAAGCCGAATGAGCTACAGAGCAGGAGCCAGAGGGAGGATGATGTTCAAGAACAGAGGGGGCGGCTGGCGATGACTAACTTATCGCATTGAATTTCTTAATGCGGAACGCGCAAGGGCTTGGGAACCAGCGAGCGTTCCAAAATTTTCAAATTTAATGGACATTAAGGACCTGTTCCTTTGTCTATTTCGATGTCCCATCAGTCTTTTAATTTTTCTGGTATTTTTGGCGTCTCTGATCTTTTGCTCATTGTACATGCACAGGGATGGAGACAGAATTTTATAATGAGAGGGGCGAAATTTAAAAATTTGGGGGTGGCGAAATCTGTTTTTTAACTACAATTACACTATATATATGTGTGTGTATATATATATATATATATGTATATAGTCAGAAATTTTGAGGGAGGCGGTCGCCGCCGCCAGTCCCCCCTCGACTCCATCCCTGTGCATGCAGTCATAGAGCAAGAATTGTCTTTTATTTTGATGCATTTGATTCTTTGGGGAAAGAAGTTGATTTGATCCCATAACTTTTTAACTTTTTTGATTTGGTCCCATATTTAATTACTTTTTCAATTTAGTCCCGTATCTCTATTAATTGCTCCATTTTGGACCAATTTTGACCCAATTTTGACCAACTCGCAGGAAAATGCCACGTGCCTCCCACGTGTCGGCGGCCTTCAGGGAGTTCCGGCGACTTATGCCACGTGGCGGGGAAAAATAGTTGATTTGGTCCCATAACTTTTTAACTTTTCTGATTTGGTCCCATATTTAACTATTTTTTCAATTTAGTCATGTACCTCTATCAATTGCTCAATTTTGGACTAATTTTGACTTAATTTTCACCAATTCACTGGGAAACGTCACGTGCCTCCCACATGTCGGCACTAATTAAGAGTTTTGACGACTTATGCCACGTGGCGCCGCATTTGTAAGGTGACTTTTGTCTTTTTCTTCATGTTAGAAAATATTTACCTCAACAAATGATTTAATAAAATAAACAACAAAAACTCAAAACCTGTGTTACAACACAAAAAGAAAATTAAATCAAGCAAATCCTAAAAGAATCGAATTTATTTTCCCTTCTCACTTTCAACGCTTCTCGTCATCATATTTATTTTTATTTTGGTTTGCTGCTGCCATGCGTCTCTTTCGTGTGGGAGCTTATGCGATTCTTTTCGGAGAGGGAATAGAGTAACGGTGTAGTAGGCGTTGAAGAGAAATAATTTTTTATTCTTTTAGGATTTGTTTGATTTAATTTTTCCTTTCGTTTGTACCCTAGATTTTGGATTTTTATTTTTTATTTTATTAAATGATTTGTTGAGTTGAAAATTTGCTCACCTAAGGTGTAAATTGATGTATAAAAGAAAAGAAAGAAAAAGACAAAAGTCACCTCAGAAATGAGGCGCCACGTGGCATAAGTCGTCGGAACTCTTTAATTGGTGCCGGCAAGTGGGAGGCACGTGACCTTTCCCGGTGAATTGGTGAAAATTGGGTGAAAATTGGGTCAAAATTGAGCAATTGATAGAGGTACATGACTAAATTGAAAAATTAGTTAAATATGGGACCAAATCATAAAAGTTAAAAAGTTATGTGACCAAATCAACTATTTTCCCCCGCCACGTGGCATAAGTCATCGGCACGTGGGAGGCACGTGGCCTTTTCCGGCAAGTTGGTCAAAATTTGGTCAAAATTGGTCCAAAATAGAGCAATTGATAGAGATACGAGACTAAATTGAAAAAGTAGTTATATATGGGACCAAATCAGAAAAGTTAAAAAGTTACGGGACCAAATCACCTTTTTTCCCGATTCTTTGTTTGTTGTGCATGCAGTAACGGAGCAATAATTGTCTTTTAATTATGTAGAATTTTCTTTTAATTATGTTGGTCTTGGCAGATGCTATTTGGCAGTCCTTGTGGCTCATAGGCTAGCCCAATTTTTTTCTTCGTCGACCAATCTGTTAGTGTGGATGGGTCCTGACTTCCCATTTGGGTGGAGAGTCTTGTACTTCATTATTTAAATTAACTTGAAACAAGCATGTGCGTCGCATGTGGGCAGTATTTTTTAATTATAATTATTGAAAAAGATAAATTAAAACAAATTAATACTTTGTGTCCTTCTATTAAAAGCAACATATAGCCGTTTATCATGATGATTTATTAATTTCAAATGATTTCATAACTATTTGTAACGTATGACCACCTCAATTTCCCCAGTTTTACTAACTTTAATATTACGTATTGAGAATTGAAACAATATATAATGTAACAATAGTTAGTCGTATAAATTATCGGTACATATGTAACCCCAATCAATCAAGTAGAATATATATTTGCATCATGCTATAATTAATCAAATTTAAATCCTAAAAGAAATGCAAAGTAGTTGAAATCAAAGTGATAATACATTTATGGGGAAGAAATGAAACATAATTTCAAGGTTTTCTCTTATTTGGTATTCAATATATAATTATTCTGTAAATCTTTCAAGTGTTGAGAATATCGTAGTAAATTAACTAAAACAACCTAAACTATTTTATCATTTTCTTATATATTTCACTTTTATATATTATCTAATGTCTATGGCAAATAAAGGGCAGTAGGAATAAAATTAAAGAAAAAATAAAAAATGAAACATTTCATCATTGCATCTTATTTTTCCACTAAGAGTTTATGTCTGATAGATTTGTTACAATATGTTTGTGTTTTAAAACCTGTTATCTGTAATAAATTTAACAATTAATAATCTTACGTATTCTGTTTCTAGATATTTGAAGTTTAAAACATTAGGTATAGAACTAAATTTAAATTTCTAATTTATATTTTTTTCATTGAAAAAAAAATGAATATTAGTTTTTGCAAAATGATCTTATAAACATGAGATATACTAATATCATATGAAAGTTGCCTTAAGTATTAAATATTATTATTTTGTTTTGTTATGTTATTTATTTTTCACATGAAGATAAGTTAAGATCATCGTAAAAATTTATGTATTGGTTTTTTCTGTAGTTTAACAAACTAATCATTTAAAATACTTTAAGTAATATGC
This sequence comes from Ajuga chamaepitys, assembly GCA_958295605.1. Classification (NCBI taxonomy): domain Eukaryota; kingdom Viridiplantae; phylum Streptophyta; class Magnoliopsida; order Lamiales; family Lamiaceae; genus Ajuga; species Ajuga chamaepitys. The sequence continues at coordinate 38,677,598 of OY282505.1, forward strand.
ATGTCATGATTAATATATTTTATTAAATAAATTATGTAAATGGATAATATTAACTTATTTTCTTTAGTGAAATTAATAATTAAACGCTTATGAAAAAGTTACCTAACTAAAATATTTTTCAGATGATTTTGATGAGTTATATCGAAATATAGGGTGATTCTGCTGTACAACAGTTGCACCTATGCAACCAATGGGTATATTAGTATTTTTGTTATTTTTTGTGAGACTCTCTTTTGATTTTTTAATCTGTTGTCTGCAGTTTTAATCAAGCATGCGACCGAAAATACGCACCTCATGCGCAACAGATGATCTAGATCAATTCTTTTTTGTTTCATTATATTTTTTAATTCAAAACAAATTTAAACAAAAAAAATAATAATAAATTAAGTGTACAACCCACTTCGCTTCAAGTCTATCGACTAAATCAATTCCATATTCCGTTTCATCCACCGAAAGTCACCACGCTCCCGGAGCCATTTCGGAGGCAACTTTTTCTATTCTGACTCTTATCTTTTAAGTATTTTAATATCTAACAAAATATACTAAAGGAGGAGGGGTAGAACGGTGATTTTAGTCCCAAAAATCTGTACTTAGTATTTCACCCTTACAGACCCATTTACCAGAATCACTACCAGCCTATGCAATTAGTTTCTTTTCTCACTGTCAACCACACTTTGTATTGTTTTAATTAATCTCTTCCTACCATTAGTTTCTCATCACTATCAACGTCGAAGATAGAAGCGGTGGGTCGGTGGATTCATCGAGTCCAGATGATTTCCATTTCTATGTTCTTCCTTCAACAAATGGGCAAATCTCAGTCGAAGAGATCCATTGTTAGTTGTTTTTGTTGTACAAGACACCGGAGTTGATTTCCAGCGAAGGGGCAGCAGAAAACAGTGCTCCTTCATCAAACGGGCAAATAAGTAGTCGAAGAATGGAGGAAGAAATTAAGCTTGTGCAAATTTCGGCTATGGATGTCTTCTGAAATGCTCAATTGAGTTCGAAAAGAAGGTACAAAGAGAGTCATAAAAGAGGTTATGAAAAAGATGTGTTGGAACTTGTGATGATTTTTAGGAAGAGTAGTGAGTGAAATACTACTTTAACCCTTTTTATTTTATTATAATAATGCTAAATAAATGAATGGTCATGATTGAATATTTTAAGATCCAACAGCTAAAAACTAATGGTTGCATGGGTGCAACCGTTGCATAATAGTTGGAGTCATATATAACACGATACACATGCTAAATACGTAATAAATCACAATTGTTTGTCTTTTTTAGAGAAATAAGTCACATATCATTAATAAAACATGTCTCGAACAACTCTAAATTGTTATACCGTCAAAATAAAACCAAACATTATAATATTATTCATAATCACTTTCTATTATTTGCAAAATTATTTTGTTAATATTATTGATTGTTTACTATTCTTAATACTTATTTGACTTTAACCACAATAAATTTGTGAAAAATAGTGGTAATATACAACGTTCTTCTTCTCAAGTATTGAGTTTGAAGATATGATTGTAATTTTAGAAAAATAATTTTTTTCCGTTTGTCTTACTATTTTGAGTCATTTTTTTAAAAATTTTAGATCTAATGATAAGAGTTTGTAATATTGTACACAGACAAAACCTACTATTACAATAAAGAAGTTGATCTTGACATAATGATATGAATACGAACTACATAAAATTATGAATTTGTAAATCATGTATAGTTTATATCCAATAATAAATAATATTTATTACTTCGACTACCCTCTCAAAATAAGAGTCTTGTATCTGTTATTATAACAAAGAAGTCAAACTTTAGAATATTTAAATTATGTTAAACATTATTGCATGGTTAATTAATACAAATTTTGATCAAATATTTATTTTAATATTGAGTCATTTGTATATTATATGAATTTTACGTAAAATGGTCAACTAAAAAAATCTTATATATGGCTATATATAGTTTTCTTGTCATTGTTTTTTCTTGTAGTTTGTGGGAGCGTATATAGATATTATAATTGCAAAACTTAAAATAAAAAAAAAATAAAAAATCATTTGTACTTTCTCAAGATTGAGATGAGAAATAAACTTGATAAACGCTTTGAATAACAATTTACATTATTTTGACCAATTATATGTTTTATATTGCTAATCCTAAAGCAAAATATTATTTTTTTATTCACCACAAGAACATTAAAACTTATTTTTTCCAAAGATATTTCATACCTAAATAACTCACTTGTAAATGAAAATTAGGTGTAGTAATAAGATTTATAATATTATATATAGATAAAATACATTATTCTGATAAGGAACACAACCTTCAAGCAAGAATAAGAATTTGAAAAATATAAAAGTATAAATTTGAAAATCATGCTATAATTTATATCCAATTATAATTATAGTATCCCCATTCCAAAATAAGAGGCTTGTATCAACTATTATACCAAAGTTAAACTTTAGAATACCAAAGTTCTATTAAACAATTATAGATTTAATTTACTATAAATTTTGATAAAACATTTATTATTAATGTTAGTCATTCATATATTATAAGAATTTTATATAAATTGGTAAATAGAATCTCATATATGATTGACTATAGCTGCCTTGTCAATGTGTTTTTTTTTTTTTTAATTATATATAGTTAGTGAAATAAGTATATGGATATTATAGTTGAAAACTTTAAAAAAACAAGCAAATCTTTTTTCTCAAGAATGAGATGAGAAATAATATGAGTAAGGGTTGAACTTTAATATACATTGTTCTAATTTTTAATTATATGGTTTGTTTTACAAACAAGAAACCATACTTTTCATTCATTGACTTAATTGGTTTCAGACATTCCAGATCTAAACAACTTTGTCGTATTTTTTAATTATCTTTTGATAACTTCAATATTACAGTTGTAAGTTTTTCATAAGAATTTTAAATAAAGTGGTAAACTGAATCTCATATATGATATACTAAATCCGTCTTCATAATATTTTTCTATTATAATTAGTGAAATAAGTATATAGATACTGTAGTTGCAAAAGTTGACAAAGCAAACAAAAACAAAATACAGCTTTTTATTCACTCCAAGAACACCTAAATTAATTGGTTTTCTGACATTCCATACCTAAACAATAAAAGAGAAAATAAATATATGATATATCATAAAAATAAAATAGAATAAAAAGAAAAATATAATAATTGGTCAATATTTCTTTGTTTTGTACAATTATGAAATAATTTGATCATAAAAGAGGGAAGAAATATATGACACATCATAAAAAATAAAACTAAATAAAAAGAAAGAATATAATGCATTTTACAAAAAAAGGAAGAAAATATAATGCTTACCAATATCTAGGTTTAAGTTATTAGGTGAATTAAATATCTTATAAAATGGAATAGAAACTTCCATGAATTAAATAGCAGATGGATTTAAACTATAAATGGACTCTCACCAAACAAATATAACTTAGAAGTAAGATTACTAAATTGGCCTTAAAAATAGAACTTATAAAGGATATAATAGGCAAACCAAAATATGTAAGAAACTACTCACACTTTTATAATAGTAGTAGATAGTAGATTACAAGACTTTCTTTATTAAAAAAAATGATTGATTTTATTTTAATTTTTTTTTTTAAATTCAGGATTTACATTTCTTCTTTTTATTTTTTTTAGATTAGGATTTTCTTTTTCTTTTTGATTTAGGATATTCCCTATTTGTTTTCCTTTTTAGTTTAGGATTTGTGTTTTTTTTTTTTTTTTTTTTTTTAGATTTAGGATTTGTTTGGTCCTATAAACATTGGTCTATGCTTTTTTATTTTTTTAGTTAGTTCATCAAGTAACTTTTGTAGTCTAGTTTTCTAGAAGATTATGTTCTTGTGAAGATTGTTTGTCTTCCAAGTATTAGTCTCATGTCAGTTGGTATCACGAGCCTAGGTTTCTCCTTAGTGATGGCTAACGACAAAGAATCTTCCCTCGCTGACGTGCTTAGAGAAACTCAGACCATAGCAGCAACGCTTCAATCGTTGAATCTTCGTGTTGATTAGATAGAGGCAAGATTAGAGGCTGCCCAGGGTAATCCAGAACGTGAATATGGAGTCAAGAGAGTTGCTTAGGCCCCTTAAGCCAATGTTGTGAGTCCCTCAACAATCTCGTATGCTCAGCATCGAGGATGTAACATTTGATGAAAAGGTCATAGATGTGATCGGCAGAAATTCTAATCGTATAGCATAGCAACAATACAGGGAGCATGAGTTTCATGTGAAGGTTGATATTCCTCCCTTCGATGAAAGCCTAACCATTGAAGGTTTTCTAAATTGGACGGAGGAAGGAGAGAGACTTTTTTTAGTATACAAGAATTCCTGAGGAAAAACAAGTAAATGCAATAGCCTATTAACTAAAATGAGTATCTTTTTCTTGGTGGGATCAAATCAAGATACAACGTCGTCGTTTGGTAAAACAACTATTAAACTTTGGCTGAAGGTAAAGAAGATGTTGATGGCTAGATATCTTTGTTAAGACTATGATCATATTTTATTCCACCAATACTAGACGGTAACACCGAGATTTAAAAAAAAAAAAAAAAAAAAAAAAGAAAAAAAGAAAAAAAAAAAGAACTTGTAAATGAGTATACTGTATATTCCTTGTTGTTATCCTCATGAAGTAATCCAATGAAAACTGAGGGATAACAAGCAGGTGGAAGTCTAAGTGCAGGGCCTAGCCTAGTGTTGGAGCTGGAAAGAAAGATGTAGGGGAAAAAATCATATTGCTGCCATTGGTTCTTGAGCAGAAACCTGAATCACCAAAAGTTGGAAATTTTCCGATTTTCAGTCATTCAGATTCTATTTATATCGAAAGCTTGAGATACTAAAGAAATTCAAGTCTTAAAAGTGATTTTAATTGCAAACAACGAGTTTGCCAGATTATATTACATCTCTTAGCAATTTATTGTTGGAGTTTAAGGAGTTCACACCAGACAACCTCCATATATTTTACCTCTAATAAGAAATATTTAGCATGAAATTGATTTGGTTATCGAGGCAACTTTGCGTAATTTGTCCCATTATCATATGAGTCATAGAGAGAACACGATTTTGCAGTAGATGGTAGATATCAATAATCTACATGCAATGCAAACATTATTAGCCCCCGAAGAAAGAAAGTTAGAGTTGCATATGTCACTATAACAAAAATGTCTTTTGTGATACATTTATTGAGACTACAATTATGGTAAAATAATGAGTTATTTGTGAGCGCTTGTTGTCACAAAACTCTCTACAAACTATTTGAGACAATCTTCGGACTATTTTAAGGACAACCATTTATTTGCGACCGAACGATTAAGACGACTAATTAATGGTGACATGTTGTTCTTTTTAGGGGTCAAAACAACTTCATTCATTCGACAATGTAGTTTGTGATATTACATCAATAGCAACATAAAAAGAAATATGAGAGGGAACCTCCTCCACCCAAAACCTCTCACTATCTATATCAATTGCCACTCGTGCTAATTCATGTGCTACCATATTGGTTTCTCTAGGCGAGAAATTAAACTGTGAAATAGATGTCACATGACATGTTGTCTCAAATAATAGAGTTGTGACAAATACTCTTTATTTGAGATTAATTTTTGTTGTCTCAAAAAATCAATTTACTTGTGGTGTGTGTTTATAGTCGAGATATAAATAAAATTACAGTGTGATATAGATTTTCTATTCTGCGACTTAAAAATATGTTGGATAGGTTGTCTAAGGCGAAAATTTTCACAAAAATATATTTTCAAAGGGGTATCACTATATCGGCATTGAACCGGGACATGGGATGGAAGTATCTTCCCCATTCTTCAAGAAAGACCGTTGAATTTTTTACTATAGTGACGTGTCTTTTTATAGTGTTTTTTATTTTCTTTTAAATCATAATTTATGGATATTTTCTTCAAAATTTTAGCCATAAAAAAAGAAGAAAATGGGTTAGGATGTATCTCCCTCCTACAATTGAGGAAAATCAACCAACCAATTCTTTTTCTTTTTGCTTTTCTTTTTTCTTACCTCCTCAATATTTAATAGTCTGTTAACTTTTTCGTCTTAACTCCTTTTTTTTTTTTTTGAAAATATACATAATTAATCTTCTTTTCACGATTTTCGATTTGACATCCACTATGCATACATTAAATATTAATTTTTAAGGGTAGTTTACATTTTTTTTATTATTAGGATATATTTCGATTTTAAATTTTTAGTATATAAAATAAAAATATCAGATATTATCAAAATAATATTGTATTTGAAAAATTGATCTACTATTTGTTTAGAAGATTAATTTCTTTTACTTTTGTTGTGCCTTTTTATAATAATTTTGTATTGGTTGAATCATTTTGTTTTAAAAGATTTGATATAAAAAATGAGCCTGTTTGTTAAGTTACAATTTACAATAGAAAGCGTAGATATAATAGTTAAAATGATTTCTTGATTAAATTAGTGTCTTTTTATAAAGAAAAACTATGTTAACTACAAATAAACTAAGTTGATTATTTTTTATATTTAAATACGTCACAATAATATACTTTAGTATCCCTTGCTTACTGAACTAATATCATTGAGAGATCTCATCTAATATTACAAACAACAAAATATAATATAATATATATATGTATACATATATATATATGCTCTAACATTGTTTCGCGTTATACGAATATGTAATTGTATTAATATATTATTCAAATATTACAAATATACATTTATTGCACAAACCAGTGTCATGCTATATATTTTATATTAATTTTTACTTATTAAAGTACAACATTTCATACAAGTCCTTTATAATATATCTTATTCATTACTTATTTTGATTTTAGTATTATATATATTTACCTTTATATTTTAATAATAATTTAGTAAAAGAGATTCTACCCGTACATAGAACGGTTGGAAATTTATTAGAGGTAAAGGTGGAGGATCGGAGAAAAAGAATTAATGCGGATCATATTTTCCCCGCCAAACTTTAAAGGAGAAACCTCTAGGCTCTACAACTGTAAGGCAATATTTGTATCGGGATGGGACCATCTGGATGTGGGATGGCCCATCCCTAAAGTATATCACTCCAGGCCCAGTTTTGAAGAGATGGCCCATCCAATTACATTCTACCCCTATTAAGTCACCGCAGCCGCACTATTCCTCAGCAAAAAGTAGATGATAGGTCATTTCTCTCTTTCTCTCTCTTGTACTTTATAGTTTTACAAAAAGGAATTCATTTCCTCTCTCTTCTCCATTACACCTCTTCATAGAGCCGTTTGAGACATTTCTCACACTCGTCTGTTCCGCAAATTGAATTGGTTGTGCAGTGACCACTAAAGGCAAGTAACTCTGTCAAATATGACGAGCCTTTGCACCCCTCACCTACCTTCTCTTCTAAATTGAATTCGTGAACTTAATGTTTTTTTAGATTTTTTTTGCAGGAGAATATATGCGCTCCCTAGTGGTCAAGATTTATGTGAGACGCTGCCCTACTGGATTTGTTGTGCGTGATTTGAAATCACAGTTGCGTAGCTTCTGAGGACTAGTTAAATCTGCGGATTTTCTTGACTTTTTGTAGATTTCCTCTTCGATTCTGTCCTTATATTTGTTGTATTTAATCCGTGTATAAATAGGGCTTAGTATTGGATAGATATGGTCCACAAATCTCACACATCATACACACTGTACACTTGCAAGAATTGTGGTTATGGGCCTGGGCTTGGAAGCAAGTCCAAATAGAAGAGGAAACGTGATGGCTGTTGGTAGAATCGGTCCAGAGTTTTGTCGGCCCAGTTCCCCTGCGAAGAAAGGTAATATCGTCTAGCGCAGTGTGATTTTTTGGTGTTAGCCTATTTATTTGAACGATCTTGTGTGCTGTCAATTTTTGCATGCTAAGTATGTGTGTTACGTTGGTATTTTTCGACTGGCAAGTTGTGTTTAACTTGTGTCTGTTGATAAGATGGGTTGCTACCGATTTTGAAGTTTTTTATGATGTTTAGGGGAAATGTGGATTATTTTGAGTGTATGTTATTTTAAGTATTTGATGGTTTGTCTGGAGTATTTGCTGTTTAGTTTGAGGTTCTGATAGATATTTTGGAGTACAACTGTGTGTGTTTCGAAATTGGTGCTTTTTTGCACAGGGTATTTATGTTTCTGTAGCCTTTAAAAATAATCCTAGTTTTTTAAAAATCGGGGCAACCTATGGTATTTTACTTGTATATCTGAAGTGATGTTGTTCTTTTGAAAAGCTATTGGAGTACAATAAATACTCCTCTATTTTGTTTAAAACTTTATAAACTATGTTTTGAACTGGCTGATACGTCTTCTGAATCTGGTTAAGTGTCTAGGTTAATATGCCATTCATGTTTAATAGATGTCTCGGTAATATATGGGGTTCTTCTACGACAAAGTAGAGGAGTATGTCATTCCCCCTTTACCGAGTATAGGACATGCATCTATGATTTATTCGTTATTAGTACGAGTTGTGATTTCTAGTAGGGCATGTGTGCTTTTTGTATGTCAATACACTGTCATTGCAAGCATTATTTTGAACTGTTATTTGTTATAATAGTTGTCCACTGTAACTGCTATTACTTGGTTGTTTGTTGTAATCTATATGTGTATGCTAGATATGTAATTGTTTGCTTTAGTTGCTTGGTTTGTCCTCTGGTTAATGCTTGCCTCGTGTGTTGACAAACATTAAAATAGGGAGGCTGATGACTCTGTCCAGCCAATTCATGGCCCGGCAAGTTAGTCGGACCAGCCAACATTTCGTATGTTGCATCCAACCTATACTCTTGTTTCTTTGTTATATTATTCGTTGTTGTATCCAAACTTCAGTTGTTGTAAATTTGATGTACTGTTAGTAAAATTGCAAATATGAGGAATGATCCCATATTAAAGTATTTCTCATGTACTTTTGTGTTGTTGAAATTATGGGTAATAGATGATTCCATGTGAAAATACACACTTTGTAAATCTTTTGTTATTATGAACACTGTTTCAAGTTAGTAATACACTTTTATCACTACTGAATTGTTCAACATTCAAAAATATTAAACCAAAAAATATGAATCAATTTTCTTTCTTTCCAAAATCAGCCACTTTCGTACCGTCTAAGGCCGAAAATTAACTACTTGTTTTGCTACAATTTGTATCAGTAGTACTTCGTGATAATGCTGAAATTTATCCTTGGTGAATTGAAGGTTTAGGCAACTCTATTTTACCTAATTATTAAACTTTAATCATACCCAAATTGTTCTACATTCGAAAATTTGTAGCCAACGTATAAGAAGGTTAGTTCTTATTAAGAACAAATGTTTAAAAATGCTTTATTATTTCAACAAGTTGGGTTAAAAATTTTCCACAATCGGACAATGACAATGGTCATTATAAACAATACTTTATTCATCAAATTGAAATTATACAGATCTTTGACCAGTAAATTCTTAATAAAATAATATCTTATCAAACTAGTGGTGTAGTATAAACAAGCCTATATTGGCTTTTGCTGCTTGAAACTTTAGTTATTTGTTACCATAAATTTCCAAGCATAGTCAAGTTAAGATTTCTTGCTAGATCCCACAATTATCCCTTACGTGATCAACCAAATGAGACTTGTACTTCAACCCGCCAAACTTACTTGTTTTCTAACTTAACATACCAACATAGATGCCACGCGTTAACGCACCGTTGGAGAAGGTTACTTGGTCGAAGGCAAACGAGACCAATTTCATCCACTTATGCCACTTGGAGTACTTGAATGGCCACCTGCTTACCCTCACCTTCTCAAATCCTACTCTAGGACAAATTTGGCTTAAGCTAAACGCAATGGCTCAAGACCGCACCGTCTACACAGTCGGTCACTGCAAGATCAAATGGAAGAACCTGAAAAAGTCGTGGAAGCTACTTTATGATCTTTGTTATAAGAGAGGGTCGGGGCTAGGGTGGGACGAATCTTTAGGCACAGTCTTCGGGCCGGATGATGTTATGGAACAGATTTTCCTGGTAATTAACTACTTCCCTTTAAAATATTAGCTTTATTACAAAATTACTCATCAATCATTCTGAATCTCATTAAACACCAATAAATTATAAGAGCACCGGGACAACCGAGCTATCATCCCGAAAGGGATCCCACACTTCAACTACTGCACAGATCTATTCGGGAAGAATATTTCTAGTGGAAGTGTTGCTAGCTCGTCTGGAGTCGGGCTTGAGGACACGGAACACGAAGACACCGACGCCAATAATGGAGATCAAAGTGCTGAGACGGAGTTGAACCCTGAGATTATTGGCCAAGATGGGGTAGGTGGATCTCGTGTCCCTAGCCGTAGACGTTCTAGCAAATCGTAACCAAGTTCGAGCAAGAACTGCTACCCCTCTTCACCAAGTAGACACAAGTGAAGTCGGTAGCAATACATTTGTATGAGTTGCCATGGCTAACAATGTCGAACGAATAGCACAAGGATTTCTAATTTTGCTGATCTTACCGATTTACATTCTCATAATTGCGTGCCTACTGAAGTTTTTATTTGCTTAGATGATAGGACTACACTCTATTCTGTATTAACTAAAAAATTGGAGTTTGTTACAAATTATTTTTCCACCATTGTTGTTGTTGTTGTTCTCATCATCATCATCATCATCATCATCATCATCATCATCATCATCATCATCATCATCATCATCATCATCATCATATTATGATTTGTAATTTAAAAGTATCTAATGAAATTATAATTAAGGTACAAATACGAGATGTGTAACCCATACAAATATAGAATTGATTGAGTAGGGTAATTCAATTTAATTTTATAAAAAATAGTCAAAACAATTGACATTAGTCCATAGGGGATAATTTGAATAAAGGGCAAGTCCGGAAAAAAATAAAATATGCGAATGTGAACCAACAAAAAGACATATTTTGTCCACACCACTTATACAATATTTTTGTGTGCATTTAAGGTATGATTGATTTACTCATACATTATACCACTATTAGTATGGTTGATTTACTCATACAGTATGATTGATTTACTGACTGATACAATATGATTGATCTGTTCATACAGTATTGTGGTACATAATAAGCCCTATTGTGCACCTTGTTGTCTACCTTGTGCACACAAGTTTTTGCCCTTCTGATAATCGTTGCAAAAACATTTGTCCACTTTGCCAATATTAACTTCCATGCACGCCCACTTCAGATTTATCGAACAAATACCAATCCGTCCATACACTTTTTCCATGATTCTTCAATCATTTTTCATTAATCAAAATCAATCTCTTTCAATCAATCACTACAACATAAAATGGATTTATGTAACATTTCGTTTGTAACACTTTTAAAATTTTAACTTTTATGTAACACTTTTGTAACACTTATGAATATGTAACACTTTTATGTAACACTTTTGTAACATCTGCGAATATGTAACACTTTCGTGCAACACTTTTAGAATATGTAACGCTTTGAACGTAACACTTTTAAATTGTAACTCATTTAGGTAACACTTTTAAATAAGTAACAGTTTTTACGCAACACTTTTGAATAAGTAACACTTTTATGTAACACTTGTAAATAAGTAACACTTGTAAAGGATAAAATTATTTATTTTATTTTAAACTAATTAAATATTTGTGGATTATTTTTCTTATGTGACTTTTATTTTTATTTGTCTCATGTGTTATATCTTAATTATTACAACAGAATGCCTGTAACATAAGTAGTGAAAATGATCGACTCAGACCTACAAAAATAACAATTTATTAGAGCACCTAAAGATTTATTTATTCGTTAAGAATAAATTAAATTTTATTTGTGACTTATTTGTGGTTTTACTAAACAATTACAAAATAGACTTGTAGCTTTAAAAATTTTAATACATTTCTTAAGTGTGAGAACCTAGACTTGGGACATTTGGTCATGTATCTTCATGTTTGAAAGTTTATTTTTTTTATTTAAAATCTATAAAAAAACAATAATTAAGGTGTCTTAATACATAAAATTATGGTAATTAAAATTAATGATAATGTCTTAAGATTTATATACAATAACTAGATGTATAAAATTAATGTGATATAAAATAAGTTTTAAATATATATATATATATATATATATATATATATATAAGTGGATGAAAATGAAAAAAAAAATAATGGAAACATTGTGTCAAATTGATATGAGTAACCTAAATAAAATTAAGTTAGATTGTAGTTTGATGAAAACTTAATTTTGAGTGTATTTTATTGATGTTACAATAAAATCTTGTGTATATATTGTTTTTCTTACAAAAAAAAACTAAAAAAGTTATTGTAGCCTAGTGGTTAAGACTTTGCACTTAAGTTCTTGCAATCTATCAACCTGGATTCGAAACCCAGCAATGACAACTTTTTTATTTTTTCTTTCAATTAAAAGTGTTACATAAAGGGGGTTATGTGTAACATTTTTTTAGTGTTACCATAAAGTGTTACAATTTAAAATCTAATGTAACACTTATTAAAAGTGTTACTAAAGATCATCAAAAGTGTTATATTAGACTTTAGGTAGCACCGACAAATGTAACACCAATAAAGTGTTACATAAAGTCTATAGTAACATATTTTGGTATATAGGTAACACTTTTTGGGTGTTACATTAGCTCATTTATGTTGTAGTGAATCACAATTCTCAATACACCTTTAATTAATCCTCAATCAATCAATCATTACTCCCATAGTTTTTCACAATATTTTAATATTATCAATCAACCTAAAAGCTACTGATATGACATCTACAGTACACATACCTTAAACAAAAATACTTTTGCACTATTAAAATGGACGTACTATTTGAGGACGTGCTACAATCGATGTATCACATTTCACTATATCCCAACACAAATATTTCCTAAAAGAATTGTAAGTTTAAGATAAACACGAACCTAATTCTACGTATGATATATAGATAGTGAATTGTCGTTTTCTTTCTTTTCTGTAAGACACTTATTTGGTGATGTATAATGTCGAGATTCATAAAGGAATAGTTTTAAACATAGACGTCGTAGAAGTATATGATTATGAATAAGAAAAATAATGAATGTTCAATTGTAATCATGTATCCATTAATTATGAGCATATTACTGTTAATGTGGCAAATATTGCCAAATTGCTTACTATCCAGAAAAATACAAATGTGGATCTTAAACGTATCAATTATGAACATATGTATAACTCGTAACTGTCGTAACATTGTGATTTCCCAGTTATTACCCTTAACAATCCATCGCAATATCATATTACAGTAAAATAATGCAGATTGGATCTTTTATTACAAATGATTTACATCTTTTATTGGATACATAATACCTGACACATATACATAGTGATATTATTAATACATCACAAATATATTTATATACTTATAGTAGGAGATATAACATCATACATAACAGAAGATCCGAAATGTAATGCAGAATAGTAAAAAAAAGTAATGGGGGAGGTGGACATATGAAAACCACGAGAAGAAAAATGCAATTCCAGCATGAGTTGCTCACCGCCCAGACCCTACCATTATATTCTGGACAATGAATCATGAGCCATTATTTTCTCGCCACCTCATCTCCGCCGCCCCATTTCCCGTCTCTATCAACTACCCCCTTCAATCATTTCATCTAATCTATACCATACCAATTATTTCTTTCCCAAAACCATATAAAACACAACAACCAACTCTAATATTGCACACCCCCTTTAGTTGGAAATTATTGCATAATATCCCTCGCTATCGTTAGGGTATATTTACTTAAAATTGAGGAGTACTGAAATAAATTTAACTAAAAAAATTAATGAGTATGTTTTATTAAAATTTAATCCTCTTAATATATTGAAGGAATCATAAATAAACACATCTTAATAGTGCACGAAAACCCACATCACTAAATAAATAATATGCCAAATTTTCAATTCTTTAAACGATGAGAATTGCGCTGAACACACACATTTAGAGCATCTTCGGCAGATTGTTCCACTCTCCAGCAAATTTTGCTTTACTTTACAGCAAAATCTGCCTATATTCTCCAATAATTTACAATACTTTGTACACTAAAGAATATTCTTTACATTTTTTTACCATTAATTATATATAGGGTCATTTTTATTTTAGTAATTTGTTAAGTTTTGCAATTTTATTTATCTCGAATTTTCACCTTCGAAACTTTTTTTCTTTGGCTTTTTTTCCTTTATTTGAAAATGAGAGTGATGGGGAAAAAGTAACGCCGTTTACTTGTGTTTTAGAATAGTGGAGTGTGTGCATTATTTATTTAAATCATAGGAATTTTACGCATTTTTTAAAATATAAAGAAACTTTATATAACAGTTTCAAATTACAGAGAAATTCGGTGCAATAAATCCTATTAATTTATAAGAACAACATGTCCCAGAAAAAATGTGTTTTCAAAAATTCTAGGCCCAAAAGTTACTTTAGTATTCCAAAATAACCCATATATAACAAGTCGTAGAAAAAAGATAAAAAAAACTTAATCCAAGATAAATTAAACATATAATATTGAAATTAAATAAGGATATCTAAACTATATATGGCCTTACTTTTGGTGACTTTTTCTTTTTTTTTTAAAAAAATTTATTTGGGGCGGTGGATTTTTGTAAAACGTGACGTAATGGTTGTATTTTGAATTGAAGATGACAGGCAAAGTGAATGGATTAGTAAAAGGTGGCTCCTGGTTGTTAGCATGCCATGTGTCACGAATGTAATGACAGTCTGGTCCATTGGAATTTTGAATATGTTATGGATGTGGACTATATTCATTGGCCGGCAGTAAAATACTCCACTGCATTGGGATGGGACTCACTTTCTGCATTTGATACCTTACGATTTGTACATGCATTTTTCATTTTCCGTTCTGAAAATTTTGACAATGACTTCTTAAACAATGACCATTGTCACAAACCCGGTTTTTATGAAAAAAAATGGAATTATATATATTGGTATTTTCAGGGTAAGACTCACAAATTTAGGTGAGAAGGGTCTACTTGTCGAAGGATCTAAGAGTTCATTTCATGGAATAATTTCTTTTAACTATGCTTACGTGACAATTTACCAAATGGAAATAGATTTTGAGTATGTTAGAAATCAAATTCTTGTATATAATTAGACCCTAAACTTAATATATTGGATAAATTATATGATAATATCTTCGAAAATTAAAGGAGGACTATGGACTACCGTTGTGCATCCCTATATATAATCAATTATATAAATAAAACTAGAAAAATATTAGCAATTTAGATATGATCAATAAATTGATTTAGTCACAAAAAGTAATAAAATCGAGTATAATGTTTGTATATTTATTATATTTTCTGACATCTTTATTTGTATTGCTTATATACATAACAATACATTCATCTTCTTTAATTTAAATAATAAGAATTATTTATTTAATTTAATTTAATTAAAGTTATATTAAAGTCGACTAACATACACATACACATTATGACGGGACCAAGGAGAACATACATATATAATAACATACTATGACGGGATCGGGAAGCCCAATGCCCCCTTAACCCCAACGTCGGTCCGGCCCTGGGTATTTATCATAATAACTTAATAATAATATATTTATGATGTAAATTTTAATCACGCATATATAATCGCAATAATAAGATTAAACATGGATCTTAGAATTCATGATTTTCACATTCGATTGACATAAAAAATTAGGGCACTTTGATTTTTCCTTTATGAAAGAAATTGATTTCTATCTCCTAGCCCTTCTTTAGAACAATGTACTTTGATTAAATTAGGTGATAGAAATAATATAACTCTGTTATCTTTTATAGGCGGAGAGAGGATCAATTCCTGATAGGATTATGATTATAATGTAATTAAGATTGCTATCATTCACGGTCTATCAACATGAAAATAATATCTTATCAGATATATCCTGATCAAATATTATCCGCAAAATTATTTATTTAAATCATTAAGATATTAAAATATCTTATTAACTTAAATTGATGGCACGTGGGCCACAATAATCTTACATATGATTCTATTGTACATTTTTCTTCTTGTGGGAAAAAATTAATTTGGCCCGGTAGAATGGGTTCTGCACCTATTTTGGTTCCATGATTTAATTCTTTAGCCATGCCCATTGAAAACTTAATGAAATTATAGAATATTTCGTTAAACTTTTAATATTAAATAAATTCTTGTATTTATTTTTATATTCTTTGTTGTCCTTATTTACTGCACAAAAAAAATCTTAAAGAAACACTTATTCCTTCCACCTCCATCCTTCTGGGTGCATAAATTATTTTTCTTAATGCCCTCACTTCCACCAGCCTCAACCCCCAGTAAATCTTTTTTTGTTTTCCCCGAATTCCTTAATCCTGAAAAAACCACATCATAAACCAACATGCTCACAAGCATAAATAGACAATTTTTTGAAGCTAATTGTTTTAATTAAGAATATTAAACGAACATAAACAAATATTAATCGAATTCGCTCACAGGTTATTCATTGAAGTCTCTTTAGTTCACAACCTTGTTTATCAGAAAATATTGGGAAATCATAAAAATCTTAATTTTAGAATTTGATTTGTAGAAAAATATGTAAAATTTAGATTGTTAAAAATGTTAATGCTTTTCATGCACTTTACACCCCCCCACATTATTATAATATTCTTATAAAGTGACAAATTTATCATGGTGTAAAACTCTAAAAAAATCATCAAATAAGGTAAATTTGTCGCCTTAACTGTTTAACTATAAGCATCTTGACAAAAAATCATTCTCCAAAATTTCAAATTATGAACACGTATTTATTCTATGTAAAACAAAATATTAATAATTACCTTTAGGTGAAACAATTATCGATATACAACACTTCATTTTAGGTTAGGAACAATATCAAGTGAGACCATAATTTTATGTCATACCCAATTCTCCATATGTATGAATTTTACGACATATGAGATAACAATATGCATTTAATTCGCATTTAATTCATCTATAAGCACATGTATAATCAAGAATAAATTGACAGTTGCACAAACTATTTAACACTTTCTTACCCAACATCAAGAACACAAATATTCATAAGGCAGATGCTCCAATCCTTGATGCATAATTCATCTTAATAAACCAAATCAAATAAGTAATTCTCATAAATGCTAAAACAATATGCAAATCTTATTTTCTAGTTTTAACTATTAAAAAGCTATTAAGAGTAGCAACTAAAATTAAGTACAAAAATATTTACCACAAAATTAGAGCCAAAACAAACATATTTTCAAAAAATATTTTTACGTTTTGCTATTATTTCACCTTGAAATAATCTGTAATGATTGAATAAATGAAATGTCATTATTATGATGATCAACATAAATTTTCATGACAACACATCACTTGATATATCATTTTATAAGTCATAAAATCAAGCCTTCTATTAATGGGCAATCAAGTACGAAGAATGATTTGATTTAAATGTGAAGCAACATGCACAATACTATACACTTATAAATAACAAATTATATATATAGGCATCATGAATTGTGAGATTAGTATACATATTATCATGATAAAAGATAATTTTTCTACAATCAAACTATAAAAACCATGAGTGCCCTAAACATAAAAATTAGTTTCATGGGAAGATTTTCATTTATTCCTACAACAAATTCTAGCATTTGCATCAATAATAGAATAGTCATTATTTACCTACCTCGTTGTTACCTTTTAATATCTATCCAGGTTGTGAAAAAATATTTTTTGCAGATCATTAAACATAAATTTAAATTTTAGTTATTGGAGATACAAAAACCATGGCATACATATGAAACTTGAAATGGTTATAATCATAAGTATAATAGAAATAAAACCCGATTAGCATCCTCTGACTCAACAATGGGGTTAATGAACGTCCTTGGTTTGATCGATCCTGCCATAGGCTTCACGAAACTGTCATGGTGTCTTCTGAGGCATTTGTATCTTTGAAATTCATAAATCCTTTAGATTGTTGAGATTTTTTTACAGATATTATATAGTAGAAAAAGAATATTTCTGAGGCGTGTTACAGTAACATTGTCCTAAATAATTTACTTAAGTAATCCCTCAGGATACAACATAACTTCTAGCATAAGCTAGGAGCATGAACGACAAATTTGTTCTATATTCAACAAAAGTGTAATATGTAGAAGATAGAAAAGATGCTCTAAAATCTTCTCCAAAACATGATGATACATATAGATGTACTAGCCAATCAAACGCCGCACCTCTCGAGCGTGTACGTTTGGCTTGAGCAATATTGACGATAGAAAACTGCCTCGTAATATTCTCGCCCTCGTTCTAATCCATGGCTCACTTTTGGAGACTTTAATGAAATATTATGGTCTTCCAAGAAAAAAAAGGGGCAATTGGTGGGCGATATCTCTTATGAGAAGCTTTGATGTGCTCCATGACCTTAATTTGGAAGACATGGGCTACTATGGGTATTCCTGTACGTGGTCTAACAAGCAACAGGGTTCCGAAAACGTCCATTGCCGATTAGATCGATTTGCAGCAAAGTCAGAATTGAAAGCAGTTGTTTCTTGCTTTCGAATTCATCACCTTCTCTGGCTACATTCTGATCCTGCTCCGATTTTTGCGGACCTACAAGCATTTATTCGTTTGAGGGCCGGATCCAATAAGAAAAAAAAGGCAAAAGTCTTTCGCTTCGAGCAAATGTGGTTATCACATGAGCAATGTGAGAGTGTGATTAAACAGGGATGTTCTGAAGCTGATGGGGACTATGTTTGAAAGTCGCAGACTGTGACCAAAGAGTTAAAGAGTTGGGACTCACAGGTTTTCAAAAATGTTCGTTGCACGCTCAGTACACTTCGAGAGAAGCTTCGTATATTGCAAAGGCACGATCAGTTTGAGGTTATGGTTTCGGAGATCAAGGTTATTTTTTTGAGGTGTAGATCGAGTCATTAGTGAATCATGAGAAAATACTATGGGATCAATGGTGTAGAGCTCTATGGCTAAATCTAGCGATTGCATTACAAGGTATTTCCATAAAAAAAGCTTCAAATAGGAAATCGCACAAGACCGTGACCAGATTTAAGGACCGAAATATGTTATGGCTCGAGGATGAGGTTCGAATAACGAAGATCATGCGTAAGTATTTGGTGGGTCAGTTTACTTCAGAAGAGGTAAATAGTTCTTGATGTGGTTTCAATGAAGGTGACTATATGAACCGATCTTTGATTTGACCATATACTGGAATGGAAGTTTAGCAGACTCTGAAGCAGATGCATCCAATAAAGGTCCCTGGGCCGGACGGTATGCCTCCACTATTTAATCAAAGATTCTGGGATTTGGTGGGTCTGATGTTATTTCTAGATGCCTTAGTATCTTAAATAATGGACTTGGACCGTCTTTTATGAATCATACTTTTATTGTCCTGATACCTAAGCTTAAGAACAACGCAACCCCCCAAAGACTTTTATCATATTAGCTTATGCAATGTCATTTTTCGTATAATTAACAAAGTGATTACTAATAGACTTAAGCTGTTACTGCCTGATGTGATCTCTTATACTCAGAGTGCGTTTATCCCTAACCAGTTGCAAGCTGATAATCCCTTGTTGCTTTTGAGCTTTTTCATCACATGCACACTAAAGATAAGGGTAGGAATGGTATATTATCTTTGAAACTTGATATAAGGCAACCTTACGATAGGGTTGAATGGAGTTCTCTCCGGCCATCCTAGTGAAAATGGGTTTTCTTCTCACAGGTGGCTTGATTTTATCATGAGGTGCGCTGCTTCGGTGTCTTACCCTGTTCTGTTTAATGGGGACCGGATTAAATTCTTTTCCCCCGGGAAAGGATTAAGGAAGGGTGACCCCCTCTCACCTTATTTATTTTTATGTTGTCAGAAGGTTTTATAGTTTTACTTAGATATGCGGAACAATCCAGTCGAATTCATGGTGTTCAAATTGCACGAAATTATGTAAGTCTAATACCCTAATTTTAATAACTCTACTCTATCTAGACTTTCGAATAAATGGATGAATTTATATTATCTAAAAAAATTACATATAATCAACTAACAAAGAATTGCTTCGAAGATAAGGTAATCAAAGATAAGGTAAATTTAGATGGATAAAGTTGTATTCTAGGGCATAAACTTCAATTATGAACTCCTATGTAAGATTAACCTAAAACTCTAAACTTTTAAACCAATTATGTTGTTTATTAGGCGGCGCTACTCTTCATCAACCCTTCTCCCGAAGCGGCTAACGTGTAGATCAATTAAGAATCGCCACTCTCCTGAGTCGACCAAACCTAAAAGACTCCGAAGTGTCCCCTAAACTAATGCCTACGTAAGTCCTCACTCCTCTCGGACAACATTGGTACCTACGCTATATGCTCGTATGCCTATTAACAATTTCCTTCTTCCGAAGCAAAATTGCTAAGCAAATAGAATTAGTAAATTGGCCAGATTAAGCAGCTCATTAAATAAGAACAAAGCATATTGATAAAACAAACATAAATTAGAGTCTAGAATTGAAGATAAAATCATAACATACTTGTTCACCATCTACTTTCTGACCCTAGAACACAATATGTGTTTAGCTACTCATAATCAAAGTAAAAAACCAAATACAACCATAGACAAACATGTTTAAATAATTAACTAAAGAAAAGGAATAGAAAAATTCAATTCTTGTCTCCAATCTTCGTCTTGTCACGTCCTTGATCTTTGATCTAGTCTCCAAACTCTTCTCCAAAGAATATTCTATGTTATTTTAGCCTTGGAAACCTCTATTATAAGTCTTGGGTCTTGTGGTACAAATTAGAGTCGAATTAGGAGAAAAACGCGTCCAACTTAATTACACCACCAAACAGACGCGACCGTTCTTCTGATGCGGCAGCGTTGCCAGACGCGGCTGTTTCCACTTCACGGTGCTCACTGACTTATTTAAGCCATTTTTGGCGCGGCCCCGTCCAACTGACGCGGCCGTTCCGGTTCAACCCCAATCCAAGATCGATTTTTATCTTCCAGAATGATTCTTGGCCCTTTTCGTCCGTTTTCACTCGTTCTTCACTCGTTTCTTCTCCCAACATTGTCCAAATGCCATTTTTGGCATATATTTACCTGGTTTACTGCAAAATACTCACAAACACGTTAAAACTCTCAAAACAAGGAATATTACATATTTCGACCATTTATGCACGCAAATGCCATAAAATATCTATCTAAAACAACCTAAAATGCATGTATAACACAACGTATATCAAAATTCCCCAAACTTAACATGTTGCTCATCCCCGAACAATAAAAAAAAACCAAGTGCAACATGTTTTTAGGGTGATTGGATGAGGATTCTAATCTCAACGAAGCTTTTCCATAAAACCGACAACCTAGACACTTGAACGTCAGTGACATGGCAAGATCTCAACTACTTTCGAGACAACAGACTTATAAGGTACATGATCCTCAGTAGTTAAGTGTATCACTCATCTCTCAAGTGTATAAAATATGGACATGTTTATCACTCAAATTGGACCACATGCACTATCTACTATATGCTTGTCTATTGTCTAAAGTAGACCTCATACTTGACATGTGTGACAAAGATTAAAAAAGGCCTTTACTTATGTTGTAATGTTGGCTTAAGGTAAGGTAGGATAAATTTGGATATAAGGGACTACTTATTGGACCAAACAAGTTATTCCTAACCCGACTAACCCTGAACATTGTTCATTCAATTCCCTCTCTTCAAATTACAGAAAACCACTGAATATGGCTTCGTCACCCATTCAAAAGCACTTTTGTATTCACTTTATCACAAAAAACTTCAAATGCCTATCTTATTTGAGCACCACATTAGGACTACTCATCCTTTAAAAAAGTAATCATACGTAGGCACTTTCTCATTGTTAATCCTCCTAAACAAAACAAACCACAACACGTATTTACAACGTTTTTTTTCTTTAACAATAAAACAAAAAACAACTAGGAGGGTCATCTATTTCTTTTCTTTTACCTACTTCACATATTTCTTCACCAAACCATCCCAAACATCCATTCCACTTCATGCTTTTACCCTATCTACCTTCCAATCCATCTCCCCCTTACTCAATTAGTCCAATTAACGGGCCAAAGGCTAAAAGAAACATATAGGCTTGTAGTGTTCAGCTAAGAAAACAAATTTTAAAGCTAAAAGTGGCTAACTAGGGATTTTTTCAAGTTTCGGTACAAAGGATTATTTTTAAGGCCAAAAAACAGGCTTATAAGAAAAAAATGCCTAATATCATTTTCTATGTCACAACATGTACTTGACATATTCCTACAAAGACGCAAGAGAAGTTCTAGAGACTAAATACATTATGACCAATCAATCCACACCAAAAAAAATGAAAAATTACTCCGAAAATTGGAGTATTTACTCAAATCTCACAGGCTACTTTTTGTTATCATGAATTTATAGCTGAAGCTCAATTATGCCTAGCACGCTCTTCTAAGTGTTAAATATAATTTTTTTTCAAAAATCAACTCATCATTGACTCATTACCATCTATCAACTCCATTTTTAGTTCTTCAAGACTACGACTTGGGTTCCAGACTCACAATGACCTAACAAAATAACTAACACATAAAAGCAATAAATAACGAAATAAATAACAAAAATTCAAATAAAGCAATAAATATCTAAACTAAACATAACAAGTTAGGTGCATTAGGGCTCACAGGCCCTTTTCAATTCGCCAATCTATCAAAATTAGGTACACAAACCCTTAAATCCACTAAAAAATAAAATAACCAAGATAAATGGGGTGCACAGACCCTCACCGAATTCAGCAAAATAAGCAAAAATACAATAGTTTGTCATGAACTTGTCCCCTTAACACGTCGCGTGCGACACTTATCTCATTTTCTCCCCTTGCAGTAACTAAGCCATCCTTGCTTCCGAGTAAGTGTCCTGTGAGCTAAGTGAAAGGCTAAATAAAGAAATCCGAAAGATTGTGGGAAAGTTTTGTATTCACTCTAACTCGAAATGCTTGGATTGATTTACAAGTGTGGTACTACTCCTATTTATACATGTTCACCTCCGTAATGGACAGTGGAGATCAAATTGATCCAAAGGTTAGGAGTTGTTCTCTAGAACACTCCATAATTCTCTACAAGTACAAGAATAGTATAGACTACCTCTAGAATTATGTACAAAGTTCCTACACTATTCTAGACACATTATAGAATCTTTATTACATGTGGGCTAAGATGGTGAGCTTAAGAAATTGGGCCAATTTGTGGACTAGACTAGGGAAAACCCCAAGTCTATGAGAAATATGCATTCTCGGCCCAAAATGCGTGACATTCTCCCTACCTATTTCGGTATCGTCCTCGTCGCCGTGTGTTATTCGAGTAGTTCCTTGAATTTCCAAAAGTCCTCCTGTGATTTTCATGTTGCCTTGGACTCCGGAAGTCGCTTCCATTTGATTAAGTACTCGGCTTTCATGGAACTCCTCGTCGCTTCACGATCCGTCTAGCGAGCACCTCTTCAAACTTATTATCGTAAGACTTGGTGATCATGGACGGTGCTCGACTTGATTGCCCTCGACTTGGGTCTTCCCCGTCCTCGTTGTATGGCTTCAACATGCTAACGTGAAAGACATGATAGATTTTAAAAGTACTCGGTAGGTCAAATTTGAAAGAAACCTTGTCTACCTTAGAAATGACGGGAAAAGGTCCATCGTACCTTCGAATCAATCCTTTGTGCATGCTCCAGAATGCCTTGAACTGTTGAGGCAAGAGCTTCACAAGGACTCGGTCGCCTACATTAATTGAACTCTCGGGGTTTCCTTTTCTCGTCCTCTCACTTTTCATCCGCTTGCGAGCTTTCTCCAAGCATGATCGGGTTATGTCGGCTTGTTCCTCCCAAGACTTGGCCATCTTAGATGCTCCCGGACTCCATCCTACTGCCAACGGGATTGTATGTGGGGTCAACAATTGTTGTTCCGTCGCCAGCTCGAACGGGCTCCTCCTAGTGGCTTCCCTACGGTGAGTTATAAGAAAATTGGGCAACATCAAGTAGCTTAGCCCAATCACGTTGGTTGGCGCTTACGAAACGTCAGAGGTAACACTCTAACAAGGTATTCACCCTTTCAGTTTGGTCATCGGTTTGAGGGTGAAAACTAGTGGAGAAGTTAATCTTCGTGCCTATGAGCTTGAAAAGTTCCGTCCACAACTTGCCCATGAAACGGGGATCTCGGTCGCTCACGATGCTCTTGGGCAAACCCTAATACTTCATAATGTTCTTGAAGATCGCCCTCGCTGCCTGTTCTGCGGTGCAATCCTTCATGCACGCGATAAATGTCCTGTACTTAGAGATACGGTCTACCACCACCATGATAGAGCTGAATCCCTCGGACTTCGGCAATGCACCAATGAAGTCAAGTGAGATGGAATGCCATGGTCTCTTGGGGACAGGTAATGGTTTGAGTTGTCTAGCCAGTTGCCGATTCTCCACTTTGTCTTGTTGGCACACAAGACACGTCCGCACATAGCACTCGACACCATCTTTCATTTGTGGCAAAAAATACACCGAATCTAACAACGCCAGTGTTCTCTTTTGGCCCGGATGTCCCACTCACTTGGTGTCGTGGCACTCCTTGATGGGATCTCGTATCAAGTTGTCCCACTTTGGCATTTAAAATCATTGCCCCTTAGTATAGAGTAGGCCGTTCTCTATCCAAAATCTCTGCGTCTTACCCTCCTAGGCTAGACTATTTAACGACATTGTGACCGCAAATCCCGGTGGTGGCTGGAGAGAATTATTAGGGTTGCCATAAGATAAATTATTTTGTGCACCCTGTTGGTACTGATTGTACCTTTGCTAATTGCCTTGGAAGTTATTGAAGGTTTTTTGGTTGACAAAATCGCATCTTCAACTGCTTTCAGTGTAGGCTGCTGCTGTAAGTTCGAATCAGTGTGCTGAGCTAGTGTCTCACTTGTTAGCAGATTGAGCTGATTAGCTAATGCGGCTATTTGGGCTTCCATCTTACTGCTAACTAGCTTTGGTGGGTCTATCTTTGAAATACCATTCACCTTTCTAGGCTGATCTCATTCATCTGGCCATTGCCAACTATTAGCAACCATCTCATCTAATACTGTGAATGCTGCTCTCATACTCCTTGCAAGAAGGGATCCACGTGTTGCTGCATTTATCAATAATCTCGCGGGCCCAAGTAGCCATTTTTAGAACTTTCATAACTATTGTTCTTGCGGAATCCATGTTGAGGGCAATTCCGGAGAAGATCCGAGGACCACTTCCATGCTTCCCCAAATGGCTCTCCATCGAACTGTCTGAATTGAGTAATCTCGGACTGTAATGAGAGCATCTTTCCCAGTGGGAAGTATTTTAGCAGAAAATTAGTGCTCAACTCATCCCATGTAATAACATATTCCAGTGCATTAAACTTTCAAAGCCTTGTCTTTCAATGAGAATGGGAATAACCGCAACTTTATTTGCTTATGGGGCACTTGGTTGACCTTCAATGTCGCAGATATTCTTTTGAACCTGCCTAGATGAACATTTCTATCTTCTTGTGGGCCTCCACCAAACTGATTTTGTTGCACTATAGAGATTAGTGCAGGATTTAGTTCAAAACTGTTAGCCTGAATCGGTGGTGCTTCGGCGCCTCCATATTGCTGATTCGGCATGAGACTTAGACGGTTCCTAATAGCTGCCTGATTATCAGCTTCTTGCTTGGCTGGTACTATCGCTGGTGGTTGTTTCTACTGTCTCATTGTGTCTATATAAGCCCGCATAATATTAATTGTTCTGAAAAGCTGTCTGACCATGACTTCCAAGGTTGCGTTTTCCGGTGGTGCAACCATGTCTATGTTCTGGTCTTTCTTTGCTCTGCGTCTACGAGCAGTCGCTTCGATTTTCGGGTCAAAATGGATGATTTTATCCTTCCCTTTAGAGCGAGTGTGCATGTGCTACCTGAGATAAAAAAATACGAAAAACCAACATAAAACTGAAAAGAAAATATATACTATAAATAAATATGCGAAAAATTAATTTATAATTTAGTATAAAGATATTTATCAAAATATAAGCTTAACACAATTGCTAGTCCCCGACAATGGCGCCAAAAACTTGATGCACTATTTTCTAACCTAGTAAACCGCAAGTATACGGTTCTAAACATATAGTGGGAGACAAGGTCGATCCACAGAGACTGTTAATTACGTAAGGTTAATACCTGTACTCTATCAACACTTCCAAATAAAAGGATGAATTTTATATTATCTTTGTGAGATTTACCTAAAACTCTAGACTTTTAAACTAATTTTGTTGTTTATTAGGTGGTGCTACTCTATATCAACCCTTCTCCTGAAGTGGGTAACGTGTAGATCAATTAATAATAGCCATTCTCCCGAGTCAACCAAACCTAAAAACTCCCAAGGGTTCCCTAAGCCAATGCCTACGCAAGCCCTCACTCCTCTCGGATAATATTGATAGCTACCCTATATGCTCGTATGCATATTAACAATTCCCTTCTTCCCAAGCAAAATTGCTAAGAAAATAGAATTACTAAATTGGCCAGATTAAACAGCTTGTTAAATAAGAACAAATCATATAGATAAAACAAACATAAATTGGAGTCTAGAATTAAAGATAAAATCAAAATATAATTGTTCACAATCTACTTTTTAACCCTAGAAAACAATTTGTGTTTAGCAACTCATAATCAAAGTAAAAAACCAAATACATCCATGGAAACATGTTTGAATAACTAATTAAAGAAAAGAAATAGAAGAAACTGGATCTTGTCTCCAATCTTCGCCTTGCACGTCCTTGATCTTCGATCTAGTCTCCAAATTCTTCTCCGATGAATATTGTATGTTATTTTAGCCTTAAAACCTCTATTTATAAGTCTTGGGTCTTGTGGTATGAATTAGAGTCGAATCAGGAGAAAAATACATCCAGCTTAATTGCATCGCCAAATGGATGCAGTCGTTCCGGCTAATGCAACCGTTCTTCTGACGCGGTCATTCCCACTTCACAGTGCTCACTGACTTATTTAGGCCACTAGTAACGTGACCGCGTCCGAATGACATGGCTGTTTTGGTTCAACCTTAGTCTAAGACCGATTTTTGTTCTCCAGAACGGTTCTTGGCCCTTTTCGTCCGTTTTCACTCGTTCTTCACTCGTTTCTTCTCTCGACTTTGTCCAAATGCCCTTTTTGGCATATATTTACCTATTTTACTCCAAAATACTCACAAACACGTTAAAATGCTCAAATCGAGGAATATTACGTATTTCGACCATTTATACACACAAATGCCATAAAATATCTATCTAAAACGACCTAAAATACATGTATACACAACGTGTATCAATTGTAGGCAAGAGATTTGGTCAAATATGGAATTATGTGGCATGTGGATGACGACAAGAGTGTTGATGCTAGAATGGGTAATTGGATTGGGATGGATGATCCTCAGTTGTCCTCATGAAATATTGCATTAATATCTGCTAATACGCTTTCGTCTACTTTTGTGAGTACGGGTCTTAAATGTTTTGACGAATCAAAGATTAATGGAATGTTCGATCTGGTTGATGCAAAGAAGAGTTTTGGCTACACCACTTAGCTCGCAATGGCCTAGTGATTAACATTTTTGGAAATTGATCGAAAATTGGCACTTTAGTGTCAAATCGGCCCATTATTTGGCGGTGAAAGATTTTTTGGAATTTGGTACCAATCTGCCAAGCTCGTGTATCAACATAACGACATGGGCGAAGTTATGGAATGTGCCAAACATCCCAAAAATTAGGCACTTTTCATGGTGTGTCTGTGTAGATGCTCTTCCCACTCGATTAAATCTCGCTCGATGGCACATGGTGACTGAAGCGCGTTGCCTTTTATGTGGTGAAGCTAACGACACATCTGAGCATTTGTTCTTCCACTACCCTGCTTTCGAGGAAGCATGGAGGAGGTTGAATCGCGATAGTACACCTTTCCAAAGGCAATTATGGAATTTGTTGGACACTTGCCCTTGTGAAGGATCTCAATTGCTTTCCTTCTTATTATGGCAATTTTGACAAGAAAAATATATTTCTTAAGGAATGTCCACTACCTTTCGATTTTTTAGGCTTCCATGACTTTAAGGATGTAACACACATGGATGTTGCTTCGAATTCAACTTAAGCTCCTCTGCCACTAGCTGCATGGACTCCTCAAGCGGCTATATAAAAGAAAGCTTAACTTTGATGCAATTATTTTTATGATAGCACAGTGGGATTGATATTTATTATCCGGTATGCAAATGGAGATGCACTACGTGCCGGATCCTATCGTATACAAGCGCAATGTACGACTATTTTGCTTGAGTCTCTTGCACTGAGGTACGTATTGACAATAGCGTTGGAGGTGGGATTGGTAATATTTTGATCGAAGGAGATAATAGATCCTTAATGCAAACATTGACAAAGTGCCTGGTGAGATTGGATTATTGTGGGATGATCATCGAGGATATATATTCTCTATAAGATAGATTTCATGTGAACAATTTGATTTTGTACGGCGAAATACTAATTTTGTAGCATATGCTCTAGCTCAATGTAAGTTTGGTTTAGGGTCAATAGAGTTTGGGTGGAAGAACTCCGAGCGGATATTTTTGTACTTTCCTTTTGGGAGAGAAAATTGTATTTTTTGTCCCCCAAGACACGAGGTTGTTTCTTTTTGTTCTAGCCCTGTCAAAAGTGACCCCCAAAAATTCCAGTTGCACTTTTGGCTCCAAATCTGTTTTTCATTGCACGTTTAGTCCATGTGCTAGCAACTTCAGTCCCATACCACAAAAAATAA
This sequence comes from Ajuga chamaepitys, assembly GCA_958295605.1. Taxonomy (NCBI): domain Eukaryota; kingdom Viridiplantae; phylum Streptophyta; class Magnoliopsida; order Lamiales; family Lamiaceae; genus Ajuga; species Ajuga chamaepitys. The sequence continues at coordinate 38,706,492 of OY282505.1, forward strand.
TGTTTTTAAGCACGAGCCACTCACATGGCTGTTTAATGACGTCATAAACCATATCTAAGAAAAAAATAAAATTAAACCAGGTGCAATATTCACGTTCTCCCTCATTTCGAACAAAACATCCCCAAATCCTTTGCGCGAAGAACCCAAATTCATCAATATCCCCAAAATTATTCCAATAATCTACGGTATTACACTAAGCTTTCAACTTGAAGCCCCGAAATGGTGATGAGAAGGAAGTGGATCGCCAAACACCCTGGTCTGGTCTACAACAATACTCGTAAGAAGCTCCACTCCTCTTGCCCGCTATTTATTCTTCATATTTTTAAGCATTATGTGTTAATAATTTATCTTTGAGACTGCTTGTAGTTGTTATTTTATGCACTATGCCCTTATAATGTGTCTGAATTGAGGGGTTACTATTTTGGAGTTGGGGATGTTGAATGAAGTGAATGGGAATATTTAGCTACTTTTGTTTAGTTGTTGTTAGTTATTTTTTTGTGTATTGATGATCTGGTAGATGTTGGGTGTCCATGTGCTAGAATTGGGGTTGGTGGTGGGTGGGGCATTAAACCTTGGTATTTTTTTTATTATGTAGCTTTTGTCTTACTACTTAGTGGTCCATCACTGTCCCACCAGCCCTCTACACCCCACCCCAACCCCCACTACCCCCTTATAGGCTATATATTTTCCCTTTTAAAAACTAGAATATTGTGGGTTGGAATCTTATGCCTTTTTGCCTAACTTTTTATGTTTGCTTATGAATGTTGTAGTAGTAACTGAAACTTTATGTTCTTTTAATGCATAGGTCATAAGGATTTCTGGTATACCTTGAAGTTGCACCATGATGGTCTAGTTCTCAAGGATGCCAATTGTCTGAAATAGGTTGAAGGGCCTGTCTCAGCATTTGACTGTGTGGACACTAGAAGACTGGATCTAAGGTATTTGGAGGAATTAGTTGACCAGTTAGGATACATGGGTGATAAAAAAACTTATGAGTTGGTTAAGAATAGTGGGTTGAGCAAAGTGGAGTGTGAGCATGTCTGGATGATAATTCATGGTGCAAAATATAGAGAGTTCCATTTGTTATTAGAAGGAAATAAAACTTATGTGCCTAAAGATGGTAATGAGGAACGTGAGGGGGAGATTGTGTGGTTGGATGATAGTGGATTCCGGCAGAGGTAAGTGGTAGAGGCAATAGAGAGGGTTGCAGTAGATTCCAATGGACATGCTAGGGCTGTTACTGCTGAAGAAGAGAATGAACATGGAGATAAGGCAGATGTTGAGTCTGAAGGTAATGAATTAGTAGTAGTTTCTACTAATGAGACGGCTGATATGGATGAGGATTTCACCAATGATAGTTACAAGGACTTTGTTACATAGGTTGGTGATTGTGATGAACTGTTGGATGATTTTATTTTCTTTTGAAAATATAGATCTAGATTTGGAGTGGATTGGTCCAAGAGTGCCAAGAGAGGTTAATGATGAAGATAACATAGATGATGACATTGAGGATGGAAGGGACATAGACTTGAATGAAAGTAATTTTGAGAGTGTTGAAAGTGATGAGGCTGCACAGATAACAAAGATAGCATTATCTTCAGGGCCTCCTGTGCCCTTAACCCAGATTTCAGACTACAGGTGTTTAGTGGTACATGTGTTTGTGCATGCATATTAGGTCGATTTATGTGATCATTTAATGGCATTTGCATGCATAATCAACCGTGGATTGCTTATATTTGTACTATTGGGCTATTTGACGTCGTTGGACTTGTTTTTGAGATATTCAGGTGAATTAAGGAAAAGTCGCATTTGACTAAGGATGAAAGAAGAAACGAGTCTCGGAGTGTCCAAAACAAAGAAAAACCAAGCCAAGGGTGAAAAAGCCAGTCGCGGCCATGACAAGCAAGCATGGCCGCAAGAAAAGCACGCCAGAAAGAGCTAAAAAGCCTTGTGAAGTCATTGCGGCCGCTACATCCCTTTGTGGCCCTGACAAAACATGCCGTTTGAAGGAGATTTGCAGTCGACGGACGCGGTCGCGACAAGACTCTGTTATTTACTTGGGCAAGAAGTTTGCCCTTTTTAAAGCCCAATATAACCAAAACTCATACCTAGATATAAATAGACTTCCCAAATCCGAAATTGGGGACTTATCATCATTCATATAGCATAGATTTGGGGATTTTGGAGGAGAAGAGCGATCAAGAGTCGGCATCTTCGATTTCATCTATTTTAATTTGTTTTATTTAATGCTTTCCATTAGATTCATGCTTTTAGTCATCTCCATGGGCGGCTAGTCATATTATTTCAATCTTTAATCGATGTTGAACCCAAGTTGGATGTTTTTTTAATTCTTATGGTGATTATTCGATTTGATTATGTTTTGAGATGATTTATGCTATTTGCTTGTATTTGATATTTTATGCGAATTGTTATTTGGATTGATCACCTAAGTAGTAATTGCATATTTGTTGTTAGGCCATTGTCGTAATACATAATCGTTACAATTCTATGTCTACGAGTAGCAAATAGTGAAATCATTCACTAGGATAACATAAATCGTGGTCACTTGTACTGAGCTTGTGAGTCCAATACCGTGTTTATCTCATTGCCCTTGTTCTTTATGGATTCGGTTAATGAGGTCTAGAGAGCTTATTCTAAGATCACTCAATCAAATAGATTAATCGAAGAGCTTGTTTTGGTTAATTAAACTTAAGGGATAACAAGGTTAGCAGAGCTCGTTGTTAATCCTTGGTATGGGATTTTCGGAACTAATCTATTCAACAGTTACATTAATCACAAGGATAATCCAGATCAGGGGGATTCTAGATCAAAGGCTGGAATCTTTATCGTTTTTGAATTCAAAATCACTTTTATTGTTCTTATTTACTTAGTGTTTTTCGATTAATAGTTACTCAAATCAATTCAAAAGCCCCATCTTTATAATTATATATACCATTATTATTGTTTAAGTTAGTTGGATTAATATGTAAAATGCAATCTATCTCCTTGTACTCTGTGGGTTCGACCCTGACTTACCATTTCTACGAGTTAGAAGAGGAGAGCTAGGAAATACTAATTTGATTGCACCTCAATAGTGTCAGTCATTTAGCACCAAGAATCTATTCAAACAAAAATTGTGAACTCCTACTCAGTCACGCATGGACATCCTAAAAGATTCACTAAGAATGATGGTAGGAGGATCTATGCAAGATGTAAGCAGTAAGGTTGTGAGTGGCACATCATTGTCATGTGGAACCTAATCAGGGAACTGGACCTTTAACACACTTGTGCCAAACAATATTATGTGGATAATGCAAATTCTAAGTGGTTGGCACAAAGGTATGAGAAGACTTTCAGAGCTAACCCAAAGAGAAGTGTTAGAGGCTGGAGAGTTGAAGCAATAGAGTAGCTTAGGGTATATATCTCATTTTCAAGCATATAGAGCTATGTAGAGGGGTCTAAAGATGATAGAAGGAGACAACATTGACGAATACTCAAAGATTTGGGATTATGTTGATACCCCTAAGAGAGAAGAACCCAGGTTCCACTATCATTCTTCAGGTTGATACAACTCCACAAGGGAACAAATTTAAAAGGATTTATATTTGTTTTCATGCTCTTAAGTCGGGTTTCAAGAGTGGATGTAGGCCTTGGATTGGAGTAGATAATTGCCATCTAATAGGGAACACACCATGGGTTCTTTTGATAGCAGTGTGTATGGATCCAAATAATGATCCATACCCTCTAGCACATGCTGTTGTAGGGACTGGAAACAAGGAGAACTGGGAATGTTTCTTAACACTGATGAAATAAAACCTTATGGGGGAGAGAGATGATGTCTACACCTTCATGTCAAATAAACAAAAGGGACTGATTGGGGCATTTGAAAAGATGATGCCAATAGTGAAGAACAAATTTTGTGTGAGGCATCTCCATGGAATTTGAAGAGAGTTGGATATAGAGGAGATGCTTTAGAAAAATGTTGTGGAAGCCTGCTAAAGCTACCACGGTCCGTGCTTTCAACAAAACCATGGGGCGAATTGGCGAGCTGGATCCTAGATGTGTGGAATGGCTAGCTGACAAGTATCCCTCACCTTGGAGCAAGTCATACTTCAATACATTTGGTAAGCGTGACACCCTTGTTAATAATATGTATGAGCAATGGAATACTACGTTGTTAGATGCTATGATAAAATCCATTCGAACCATGTTAGAAATGATTAGAGAGTATTGTATGTCTAGGCTGCAAAAAGGGGTAGATGTGAGAGGAAATGGGAGGGCAGAAAGGTATGTCTTAGAATCAGGAATATTGTATAAAAAAATGATTGATGATTCTTCTGGTTGCATACCCATCAAGTCAAATGAATGGAATTATGTTTCTAGTTTAGATCGTGGTAAGTATGTTGTGAATCTACTGATCAAGTCAACTGCTTGTAGAAAGTGGGATATTTCTGGGATTCCTTGCAAACATGTAATCAGTGTCATAAATGCAGAAAACAAGGACCCTGAAGGCTTTATTCACCAATACTATTCAATGGAGACTTATGATGATGTATATGCCAATATCATATTCCTAATGAATGGTGAGGAATTGTGGAAAAAAATTGGATACATACCACCTCCGCCCCCTGATTTTGGAAGAAGAAGAAAGTGAGATCCCAAAAGGCTAGAAGGTTTTACGCTAGTACTGAAGGCCCAAAGGGTAAGAAGAAGGCTGAAAGAGACAGTTTAGAAGATGAAAAAATAGAGGTTCAAGGTGAAGCCTCATTAACGTGAAAGGAAGGCCACAACTCTTTCGGATGTGCATTGAAGATGCTAGAGGTGGATGTAAATGAAGATGATGTTGGACAAACTGAAGGAGACTCCAGTGACAAGATGGATGTAACACTATTAATTTATATTTCTAGGATAAAGAGCATGTGTTCTATCTTTTTTAATTGTGTGAACTCTTTGTGTGGGTAAGAGGATGGTGGAGACCAACAGGAAGAGATGACTCAACCTGATGATTACCTAAATCCCACTCAAGAGGATAGGGTAATTGATCTAGATGGCCAAGAAGAGCATGCAGATGCCCCTCCTATTGAAAAGCCATCTACTAGGCAGGGCAGGGAGAGACTGGTAAACCAGTTTTTTTTTCATGAAGAATTAAAGGTTTATGTCCTTGCTATTGTGATTTATTATTATTTACTAACAGGCCACCAAAAGAGCTAAAGCTGCAAGGAGTGGCGAGGATGAACATATGGAAGAGTGTAGCTCAAGAGCTGGCCCATACTTTGTACACACCTCCATCAACAATCCACAACCAGCCCTACCTGGAGTAAACATAAGAGCACCTCCTCCCATGAGTTCCAATCCACAATCATTCATTGAGAGCCCTGCCCCCTCAGTGGCTCAAAACAGAGAATCAGGTTCAATGAGAGTCTTCAATGAGCGAGGTAATAAATTTGTTAGCTTGTCTACCTTTAAAAATTATACTGATAAGGGGGAAAGGGTAAAGTGCAGCAGAAACGGTATTATGTGATTGGTGAGGTGGTTTTTTGCTGCTGTTGATTGTTGGAATCTGATCTACAGATCCAAATGGTGCATTATCATGATGTTTCTGCCCGTGTTTATCTTTATGTATTATGCCAACTGATATTTGGGATTTTGTGGGGATTGGTATATTTGGGACTATGGGTTTTTGTTGAAAGAGATGATTGGATTAGTGATTTTTTTTTTTTTTTTTTTAATGGCAATGTTTTATGGCAGCTTTGAAAACCTTCATGATGATGTAAACATTTGTTCTATTTGGATTTGATCATTTTGCTAATTTTTGGTTAGTTACAATGAAATGTATTGTGGAATATGTTGTTTATTGTCTTACATTATTTGTTTAGTGTAGAGAGAAACCAAAATTTTGTGTATGATGTACACTGCTGTTTTCTTGCCGAATCATTTTATTTGTTTAGTGTAGTTGTGTGCACTGCATAATATAGGCTGCTACAAATTAGGATATATTGAAACAGGATAACAAGCTTACATTAGCCCCCTATACGTACGCCAAAAAACACGGGGGTAGGGTGGGATATAAGATACCAAATAGATGAAACAGCTCCAACCGAACCAAGCTAAACTAAACATGTACCTACCCAAATAGCTAGGGTAATCATAACCAAATAACAAAAGCACCTTCTGCATCTTCCTAAGCCCACTGATTTCTCTTATAAAGTTTTGCACTTCTTTAGCTAGGACCCCAACTGCCATGTAGAGCCCTTCATCATTTTGCCTTCTACTTGGAGCCTCATTTTCAGTTTGCCTAGGCCTAGGAATAGCCCTTACGGCTTTAACTTCACGTAGGTTCGGTAGCTTTTCCACAATGGGAAATTATGCCTTGTTATGGGGGTGGGTACGACCTACCCTGATTGGAAGAAGAAGAAGAAGATATTGTGGTGTTTTTTTCTTTGTACTTTGAGAATGTGTAGGGGTGAAAGTTCATTTTATTTTATAAGCCTATTGTGATGATTAGAAGTGCAGGTTTTGGCTCCAAAATGGGCAATTTTCCTTCCAAAATATATTTTTTTCCTCCAAACTGTTAACATGGCAACTGGGACCAAAAGAGCAAAATAATTAATGAAAAACGTGACGTTGGGACCAAAAGTGCGACTGAATTTTTTTTTTTTGGGTTCATTTTGTCAGGACTGGGATCAAAATGAAACATCCCCGTGTATTGTGGGACCAAAAATGTAATTTTCTCTCCTTCGGGATGTAGAGTGTATGCTCGCTTGATTATTTTCAATGAAATTAGATTATCTAAAAGAATACACTATAAATCTTGATATTATATGTCTCTAAGATAACAATTTCTCACATTAGGGGGAAAGAAGAAAAAGGGGAGGGAGACGCTAAGACATCCATGTTTACACAAATACTTCCTCCGTCCCGTCAAAATTTGCACACTTTTCTTTTTCGATCGTCTCACCTTATTTTGCCCACCCCCAAATGAAAATGAATCTTACAATCTCCACCCTTAAAATCTTTACCATCAATCTCCACCTTTGAAAAAATCAACTAAAAAGTAAAAAACAGTTTTTTCTTAATGTACGCGTCGGAGCAGGTGTGCACATTAAGTCGAGATGGAGGGAGTATAAAAATGTATTAATTTTTTACTAAAAAAAGTGTACTAAATTTCAGTTCATCTTTGTTTGACCTATTTTCCTCTTTTAAACTTTCTTCGTCTGATAATAAGAGTCATGTTGTATTGTTCCAAAATAAGAATGGTATTTTGAAATCAATGTTATGTTTTACTAGTTCAAGTAAAAATTTAAATTTTTTAATTTCATAAACTAGTAAGATTTGATTGAATAAGTCAAATAAAAAAATAAAATAAGTTGTACAAGTGCAATTGGATTTTTTTTTTTTAAGAATTATACCTTCATCAATTTAACCAAAAATAAAAGTTATATTTTCTCCAATATAACTCTTTTTATTGAATCATGAGAGTATAATAATATTAAAGGGTTAATCATATATAAATATATTAATAGTTTCTTTAATGTGCCTAGTTTATTTTTATTTAATGAATTATACTACTAATTAATATGATAATTTGGCGGAACAATAATTTTATTTTATTTTATTTAGCCTATCCTACGCTTGTTCTTCTTTTCTTTTCTTTCTTTTTTCTTTCCCCTTTCATTTTTTGAGGTTTTATGCTTGCAGTTGTTCTCGCCTAGAGGCATCTTAAAATTTAATTAGGTGGGGAAGATATGAGCATTAATTTATTTATCTTTTTAAGAATAAATGCAAATAAGCTTCAAAGAGTAAGCCCCATATAAATACTTCGGGTATGTTTGCTTGGGGCTGGGGTGGCTGGGCTTGGGCAAGTGGATGGTGTTAGTGGCTGGGGTTGTGAAGAGAGTGATGTTTGTTTGGGTGGCTGGGGTTGTAGGTTGGTAGTTGGGAATTAATTATTAATTGTAAAAGGTGATGTGATGTGTGTCAGAGTTAGTTATTAATGATTGGGGTATTAATTAAAGTATTGTTGTGATTTGTGATTGATTGATTTTGTGGGTGATTGTTGATTTGTGATGTTTAGTTGTTTTAGTTTTAATTGTTTAGTTTAGTTTTTTTTTTTTTATATGTTATATAATTATTTCACTAATAATATTGTAATATAGTTAATAAATAAGTGTGGGTTAGTTATGTACCCATAAAAAAAACTTGCCAAACATCATCAAATAATTGTTTATCTTCATTTTTTATCGAATAATTGTCGTAATTAATTTTTTTTTTAAATTTATTTTTTTTTTCGTAAAAAATTTGAAACTAAATTTTTTCATTTTTTTAATTTTAACAATTTTGAATCAATATCCTAGGTATATTGCAAATAAAATCATTAATTCATTTGGGTATCTTTACATCGAAACTAATTTACTTTATAATACTGAGCTACTTTATTGTTTGCTCATGAATGGCTCAACTCGTTAAACACAAATGGAATCAAAACAAGGACACATAATTTGGATAAACTTGTTTTGTGACTAAATGCCACGGTATTCAACATAATTAAAAATACAACCCAATCCATTTAAATAGTACAATCATTCATAACGCCACCCCGTTTACTCATTTGTTAGCACCCAAATTCGCCTCTCCGATGCAGTCATCTCTAAAAACATATCCGTGTTGACCTCCAGTTGTAGGCGCTGAGTTGCCGAGATTTTTAACAAAATCTCAACACCTTCCATCGCCCGGACTACACTAACGCAATGCATATAGTCTAGATCAAGCACGGGCTCCTCCTGGTCAGTAAACATTTCTGTGCAAAAGTCAAAACATGGCTGTCCCTTTTGAAGCATGTTTCGGGCCATAGGGTGCGTCTGAAATCCATGAACAAATATTAAAAAATAGCTCAGTATAAATGGAATGCCAATAATATTTAAATCAAAATAGGGGTAACCAGCGCCTCTAGCAAATCATCATCGCCCAGTACAGTCTCACGTACTAGGTCCCATGCAACCCCCGACATATTCCGCACAGTAGAGATTAATCTCCATGATCTTCGAATTAGATTCAGTTTGGTCCTCACTTGACTAAGTGTGTAGGCAAATGGTTCGGGAGCTAGACTATTAAGATGTGGCAGGATAGCGCCGAGTAAGGCATCATTGAAATGAAGCCTCTCTGGGAGTGCATCCAAGTGCTCACAGTACAGAAGATAAATGAACGTAGACTCATTCCCGGTTGTCCAAGTGGCCCTGTTCATTACTACTGCAAATAATTTGTTTTAGAAATTTTGAGAATTATAAATTGATATTGTATAATGTTTAGAGGGAACCTGGACAGTTCAGTAAACAAAGAAAATGGAAAATGCATAATCGTCAAATTACCAAATAAGGTAGGTTTGGCAAATAAGAAATAAAGGACGACAACAATTACGTTTATGTCAGGAAAGATCATAGAACAAACCCTCATTAAAGTAGCCCATGTATGAATAATTTAAATACATATTAGCTAAATAGTTTATGGTGGGTTAACGCCTTTGAAACCGTCACTCCGTGGTTTATCCCTGTGCATTCCAAAGAGCCATCGCTATTGCATCACGCATATCGCCCTGCTCCTCTCGAGTTGTTGTGGTAGGGAGACGTCTCTCGGAAAAGATCATGTCGTCTGCTTCAAAGTGCTGAGGTAGTCCACGGAATAAATCGTCTGGGATCCCAGATTGTTTGATCCAGTTATGGAGAACGCAGCAAGCCATGACAATCTTCCTTTGGTCTGCTATCTTGAAGCTGGGCATCCCGTAGCGAAGAAGTGGGAAACGGCTCTTAAGAACTCCAAATGCACGCTCTACGCAATTCCGTAACTGTGAGTGTCGATGGTTGAATAGTTCCTTTTCATCAGTAGGCAGTATTCCACCATTGTTAAACTCGGGTAGATTATACCTAGTTCCCCTATACGGAGCCAGAAAAGCACCGTAATTTGTGTATCCCGCATCAACTAGGTAATAGCGACCTACAAATGAAAATTTACGTCATCAGTTTCATGCAATTTAGAAAGGCGCGGTTCTGGGTAGAAAATATTAACGGTATGATTGCAAATACCATCCGGCGGATATGGAAAATGTTGATCATTCATGACTGCGTGCATCAGTACACGAGCATCGTGAGCACTGCCCTCCCACCCAGTATAGACGTAAGTGAATTTCATATCAAAATCTACTACGGCCAGCACATTTTGGACGGTTGAGCCTTTCCTAGAGCGGTAGGCAGTTTGGTCAGAAAAGGGTACATGCGCCGGAATCAGTGTACCGTCTAGAGCTCTGACACAGTGCTGTGGAATAAAGGCAACACGGATTTTCATTAAATTATGTTATGGAATGAAAGATGGATTATGAATGTTCCCCGTGTGAAGGGAATCATTTGTTGTATTCACCACCATTTGGCAAATCGTACCTCGAAGAATGGAAAGACATTCGTGTCGTTGATGATTCTGTCTGGGACTCGTTTGAAGTCGGGGCCCGTGATTAGTTCTGGTGATAGGGCGATGAGAGCATCTAAAATAATGTGAAAGTGTTTGCTTATCGTCTGGGTAGAATGTTGGAACCGTTCTTCCGTATCACGAAAGCGAAGGTGCATCGCAACGGTCCGCAAGAAGATAAGAACAGACTCTGCACAACTAACCCTAGTTCTGTGGTCTTCATGGATGAATCCCCGTTCCTTCAGCATGTTCACGAGGGAGTAAAAACAGTCTCGAGACATTCGAACATTATAAAACGGGCATGATTCCTAGTAGTTAAAATCTCGGCCATCCAATCAGTTCCTTGTAGACGTGAGGTATTTTTTGTCCGACGGCCCGAGGAGCCTGGTTCCGATAACAAAACATTGTAGAAATAATCTGCCATCATATCATCTTCAGCGTCATCATCTTCTGGACTGTTCGGGATTTCCTCATCGTTATCCTCATCGTCATCATCAGTGTTGTCCTCATCGTTATCCTCAGCGTTGTCCTCATCTGTATCCTCAGCGTTGTCATCTTCATCGTTGTTCGCGTAGAACTTTTCATTTTCAGAAGAATCATCCATTTCAGATCGCTTCTAAAATCAGACACAAGGTTGCACCTATACTACCCTAAACACATTTGGAGAACATAAAAGAGGATAGGAAATTCAATTAATTTGCAGAAATTATAGAAGCTACAAATGTATAATAATAATAAGATATTACCAAGCATCAATAAAATAAAATAAATTCAGAATTCAGATTGTCAAGAAAACCATTAAACAGTATGCCTAGGCATAAACCAGGCATAAACTAGAGTGCTTCGACAAACCCACTAAATAATACAATAACAAACATCAATAAACAACCGTTCAGAAAATAACTACTCAGGTGGCATAAACCCCAAGACCCAGTCTCTCCTGTCCTCCGGTGACCACGAAAGAAATAGCTGTTGTTTCATCCGATCAACCAACGCCTCGCCGGCTTTCCTCTTCGCTACCCCGGGCAAGTCCATGGTGTTTACCTCGTCAAAGATCTCACGCCCTATCTCCAGCTCAGTAGTTGTTAACCCACGGTCTCGGCGCTGGACGTATGCGTCCCATCGCGCCATTGAGGTTGCCCTGGCATCGCGCTCATCATCCGCAGTCATGCGCCTGCGCCGCTGGGTTGAGGTACCCTCCTCTGCTCCTTGGCTGGATCCACCTAAGAATGCGAAGGAGTCGTATGATCTACGTTGCCCGGATCCGTTTGACCCGCCACTTGTATCTCCAGCGCCCGCTCCAGAAGAAAGGGCCGCTGATCCGGTGGCTTGACTGTTCAGCCACATTTCATTGCATAGATCATAGTTCGGACATCCGTGCCCGATGAGCCTCCGATAATCCGTGCCTTGCTGTTTACCATAGTGTATTAAGGGTGGACATTAAATTAGAGAGTTAAGAAGTACAAATAAGCCATTGTTATGTTGATATTGTGGTAATAGAGGTTGCTGAACGTACGGCATAAATGGTTTCCATGAAATCGACTGATCCAGTGACGGTCTCATGCTCGTCATCCCAACCGGCACCAGATTTTCCACGGCAGTCACGGATGATTTTGTAGGCACGTTTCATGTTCTTTAACTTATCCCTGGCTTGTTTTATCTCATATAGCCCTGTTCGTACATCCCTCCCAGCATTTAGTTTTGTACAGATCCGAGTGAGGGTCAAATCACTCCATTGTTGAGTTAAATAACCACCAACAATATACTCGGCATATGCATGAGTGATTAGTTCATGCTCCGTCGTCCACGTCCACGTGGCGCGTGGATCACCTGAGGTATTACGCCTACCTCCAGTGCTTCCGTGAGCACTCGCCATCTATAAGCAGGTTCGCTTAAGTGTTATTCGATATTCCATTACAAGTTTATTATCCTATACCGAGCAGACTTTAAAGATCCCGACCTTAAAAAACGTTAAAGCTTCTGGACATTTTTAAACAGCATTTTTTAATTTATTATTGTCTTGAACCCAAAAGTTACGTTAGGCTCTATTTGTGACTCGTTAGTAAACCCCAAAATCCTATTAAAATTTATGTTGTTTACACGTTGGTTATTATCCGGGAAATGTAACGCCACAAATTTTCCCACTTCCGGATGAGATTACTAAACCAAGGTCACCAAATGTGATCGTTGACGGCGTTAGTCATTCTAGGTTTTTCGATTTATTTAATCTAGAATTAATTTCTAAGCTGAAATTCTTAATAATATTCAAGAGTATAGGGTATATCAAAGTAGGATATTTTTGTTACGTTTATTGTCGAATTCCACGTAATTAAATCTAGCCCGAATTTGATATTGCGAATCAATAAATAAACCGCCATCATATCGTTTGTGATATTGATTAAATTATAGCCCGAATTTGATATTAATTCATTCGATACGTAAAATCATCTGAATTTAAGTATTGACCTTATTTCCAATTATTGCATAGATTATATTGATGTTATTATCTTGGCAAGTTATCTTTAAACGGTTTACATGTGTGCATCTTTAAATTTCCTTTCATTTTTTTGTAGAATCTGCTCGTTTATTTACTAAACATAATCCATGATATTGCTGAAACAACGGAAAATAAAATAGTAAACTCACGACAATCGTTTCATTCTAAAATAATTGTATTAACTATATTCAACAATACAACAATAAATAGCAATACAAATACTGCTAAAATACAAAATCGTTGCTTTACAAAGGCTATTACAATCTTCTAGCCGTGTAATTTTTTTCTCACTGTAATATCAAATGTTGGGTAACTCTTGTTTCAGTTTAGCAATTAATTTTGCTAAAAAGAAGTGATTATAGAGCTACCCGATTTCTGTTTAGACTCCGCAAGACATAATCTTTAACAAAAATTACAACACATACGGTAACGATAAAGAATACAGATCCAGATACAGAGCATCAAACAAGAACACATATCAAGACACTCAACAGAGCATCAAACAAGAACACATATCAAGGCACTTCAACACAGCATCAAACCGGCAAACATTATAATGTAGATAACACAATATGAAATGTAAAGATTGACACGATTGCGGAGTCGTTTGGCACTAAATTTCCTAAACTACTAAGTAGTTAAAACAGAACCAATGGACGGACCTCGGGAAAGTGTTTCACTCTAACACTCGAGGGGTGTTAGAAACCCATTTATGGTGGACCAATGGGTCTGTTTTTAACAATAAATCAGAGTTTATCTGGAAAAAATTCCAGAATTTCCCCAGAAACCCAAGAACAACATCAAGAACAGTTTCGAGAAACAATTTTCATTCAAAGTTTCAGTTCAGAAACACATAACAACGAAACCAAACACTAACGCACATGAAAAAACAGAGCAAACAGAGAAAATAAAACGATAAGTCAAGGCACCTTTTTACGATGATAAGGAACAACTTCGTTACTGGAATCGGATTCAAGCAAAACACAGCAGGAAGAGTCGCAATCCTTCCGCTTCCTAATACGAAGAGTGTAGGGCCAAACCAGAGGGGGCGTGCATTGTGTGTGCAAGGTTTGTACAGGTTTTTGCCTTTTCTTTCTTTTCCGAAGGTTATAACGAGGTGGAGCACAAGAAGATTCACCAGAGGACATCATTATATACAGGGTAAAAAATCACAAACTAAACCCTAATCCTAGACCAAGTAAAAAACCGAAGAACGTACATCAATTTAAAGAAACAACAGGTTAAAGGTACACACTGAATCAATTAGTGCAGCAAGAAAAAGATGCATGTCGCAGAGAATCTCTGCGAAATGCAGAAAAGCAATGAAACTGTAACAGAGCATTCAAGATTACAGACGAGATTCGGTCAAGAAGGCCGTTGGGGCCATTAATTTGGCCCATAAATCAGCATCCAAGAACCTACTCAACAACCCACCAAGATCAAAGGACATACCCTAAGATCTACACGCGGGCCTCAAACGTGAGAGATTTACTCCAAAAAATCAGATTTACAGGCTGGAGAAGTGAACAGACAAAGAAGAAACAGAAGAGAGCAGAGGGGAGAAGAAGGGGCAGTCACATCCCCTCTCTCTCCTCTCTCTCTCTCATAACGTGCATAAAGCACAGTCAATAATGGGCAGCGGCTGTCACATGGGGGACGGAATTTATGTCCCCCAACCCTTGCTCTTCTGCCGACTTGGGCCAAGCCCTCTTAACAAACATTGATTGGGTTGGCCCAATCGATCACGGGTTGGGCCAACCCAAAGCAAACATACCCTTCATTTACTTGTAATTTCAACATCATATGGCCAGAAGAAAGATCAACAGAGAGAAAAAAAAAAAAAAAAAATTCATATGTAGGGGTCCAACAGGGGTGCTGACTGCTGAGTGGTAGGGTCCACAGATAAAAAACACAAAAAAAAAAAAAAAACCAAAATTACTGAAATGGGGCGGCAAATTTGAATCCAATCAATAATGAATTCGTTCCATTCTCAACCAAAATAATAATAATAAAAATAATATTTCAATCAAATCAATAATGAATTCATTCCATTCTCAACCAAAATAATAATAATAATATTAAAAAAAAAATCATTCCAATAACCCATCCCTCCCCATATATATCCCCCTCCACTCCAGGCTCCAAACTACACTTATTAGCCAAATAGAAGAAAGAAAACATTCAATCGGTGCAGTACACTTGCTCCTTCATACCAAAAAGACAATTTGAAATGACTAAGGATGTTGAGGCTGCAGCCGCTGACTACGGCGCGAAGGACTACCAAGACCCGCCGCCAGCGCCGCTGATCGACTCGGAGGAGCTCGGAAAGTGGTCATTGTACAGGGCCGTAATCGCCGAATTCGTGGCGACCCTTTTGTTTTTGTATGTGACTGTGTTGACGGTGATCGGATACAAGAGCCAGAGTGAGGCCGACGAGTGCGGAGGCGTTGGCATTCTGGGCATTGCTTGGGCTTTTGGAGGTATGATTTTTGTCTTAGTTTACTGCACTGCTGGCATTTCCGGTGGCCACATCAACCCGGCGGTGACATTCGGGCTCTTCCTGGCCCGGAAGGTCTCCTTGGTTCGGGCCGTGCTGTACATTATTGCACAATGCTTGGGAGCCATCTGCGGTTGCGGGCTAGTGAAGGCATTCCAGAAGGCATACTACGTTAAGTACGGCGGCGGCGCCAACAGTTTGTCGGATGGCTACAGCACCGGCACTGGATTGGCAGCGGAGATTATCGGAACTTTTGTTCTTGTGTACACTGTCTTCTCTGCCACTGACCCCAAGAGAAATGCCAGAGATTCCCATATTCCTGTAAGAAGATCATCATTAATTAAAGGGCCAGCCTCTAATTAATATACAACATGCATATGTTGCTTAACAATTAAAACTGGATTGCAGGTTTTGGCACCACTCCCTATTGGATTTGCTGTATTCATGGTTCACTTGGCCACAATCCCGATCACCGGCACCGGTATCAACCCGGCCCGAAGTTTTGGAGCCGCCGTGATCTACGGCAAAGATAAGGCATGGGATGATCAGGTACTTGTTTCACTAAACATTAATCTGAATTTTATCCTCAAAATTAAGTAATTATAATGACACACACATATATATAAATATGCAGTGGATATTCTGGGTGGGACCAATGATTGGAGCAGCCATTGCCGCAATCTACCATCAATACATCCTGAGGGCAGGAGCAGTTAAAGCTTTAGGATCATTCAGGAGCACTTCGTATTGATAACTGTGAATGAGTTTTATCAAATTTGTGGCACTGGTTTTTTAATTAGGGTGCTCAATTCTACTCTTTTTCGTTTGTTTTTCTTTTCACTCTTTTTCTTGGCTACTTCGCTGGCACAAATGTACTTTAAGCATCAATTAATAAAAGTATTGCCCTCTTCATTCACTAATTTATCACACTTATCGTCCGTAGAAAGTTCCATCTCGAATTTATCATTTCAAATATTGCACATCACTCTCGTTGTTACCGCAAATACTTCTTTAAAGCACTATAATATAATTTCTGATCAAAATGGAATTAGTGGGAATCGATCCCTGACCATTAGCCCAGATTACATAGAACCAAACCTTGAGACTTGGTATCGGAAACTAAATAATATCAACAAACCGTCCGCGTACAATTTTGGAACCCCCAAATGCTATTGCGTTCAAAATCAAATGTAATTCCTTATTTCAAAGATTTTCGAGGAAGTTTAGTTGGCTGAGGGGATAAGAATTTATTTCTAAATACCTAATTGAATATAAAACTTAGAAACAAAATACGAAAATTTGTTTTTCCGGAAAAAAAATAAATTTCAAAAGCAATAGATACCATTTCTTCTTCTTTCTTTCTTTTTTGTTGTTGTTGTTATACATAAAATGAAATTGAATTCCACGTCAAGCTTATGATGCAAACTAACGGTGAAGAAACACGACTTGAATTGTTCACATTCCCAGCAGAAAAGTAATTTTGTTGCTAATTAAAAAATACTCTTCTGATATTCAGTAAAATATATAGTAGTTTGACATGCAATATTTTTTGAACAAGATTTTTATGGTGAATTACAAAAATAATTGATTGCCGCTGATGTTTTCTAACACCTAATTGTGACATCATTGTCACCATTGGATTCACTTCACTTCGATGATAGGCGAACCATCAAAATGGTACAAACGTGCACTCTCACTAATTTTATCCGGTATTTCTATTTTAGAATATACATATATATATATGTTCCCTAACTATCTCAAAATTCACCCTTTACTTGATATACTTAAAAATTTTAAGTTATGGTTTAATTAGAAAATTGCGAGAAGGACTCGAATCTATCACTAATTATACCGCTTCTACAAAATTTATGTCTTCGTCATGGATTGTTACTTAACAAAGTGTTTAACTGAGTATATAAGCTCTTAAAAATATTTTATAAGATGTTTGATAATTTATAAACCCCAGTAAAGTGTACGGTAAGAGTTAAAAGGAAAAAAAAATATATGTTCCCTTTTTCTGAGAGACTAATGAACTGATACTACCAGACTACTAAAGCCTGAGCATTAAAAAGAAAAAAATCTTATTTAGTGTAAAATTACGAAATTAGGTGCTGATAAGTAAGGAAACTAATTTATTTTTAAAATAAGATTTTATCTTGATTAACTCTTCAAAATAGTGTTTTAGTTATAATATTATTATTACTAGCTCAAGTATTTTTCATCTAAAGACTTGAATAAGTTATGAGCAAAGTATGTGTACATCGCATAAGTTCTAAAATAAGTTAGATAAGGTTATCGAAACATCCTCTAATGAATAATTAAGTTTAGAGAAATGATTGGTGGTTGGTAGGAGTCCGCAAGCGAATAATCTGGAAGTTTAAGTGATGGTCGGTTCTTCTGATGTGTCACACTACCCTCGTGATTTCATATGGATGCAGTTCTCCATTATTGGCGTTTGCACTTGTTTTGATACTTTTGTAAGGAAATAAGGTTTAAATAAACACTTTGAATTATACTTCTATGTTTAAATCAACACATCAATGATTTCCTCATACAATTACACATTCATATCTTTCAAAATCAAATTAAAAAATACTTCAGTTTTCGAATTGGAGCAAATAAGCACTTCGTTAAATTTGTAATCTTTCTTAATTTGCTTCCGTAGTTCTCCTAAAACATACTACTACTTTATTAAACCTATATTCTTATTAATTTTTTCCATCCGCATTTAATTATAATCAACTTATTTCTCAGGAGATGATATATAGAACTGAAATTTTTAAACATAGTCGTAGTTTTCAAAGTTTTTGGAAGTTTTGTTTTCTGAAGAAGTTTTCTTTTTCTCTTCTTTATTCTCATTGAAGATCCATTAAGTTATTAGTTCTCAGGAGAATTACATCTCTAATATTGAAGTGATATTTATAATTAATAATATAGTTTTTTTACTACAAAATAAATATGGACTATCTATATATATATAAAAACAAAATGGATTTATACTACAATTGGAAAATAGTATTTTTCCTGCCCAAACTGCTTACTATATATGATAATAAAAAATATTTTTTTAATTAAAAGAAGAACACAATATATGCCTAAAATATCTCAGAATCTAGTACATATATATGTAATGGTAATGTTTTCGCAAAATTAGGGAAGTTGTTGCTGATTTTATTGGAATGAGTTTTTTTTTTTTTTTTTTTTTTTTTTTTTCTTTGGAATGAGTTTTTTTGTCCCTAAATATAAGTAATAATTAGTTGTATCAAGATTTACTTTACAAAATTATCAAATCGTAAGATACAAATCAATCTTTAACCATAATATTTTAGAATGAATCTTTACCAATATTATTTATGTTACAATACCTAAATAAATTAGCTATTTCTTTTATCGAAATTACTATGCAAATGAATCTACAAATTTATTTTATCGCATAAAATTAGGGTAAAAAATACTAATTACAAACCCTATATTCCAACTATCTAAAAAATGTATTATTTTTATACCTGGAAATAAAGCATTTCACCCCCCTCTCCCCAACTTATATACTTATTTGGGAAATAAAAAATTATTTTATTTATTTGACTGTAAATTTAATTTATGGTTGGCCCCACTTACCTATCATTTTTTACTCCGATAAATTAGGAAACGGTTTCCTTAACTAGCTAATTTGGTAAAAATTAAATCAAATCACATTTTTTTTTTTGTGAAAGTTATATATCCCTCCCTAAAAATCTATATATATATATATATATATATATATATATATAAAATAAGCCAAGTCATCCGAAATTAGTAAGTTGAAACTTTTTCCGCCCATTTTAATAGTTACCATAAATAGATGTGAATTTGAATTTTGAAATTTGAAAAATCCAATGATATTAGCGGGATTCAAGTTTTCGAATATTTTTTCCGTCTAAAATTCAAAAATAACAAATCTGTACATATATGTATAACAGAATTTGTTGCACATTTTTTAAAATTTTGAAATTTGAATTTTAAAAATAAAATTATCCAATAACATTATTGCTCCTATAAATAGATAAGGTCTTCAGTAAATGAGAATCACTTTTGCAACTGGTATTTCTATTTCTTATTCATTTCGCAATTTACATTTTTTACTGCAAATTTCTATAATTCCTTCATTCCTTGATTATTATTTGTCAACTTTGATAGTTCATTTTGCAATTTACATATTTTACTGCAAATTTGTATAATTCATTCATTCCTTGATTATTATGGGTCAACTTTGATAGGCACTTCACAATGGATGCTCCAAAAGTACTACATGCAAATCAAGATAAGAAAATATCAGCAACACTGAATCTTGATTATGGCGAAAACAAGTTTGATGATTGCAGAATTCAAATCTATATACCATCATCGTTTTCTACGGTAATCTGTAATCATATAAAAATTCAACCTATATTTTTAATTTCTGTTATGTGAATTATTTATATTATTGTCCATATATTGTGCTAAACTTTACATTTTGTTTATAACATGTACAGTCTCAATCCGTTTAAAATATTGGCAAAAGATTAGAGACAATCAAGTCAGACGATCAACTCATCTGACGATCAGCTGAGATTGAAGACTAATTTTGATTTTATTGTAGCAGAATTCAGTTTTTTAATTTCTGCAAAAATAAGTTCATGTATCAACTTCAATTGAAATTCTAATTTTATGGCAGTATTTCATTTTTGTCATTACAATATATTTACAATTAAACTTTGATAAAACTCAATCGAAAACGTTTACTATACGCAAGACTTTTAAGAAAAAAATATCCCATTTAACAACTATCATGAACTATTGCAGAAAAATTTCCAATTATCTTATAAACAAAATAAATTTAATATATAGATTGGTTGATAACAACTATAAAATGATATCACATATAAATTTAGAACTATCACATAATTGAATGATTAGCGAAACCAATACTCATTATAGACCGAATTTTTATTTTAATATAAATTATAATTATGATGTGTATATTAATATATGAATTACCATAGCTTTACCAAAAAATAGATGTGATTTTATCAATTTTTAAATATACAATAATTTGTAATCTTTAATTGAAGATATCTGATAACAGAATGTCCAGATCATTCCAAATCTTTCAGATATGATTTCTGATTTTTTATACTCCTATAGAAAGGGCAAAAAGGATGGCCCCTTGTTTGATCTCAATAATTTCTAAATTGTAAAAATCAATGTATCAAACTATATATAGATCAATGTATCAGACTATATATAGATTATTGTATATCAATAATGATATGCAACCACCAGTGAGTTTTCTTATAGAACTCACCATGATGTGTTCGGTCAGCTAACACACTCCACCAAAAAAACACGCTAAATATATTTTTTATTCCTTCCTCGCCTCTTATTCCACAAAATCACTTTTTTTTAGTTTTTTTTTCCACAGTACAATATTATTTTTTCCAAAATTATTTTATTTGTAAAGTATTCTATCCGTTTTATTTCTTCTCTCGAAAATAATTTCATTTGTTTTTTTCTTCTCTCATCTCTCTTCCAAAATCTTAATATTAAATTATAATAAATTTTGAAATAGATCATACTGATTAATAATAATAAACAAACAACCAAGATATACAATCCAGAATTGCAATACAATTTAATAAGATTGAGAAAAGAATATATTTTCTTAATGATTATTCTTATATAAAGTATTTTATTAGTTTAGTCCATTAATTTTCTAAATTAAAATTCAACTTTATTTATATTAATGAGCTCATCTTATGGATATAGGAGATTATTGGATAAAAAAATTGAAAGATTTGAAGTCATCTATGTCTTTTAAAATTCTAAATCCAAATTCAACTCTATTTATATGAATGAGTTCATCATATGGACTATGAAGATTTCAGTTCATCCTAAATAAAATTGTATTTTCTATGTCTTTCTTAAAATTTATTTCCAATAGAGGATATTTTGTAGGTAAACTAATAAAATATTTTATATAAGAATAATCCTTAAAAGAAAATTATGTTTGTTTCTATTAGAAGATGTTTTGTACGTAAACTAATAAAATATTTTATATAAGAATAATCCTTAAGGCCCCATTTGGATGGAGGGATTTGATTTGTCAAGGGATTTAAAATGAATAGATTTCAAAATCCTTAGATTTGAAATCCATGGACTTGAAATCCCTTGTTTGGATTTATGGTGGATTTGTGAAAGGATTTTGAAATCCAAAATTTTCAAATCCATTATTTGGCAAAACACTGATACAATATTTGTAAAATTCAATTTTTTTCTTTAAAGTTTAAACTAACAATTTATATTTTTTATTAAATAAAATAATATTTATCTACATCAAAATTAACCGAATAATTTTTTTTTTCTAATTATATATATACACACATATATACATATTATGTATTTTATATCCCAAAATTTATTGGGAACATTTAATTGGAGATAAAAGAAAAAAAAAAGAATTAAAAAAATATTAGGAACATTTTATTGGAGAACGAGAGGAAGAGATATCGATAGGGAGAAGAGAAGAAGAGAGAGCGGGGGAGGAGAGAGATAGAGAGATAGAGAGAGAGAGAGAGGGGGGGAGGAGAGAGGAGAGAGAAATGTGAGTCAGGAGGGATTTGTAAATGACTATCTTTGTCAAAGGATTTGAAATCCACCCAAATATAGTACAAAATGGAGAATTTCAAATCCTGGATTTCGAAATGGGTGGATTTAAAAATCTGGATTTTCAAATCCACTCATTTAGTATTTTATCTAAACACATGGAGTGGATTTAACAATGGATTTATAAATCCATAGCACAAATCCCTCCATCCAAATGGAGCCTAAGATTGTTTGTTTCTCAATTCTATTAACTGATATCGGATTCTGGATTATGTATGTTCGCTTTATTTATTATTACCAATCAGTGTAGTCTATTCAAAATTTATCATAATTTAATATTAATGTTTTGATAGAGACAAGATATAAAAATACAAATTAAAAAAAAACACTAGAACAAGATACGAGTAAGAAATTCGTGAAAAAATTAAAATGTATTTTTATTAGTGGAATTACTAATTTTCCGGAGTAAGAGGCAATGAATGAATAACACTGCAAAAGAACACAAAAGTTTTCTTTGTTAAAAATTTTAACCATTTCCTTTTTTGTTATACATTATCAAATAAAAATGTGTTTTCAATAAAAAGTATTGTTCATATTAATATCGATTTACTTTTTAAAAAAATAGCCCGTGCATCGCTAGAATGACAACTATTTACAAACAAAATAAATTAGTTATAATGACAACTTAAAAAACGGAGGTAGTACTACATTAATTAATTAGTCTATGGAGAAAAAAAAAATCTTATGGAAGTTCCCCATGTTGACTACCTACTTCTTTATTTATTTATTTTTTTTTGGTTGATTATTGCTAGGGAGAAATCTATTCTCCACTATATAAGTAATAGCAATACCTTGATTTGCTTCACATTTATAGTTCATGTATGAGTTTCAGGAATTGAAGATCTTGCAAGCAATTACTCTTTCTTCTATGAGGATAATTAAAGAAATATTTCTAGGTTTATGATTTAGATTTTGGTGGATCCTTTTGTAAAGTCCCCACCGAGGAACAATTTGTAAATTATATTCTCTTACTTTTCTGCAAAAGTTTCAAATGGCAAACATTTTCTTGATAGATTTCTTATTATTTTCTATAGTAGTTCCTAATGGGGAAAATTGTATACCGACTTTTTCTTTCTTTTCCGATGTTATTTTCAATATTTTCAAGACTATATTTTCAAAAGTGGGAGTTTGTGATACTACTGGAATTGACGATATATACTAATTGATGGTACAACTTGATATTTTCGCAATCAAGTTAAGATTGCTCTTTAGTAAGCCTATCTTCTATCGTGGTATATTCTTAGTTGTTTTTAGAGTTACGAATCAAGAATAATTGAAGATTTTGATATTTTATGAGAAAGCTACTACAGGTTTGTGTATAAATAAGTATTTCAAAATTCGTTAACATTTATGTCTTTTCAGAAACTTGAATGATCTATATTAGTTTTTTTCCAGTAATTTTTTGTTATAGTATGTTGATACTAAACCTTTTGTGTTTTTGCATGATGTTGTTTTTTTAAGAAAACCTACTAATTTCGAATTTTTTGAATTCCTGTTGTTTATTTATGTTGAATTTTGATGTTATTATGTTTGTTATTGAGGATATATTTATGAGAGTAAAAATGACAATTAAAACATTCCTAACAAGAACAGACGCACACACAAAAGTTACACATTTAAATTCCAACATGTTACACTTTTAGCACTAAATTAAATGATATTTTTGTATATAAAAAATATCAATTTAAACTTTTTCCCGTGCATCGCACGGGGTAACTACTAGTCTTATCTATATACAAATACCACTAACACTATTTTTGAAAAAAAAAATAGATAAATTAAATTTAAGTCATCTGTAAATGAGTAAAATAAGAAGATCCCGATCCATATAAATTATATGTCCATTATAATTAGTTGGGAAAAATATAAGCATAAATATTTTTTAGTGAAAATTAATGGGAACAATATATTCAGTTAGGTCTGAACTGCTGAACTGGACAAGCAAATAACAATACTTCAACTATTGTGCTATTATAAATGAAAAGAAAAGAAAACAAGTCGAGTAAAGGAAAATATGGAGACCACAAACGGGTCTTTCACAAATCAGCAAAAATCAAGTAAGAGAGTAAAAAATCCCTTCGATGTCAAAAGCTGACATGTAAGGAAAAACAGATAGAAAATTGTAACATATCACTATATAAAGTAAAAATTGTCATGAGAATCCAATATATTAAATATGAGGTTCAACAGTAGCCAAAGAAAATGGCCAATCATCCAATGTACGTAGCACCTTGGGATGGAATCCTTGCATTAGCTCAGAATAAGAAAATACTGAAGCATCTATCAGTGAAGATCCGAAGACCATAAATCAGCGTAGAAGCCTGGTGGAGTGCTCAGTAAGAACGGTACTGCCGTCCTAAGAGAAGACGGATGGGATTACCATTGGTGAAACGAGAACAGTACTTTCGTCATATAAAAAGTCTGATGGGAGTGCCATCGGCGGAACGAGAACGATACTACCGTCATATGGATGGGATTGCCACCAACGAAAAATTTTAGACCAACCCGATGCAGCTTGGATGAGTAGAGATGCGCACAACACTTGGTTGCAGAGCTGCAGAGTCATTAGAGTCGCTTACCCTTAAAGCTTTCAATATGATATCTCAAAGGTCATGTACTTCATGAGATAAAGTCCTGGTACAGTTCTGCAGTAAAAGGCATGAATACCAGTATGTCATTTCAATGGACTCTCTTTACCGTGCAGAGAGAGATATCAGTACTCTACCAACACAATTGTTTATGCTTTGTTTGATTTCTTTATTTATATATTATTACAACCAGTAAGAAAGTACCAAGTGAAATCAAAGATAGCAGCAGGGGCTGTCCCAATTTAACCAGATATAGGAGCAACGACTGTCCCAATTTTAACAGAGCAGCCTTTGTTCGCCAGGTTCTTGCCTTCTAATTTTCTACAATTTGAACTACAAAATCATTCTCATAGTCGTCATTTTCTTCCATCTAATCATGAAGATATGTCTGTCCATTGAAGATCCCCCAATCTTGGTCGTCCTCTTATCCTAAAACTGAAGATAGTTGATTTTGTGGTAACTTTTGCGAATCTTCGATCAACCCATCGTCGTCTTCACTACAACTCGGCGACATTGATCATCCTCTGAAAATCTAGTGAGTGACCTCTACTTCTGGTTCAATTTTGTATTGGTTGTGTGTTCTATTACCACTACAAGAAAAACTGCATTTAATGAGAGGAAATTCCGTGGTTAAAGCCCCAAAAACCGTCATAAAAGACATTTAGTGACGGGATATATACCGTCACCGCCCCTGGCTACAGCTTCCACCACTAAAGGTAAATAATGACGGGACACCAGTCCGTCACTAAAAAGTATTTAGTGACAGTAATAACCCGTCACTAAAAAGATGTATAATGACAGTCAATTCCCGTCACTAATTGCACTAATCCCCGTCACTAATAACTTAATTATAGACTAATTTTATAACTAAGTCACCCGTCACTAATAACACTAGTCATAGTAATATACCGTCACTATAGAGGTTATATAGTGACTGTCAATTCCCGTCACTAATAACACTAATAGACTCTCATTATAGAATAACATATTAAATAACTAACCCGTCACTGTTTTCCTCATTATACGCTTGATGTCCTCATTAAATATCAGTACATTTAAATACAATAATTTTTTTTTTGTCCTATTAATATCGCACTATCCAAATAAGATTAATATGTAGAGGAGAGACAAACAAAAAAGACAACATAGAGGCCAAAACTCAAACAAATTAAATCATTTTTAATAAACAAGAATGTCTAACTAATAATGTCTCAACAGAGCAAAGCATTTCTAAAATGCTATTCCAAGTGTATACAAATTACAACTACACATAAAAATGAAAGCATTGCCAAAGTCTTTGACAAGACTTTTACTTCTAGTTGGCTTTCAATATCTTTAGGCTTCCCCCATTTCACCAATAACTTTGTCACCTGCGCAGTAGTAATGATCAAGAATTTCAGAATGATTTAAAAAGCTAGAGCTATAATTCTGCCAACAAAAACACGGAATCAACATGGGAGCAAATAAAAATGCATTACTAAGGATTTCAAGTAGTCGACTCGATACCTCAGTTTTCATCTGAAGAATTGCAATCACGTTGCTACTTCAAATATGCTTGAAGTTCGAGAGCATCTGGCAAAGAGAAAAAGATTTCTTCAAATACAAAGTTGAAGAGCATTCCAAAAAGATATCAATACATCAACAAGCAGTGCATCACCCAATGGATTAATGAACACAATTGATTAGTCAATGGAAACAAATAAGACAAAGAGTAATCAGCCAAACAAGTGAAATAAAAAGATAACTCAAGTTCATCTAAAAGTCAACAATTGTATAACATGATAAGGGATTCCTGAAATAGGTTAGCATTCTCCCATTCAAATTGGGATCTCAAGAGTATCACACAATTATTCAAGACATCAAGTGAATGCTATCAACAAATGTAGGGATAAACCAGTAAATAATAGCATTGCTTTTCTATAAGAAACCATCAGCAAGTGACTATAATAAGAGGATATAACTTTGTAGGAGCTCAAAGGACTACTGATTCTGCTTTGACAAAGCAAGTGACTATAATAAGAGGTTTGGCATCCAATTGTACCTCCAGCATGTTCATCACAAATGGTTCTTCATTAAAATAATCCCTTCTTACAAAGATCAGAGGCACCTTGTATGCCAAAGCTTCGCTCACTGTACCATAGCCAATTTTATCTGAAAGATATAAGAGTCATTGCGATGTAAATTGAGAATATTCATATATGATAAACTTGTTCGTTTGTAGAGACAGAGAAATACTTCAAGAACTCATCTTTGAAGTACCTAACATGCAGTCTGCAGCTGCAATTATGTCAGGCGTGTAGATATCCTTCGGAAGCTTCACAAAATTTTTTGGAAGTAGCTGCCCTTCTGATGCTTCACACCTATATCAAGTAAAAATATACATACGAGAATTATTTTCACTTGAAACAAGAATCACGTAGTCAACATGCCTACATAGCGCTGTCAGGAAACAAACCAAACATATCCATCCATCGGGTTATGTAGCTCTCCCATCCAGCTGGCTGGAACATTGCATTGTGATATTATTAGTAATTGTTTAACTTTATATGCTACAAACCATCTCATCATGGTCATGGAAATATTTCTTATCAGGCCTTCCTTGAATGAAAACAAATACATTTAAAATAATGATAACAGAAATATAACATGTTCTTGTTTGATAAGTTAGAATATAAGATCTAAAGAGAACATTGCTCGTGATGTCATCACAAACAGCAGAAATCTCAATAGTGTAAAAAACAGCAAGAACTTTACCTGCCCTCCAAAATTATAAATCAGGACTTTCTCTTCTTCTGTAATTCCGAGCTCTTTCCTGACCTGATCAAAAGTAAAATGATTAGTAAGTAATTCAACTCAGACCAGCAGGGCTCCTCTGGTAGAATTAACCAACCTCTGTCCTAGACTTGCGTAATCTTCGTACTACAAGAGGCACATCAATGGCATCGCAGAAAGCAGGCACTGAAGATTCAAGAATATATGACAATTAGTTTCATAAGGACTTCAGTATACCATCAGAATCACATAATTATTCCATCATCAGCTCAGTCAACTTCGGCAATAGGGAAAGACAATCATTTAGTAATTCAAGGGCATATAACAAGAATTATTGGTGTTTTATGATTTCAGCTGCAGGTGAGGAAGGAAAAGGTTGAAACAACTTATGGTTTTTTGGAATATCATGGAGGTAACAGAAGGAACCAAACCATTGAATTACAAAATCACATACTAACATTATAAAGGAGCAATCCATAATGTAAATTAATAGATCATATTTCCTTATGGTTTCACTATCGCTTCATTTCCTGCAGTAGAAAATAGAGCAGAAGCTCATATTAGCACTTAACACCATGAAACTATTACTAGAACCACATAAGAGATGTCCAATTACTAATCAATGCCTCTCTTGCAAAAGAACAAGATATGACGATAATGCCTTATTAATTTAGGGTATTAGAAAATGAAGCATCACAATGAAGAAAAAAGTCATCTAGAAGAATATTGTTGAAACTTATCTTAGTGGACAACCACTTTTCACCGTCACTTTTACTATCAGTAAAAAATGCGAGAGAGCTCAACCAAAGTCCCCGTGCAGCCCGCTGAAGATATACTTCATATTGTATTTTTTTTCACATTCTTTGTTATTTTATTTGGAATTAGCTCCATTTAAGAGAAACTGCAACAAGCTCTAAGATTGCCCGAGAGATAATATAAGAAAGTCTAACACATAATCCTCATGTACATGACAAGCAATCAACAAACAATGACCAAATATTAAAAGTTCCAAAAATCTGCAATTTGAGTCCAGAGATGAAACCAAGGGTCTCCTAATTTTCGAATTACAGAACAAATCACTTCCAGAAATACAAACTCATAAAGTTTGACAGTCACAAATTCAACAAAACAGGCACTAAAAGAGCATCGATATCTCAATTAACATATGCAAGACTCTTCTCACCAGTATCTAATAGCTTTACACATAAATAAAACCTGGTAGTGATGGGGCAGTGACAAACAACACAATAATGTTGCGTTTTAACCCGAGGATTGGGAAGCAAACTATAATCTTTAGTTGCCTGGAGCTTAGCAATTTCCGCTTCTTGTTCCGAGGTCACGGTCACTAGCCTCAATATCCCCTTCTTCGCAGCCCCATTACTCCACTTTTGGCGAACTACAAAGCCAAAAATCAATAAAATCCCCATTATCGCTAGCGTTGATAATCAATTTACCGAATGCAAGGGTTAACAAGGACCTGAGTAAAAGCCCTAGGAACCTGATTTTCCTGAAGTACATAGGGGTTTGGAGTGGCAGCAGAGGTTGCAGAAGATAATTGGACATGAAGCCGACGGCGACGGGCGGCGGCGAAACGTAAGTGAAATTAGAGGAAACAGAATTCTAGTGAGTAGGATTGTCAAAGATGAAACCTAGGGTTTCATTTATAGAAATAGTAAGGAGAAAGACATATTTGAAGTTCTACTTACCTGTTACCTGCATGATTGGCGGCGAGGAAGATGCATTGGCAGATGGAATACAGCGAAGAGGGAGAGAGTAGTGGCGGAATGCCCAGAGGAAAGGCAGGGGAGCGTATGAAGGAGTGAAATGAACTTTTTCTCATTTGTGAGATTGATGTCTCTTTTTTCTTTAAAGATTTTGCTCCAATAAATTTGATCCAAATTTGTCTTCAGGTGGGAAAATGTTCCGCCACTTTTTTTTTTGCACAATTAGTGACGGTAAAAGAAAAAGTTTGAAATTACTTAATATTTCCTCACCAAAACTCATGTTTTTAATGAGAGTAATATATTACTCTCACTAAAGCTATGTTTCTCTCACATTTAATGAGAGTATTTGCTTACCCTCACTAATTTTTTGTCACTAAAACTAGTTTTTCTTGTAGTGTACTGACCACCTCAGTTTTTTTTCATATTTGATTTTACTCAAATTTTTAGGGGTTCAATTACACCGCTTAGAAATAGTGATCTTAGTTTTGATAATGATGAATGTTATCTCTGTTGATTATGATATAGCACTTACTAGAAGTTATTCTGACTTTTTAAATAAAATTATAGAGATTCTGACTTTTTAAATGCAAATATAGGTAGATGAGTTGCTATTGGAATTTTTTTTTTTCTCAATCAAATTTAATGATATTAGATTATGAATTATGTATCTTCTCTTTATTTATTACTATAAATTAGTGTGATCTATTCAAAATTTATGATAATTTAATATAAAGATTTTGGTATAATGCATATTCTTCATCAGCCTCTTTTTCATCCTTAGGTCGTTCTTCATTTCGGACTTCTTCGGGACTCAATTTTTTGTCTTAATGAATCTGTATTTTTCTGAAACAAGTCCAAACACATTAATTTTCCCAATAAAACAATTATGAACAATACACAATAAAAAATGCATGCAAATGTCATTAAAACGACACATAATTTGACCTAAAATGCATGCATGAACACGTGTACCAAACCTCCCAAAACTTAAACCTTTGTTCGTCCTGAACAAATTGAAATAAAGAAAAAGAAGAAAATGACACGTTTAATATGAAGATTTTGGTAGAGATGAGAGAAGCAAAAGAAATGGGTAAAATAATTTTGGAAAAAAAATCCAGCATATTAGAAAAAGTTAATTTTCTAGAATAAGATTCGAGGAAGATCCTACTTAACCCGTAATTAAATGCATAATACTATATGTATATATATAATATTAAATATGCCATCAGGAATGATCCTACTTAACCCAACTCGATATATATATGTGTGTGTGTATCGAGTCAATTAGGGTAGGACCAGTCTGCATGGCAGTTAATACAATAATTGTATTATAGTATAAAATTAAGTGCCATGCGGACTGGGCTATCCTGATTGACTCGATACATACATATATATATATACACACACACACATATATAAATATATATAGGTTAGGGTAGGACCAGTCCTGAGGGCATTTTATACTATAATTATATATAACTAGAGTATTAAGTGCCCTTAGGACTTGTCCTACCCTATATAATTAATTAAATACATCCCTATACGATATATATATATATATATATATATATATATAGATTCGAATTAGAAAGGAACAGTCCTGAGGGTATATGAAATATTATATATACAATTATAGTATTAAGTGTCCTCGAAACTGGTAATAACCTAACCCGACCCGATACATATATATATTGAGTCGGGTTAAGTAGGACTAGTCCTGATGGCATGTTTAATATTATATATAATTATAGTATTAAGTGTCTCAGGATTGGTCCTACCCTAACCCGAGTCGATATATATATATATATATACACATCCATATAGGGCTATTATATATTTAATTAATTAATTTTATATAGATCAATATATAATTAATTAAATACATAAGAGTCCTATATATATATCAAGTCGGGTTAGGTAGGATCAGTCTTGAGGGTATATGAAATGTTATATATACAATTATAATATTGAGTGCCCTCAGGACTGGTCCTACCCTTACCCGACTCAATATATATATATATATATATATATATATATATATATATATATATACACACCAGTCCTGAGGATATATTTAATATTAATTATAGTCTTAAGTACCCTCAAGACTGATCCAATTATATATATATCGAGTCGGGTTAGGTAGGACAGATCTTGAGGGTATATGTAACATTATATATACAATTATAGTATTAAGTGCCCTTAGGACTGGTCCTACCCTAACCCGACTCTCTATCTCTCTCTCTCTCTCTCTCTCTCTCTCTCTATATATATATATATATATATATATATATATGAGTAGGGTTATGTAGGACCAATCCTGAGGGTATATTTGTTATTAATATATAATTATCGAGTCGGATTAGGTAGGACCAGTCCTAAGGGTATATGTATATTATATATACAATTATAGTATTCAGTGCCCTCAGGACTGGTCCTACCCTAATCCGACTCTCTGTCTCTCTCTATTTATATATGTATGTGTGTATATATATATATAGTATTGGGTCGGGTTAGGTAGGACCAATCCTGAGTGTATATTTGTTATTAGGACTGGTCCTACCCTAACCCGACTTGATAAATGTATATATATATATATATATATATATCCAGTCGGGTTAGGGTAGGGCTGACCTTGAAGGTCCTTAAGTATTAATTTAGGAGTCAAGTTAGGGTAGAGCCGATCCTGAGGATCCTCATATATTTAATAATATATATACATATAATAAGCCGGGGTGGGTAGAACTAGTCTTGTTTGTACTTAAGACTACATATATAAGATAGATACCTTGAGAGTCCTTAATTATATTATTTATTTATGATAGGATAGAGCTTACATTAGACAAAGCCTTCAAATATTTAATTTTTTTATATATATACTCCCTCCGTTTCATAAAGAATGTCACTTTAACTATTTTTGGAGAAATTAAGGATTGTTATTTATTTGGTATGTTTTGTGAAATAAGGAAATAATCAACTAAATTAAGTAGGTTATTTAAGATAATATTGAAAAATTTGTAGTTTTTTTTGGTAAAGTGACATTTATTGTGAAATTTTTTAGAGTGTCTAAAATGACATTCTTTATGAAACGGAGGGAGTATATATATATATAATATAATATAATATAATATAATAATATAATATATAAGTTACAAAGTAAAGAAAAGTAAAATATTTCCTCGCAAAGGAAACAAGGAAAATATTTGCAGAAAGGTAAGTTGCCCACTCTCCCTCTACTTTCCTCTTTTAAGCCAACGTTTCCCCTCTCCCCTTACCCAGTATTCCTCTCAGCCCAAACGTCTCGCCTCTGTTTCTTAATTGATGCAACCATATCATCCAAAGTTTAATCCATATTCTGTTATTAGTCCAAACACAAAGATATCTACACTATTCAACCATCTAATTCAGATTCCAAATAAAGCCCTAATTGCAAATCAACCATATCTTTCCGAAAATTCTTCAAAAGTACCTTCAAAAGTAAACTACCCACCTAAATAGGATGTTTTAGTTAATCAATTTGGCTGCGAATTGGTGATTAGCGGGATCTCAATTTTTTTCTTTTTCTTTTCATAGAAAGCGGCGGGATCAAAATTTCATGATGGCGGGGAGAACACAAATTTATCACGGTAACTCTCCACTTTATATACACATCAGATTCATATTTTTGCACAACTTTTCACATTGCTGTATTGATTGTTCATACTGGTAATGCTCTCCCAATCTAGTTCATTCTTTTTCTTCTGAGTCTGATTTATGTTATTTTTATTGTTAATTATTTGTGATTTGTTAAACAGAGATTATAATTAATCATGTGTTTATTAGAACAGAAGAATGGAAGAACGGAAGGCTACATAATTCGTAGTGTAAATCTGATTTTGATATTAAAAAATTTGCTAATAGTAGCAGTTGGTAATTGAGAACTTTTCAGATTAGTCATTTCTGTTGCCTAATTGCTAATAACTTATTTTATTCTTTCTCATCATTACTTGAATAATTTGAATTCTAATTGGAAAATTCTATTGTGTGGTTAATGAAACTTCTTGTCTTGATAAGATTCTAGTGGCATTAGAATTGTGAAAATATCACTCAATGGTGGAGTAGTACAAATTTTGTCTTGATTCTAGTAACCAATATATACAATAAAATAATGTCTGGTGATAGCATAAACTTGATAATCCAAGTAATAAGGTATGTTTGTGTATAAATTGTTGCCCTTGAAATGGGTGAACAAATTGAGGTGATTGTTAATATAATGAGTTTTAGTCTGGTTGTCAGGGAATTTTGTATAATGTTGTATTGCTGAATGTTCATGAAATAATATTCATATTCTAATATTCTCTTTGTAAAACAAGAAACTAATGTGAGAGGACTATCACATCTCTATATGCTAATCTATTTGTTTTGGTTGAGAAGCTCCTTTTTTTCATTGTTTCTGAATTAATAAAGCTTCTTTACAAAAAATAGGAAAACATGATGTTATGTATAATTATGGCATATATATATATATATATTTATATATATCTAATTTGTTCAAGTTTTTGTTTTTATTATTTCATTCTGTATGGAAAAAGGATTTGTTTAAGTTTACTTTGTCATTAGTTCATCTTGTTTAAAAAGTTTGAGTTTAATTTTTCACTTGAAGGCTTCAGAGATGGCTCCCTGCGCAAATTGAAATAAAAAAACAATCCAAACATGTCTCAACAAAGCACCATTGGACATTCTACCAAGCATGCTCCAAATGAGTTGGTAAATCCGGGAAATGTTGGAGTACTTCTTGAGAAAGCAAACAACAAATTTAGTGGTGGGAAGAGTAATGCTGGAACTAAAGCTCTAGCATGAAAAACTCAAAATGATTCATCCACAGGAAGTCAACGTACTACAACAGATCGAAATATTCAAAGTGACTCTGTGCCACAAAATTCAGCAATTCCACCAATCCAAAGTCATTCAGCAGATTTTAACTCAAAAGGCTACCAACA
Source organism: Ajuga chamaepitys (assembly GCA_958295605.1). Classification (NCBI taxonomy): domain Eukaryota; kingdom Viridiplantae; phylum Streptophyta; class Magnoliopsida; order Lamiales; family Lamiaceae; genus Ajuga; species Ajuga chamaepitys. The sequence goes on from OY282505.1 coordinate 38,740,682, forward strand.
CACGACCACCGAACAGACTCGTGAAAATATTCGCAGGACCCAAAACAATGTAGTACCTGGAAGTCGGAGTCTTGAAATGGAGTTAAATGGGACAACTGATGATCCACCAACTGAGACATCTGAAACTCCATTAACTGAGAGCCTCCAAAATACGTCGTCTGAAGCTAGTGATACAACGGGTATGGGTTATTCTTTTGAGTCTTGTATAAGTTCCTTACTAATTGGAATACTCTTATTCTGTATGGAAATAATATTTTGTAATAATAATTCATGTTCGCCTATAGCTACTATATCGAAGAAAAGAGGACGTGGCCAAACAATGGGCAAAGGCATTTTATGTATATAATTTATTTAATATTGTATATAATTTTTATGTGACAATATATGCATCACTTTTATGTAAAATCTTTTGTGATGATAGCAAAATCGTCATTACATGTTTCTTTTAAATGAAAAAATATGTCATCACCAAACCTAAGTCTTTAGCAACAACTAAGTTCTTCATCATAATTTAATACTTTATTATGACAACACATATTGTCACTGTTTGTACCTATTTAGTGACGATGAGTATTTAGTCACCAAAATTTACTCTTCGCCGACGCATTAGGTCGTCATTATACATATATATATAATGACAATCGATATTCTGTAACTATAAATAGGGCCTTTACTGACGAATTATTAAAGAAATGACGAAATATTAAATGTAATTGTGACGACAAAAATTGTTACTGAAAATTATAGGTATTGTAATATAATGATGTCCGTCATTAAAATATATTTTTTGGTGACAAAGTATACATTTGTCATTTAAAGTGTTAACCTTAAATGACGAAATACAATATTAAATGACAAAAGTTTAACCATAAGAGTGACGAAATAAACGTCACGAAAAAGGTAAATATATGGTGACGGTGGCCATTATCGTCATCAAAAGTGACAAATTTAGTGACGAACTTAAAGATTGTTGCATATACCTTTTACCACGCACATATGACGACAATCATTGTGACGATGAAAATTCGTCACCAAAAGGATTTAGTGACGAAAATTGACTTTTATATTATGATTTTTATCGTCAAATTTTATCTTATTTCTTGTAGTGAGATCCAATCGGATGGCCGTAAAAAACACGTTAACGTAGCAAGGTAGAAATATCAGTATCTCGCATATGCAAGCAAATAGTCGGGATAAAAAGGTGAAGCCATCGAGATGCGTGTAAGTCGGCACCGGCAGCGGGTGCTCGGCAAAATCAGAGAATTCTCCTGATCTAACATAAAACCCGCTGCCGCTATGGGCGCTGAAGCCAGACTCATAGAGTATGTGTATCCAGCAGTCATTAGAGCTTTGACGGGAGATTCGTGTACAAAAACTTCACGGCACTGTAGGATTGAACAAACCTATGTCTGCGCGAGAAGTGAACGAAGAATCCTACACATAATCATATGACTGCAACACTCAATAGGGCATCGTCGAGTGAGCGTCTGCCATGAAATTGTAACACCGTAGAAGAATCACCGAGCCCTCATGTGAATGATCCATATATGACTCGAGAACACATCTTATAAGATCCTAGGGTTTTAATGATTAATGTGCAACAACCCTAAGGATTAGAAAATAACAACGTGGGCATGGTGATGCCTATGTGAGTGCCTTAACACCAGAGTGAAGAAATCCTACAAGCAGTAACATAGGATAATAAATAGATCGAAAGCGATAAAGTTTTGGCCGGCAGCTTTGAACCACCGGCCATTGGCGGCGGGAACATAGGGAGCGACCAAGAGAATCGCCTATGCTTGACCTAATTTGCTAGACCTAGTGGGTACACTTCAAAATATTACCCAAATAAGGAAATACTTCATTAAAAATATAACATGACACAAGAAAGGACATTGCGTCATATGTAGCGTAGCACAAATTCGTATGTACACTAAGATCTGTGTAAATCAGATTAGTAAGTCTGCTGATTATGTTGAATATTTCATGAAAATGTATTATTATTTATATTGAAAAGTATTACTTGTTTGATGAAATGTATTACCATTCAACATATTACTTTTTTCTAGAATAAATAATATCTTTCAGCAGAAACACTAATACATTTTTATTATGACACCTTTCCTTAAAAAGAGTAATACCTTTCAACATAAATATTATTATATTTTTATATAAAACTTCTCACAAGCCGACAAATCCACCCACAACTTAGATTATACGTACGAATCTAAGATCCATACAAGTGAAGTACAAGAGAAATAGTCGTAGGATAAGTATGACAATTCGGACTATATGAGATCCTTCTTGACTTCGGGCATGTTTAAAGTAATATTTTTTTTAGCAATATAAAAGTGCCTTAAGTTTCAACTAATTTTTATTTTTTCTATTTTATCCTTTTGAATCGATTAATTTAGGGTTAATAATATAATTTGCTTTCATGTTTCTACCTCATCTTATTAGGTCTTATATATCCCTTATTTATGATAATTAGGTTTTCTAAAGTTGTTTCCTTATATATATTATTACGACAAAACTAAACAACCTTAAATTTCACCTATTTTTATTTGGCCTATTTTTTCCCTTTTAGATTAATTATTTTAGTTTAATGATGTAATTTGCTTCTCCTACTTTTATTTGTCCGATTTGATCTCTTTCAAATAAATTGATTTATGTTACTGATGTAATTTGCTAATATCCCTTCAAATATCAGAGCATCCTCCAATAATGATTCTTCGGTATAACTATAATAAGAGATAATCTAAAGAGATGGATTCTGAACCTTGATGATCAATGGGTCGGTTGTGCTGCACCTACCCTTTTTTCTCCTAGAGTGGGTGTCAATCGAACTAGGTGCCTTCCCCATTTTCTTTTGGGAGCCATGACCTCTACCACACTTCCACCAAGTGTGGTTGCAGCACATTTTTCTACACCCGGATTAAAATAATTCGAAGTGATCGAGGTGGTGAGTATGTAGCTCCGTTTGAAGAGTTGTGCTCTCAGAGTGGCACAATTCATCAAACTACAGCTCCTTACTCTCCCCAATCAAACTGCATTGCAGAACGCAAGAATCGTACTCTTAAAGAGATGATGAATGCCTTGTTGATTAGTTCAGGATTATCCCAAAACATGTGGGAGGAAGTTGTACTTATAGCTAACTATAAATTAAATAAAATTCCACGAAAAGGAGTAGATAAAACTCCTTATGAGCTCTGGAAAAGATTCAAGCCGTCATACAAATACCTCAAAGTGTGGGGTGTTTAGAGAAAGTTGAGGTGTCATTACCTAAACAAATTAGAACTGGCCCTAAAATAGTTGATTGTATATTTGTTGGGTATGCACTCAACAACAGTGCTTATCGGTTTCAGATCCATAAGTCTGAATTCCAGATATGACTGTGGGTACAATTATAGAATCAAGGAACGCTGTGTTCTTTGAAAATATCTTTCCATGTAGAGAAAGACTGCTAGAAAGTTTGAATCAAAGAGTTACTTTTGAGAAGAAAGTAGTTCGAATTTAAAAAGAACTGTTGAAGCTACTAGTAGTTCTCGATCCTTAGACGAGGAGGAAACGAGACGTAGCAGAAGAGCTAAGACTACTAAGTCACTTGGTTATGATTTTATCATATATATGCTAGATGATGAACCGAAACCAATCAAAGAAGCTCTGTCTAGTCCAGATGCTCCATTCTAGAAGGAAGCAATCAACGGTGAAATTGAATTTATCATGCAAAACCACACGTGGGAGTTAACCGATTTTCTACCAGGTTGTAAACCTTTAGGATGCAAATGGATCCTAAAGAGGAAGTACAAATGGTACACGTGTCCCATGCACGCACTTTAGGGCACTTTTAGTGTCATTTTGGTGTCAATAATGTGCATAATCACGTGTATTTAGTGCTTTTGTAATCTCATGGGCAAAATAATGCGTTTGTGTTGTTTTTGTGTTAAGACAAGTGAAAAAGGATCGAAAAAGAACATCAAACGACCGCGGAGTCGAGGGATCGATCGAGGCAACAAAAGGAAGGGCTAACTGAAGATCTCGGCCGATACAAGATGAAAATCTCGGCCGAGATGAGTCTCCAGGATAAATATGAAGATTTGCAGAACTGAAGATCTCGACAGAGACAAGCAACACATCTCGGCCAAGATGAGTCTCCAGAGATTTCAGGATTTTCAAAGGACCAAGATCTCGGCCCAGATGAAGTTGAATCTCGACCGAGATGAGTCAAACCCTAGGTAGCCCCAATTTTCCCTTTTTTACGTCTCAGCCGAGATGAAGTTGAATCTCAGTCGAGATCAGCCTTCGACCCACCAGCTAAAAAGTCATTTTTCACGTCTCGGCCGAGATGCAACTCAATCTCGGCCGAGATTCCTTACCCTATTTTAAAATCATGAATGCGAGTTTGCCTATTTTTGACTAGCACTTTCTCCCCTTATATATATATTATCCCATTCGAATTTAACCTAACCTTTTGATACTTTTGGAAGCACTATTCAGCCACCATCACATCCAAGGAGGAGAAGAGGGCAAGAAGAAGTCACATCATCTTCCCCATTGATCATCGTTGGGTTTTATCACTCTACCTTTATGAATTCTTGTATTTTCTGTAATTTCTTAATTGTATTAGGTGTAATGGGTTGCTAGCACCCTAAATTCTACTCTTGATCATGTTGAACCTTGATTGATGATGAGAATGTGATTATTGACTCTTGATGTTACCTTATTTATGCAATTTAAATGTTCTGTAATGCTTGATTGGATTGTCTCATGCCTAGATGCTTATTTTAGGATTGATCACCCTTTCGGAGGCATTTATTGTATGTTGCTAGAGATTGAACTTCATTTTCCGTGATTGTTGAAGCTTCAATCTCCCTTAGTAGCGAACAATGCTTGATATCATTGGTGGCATTATAGAGTTTAGCCTCTAAACCCGATCGTATCGAGGTTTATACTTTATTTATCCCGTTGTTCTAGCTCGTGACCACCCAATATCAATTAGTGTGAAAAGAGCTTGTTTGGATCACTAATTGATTTGGGTAGGGATAAATCGATAAGCGTACCTTCGATTTATCCACAATTAAGGGACAACACAATCTACATAAGCGGACCTTGTAGATTGTGGGATAAGGATTTAAATCGCATTGAATTTGAGACATCAACGATAATCATTAGGTAGTCGGATCCAAGGGGATACTAGATCGAGGGTAGACCTTTTTATCATATCCTAAAACCGAAAAACATTTGTTATTTGTCTTTCTTTGTTTAATATAAAATACCAAAAATATTTATTGCTCATCTAGAATTTTAGTTGATCACTTGTTAGCATTTAGTTGTTAAACCCAATTAAAACTCCCCCCACTTCTTTATTGTTTTCTCTAGCTATTTATATTATATTACGTGACAATAATAGTTTAACACATAAAGCAGAACTGTTCGACCGTTCTCCGTGGGGTCGACCCTTTACTTACCACTCTACTAGTTAGAGTTGTAAGCTTAGGTTAAGTATATATTTTATATACAATTAATTTGGTACGGTCCAACGACTTGTACCAACAAAGCTGATAGTTCAATAGATAAATATAAAGCTCGTTTGGTAGCCAAAGGCTTCAAACAGAAAGAAGGTGATGACTTCTTTGATACTTACTCCCTTGTGACCAGGATCACATCTATTCGAGTGCTTCTCTCGATTGCTGTAATACACAATCTTGAGATTCACCAAATGGATGTGAAGACTGCGTTCTTAAATGGAGAGTTGGAAGAGGAGATCTATATGAATCAACCTGAAGGGTTTGTAGTACCTGGACAAGAAAAGAAGGTATGCAGACTAGTAAGGTCTTTATATGGTCTCAAACAAGGGCCAAAACGGTGACACTTGAAATTTGACACCACCATGTTGTCAAAAGAAACATCGAGTGTGACAAGTGTGTGTACGTAAAAAAGAAGCATTTGTCATAGTATGTCTATACGTAGACGATATGTTAATCATGGGAAGTAGCCATGAAATCATCATGGATACGAAGAGGATGTTGAAAAAAAAATTCGACATGAAAGATATGGGCTTGGCTGATGTGATTCTAGGATTCAAAATCATTAGGACATAAGAGGGAATTGTTCTGACTCAGTCTCACTATGTGGAGAAAGTACTCAGAAAATTCAACGCCTTTGATGATCCACCTGCCAAGACTCCATTGGAACTTAATGTTCATCTAAAGAAGAACATGGGTGAACCTGTAGTTCGAGTGGAATATGCAAAAGTGATAGGGAGTCTAATGTACATAACAAATTGTACTAGACCGGATCTTGCATGTTCTGTAAATAAAATGAGCAGGTTTACAAGTAATCCAAGTCAAGTACATTGGAAAGCTTTGACAAGGATTCTGAGATACTTAAAGTATACTTTGAATCATGGGCTACACTACACGAGATATCCTCCTGTAATTGAAGGGTACAGTGATGCAAATTGGATTTCAGATACGAAACACTCGTTTTCCACAAGTGGATACGTTTTCACTATTGGAGGTGGAGCAGTGTCGTGAAAATCGATAAAGCAAACGTGTATAGCCAGATCCACCATGGAATGGGAATTCATTGCTTTAGATAAAGCTTGTGAGGAACCAGAATGACTTCGTAACTTTTTAGAAGATATTCCTTGCTGAAGTAAGCCAGTACCGGGCTATTATGGTTCATTGTGACTGTCAAGCCATAATAGGAAGAGCACTAAATAATATGTATAACGGTAAGTCTAGGCACATACGCCGTAGACATAACACCGTGAGACAATTGATCTCTAGTGGGGTTATCACAATAGACTATATAAAGTCTAAGGATAACTTAGCGGATCCGTTGACCAAAGGTTTAAACCAAGATCAGTTGGTCAAGTTGCGAGAGGGAATGAGAGTAAAACCTACCAATTAAAGAATGATCACGGACACCCAACCATGATGAGTAAAGATCCCAAAAACTTGGTTCAATGGGAAAACTAAGTTTTGAAAGTTCGGGAGAAGCATTTGGAAGACTATGTCTTCAAAATCCATCCCTAGAACGCAAGATAAGTGTGTAAAACCTGTAACGGTAGTAGAGGATAAGTCTTATGACTTTCTATGACTTCGAGATACCTCAAGAAAGGTAGAGTAGTACAAGATACTCGATAAAGAAGTCACCTATATAAGTGTGAAGTTAAAGGCCGCTTCAAGTGAAACACTTATGAATCCAAAGGGGGTCCATGGCCGAAACGGACCAAAATATGAGAACAAGGATGTTCTGGTCAGTATTGTGCAAACACTGTTGACTAAGTGCACACTAAGGGGGATTGGTTCAAAGATTAAATATCTACCAAGCCACCGGTACAGTGGATTGCTATGGAAGGTTCAAAGGCAGTATTGGTCAAAAGTGTCTAGACTGGAGATTGCATTCATGCATGCATTAATTTTCACTCATGTGGGAGATTGTTAGAATAAATTATAAATTAAAGTGTGGTTAATGCACTTTAATGCTATAATTAAGTGGTCGAAAGTTTAATTTTGTAGGAATTAAACTTCACACGATTAATCTACTCACGGAGTAGATAATCGTAGGTTTTTGAATTTCTCAAAACTGAATTTTAGTGAGTGAGAAATTAATACATAAAGTAGCCATTTAGTTATGTATTAATGGAGGATTAAATAAGTAAAGAGTTATTATCCCACATTGAAACTAATGATGTTGTGGAACCTTTTTAAATATAATTTAGTCACATGTTATATGGAATAGCATGTGAGGGAGTCCCATGGGAAGCCCACACACGCGCGCGCTCGGCTCAGCTCGGCCACGCCATGCACACGCGCCCGGGCGTGGGCCTTGGTCCTTGTGTCTTGGGAATGCCTCGGCCTCAGATCCTATCTTTTTACAGACCCGAAATGACTGGGCTTGTCGGATTGGGTCGGTTACGGACCAAGTTTAAATTTGAATTCATTTGGGATCATTATAGGACGTCCAAAACCGCCAGGATATATTTAAAGAGAAATAATGCTGAAATCATTGGGCCAGGTAACAACCTAGAAACGGCCAGCAGGTTATTAGTGCCATTAAACAACCATAATATTGGTTGTTCCCCCTGGAGCCTATATATAGGTTGGTCACTTGCATACAAACACACACCTAAAAATCTCTTCCTCTTTCTTTTCGTGACATTCCGCATATTAGCTCTAGGAGCTCCAGTTTAGACGAACGTTCTTAGTTCACCGGTACCTTTTCTGATAGTGGTGCTACTTCAGAAAAGGGGAAAATTATTTTATCTTTGGGGTCGAATACTTCAATCCGTGAGCACTAGTCGGGAAGTATTTCGTCCTAAGGACAGTGAGCATTCCACGACTCGATTTTGTTCTAGTTTTTTCTTCTTTCTCCCACACTATTATTTTCAAGAAATACCATCAACTTGTAATAATAATATATAATTTTATTAAATAAAAGTGTTACCTATAAAGTGCTACTTATTTATAAGTATGATATGAATGTGTTACTTATTCAAAAGTGTTACGGAAAATTTGTTACTTACAAAAAAAATGTTACGTAAAAAGTGTTACTTATTTGAAAGTATTACATAAAAGTGTTACTCTTTAAAAGTATTACCTACAAAGTGTTACATGTGTTTAAAAGTGTTACATATACATAAATGTGATAAACATGTTACATTGAAGCGATACATATTCATAAATGTCACCTAAAAGTTAAAATTTTGAAAGTGTTACAAACAAGATGTTACATAAAGTCAGTTAAGTTGTAGTGCCGGAAAATTAGAAGACAGTCGCCACAGTGCAATTTTTTAATATTTTATGTCTTAGTCCAAAAAATAAATAGTTTGACGGCCTATTGATAATGTTTCCTCTGTTTAATATCTGAACACAAACACTAAAAATAAATAATTTTTTTATGTAATTAAATACAGTGTCTTGGGTGAAATTCACATTGTGCACATGCAAAACATGCTTATTTGAAGGTGGACATATGTGTTCCTTCCCGTGCAGCTTCTGCCGACAGATTAATATTCATTCCTCAGAAGATGGCACTAAATAGGTCCTTCTGGATTCTGGAAGCAATGGCGAAGCGGGTCGGGTTATTGAGTTGTTGGATTGAGGTGGCAGCAATCCGTATTACTTTTCCTCAGAAGCGCTACAATAATTCTCCCAGCCTGGAGAGTATAATAGAAGAGGATGATTCTGAGATGATTCTTGATCATCAAACTGTTTGAAGAAGATGTAGTGCTTCAACAAACACTTTTCATTTCTAGAAATGTTATAGATTCCGGCCAATAAAATCATCTAAAAGTTTATTATGGATTGAATTAGTAAATCCATATTTAAGTTGAGGTAGGTACCTGTTAATGCGCAATCCGGAAAACACCCAATCGAACAGTAATTAATGCGAAAAGAATGTAAAAACACACAAGGATTACGTGGTTCGATCCGGAGATCTACGTCCACGGGCAGAAAACGGCAATCGCCGAGGTGTATCTTTCACGTGATGATTGAGTTTACAAGGAGTATTGCAGAATACAAAGTCCGAACCCTAATTCAGAGTTCTTTTCCTCTATTTATACTACTAAACCCAAGCCCTAACTAAATCCCTATAATCTTGCCTCCCAAATCTGCATGGCCGTTGGGAAAAGATCATGGCAGTTGGGATTTACGTGACAGATTCGCGTTCGCTGGGCCGAATGCGTGTTGCTGGGCCTGTTGGGCCTGGGCCTTCGCGGTTGCTGGCTTGCTATTAACCCGACCCGAGGTAACCCGGCCCGAGGTAACCGGGCCATCCCTATCAGATGCCCCCCCCCCAGCCGAAGCAAGGTAGGAGCTTCGGTTGTCACCGGGGTGGAACCTTAAGCAAAGAAGACCGGGGTCCCTGGTAGGCCGAAGTGCTTGGTACTTGTAATGAGTTACCGAACTTGCTCGAGGCGTAAAACACGTCTGAAGTACATGACAGTCTGACCGAGGTGAAGGGTACACTGGAGTGAGATATTGGGCCGAAGTGGTTAGAATACCGGAGTGTAGTGGTATGGCCGAGGCAAAAAGTACACCGGAGTGTATCTTGAATCTTCCTGAAGAAGGGTGAGACTGATGTGACTGGCGGCGCCATAATGAGAGAGAGGAGCGTGAAGTGACACGCTCTGCGAGTTCGAAGACAGCTGTTCCCCACGCGCCTCGGTAACTGTAAAACGCGTGAGAAGCACACATGAATCCTCATCACTGAATTTGAATAGGCTGCATCAGAGCCGTCGGTGTTTTGCATTTATATAAGGAATAACTGCACAGTAACTTTTCATCTTCTCTATTGCGTTCATCTGTTATAGAAAGCGGGAAAAAGAGGAACCTTGCGTTTGTGATTCATCAGAGATCAAAAATTTCTCAATTCCATCCTTTCGAATTCAAATCAAGTAAGTATGTCATCCTCTTCATCTGCTTCATCTTCTGCCCCTTCTTCGGCCTCGGTCAGAGTAGTTGGAGATGCGGACACTCCGTTAGATATCCCCCCCATATCGTATATTTTTCCGGAGAAGGATTCCATAAGAACCATAGAGAGAGTCGACGGTGTAGAGTGTAATACCCGGACGATATCGTTTTACGAATGTCCGGCGGTTGATCTTGAGGTGTCCTCCATAGGTTTACGGATGTCGCGGGGGCAGCTGGAGAGGGAACTCCCATCTTTTTATCTTCCGTTTGACCTTGAGTACATAATTCCGACCCCCGAGGATAGGGCCTGTTGCCCACCACAGGGGTTTATGACCGTGTACATTGACCCCCTTAGAGTAGGATTGAGATTGCCGTTGTGGAGCATAGTCGTAGAGCTGTTAAGATACTACGGCATTGCCCTCTGCCAGTTAGCACCGAACGCGGTGAGGCAATTGGTAGGTTTTACTGTTGTAAGTAAAATGGCCGGGGTAGAACCAACGGTAGAACTTTTTAGGTTTTTCTACCAGCTTAAGAACTTCGGGAAGTCCAAGGGATGGTACTCCTTTAGTCCTCGAGCCCGCGGAGGGTTCAAGGTTCAAAACCCGAGCAAAGTAGAGGGGTGGAAGGAGAGATTCATATTTGTTAGGAATAAAATAGCCCTCCCGAAGTGGAGGAGTGACGAGGTGCAGGATTCCGCTCCTGTGGAGAATCCAGGGGCCGAGATGAGGCACATATTCCTGCAAGTGGGGACTTTCCAAACCCTCTGTTCCGAGGAGGAACTGGAGAAGGCTGGGCTTAGCCCATATTATTCAGGGAATGGAAATGCCGAAGAGGGTAGGAGTTTTTTGTCCTGTTATTCAATTTTGCCGTTGTGCGCAAAGTGACCTTTGATATATATATATTTGCAGTGGGACGCTTCGGAAAGCAGCCGGCATCGGGAAGCCCTGCAGCGTCGGCAGCGGCAAAGAAGAAGGGGAAAGCCACCGAGGTGACTCCCCGAGAGAAGACGTCTCAGAGTGTCCGACCGTCATCGGGGTCGGAGGAGAGGGCGATGCCGGCGGGGTCTCCGGTGTCATCGAAGAAGAGGCCGGAGCCTACTGGGGCTCCGCAAGCACCAGCCAAAAGACCCCGGGTTGGGGCAAGTACCGAGGTAATATTAAGAATGCTGATCAGTAGTTTATCTTACACGAGGTGTGTATCAGAGGTTTAACCCGTGCGCCTCGGTGTGTATTAACTATTTCAGGGGGAGCAGGTGATCCCCAGTACGCTGGGGTTTGATAGCGCGGACGCCGAGAAGATTCTTCGGCTGGCCAAGGGTATAATCGAGGTCGGCCTGAAGAATGAAATAGAGGCCAGGGAGGAGCTAGCTGTGACAGCGCGAGAGCTTCGCGCCAAGAATGACAAACTCTCATACGACTTGACCCAGGCACGCAAGAGGGCTGCCGTGGTCGAGTCCGAGGTTGCGCGTCTGCGCAGTATAGAGATGGAAAATCACAGCCTCCGAGGTGAACTGATGCAACTGCGGGCCGAAATGGAGGCAAGGGAAGCCGCCGTGGTTATAGGTCAGGGAGCTCTACTGAGGGCGTTCGCTGAGAAATTACTGCACTCCAGCACTTTTTTGGACTTCCAGACAAAGTTTGTGGCGATAGGGGACAAAGCCACGCGGGCCATGGTGCTGGAGGAGGTGAAGGAGGTATACCCGGATGTGGACATCAATCGTCCAGAGTTCGGGTATGATCCCGAGGCGGCGGCCGAGGTGGAGAAGGCGTATTACGCCGCGCTGGCGGAGCTGCCGGAATGGCCCCTGGTGAACGCGCTCGGGGGGAAGAGGCAGCTTCTGACTGCCGCAGAAGTGGCCAACTGCATAGTGGACCAAGATGAAGAATTCTTGGCCTTCTGCCGCGGTGAACTGGCCCCGGCGCCTCAAAACACCGAGCCCCTTCCCTCGGTAGAATCCGAAGTCCCCGCTGAAACCGAAGCTGTCGTTGCTGCCGAGGGGGGAAATACCGAAGTGCCTGAGGGCCAGCAAGAAGAGCTGCCCGAAGAAACAGAGGCACTTGAGCGGGAGGTCAGTAGATCCCCGCAAATTTAAATTTGTAAATCTGTAGAATTGATAGGAATGATGTAACTGAACCGTTGTATTCTGTCAATGTGAAATACAATTTCTCTTTTCAGACCCTTGCAATCGTTTCATTTTCATAATCCATTGTGTGTTGCTGAGCTGTATCGACTCTTCTATGTTTGAGAGTAATTCTGTTTGATTTTTACTAACTGTCTAGAACACCGCGGAGCTGCACGATACAATAAAGAAATTAATGACATCACTTGAGTGGTTCCGCGGAGAGAAGAACCGCCTGGAGCTGCACGTAGTGCCCAAGTTGCAAAAGCAGATAGCCTCGGCGGAGAGGAAGGTGGTTGAGGCCAATGAAAGGGCCAAAGACTTCGAGATGCAGTATCGAACCACTGCTGCCGAGATGAGCCGCGTCCGCGTTCACCATAAGGAATATGAACGGATCCTGTCCGAGTTCGGTCTGCTAACCTTTGAGGAAGTAGAAGAGCGGACCGTCGAAATCCAGAGTGACATCGCGGCGCTGATGTCGAGGAGCTCAGTAGAGCCTGCGGAGTTGTTGAGGAAAAGAGAGGTCCTCGAACTATTGCTCAGCATGTATGAAGGGCTAAAGGGCCGAATCAGGCGAAGGCCTACTGCTGAGGAGTTTATTGCGAGCACTAGTCAGGACCGAAGTACTCAGAGAGCTCCTCGAAAGGATAAGAAGTCTAAAGGCCAGAAAAAACCCTCCGTGCAGAGCAAAGGCATAGTCATTAGGGAGCCAGCTTCGGTGGCCACAACTGAAGAACCTCCAGCAGTTGCCGAGGAGATAGTCGAGGAGCTGGCCCAGGAAATCGAAGTTATGGTCCCGGAGGAGTGGGACCCTGAGCAGTGGGCTGAGACACCGAGGTCAGCACCACATCCCGGCAACCGGGCACGGACCCGAGTTGAAACCCCGAGGCCAGCGCCTAGGGAAAGTCCTCGTCGAAGAGAGCCTAGGAGAGATGACCGAACCAGGTTCCGAGAGGGTAACAGGGCCGGAGCCCGAGGTCAAGGGTCCTCAAGATCCCGAAGGACCCAGCGTAGACCGAGGGGTGGGTCCCAGCACCGGAGTGCGCAGTATTGGCTCGAGGGCCATAGACGTTAGCCTTAGTACTTTTGTTTTTTTTTTTTTTTTTTTTTGTGTTATGTAAAAAACCATGTGATTTGAATAGTTTGTGGTGAAAATAAGTTGTTACAAATCATTTTGATTGGGTGTTCGGGAACATGATATAAAACCTGTTAATTGTTTTAAGTAGGTGTTCGGGAACACGGCATGGGCTAAGCCAATCTCCCCTGACGGATCAGGCGGGAGTAAAAACTCCCCGGACGGATCGGGCGGGAGCAAATTTCCTCCCCGGACGGATCAGGCGGGAGTTAGCATTTCTCCGGTTAAACAGACGAGAAAGTAGTGTGAGTCCGGGGACTAGTATGCGAACCTCCTCGGGCGGACCGAGAGTAAGGTTTAATTGTCCGGAGACTAGTAACGATAGTATATATGTGTTAGGGCGTCCCCGTAACGTAAAGAAAAACACAGCGAGGTGTATGAACAAAAAAAAATTTTATTCAATGATAAATGCCGGAGCTAATTGAAGAGTACAAATAGGAATAACAACTATTACGGAAATCAAAGGAGAGAAAGTACTTGTGATTTAGCTTTTATAGATAGAACCGTCTCAAGTTTGTGACGTGCCAACTTCGGGGGATCGGGGCCCCGTTGAGATGTTCGAGCTGATAAGAGCCGGAGTCATGCGTGGCAACGACTCGGTATGGACCTTCCCAAGAAGCATGTAGTTTGCCCTCGGGGGCAGCCTTGCTGGCCGAGTTGAGTCGAAGAACCAAGTCCCCGACATTGAACTGAGTACCTCGGACCCGGAGGTTATAGTACTGTGCAGCTCGCTGTTTGCACTTAGCCTGCTGGACGAACGCTTGTTCCCTGCGATTCTCAAGCTCATCCAAATTCGCGCGAAGTGCCTCGTCGTTATCGTCCGGAACTAAGGTAAGTAGGCGAGGACTCGGCACACTGATTTCGGCTGGAATGACGGCTTCGGAGCCGTAGGTAAGGCTGTAAGGAGTTTCCCCGGTGGAGGTGTGTGGCGTTGTGCGGATGGCCCATAAGACTTGTGGAAGGTTTTCAGCCCAAAGGCCTTTGGCGCTGTCCAGGCGCTTTTTTATTCCTGTGAGGAGGGTTCGGTTGGTGACTTCAACCTGCCCGTTTGCTTGAGGGTGAGCGACCGAGGTGAATATCTGTTTGATGTGGAGTTCCTCACACCATGAGCGGAATGGATCATTGGCAAACTGTTTGCCATTGTCCGAGATAATAGTGCTCGGGATACCGAAGCGGCAGATAATATTGCGCCATACGAACTTCAGAATATTCTGACCAGTGATAGCAGTAAGCGGTTCGGCTTCGACCCACTTAGTGAAGTAGTCTACGGCGACTACTAGGAATTTCAACCCCCCCGGAGCAACAGGGAAGGGTCCGACAATGTCAATTCCCCACTGAATGAACGGCCACGCACTCTGGATTCCCGTGAGTTCGGTTTGTGGTAGGTGCTTTACACGGGAGTGTAGTTGACACTTGCTGCATTTGGACACTAGGTCATGAGCGTCATTGAACAAAGTAGGCCAATAATATCCCCAGCGAAGGATTTTCTTTGCTAGTGTTCGGGAGCCGACGTGGCTAGCGCAGGCCCCTTCATGAACCTCCCTCAGAACTTGAATGGCCTCGGTAGGTGGCAAGCACCGGAGGTTTGGTTGCAAGTAAGATTGTCGATATAAGACTCCGTTATGAAGGGAGTATTTGGGGGCTTTGAGCACAACTTGCCGAGCTCGTAGCTTGTCAGTGGGCAGAGTCCCATCTCGAAGGTACTGAATGATCGGAGTCATCCAGTTCGGATCGCTGTCGGTCAATACAGAAACTGTAGCCTCATGAATTGACGGATGGCAGAGGTCTTCGACCATGATATCCGGGGATATATTTGTTTGGACCGCGGAGGCCAGCTTGCTGAGTGCGTCTGCCCTGGAGTTCTGGGTCCGCGGGATTTTCTGTATAATAACTGTATCAAAAGTTGAGATGAGCTTAAGCGCTAGAGTGTGGTACCTGACCATGGTTTCTTCCCTGGCGACATAAGTCCCCTGGATTTGCTTAGACACGATCTCGGAGTCCGTGAGGAGCTCTAGGTGCCGAACACCTAGAGATTGAGCGAGCCGGAGTCCGGCGAGGACTGCCTCGTACTCCGCTACATTGTTGGTTACCTTAAACTTGTACCTTATGACGTATTTAAACTCAGCCTCCTCGGGGTCGATGAGGAGTAGTCCGGCGCCACTTCCTCGGACCGTGGATGCGCCGTCCACAAATAGCTGCCACTTCCGAGGTGAAGGAGCGAGTGTGTCGTGGTGCTGTGTATCTTTGTCTGCGGGTGTCTCATGACTGTCCACCGGAGCTTCGGCCAAGAAATCAGCGAGGGCTTGACCCTTGATGGCTCGGCGGGGAAGGAACTGGATGTCATATTCTCCCAACTCGATGGCCCATTTGGCGAGGCGCCCAGACACCTCGGGTTTTACAAGGATCTGGCGCACAGGATGATTTGTCAAGACTCGTATTTCGCGTCCCTGGAAGTATGGTCGGAGGCGTCGAGCTGCCATAACGAGGGCCAAGGCGGTTTTTTCAAGCTCGGAGTATCGCGTCTCTGCTCCATGAAGTACCCGGCTGGCAAAATATACGGGGTGCTGAACCCCTTCCACTTCTCGCACAAGAGCGGCGCTAACAGCCTCCTCGGCAGAAGCCAGATATACGTACAATGGCTCTCCGGGGAGAGGAACTGACAAGGTGGGCAGCTGCTGTATATGTCGTTTCAAGGCCTCGAAGGCCTCAGTACATTCTGGAGTCCACTCAAAGGACTTCGCTTGTCTGAGGATCTTAAAAAATGGTAGCTGGCGCTCCGCTGCTTTTGATAAGAATCTGTTTAAAGCTGCTAGGCCACCTGTAAGGCGTTGAACATCCCTGAATGTCTTTGGTGGCTGTAGGTCTAACACATCGCGAAGCTTAGCCGGGTTGGCTTGTAGGCCGCTTTGTGATACCATGTATCCGAGAAACTTCCCGGAGCCAACACCGAAAGTGCATTTTGTAGGGTTGAGGCGCAAATTATAGCGCCGCAGAGTGCGCAGGGTTTCGGCGATGTCCTGCACGCATGAAGGATGAGAGGAGCTTTTGATGACCAAGTCATCAACGTAAACCTCAACATTGCGACCTATCTGGTCATGGAAGACGGAGTCCATTAGACGCTGGTAGGTGGCCCCGGCATTCTTGAGCCCGAAGGGCAGTTTCTTGAAAGCGTAGCACCCGAAGGCAGTGATAAACGCCGTTTTGATGGCATCCTGTGGATCCATAAAGATCTGATGATAGCCTTTATATAGATCCAAGAAACAAAGTGCCACGTACCCCGTAATGGCCTCGGCCTTTTGGTCGATAGAAGGTAGAGGATAGCAGTCCTTCGGACAGTGCTTGTTGAGATCGGAGAAATCGACACACATCCGCCAGGCCCCACTGGTTTTTGTAACCATTACCGGATTGGATAACCAAGAGGGGTAGAATACCTCGAATAAAATGTCCGCGTCCAGGAGTTGTTTTACCTCAACTCGAATGGCCTCATTTCGCTCCGGGGCAAATTTTCTCTGTTTCTGCTGGATGGGCTTGACACTAGGATCGATATTTAGCTTGTGGGTAATCACCTTGGGAGAGACTCCGGGCATATCCAAAGGAGACCATGCGAAAACATCGGAATATTCTCGCAGGATCTGAATAATGGCCTGATGTAGCCATGGCACATCCACGGCTCCTACTGTTACTGTCTGCTCCGGCTTAGACGGATCTAGCGGGATTTGGACAGTGGCATCTCCCAGTGGGGTACAGTCCCGGGGTTCCAGGACCTGTGATGTTACCTGAAGTTGCTGTTTGGGCGGAACCTTTGCAGCCTTTCTGAGTGCCACGTACATGCACTCTTTTGAAATCCGTTGGCTCCCGCGGACGGTTTCTTCACCATGCAAGGTGGGGAACTTCAGTGCGAGGTGATACGTGGAGCATATGGCTTTTGCCGGGGTAAGCCAGTCCCGGCCTAATATCATATTATATGGTGATGGGGAATTCACCATATAGAAATCCACGAAGATTGTTTTCACCTTCGGATAAGTTCCCAACGACGCTGGGAGGGCGATGATACCTTCTGGCCGAACTTCACCCTGGGTGAAAGTCTGTAGTGGCCCGGGGGCCGGTTTGAGTTGATCTCGGGAAATCCCCATCCTCTCGAAACAGTCCGCAAATATGATGCTCACTGCGGCCCCATTGTCTACGAAGACTCGCCGTACTGTTATGTTAGCTACAGCCATGTCGATGACAATAGCGTCAGTGTGGGGTGTTATCTCGGGGACCGGATCCCTATCCGTGAAGCTGACAGTCTCGGACTGATGGAGACGTTTGTGACGTGGCTCCTCGGGTGGAGGACGTCGAGCTTCTGCTTTCAAAGCATGTCGCGAAGCCCCGGTGGGTAGGGCTCCGTATATCACGTTTATCACGTGAGGGGGTGCGTCGTCCCGGGGTCCTCCCGGAGGAGGAGGAGGTAGAAGTTGGAGATGTGGCGGCTGGCGATTGCCAGAATCTTGTCGTGCATGATTATTGGGCCCCTGCCGATTATTCTGCCAATGCGGCCGATTTTGTTGAGTATCTCGGTCATGGTAATCTCCTCGGGTATGAAACGGGCCTCCATTATGGTTTGCCCGAGGTCGGTCGCCAGTTCGTGCGACGTATTGCCGCAAGAATCCTTTCTTGAGACATTCCTCAATCTCCTTGCCGAGTTCCCGACACTCATCCGTTGCGTGTCCATGATCTCGGTGGTACTCACACCATTTGCCACGATTTCTCTTTTCCGGAGGCGCAGTCATCCGTGGACAAGGTCGGAAGTCGTTTTTGTGGAGTGAAAAAATTTCAGCTCGTGACTTCGTCAGCGGAGTCAATTGCGGAATTTCACTCCGGGATTCTGGGCGCCCCGTTGCCAGACGGGAAAATGCACTAGCTCGGGTGCTAGGCCCAGTTTGGGCTTTGTCGGCCTGCCTCTTGGCCGCGTGCTTTTCACGCTTCTGACGAGTCTGCTCCTCAGCCTTCGCAAATTTACACACTGTTTGGAACAGTGCTCGAGTTGTGACCGGTGTGTTCCGAGCTAACTCGGTGTGCAACGCTCCGGGACGGAGTCCATTCATGAAGGCGCCGATGGCCACATTGTCGGGGCAGTCTCCCACCTTGAGACTTACCGTTGTGAAACGGTCTAGAAATTGGGTAACGGATTCACCGTCCCGTTGTTCCATAGTCATGACGTCGGCCATGGTGGCCGCGGCTTCACCCGGGCTTCAAATCTTGCCCAAAAGTGCTCGGCAAGTTCTCTGAACGAGGATATGCTGTTTCGAGGGAGAGAATCAAACCATACCCGAGCTTCATCCTGTAAATACTCCGGGAAAATCCTGCAGTACTGCAGAGATGTGATGTTGTCATGACTAAGCATGCTGTGCCTAAAAGCACCCAGAAAATTGGCCGGATCTCCAGTGCCATTGTAAGGAGGTATGGCTGGCCGTTTAAACCCTTCGGGGAGGGAGGTGTCCATGATTGCCTGGGAGAACGGTGTGATGATCTCTCCATTGGCATCCATGCCCAGGATCCTATCCAGTTCAACATTGCGTTGAACTCGCTCGTACTCTTGAAGGTCCAGAGTATGAGCATTTGCATAGCGAACTTTTTTAGCCGCATTAAGTGGACGGCGGCGATCCACATCGGTGTGTTCCTCGTTGTGAGGTCGTGATCTATTTGAACTCCCAAGGTCCTCGGAAGAACCGGGTCGTTCCCTTCGTCGATCCTGATGTCCCCGGTATCCAGGGTTCCGCTGACCACGGGGACGGGGTAGAGGCACACCAGAATCGTCATTGTGGTTAGCGGGCTCTGCGACAGGCTCCGATGGATGTAGGCGGTTGGCTGCCCAATCTTGGAGAACATGTGTATGTTCTTCTAGGAAAGCCTGGAGCAATTCGGGGGTAATTTGGACGTTTACCGGTGGTTGAGCGGCAGCAATATTAGGGTTTTGCTGATCCTGAGGGGGTGGAGGGTTTCGATTACCCTGATGAGCGGAAGCGCTTCTTGCCGGCGATTGTCTCGGAGGCGCCACTTGGTCCACGGGTGGATCCTGGTTAGATTGATCTCCGCGGCGGGATTGGTTCTGACGGGTTGTCACCATGATTTCAGAAGGCAATGGTATTACTGAATGCGATCTTGTCGTTCCCACAGACGGCGCCAATTTGTTAATGCGCAATCCGGAAAACACCCAATCGAACAGTAATTAATGCGAAAAGAATGTAAAAACACACAAGGATTACGTGGTTCGATCCGGAGATCTACGTCCACGGGCAGAAAACGGCAATCGCCGATGTGTATCTTTCACGTGATGATTGAGTTTACAAGGAGTATTGCAGAATACAAAGTCCGAACCCTAATTCAGAGTTCTTTTCCTCTATTTATACTACTAAACCCAAGCCCTAACTAAATCCCTATAATCTTGCCTCCCAAATCTGCATGGCCGTTGGGAAAAGATCATGGCAGTTGGGATTTACGTGACAGATTCGCGTTCGCTGGGCCGAATGCGTGTTGCTGGGCCTGTTGGGCCTGGGCCTTCGCGGTTGCTGGCTTGCTATTAACCCGACCCGAGGTAACCCGGCCCGAGGTAACCGGGCCATCCCTATCAGTACCCATAAATAATGCATACATAGTTACTTGATTTCCACCGTAAACAATGCGTATGCGAGGACTGAGGTTTCGAATATGGCAGATAGTGTGAAGATAGAGAACATGACACAACTTTCTTTCTCTCTATATATACATGAATATGAATTGGGTTTGCATTGGTCCAGTTCTTCATACTAACTTTTGGATTTATCTTAAAAATTCTCAATTGATGTGTATTTGTCTAGTCTAGTTACGGATCAGTGAGCAAATGCGCATTCGTCTTAATTTACTGATATAGGTGTGCTACAATCTAACACAATTCTCTATATATACATATTAACTTATTTTACTTGACTAACTATTAACACGTGATTTGCATGTGGCTCCTAAGCATTTTGGAATAAAAAATAAGAAAAAGGTATTTGATTAAAATAAATTTAATTAAGTATTTAATTTTATATTATAATTTTTTTATGTACATATATCGCAATATAGATATTAATATTTTAATACTCCTTTTTTTTTTTCTAGTAGTGTTATAAACACACATATATTATACCAGTGTAAATGTGTAATATTGAAGAGTTTTTTGATAATATTTAGAAAATATATAAGAAAGAATATATTAGATACTTCTAAATTAAAAAATTATAAAAGTGATTAACTATAACTGAAATACTTGTGCTATAAGTGTTACACAAAAGATAATATTACATTATATAATAAAATACTTATAAAGTTGAACAAGATGAACGTTCCACTTGTATATGTTTTTATATAATTTTCCAAATAAGTTAACTATATTTTAATAACTAAGAGGGCAAATAAAAGATAAAATTATCAAATTTAATAAAAAAAGTGAAGGTGCTTTTATTTTTTTGTGTTTGCTCAGTTTGTTAGGAGTTTTTTAATTTTTTCTTTTAAAAAATAAATGAAAATAAACGGTTACAAACATTGGAAATAATAAAATATAAAATTTGATCATTTTGAGGATTATTAATAATTTGAGTGCGAGCATACAAGAAAAAGAACTTGAGGAGTAGCTCAAACATAATTTCCTAGAAAAAGTTAAAAAATATTTAATTCGGTATTATTTCTAGACTTTTTCTCAAATATATATATATATATATATCAAGGAAATTAGAAAACGAATATATGATTAATGTCAAGTTCATAATATGTATAATCTCAAAATATACAGGGTGTTAATTTCATTTGATCAATTTAAATTAATTAAAATATTTCATGTTACTGATTTTAGTATTTAATACAAATTTCATGGAGATTAGAGTCTTGAAATCTTTACCAACTCTACTTAAATTCCATCAAGCATTAAAATAAAATAAAATATATAAAATTCAAGACTCGATATATAGTAATAATAACATAAAACTATAGAAATAACATGTGCTATAAAGAGTAAAACAAATATGATGTAAGAACTCATATTTATGATAATTTTTTAAACCAAAACAAATTCATACCATTAGGCAATCGCCTCAACCAAAACAACATGTTCAAGTGTAAGCCGTGAGAGGCCCTGTCACTCTCACAGGATGTTCAAAGGTAAATACAAAATACTCTAAATGGTGAGCTAAAACATTAGCCAAACAAATAATCAACGAAAATAACAAACTCGAATTGAATTACTATATGGAGAGAAAATATCTGGAATAATATAACCAAAATACGAAAAATCACATCGTCTTCTTAGAAAGCTATGATATAGCAAAGAGTTGTCGATGGAGGAACTTAAAAGAACTGCATCTGATATTTTTATTTTTTGTTTTAATGGAAGTTAACTACTTTTTAAGTATTTGATAATTCAGCTTTTAGTATAGGTTCACTACAAAATGAAAAATTTACACATTAGTTTTATTCTTAAATATTACTTAATATGTGAAGATTTATATAGTAAGTTTTAGGTGTCATTTTCTACGTAGGATCAGATACATTTTCATTTATAAATTAAAATAAATAAAAAAAAAAACGAATGATAAAGATCGCATCTTCCTTAAAAAAGAGACGTATTAGTTTCCAAAAGGAAATTAATAGTAATAATAATAATAATAATAATAATAATAATAATAATAATAATAATAATAATAATAATAATAATAATAATAATAATTGGTCACTGAATTATATATATATATATACTTATACTTGTTTTAGAAAAAAAAGATGAGATTGATTTTAAATCTTTGTGTCTATGTAAATAATGTACCTCTTCAATATAAGAAATTTTACTACATGGATTTCTATATTTTAAGAAAATTCGCTAGTTACAGGGTCTCCCTAATTTCTAATGATCGAACTATTAATATACAACTTTGAAGGAAACATGATTTAAGTAAGACCAGTAAAAGTAAATATAAAGTTTAATATATGATATTTGAGCAATGTATAAAATATTGAATTCAAAGGTTAGAAAACAAATAAATGTTAATATATCAGTTTTTTTTTTTTTTTTCTTTGTTTTGTAATTGAGGGTACAATTGAGGCTTCTATATGTACCTATCACTTAGAAACTGTAATACTTCAGCCCCACAAACAGGTGAAGGGCTGCAATTAAAACATACTTCTACTTTCAAAATATTTATCAGCGGAAGACTTTTAATAAAAATACGAGTTAGGAAATTTCTTATAATAATTAATTAAACAAATACACATATTTGAGTTAAAATCTCTATTATATCATAAGCAGTAGAAACTTCTAACTTATATTTTTTTTTTTTAAATATAATACTTAGAATTTCAAAATCCAATAAATTTTACTAAACTTTAAAAATATTTTAAAACACTTGCAACTTTAATTAATCGATGTAAATTAAAGACTTCTACATTGATACTTAACTTCAAATGCATTTACTTTATTCATTATTCTTCTTATTGGGAATTTATCCGCACTAGCTAGATCCCCTGCCTTCCATTGATCCTGAAAATATTTTAAGCAAAGCATCATGAGTTATGCGACTACAATGGGAGAACTCTGTAAGCAGTATACAAAATTAATATGCACCATAATAAATACATCCTTGACTTAAGTGTCAATCTCACGACACAAAATCTTTTGTCTTAGGAGTCAATCTTACAACTCAGAAGTCATATTGATTGACTTAGGAGTCAATCTTACGACTCAAAAGCCTGACTAGGAACCCATCTTACAACTCAAAGTCATATTGTTAAGATAATTTAAGTGTCAATCTTACGCATCGAAAGCATTTGACTTATGAGCCAATCTTGCGAATCAAAAGCATTACTTAAAAGTCCATTTTACGACTTGAGAGTAATTGTAAACCCGAAGGCGAACATATGAATCACAATACAAATTCAATAGTATAAGTGCTATATAGTTACCCAATTTTCATGTAGACTTTCTTGGACTGATGTAGATGTTCTTTGACCTGAATTGCTTTGAAGATGCTCCAAGGTTATCCGATCCAACACGTAATGTACTCACCGACGTATAACCTTTGATCTTATAGTTTTCTTTATTATTCTTATTTTTATCATAACTTTTTATACCTATTATAATCTTACTTTGTATGTTTAACTAGTGCACATGTATCCTTATACTTATACATTTAATGACATTTAGAATACATTAACATAATAACATAGTAACATACGTGTAATGTAGCTAACTTATTGTTATACTCATGTTGACATGATAACAAGAAGTTGTCATATTGGGTAAACACATCTTTTTTAAAACTATAATTTTTAGGCTTTAAGACTAGTCTGTGTTCTAAACTTCACTATAAATCATATATTTGATAAAAAATTCTCAAATTTTACTCATAGACTTCTAATATCATGTATTATATCATACTAAATAGTTTTAAAAGATCCATACAAAAATGTTATAAAAAATATTTTCTAGGAACAAATTTGAATATTTTATTCCTAAAACCAGCTTATCTTGTAAAATTCATTAAAAATCATAAACTCGAAGAAATAACTTTAAAATTTAATCGTAGAACCTTAACATGATATAAAATAACATATTATAAAAAATTTGGAAAATAAGTAAATATTTTATATAATTTTTCAAAGTTGCAGGATTAACATGAACTTCTACTAATAAAGTATTCAAATAAAGTTTACACATCTAGATAGTATAATCTCTACTTATAACTATATACATAATCAATATATTAAATAGTACAAAACACATATACTTAACATATGTATACCGATTTTGTATACTAACTATCATGCATTCTATCTAAAATAATTAAATTTTTAATCAAAATAAGAAAGGGGGATGACTGAAAAACGCTTTGCTTTCTCTCTACTTTCTCTCACTAAAAATCCTAGTTTCTTGCGAGTGCAACCTCCTCCGTCGCTCCTCTCATGGCGGCGACGACGAGCTTCTCGCTCGCGTTTTCCGTCGAGGGGGGAGTTTTTCTAAATCTTCCCCAAATCGATCTAAATGTTGTTAAGAAAACGAATCCTCCAGTGGACCGAACTGTTTTTTTTTTTTGGTGGCTCATGCCAAATCGGCGAAGAAGAAGCTGGAAGGCCGAGCAGCGAAGAAACTCTTTGATCCGGTGGCAGCGGAAGGATTTGGATGTCTTGGGGTATACAGAGAACTCCGATAGTGCAGTTTTCAGAAGCTGAAACTGACATGCTGGCAGGACAGTGTCGGTTTGTTCTAATCAGTAAATTTTCTCATGGAAGTCCAACTTTTAAGAATTTTAGATCCAATTTGTCTGATTTTGGGTTTGTAGGATCTGTCTTCATAAGCGCTATTAATACTAAACATATTATGCTCAAATTTAGAAGTGAAGATGATTATCAACGTTTCTGGGCAAAATAAATTATGCATGTTGGGAGTTACCCTATGAGAGTTTTCAAATGATCGAAATATTTTGACACTAAATTGGAATCCCCTATTGTCCTTGTTTGGATTTCTTTTCCAGAACTGCCTATCCATTTATTTGATAAGAATGCTTTGTTTAAACTTGCATCGCTTATTGGAATGCCCCTGAGGATTGATGAGGCCACACCTGATCGCATGAGGCCAAGTGTGGCCAGAGTGTGTGTTGAGTTTGACCTTACCAAATCCAGGCCTGAGGAGATATTTATTGGGTGTGGCTAAAGCTTGTTTCTGCAGAAAATTATTTTTGATAAAATTCCGCACTATTGTTCCAAATGCAAACACTTAGGGCATATTTTTCTGGACTACTTTAATGATGAATATAAGAAGAAAATAGCTTTGAAAACTGGTTTTGTGAAAAATGCCCCAACTCTTAAACAACCTGAAAAGCAGTGGCCAAAAATATTAATAACCCCGATGATGCTATTAATAACATTGAAATGGAAAAAGACCACCAGTGAGGGAGAGAATGACGAAGTGGGGGTGGTTTTTGGTAGCCCTAGGGATAAAATAGCTGAATAACTACCTGTTGAGAAGCTTCCTGAGAAAGGAATTGCTTACAATGCTAATTCTCGAGATAAGGGGGAATGTGTTGCCACCACCCCTACTGAAGCTCAAAATAGCATTACACATTCCTGCACTGAGTCTGAGCTAGCTGGACCATCAAAAAGGAATGTTGATGTTATTCTGGGCAATGCTGAGGGGTCAAAGGGGATCCATTTTGATCCCTTAGATGATTTTCAGGTGCATGAGAACTCCTTCTAAAATCCTTGGGCATGAAGAATTCCTAATTTGAAGCTTGATCCAACCCCAACTTGATCTCGACTTTAAATAAGAAGTCTTAAGTCCAAAATTAGACTTGGAACTTGGACTTTGAGAGGATTTCGGAGAAGACGAGCAAACCCAGAACGACAAATTTTCAATTTATCTTTACAATTTATTTTAGTTTAATGTTTTTATATACAATGATGTCTTTTGTTGTCGCCATGAGCTGCTAGTTGGTTAATTTCGGTCCTTAATCAATGTTGAATCCTAGTGTGAATTTTTTGTAATTCTTACAATAATTGTTCAAAGGTTTACGTTTTGGAACATTTTATGTAATTCAGACTTATCTAAATTCTTATGTTTATTGTTGCTTGGATTGATCACCTAGGGAGTTAATTACATAATTATCGCTAGGTCATCGTCGTAGTACGTAACCGTTACGAACATATGCTCATTAGTATCAAATAGTGAATTAATCACAACGATAGCATACGCCGCGGTCACTTGTACCGAGCTTGTGAGTCCAACACCGTGTCGATCCCGTTACCTTAGTGCTCTATGCATTTGGCTAATAACGTCTGGAGAGCTTAGTCTAAGATCACTCAATTGAATAGATTAATCGAAGAGCTTGTTATGGTTAGTTAAACATAATGGGTAACAAGGTGAGTAGATTTTGTTGCTAATCTTGGGATAGGAGTTTCAGAAGTAAACTAGAGAACAATTGCATTAATTACAAGGGTAATTTGAACTAGGGGGAGACTAGATTAAGGCCTGAGATTTTTATAATATTTGAGTTTAATTCAATATTCGTGCTATTTGTCTATTTCTTGCATTTAATTTAATTTGTTAATTAAATCAAATCAAAACCCCCGGTCCATATTAATATATACAATTATGATTATTCTAGGTTGTTACATAAAAATACGTTAAATCTTCATGCTCTCTGTGGATTCGACACTGACTTGCCACTTCTACAAGTTAGAAGAGGAAATATAGGAATTGTTAATTTTACTGCACCTCAACAGTGCGATCAACTTAAAAAAGAGATTAAAGATGTTAAAGAAAAAAAAAAAAAAAAAAAAAACTAAAAATTTCAAATATGAAACTACAGCAAAATCAAAAGAAAATAACAAATTTTAAAAGAAATTTAGTGAAAGACTTTTGACGTATATTTTCACTACTTATCACTTCAAGAAAATTTTATTTTGTGGGTTTTGCAATTTTTCAAACATACCCCCTTTTAGACTTTTGAATCTTCCATTGGTAGTTTCATATCTCTTAGTCCCTAAATTGATAGAAATTTTGTTTGAGGACCTGAATAGATAGTTGAACTATTTTTCAAGTCCTTCACCTATAAAAATCCTTAAGGTTAAGCCTAAAGATGATTTTGATTATAATTATAAGAGAGAATCCCAGCAGTTTGGCCGAGATATATATATATAGGTTAGGCGGTTATTGCTGTAGCTCTAAGAATTAGGCTCTCGCTTCCTTCTCCTTACGGCAGAAAATTGCAATAGGTTGCTCCAATTAGTTGAACAATAACACGGCTAATTAGAAGCCTTAGATTGTTGTAGGTTATGTTAACGAAGTTAGTTTCACTTAATTATAAAACTTACATATTCTTTACTACTTTCTGCACTTCGTTACTCAGTTTTCTGGTGAGCAAAAATGTCAAGCCTTGCATATTCATATTCATATTCATATTCATATTCATCTTCCTCTAGTTTGATCTTCAAGGGGACCAAAGAATCTAGGATTAATGGCCCTTCATTCTTTCACTATAATGGGCTCAAAACCGTGCAATTGGGCTTAGCTGCCCTTGAGAAGAAAATATTTGTTCCCACTTCAGGTACATTTATATGAATGCTAGCTGATCATCCTTTTAGATGTTAAATATGTTCGTCTTGGGTGAGTGAATGAAAATACGAGAAACATGTCTATACTGATTCCATCTTAGCTTGCTTATATTTCTTGATATTATTTTTTCATTTACTTGATGTTATCATTTTAACATGTTAATTTTAGGCGAATCTTTTACTTAATTATACTTACGAATGAGGTAGTACAAGTAAAGTTGATCTTATGTTATGAGTTATCATCAATTAAATAGAGAAGAAAATAAAACTTGGATGGTGCTTGCCATTTAGTATGATTTTAAAGAAGTGATTGAAGTTGATTCTTTTAGAAAAATCTAAACTAAATAATGTTGAGATTGAAATAATTTTTGGCAAAATCTAAAATATAAAAAAGCCTAAAGAATCACTTGAATCTCTTTTAGTCAATTTGAAAGAGCTAACTGGCGGTCCATGAAAATCAGCTTAAAGTGATTCAGCAAATCACTTTGAATTGTTTACTATTGCACCCTAATGAACCCCCTGATCTCCCATTAGTATAATTAGCGAGCTGAAACCTAATAAACCCCCAATCCCCCATTGATATGATTAGTCTAAAACAACTGACCAACCGCCCCTAATCTCCCATTGATATGATTAGCGGTCTGAAACCACTGACCAGAGGTCTATGAAATCATCTTAAAGTGATTTCGCAAACCACTTTGAATTGATTATTGTTGGGCCCTAATGAGCCTCCTGATCTCCCATTGGTATGATATTATCAGTTTTGGGCCTGAGCACGCGTAAAAGGTCTTATACTAATGTAGATATATCTTTCCTTATATGCCCATGATCATTGTCTTGTATATTCGATGTTGGATTTGTTTGACTATCCAACAATCCTCCCCCCTTCAATAAAGACCAACTCTCCTCAAACAACAATCTCCATCGAATTGTCACTACCATCACTAAGCATCCCCTACAATGACAATCTCCATCAAGTCAACACTTATGTCGCTCGGATCTCCATCGAGTGGACTCTTGCGTCGAATCTCTACTCTATCCAGATCACCTCCACCTAATCCATAAAGCTCCATCATATCTTTTATGGCTCACTTCTATAGTTAGTGCACTCGGAATCTAACTTTATACAAGTCACCTCCGTCTGGTCCATAGTATTCGTCAGTAAGTCGTCACCACCATCACCAAACCTTCCCTCCCATGACAATCTCCATTAAGTCAACACTTACGTTGCTCGAATCACCATCGATTCAACTCTTACGTCGCTCGAATCTTTACTCTATCGAGACAACAATCTCCATCAAATCGACACTTACGTTGCTCGGATCACCAATGAGCCGACTCTTATATTGCTTGGATCTTTGTTCTATCCAGACTACCTCTGCGTGATCAATAAAGCTCTATCGTCTCGTTGCTGGCTTACTTTCATGATTAGCGCACTTGGAATCCAGCTCTATATAGGTCACCTCCACATAGTCCATAGAGTCCGTTAGTGGTCTTGGGTGTTTTCTTGGGACTGAGCCCGCACCGGGTTTTTTTTTTTTGGCTTCTCTCAAAAGGCCTCATATGAATAGAGATATGTATTTTTTGATATGTTAATGATCATTCCCTTATACATTCTGTATTTGGTTTTTATTTACTATCCAAACATTTACAAATCTACACACTAATATAAAAGTGCTTTAGATTTCAACCAATTTTCGTTTTGCCTATTTTGTCCCTTTCAAATTAATTAATATAGGTTAGTGACGTAATTTCCTTCATATCTTGATTTTTTTATATTTTATATATTAACATTCAAATCTCTTCCATAATACATTAACTTGCTACAGAAACAAATCTTATCCTTTGAAAACACACACTTCACACACGGGTTTGAACCCTCCAAATCCATCTTCAAAATCTACATATATATATATTCTTTCAATTTTTTTTACCATAATATGAGTTATATATAGGTCTCAACATATGCAGAAGAGGCTCTTGTTTGTTCTAATTATTCCATGTTGCATAAATCTCCATACAGTACCCATGTACTACTATTTTGTATATAAGAATTTGAATACAATTCATAATCATAGCTTATCCTACGTTTATTACATGTACCCCATAGATTAAGTGTATCATTTATTTGATATATTTTATCCCCTTCAAAGTAATTAGTTTAGTTAATGATTGTGATTTTCTAATTTTCCTTCATAGTTTAGCCTAAATCCATTAGGTCATATATATTCTTTATTTACGGTTAGGCTTTTAAAATTATTTTCTCATATAAATTATTAAGATAGGCCAGACAATCTTAAATTTTAGCCTATTTTTTTTTTCCTATTTTACCACTTTCAAATTAATTAGTTTCGGCTAATGATGTAGCCGACTAATTTTTATTCATTGTTTAGCCTAATTTCACTAAGTCTTATATATTTCTTATTTACGGTAATTAGGTATGTAAAAATTATTTTCTCATATAGATTAATAGCACAAGGCCAAACAACCTTAAGTTTCAGCTAATTCTTGTTTGACTTATTTTTTCCATCCCCTTCAAATTAATTTGTTTAGGGTTAATAATGTAATTTGTCATAGTTTAGCCATCAAATAAATGAGGTTATGATTAATAATGTATTTTGACGAATTTGTAATCTACAGATGTACTGAGTGTAAGAGATATTTCATCATTTACACAAACTTAAGGCACTTTTATACTAGTATATAGATTAGGCCTTTAAATATTAAAGTCCTATAAAGTTTAGTTATCCAAACATGACCCATTTTAATTATATAAAGACAACTATTTTGTTGGGATGAATTGATTGATACATTTCCAAGTAGTACAATTAGTTGTGAAAAAGTAATGCTCCTTTTTTCCAAAAGAAGTCAATGACAAATTAGATATACGGAGAGATACACAACATTCACAAAAGGTTATACTACAAGTAAAATAATAATTAAATTTTTTAGTAATTAGAGATAGTAATAGACAAATATAAAGTTGGGGATTATGAATAATTGTATCTTTATAGTCAATCCATGAACTTTTGAAATTTATTAAGATGTCTTTTATATAATACACAAGCATGCTGGAATAAGAAAAATATTTCTTGTATGCTATATGATAAGAATGTTGAATGCTGAAATATAGACATGAACAAAATGAGGGTAGCAAAATATGAAAGTTAAGAAATATCTACTGGCCCACTATATTAGATTGAACTAGAATGAGCAAGTGAAAGTCAAGGAGAAGTGGGTTATGGATTAAATAGGTTATAAAAATTATATCACGGGTGATTTTAGTATTATATATTTGTGGCATTCTAACAAAAAGCCCAGCCTCAATTCAACACCTGAACTATTTTTGTCTAATAAAACACTTAAACTTTTGAATCCAAAGAAATAAACACCTCAATTTTTTATTTACAACAAATAGGCATCTTCGTCAACATTTTAAGTTATCACCTTTAGTTTCTGTTAATTTTGCACAGTGGGGCCTAATTCATTTGCACAGTCAGATTTATAACAGTAGATTTACAAGTTACAGCCATTCAAAAGATATCCCTTAAATTTTAACTACTTACATATTGTACACCTCCTCACTGACACCACCTCCAACCCACCTCCCACCCCCAATTACCGCCGCTAATACCACTGTCAAGGTCTTCGTCTTTTGAACTGATGTCAGTAGTATCATCACAAGAAGAGTAGTAGAGCTCATCACTCTTTCTGAATCAAAGGTAGAAAGCTACTTGTAGAGGATGAAATAGGGAGAAAGGGCCTCAAAGAAGTAAGAGAGATGGTGTACAACTTATGGGTCTACGAGGACGAGCGCGGAGGAGGAAGTAGGGCAAAAGGCGGCGACTAGACTGAAGAAGTTGGAGAAATTCAACTTAATAGGTTGTCGGGCTAATTATGCAAAGGGAATTGGGTCCACAACACTAAATCAACAGAAAATGATGGTGTTAACTTAAAATGTTCATGAAGGTGTTGATTTGTTGGAAAAAAAAAAAAGTTGAAGTGTTTCGATAATCGAAATTCAAAAGTTAGGTGTTTATTGAACAAAATAGTGTTAGGTATTAATTTGAGACATAGTTAAAATTTGGAAAGCCTATTTGTACCTTTCTCGAGAAAAAACAAATAAAACAGAGCAAACATGAGAAGTAAGAAATAAAAATATAGATTTTTATATATTCCTCATATATAACTAAAATTACATATAATACATCAAGAAATCAATATTATTTTGTATAAGGATATATTTTATTTTAATATGGTTTTAAGTAATACATTTTTGTTTTATGATATTTTTACTTTCTAATTATAGAATATTAGAAATATGTTATGAATTTTTTTATCAAATTATGATAAACATAAATAGAAATTCACATAAATATTTAGTGCTTAGATTTTTGTTGCTTAAAATATTTTATTGAATCTTTGTATTATGTTGTATTTAACAATGTATATAGAAGTTATAATATTTAAATTAAATAACTTTAAATATTATAATTAAATAACAATGATATAAATTAATTATATAAAATATCATAATGAAGATAATGTTTAACAAAACAACATAGTAATATAATATTTCAATAAAATATTGGAATCATATGCAAAGCACGTGATAAATTGCTAGTAATTAAAAAATAACTTTTATTTGAAATATAATGATTTCACATGCCCAAAAGCATTTACTACAGGTCTATATTCAAGAAGGTCAATGGATTAAAGACTTTACTGTTTCATTAGTTACTCAACATAGGTGTATTTTGATCAAACTGATCATGTATTTTGACAGCAAAATATGGAAAAATGAAGGCGATGGCTTCTCAAACGGTTTCCTCTCCAAAGAGAGAAACAGACCCCAAAAAACGAGTAGTAATAACTGGTATCGGCCTTGTTTCGGTTTTTGGAAGTGATACCGATACTTACTACAACAAATTGCTTAATGGAGAAAGCGGAATCACTCCCATCGATAAATTCGACGCTTCAGAGTACTCTGTTAAGATCGCAGGCCAAATCCGCAGTTTCTCTTCGGAGGGATATGTTGATTCAAAAAGTGATCGCCGGCTTGATGACTGCTGGAGATATTGCTTGGTTGCTGGCAAGAAGGCCCTTGATGATGCGAGCCTTGCCCCACAAGTTCTTCAAAGTGTGAGCATTTTCGTTTTTCTCAGTAAATGATTGTTTTTTGTAATAAAGAAAGGAGATGTAGAAAGGTGTTTGTTGTGGTGCAGATGGACAGGACAAGAATGGGGGTGTTGGTTGGATCAGGCATAGGAGGCATGACAGCTTTCAGTACCGGAGTCGAAGCCTTTGTTCAACAGGGATATAAAAAAATAACTCCGTTTTTCATTCCTTATTCGATTTCCAATATGGGGTCTGCATTATTGGCTATAGACACCGGCTTAATGGGCCCCAATTACTCAATTTCAACTGCTTGTGCCACTTCCAACCACTGCTTCATTGCTGCTGCAAATCATATCCGACGAGGCGACGCTGATGTCATGGTAGCCGGTGGGACCGAAGCTCCCATTATTCCGATTGGTGTTGGAGGTTTCATAGCGTGCAGAGCCTTATCTCAACGAAATAACGAGCCACACAAGGCGTCGAGGCCTTGGGACAAAAACCGGGATGGTTTTGTCATTGGCGAAGGCGCTGGCATTCTAGTAAAATTGATTTGATCTTTCATTGTTATTTATAATTTGAAACGGAAAAACTATAATGAGATTTTTCAGGTAATGGAAAGCTTGGAGCACGCGATGAAAAGAGGAGCCAAGATTTATGCGGAGTACTTGGGAGGTGCAATCACCTGTGATGCGCATCATATGACAAATCCTCGTCCAGATGGGAGTGCTGTTTCGTCTTGCATAATCTTGAGTTTGGAAAATTCAGGGGTTGCCCCTGAAGAGGTTAACTATGTGAATGCGCACGCAACGTCGACTTCAGTTGGAGATTTGGCCGAGGTTAGGGCCATCAACAAAGTCTTCAAAAATACTTGTGAAATGAAGATGAATGCTACCAAGGTGAGGTTATCCAACTCATTTGTCCTAAAAGTTAAATCCTTTTAAGATTGTAGCTTGTTCATAATTACTTGATTCCCTCATTTAGTCATTAATTGGACATGGCCTTGGAGCTGCGGGCGGATTGGAAGCAATAGCAACCATCAAAGCAATCAACACTGGCTGGCTACATCCAACAATCAACCAATATGTAATTAGATCACCACTAAAACTATACATATGAAACTTCAGTATCATGTCCTAATTTTGCTGTTTTATGTAAGTAGGACTTGGAGCCCGAAGTCAGCATCGACACCGTGCCAAATGTAAAGAAACAGCACCAAGTGAATGTCGGTATGTGAACTTCCTTCCCTGTAAAACTTAATAGATCCAGCAAGTGAAGATTCATCTGATTTGGTATCTTATTTCTGGCAGCCATATCGAATTCGTTTGGCTTCGGTGGGCAAAATGCTGTCGTTGTCTTCGCGCCATTCAAGTCGTAAAACAAGCTCTATCAGAAGTTCGGTTCACAGTTTTGGCAAGATTATGCCTAATGCACTATTTTCATTACATTCTACATTCATCATCTAGAATTAAGTAGCTGTCTGTTGATCCCTTGCAATAAAATGTGGCATAGGAATTAAATCCTTCTTTATATCTTTCCTTGAAATCACTCCTATATATGTATCATATAAAATTAATGGACCTTTGGTTAATGAAAACATGCATGTTGACATCGTTTTCACGAGCATAACTGTTGGCATTCATCCCATAACTATTGCAAACATATTAGGGATGGATCCAGAGATTTCTTTAGCCGCCCACAAAATAAATACTCCCTCCGTCTCGGCGAACTTTTCCTACTTTTCATTTCGGTTCGTTCCACTTAACTTTTCACATCCTTAAAAAAAAGTTTCTCTCACAATCTCCACCCTTAAAATCTCCACACTTAATCTCCATCTTTAAAAAAGTCAAAGAAAAACAAAATTTGTTTTTTCTTAACATCCGTGCTCGGTCAACTGTAAAAAGTTAGTTGGAACGGAGGGAGTACTATATATACTTTTATAAACCACTAGTAAGGTATTACGTGCGTTGCACGTGCTACAAGTAAATTTATAAACAAATGTATATTAATCTAATAAAATTGAATTAGCTAAAAGAATTAGGGTGTATCATGCAAAAAAAAAAAAAAGAGTTTGATGAATAAATAAATTTAAAATCAGAATATATAAAAACGCGCGCACACACACATATATACTATAGAAAAAGAAAACATAAACACTTACTCCCTCCGTCCCGGCTTAACTTGTCTACTTTGTCATTTATGGGTTGAAAAGTTAAGTTGGGACAAACCGAAAAGGAAAGTAGGAAAGTTAGAGCGGGACGGAGATAATATAAGTTTTTGCTTGATTTATGGTCGTGATGTATGAATGGTCTTATCATAGTGTATGCGTGGATTATTATTTTTTTATTATTTTTATTTTTGTTTTTATTTTTATTTCTAGTTATCAAAGTTCATTGTGTTGCACATGTATATAAGTTTTAATAATTATATCTTTTAAAACTTTGATTAAATAAGTTTAAAAACTTCTTGGTGTCTTATGACTAAAGAATTAATTAGATGATTAAATATACTTATAATACTTTCATTTTTTTTTTCCGTATCAATACAAAAGAGGTTTTACGTGATTTACTATCACATTATATATATAAGTTCTTATTTTATGTTATATCTTGGATATTCATTGTTCTTAGAAAAAAAATTCATCTTACGTAGATGTTGCTAATGATTTATAGTTAAAATGATCAAATGCACATATCCACAAAAGTTAGCGAGCTTTATAGCTAGAGGACTAAATTTTGAATTTCACCTAATAATTTTAGATGTCAGAGATAATAACCCAACCAGGGTACATATTTATCTCCTAAGTGATAAATTTTTGTTTACTTAAATTAATGATCTTCTAATATCTTTAAATGGTTTTTGGAGACTTACTTATGAGTCTACTTATTTCTACTGTGATCACTTTTCTTTGAAATAATAGCAAAATTATTTTTATTGTTTCTTCTTCCTCTTTCTTTGCAAATTTAAAAATTATTTTTGATGTAAACTTTTTATCCAAAATATATGTGCTCAAAACTATAATTAATAATCAGAACAATTTTTGTTTTTTATATTTCTTTATTTTGAAATTAATTATACTTAATGTTATATATATATATATTCCTTAGTTTATATAGATTTAAAATTAGGGTCATTTTCTTTTAAAGAACATGAACACTAAATAATTTCCTCCTTGGTTTATGATTATACTGTGTGAATGGTATTAATTAGATGACTGTTTTCTTCCCATCAACACCAATTTCTTTTTTCTCATCAACTATATGTGTAAGCTTTTATTCTATGTTTTCTTTAATATTTATTTAAAAAAATCCATCATATGTGGATTATAAATTATTTTTAGTAAAAATGATCAAATTAAGTTAGTGGACTTCGTAATTAGTAGACTAAATTTTAAATTTTACCCATTAATTTTGATGTCAAATCTAATATACCACAAAGATACATATATTTATGTGATAATTTTAAGTGTTTACTTTTCGTTTATTCAAACTAAGGACCTTCTAAAATCCTTGAATGATTCTCGGAAATATACTTATTTCTATTTTAAATGTTTTCACTTTTTTGGTTAAACTAATAACAAAATTATTTTTATTGTTTATCCTTCCTCTAATCCTTTATTTTGAAATTAATTATGTTTAATGTTACATGAAGTTACTTTAATTTATTTTATTTTTCTTTTCATAACTATTATATATATACACATTTTTTCCTTTAGTTTAGATTTATTTAAAATCAATGGCACTGTTTTTTTTTTTTTTTTTTTTCCATCACATAAAACTCTTTCTAAAACTTTTCATAATAAGATATGACACAACTTGTAATTAAATCAAACCATGCAACAAGAAAAATAAAAGAAAAACATAATTAACAAATTGAAATGTTTGTCATGTTTGCTTATATTTTATTGAACACTAATATTAAATAAAATTAATTTTAAAATCTCAACTCATTAGAATATAATTTTTTTGTATCTTCCCTAGAGAATTGAAATATATATTACATCCATAATTAATTAAAAAAACACATATATATGAAATGTCGATAATCCTAAACTTAAAAATGCTGAAAATAATACCGAATAAATTCTTACATATGTTCCTACGTGAACCTTGTTAAATTTTCATCTAAAAGACATGGCACAACTAAATAATGAATTTCTACAAAATATTTTTTAAACTACATCTAGAATTTTAACTCACTTTATTAGTTTGAAGATACATGAATAAAATTATCTTAATTTTCTCTAAATTATATAATTCTTACTTATATCAATTTGTTAAATTGCAAGGTCAAAATGTTAAAATTTTCACAATACTTGCCTTAAAATGGTGAAAATATTACATTGAATAAATGTCTAAGTATATACTTATGATATATTGTTAGCAAGCTCTTGCGATATAATTTAATATGAAATTAACTTTGTTTAATTTAAAAAAAAAAATTTAAGTTATAGACCAAAAGTATTGAACTCTCGTTTACCCTTCTCAATATATTTCAATTCTTATCCAGGATTGTTATGATAGACATATTAATTAATCATCCAGTTTAGTAGTGAAATGTCACATTCTCGCTTGGTTAATTAGGAGAAGGCTCCATGATTCAAACATCATTTGAAATGCAAAAGAACTCATGAAAATTACAATACCGAACATCGATGATTTAGAAAATAATGTAAAAATTGAAAAGATGCTACTCCATAAACTCAATCCAAAACACAACAAAATAAACTTAAACGAAATAAAATTCTACCCACTTAAAATCTCATTTACGAAAATTCAACTAAAACATAATATATATATATATATATATATATATATATATATATATATATATATACTCCATCCGTCTCAGATTAATAGACGTTTTAGGATAAAAGGAAGAATTAAGGATAAAATATTTTGACAGATATACCCCCAGCTAAAAATTTGACTAAATCAAAATATCTCTGATAGATTGAAAAATAGAGATATTTTAGGATTAAGCACAGGGAGAAAATTGGTAAATTTGGTAAAAAGTTTGTAAAACGTCAATTAATTGGAAAAGAGAAGAATATCCTAAAACGTCAATTAATATAGAGTGGAGGGAGTATATCATATAACTTATATATAAATAGGTGATGCTTTATTTGTGTGTGGAAGTTTTATTATAGCGATAGATAAATGTTATTTTTCCACCATTATTGTCTTGGAAGTAATTTTGCAACTTAATAATATGACAATTTACTTGTTTGACCTTAACTTATAGGTATGGATAAGAGATATTTTTGTCCATACATTATTGGCAATATACATCTTGAAGTCCTTAAAGTATTGATGTTTGTTTTAAATAGTCCTTAAAGTATCATTTTGTTTTAATTGGTCCTTAAAGTTCTAGTTTTTTTATTCAATTGGTCCCCTGAAGTATTTTTTATTTTAATTAGTCCCTTATGTTTTGGAATTATTTCAATTAGTCCTTAAACTATTACAAAAATATATTTAAGGTCCCTAGAAGAAAAAAATACATAAAATATGTGAAATCACCGATTTAATTCAAAATGATATTGTAGCATATCTTTTATTAAATAAATGTTTTGTAATTTATCATTATGATGCTTTCCCCCTGAAACGAAGGTGAATTATACTAAAATATCGATTTGAATAAAACTCCAAGATTATATTTTTTCAAGAATTTCATCCCACTACAAGAAAAGGGTCTTTTGAAACCACAAAAAGTTGTCACAAATAATGAGTATTTGCCACAACTTAAACAAAGTAGTCTCAAATAATGATTATTTGTCATAACTTATGAGTATTTGTCACAACTTTAATGTCGTCACAATAACTCGGTCGCAAATAATATACTTGTGACCACAAAAGTGGTCTCAAATGTATCTCAAATACTTTTTGCAACAACTAGTTGTTTCTAAAAGTAGTCTTAAAGTTGTATCAAATAATTTGTAGAGAGATTTGTGACAACAAGTGGTCACAAATAACTTATTATTAGTGACCACAATTATGGTGTCAAAAAACCTTATGCAAAAGACCTCTTTTGTTGTAGTGTCCAAACTTTGAGAAAGTACTTTGTGCTACTTTATTTTAGTTAGAAACGTGCTAATTTGATCCAGATATTTTGAACTCTAACTATATTGAATTTAAAGTAAAATTGAACATTATCAACGAAATAACTTTAATTTTTTTAAATATTGTAAAGACCTTCAAACATAAAATTTCAAAGTCCTTTCGTTAATAATGTTCAGTTTTACATTAAATTCAAGATAGATAGAGTTCAAAATATCTCAACTAAATTATCACTAAAATTAAAGTACCACAAAGTATTTCTCAAAGTTTGGATAAAATTATTGAGAAATTATAATCTCGAACTTTTGTTCAAATCCTATTATAGTATAATTCACCTCGTTTGATGGTAAAAGTATCATAAACAAATAACACAATATTTATTTAATAAAAGATATGTTATAATATTATTTTGAATTAAATCGACGATTTCACATATTTTATGTATCTTTTTTTCTTTTAGGGGGCCTTAAGATAGAATTTCGTAATAGTTTAAGGATCAATTGAAATAATTGTAAAACATAAGGGACCAATTGAAACAAAAAATACTTCAGGGACTAATTGATTTAAAAATTTATAACTTCAAGGACCAATTAAAACAAAATGATACTTTAAGGACCATTTAAAACAAACATTAATACTTTAAGGACCTTAAGATGTATAATGCCTACATTATTTTGTAAGAAACCACCCATACTTTTATAGGTAGGGGGATAAATGCTGGTGTTTGTTTAAAGTTGGGGATGACAAAGGTAAATAAGTTGTGAAAATACTTTGGTAAATAAATGATGTTTGGTGTTGTTGCTTGTAGATTGAATTGGAATTGTTTATATTATAAAATATGGAAAAGATGATGTGATACATTTATGAATTAGTTAGGAAATTATTAATTATTGATTAAAGTAGATATACTCGAAATTGTATTTGAATAATAATGAAAATTAGGTATTGAAAATTATACTAATCATAATTCCTCAATACGTTGAGGATGCCAAGTGCCAACTTATAAATGTGGACACACTTTTCATTATTACAAATTAATATACATTTTTGGGAAGTAACTAACATATAGTTTATAAACAAAAGCAATAGCTATTGCGGTACGAGGTTGAGTTTTTTATTGAGAAACTTTCGTTTTCATGAGGATCTTGGTGTTGATGGTGCTCTCGCTTCTCGTAACCCGCCTCCCAATTTTGGTTTGTGACGGGCTGTTCTGATTTTGTTTTGTGACGCCATTACTTAGGGGCTGCTCGTACTCTCTGCTTTAGCTTTGTGCTTTATTTTTTGTTTGATAGTGATAAAGCGCAATCCGTTTATCAAAGGAATTCGAGATAAAACCTGATCAATGAAACCGTAAAATGCAAGAAAGATCAAGAACACAGGATATACGTGGTTCGATCCGGAGATCTACGTCCACGAGCGAAGGCAATAACCTTCCGGGGTGTTTTTCCACTATTTCTCCTTCAATGTCGAAGTTTAATCTTACAAGTTGTAGTTTCAGAATACAAAAGTGCCAACCCTAAATCCGTCTTCAATCCTCCTATTTATACTATTCAAAACCCTAACTAAATCCCTATAATCTTGCCCACCAAATCTGCATGGCAGTTGGAAAAAGATCATGGGGGTCTTAATTTCCAAATATGCCGCGATTGGGCTCAGATGTGTTAGGCTCGCTGGCTCGCATAACTTGGCCGGCTTAGCTGTGTTGGGCTCACGCTTCTGGGCCCAATTGACCTGGCTGGTGGGTTAGTCCAACTGGGAGTTACTGGGCCATACCTATCAGATGTTCCCCCACCAGCCGGAGCGAGGTAGGAGCTTCGGTTAAAAGTTAGGCATGGTGTAACGGGCGGTGATGTAGAGTGATGTAAAGGCGTAGCTGGCAATGAGAGATGCCATCCGTACCGAACTGAAGTGCCCCCGGGGTGAGGTTGCCAACTGGGACCGAGCTGATGCATCCCCGGGGTGGAGAACTCAGCGGGGACCGAACTGGACCGAACTGAAGTACCTCCGGGGTCATGGGATTGACCGGAGCCGAGTTGATGTAACCCCGGGGTAAAGGGGCCACCGGAGTGGAACCCAAAGCTTCCTGGGAAAGGGTGAAGTTGATGTGATTGGCGGCACCATCATGAGGGGAAGGGATGTGAAGTGACGTTTTTGTAAATCTCAAGAAGCGTGTTCCCCACGTGCCTAGATAACTGTGAGGCGCGTGAGAGTCACGCGCGTATCTCAGATGTTGAATTTGAAAAGGCCAGATCTGGGCCGTTCAATTGTTGTATTAGAGGGAAAAAAGAAGTAACAGTTGCACTTTCGCTCTTTTGTAATTGTGATCAAAGAAAGCCAGCGGGAAATCGCGAAAGAAAGCAGCAGACGTCGGAAAATCACATGAACGTCGTGCCGGCACCCTTGGAGAAGCAAGTAAGTATATCTTCATCTTCAGAAACTAATAGTGTGGGGATAGTCGGTACTGGGGAGGGCCCTGTAAATGCAAAGCCCCTTCGAACAATCTACCCCGAAAGGAATGAGAATAGGAAGGTGTATAGAGCTGATCTAAGGGAAATCTGGACACGGGAGGTAAGATTTCCCACTTGTTTAGAAGCGAGGGCAAATTTGGATGTGGCCTCAAGTATGCCGCGGGAGACGGAGGCCCAAATCGAGGCAATGGTGCCCAGTTTCTATTTCCCAATAAACTTAGAATATATAATACCCGGGCCTATTGATAGGGCCTGCTGTCCACCGAATGGGTATATAACCATATATATAGATCAGTTGAGGGTGGGGTTGAGATTCCCACTGTGGGATTTTGTGGTAGAGTTGCTGGGATACTATGGTATAGCACCGGTGCAGCTAGCGCCGAATGGCGTGAGGCAAATTGTAGGGTTTATGACCGTATGTAAGACCTTGGGGGGGAAGCCCCCCATAGAGTTATTTAGGTACTTTTTTCAATTGAAACCATTTGGGAAGGGAAAAGGGTGGTTCTCTCTGAACCCGAGGGTGCAAAGAGGGTTCAGGGTGCAGAACCCTAGCAAGGTAGAGGGCTGGAAGGTGAAGTTCCTATTTATTAAAGAATCTAAACCAATCCCGAGGTGGAGGAGGGAGGAGGTGACGGATGGGGTACCCACGGGAGTACCGGAGTCGGTTGGGGTTTTCGAGCAAGCGGGGACTCTAAAACAAGTGTTTACCGAGGAGGAACTGGAGGAGGCCGGCCTGTCCCTGTACTATACAAAGGGACCCGAGGCGAGAACATCGTCGGCCGCCAGTGAGGAGTCGTTAGCCGGGGCGGAAGAGGAGGGTAGGTGTTGGATTTGTATACTGAAAGCAAAACTTTTTATATACAATGTTTTCAGTTATTCACTGTTTATCTCCTATCTGATTATATTTGCATTTTCACTATGTATGTCTCCCCATGTTTCTTGCAAATAAGTAGATCCTATGGTGTGTTGAAGATCACAGAAGATCATATGATTGGTTAAACTTAAAGAGATATAAAATGTAAATCACAGCTTAGACAACTTGATGACGAGTTGTTGGTTTAGGCTGCAGTATTAAGTAGAAATAGTTTATCTTGACTATTTACTTATACTGGTACGTATTTACGTATTGATAGGATCACAGTGAGATATGTTCTTCTGCCTGACCTTAGTGAAGAACTAGAGATCTCGGTGACTTATAATAATCTGAAGCCTAAATAAGATTACAGTTATGAATGCTTGTTTGTGTGTCACTTTGATTTACAATGGACAAGAGTTAAGATATAACTTTTATACTATGTATTTTAGGTGACAGCAACTTGCATATAATAATTGGTAATTTGTATTTAAGTAACCGTATCCGTTTAGGATGATGATATCCCCTTAAGGAGCTCAAAAGGTTTATTGTACTAAACCCTGCATGTTGATTAAGTTCAGGTACAATAATAAGGTTGAGTGGTACTACTTAAGGAATAAATACGAAATTAATTGATTTAAGGTGTCAGAGGCTTTAATTAATTAATGGATATTCGGTATCTTAAATACGGGGATTAATTAAGTCTAATTCAAGCCCCGACTTAACTCGGGAATAAAGGGGTAAGTCAATATTAATTCTCTAGTGGAATGAATTAATTATGTTCTGGGCTGAACAAGGAAGAATTAATTCATAGTTAATTAGGGCA
The DNA here is from genome assembly GCA_958295605.1 of Ajuga chamaepitys. Taxonomy (NCBI): domain Eukaryota; kingdom Viridiplantae; phylum Streptophyta; class Magnoliopsida; order Lamiales; family Lamiaceae; genus Ajuga; species Ajuga chamaepitys. The sequence continues at coordinate 38,783,778 of OY282505.1, forward strand.
TCTTTATTTCTTGTATTTGATCCCTGGACTGGCCCATATAGACTCCTAGTCCAAGTAGGAATAGAGAATTAAATTCCTAATCCTAGAAGGAATTAAACTACCAGGCTTGGGCCACACTCAACCATGTATTATAAATACATGGTCTCTCATTCTGTGAAAAAGAAGAATTAACATTCAAAAATATCACTGAATAGAGAGAAAGAGAGAGTAGGCGGCGGTGGTTTAAGGTGTTCTTCCCACTTGGAATTCTTCAAGGTTCGTCGTCCATCCGACGTTGAGGATTGAGTAGGGGATACAGTCCAGAAGGTTAAGACGGGAGTCAGAAATCATTCAATCAGAAATCGACCTCTTGTGTAAAAAACTATCATGTCGAATCCTTAACTCTTGTGTGTTATAGGCGCATGTTAGGGTTTATATAAATTTATGGATCCATCTCTAGGGTTAATTAATAAAGATACAAATTATGACAACCAAGAAGGGTCCTAGGGAAAGGGATTAATTATATTACTTTCTACAAGAGTATTATAATAGTTATAATTCCAACAACTGGTATCAGAGCTAGGTCTGTCTTCTTGGCTCTGTCAGATATAATTTGTTTATTGATTATAAATGTGCGCTGTGTATGTTTAATTTTTGTCCTTCTTCGTGGCTCGTTTTACGTCATGTTTGTTGGCGTTGGGTTGTTTTTTTACCACGAGAAAATCCGTGGTTAGAATAGGTTCGTTTTTACTTGTATTTTGTTGAAATATCTGTAAAATTCGAAGAACGAAGACGAAGAACACGAAAAACGCGAAGAACTCGGCAGCCGGCAGCCAGCGCCCGACGCTCGGCAGCAGAAGCCCCGGCGCTCGAAGTGTTTTGAGTATAGGATGCAACATGTTGGAACGTGGGTTTCCTAATCTGGCATACCATAGATCTATGACAGATTTAGGAGAAGTTACATCAGAAACAATAAACTGCTACAATGTTATGGATAGGAATTGAGATCAGACTGCTACTGAAGTGTAATAGGTTGAGTGATGTGGGGTTTGAGAGATATGTGATGTATCGAGCTTGTATAATCCATCTTGAAGCACCCCTCTCAGTAGAAGTTGATGTGTGTGTTTGTCATTTACATCACAATAGCCAGGATAGAAAAGCACATAGAATAGAGTTGTCAACAAGAAGTTTAGTGATACTAAGTAGATTTTTTGTGACAAGTGGTACGAATAAGACTTGAGTGAGTTAAATTTTTTTTTGTAGAATTGAAACATGACAAACTGAGCTGACCAGTGTGAGATATAGGGAGTAAAGATCCATTTCCTACTATAAGAGAATCAGTACCCGTATAAGTGAACTTATCGCGAAAGTCGCTCTAAATCGTTATGATTAGAACGGCCTTCTCAAACTGCAAGCGTACGGTTTGAAATTCTAGCTTTATTTTGAAATGAAATACATGATTTTTATATAATATATTATCTATATTTATGAATAAAAGATCATGAAATGAATCAATAGATTATTTGATGGACATGTACAACTGTTAACAATTTTTTTTTTAAGTTTCTCTTGGATTTATTGGTAAAATTGCACGAAATATCATTTATATTTGATCACTTACTTAAAATATCATTTTAAATTGATAATTATTTAAAATATATTGTAACTTTACAAGTGTTGTATGTACATATAGTCATTTTACTTGTACTACCCGGTAACACAATCGGCCATTACTGGCCTAGGTACATATAGTTTTAGATAAAAAAGATAAAATATGCAATATTGATAAAGTTACAATATATATTTAACAAGTAATAAACATAAATGATATGTTAAGCAAATTTTCAAAGTTAAATCTTATTCTTTGCGTGTTTCCATATACTAATTTACCTAGAAATGGCAATTCTAGCGGCCCGATTCGGCCCAATCCGTCTGGTCAACGCCATATTTTGGGCCTGTCGTAGCTCGCCCAAAGTTAGTCAGTCCGATCCAACATATATCCCTATAATATACTGAAATTATCGAGCCGACCCGTGGTCAATCGAGATTTTGACCTATCAAGTCGAACTTGTAGAGCCAAATAGTACTTTGTGCTAGGAAAAGTGAAGGATTTTGACCACGTTTCAACCAGCAATAAACGAGCAAGAACACACGATGAAGTTAAGAATTAGTTATTTGTTTCACCTTTCACCAATATATGCCATACAAAATAATAATAATAATAATAATAATAATAATAATGATGATGATGATGATGATGATGATGATGATGATGATGATGATGATGATGATGATGATGATGATGATGATGATGATGATAATAATAATAATAATAATAATACATAAATAAATAAATCATATATATTGAAATATGCTTTGTGGCCCATCACGTATTTGTTTCTTAAAATAAGAATTTGAGTACGAGAATTAATATTACCAAATATTAATAATTCTACTTTTAGTTTTTGACCTAAAATCACTTCAAAATTATTTTTTCAAACACTCCAAAACAGCTAATGTCAAGGTATAAGCTGAAAATCACTTCAAAAAATCAATTGCATACATCCCATAATCCTAGTCCTATAAAACAATGTATGATCTTCAAATTTGACCTCCTTTAAATATCTTTATTTTTCTAAATCTATAATATAGTTATCTTTTTTAGCTAGATCTATAATATAAAAAGAGATCGATGTAAAAATCATGCAATAGAAACTTATTTGGGATTTAGATGACTGCTCCTACTGATGCACGTTGATTATGCATGTAATTAGGTCGGTGTATGATACTATTTGATAGGAATTATGTGCATAAATGGTTGGAAATTGTATGAAATAAGATATAAGTGACCAATTGACGTACTTGACTTGTTTTAAGGTAATTTGAGCTTTTTCAGGCTAAACAGTTGTGATTTACAACTACCGGACAAGAAAACAAGTTGAAACGGAGCAAAAATCGGCCCAAAGTAGTGAAAACTGGTCCAAACTGGTCCGAACCGTCCAAGAACCGGTCCAAACCGGTCCGAATCGTCCGAGATCCGGTCCAAACTGGTCTGAACCGGCCTGAACCGGTACAGGAGCAAAACGGGGCAAGAACCGACACGGCCGCGTCACAAAGCAACACGGCCATGTCAAAAGTGGTCTGCAACGTGTGAATTGGTTCTGGAATAGAACACGGCCGTGTCACAAAGCAACACGGCCGTGTCAAATTGTTGCTGGAAAAGGGAATTTTGCAAGCAACACGGCCGTGTCATTTAAAGCAACACGGCCGTGTCAAAAGGCGCGTCGATTGTTAAAATTATGTTTTAATTGAGGATTTTATTTCTTAATTCAAGGGGGATTATCTAACTCTATAAAAAGGATTCAAGTGCTTCTTACAGAGAAGAAAAACACACATATTATCCGAGTTTGAGGCACGAGACGACTTGGACGACGACGAAGATTCGATCTGCGGGACGAGATACTCGGGTTTTAGCAATTTTTCCTAGTTTAGTTCTTTAGTTAGTTTTGTCTTAAATATTGTATTGAATTGAGCCTAGGTATGAGTAGCTAAGCTATTCGTGTCCTAGGGTTAGAAAGTAGGAATTATTTATAACAATGTTTTGATTTATGTTTTAACTTATTGAATTCTGTTCTTTGATATGTTTATCTTTATATCCGTTTTAACAACTAAATTTGGACTGGCCATCTAGGTTTAGTAAATTCGTTTAACAAATCCGCTTCGAGAAAAGGGGTTTGTTATTAGACTTACGATATAGAGCGCAGTTGTCTATGACTGTGTAGGCATAGGTTTATGAACTGTTTGGAGTTGCTAGGATTAATTGACTCGAGAGGGTAATTGTCTTAGTTAATCAACGATCTAATTACTTCGAGAGGAGGGTTAGGTTAATATTGCGCCGCTTAATAAACATTAGATCGGTTAAAATCAATAAGTTAATTCTCATCATCATTGGAATAAATATTCTGAAATCGATACCCTAGGATGCTGTTTTCCCTTGATTGTTAATTATTCGTATTTATTCAAGTTTGAATTTAGAGTTAATTAAGTATTGTAGTTAGTAAAATCAATCTTTCCTGAATTAGTGTCTAGTTAGGATATTCCTAGAATATTGAGGTATCAAACTACCTAAAGACCCTATTCCTTGTGGGATCGACCTTGACAATAGTGCTACACCTACATCCGTACACTTGCGGAACACTAGGTTAGAAACCGACGTGTCAAGTTTTTGGCGCCGTTGCCGGGGACTAGGATTTAGCGCTTAGTTTTTACCTTGAAAAATAGGAGGAAACTAGACTAGATTTTATTTGTTTTTCGTAATTTTAATTTTAATTTTCGTTTTTTTTATTTTTGTTAATTTTTGTGTTACACGGTATTTGCTGTTTTTGGTGTTATCAGGCATCGTATGCACACCAGATCAAAAGGAAAAGAGACTCTTCTTCCTTTCGATCCAGAGATTGAAGCGACAGCTCGTAGACACCGCACTAGAAGGTCTGAGATGGAGAACCCACCACATCAACCGAATGATGAAGCATTAAAGAGAGTGCTAACAGCCTTAGCACGATTGGACGATCGAGTCACTAACATACAGCAACAGATACCTGTACAGCAGCAACAGTTGCCACAACAGCACAGACAGATTCCAATAGGGCTAGATGCGGGAGAAGAAGACGATACACCCATTAGTGACTGTTTAAGGCCAAATCCTAATCAACAGTCAAGAAGAGTACGACCCCCGCCTCTGAATGCCAATAGTTTAGAGCTGAAGCCTGCACTGATCAACATAGTGCCGCAGAACCAGTATGGAGGAAGTGCATTGGAGGATCCGAACGCTCACCTGATAAAGTTCCGAAGACTGGCGGACACAATCAAAATAAACCATGTGCCACACGAGCAGGTTAAGCTGAGATTGTTTCCTTTTTCGTTGAAGGATAGAGCCCTCCAATGGTTCAATTCCTTGGAAGATATCACCAGCTGGGAAGAGTTGAGCACTTCGTTCCTATTGAAGTATTTTCCACCGAGCAAGATGCTCGACTTGCAGAATCAAATTAATCAATTCAAACAGCTGGATCAAGAAACGTTTGGAGAAGCTTGGGAGCGATTCCGGGATCTTATCCGGAGTTGCCCTCAACATGGGTTTACGAAAAAGCAGCAGATATGTAAGTTTTATAATGGCTTACTCGCTCCGACCAGAAACCAAGTGGATGCAGCTGCAGGTGGTAGCTTGATGGAGACATCAGTAAAGACAGCATTCTCGATTTTGGATGCTATGGCTAGAACAAGTTATCAGTGGCCAAACGAGAGAAACCAGCCACAGAGGGTGGTGAATGTTATGGAAGTGGAGACGGTCAGCAATGAGCCGCTGGACAAACTCACATCACAGCTGACAGCCCTGACGAGTCAAGTCAATATGCTAACTAGTCTGACGTTGGCACAACAGACAGGGGGTCAAGAAGAAGCTGAAGAAGTTAATTTTCTAAACCAAAGGAACTTCAACACTTCCAAAACAACCAGCCTAGGTACAATCAGTACCCACAAAATCGGAATCAACAAAACTTCTCATATGGGAATTCCAAGAACACACTCAATCCACCACCTGGGTTTGCAGTTACAAACGGTATGATACATGACGGTAAGAAGCCATCACAAGAAGAGATTGCCCAATCACAGTTTGAAAAGTATGATGAGAAGTTAGCTCAATTGGAGAAGAAAGTAGAAGGAAAATTTATTGAGCTAAACAAGCGTATAACTGGGCAAGGGGCAGACATCAAGAGGTTAGAGAATACGATGGTGCAGACTCAAGTGAGTATTGGGGAGTTGTCTTCCAATATGAGCCAGTTGATCAAGATTGTCGGGGCCCAACACAAGCAGGGCCAATTTCCGAGTGATACGGTGGTGAACCCAAGAGAGCAATGTCAAGCCATTCAGTTGAGGAGTGGTACTGAGTACGAGGGACCCCAACTGCCGGTTGATGAAGATAAAGTGGTGGAGAAAGAGCAAATGGAAGAGAAGCACGAGCAATCGGGCAAGAAGAAAGCAGGAAAGCAAAGCGAAGGACAGGAAATCAAAGCAGACATCCCACCTTATGTCCCGGCTGTCCCATTCCCACAAGCCTTAAGGAAGAAGAAGATCGATGAGCAGTTCGCGAAGTTCTTGGATGTGCTGAAGAGGATCCAAATTAACATCCCCTTCGTTGAAGCACTGCAGCAGATGCCGAACTACGCTAAATTTCTGAAGGAAGTGATCTCAAAGAAGAAGAAGTGGGAAGAATACGAGACAGTCAACCTGACTGAAGAATGCAGTTCTGTGATCCAAAGGAAGCTACCGCTCAAGCGAAAAGATCCAGGTAGTTTCACTATTGCATGTCAAATAGGTACTGTTACATTTGATAAGGCACTGTGTGATTTAGGGGCTAGTATTAACTTGATGCCATTATCTATTTTTGAAAAATTGAGTCCAGGTACTTTAAAACCCACTACAATTTCTTTACAAATGGCTGATCGGTCTATGACTTGACCAAAAGGGATTATAGAGGATGTTTTGTTAAAAGTTGGGAAATTTATAATACCTGTGGATTTTGTGGTTTTAGATATGGTAGAAGATAAAGATGTCCCTTTGATTTTAGGTCGCCCGTTTCTAGCAACGGGAAAAGCATTGATAGATGTCCAAAAAGGAGAGTTAACATTAAGGGTAGATAAAGAGCAAGTTACTTTTACAATCTATAAAGCTCTACAACATCATGATAGGGAGGATGAATCTCAATTAGAAACATGTAGTTTTGTTCATACAATTGAAGCTGCATTTTATAGGAATCTAACCTCCCCAAGTGATAGTGATCCCCTTGAAACATGCATTACCAATTCTGTTTATAATGTTAATCTCCATGACCCTACTGACCTTGATCTTGCCGAAAGTGTTAGTGCATTGAATGCCTTGCAGGATGCTCCTAAGGGGAGTTCGACTCAAGGAAACATAAACAAGAAGGCAGTTGAAGAAGAGCAAAAATGGGGCGATGGATGCCCGAAGTTGAAACCATTGCCTGATCATCTGCGGTATGCATTTCTAGATAATGAGCACAAATATCCGATAATAATCTCCTCTTCCCTTACTGATGTTGAAACTGATAAGCTATTGCGTGTATTGAGGAAGTATAAATCTGCTATAGGATGGTCAATAGCTGACTTGAAAGGAATTAGTCCTACGATTTGCATGCATAAGATTCTGATGGAAGATGAGTATAAACCCTCTGTTCAAAACCAACGTAGGCTTAACCCAATGATGCAAGAAGTAGTTAGGAAAGAAGTACTTAAGTGGTTAGACGCTGGGATCGTTTTTCCTATTTCTGATAGTAAGTGGGTAAGTCCAACTCAGGTTGTGCCAAAGAAGGGGGGATGACTGTAGTTAAGGGTGATCTTGATGAGGTCATAGCCACTAGGGTAATCACGGGCTGGCGTGTATGTATAGACTATAGGAAACTTAATGCAGCCACTCGTAAAGACCATTTTCCCCTTCCCTTTCTAGATCAAATGCTTGATAGGTTAGCAGGATATGAGTATTATTGTTTTCTTGATGGTTATTCTGGGTACAATCAGATTGTAATTTCCCCGGAGGACCAAGAAAAAACTGCTTTTGTGTGTCCTTATGGTGTCTTTGCTTTTCGTAGAATGTCATTTGGGCTTTGTAATGCTCCGGCTACTTTTCAGAGGTGTATGATGGCAATCTTTGGGGGTTTGATAGAAATATAATGGAAGTCTTTATGGATGATTTCTCTGTGTTCGGTTCATCTTTCGATAACTGTCTAGATAACTTAGCTCAGGTGCTTAACAGGTGTGAAGAAACTAATCTAGTCCTTAATTGGGAAAAGTGTCATTTCATGGTAAAAGATGGGATAGTCTTAGGACATAAAATTTCAGCACAAGGATTAGAAGTCGATAGGGCTAAGGTAGTGGCAATAGAGAAATTACCACCTCCTACGAATGAAAAAGGGGTTAGAAGATTTTTAGGACATGCGGGGTTTTATAGAAGGTTCATAAAGGATTTTTCTAAGATTGCTAAACCTTTATCTCGTTTGTTAGAAAAAGATACTTCTTTTGTTTTCGATGATGCATGCATACAGGCTTTTGAGACGCTGAAGAAGGCATTGATTACTGCTCCAATACTTATTACACCTGACTGGTCACAACCATTCGAGGTTATGTGTGATGCGAGCAACATGGCGGTGGGAGCTGCATTGGGCCAAAAGCGGGAGAAGATTTTTCGGGTCATATACTATGCCAGCAAAACTCTTGACCCCGCTCAAGCAAACTATACCACCACGGAAAAAGAATTGTTAGCTGTTGTTTATGCTTGTGATAAATTTCGTTCATATCTTGTACAAGCTAAAACAATAGTTTATACTGATCATACTGCTCTTAAGTATTTGTTTGCCAAACAGGACTCCAAGCCAAGGCTAATTAGATGGATACTACTTCTACAAGAATTCAATTTGGAGATCAAAGATAGGAAGGGCTGCGAAAATGTGGTAGCTAATCACTTGTCTCGCATTGAGAATGAAGCGGATGCAAAGGGCCAACAAACAGCCATTAGCGACATCTTCCCAGACGAGCACGTGATGGTTGTGGAGAATGGGCCATGGTATAGTGACATTGCCAATTTTATAGCGAGTGGAATCGTTCCGGACTTCCCTCATCATAAGAAGAAGAAATTTTTCCATGATGTGAAGTTCTACATATGGGATGATTCCTATCTCTATAGGAGGTGTGCGGATACAATCATTAGACGGTGTGTTCCTCAAGAGGAAGTGAAAGATATCATAACACATTGTCACTCATCCCCAACTGGGGGACATTTTGCATCAGCACGAAAAGGTGCTTCAAAGTGGCTTCTATTGGCCAACAATCCACAAAGACTGTCATGCCTTCATTCTGCAATGTGATAAGTGTCAAAGGACCGGAGGAATCACACGGAAGCACGAGATGCCTCTTACCTCAATTCTTGAAGTTGAGTTGTTCGATGTATGGGGAATAGATTTTATGGGACCCTTTCCGTCTTCAAGTGGGTTCCAATACATCTTGGTAGCTGTGGAGTATGTTTCGAGATGGGTGGAAGCTGTTCCGACCCAAACAAACGACGCCAAGGTGGTGCTCAAATTCCTCCAAAAGAACATCTTGACAAGGTATGGCACTCCAAGAGCCTTGATTAGTGATGGGGGCTCCCACTTTTGTAATAGATGGATGGTTGCGTTATTGGCTAAGTATGGGGTAAAACATCGGGTGACCACTCCATATCATCCTCAAGCCAATGGCCAAGTGGAACTAGCAAACCGAGAAATCAAGCAGATACTGGAGAAGTCGGTAAATGGGAACCGGAAAGATTGGGCGATGAAGTTAGATGATGCGCTGTGGGCATATAGGACGACATATAAAACTCCATTGGGGCTGTCGCCGTATCAATTGGTGTTTCGGAAGGCATGTCATCTACCGGTTGAATTGGAGCATAGAGCGTATTGGGCAGTCAAGAAGCTGAATTTCGACTTCGAAGCTGCTGGAAAAGAGCGACTCTTAAAGCTCAACGAATTGGAGGAGTTTAGACGACAAGCTTTCGAAAACTCTAGCTTGTACAAAGAACGTGTCAAGAAGTTCCACGACCGAATGATCACGAATCGCGTATTTAAAGCTGGGGAACAGGTTCTCTTGTTCAACTCTCGTCTACGACTGTTTCCGGGCAAGCTGAAATCTCGATGGTCCGGGCCATTCACAATCAAAACTGTCCGAGTATCGGGTGTAGTGGAGCTGTTGAATCAAGATGGGAGCACATTTCTCGTGAATGGACAACGCATAAAGAAATACTACAAGTCCGACCAAATTCAAACCGTCCATGAAGTGCGGTTGAAAGAAGCAAAGTAGAGTCAAAGGTCGTCAAGCTTGAGACGTAAAAACAAGCGCTTGTCGGGAGGCAACCCGATATTTAGTATTTTTGCATTGTCTGTAAATTCTTTTTAGTTTATGGTAATTTTATGTTTTTTGTTTCGTGTTCAATCTTAGGACTCAATACGGACGAGTAGTTCAAGAAACGAGGGTCGAAAGGACAAAAAACGGCGTGTGGAAGGAAAATGGAGTAACACGGCCGTGTTACTTGTTCAACACGGCCGTGTCAAAACTGGCGTGAAAAGGGAAAAATCTACTGGAAATCAACACGGCCGCGTAACTAGATGACACGGCCGCGTCCAGCTCAGCTCAAAATCAACATGGCCGCGTCTCACAAATGACACGGCCGTGTCAAAAGATCGCTCCAAAAGGCAAAACAAGCTGGAATGCAACACGGCCGTGTCACATATGGAACACGACCGTGTCAAAAATGCCTCAGAAAACCAATTTTGGTTCAACTCCAACACGGCCGTGTCGCATGCTTAACACGGCCGTGTCAAAAGAGGGCTTAGACAGTCAAAACGCACTGGAATGCAACACGGCCGTGTTACATACTGAACACGGCCGTGTCAAAAGTGCCCCAGAAACACAGGTTTGATTCCAACTCAACACGGCCGTGTCACATTACAACACGGCCGTGTCACCCTTCCACAGCTTCAAAAAACGCGAATTCAGGTTTAAATCCCCCACTTCTTTTCTCTTTCGCTACACGCACGAAGAACACACACATCCACTCACACTTCACCAATTCACACACAAACACACTCAAATTCACCCATAATCCAACTCAAACACAATCACACACTCTAACTAACTCACTACCTCCACCAAAGTCGGAAATTTCGACCCACTTCCAAGGACCTAGGGCACATTCCGAATTGGGTTTTCTCCGACTAAATTTCTCCGGTAAGTGACGCTAACCTTTATTAGTTTGTTTCCTATTCAATTTTGATGCATAATTAGTATTGGGGATGAATTAATTTCATGATTCAAGTGAGTATTGTAGTACCTATGTGTTAAATAATGCAATTTGGGTATGAACTTGTGCAAGTAGTGAATGGGGTTACGTAATGAGTATAAATTGTTGTGATTGTTGCTAGAATTAGAAGAAAAAGTTGAGGTTAACATGGAACGAGCACCCCGAGATTGAAATTCATGTGTTGGACTCATTAAGGCATATTAGCAAACATGTTATGTGCATGGTTTATATTGATGTTATGTCACTTGATTTCTACTCCTTATAACAATTCTACATATTGTACGACTTAATGGAATTATGATGCATGCTCCAGTTGCTAAAATTCGACGTTCCATTATTTCACGATCTCCCAAGTGAAGTGGGTAGGAGTTGAGCATAGGATAGGGGGTATAAAACGCATACATGGCTCGGGTGTCACTAGCCTATAAATATCTTGCTATATATGTTAGCATATTTCATTTTTGTCTATGTTTGGGCTAAACTAAGGATTATGGCCCTATTGATTTGTGTGTTGTTGAGTGTGCGCACAGGATTCTAGAAAATGGCACCACCAAAAGGACAATCTAGTCGTAGCAGAGGCAAGCAAGTCATGGTTGAAGACACCCCGGCTGTCAACCCAAATGACAGTCAGACCCTTTTCGGGTTCTCTTTGACGGAGGTGGAACATAAGACTCGGTTTGAGGAGCTTAGGCATCGCACTGTCATTCCCACACGGTTTGGCAGTGATAACTTGACTCGGGCCATGGGCATTCATGACAATGTCGGTGCTTTGCTCAACCGAGTCGGGTTACTTCAGCTCATGAGGACGCATCAGACATACAGACGGATCACCCTCGAGTTCTTGAGCACATTCCACATTATCGCAGCCAGCTCTTTTCGCTCCACCCGTCCGGACGGCATCACGTTCCAATTGATGGGGAAAGTTCGAACATTGACCTACGATGAGCTGGACAAGATATATGGCTTCCCGACTTTTGCAAAAGTGACCCCACCGGAGGTATTTGACCCACATTCTTTTTGGGCATTGTTGACGGCTGCACCACCAATTGTAGCAGCCCAACCGTATATCTCCAAGGCCGCCAAAGCTTCCTGGATTCGGAGTCCAGTCATCCGGTATATACAGAAGTTGCTGGCCTACACGCTTTTTGCTCGGCGTGAAGTGGGAGCTGTGAGACAGAGTGAATTGCATATGTTGTGGAACATATTGCGTGGGTATAAGGTGGACTACACCCGGATATTGATGGAGCACCTGGAGAATGTCATCTGGAAACAAAATGACAGCATTATGATTGGAGGATTGATCACTCCTATTGCCGCTGTATTTGATGACATTGACTTAACTGAGATGGAGCCGGTAAGAGGGGAAGTCCAATTTACATGGGACTTGCTTGAATTGATGCAAGTGGTGGTCCTCGGTGAGGATGGGACTGTCCCGTATGTTTACCAAAATGTGGGGCCTTACCTTCGTCTACCATATGAGTTAGGGACAGCAGTTACCGGAGTCCTAGATACAGCGAATTTGTCGCTATCCACTGAAGACCATCTCCAGCACTCCCAACCACCGAACTCCGAGGTGTTCCATTCTAGGCTACCAGCTGAGCAAAGTAGCCAAACTCCGAGACAGCCCCGGAAGAAACGAGCATCTACGACAGTTGCTTCCCCATCGGAGCTCAATGATGATATGGTTGGCATCATCAACTCATTACGGGATGATGTTCGTCTCCATACCGAGTCGATGCAGACGTTCCAAACCTCGATGGAGAGGCACCGCACGGAGGTCCAGGGATCACTTCAGACTATCCACTCGGAATTACATGCTCAACGGGGAGTACTCAACACACTGCTGCAAAGAAGTGATGAAGACCGTTTGTGGAGACAGCAGCAACAGAGTCAGTGGGAGGCCATGTCACAGTTTTGGAGCCAATATGGGTTCCACCCTCCGCCTCCGCCTCAGTGAATTGTAAGTTAGCACCAAGGCGTACCAGTTTTTCCTCCAAACGTTGGCTTCTAGCCAAGTTTGGGGGAGGGGGTGAACTATGGACGTCTTGGCCGCTATGTTTATTGTTTTGCTATTATTTCTGCTTTACGGTCTTATTAGTCATTTGGTTGTGTAATTGAAAAATTTGAATGATGGATTGATGCGTTGAGTTGAACTGGTAGTTAAGTGAGTTGTTGGGTCTGTGAGCCCTTTGCTATGTTTGTTACCTTTATTTTGGGGTCTGTGTGCCCATTGCTAGCGAGAACGTGCTATGATTTTTAGTTAATTTTGACTATTGGGTCTGTGTGCCCAAATATTTGTTAAAGTTGGTGTTGATGGATGTGTGCACTCAAGTTCTTTGTTTTAATTTGTCCATAATTGAGTTTAGAGTTTAGTTTTTTTTGTTAGAGTCAAAAGGAAAAGTATGCAAACCCAAGGAGTAATTGTTGAAAATTTAGGGAAAAGATGGATGATAAAGTGTTAATGATGATACGATTTTATGCATGAATTTGAAAATTGACACAAGAGTTGAGCATGATAGGCAATTTGAAACGAAATTGAGTAAACTAAGAACTTTGATCAAAATGACCCGTGTGAGAAATTGAGCCTGAAAAGTGACTTCTATTTATGAAGTGCTATATTTTCTTTCGATGTGAGTTTGATTGGATATATGTCTTGGTTTCTAGAACTTGCCTTGAGACTGCGTTAAGAATAGGTCGAAAGTGTAATGTGACTTAGGAAGTGATATAGGCAGTTTTTGTTTCGTACCCAATTATTGAGCCTTGAACTAACCTTTTTACCCGGAATTTTTGTGCAAAAGTGTCCCTATTTAGCCCACTTGAGCCTGAGAAGCTTTATTTATTCACAACCTAACACTGTCAGCCGAAACCTTTTGATTTAACTCTTTTGGCCCTAATTGGATTAATCAAGTTAGAGGGAGGAGAATTGGAAGGAAATTGGGTGAACAACGTGTGAGAAGGAATGGGAAGTAGGGATGTTTTCGAAAAATGCATGAAATAAGAGAAAAGTGATAGGAAAAATCCAAGAAAAAATAGCCTCTCCTCTAAAAAAAAAAAAAAAAAAAAGTCGAAAAAAAAAAAAAAAAGATGTTTGTTATTCTTGAGGAGAGATTAGGATATAAATAACTGAATGTGAATTTGAAAAGGAAAATCGGGTAGTCCCAAGATGTGGTGCCTGCAGAAATGGAAATCACTTGAGTTGTATGGTATTTTGTAAGGTGAAGAAATCACCTTAAGGGGTGAATTGCTGAGACGGGAAGAGTGAGATTGAGTGTTTGTATTGAGGGGTAGTGGGGTTATATTTATATAATTTGATTAGTCCAATACACAGTCACTTGTATCCAAATATGTCCCATCTTACCTTAAACCAACACTACAACCAAATATAAGTCCTAATTGATTCTTTGTCACTTATATTAATGTACTGAATTTGATGTAGACAATTGGCAAGCTTATGGTAAAACCGAGCGTATAGTCCAATTTGAGTGAAATTTCAAATTCTCGCCATAAACACTTGAGAGATGAGAGAAACACTTACTTGGTGAGGATCCAAAGTTTTGAAAGTTTAAGTCTCGAAAGTAGTAGATTTTTGCACTATCGCACATGCTCGTTTATACTACGGTGTCTAGGCTTTTGAAAAAAATCATTCTGAAACTAATTTATCATCCAATCGCCCAAAGTACATGTATTAATGTGTTCGGGACGAACAACAGTTTAAGTTTGGGGGATTTTGATGCACGTTGATTATGCATGTAATTAGGTCGGTGTATGGTACTATTTGATAGGAATTATGTGCATAAATGGTTGGAAATTGTATGAAATAAGATATAAGTGACCAATTGACGTACTTGACTTGTTTTAAGGTAATTTGAGCATTTTCAGGCTAAAGAGTTGTGATTTACGACTACCGGACAAGAAAACAAGTTGAAACGGAGCAAAAATCGGCCCAAAGTAGTGAAAACCGGTCCAAACTGGTCCGAACCGTCCAAGAACCGGGCTAAACCGGTCCGAATCGTCCGAGAACCGGTCCAAACTGGTCTGAACCGGCCTGAACCGATTCAAAAGCAAAACGGGGCAAGAACCGACACGGCCGCGTCACAAAGCAACACGGCCGTGTCAAAAGTGGTCTGCAACGTGTGAATTGGTTCTGGAATAGAACACGACCGTGTCACAAAGCAACACGGCCGTGTCAAATTGTTGCTGGAAAAGGGAATTTTGCAAGCAACACGGCCGTGTCATTTAAAGCAACACGGCCGTGTCAAAAGGCGCGTCGATTGTTAAAATCATGTTTTAATTGAGGATTTGATTTCTTAATTCAAGGGGGATTATCTAACTCTATAAAAAGGATTCAAGTGCTTCTTACAGAGAAGAAAAACACACATATTATCCGAGTTTGAGGCACGAGACGACTTGGACGACGACGAAGATTCGATCAGCGGGACGAGATACTCGGGTTTTAGCAATTTTTCCTAGTTTAGTTCTTTAGAATGTTTTGTCTTAAATATTGTATTGAATTGAGCCTAGGTATGAGTAGCTAAGCTATTCGTGTCCTAGGGTTAGAAAGTAGGAATTATTTTATGTTTTAACTTATTGAATTCCGTTCTTTGATATGTTTATCTTTATATCCGTTTTAACAACTAAATTTGGACTGGCCATCTAGGTTTAGTAAATTCGTTTAACAAATCCGCTTCGAGAAAAGGGGTTTGTTATTAGACTTACGATATAGAGCACAGTTGTCTATGACTGTGTAGGCATAGGTTTATGAACTGTTTGGAGTTGCTAGGATTAATTGACTCGAGAGGGTAATTGTCTTAGTTAATCAACGATCTAATTACTTCGAGATGAGGGTTAGGTTAATATTGCGCCGCTTAATAAACATTAGATCGGTTAAAATCAATAAGTTAATTCTCATCATCATTGGAATAAATATTCTGAAATCGATACCCTAGGATGCTGCCCTTGATTGTTAATTATTCGTATTTATTCAAGTTTGAATTTAGAGTTAATTAAGTATTGTAGTTAGTAAAATCAATCTTTCCTGAATTAGTGTCTAGTTAGGATATTCCTAGAATATTGAGGTATCAAACTACCTAAAGACCCTATTCCTTGTGGGATCGACCTTGACAATAGTGCTACACCTACATCCGTACACTTGCGGAACACTAGGTTAGAAACCGACGTGTCAAGTTAGCCTTCTTTTGATCTATTCTTTACTCTCCACGATACATGGAATCTACAATATCTGCTAGTACTATTTAAGTACAGTAACAAAAGAGTAGCTTTCGTCTAAAATTAGCGGCATATTCGAAAGGTTTCATCGCAAAGTTTTCTTAATTTTACTTGAATATTAGTTTTTTTTTTTTTTTTTTAATTTTGAGCGCGATACTTGTGCAGACAACCTAATTATTATCACATCTAGTTTTTCTCCTTCTCAAAACTCTATCTGCTTCTATGATTCTATAGCAGCTGTTGGTTGCATCCATATCTGATGGATCCCAATATAGTTGGGATATATATCTGACGAGATATTTAATATCTTATTAGATATATTCCCAATAGAGATGGAGATCCTATCCATAATAGGAGATAGATCTCTCCCATACTAATATATATACGAATATACTGGTATTCGTAGACTACGGAAAATTAATACCACAGAATACATATTTCTCCCTTTTCTCTCTAATTCTCTATCTTAGAGAATCACCGGAGTCCTCCAACAGTCTAGGGTGTGAAGACGACGGCGGATGCTTTAGTAGTATTCGTCCATACGGACTTGTAGACGAATCAAGTGTACGATCCATCAATTTGGGAATCAACCAAATACGTTCCGCTGCAACTCACTTGAGGTATATCGATTCCCATATACGTGAATATGTGATTTACATGCTTTAATATCTAACAGTGGTATCAGAGAGAGTATTGATTCGTTCTCGCCTGAATTAATATATGATCTGTCCGTTCCGTTTTTTTTTTTATTCAAAATTGAATAAGAAAGAAAAGGGGTTCATCCCTACCGTTTTATGATTAAAGAAGAATCTATATTTTTTTTATCAAAAATCATGAACCCTTCCCTGTCCGATTGAGCGCGCGGTGACTGCTGAAAATTAAGGTGGTGGCGGAGTCCGGCGGCGCGACCGTGCGACGACGGCGAGACCGCGACCGCGACCGCTGCTGCCCTGCGCGCGGCTGCCCGGCCGTGCTGCGGCCACTACTGTTACGCTGCGCGGCGCTGCGCGCGGCGCTGTGTCCTGCTCCGGCAGCTGCGCGCGACGCTGCTGTGCCGCTGCCTTGCGCGCGGAGCCGGCGCTTCGCTGCACCACTGCTTTCCCTGCGCGCGGCGGCGCTCCGCCCGGTTGCTGCAGTCGCGCTGCTCCTGCTGTCGCTGCTCTCTGCTGCTGCTACTGCCCTGCTTTTTCTTCGCGGAGCAGCGGCGCGGCGGCGGCGGCGGCGGCGGGACGGTGGTGGCAGTGGGCTAGGGTTTGAAAGTCTGGGCCGGGCCGGTTAGGGCTCATTCTTGGGTTGATCTGTTTTTTTTTTTTTTTTTTGCCTAATTTTTCTGGACAATTGGGCCTGTTTATTAGGGCTGGGCCCGTTTTAATGGTCTGCTCATTTCTTTGAAAAGTCTGTTTTTTTTTTGCCAGAATTAGTGTTGGGCTTAATTTTATTTTGGCTTAATTAAATTGGGCTTAATAATTCAGGATTTAATTGGCCAATTTATATGGTGGGCCTTAATTAATTAAATAAATGATCTTGTGTTAGGCCACTTTAAATTAATTACATGTCTTATGTGATTTAATTTAATTGTTTTGCGTATTTTTACTACGTGATGTGATTGATGTATGTGTGAGATGGTTGATGACAATGGTGGTTATACGATATTACGATGTAATTTTTTTAGAATCATGTAGTAGGAACGAAAATTGTAATTATTTATTTATTTATTTTTCGTTTCTCACTAGGGCACATGTATTAGAGGGGCCAATTTTTAGGCCATGTATTTTTTGTTGTTTCGTGTTTACCACCATAGGTCATTAACATCTCACTTTATTATTATTATTATTATTATTATTATTATTATTATTATTATTATTATTATTTTTATGAATGTTATTGAGATGGACAATTTTTTATTCACGATCATTTAATTTTTATTATCGTCTTCAATTGAGTGGGAGATGATTATGAGCCTATACGGCGAATTTTCGATCCCATTCACTTGTGAGAAATAATAAAATTTTACTTGGACCCGAATAAAAATATTAAATAGACAACCTTCTAACATAGTTTGCGCAAATATTAACAGAAATGGATGCCCAAATAGCTTTTTCTGATCTTTACGGTTCTGGCAAACTAGATGGCCAGAACTATGCCATGTGGCACCGTAAGATCAAGTTTCTGCTACATAATATGAAGGTCCTTGACCATCTCACCGAGACTATGGCCGCGCCGGTTGAGCCAGAGAACGGTCAAAATGCCCAATATCGTCGCGATTTAGACGCGTACAATAAGTGGGCGAATCAAGATCGGTCTGCGCGCTATACTATGCTTAGCTGCATGCAGGATCATCTGATTCGTGAGTTCGAGACGTTTGCTACAGCTAAAGAGCTGTGGGACGGCTTAAAGGTCACTTACGGCACTACCTCGGCAACGAGACTAAAGGCTTTAACCCTTAAATTCAATCAGTACGTACTTGACACTAAGCACACCATGGGCCAGCATCTTAATATCATGAAAGACATGATTCGAGAGCTTCAAAATGCTGGAAATGAACTCACTAACGAACAACAAGTTTTGGCAGTCCTAAGGTCGCTACCTAAGCAGACTTGGGGACAAGTTAAACTTGTGCTCACACACAACGAGCAAATCCACACTTTTGACAGCGTCGCCAGTCATCTTAGACTCGAGGCTGACCATCGAGAGGCGGAAAGAGCACAAGCAGCTGCTTTCGTCGCACATGCTGGGCAACGCAAGCCTAACACAGGCAACCGTTGGAAAAAGCAAAAGAATGCAGGACAAGCACCGCGAAAAACCAAAACTTGGGCCCGCAAGGTGAAAAGGCTAAAAAGCGTCACCGTGGAAAAAGGGGCGGAAAGAAGAAAGACACCTGCTATAACTGTGGAAAGACGGGTCACTTTGCTCGTAGTTGTACTGAGCCAAAGAAGGTAAGACCCGCTCCTAGCTCTACTGATTCATTTGTCTGTTCACATGTGTTAGTTGCTAATTCTCTCCATGGTTGGATTGTAGACTCAGGAGCAACCAAACACGTGACAAGAGATAGAGCAGGATTTGTAGATTATCATCGAGTACCAGCGGGTAGCCACTACATTGCTATGGGAAATGGCGCGCAAGAAGAGGTGGTGGGAGTTGGTGCATACCAGCTCTAACTTAGCACAGGGCGCGAGCTGCTCCTTAGTAATGTGCTTTATGCGCCTAGTATTCGATGTAATTTATTTTCAGTTTCAGCACTTTTGAGTCAAGATTTTTCTTTCCTGTTTGAAAAGACCATGTTATCTATTTTTCTCGGCAACAACCTTTATGGCGTAGGACATATGAACAATGGATTTTTCATGTTGGATTTATCTATTGAATGCACTTCTTTTATTTCTTCGTCTGTTGATGTTTTGAATGATTCAAATAAATGGCATGCAAGGTTGGGACACATAGGACGTGAAAGGATGACTAGGTTAGCTCGAGAAGGCCTTTTAGGCAATCTCGCTAAAGTCAACCTTCCTGTGTGCGAACCATGTCTGTCAGGAAAAGCCTGCGGGAAACCTTTTGGAAAGGCAAAAAGAGCTACTCAACCTCTAGAGTTAGTTCACTTGAACATATGAGGACCCGTAAATATGAAGGCACGACACGGTGCATCCTATTTCCTCACATTTATTGATGATTATTCGCGCTATGGTTCAGTGTATCTTCTGTCTCACCGCTCGGAAGCGCTTGATTGCTTTAAGCGATTCTTAGCGGAGGTTGAGAACCAAAGAGATAGGAAACTTAAAACGTTACGCACTGATAGAGGGCGAGAATACTTGTCTGATCAGTTCAGACAATATTGTGAGGAAAAATGGATCATAAGGCAACTGTCAATTCCTTACACTCCGCAACAAAATGGTGTTGCAGAGAGGAGGAATACTTCTGGACATGGCCAGATCAATGATGGCGCAATCAAATCTACCAATATCCTTTTGGGGAGATGCAATCTTAACTGCTGCCTACATATTGAACCGTGTGCCGTCTAAATCAGTTCCTTCGACGCCGTATGAGTTGTGGCATGAGAGAAAGCCCAACTTAGACTGTTTGCACCCTTGGGGGTCAGCAGGGTTTGTTCATAATACTTTCCATAAGCATGGGAAACTTGGTCCTAGAGCAGTCAACCATATCTTTATAAGATACTGTGACCACTCGAAAGGCTATGTGATGTATGGTGAACATCCTGACGGAGGAATGACAGAAATTGAGTCACGCGATGTCAATTTCCTCGAGGAGGAATTTCCAACAATTGGAGAAGTTAAAGGAGATCTCAAACTTTATGAGTTACAAGATCCCGAAGACAACGCTGGAATTCCTGGCGAGGATGCGGTTTTACAACCAAATCCAGCAATCGACGGGAATAATGAGAGCGATCTTAGAGTCAGTGGGAGAATTCCATTGCATGAAGACTCTCAAGATCTAGAGTTGCGCAGGAGCAAGCGTGGAACGGTTCCCCGAAGACGTTTTGAACTCGAAGGGGAATCTTTCATGTGCGCAACAATGGATGTTGATGAGCCAGCCACTTATGAAGAGGCTGTAACTTCTCCAAATGCTACAGAGTGGATAAGTGCTATGGAGGAAGAGATGAGTTCGATGGCTAAGAACCAAGTTTGGGAGCTAGTCGATCTACCGTCTGGACGCAAGACAATTGGGAACAAATGGGTTCTCAAAGTCAAGCGAAAAGCAGATGGCTCGATAGACAAGTATAAGGCTCGCCTGGTGGCGAAAGGCTTTACCCAAAAAGAAGGTGTGGACTATGAAGAGACATTCTCACTGGTGGTGAGGTTTGCCTCTATCCGTCTCATTTTAGCAATTGTCGCCCATCTTGACTTGGAACTGTTCCAAATGGATGTGAAGACAGCATTTCTCAATGGAGAACTGGGTGATGAGATCTATATGGATCAACCTAAGGGTTTTCAGGTAAAGGGACAAGAGCGCGAAGTGTGCCGCTTAAAACGTTCCATTTATGGACTGAAACAATCATCCAGACAGTGGTACCTTCGATTTCATCGAGCTATCACTTCGATAGGCTTTACGATGGTTGAGGAAGATCACTGTGTGTATGTCAAAAGGGATGAGAAGAATTTCACAATTCTCTCATTATATGTGGATGACATTTTGCTGGCGGGAAATGATACGGAGATGATTGTCGCCACTCAGCAGTGGCTATCATCTACTTTTGAGATGATAGACATGGGAGAGGCAGAATACATACTTGGTGTTTAGATACACCGAGATCGCTCAAAGAGACTCTTAACTTTGTCTCAAGAGACTTATATTAAGAGGGTTCTGGAGCGATTTCGTATGCATAATACTAAACCCATTGACACGCCTATGGAAAAACATTGTATTCTTAGCAAAGATCTATGCCCAAAAACAGATGATGAAAAGGAAAGTATGGCTAAGATTCCTTATGCAAGCGCGGTAGGGAGTTTGATGTACGCAATGATGTGTACTCGACCAGACTTGTGCTTTGCAGTAG
The DNA here is from genome assembly GCA_958295605.1 of Ajuga chamaepitys. NCBI lineage: Eukaryota > Viridiplantae > Streptophyta > Magnoliopsida > Lamiales > Lamiaceae > Ajuga > Ajuga chamaepitys. The sequence continues at coordinate 38,805,391 of OY282505.1, forward strand.
GGATGGTGAGTAGGTATCAAAGTAATCCTGGACGCGCTCACTGGGCTGCAGTCAAAAGGATACTTAGATATCTAAAGGGGACAAGTGATTTAGCTTTGTGTTATCACGGTGGCAGTTTGAAGCTACTTGGTTACAGCGATGCTGATGGATCAGCAGATAGAGATGAACGCAAATCCACATCAGGATATGCATTTTTGTTAGGTGGCACTGCTATCACTTGGAGTAGCAAGAAGCAGCCTTGAATATCTCTATCCACTATGGAAGCAGAGTACATCGCTTGTACATCTGCAGTTCAGGAGGCATTCTGATTGAGAAGATTTCTTCAGACTTTGCACATCACGGCGCATGTAGATGATGCAGTAGTTGTCCTTTGTGATAACACAGCTGCACTAGCACATGCTAAGGACCCCAAGTATCATGGGAGGACCAAGCATATTGACACCAGATACCACTTTATCCGAGATAATATTGCGCAGGGGCAAGTGGTTCTCAGGCACGTTCCCACTGGTGAAATGATAGCTGATCCTTTCACCAAGCCTTTGAGTAGAGATGTATTTCAAAGGCATGTTAGGAGTATGGGACTTCGTAGAATTTAAAATTCTTTTAGCCTGCATGAACAATTTTATTTATCAATAAAATGTGCCCTTATTATATGTTAGAAGTAATATGTCTATTATGTGTGATATGTCACAAAGCTTGTATTGTCCCACTCACACGGAAAATCGCCCTGGCGCTTTGGTGAGCGAGCGGGATGAGACTGGCGGATCAAATACTTGAGTGATCACCTTCGTGAAAGGAACAACACGAAAGGTTGTTGCCCATAGTCCCCTTGGCAAGAGGCCAAGATGAGATCATACTTGATCGATTATGAAGAATGTCCTAACTTCATAAAAGCTTCTTAATAGCCGAGTGTGCGAATCATTAGGAGTTGTGTTGGAGACAAATTCCTAAGTGGTCCGCAGGTCAGACGCTAGAAGAGCGACTGGACTAAGACTCGTATGATGTTCAGAGCGTGACATGCCCAAATTTGAGTGGGAGCTCCATCATAGCATGTATTCATACTACATGTGCTTAATGACGACCTTAGTAAGAGGAGTGACCGAATAGATTCCTGCTTCGTCACTGTGTGAGCTCTTATAGTGTTTCTTGTGCCCTTTGGGACTTTGGACTTTGTCATGAAGTGTAAGCTTGATGACGCTACTTTAGCATGTGTTCAATGGCCATGGTTGATACGGTCTGTCGGAGCATGACTAAGAAAGCTGTCAAGTCCAAGCAAATTGACATTAGAGGCCAAGGAAAAACTAAGCTGGTAATTCACTTGTGTACTATGGCTCATAGGCCGGCCGACTAAGTCGAATTAGTTTTGACATAGTCATGAGCATAGATACAATTAAGGGGTCAAACATGATCTATATGAATACGAGGGGTCAGAGATGTTTGGTCTAGTGCAACCACGTAGTTTGGGGTACACAGCGAGTCTCCTGAGTTGATGAGTTATGTTAGTTGGGTGATAACTTAATATAACTCTCCTCACTTTGTTCCATCCTGTTCTCGCTCGGTCACACGCCTTAGTCTCTGTATGAAAGAAGAGATATGATGATGAGAATTGTGGAGTCTTTCGGATTCGAATGAGTCGGATCAGATTTGTATGAGTGGGAGATGTTGGTTGCATCCATATCTGATGGATCCCAATATAGTTGGGATATATATCTGACGAGATATTTAATATCTTATTAGATATATTCCCGATAGGGATGGAGATCCTATCCATAATAGGAGATAGATCTCTCCCATACTAGTATATATACGAATATACTGGTATTCGTAGACTACGGAAAATTAATAACACATAATACATATTTCTCCCTTTTCTCTCTAATTCTCTATCTTGGAGAATCACCGGAGTCCTCCAAGAGTCTAGGGTATGAAGACGACGGCAGATGCTCTAGTAGTATTCGTCCATACGGGCTTGTAGACGAATCAAGTGTACGATTCATCAATTTGGGAATCAACCGAATACGTTCCGCTGCAACTCACTTGAGGTATATCGATTCCCATATACGTGAATATGTGATTTACATGCTTTAATATCTAACAGCAGCGAAGAACAGTTGCAAGGAAAGCGAAAAACAGAGAAAGGGGAAGACAGAAACAGTGCGAGCGGTTCGATCTTCGCAATTTTTTTTTAAATTTAAGGTACATATTTCTACCATTGTTAAAGAGATACTTATATCTGGGTCGTGTCTCATGTGAGTGTGTGTTTATGTTTTTCCTGGTTTTATGCTCTGAAAATGTTTGATGAATTACTTGATTGGTATTTATTTGTTGCGAGGATGAATATTGGTGTTTGATTAAGATTTGGGATTATAAGATGGGTTGGATCTTAGATTATGTTAGCAAATTACGTCTTAATCGTAGTTAATAGGCGCGTGTTTGAATAAGATTAGGAAGTACTGTATCAAACTCAACTAAAAAATTAATGAATGAATTTCATTAGAATTTGGTCCCCTAAATTCACGGAAGAAAACAATACACAAACACACATCTAATACCAAATTATAGAATAATCTTTTTGTCGTCAAATAATCAACTACAGTTGTGTGATAATAAGGCACCACCTGTTATTGGTAGAAAATTAAATAAAGAGAAGGCAAAAACTAAAGGCACAGGCTTATCCAATAACGGTAGCTACTATATATACTCGAAGAAACGCTACCAGAATCTTCCCCTTTAGTTTAAACACAAGCAATTCTGCAATGGCAGCAACCAAAAGCCAGCGCCGAAATTCGGCGGAGTTGGGCGATCAGTTCGAGTTCGACGAAGCTGATGTCTGGAGCACCGGCAACAATATTACCCTAGCCCAAAGCAAAAACCCGATACCTAACCCGCGTCCCCTCCGAAAAGCAGTTAGAAAGACAGTCAACGCCGATCATCTTGCGAAATCTCTGCCGGTGAATATTCCTGATTGGTCCAAAATCCTCAGAGGTGAGTTCAGGCGACTCGCCGGCGACAATTTCGAAGATGAAGACGATGATGAAAATGAGCGAATGCCCCCTCACGAGTATTTGGCTAGAACCAGAGTCGCGTCGTTCTCAGTACATGAAGGTGTTGGGAGAACTCTCAAGGGTAGGGATTTGAGTAGGGTCAGAAATGCAATCTGGAAGCAAACAGGATTCGAAGATTAACTAGACATTCATCCTCTGCTTTTTAAAGTTTTTTACGTTGGCTTTACTGCAGAAGATTCATATTATTACCCTGCGTTTAATTTCTAACTATTCAGGGGAAGATAATCTCGCTTTTCTTTTCCCTTTTTTTAGGGCGGCGACGATTTTTTTTGCCATTTTCTTGTAGCTTATATGTAAGAGAATATGCTCTAACCCCTCCAGAGTTGTACTGATTATTTAATTTTGTTTGGTTTATATTTATTTTTGTTGTAAAATGTTTATGATAGAATAAATGTTTTGATTTTACTCGATGTTTCTTCTTCTTGTCGTTGTAGGGTCCAAGTCCACAAATTCGGCAAGAGACGTGGTAATTAAATAATAAATTATTATTATGTCAGAGGAATAAACTTGAATTCCTCCTTTTGATCCATTTATGTATTTACCATCATAACTTTGAGAATCACAAATGATAAATTTATGTTTTTAGTAATCTATACACGAAAACGTATGCTGCCCACAATTCTGTGGGTTTTAAACTCTGAAGTTTACATAAAATATTGAGAATATTTTAATGTTGATCCAAAACATAATCTTGATTGCAGTCAACTTTAAAATAATGGATTTTGAGCAGAAAATAAGGGGAAAGGATTTTAGATTAAGTGTCATGTTGGTAGGTAAGAAAACAACTGCCTAACTGATAACAACCCCTTCAAGTAAAATCCACATTTGCATCAATCCACTTGTCTGTCAGAAAATTTGGTTCAATTGACGTGTTTGTTAATATACTGCCTCCCTCCCACTTTAAATTGTCTACTGATAATGCGCAATCCGGTAATCACCCAATCGAACAGTAATCAACAAGAACAGAATGTAAAAACACAGAATTTACGTGGTTCGATCCGGAGATCTACGTCCACGGGGAGAAAACGGCAATAGCCGAGGTGTTTCTTTCACTCGAATGTTGAGTTTACAGTGCGTGTTACAGAAAACAAAGTCCGAACCCTAATTCAGAGTTCTTTTCATCTATTTATACTACTAAACCCAAACCCTAACTAAATCCCTATAATCTTGCCCACCAAATCTGCATGGCAGTTGGGAAAAGATCATGGGCCTTGATTCACGGAACAGATTTGATTCGCTGAACCGAATGCGTGTTGCTGGGCCTGGGCCTTCGCGCTTGCTGGCGTGTTCGCTGAGCTGGTAAGTGGGCTCAGGATTAACCCGGCCCGAAGTAACCGGGTCATCCCTATCAGATGCCCCCCCCCCCCAGCCGAAGCGAGGTAGGAGCTTCGGTTGTCATCGGGGTGGAACTGTAAGCAAGAAGACCGGGGTCACTGGCAGGCCGAAGTGTTTATGCGTGACGGAGTGTGTCCGCGTCCCTGGGACTTGCAGAGCAGTCAATGGACGCAGTGCCGAGTTGGGCCGAGGTGTTTGGGACCTATAATGAGATATCGAATTTCCCAGAAGCAAAAAAGGCGTTGTAAGTATATTACAGTCTGGCCGAGGTGGAAAGTATACCGGAGTGAGTAGTTTGGCCGAAATGGTAGGGGCACCGGAGTGTGGTAGTATGGCCGAGGTGGAAAGTATACCGGAGTGTATCTTGAATCTTCCTGAAGAAGGGTGAGGCTGATGTGATTGGCGGCGCCATAATGAGAGAGAGAGACGTGAAGTGACACGCTCTGCGAGTTCCAAGACAGTTGTTCCCCACGCGCCTCGGTAACTGTAAAGCGCGTGAAGAGCACGCATGAATCTCCATCACTGAATTTGAATAGGTTGCATCAGAGCCGTCGGTTTTTTGCATTTATATTAGGAATAACTGCACAGTAACTTTTCATCTTCTCCATTGTGATTCATCTATTATAGAAAGCGGGAAAAAGAGGAACTTGCGTTTGTGATTCATCAGAGATCAAAAATTTCTCAAATCCGTCCTTTCGAATTCAAATCAAGTAAGTATGTCATCCTCTTCATCTTCTTCATCTTCTGCCCCATCTTCGGCCTCGATCAAAGTAGTAGGAGGTTCGGATAAACCGTTAGATGTCCCCCCCCTATCATATATCCTTCCGGAGAAGGATGTGATTAGAACCATAGACAGAGTCGATGGTTTAGAGTGTAATACCATGATGGTATCGTTTTACGAATGCCCGGCGGTGGATCTTGAGGTATCCTCCATAGGTTTACGGATGTCGCGGGGGAAACTTGAGAGGGAACTCCCATCATTTTATCTTCCTTTCGACCTTGATTACATAATTCCTACCCCCGAGGATAGGGCCTGTTGCCCACCGCAGGGGTTTATGACCGTATATATTGACCCCCTCAGAGTAGGGTTGAGACTGCCGCTGTGGGGCATAGTTGTAGAGTTGTTAAGATACTACGGCATTGCCCTCTGCCTGTTAGCGCCGAACGCGGTGAGGCAGTTGGTAGGATTCACGGTAGTTAGTAAGCAGGCCGGAATAGAGCCAACTGTAGAGCTTTTTAGGTTTTTCTACCAGCTGAAGAAATTCGGGAAGTCCAAGGGGTGGTATTCTTTTAGTCCCCGAGCCCGAGGAGGGTTTAAGGTCCAAAACCCGAGCAAAGTAGAGGGGTGGAAGGAGAGGTTCATATTTGTCAGGAATAAGATAGCTCTCCCGAAGTGGAGGAGTGACGAGGTGCAGGATTCCGCCCCTGTGGAGAATCCGGGGGCCGAAGTGAGGCACATACTCCTGCAAGTGGGGACTTTCCAAACCCTCTGTTCCGAGGAGGAACTGGAGAAGGCTGGGCTTAGCCCATATTATTCAGGAAACGGAGATGCCGAAGAGGGTAGGAGTTCTTTTGTCCTGTTATTTAATTTTGCCGTTTTGCGCAGAACTGACCTTAGATATATATTTGCAGTGGGACGCTTCGGAAAGCAGCCAGCATCAGGAAGCCCCGCAGCGTCGGCGGCGGCCAAGAAGAAGGGGAAAGCCACCGAGGTGTCTCCCCGAGAGAAGATGCCACAGAAGGCACGGCCGTCGACGGGGTCGGAGGAGAGGGCGACGCCGGCGGGGGTCTCCGGCGTTATCAAAGAAGAGGCCGGAGCCTACTGGGACTCCGCAAGCACCATCCAAAAGACCCCGGGTTGGGGCAAGTACCGAGGTAATATTAAAAACGCTGATCATTAGTTTAACTTACACGAGGTGTGTAACAGAGGCCTGAGCCATGTATTGTGTTGTGTTTAATTCGTCCAGGGAGAGCAGGCAATCCCCAATATGCTGGGGTTTAACGGCACGGATGCCGAGAAGATTCTTCGGCTGGCCAGAGGGATTATAGAGGTCGGCCTGAAGAGCGAAGTGGAGGCCAGGGAAGAGCTAGCCGCGACGGCGCGGGACCTTCGCGCGCGAAATGACAAACTGTCATACGACTTGACCCAGGCACGCAAGAGGGCTGCCTTGGTTGAGTCCGAGATCGCGCGTCTGCGCGGCGTGGAGACGGAAAACCATGGTCTCCGGGGTGAGCTGATGCAGCTACGAGCGGAGATGGAGGCGAGGGAAGCAGCCGTGGTTGGAGGGCAGGGAGCTTTGCTGAAGACCTTCGCTGAGAAGCTGTTCAAGACCACGACCTTTCTCGACTTTCAGACGAAGTTCGTGGCAATAGGGGACAAAGCCACCCGAGCCATGGTGCTGGAGGAGGTGAAGGAGGCGTACCCGGATGTGGACATTACTCGTCCAGAATTCGGGTACGACCCTGAGGCAGCGGCCGAGGTGGAAAAGGCCTACTACGCTTCTCTAACGGAGCTGCCGGAGTGGCCGTTGGTGAATGCACTCGGGGAGAAGAAGCAGCTCCTAACTGCCGCAGAAGTTGCGAGCTGCGAAGTGGACCAGGACGCTGAATTCCTGGCCTACTGCAGGGGTGAACTGGTCCCAGCCCCCCAAAACACCGAGCCCCTCCCCTCGATGGAAGCCGAAGTCCCTGCTGAAATCGCGGCCGTCGTAGCAGCCGAAGAGGGAAATGCTGAAGTGTCTGCGGGCCAGCAAGAAGAGTTGCCCGAAGAGACTGAGGCTATTCAGCGGGAGGTCAGTAGATCCCCGCAAATTTAAACTTGTAAATTTGTAGAAATGTTAGGGATGATGTAATTGAACCATTGTACTTTTGCTATTTGAAATACAATTTCCTCTTCTTGGACTCTTGTCATCTGTTTATTTACGCCATCCATTATGTTGCTGCCGAACTGTATTCAACTATAATATGTTTGAGAGTAATCGTTCTGGTTGACTCTTATCATTTGTCTAGAACACCGCGGAGCTGCACGAGACAATAAAGAAGTTAATGAAATCACTTAAGTGGTTCCGCGGAGAGAAGAACCGTCTGGAAATGCACGTAGTGCATAAGCTGAAGAAGCAGATAGCCTCGGCAGAGGAGAAGGTGGTCGAGGCCAATGAAAGAGCCAAGGACTTCGAGATGAAGTATCGAACCACAGCTGCCGAGATGAGCCGCGTCCGCGTTCACCATAAGGAATATGAGCGAATTCTGTCCGAGTTCGGTCTTCTAACTTTTGAAGAAGTAGAAGAGCGGACTGTTGAAATCCAGAGTGACATCGCGGCGTTGATGTCGAGGAGCTCGGTCGAATCCGCGGAGCTCGTGAGGAAAAGAGAAGTCCTGGAACTGCTGCTTAGTATGTATGAAGGACTGAAGGGCTGAATCAGGCGGAGGCCTTCTGCTGAAGAGTTCATTGCTAGCACAAGCCAGGACCGAAGTACACAGAAAGCTCCTCGGAAGGACAAGAAGACCAAAGGCAAGAAGAAGCCTTCTGAGCAGAGCAGGGGCATAGTCATCCGAGAGCCAGCTCCGGTTACTACAATTGAAGAAGAACCCCCGGTGGTTGCCGAGGAGATAGTCGAGGAGTTGGCCCGGGAAATAGAAGTAATGGCTCCGGAGGAGTGGGACCCTGAGCAGTGGGCTCAAACATCGAGGTCGGCCCCACAGTCCGGTAACCGAGCACAGTCCAGAGATGAAGCCCCTAGGCCAGTGCCTAGAGATAGTCCTCGGCGGAGGGAGACTCAAAGGGATGACCGAGCCGGAGCCCGAGGGGGTAACAGAGCCGGGGCCCGAGGTCGAGGATCTTCAAGATCCCGGAGTACCCAACACAGACCGAGAAGTGGGTCCCAGCACCGGAGCGCTGAATATTGGCTAGGGGGCCGTAGACATTAGCTTATATACTTGTTGTTTTTGTTGTTTTGCTTTTTTTTTTTTTTTTTTTTTTTTTTTTTTTTCTTATGGTTGAAATCTTATGTAAGAAACCATTTGATGTGTAATATTCAAAAGATGATAACTGTTGTAATGTGTAATGAAAGTAACTTGTTACAAATCATTTTAATCGGGTGTTCGGGAACATAATAGAAAACTTGTTAACTGTTTTACATAGGTGTTCGGGAACACGGTATGGATAAATTCAATCTCCCCGGACGGATCAGGCGGGAGTAAAAACTCCCCGGACGGATCAGGCGGGAGTAAAATACCTCCCCGGACGGATCAGGCCGGAGTAAAACATTTCTCCGATTAAACAGACGAGAAAGTGATGTAAGTCCGGGGACTGATATGCAAACCTCCTCGGACGGACCGAGAGAGAGATTTAATTGTCCGGAGACTAATAATGATAGTGTGATTGTGTTAGGGCGTCCCCGTAACATAAAGAATAACGCAGTAAGTTATGCAAGCAAAGAATTTTTATTCAATGATAAGTGCCGGAGCAAACTCGAAAGTACAAAGCGAAATAACAACTATAAAGGAAATTAAAGGAAAGATAGTACTTGCAATGTAGCCTTCACAAATAGAAACGCCTCAAATTTGTGACGTGCCAACTTCGGGGGATCGGGGTCCCGTTGATTTGTTCAAGCTGATAGGATCCAGAGTCATGTACAACAACGACTCGATAGGGGCCTTCCCAAGAAGCATGCAGTTTGCCCTCGGGGGCAGCTTTGCTGGCCGAGTTAAGTCGAAGAACTAAGTCCCCGACATTGAACTGTGTACCTCGAACCCGGAGGTTGTAATACTGAGCAGCTCTCTGTTTGTACTTAGCCTGCTGAATGAACGATTGTTCTCGGCGATTCTCGAGCTCATCCAGATTTGCGCGAAGAGCCTCGTCATTATCATCTGGAACTAATGTGAGGAGGCGAGGACTCGGCACACTGATCTCAGCGGGGATAACGGCTTCGGAGCCGTAAGTAAGGCTGTAAGGAGTCTCCCCGGTGGAGGAGTGCGGCGTTGTACGAATAGCCCATAAGACTTGTGGGAGGTTCTCAGCCCAGAGACCTTTGGCATTATCCAGGCGCTTTTTTATTCCCGTGAGAAGGGTCCGGTTGGTGACCTCAACCTGCCCGTTTGCTTGAGGGTGAGCCACCGAAGTGAAAATCTGTTTGATGTGAAGTTCTTCACACCATGAGCGGAATGGATCGTTGGCAAACTGTTTACCGTTGTCCGAGATGATAGTGCTCGGGATGCCGAAGCGACAAACAATATTGCGCCACACAAACTTCAAAATGTTCTGTCCGGTGATAGCCGTAAGTGGTTCGGCCTCGACCCACTTAGTGAAGTAGTCAACGGCGATGACCAGGAATTTCAACCCTCCCAGAGCGACAGGGAAAGGCCCAACAATGTCAATGCCCCATTGGATGAACGGCCATGCACCTTGGATTCCGGTGAGCTCGGTCTGTGGCAAATGCTTCACCCTGGAGTGTAGCTGACACTTGCTGCATCTAGTCACTAAGTCATGAGCATCGTTGAACAGGGTAGGCCAATAGTATCCCCAACGGAGAACTTTTTTTGCTAAAGTCCGGGAACCGATATGGCTTGCACAGGCCCCCTCATGAACCTCCCGTAGTACTTGAATGGCCTCGGCAGGGGCAAGGCACCGAAGACTCGGTTGTAGGTACGATTGTCGGTATAGAACTCCATTATGAAGGGAGTATTTGGGAGCTTTGAGCACAACTTGCCGAGCTCGTAGCTTGTCAGTGGGCAGAATTCCATTTTGGAGATACTGAATGATCGGAGTCATCCAGTTCGGATCACTGTCGGTCAGTACCGAAACTGTAGCCTCGTGAATTGCTGGATGGGAGAGGTCTTCGACCATGATATCCGGAGATATATTAGTTTGGGCTGCGGAGGCCAGCTTGCTGAGTGCGTCGGCTTTGGAATTCTGAGCACGTGGGATCTTCTGGATAATAACTGCATCAAAAGCAGACATGAGTTTGAGCGCTAGAGCATGATACCTGACCATTGTTTCTTCTTTGGCGACATAAATCCCCTGAATTTGTTTAGACACGATCTCGGAGTCCGTGAAGAGCTCTAGGTGACGAACACCTAAAGATTGAGCGAGCCGGAGCCCGGCGAGGACTGCCTCGTATTCCGCTACATTGTTAGTCACCTTAAATTTGAATCGGATGACATATTTGACCTCGACCTCCTCGGGGTTGATGAGAAGCAGCCCGGCACCACTTCCTCGGACTGTGGATGCTCCATCCACAAATAGTTGCCACATCCGTGGTGAAGGAGCGAGTATGACGCGGTGCGGTGTATCATTGTCTGCGGGGGACCCATGATTGTCTGCCGGGGTTTCGGCCAGGAAGTCGGCAAGTGCTTGACCTTTAATTGCTCGGCGGGGGAGGAACTGGATATCATACTCACCTAACTCAATTGCCCACTTGGCGAGGCGCCCGGACACCTCGGGTTTTACAAGGATCTGGCGTATAGGGTGATTGGTCAGGACTCGTATTTCACGTCCCTGGAAGTATGGCCGAAGGCGCCGAGCTGCCATAGCAAGGGCCAAAGCGGTTTTCTCAAGTTCGGAATATCGCGTCTCCGCTCCATGAAGCACTCGGCTTGCAAAATACACGGGATGCTGAACCCCTTCCACTTCTCGCACAAGAGCAGCGCTAACAGCCTCCTCGGCGGAAGCCAGATATAAGTATAGCGGCTCTCCGGGGAGAGGAACTGACAAAGTAGGCAGCTGCTGTATATGACGTTTCAAGGCCTTAAAAGCCTCGGTACACTCTGGAGTCCACTCAAAGGACTTCGCTTGCCTCAGGATCTTGAAAAATGGGAGCTGGCGCTCCGCTGCCTTCGATAAGAATCTGTTTAAGGCCGCTAGGCCACCTGTAAGGCGTTGAACTTCCCTGAATGTTTTTGGGGGCTGCAAATCTAATACATCGCGGAGTTTAGCTGGATTGGCTTGCAAGCCATTTTGTGAAACCATGTATCCGAGGAACTTCCCGGAGCCAACAGCGAAGGTGCATTTTGCCGGATTGAGTCGCAGGTTATAGCGCCGCAGGGTGCGCAATGTTTCGGCGATATCCTGCACACATGAAGGATGGGAGGAGCTTTTGATGACCAAGTCATCGACGTAAACCTCAACATTGCGACCTATCTGGTCGGGGAAGACAAAGTCCATTAGACGCTGATAGGTGGCTCCAGCATTCTTGAGCCCGAAGGGCAGTTTCTTGAAAGCGTAGCACCCAAAGGCAGTGATAAACGCCGTTTTGATAGCATCCTGTGGATCCATAAAGATCTGATGATAGCCTTTGTACAGATCTAAGAAACAAAGTGCCACGTACCCCGTAATGGCTTCGGCCTTTTGATCGATGGAGGGCAAAGGATAGCAGTCCTTCGGACAGTGCTTATTGAGATCGGAAAAATCAACACACATCCGCCAAGCCCCACTGCTTTTTGTTACCATTACTGGATTGGATAACCAGGAGGGGTAGAATACCTCGAACAAGATGTCCGCATCTAGGAGTTGTTTCACCTCAACTCGAATGGCTTTGTTTCGCTCCGGAGCGAATTTCCTCTACTTCTGTTGGATTGGCTTGACACTAGGATCGATGTTCAGCTTGTGGGTAATCACCTCGGGAGAGACCCCGGGCATGTCCAGAGGAGACCATGCAAAAACATCGGAATATTCTCGCAGGGTCTGAATAATGGCCTGATGTAGCCATGGCACGTCCACGGCCCCTACTGTTACTGTCTGCTCCGGCTTAGACGGATCTAGCGGGATTTGAGCGGTGGCATCCCCCAATGGGGTACGGTCCCGAGGTTCTAGAACCTGTGATGTTACCTGAAGCTGCTGTTTGGGAGGGACCATAGCAGTCTTTTTGAGTGCTACGTACATACACTCCTTTGAGACCCTTTGATTTCCGCGGATAGTCATCTCACCATGCGAAGTAGGAAACTTGAGCGCGAGGTGATACGTGGAGCATATGGCCTTTGCCGGGGTGAGCCAGTCTCGGCCCAATATCATGTTATATGGTGATGGAGAATTCACCACATAAAAGTCCACGAAGATAGTTTTTATCTTCGGATAAGTCCCCAAAGACGCCGGGAGGGTGATGATACCTTCCGGCCGGACTTCACCCTGAGTGAAAGTTTGTAGTGGCCCGGGTGCCGGTCGAAGTTGGTCTCGGGAGATCCCCATCCTCTCGAAGCAGTCCGCAAATATAATGCTTACTGCAGCACCATTGTCCACGAAGACCCGCCGTACTGTTATATTAGCTACAGTCATGTCGATGACAATAGCGTCAGTGTGGGGTGTTATCTCTGGAACCGGATCCCTATCCGTGAAGCTGACAGTCTCGGACTGATGGAGGCGTTTGTGACGTGGCTCCTCGGGAGGAGGACGTCGAGCCTCTGCCTTTAAGGCATGTCGTGAAGCCCCGGTGGGTAGGGCTCCATATATCACGTTTATCACGTGAGGGGGTGCGTTGTCCCCGGGTCCTCCCGGAGGAGGAGGTGGAAGTGGGAGACGTGGCGGCTGGCGATTGCCAGAATCTTGTCGTGCGTAGTTATTGGGCCCCTGCCGGTTATTCTGCCAATGTGGCCGATTTTGTTGAGTATCTCGATCATGGTAACCTCCGCGGTGATGAGACGAGCCCCCATTGTGGTTTGCCCGAGGTTGGTCTCCGGTTCGCGCAACGTATTGCCGCAAAAACCCTTTCTTGAGGCATTCCTCAATCTCCTTGCCGAGTTCTCGGCACTCCTCTGTCTTATGTCCGTGATCTCGGTGGTACGCGCACCACTTTCCACGGTTCCTCTTTTCAGGTGGCGCTGTCATCCGCGGACAAGGTCGGAAATCGTTTTTGTGGAGTGAAAGAATTTCAGCCCGTGACTTCGTCAGTGGAGTCAATTGCGGAATTGCACTTCGGGATTCTGAATGCCCCGGTGTCAAGCGTGAAAATGCGCTAGTTCGCGTACTAGGCCCAGTTTGTGCTTTGTCGGCCTGTCGCTTGATTGCGTGCTACTCACGCTTCTGCCGAGTCTGCTCCTCGGCCTTAGCAAACTTGCACACTGTTTTGAACAGTGCTCGAGTTGTGACCGGGGTGTTCCGAGCTAACTCGGTGTGGAGTGCTCCAGGGCGGAGTCCATTCATAAAGGCGTTGATGGCCACATTGTCGGGACAATTTCCCACCTTGAGGCTTACCGCTGTGAAACGGTCCAGAAATTGGGTAACGGTTTCACCATCCCGTTGCTCCATACTCATGACGTCGGCCAGAGTGGCCATGGGCTTCGCCCGGGCTTCGAACCGTGCCCAAAAGTGCTCGGCGAGTTCTCTGAAAGAGGATATGCTGTCTCGCGGGAGAGAATCAAACCAGACCCGAGCTTCATCCTGTAAGTACTCCGGGAAAATCCTACAGTACTGAAGGGATGTGATGTTATCATGACTAAGCATGCTGTGCCTAAAAGCTCCAAGAAAATTGGCCGGATCTCCCGTGCCGTTGTAAGGTGATATAGCTGGCCGTTTGAACCCTTCGGGAAGGGTGATGGCCATGATTTCGGAGGAGAACGGCGTGATAATCTCTCCATTGGCATCAAGACCTAGGATTCTATCCAGTTCAACGTTGCGTTGAACTCGCTCATACTCTTGGAGATCCTGAGCATGAGAATCAGCGTAGCGAACTCTTTTAGCCGCATTAAGTGGATGGCGGCGATCCACATCAGCTGGTTCCTCATTGCGAGGTCGTGATCCATTTGAACTCCCAAGGTCCTCGGAAGAACTAGGTCGTTCTCGTCGTCGATCCTGACGCCCGCGGTAGCCCGGTTCCCGTTGTCCGCGCGGGCGGGGTGGAGGCACCCCAGGATTATCATTATGGCTAACAGGTTCTGCGGCAGGCCCCGCTGGGCGTAGGCGATTAACTGCCCAATCTTGTAGGACATGCGCATGCTCTTGTAAGAAATCTTGGAGCAGTTCTGGGGTGATTTGAATGTTCACCGGTGGTTGAGCAGCAGCAATATTAGGGTCTTGCTGATCTTGAGGGGGTGGAGGGTTTTGATTACCCTGATGATTGGACGTACTTTCCACCGGGAATTGCCTCGGCGGCAAAACTTGATCCACGGGTGGATCTTGGTTAGGTTGATCTCCTTGGCGAGATTGATTCTGACGAGTTGTCACCATGATTTCGGAAGGCAACGATATTACAAAATACTACCTTGTCGTTCCCACAGACGGCGCCAATTTGATAATGCGCAATCCGGTAATCACCCAATCGAACAGTAATTAACAAGAACAGAATGTAAAAACACAGAATTTACGTGGTTCGATCCGGAGATCTACGTCCACGGGGAGAAAACGGCAATAGCCGAGGTGTTTCTTTCACTCGAATGTTGAGTTTACAGTGCGTGTTACAGAAAACAAAGTCCGAACCCTAATTCAGAGTTCTTTTCATCTATTTATACTACTAAACCCAAACCCTAACTAAATCCCTATAATCTTGCCCACCAAATCTGCATGGCAGTTGGGAAAAGATCATGGGCCTTGATTCACGGAACAGATTTGATTCGCTGAACCGAATGCGTGTTGCTGGGCCTGGGCCTTCGCGCTTGCTGGCGTGTTCGCTGAGCTGGTAAGTGGGCTCAGGATTAACCCGGCCCGAAGTAACCGGGTCATCCCTATCATCTACTTTCCTTTTCGATTTATCTCAACTTAACTTATCAGCCTATAAATAATAAATTTTTTTCTCTCAATCTCCACCTTTAAAAAAGTCAAAATTTCACAAAATCTACTTTTTCTTAACCTCCGTGTCCAATCAAAGTAGGCAAGTTAGATCGGAACGGAGGGAATATCTATTAGTAAGTGAAAATTCATCCTTTGTAGATAACAAATTATTTTCGATAACTTTATATAACTTCATTATATACATTTTTATTTTACTTTATCTTAATTATCCCCTAATCTAACGGAGATCAAAATGGAAAAATTAGTTAAAATGCCATTTATATTTTATATAATTAGTTACATATTCTTTATATTTTAACATTTGCTAAAATGACGTGTAACTTACAAAAAAGTTAATAAAATGCCATTACGATCGGCTATTGCCGGTAAATCAGCAGGTTACCGCTGATATGGCGCGGAACTTAATGATGTAGAATCATTTTTTACCCCGTTCTCACCAGAAAAAAGAATTAGCTCCATAATAATAATAATAATAATAATAATAGTAATAATAATAATTTACTTTTGGGAGGAAAAATTAAACTATTTCCCTCCAAACTCCACTCTTCTTGCCTATATATAAAATGGAGGACCACATCACTTCTTCTTCATATGCATATTTGAAAATTTCACATGTTACCAAATTTATGTTGCAGCCTTTATACAAAATGGCAAAAACTTGGGTGCATAAGATGCACCATAGTGTTATTGTACACCTTGTGGGCCCCACCGGTTCAACCTAAAAAAATCGCGCATCTGAACCGGCCAATTATTATTATATTAGTTTTTATGCGCGCGTGTTTATATATTTAATGGCCTGTTTGTTGAACACCAAAAGCAAGTGGTCTGGTGGTATTTAATGTAGCCTTAAATATCTCAACCTTAAGGTCAAGGGTTCAATTTTGTTTACATCTTCTTCCTTCATTTTTTTTGCCTTTTCTTTTTCTGTTTGCATCTTTTTTCCTTCTTCCTTCATTTTTTTTGCCTTTTCCTTTTCTGTTTGCATCTTTTTACCTTCTTCCTTCATTTTTTTGCCTTATATTGTACAATATACAAGAAAAATTCATCTAACCAAACCTATACTGTCATACATCATAATATACACCGTATCGAAATATTAAATATACTGTGAGTATTGTAAGTTGGAAAAAATAAATATATCGCAGTATGAAACAAAAATTAACTAAAAAAACATATACTGTCAGGCATCACAACGTATACTGTATCGAAATATTAAATATACTGTGAGTATTGTAAGTTGGAAAAAAAAAAATTCGCAGTATAAAACAAAAATTGACTAAAACAACGTATACTGTCAGGCATCATAACGTATACTGTATCGAAATATTAAATATACTGTGAGTATTGTAAGTTGGAAAAAATAAATATATTGCAGTATGAAACAAAAATTAACTAAAACAACGTATACTGTCAGGCATCACAACGTATACTGTATCGAAATATTAAATATACTGTGAGTATTGTAAGTTGGAAAAAATAAATATTTCGCAGTATGAAACAAAAATTAACTAAAACAACATATACTATCAGACATCACAACGTATACTATATCGAAATATTAAATATACTGTGAGTATTGTAAGTTGGAAAAAAAAAATTCGCAGTATAAAACAAAAATTAACTAAAACAACGTATACTGTCAGGCATCATAACGTATACTGTATCGAAATATTAAATATACTGTGAGTATTGTAAGTTGGAAAAAATAAATATTTACGTATACAACATCGAAATATTAAATATACTGTTAGACATCATAACATATACTATGCCCGAAATTTGAATATACTGCTGGTGAAAAATAAAAAGGTGGTGTTCATATACTCTCAGGCTTTATAAAATATACTATGCTCGGAATTTGAATATACTGTTGGTGAAAAATAAAAGGTGCTGTTAAGATTCGAATCCGCGCACTGAAGGGTACAATGCCGCGCCTTTACCAACTAAGTCAGCGCCTATTTTGTGATTCCAAACACACCTTAATATATATATATATATATCACGCGCGCTAAAACCATAAGTGGGCCCCACAAGGTGTACAATAACACTAATGTGCATCTTATGCACATGAGTGTCACTCATACAAAAAATGTTGTACTCCAACACGTCACTGATGGGGGTCTCTATTATGCGATTGCGGTACAAGAGTTGTCCTTTGCAAAACTAGAAAAGAAGGGAACAGAGAGAGGTGGTTCTACGGCTGTCGTAATTGGAATGTAAGTAAAATTTTCTCAAATTTTTCGAAAAAATGGACAATCGGATAACCTATTTCCTCTTTTTTTGTTAATTTGTTATTTTTTTCTGTCATCTTAGAGAGGTGGTTGTGAATTTTTTGAATGGATTGACCCATCACTACGGACTGGTAAGAGACAATCCAATCGTTGTGGAGCTACAGGCGAAATTAATGGAGCAAGCATAGAGGGTCGAAGAGTTGCAGAAAAGTACAAAGGGGAACTAAAACAACCTGAAAATTATGTTGGCAATATCATGAGTATTTTTCGCTGTTGTGATGTGTACGTGGGTTAAAAATTGATCATTTTTATTGACTATTAGTGGATTTTGTTTCCATATATTTGTGTTAGATGAAGTTTTTTCGATTTTATATATAGGACAAAAAGAGTGGAGTTTGAAGGGAAATAGGTTAATTTTTCCTCCCAAAAGTGAATTTATTTATTTTTTTAGCTAACTGTTGTTTCTGGTGAAGAGTGTGTAAAAAATGATTCCACATCATCAAGTCCCGCGCCACATCAGCATTAACCTGCTGATTTACAAGCAATAGCCAGTTACAGGGCATTTTATTCAATTTTTTGTAAGTTAATTAGGGGTCATTTTAACAAATGTCAAGACATAAAAGATATGTAACTAATTACGTGAACCATAAAGGACATTTTAACCAATTTTTCCGATCAAAATAATTTAATACTTTTTAAACATTGATTCGAATTCATGATATTTAATCGTAAGTAATAGTTTTATCCTTACCACTTGGCTATTTTGCCAATTCTAACGTGGGTGGGGGCCGTGGGGCTTATGCATGCCCATCAACCCATACGATATAGTACACAAACTAGTGTCTTGCCTGCAGTTTATGTTCCATTTGGTATCTATATGTATATTTATACGTGTGTAGCGTATGTTCCGTTGGTGTTTTTGTATGTTTATATATATATTATATATATACACATATATTATGTATGTGTGGGTACAAGCAGCTCACCATTTCATTCTATGATCTAGTGATCTCTGGAAGATCTCGGAGGCGGTCCAAGAAATCGACAACACTCGAAAGCAATCTAGAGAGCTGACGATCTCTGGAGACAGTCTTGGACCTCACGACCTCGGGAGACGGTCTTAGACCTCACGACCTCGAAAAGAGGTCCCAGACCTAACGACTGTCTGACACATGTCACCCATGCACGGAGATTGCCATGTGGCTTACACGTGTTCGCCACCTAAACGACACGTGTCAGCCAATTAAGCCAACACAACTAAAATAATTACCCCATTGTACACCCGTTACAAAGGAGGGAACGAAGAAAGAATCTCGGAGAATGTAGTTACTAAAACAGCTCGCTTAAATAGAAGCTCGTTAATACAATAGTTTATTAGAGCTCATAGTGCGTTCTTTACAGTTTTAATATCTCAATAATTTAGTTGTGAAGCATGTGTGTGTTAGTTGTCGGTATGTGAATTTACAGACGAAGAAGTATAAATGTAGATAAAGTCGAGGCTAGAGTTTGACTCTATATCCGTAAGACGAAATTGCCACGTACTTAGATGCAATACGTTTAATAGCAAAACGCCTCCAAGATACAACAACTTTAAAATTTCAGACCGCTGCACTACGAGTTGGAAGTTATCGGTGAACGTACTCGGATATTTGGAACTTTCGGACACTATTAATGCAGAAATGAAATGCTTTTGAAAATTTGAAGAACTTGAGAATTTTCGAAGTGAATGAAATGAAATGTGGAGGGGCCTATTTATATATGTTGAAGAGTTGTGGTGCCTTTTTCGAAAAGCACCTCTTCACCCCCTTGGTTGCACCCTTTGGACTGGACCCACCAGTTCGCTGGGCGGTCACACCCGTAGGCTAACCCGCGCCCTGGCGGCCGATGGCTCGCACTGGTTCGACCAGCCCGGCCTGCTGGCGGGTCGGTCTGACCCGGTCCGTTTCGAGCCGCCTGGTCCGAGCCAACCTGGTCCGGTTCGACCTATCGTCCGGTTCCTGACGGATCGATCCGATCGGACCGGTCCACGTCATCGCATCACTTGACTCGAATCGCCACGAACCCGCGAGCCATCTGTGTGGACCACCTGGCCAAAACTTTAAGGCTCCTCCAGCTCCTCGCGACGACGGGTACGTGCGAAGTGGGCCTCTAAAGCGACTTAATGCGACATGTGCGACGTGTGCGTGTGAGTCCGGGCTCCGGCTCGGATGGTGCGAAGCACCATCCTCGGGTCCATTTTAGCCAAAGGCTAAAATCCCACTAGGATCCACCATAAGGTCCACCATAGGGAGCACACTTGATAACTACTTATCAAGTGCTCTACTAAATAAGGAGTATCCACTTACTCCAATTTTTCTATGTGGGACAAGTTCCCATATGTTTCCTTTATAAACTCTTCAACTTCCGAGTTTAAGTTGCAACCTTTGACAATTAATATCTCATTCACCCGAAATTAGTTTTGAGCATATTAATACATTAAATTCATCTACTCAAAACATAGATTATGGATTTGTTTCCATTTATAACAAATTGATTGAAATAATTAAATTGGTCAATTTTGGGTCAAAACCCAAAATTTCAA
This sequence comes from Ajuga chamaepitys, assembly GCA_958295605.1. Classification (NCBI taxonomy): domain Eukaryota; kingdom Viridiplantae; phylum Streptophyta; class Magnoliopsida; order Lamiales; family Lamiaceae; genus Ajuga; species Ajuga chamaepitys. The sequence goes on from OY282505.1 coordinate 38,825,320, forward strand.
ACCAATTTCCAATAATCCCCCACATGAATGATATTAATGAAATGCAAACCTAAGAAAGTCCCAGCGAGCTGTCCCTTCATCATGATAGGTAGCTTCAGGCTTTGAACCTTCCCTAGTGAAATGCAATCGGATTCACTCGCTGCTCAGTGAACATGATGTCATAAATTGGTCAGCTTTTGTGTAAATCTAGTACAATGACAACCACAAAGTAACGACTCTAATATCCTTTTGGTTCTCACGTTGTTGTGCATTTTGTCCGTGGACCTTATCTCGGATTCATAAGTGTGTACTGGAAATATTATATTTGTCAATTTGAAGCGGCCCCACTTCACACTTATATAGGTGATCTCCTATTAAAGGTACCCTGAAATATCTTACCACGAAGGTATAGGAATCACTAAAAGCTGTTAAACTTACCCTCACCACACGTCATCGGGTTTTGTACCAAATAGGTACAATTGGCACTTGAGCGGAATCGAGAATGAGCTTGAAATTTATTTTTTAAGTGCAAAACTGAGTGCTTCAAAGCTTAGTTATCTCATTGAACTAAGTTCTTGAGATCCTCCAGTCATCATGGACGAGTTACCACTATGAACAATCTTTAGTATGTGGATTTTAGCCCCATTCCCTTTACCGTGCTATACATTTGATCTCGACCAATGCCTTTAGTTAGCGGATCTGCAATATTTTCTTTTGACTTTACGTAGTCAATGGAAAGTACCCCACTTGAGATCAAATGTCTAACGGTATTGTGTCTCCTTCGGATGTGTCGAGACTTACCATTATACATGTGGCTTTGTGCCCTCCCTATAGCAGACATGCTATCACAGTGTATCATCACGGGAGGCACCGGTTTACACCAACCAGGAATATCCTCTAAGAAGTTCCGAAGCCATTCTGCCTCTTCACCAACTTTGTCTAAAGCAGTGAACTCTGATTCCATTGTGGAACGAGCTATGCAAGTTTGTTTATAGGATTTCCAAGCCACAACTCCTTCACCTATAGTGAATACAAAACCACTGGTGGATTTTGAATCTTTTGTGTCAGATATCCAGTTTGCATCTGTGTATCCTTCCAATACGGCTGGATATCTTGTATACAAAATTCCATGATTCATGGTATGTTTTAAATATCTTAAAACTCTCATCAGAGCTTTCCAGTGATCCTTGTTAGGATTACTTGTAAATCTACTAAGATTGCTAACTGAATATGCTATATCCGGACGAGTACCATTTGTCAAGTACATCAGGCTTCCGATAATTCTTGCATATTTCAGTTGCAGCACTGGGTTTCCTCTATTTTTGGCTAGGTGTAGATTAACATCTACAGGAGTGTTAGCCGGGGGTACGTCATAAGCATCAAATTTCCTCAACACATTCTCAATGTAATGAGCTTGTGATAGGAAAATTCCATCAGAAGTTCTAGAGATTTTCATCCCTAGAATGATGTCAGCCAGACCCATGTCTTTCATTTCAAAATTCCGTTTTAACATCTTTTTAGTATTCATGATCGAGTCATGATTACTCCCCGTAATAAGCATGTCATCGACGTATAGACACACTATAATATAATCTTCTAGAGTGCCCTTTACATAGACACACTTATCGTACTCATTGATTTTGAAACCATTAGAGAGCATCACATAATCAATTTTTTCATGCCATTTAAGAGGTTCTTGTTTGAGTCCGTACAAAGATCTAACAAGTTTACACACCTTGTTTTCTTGGCCAGACACTACAAACCCTTCAAGTTGTTCCATATATATCTCCTCCTCCAATTTCTCATTTAGGAAAGCCGTCTTCACATTCATTTAATGTATCTCAAGGTTATGCAGAGCTGCAACAGCAATGAGAACTCTAATGGAAGTGATCCTTGTAACTGGGGAATACGTATCAAAGAAGTCGTATCCTTCTCTTTGTTTAAACCCTTTGGCTACCAATCTAGCCTTATACTTATCAATTGATCCATCGGCTTTATACTTCCTCTTTAGGATCCACTTGCATCCAAGTGGTTTACAACCTGATGGACTCGATTTCACTGTTTATTGCTTCTTTCCAGAGAGTAGCATCTGGATTGGACAATGCCTCATGTATTGTCCTGGGTTCACTCTCCATCATGTATGATAGAAAATCCGGTCCAAAGGACTTTTCCTTTCTGACCCTTTTACTATGTTTTGGTTCATCACCTCAGGCTCTTTATTAACCTCAATAGGTGAATTATTTGCAATTTCATAAGTTCTTTTACGAGAACTTACTTCTGTGTTTTCCTTCTTAGAAAATATGTTCTCAAAGAAAACCACGTTCCTTGACTCAATAGTCATTCCCATGTTCATTTCAGGAACGTCTGATTTGTGTACCAAAAATCGATATGCACTACTGTTATACGCATATCCAATGAAAATGCAATCAACAGTTTTGGGTCCTATTTTCACTTGTTTTGGCTTTGGTACTTCAACCTTAGCTAGGCACCCCCACACTTTGAGGTAATGGTAGGAATGTTTTCTTCCTTTTCACAACTCGTACGGAGTTTTGTCCCTCTTCTTATGTGGCAATTTGTTAAGAATGTAGTTGGCAGACCAGATTGCTTCCCCCCACATGATCTGGGGTAAGCCCGAACTTATCAACATAGCATTCATCATCTCTTTTAGAGTTCGATTCTTGCATTCTGCAACGCCATTATATTGAGGTGAATATGGAGCTGTAGTTTGATGAATAATGCCGTTTTGTTGGCAAAATACTTCAAATGGAGCTACATATTCTCTACCTCTATCACTTCGAATCACTTTGATTCTTGTGCTAAGTTGATTTTCAACTTCATTCTTATAATTTTTGAATGTCTCAATGGCTTCATCTTTCCTTTTCAAAAGATATACATAACAGTATCTTGTGCAATCATCAATAAAAGTAATGAAGTAATTCTTACCACCTCTAGTTTGTACAAAATTCAAATCACACACATCAGTATGAACAAGTTCTAGAGGTGAAGTACTTCTATCAACTGAATGGAATACTGTTTTGGCCAATTTTGCCTCCACACAGATCTCACACTTTGTGAATCAAATTCCATTCTAGGAAGTAAATCTAAATTCACTAAACATCGAAGTGTATTTTGATTTACATGTCCTAATCTACCATGCCATAAATTAGAACACTCAAGCAAGTAATTAACTTCACTTATATTAATATTTCGCTTAATGTCGCGTTTTACAGTCATTACATTCATCTTGAAATGGCTCTTTTCGAGATAGCCCTTCCCAATAAATTGACCACATTTGGTCAGTACAAAATTATTTGCTTCAAAAACCAACCTAAATCCGGCCTTACTCAATAAAGAACCGGAGACTAAATTCTTGCGAATGTCTGGGACATACAACACATCCACTAGAGTTAGTTCTTTTCCCGACGTCATCTTCAACACAACTTTTCTCAATCTTACCACTGGAGACATTGCAGAGTTTTCCATGAAGAGCTTTCTGCCATTGATCTTTTGGTAAGTGGAGAACAGTTCCTTGTCTGAACAGATATGACGGGTAGCCCCTGTGTCGATCCACCACTCCCTTGGATTATCTACCAAGTTGGCCTCGAACACGACGGCAGACAGATCCATTTCAGACAGTTCTTCTGGCAAGGATTTGTGCTTGGCAAGATTGGCCTGATTCTTTTGGCCTTGATTTGTCTTCTTTGGCTGTCGACATTCACTTTACTTGTGTCCGGGCCTATCACAATTATAACAGTTACCTTTGAACCTTTTATTCGAGGTCTTCTGTTGCTTATTAGATTCAGCAGCCCGTTTTCGCTTCTTGCCACTTCCGGACTCAGCCAAATTCACACGTGCCTCTCCACGGTTCTTGTCGCTTTTGACTTCAAATTTTCGGTTGTCTACCTCGATCCGTAGTCTCATGATCAAGTGCTCAAGCCCCAATTCCTTGCGTTTGTGCTTGAGATAATTTTTTAAATCCTTCCATTGAGGCTGTAGCTTCTCTATTAACTCAACTACTTGAAAGGATTCAGATGGTTGCATAACTTCGGCATGAATCTCATGGAGGATCAACTGCAACTCTCGAACTTGGTCCATGACCGTCTTCGAGTCTACCATTTTGAAGTCGAGGAACCATCCGACAATGAATTTCTTCATTCCGGCATCCTCCGTTTGTACTTCTTGTCAAAAGACAACCATGACTCCTTTGCGATTTTAAAAATGGAATAGACATTATATAGTGAGTCGTCTAATACATTCAGAATGTAATTTCGACAAAGGAAGTTACTATGGTTTCAGGCGTCCAACGCATTCATTCCTTCTTTATCACCTATTTCAACAGTAGGAGGATCTTCCCTCAAGAATCGGGCAAGACTAAGACTTGTCAAGTAGAACAACATTTTCTGCTGCCATCTCTTAAAATCATTTTCGGAAAATTTAGCCGGATTTTCAGTGTGAGCGGCAGGGATTGAAGGAGTAGAAATAGTAGAAGACATCTCCGAATATACAAAAAAAAAAATCGTCTTACGCTGTTAGTTGTCGGTAAGTAAATGTATAGACGAAGATGTATAAATGCAGACAAAGTTGAGGCTAGAGTTTGACTCTCTATCCGTAAGACGAAATTGCCACGTACTCAAGTGCAATACGTTTAATAGCAACATGCCTCCAAGATACAACGACTTTAACACTTCAGACCGCTGCACTACGAGTCATAAGTTATCGGCGAACGTACTCGGATATTTGGAACTTTCGGACACTATTAATGCAGAAACGAAATGCTTGTGAAAATCTGAAGAACTTGAGAATTTTCGAAGTGCATGAAATGAAATGTGGAGGGGACTATTTGTGGTGCCTTTTTGGAAAGGCACCTCTTCACCCCTTGGTTGCACCCTTTGGACTGGACCTACCAGTTCGCTGGGCGGTCGCACCCGCAGGCTGACCCGCACACTGGTTTGACCCGCCCGGCTTGCCGGCAGGTCGGTCCGACCCGGTCCGATGAGCCGGCCCGCCCGGTTCCTGACGGGTCAATGCGACATGCCTCTAAAGCGACTCAATGCGGCATGTGCGACGTGCGCGTGCAGGCCCGAGCACCATCCTCGGGTCCATTTTAGCCAAATTGGGGAGCACACTTGATAACTACTTATGATCAAGTGCTCTACTAAATAAGGAGCATTCACTTACTCCATTTTTTCTATGTGGGACAAGTTCTCATATGTTTCCTTTATAAACTCTTCAACTTCCAAGTTTAAGTTGCAACCTTTGACAATTAATATTTCATTCATCCGAAATTGGTTTTGAGCATATTAATACATTAAATTCATCTACTCGAAACGTAGATTATGAATTTACAACTTGTATCCATTTTTAACAAATAGATTGAAATAATTAAATTGGTCAATTTTGAGTTAAAATCCAAAATCCAAACCAATTTCCAATAATATGCTAATCATCCTCTAAAAACAACTACATCATCTTAATTATTAGCTGTTTATGATCAATCCCGTTACACGTGTTCATTACGTGCGTGCATAATATATTTTTCATGCAATGTGTTCTTGCATAATATCTTCTGCCTGGATTTTCGTGAAAGTGTAGGTGTCTAGATAGATCTTGTGTGTATGTGCTGTGTTTTGTCTAAATTGCGTATTGCACGGAATAGTTGTGCCGGAGCCACCATGGGACATGGTGTATACTTGTATCCTCGAACTGTATAAAAGTTTGTTCATATATATTATGTGGTAATAAAAGCACAAGTTGAAAATATTTTTTGTTTCGTAAGTATTTAATTTTTTTATGTTAATTTTATAAATATTTATTTTTTAAATTTAGTTCTGTAAGTATTAAACTTGTCCAATTAAGGATAATTTTCACTCAAAAACACCAAATTAACCGAAACTAGTCACATGACCCTAATAATTAGTAAAATCAGACAACTAGTAGTTACGTGATAAAAATTAGCTGAGTTGGACTTGTTTCTCTGTCAAATTTAAATCCAAAATAAAATTAGTATCTATGTCATTATAGAAAAAATAGAATTATTTGTAAAATTATATTACACTGACCTATAGTTAAACATTAAACATCAGATAAATAAAGAACGTCTTTTCATATGGCAATACCCACAATTTTGTTTCACACAATTTCATTTATAAATAGAGGACGATTTATCTTAGACTCTTATGAAATAAAATCATTATTATATTCATACTATTTAAACGAAATTGTGTGTATTGTCGATGAAAAGTCACTCCCTATTTAATCTAATATTTATTGTTTAATTAGGTTAGTCTAATATAATTTTATGAATAATTCTATATTTCTCTAGTGATATAATAATTTTATTTTGAATTTAAATTTGACAGAGAAAAAGTCCAACTCAGCAATTTTTTACCACGTCACTACGAGTCGCTGGATTATACTAATTATTTTGTCACGTGACTATTTCCAGTTGATTTGATATTTTTGTGCCCTTAAATTAGATGATGTTAGCACTTGTGGGACTAAATTGAAAAAACAGATACTTATGACACTAAAATCGAAAAAATAAATATTTATGGGTCCAAAAATAATTTTTATCCTAAAAGTACAAAACATTTGATGTGTAGTTGGTGGGAACTACATTAGCTTTGTGAGACCTCCTTTATCAACAACCCACCACGGCTCAACCTATTAATAAAATATTCATTTCTCTCTCCTCCACATACACAACCTACTTCACAACCTAACTCCACAAATTTTACACTTTAACAACATCGCAACAAAACCCAACATTTTAATAAATAATATTTTTTTTAAACACATACATAACCTATTTTCCAATAAAACTAATATTTTTGCTACGATTTAATAATTGCTTATTATTTTTGACTTTTTTTTTCTAAATATATCAAGGAAAAAAAATCTTATTTTAATTTCGCAATTAAAATAAGGTGATTTATTTTTTTCCATTCACTTAAAATAAAGAACTTCAAATTTTAATTTAAAGTTTGACACCATTAGGCTCTACTTGTAGAGAAAAAAAAAAATAAGAATTTCGATAATTTTTTAAAAATAAAAATTATATTATTTATTTATCATTAAAATTAAATCCAATAAATAATTTAATATAACCAATAAGGGGGCACTATACAAGAAAAAAGATCTTTTGAGACCACAAAAAGTTATCTCAAATAATGAGTATTTGCCACAACTTTAGTGAAGTGGTCTCAAATAATGAGTATTTGTTACAACTTTAGAGCATTTATCACAACTTTATTGTCGTCTCAATAACTCGGTCGCAAATAATATATTTGTGACCGCAAATGTGGTCTCAAATGCATCTCAAATATTTTTTGCAATGACTAGTTGTCTTTAAAAGTAGTCTTAAAGTGGTCTCAAATAATTTGTATAAAGAATTGTGACAACAAGTGGTCACAAATAACTTATTATTAGTGACCACAATTGTGGTGTCAAAAAATGTCTTACAAAAGACCTCTTTGTTGTAGTGGGGTGACATGTGACAGATTGTGGAATGAGATTGGGTTGTGGAATAAGTTGATTGACCAACTTAATTCACAACCAGGATCATCCAATTCAATATCATTTCTATTTTTCTTCTTTTCATTTTCCCTTTGTCGTGTAGCTCATCACGACCTCTGCTTAAGGTCAATGATAAAGTCGGTCTAAAAAGCCTGAGTTCGACTTATCCAGGTGGCGTTGAGTTTTGTTCTGTGAATGTTTTTTAAAAATTTATGTTCAAGTTTTGTTATATGGTTTTTATAACTACCAGTTCAAGTTTAGTTTTATGAATATTTTAATTTGATGTAAAAGTTGTAATAACAAATTCACATATATGCTATAATTCAAGTCCCATATTAATAAGTATGTCAATTAAGCTACTATAATATTTTGTAATTTTTAGACTATCATATATAATATAAATTTATTGTATTAAACTTTTCTTTACCCTATATTTTTAGTTTCATGCTAGTATTTCTTATTAAATTGTTTAATTAATTCGATAACTTATTACAGTGGACTATCTTTTAGGCCCTGTATCCTTAAGATCAAGGTAAATTCATATACAAAGTTCTTTTAAAGGTGACTGCATGACCATTTCGTTATACAAATTCGCTTAAAAAAGCAAAGACCCAAAAGGGCTTAACACTTTTAATTATTTGTTTTTAGGTTTTGAATAATAATAATATTAAATAATTATATATATGTATATATTTAGTTATATATGTCGTGCCCAATTTCAAAAATTCTGAATTCGTCACTAATTGTACCATATAATGCATGACTAGACTGTACTCGATTTACATAACTATTCAACCGAATTATGTGGTGTAATAAAAGACACGATGAACTTATGGTACCTTAATTAAGATATGTTAACAACCACTGTATTTGATAGAACGACTAGAAAAGGATATTTCAAAACTTTCTTCGACATGAGTACTATGTTAAATATGTTGCGTGGATTATAGAGTATGTAGCTTACTACACTAAAGTAATGCATTTTGGTTCCGTGATGCCAACACCCAGGTATCCAAACGGAATTTGCTATAAAAAGAAGGTGGAAATCAAAAGAGTTGAAAATAAAATGTAGGAAACTCTATGCTACCCTAACTACAAAACGAAAATAAATTAATATTTCATGTCACAGCCAGACGTCCAGGAAATGCTCGAAAACTCAAGTCTAAGATTTGGTTAATCCTAAACGGGTAGGACAAACAAGGTGAAATATAGTTTACGGTTCTTCTACTGTACCATTTATTAGACTATTAATACAATTATAATATTAGTCATTTCATTTTAAAAAATTCAATATCCATCATTGATTCATAAATTAAATTAAAAAAATAAAAATGGCGAATTTGTCTCAGAGAAACATGCCTTCTCCAACTGCCTCTTTTAAACTTTGACACGACACAACTCTCTCTTGTTATTACAATGTTCTGGAAAACTGCAAATAGAACAGAAATGAGCAAAACAGAATAAAACCGAGACGTGGAAGACCACTGTCCATAGGACAAATTACTTCCCGGCTAGTGCTCACGGAATGAAGTAATAGCCCCCAAAGATATAACAGTTTACGTCCTTTTCTGTAGCAGCACCACTAACAGAAAAGGCTCTGGCGAACTTAAAGATGTTCTAGTCTGAAACTGGAGCTAAATGCAGAAAAGAGAGAATGATATTTTCAGGTGAAAATTGTGTGTTTGTATGCATGCAGTTGTTCGCCTATTTTATAACCTAACGATCCGCAAGTGTACGTGTGCAAGTGTATATAACGGCAAGCAAGGTCGATCCCACAAGGACTGACTTAATGACTAGTTCGATACTCTAAATATCCTAAAACACCCCTAACTAGGCTCTCAATTGTATTGATTTTAGTATTAAACTAATTTTACTAAACTATTACTTAACGCTTAAATCCAAGATTAAGAAAACAATTTATCAAATACTCAAGATTGGAAGACAAATTCTAGAGAATTGATTTCAGAATTAACTAAGTATGACAATCCAATTATTCTAAACTAGCAATGATTATTATCGTTATTAGACGGCACTTATATATATTAACTCTCCTTTCGAAGCAATTAACTTGTAGATTCATTATCCCTAGCCACTCTTTCAAGTCGACTAGACCTAACGAACTCCCAATCAATCTTAGACCAATGCCTACGCACTTATCTCACCTCCTTTCAGAGCGCTCAACAAATACGCTATATATTGTCTTTCCATTCACAAATTCATCCTTTCAAAGCAAACTTATTAATTATGTAGAAATAGTTCAGTGATCAAATTAACTATTCATGAAAATAAATCACAACACATAGATAACGAATAACAATCATTAACTAGAATAGAAAACTTCAATTAATCAAACATTGTTAAAACCTACTTTCAAAACCCTAGAATAATAAGAAACTACTTACTCATGTTCATATTCATAACACAAATATGTTCATAGACAAACATAATTTGAAATAGAAAAATGAGACAATGAATAAGAACCCTAATAGTCGTCTTGATCTTGATTCTTTGATGTTGCTTTCCTCTTCAATATGCCTTCTAATGATCTCTAACCCTCCTTTTCGAGTTTGGTAACCTCCTTATATAGTTAAGGCTAAGTTGGGCTCAAAATCATAAAACGCGCATATTCAGTTGTGGACTTGGAAAGCTGCCTCGACCGACTCAGAATCTCCCTCGACCGAGTCGGGTCAACTCGACCGAGGCAGAGTTCCCCTCGACCGAGTTGGAGTCTCTGACCAACTTCACGTTTTGCTCTTCATTTCAAACTCGACCGAGTTATGATTCCCCTCGACCGAGTCATAATTTCTGACCATGTTTCAACTCCTCTTTGTTATTTCCGACTTTTCTTACTCGTTTTTCATCCGAACATTGTCCAAACGGACTTTTTGGCCTTTTTATACCCGAATAACACTAAAACAAGCAGAAACACGTCATCTAGCTCAAAAGATGGATTTTAATCACTTTTCGCCCAAATACACATGCATATGTCACAAATTACAACCTTTAATTGACCTAAAATACATGTAAAACTGGCATGTATCAAAACCCCCAAACTTAACCATTGTTCGTCCCAAACAATAACACAAAGCATAACATCACAATGACCACAAAACTTTAGGGCAATTAAATGATACTTCTAGTCTCAGAAATCTTTTTTTTTTTTTTTTCCTTTCAAAACCAACAACATAACATTTGAGCATTAGTGACATGGCAGGTTTCAACTACTTTCGAGACATTAAACTTAAAACAACAATCCTCACCGGATAAGTATATCGCTCATCTCTCAAGTGTATGATATGGAAAGTATTTGCGCTCACATTGAATCACATGCATCGTCTACCATATGCTTGCCTATTGTCTAAATTAGACCTCATACTTGACATGTGTGACAAAGAATCAATAGGTCTTTATTTTTTGCTGTAATGTTGGCTTAATGTTAGGTGAGATACATTTAGATATAAGTGATTATGCATTGGATTAATCAAGCTATTCCTAACCCGAATACCCCTCAACGTTGTTCACTCAATCTCAATCTTCAATTCTCAGAAAAACCAAGTAATATGGCTTCTTCACCTTACCACAGCATTCATGCATCAACCAAGATTATTTATGCCACTTTCACTCAGGTACCACTTTGGGACTACCCGATCGAGTACCACATTTGGGACTACTCGTTCTTCTTTCAACTCAAGCACACATAGGCATATGTATATTCTCTTCATTAACCCCCCTCCTCCAACTTTCTCTTTTCCAAGTTTTTTTCTTTTTTTTTTTTTTTTTTTTTTTAAACTAGGAGGGAATTTTTCTCTTCTTTCTCTTTTGCCTCCCCGAATCTCTTTACCACATCTTCCCAAACATCCACTCCACCTTGATACTCTTACCTCTCTACCTTCCAATGCACCTCCCTTTACTCAATTAGTCCAATTACTCGGGCCAAAGATAAAAGAAAGGTATAAGTTTGTAATGTATGGCTTTGGAAAACAAGGCTTTAAAGGTCAAAATGGCTGACTAGGGATTTTTTCACTTTTTTGGGTACAAAAGATTATTTTAAAGGCTAAAAAATAGGGCTTTTAGTAAAAGAATGCCTAATATCATTTTCTATGCCACAATATGTACTCGACACATTCCTATAAAGACGCAAGGCAAGTTCTAGAGACTAAATACTATGTGATCAATCACTTCACACCGAAAGAATGATAAAAATACTCTAGAGATAAGAGTACATATAAAGCTCAAAACCTCACAGGTTAATTTGTGATTATTGTTCAAGTCTAAGCTCAATTTTGTCTCCAACTGCCTATCATGCTCTGTTATGTGTCCTACCCTCAATTACTTCCAAAAATAAATTTCATCATTGACAAATTATCATCTAATACCCTTTTTATGCTTATCAAGAACCAAATTGACGACTTCTAATCAACGAAATTTAAAATCAACCTAAAACACAATTAAAATGCAAAACATAAAATATCACTAGCTAATACGACGGATCAATCAAATTAGCTATTTGGGCACACAGACCCGACACTACTCAATACTCAATAGGGCTCACAGACCCTTTACCAACTAACACAAGAAAGATATAAAATACGAAACACAATCAAGAACAATCATGACCTCAATAACACCGAATGAAATAACAACGGAAAAACAATAAAAGCGGCCAAGACGTAACACTATCCACCTCCTCCCCTAAACTTGGTTGAAACCAAGTTTGTGGGAAAAAGAGTGATACGTCTTGGTGCCTACTCACAGTGCTACTGAGGCGGAGGTGGTGGGGGTGGGTTAAAACGGCCCTGTTTTGCCCTGTACTGCGCCTCGACCACGTGAATATGGCCTCGGTGGAGTTATGGTTCTGACTCGGTCGAGTAGCGTTGGCCTCGGTCGAGTCTAACTTGCTGGAACGGCTCGGGTTTTTTTTTTCTTTCAAATGTGCCTCGGGCGAGTTACACACGCCTCAGCCGTGTTCTGGTCCACAACTCGGCCGAGTTTCAGTAGCCTCAGCCGAGTTAACTTTGCTAGAATTTCTCCGTTTTTTCCTTCAAATTCGCCTCGGGCGAGTGTGATTTTGCCCCGGGCGAGTTGAACTCGCTGAATCTCCCCTGTTTTAGCCTTTTTCTCCGTTTTTACTCCTTTTTCTCGCATCTTTTCACTGCTTTCCTTGCTTTTTCGATAACGTCGTATTTCCTATGCACACTAACAAACAAATTAAGACAATTCAAAACATAAACTTCAAAATACGAAAATTTAAAATAAACTAAAAGCATCGGGTTGCCTCCCAACAAGCGCTACTTTTATCGTCTTTAACTCGACGACCTTTTGAATTTTTAGTTCAGCATAGTCAACCGTAAATCATCTACGGTTGCAACTTGACTCGGGATGTAGTATTTCTTGATCCTCTGACCATTTACAAGGAATGTGTTTCCTTGTGCATCCATCAATTCTACTACGCCCGACTTTCGAACATGCTTGATTTTTAAAGGTTCCATCCATCGTGACTTCAACTTTCCGGGAAACAATCGCCGCCGCGAGTTGAACAAGAGAACTTGTTCACCGGGTTTAAAGTGTCGATTCTTTATCATTTGACCATGGACCCTTTTTGTGCGCTCCGGTGGCTTTTTCTCAAGACCACGAAACTCATATCTCAGATTCTCCGGTAATGATTTTAGCTTAGGTCCGCGTACCTTCTCCTTGGATATTTTTTTCACAAATATCTCAGGGATGTCCTCCTTCTCTGCATCTTCCATCTTCTTTCCCTGCAAATCATTCAAAGCGCTAACCCCATCCACGAGATCAAGATTAGTAGCCTCACAGTCTTTCACAAAAAAATTTGAATTGGTAATATGACTCTTTAATGCATCAGAATCACTTGGTGCAAGAATTTTTCCATGAAATGTAGTATCTAAACTATCTATAGCACTACATGTTTCAACTTGATTAACCTCTTCATCATCATGCATTTTCATGGCCTTATAAATAGAGAATGTCACTTTATTTACAAAAAGGCCGCTGAACTATTACCACTTTTTCAGTTCAGCATATAAACTATTAGCTGTTACCAAACTGCCGCTAACCTATACGAAAATTACAACGCGACAGCTACCGGACACAATACCGGCCAAAGACACGTCACGTGACTTGCACACCCGGTTTTGGGTTCCAGTTTCGAATTTTAATATAGTTTTAAAAATTAAAATCCTAAAATATGAAAATGCTAAATTCTAAAAACTAAAAAACTAAAAACTGAATTTCTAAAAACTTAAATAAATATACAAATTAAGCTATATTTAGGAGAAAGAATTTGAGACAAAACATTTGCAAGGTGAGAGGAAGAGGAACAACACGCGACGAAGAGGGAAGAACAGGCGACGAAAACGAAGGATGAATATCTGCTCCTGTGGCCTTGATACCGTGATTCGAACATCATGGACAGACCTTAACCCGAGGAGAAGATACTATGGTTGTCAAAATCAGGTAAACCCTAGTTTTGTGTATAGTTTGGTTCAGTAGATCCATTTACGAAATGGGTATACAGTCTGAAATTGCTGCCTTCTCAGTATTTTGAACTTGTTGATTGTCAACTAAAAATTTAATTCCTTACAAATTTTGGTTCTTGAATTACGGGGATGAGGTCTGCAATTTTCGAATTCACTATGTTGATTCACATTAGTTTAGTATTATTCGATTTGCTCAAATAAGTTATGGTTGGTGGTTTTACTATGTTGATTCACATTAGTTAATAAATTTCGAGCTGCTCAAATAAGTTATGCTTTGTGGATTTACTCTGTTAATTCCCATAAGTTAGTAAATTTTGATTAGCTCAAATAAGTTTAGCTCTGTGAATTAAAAAATTTGAAAAGGGTGTGAATTAACTATGTGGATTCTGCAATGGTATTCGGTCAGGTTGGAGGCTGCAATTACTTTGTCTGGATTGATCCGCCTATGGGCGAGAGAGCTCGTCAGATTATACCCGGTCTGCTGAGGAGAGTCAATAATCTTGAAGTTCAACTGAGAAGACTAAATGATATGGCGCAAGGCGGTGGACAAGGCAACGCAAGGGGGCACGGTGGACAGGTAAATGGCCTAGAAGATGAATTGAGTCGATTAGAGGCAGAAGTGAATCGTGAGAAATCGAAGGCAAAATGGCTTTGGATATTGCTAATTGCTTCTTGGATTGTTTTCTATCTGTACAAGTGATTATGTGTTTGGTAGTGAGACACGTAATTGTAGTTCTATTAATTAGACTTAGTTCGTTTGTCTGTCTATGCAGATTAGTTTAACTCTGTTATGTCGTGGATTCTGTTATGTCGTTGACTTTGTAAATTATTTTTGCCAATTTTACCCATATTGCAAGGCAAAGGCTTTTTATGATAATTGCTCCATTTTGTATCTAACGTGTGTAGCAATAATATTCTTAGCTCGTATTTTGCTTGAAATGAGTCTAGTATCATGTGAGTGGATTTTTACCCCTTGTATGGATTGAGCTATGTAAACATGTGGGTTTGTTATGGGAGATTTGATAAGCAAGTTTATACGAATTTTCTATGAATCTTGATAACAATTGAGCCCTCTTGTAAGCATGTGGGTTTGTGTAACTACGTGAATTTTTCATTCTCGTATGGTTGTTGTATTAACGAATTTTGTATGAATCTTGATAATAATTGATTTGATTTGGAATAACTGTTATTGAATTTAGGTTCCAATTTTAGTATTTTGAACAAAATAAACTTGTATATTCAAACATCCTAAAAAAAAAAATTGACTCTGAAAGCGATATATATTGCACCACATTAAGATGCTTCGAGCAAAATATCAATTAAAATACCCATTGAAGAAGAAAACATTAAAACATCATTTGGTGTTAAATGACATCAAAATAACAATAACATCCACAATTTACTAAGCCAAAACGAGTCAAAACACACCGACAAAACGAGTCAAAAGATACCTACAAAACGAGTCAAAAGATACCTACAAAACGAGTCAACATCCACAGTTGGTGTTAAATTTTTTGGCTGATTAAAGCGTATGGAAAGCAAAACAAACTGACAAAACGAGTCAAAAGACACCGACAGTTTTGGTGTTAAGTTCATCACAATATCACATTACCCCCACAAAAGTTGCTCAAATCTCTCCCCTTGGGAGAACCTGCCAATATGAACCCAAAATGGTTGACTCTGTCGATTGTGGTGCAACAGATGTGCTTGAACTTCGACCCTTGGTTGTCGAGAATTTTACATTGCTTTTTCCAGAGATGGTGCAGACGGCCTTGTTTGATGAAGGCTGAGTTCCCAAATCTTCATGTCCCCCTTTGCTACCACCTGCTTTTTTCTTCAAAGGCGTCTTCTTAACTCTCGATTTCCCTTTTTCATCCACATCAGATTTATTTGGGCTCTTACCCAATGACGCATTGCATGCCATATTTCTCGTGACTCTCACAGGGGGAGATGATAGAGTTGATTGAGAAACCTGATTAAGAGGACAAACATAAGATTCAGTATAAATTGGAATCAATGTTCAGTCTTAGTCAAAATTACTCACATTAGTTTCAGTTGTTTCGTCTATCTCAGGTGCACGAGGTACGTTCTTCTTACTCGGCGAACCCTTTCCTCTCTTAATCTTACCTTTTCTACCCTAATGGTACAAAATAAATTAATATCAAGTCAATTACGCCCCCGGCATAAGTATACATATTTTCAGTAAATAGACCAATTTTTTTTGTTTTTTCCCGTGAATAGAGGCCATACCTTTTTCGACGGAGTTTCGGTTATGTTACTTTCCAAGCCACTTTTTGGATCCATACTTTCAGCAACCACACTTCTTCTTTTCCTTCCCTAAATACAATGTAATTGTTCATCAAAATGGTCAAAACAGCAACACTAAACTAAGGTATAATTGTTTAGCTAAATGATGTTAAAATGCCAACAAATCATCAAAATGGTCAAAACAGCAACACTAAACTAAGGTATAATTGTTTAGCTAAATGATGTTAAAATGCCAACAAATCATCAAAATGTATGTGTAGTTGCTTTACTAGCAGCTCCCACAACAACATGTAACAAGAAAATATGGGAGGATTCAGATCAGAATTAACAACAATCCAATCCCCAAAAAATATAAAAGCCGCCAGGTATAATTGATCCACACATCATGTCTATTTCGGGAAGGCCAAAAATTATAACAGCAGCACGATGCATCGATTCCATATATACACATCAGATTACAAAAAAAAAAAAATTTAATAAATTAGACTACTCCACGAAATCAAGTCAAACAACAACAAATAATATTCATACGAGATATTATCCAACAAGTGGAAATATTGTTCACTTACCCTTTTCGTTGGTGCAGTTGACTCTTGGTTACCCTCATCATCTACATTCGGAGCCGGTATGTCCATTCCTTCCTTTTTGTTGAGCTCACACCTCCTCCTATTGTGATCAGCTTTGTGGCAAAGCGAGCATGTCATTGTAATCCCTTTTTTGCTCAATTTTGTCTCACTCTTCTTCACAACCTCATCCTTCTTCCTAGCGTGTTTTTTGGGCCTTCCGGGCATGCGTTCGGCAAACGGTGGGATCAAGGGCTCGACCCCCAATTGTGGCCACATGTCTTGGACTATTCAAAGTCGGTAATAAGTAGCTATAAGATTTGATGAAGGTTTCTTTTTTGTAGAAGTCATGCACATAGTCTTCCGGTTCGTAGTCCAAGTAATTCATCGCACATATGGCATGCGGACAAGGTATACCCGTCAACTCCCACCTTCTACAGTTGCATTCTTTACGACCAAGATGGACTCTAAACTTTGACACTCCATTATTTTCAACCTCGAATTAATCCTCGCCATTCCAATGCGCAATGTAGTCCATCGATTTTTTCTTCCAAAGTTCTAACATGTTAGATACTTTAGGGCACAGGTTTCCATTATATTTCAGCATTTCATCCCTTCTGACATGGATTCTTTTCATTAATCCAAGGCGAATAGCCTCAAGCATTGACAGGATTGGGAGACTTCTTGCCTTCAGAATCATGGAGTTAAAGCTCTCACACATGTTATTTACTAGCACGTCGGATTTAGGAAAGGTACTGAAATGCGATCGACTCCAATGTGCAGCAGGTCTTTTCACAAGCCAATCATAGGCCGAAGTATTCATCTCTTTCATTTCCTTCATGGCTTTATCAAAGTCAACAACTCTTGAAGCTCTAGCTGCCTTCCAAAGCCCATTCTTCAAAGCCATACCTCTATGAATTAGCTTGAAATTTTGGTACAAATGTTGTACACAAAATCGGTGTTCACAACCAACTAACACCTCATCCACGGCATCAATCAATCCTTTTTGTTTGTCGGACATAATAGTCCAACTATAAGGATTCACTATGCGCAAGTCGTTCATTAGATACTTCAAAAACCACAACCAACTCTTTTTCTTCTCTTTCTCAACTACGGCATAGGCAACTGGGTACATGTCATTATTAGGATCCATTCCTATTGTAGTCAAGAGGATACCACCACAATTAGTCTTGAGATGGCATCCGTCTAAAAAGATTATCGGCCGACAATTCTCAACAAATCCCTTCTTTAGAGGACCCCAACACACATACATTCTTTTGAATTGAGGCTTCCCACCAACTTGCTTGCATTTGAGTTTGATGGTAGTATCTGGATCAGCCCTCTTGATCTCTTCAGCATAAGACCATAACATTGCGTATTGTTCGGCGTCGGACCCTCTACCCATCTCAGTAGCTATTCTCTTTGCTCGGTACAGTTGCCACTTATTGAATGTCAGCTTCACTTGCTTCTGAGCAATAACCATCATTGAGGCAACAGGCCACTTGGGATTGGTCTGTATCATATCTTTGTACATATTAGCCAACCATTTGGCATTGGCATGGCTGATTTTCTGCCGCCTAGGACACTTATGCTTTCCGTTGAACGTCTTCACCTGCAGTGTGTCCTCTTTTCTAAACCGAGATGCATAGATAAGCCACGGACAGGTACGGTGCCTACATTTGGCTTGGACTTTCCACTTTTCACTAAAAGTGAACCTCACATCTCTTCCAAGCTTAATTGAATGAGCTCGGACAGCATCCTTGAAACTTGAAGCATCGGGAAATCGCATGTCAAGATGGAACTTAGCAGCAACAATGTTTAACTTCCTAGTAGATATCGGGTAATTCTGAATCTTGTCTTTGACCCTCTCTCGATCTTTACTGCAGCCCTCTCCCGCCTCTTTGTGTTGGCCCATACCAACCCACTCGACATCGTCGTCAATGTTACTCTCAAATAGAATTTCATCCTCGCATTGATCAACATCACTATCTTAAAATTCTTCGCAAAAATCAGAGTCTTCGCCAACGCTTTGGGCATCATCGCTGTCTTCGCTTGTATCAACATCCACAACGCTATATAACGGCTCTGGAAACTGAATATCAGCTGCGTCCTCCTCTTCTTGATCCACAGTGGTAGCAACTGGAGGTATACCATCGTTTTCCCCTAATGTATTTTCAGCTGCAGCCTCCCCTCCAACATCTACATTTTTCGTTGCTGTCTCATGATCAACCTCCGTATTTTCAGCGTTATTCTCGCCAATATCAGCTTCATGCTCCACATAAATACCTAACATCCCATCCCCATCAATATATTGGACCATCTCAAGGGCATCTTTGTCGGTTTCCAAAGCAAGTAAGCTGTGACAGTCCCTAGGCCCTCCTTTACTGCAGTGAATTGATTTAACCTTTTCCAACCCAATCTCCTTAACCATTTCAAGAAGCTCGATAATTGAAATTTGGTCAATGTCGACATAATCAACGTAGTCGACAGCCATGTGAGGTCCACAATATACGATTCGACCAAAATCCATAAACTTTTCGGAGTGCCAAAATTGGATAGTGAATTTGTCATTATCGTTGCCTGAAAGTAGCAAAAAAGCCAAAAAATACAAAATAAGCATCAACAAATAAATTACCAACTAAATAATCAAATTATTCTCAACTAAACCACTTATTCACTAATGACAATACACTTCCATAATCAGAGAAAAACATTAACATGTACAAGTCAACAGCAATTATAATTTAGAATAGATAAACAATGTCAAACAAGTATTTCCAACACCTTTTACCCAAATCCAAGTAGCTCTCTACGCATACGATAATAACCACAATCAGAAAGTGTTAATTTGGTACTCTTCAAAGCTTTAACCAAACTTACGCGTAAATTTCAGATACAAATATTCAAAAGCTTGTTTCTGATTCATATTCAATACCTGTATGTCTACCTACCACCTAAACTAATACAATTTTTATCAGAAAAGAGAATATACCATATTGATACTCAGAATAAATTATTCATTTTTACAGCTCAGATTCCACCTACAAATAAACTATTCGAATAAGGCCACAAATATCAGATTCCACCATTGAATTAACTAATGCAATCAGACAAAAAGCAAAACAATCCCCCTCGAATGCACAACACCAAAGAAGACAGTTCTTTACAGCTCAGATTCCACCATTGAATACAATATATCCAGAAAAGCTCAACAAACATCAACAATCAGACAAAAAACATAACTACTCCCCTCGGTAAAAAATGAAAAATAGGCATCGAAATTAGAAAGGGGATGTTATCATACCATATTCCGGACATAAGTTGCCCTCTGGTTCGTTCTCGGTTGTTTTCCCACGAACAACCCAACACATTTCTTCAATACTTTCCGAAACCCTACCCTCTCGATTTTTATGCTTCTTTCTTCTATATTGTGAAATCGACTGGAATGGGTTCACCAAATCGAAGAAACAAACACGATGTTAAGGAGGCCTTCAAGGGTGACGGAGCGGGTCACCTTCTCCGTTGAATCGCGACGGCTGAGACGGAATGGGGTAAAACCCTTGACCTTCTAGAAGCTGCAATCCTAAACTAATATGAGTTAGGAGTTATTTTAATTAGGTTTAATTTTAGTATGTTAGTTTTTAGAGTTTAGTTTTTAGAATTCAGTTTTTAGAAATTTAGTTTTTAGTTTTTTAGTTTTTAGAATTTAGCATTTTCATATTTTAGGATTTTAATTTTTAAAACTATATTAAAATTTGAAACTGGAACCCAAAACCGGGTGTGCAAGTCACGTGACGTGTCTTTGGCCGGTATTGTGTCCGGTAGCTGTCGAGTTGTAATTTTCGTATAGGTTAGCGGCAGTTTGGTAACAGCTAATAGTTTATATGCCGAACTGAAAAAGTGGTAATAGTTCAGCGGCCTTTTTATAATTACCCCTTTTCCTTATTTACTCTAAGTGTGAGTTCTCCTTTTTGGACATCAATTAAAGCACTGCCCGTTGCTAAAAACGGGCAACCTAGAATTAAAGGAACATCCTTATCCTCCATCATATCTAAGACCACAAAATCTGCAGGAAATATGAATTTATCTACTTGCATAAGAACATCTTCTACTATTCCCCTAGAATAGGTCAAAGATCTATCAGCCATTTGAAGTGCAATTGTGGTAGGTTTAAACGTGTCTATTCCTAGTTTTTCAAAAATAAAAAAGGGCATAAGATTAAAGCTAGCTCCTAAATCACATAGTGCTCTATCAAACGTGACATTACCTAACTTGCAAGCAATTGTAAAGCTACCTGGATCTTTCTGCTTCAATGGCAACTTCCTTTGAATCACTGCGCTGCACTCCTCAGACAGGTTGACAGTCTCATAATCTTCAAGCTTTCTTTTCTTCGCTAGCACTTCCTTGAGAAATTTTGCATAATTGGGCATTTGTTGAAGTTCATCTACGAATGGGATATTAATTTGAATCTTCTTGAAGATGTCTAAGAACTTAGCAAACTGGTCGTCCACTTTCTTTCTTCTTAGTGCTTGAGGGTATGGAATGGGAGGAACATATTTAGGGCCACCTTCAAATGTAATTTCCCTCTCTATCATTTTCTCCGCTTCTTTGCCTTTTCCTTTCGGTTCAGCTTGTTCTTTCAAGTGCTCTTTCTCAACGAGTTCTCCTTCCACCACAGGCTTCTTTGGTCCTTCATATTCGGTCCCACTCCTTAATTGAATGGATTGACAGTGCTCTCTTGGATTCACCACTGTATCACTGGGAAACTGTCATTGCTTATGTTGGGCTGCTAATGCTCTAATCAGGTGCTGGATGTCCGATGCCACACTTTTCAATTCTGTGCTCATACATGCTATGTTTTTACTTAGCTCATTATGTTTTCCTTCCATCTTCTTCTCCAACTGAACTAACTTCTCATCAAACTTTTCTGCTTGTGCTTCTATTAACTCTTCTGGAGTTGGGTTTCTTCCATCATGTATGATTCCGTTTGTGACCTTGAACCTGGTGGAGGAGTAAGGGTGTTCTTCGAATTTCCATAAGTCAAATTTGAGTAATTCTGATTCCCTTGTGGATATTGGTTACCTTGTGAATATTGATTATACCTTGGCTGATTACCTTGGTAATTATTGAAATTTCGCTGATTCACAAAGTTCACATCTTCCATCTCTTCTTGGGTTAGTTGCGGTTGTGATTGCTCAGAATGTTGTGCTAACGTCAGATTAGTTAGCAAGTTCATTTAGGTCGTCAGAGCTGATATCTGAGAAGCCAAATTCTGATTTGATTCCACTTCAACTACACTAGCCACTCTCCTTGGCTGATTACGCTCGTTCGGCCATTGATAACTGGTTCTAGACATAGCATCTAGAATAGCAAACGCAGAATTCACACTCTTCTCCATCAGACTCCCTCCTGCCGCAGCGTCTACGTGATCTCTAGTTGGTGCAAGTAAGCCATTGTAAAACTTACAGATTTGTTGCTTCCTGGTGAACCCATGCTGAGGACAGCTTCGGAGCAAATCTCTAAATCTTTCCCATGCTTCACCCAGTGGCTCTTGATCCAACTGTCTGAACTGTGTGATTTTGTTCTGCAGCTCTAGCATCTTGTTGGGTGGGAAGTACTTCAATAGAAACCTTTCACTTAATTCATCCCACTCAGTGATCTCCTCTAATGAATTAAACCACTGCAGAGCCCTATCCTTTAAGGAAAAAAGGAAAGAGCCTCATCTTCACTTGATCATGCGGTACGTGGTTGATTTTTATCGTATCAGCCAGTCTCCGAAACTTAGTTAAATGAGTGTTCGGATCTTCCAAAGCAGTACCGCCATACTGATTTTGTTGCACAATATTGATGAGCGCTGGTTTGAGCTCAAAACTATGTGCATTGAGTTGTGGCGGTTGTACTCCCCCAGGATTCTGATTAGGCAGAGGACGAAGGCAGTCACTTATTGGGGAAGTGTCATCATCGTCATTTTCATTGTTATTCTGATTTCCTACTGGAAGTACTGGATTCTGTGGAGGTTGTTGTTGTTGAATACTTGTGACGCTGTCATCCAAATTGGCCAGTGCCAACAGGATGCGGTTCATAATCTCTTCTTGGTTCGGTGGATTTTCCATCTCAACTGGTTGATTTCTCCTTGCTCTGTGTCTTCGGGTTGTAGCTTCAATTTCCGGATCGCACGGAAGAAGATGTTATTTTCCCTTAGACCTGGTATGCATGCACAATCCCTGAAAACACTAACAAGAAAATACCCACGTAAAATCGAAATAGATAAAAATAAAAAGAGAAATTAAATGTGCAAAAATAAATTGTTGCCTAGTCTAGTCTTGTTCTAGTTATCAGAATAAAAACTAAAACACTAACTCAGTCTCCGGAAACGGCGCCAAAAACTTGTTCGCCTATTTTATAACCTAACGATCCGCAAGTGTACGGGTGCAAGTGTATATAACGGCAAGCACGGTCGATCCCACAAGGACTGGCTTAATGACTAGTTCGATACTCTAAATATCCTAAAACACCCCTAACTAGGCTCTCAATTGGATTGATTTTAGTATTAAACTAATTTTACTAAACTATTACTTAACGCTTAAATCCAAGATTAAGAAAACAATTTATCAAATACTCAAGATTGGAAGACAAATTCTAGAGAATTAATTTCAGAATTAACTAAGTATGACAATCTAATTATTCTAAACTAGCAATGATTATTATCGTTATTAGACGGCACTTATATATATTAACTCTCCTTTCGAAGCAATTAACTTGTAGATTCATTATCCCTAGCCACTCTTTCAAGTCGACTAGACCTAACGAACTCCCAATCAATCTTAGACCAATGCCTACGCACTTATCTCACCTCCTTTCAGAGCGCTCAACAAATACGCTATATATTGTCTTTCCATTCACAAATTCCTCCTTTCAAAGCAAACTTATGAATTATGTAGAAATAGTTAAGTGATCAAATTAACTATTCATGAAAATAAATAACAACACATAGATAACGAATAACAATCATTAACTAGAATAGAAAACCTCAAATTAATCAAACATTCTTAAAACCTACTTTCAAAACCCTAGAATAATAAGAAACTACTCACTCATGTTCATATTCATAACACAAATATGTTCATAGACAAACATGATTTGAAATAGAAAAATGAGACAATGAATAAGAACCCTAATCGTCGTCTTGATCTTGATTCTTTGATGTTGCTTTCCTCTTCAATATGTCTTCTAATGATCTCTAACCCTCCTTTTCGAGTTTGGGAACCTCCTTATATAAGTTAAGGCTAAGTTGGGCTCAAGATGGGCTCAAAATCATAAAACGCGCATATTCAGTTTTGGACTCGGAAAGCTACCTCGACCGAGTCAGAATCTCCCTCGACCGAGTCGGGTAAACTCGACCGAGGCAGAGTTCCCCTCGACCGAGTTGGAGTCTCTGACCAACTTCACGTTTCGCTCTTCATTTCAAACTCGACCGAGTTATGATTCCCCTCGACCGAGTCAGAATTTCTAACGATGTTTCAACTCCTCTTTGCTATTTCCGACTTTTCTTGCTCGTTTTTCATCCGAACATTGTCCAAACGGACTTTTTGGCCTTTTTATACCTGAATAACACTTAAACAAGCAGAAACACGTCATCTAGCTCAAAAGATGGATTTTAATCACTTTTCGCCCAAATACACATGCATATGTCTAGGGGTGAGCACGGTCCGGAGCGGTTCGGAGATATGGAAATCTCCAGAACCGAACCAAACCTCGGAGATATAAGGAGATTTCCAAAATTAAATCTCCAGAACCGCTCCGTTGATCGGTTCAGTTCCTTCCGGAGATCGGTTCTTTCGGTCCGGTTATTCGGAGCTGTTCGGAGTTTTTCCTTTAATATTTTTAGCAAAATACACGAAAGAATTATAGTGTTGTACAATAATATCATATTGTTAAAGAAAAAGTGTAATTAAACAACTTATAAGTTATATATTAAGACAAGTTTCAAAATCATAACTTATAAAAAATAATTACAGGTTACTGAAGTAGTTATCTCGTCAAAAGAAGAATAGCACCAAATTATAAAGTTATTGGCTATCGATAACCTCTTTGGACATTTACCGATTATTTTTCATTGATAAAGCTCTAGTCGTATACATTGTCAATAAGTAAATGTAAACTTAATATGACTAACTACAGTAAAATTAAAATTGACTTCAAGAGAAAAAGGTGTGTGCACGAGAAAGTTGGAGAATCAAAGAAGAAGGAAACAAGAAACGAGCCACTACTTGAAATTCAGGCGTAGGATAGTAACTATGTGCAGTGAGTTCAAGTCTAGAATTTTGACTTTTATATGTGAAAATAATTAAATATTAGATATAATAATAAATTTTAGTGATTAGATTAAAGAAATGTAGAATTGAATTGAAACATATCATAGTAATGTATTTCTTTATATAAACTATAAACATATTCACTGTTCATATATTTATAATTAATAGATATATGTTTATTATGAAAATGATTTATTATAAATATTGTACTCTATTATTAATTACTAAATCTTTTATAAAATACTAAAACAGTAGTTATATCATTGTTAAAATTTACTAAAATTCATAATGGTTCAATATTATAGTATAAAAGAAATTAATTAAATGATATAAAAAAATTCCATAGTTGATTACTTAGAATCGGTTCTACTCGGTTCTATTTCGATTTTTCGGTTTGGATCGGTTCGGATTTACAACAAAAAAATTCGGTTTGGTTCGGTTCGGATAAAGTCAAATAGTCAACGGATATTATCGGTTCGGAGTGCTTTCGGTCCGGGGTTCGATGCGGAGCGGATTATCTCCGAGACCCGTGCTCACCCTTACATATGTCACAAATTACAACCTTTAATTGACCTAAAATACATGTAAAACTAGCATGTATCAGCAGTAAACATGTATACATAGGCGTTTGGGGAACATCAGAATTAAATTTATATAATTCTGTCACTTATGGTTGGTTGTTACAGGCTTAGTAACGGCCCAATTTAATCACTCTTTAATACAGCCATTATGTTGGATGTTACAGGTTTGAATTTACCCATCCACCTGTTGGGCTCATCCAACAAGCCCATCGTGGGCTTCTGAAGCTCATCCGACAAGCCCAATAATTTTGGGCTTCCAAAAAGATACTTGGGCCTCGGCCGGGCCCAAACCCAAGCCCAAGCCCAGCCCAGCCCGAGGTTGGGTCGGGGCGTGGCATGGCCGTGCCAAGCGAGCGCGCGTGTGGGCTTCCTTTGGACTCCCTCACATGTGTAATTGATACACCTTAATAATGAGCTTTCATATATATATATATATATATATATATATATATATATATATATATATATATACTAATTTAAGGAGCTCTTAAATCAATGTGGGATAATAACTTCGCTTAGTTATTAATCCTACATTTAATACATAATCAAGTGGTAAACTTTATGTATTAATTTCTCACTCACAACAAATCGGTTTTGAGAAAATTAAAATCCTACGATTATCTACTCTTTGCATAGATTAATCGTATGAAGTTTAATTCCTACAAAATTAAACTTCCGACCACTTAATTATATCATTAAAGTGTCTTATCCACACTTTAATTATTAATAAATTCCAACAATCCCCCACATGAGTGAAAATTAATGCATGCATGAATGCAATCTCCAGTCTAGACTCTTAGTGATCAATTCTGCCTAAGGAAAGGTAGTTTGTGACTTTGAACCTTCCATAGTAATCCATTTGTCGAATACACCGGTGGTTTGGTAGATTTTTAATCTTTAAACCAATCCTCCTTAGTGTGTACCTAGTCAACAATGTTTACACAATACTGACCAGAACATCCTTGTTCTCACGTTTTGGTCTGTTTCGGTCATGGACCCTCTTTGGATTCATAGTGTTTCATTTGAAGCGGCCCTTTACTTCACACTTATATAGGTGACTTCTTTATCGAGTATCCTGTACTACTCTACCTCCTTGAGGTGTCTCGAAATCATTAAAAGTCATAAGACTTATCCTCTACCACCGTTACAGGTTTTACGCACTTATCTTGCGTTCTAGGGATGGATTTTGAAGACATAGTCTTCCAAGTGCCTCATCCGAACTTTCAAAACTTAGTTGTCCCATTGAATAAAGTTTGTGGGATCTCCACTCATCATGGTTGGATATCCATTTTTATTATTCTTTAGTTGGTGGGTTTTACTCCCATTTCCTCTCACAATTTGAACAACTGATCTCGGTTTAAACCTTTGGTCAATGGATCCGCTAAGTTATATTTAGACTTAATATAGTCTATTGTGATAACCCCACTAGAGATCAATTGTCTTACGGTGTTATGTCTACGGCGTATATGCCTAGACTTACCGTTATACATATTATTTAATGCTCTTCCTATTGCGGCTTGACAGTCACAGTGAACCATTATAGCCGGTACAGGTTTACTCCAATATGGAATGTCTTCTAAAAAGTTGTGAAGCCATTTTTCTTCCTCACCAGCTTTATCCAAAGCTATGAACTCCGATTCCATGGTGGATCTGGCTATACACGTTTGCTTTGTAGATTTCCATGACACTGCTCCACCTTCAATAGTGGGTACGTATCCACTAGTGGAAAAGGAGTCTTTAGTGTCCGAAATCCAATTTGCATCACTCTATCCTTCAATAACTGGAGGATATCTCGTGTAATGAAGCCCATGATTCAGAGTATACTTTAAGTATCTCAGAATCCTTGTCAAAGTTTTCCAATTTTCTTGACTTGGATTACTTGTAAACCTGCTCATTTTGTTAACCGAACATGCAAGATCCGGTCTAGTACAATCTGTTATGTACATAAGACTCCCTATCGCTTTTGCATATTCAACTTGAGCTACAGGTTCACTCATGTTCTTCCTAAGATGAACATTTAATTCTAATGGTGTCTTGGCAGGTGGACCATCAAAGGCATTGAATTTTCTAAGTGCTTTCTCTACATAGTGAGATTGTGTCAGAACAATTCCCTCTGATGTCCTAACTATTTTGATTCCGAGAATCACATCAGTCAAACCCATATCCTTCATGTCGAAATTTGTTTTCAACATCTTCTTAGTATCCATGATAATTTCATGGCTACTTCCCATGATTAACATATCGTCTACGTATAGACATACTATGACATATGCTTCTGATGTACCTTTTATGTACACACATTTGTCACATTCGTTGTTTCTGAAACCATTTGACAACATGGTGGTGTCAAATTTCAAGTGCCATTGTTTTGGCGCTTGTTTGACACCATATAATGACTTTACTAGTCTACATACCTTCTTTTCTTGTCCAGGTACCACAAACCCTTCGGGTTGATTCATATAGATCTCTTCTTCTAACTCTCCATTTAAGAATGCAGTCTTCACATCAATTTGGTGAATCTCAAGATTGTGTATTGCAACAATCGAGAGAAGCACTCGAATCGACGTGATCCTGGTCACAGGGGAGTAAGTATCAAAGAAGTCATCACCTTCTTTCTGTTTGAAGCCTTTAGCTACTAAACGAGCTTTGTATTTATCTGTTGAACCATCTGCTTTGTACTTTCTCTTTAGAATCCACTTGCATCCTAAAGGTTTACAACCTGATGGAAGGTCAGTTAACTCCCACGTGTGGTTTTGCATGATGGATTCAATTTCACTGTTGATTGCTTCTTTCCAGTATGGTGCATCTGGACTAGACAGAGCTTCTTTTATTGACTTGGGTTCATCATCTAGCATATATATGATAAAATCAGGACCGAATGACTTAGCAGTCTTTGCTCTTTTTCTACGTCTCGTTTCCTCCTCTTCTAAGGTCCGAGAACTACTTGTAGCTTTAACAGTTCTTTTTAAATTTGAACTACTTCCTTTTTCTAAAGTAATTCCTTGATTTGAACTTTATACCAATCTTTCTCTACATGGAAAGATATTTTCAAAGAACACTGCGTTCCTTGATTCCATTACTGTTCCTATAGTCATATATGGAATTTCAGATTTATGAATCTGAAACCTATATGCACTGCTGTTGAGTGCATACCCAACAAATATACAATCAACCGTTTTAGGGCCAATTCTAACTTGTTTAGGTAATGGCACCTCAACCTTAGCCAAACACCCCCACACTTTGAGATATTTGTAAGACGGCTTACGTCCTTTCCACAAT
This sequence comes from Ajuga chamaepitys, assembly GCA_958295605.1. Lineage (NCBI taxonomy): Eukaryota > Viridiplantae > Streptophyta > Magnoliopsida > Lamiales > Lamiaceae > Ajuga > Ajuga chamaepitys. Next base: position 38,854,317 of record OY282505.1, read on the forward strand.
TCGTAAGGAGTTTTGTCTACTCTTTTTAGTGGAATTTTATTCAATATATAATTAGTTGTAAGAACAGCTTCCCCCACATGTTCTGGGGTAATCCTGAGCTAATCAACAAAGCATTCATCATCTCCTTAAGAGTACGATTCTTGCGTTCTGCAACGCCATTTGATTGAGGAGAATAAGGAGCTGTTGTCTGATGAATTATGTCACTTTGAGAACATAATTCTTCAAACGGAGCCACATATTCACCACCTCTATCACTTCGGATTATTTTAATCCGGGTGCCTAGTTGATTTTCAGCTTCGGCTTTGTAGTTTTTAAACGCTTCTATTGCTTCATCTTTACTTCTTATAAGATAAAGATAGCAATATCTTGTGCAATCATCTATAAAAGTTATAAAAAACTTTTTACCGCCTCTAGTCTGCACAAATTTCAAATCACACACATCAGTGTGTATTAATTCTAGAGGTATTGTGCTCCTTTCTACTGAATGAAAAGGTAACTTAGCCATTTTAGCTTCAACACATACTTCACATTTTTCATGTGATTTAACTTCATTCAGTTTTAGCAAATCTAAATTTACTAAGCATTTTATAGCATTAAGATTTACATGTCCTAATCTAGAATGCCATAAAGAGGAACACTCAAGCAAGTAAGAAGAAGTTGATGCCTTTTCATTCATAGTGGAAATTACTTTATTCACTTGGCGTTTAGCCATTACATTCATTCTGAATAACCCATTAACTACAAAGCCATTCCCTATGAATACTACTTGCTTGCTTTTCAACAAACCATTCTCTTGGATTGTCCACAACGTTAGCCTAAAAAATTACAGCAGTGAGGTCCAACTCATTATCCTCAACAACATTAGCTGTCACTTTCTTCTTTTTCTGCTTAGGCAAATTACAGTTTTTAGCCATGTGGTTTGGTTTACCACAATTGTAACAATTTCCTGCAAATCTTGTCACATTCGCAGGTTGTTTCCCCTTGCCATTGTTGTTTGGCCCACGGTTTCCCTGATTGTTGTTATCGTTTGGGCGTTTCCTTTTATTATCACTCGAGGATCCCCTTTCCATAAGGTTGGCTCTTGCATCAACATGAGCCCTAAACCTGGACTCATTCTTCCGGTTGTCTTTTTCAATCCTTAGCTTAAGGATTAAGTCTTCAACTGCCATTTCCTTTCGCTTGTGCTTCAAGTAATTCTTGAAGTCACCCCAACCCAGAGGCAACTTCTCGATCAAGCTTGCCACCACGAATGACACCGGAAGTTTCATGTCTTCGGCCGAAGCCTCATGAACGATGAGCTGAAGCTCTTGAGCTTGCTCCACAACCGAATGGTTGTCAACCATTTTAAAGTCCAAATAACGAGCCACCACAAATTTCTTTGTGCCAGCATCATCTGTCTTGTACTTCTTTTCCAAAGCATCTCATAGTTCTTTAGTTGACTTGATGTCTTGATAAACATTGTATAGAGGATCAGCAAGTCCATTCATAACATAGTTTCTGCAGAGATAGTCACCATGTGACCAAGAGTCAAAGGCAACTCGCCTTTGTTCATCAGTATCGGTTTCTGCAGGAGCAGCCGGAGGATCTTCCATGAGAAAGGAAGCGAAGCCTAAAGTGGTAATGTAGAACAACATCTTCTGCTACCATCTCTTGAAATTGTCACCGGAGAATATTTTCGGCTTTTCGATAGAGTTAGCCGGAGGAGTCGGGATAACTCTTGCTGGAACAGGAGGAACAACTGGATTGTTTGTTACATTCGACATTTTTCCAGAATAATTTGTCCTAAGATTGTTATTATAATGTTCTGGAAAACTGAAAATAGAACAGAAATGAGCAAAACAGAATAAAACCGAGACGTGGAAGACCACTGTCCTTAGGACAAATTACTTCCCGGCTAGTGCTCACGGAATGAAGTAATAGACCCCAATGATATAACGGTTTACGTCCTTTTCTGTAGTAGCACCACTAACAGAAAAGGCTCCGGCGAACTTAAAGATGTTCTAGTCTGAAACTGGAGCTGAATGCAGAAAAGAGAGAATGATATTTTCAGGTGAAAATTGTGTGTTTGTATGCATGCAGGAAACATGTATATATAGGCTTTTGGGGAACATCAGAATTAAATAAATTTAATTCTGTCACTTATGGTTGGCTAGCTGTTACAGGCTTAGTAACGGCCCAATTTAATCACTCCTTAATACAGCCCATATGTTGGATGTTACAGGTTTGAATTTAAAATTCAAACCCATCCACCTGTTGGGCTCATCCAATAAGCCCATTGTCAAGCCCAATAATTTTGGGCTTCCAAAAAGATACTTGGGCCTCGGCCGAGCCCAAGCCCAGCCCAGCCCGAGGTCGGGGCGGGGCGTGCGTGTGGGCTTCCTTTGGACTCCTTCACATGTGTAATTTATACACTTTAATAATGAGCTTTCATAGATATATACTAATTTAAGGAGCTCTTAAATCAATGTGGGATAATAACTTCTCTTAGTTAATAATCCTACATTTAATACATAATCAAGTGGTAAACTTTATGTATTAATTTCTCACTCACCACAAATCGGTTTTGAGAAAATTAAAATCCTACGATTATCTACTCTTTGCATAGATTAATCGTGTGAAGTTTAATTCCTACTAAATTAAACTTCCGACCACTTAATTATATCATTAAAGTGTCTTATCCATACTTTAATTATTAATAAATTCCAACATCTCTCTCTGCCCACCATCCCTTCTCCCTCACGCTCTTTTACATGGACCCCTTTCTAAGCATTTTTTTCAAATTCTCAATTTTACTTGTAGTATAACAACAATAATAATAATAATTTTATATTATGTTCTCCTGGACGTATATTCACATGATAAATTTACTAAAAAATTCAGTAAGAAAATGTACTATTGAGTATAATATAGATATTGATTTTATATTAAAAAGCTAGATACAAACATATCACATGTATATCACTAATCATTAAATTACTTATCAAATTTAAAAATCAAAACATGTGAAGTTATATAATAATATTTTACTTGAAATTTAATAATGACGAGACTATTGATAGGGATAACCCGGTCACTTCGGGTCGGGCTAATACCAAAGCCCACTGATCGGCCCAGCAAGCACGTGAAGGCCCACCACGCGAAGGCCCAGCAGGCCCAGGAACACGCGTTGGCCCAGCAGGCGGTTTGTTCCGCGAATCAAGGCTGAAGATTCGTTCCCAACCGCCATGCAGCTGGAAGTAGGCGTGAATATAGGAAGTTTGTTAGGGTTTAGGAAAAGCTGAGTATAAATACGTGAAAAGAACTCTGCACTAGGGTTCGCACTCTGTATTGTGGATTGCTACCTGTAAACTCAAAGTTTTAGTGAAATAAACACCTCGGCAAGAGTGATTTTCTGCCCATGGACGTAGATCTCCGGATCGAACCACGTAAATCTTGTGTGTTTTCATATTGTTTACGTAAATCTCCGTTAAGTTTCTTGGATACCAGATTACGCTTTATCAATTGGCGCCGTCTGTGGGAACGTAAAGCAATTTTTGACGTCCACAACGTATTCAAGAATCATGGTGACAACTCGTTTGAATCAATCTCGTCATGGTGATCAATCCAACCAGGATCCACCCGTGGATCAGGTTTTGCCGCCGAGGCAATTGCCGGCAAGAAGTACATCTCAACATCAGGGCAATCAAGGTCCACCCCCTCAAAACATGCAACACCCTAATCCTGCTGCTGACCAACCACCGGTTAACATTCAAATTACCCCAGAATTGCTCCAGGCTTTCTTACAAGAGCATGCACATGTTCTTCAAGATTGGACAGCTAATCGCCTACATCCCGCGGGGCCTGCCGCGGGGCCCGCCGGCCATGATGCTAATCCTGCGGTGCCCCCACCTCGTCAGCACTCGCGTGATCAACAGGACCCGGGGCACCGCGGACGTCAGGATCGGCGACGGGAACGACCTGGTTCCTCCGAGGACCATGGGAGTTCTAACGAATCACGACCTCGCAACGATGAACCTACTGATGTGGATCGCCGCCGTCCACTTAATGCGGCTAAGAGGGTTCGCTATGCCAATCCTCATGCTCTAGATCTTCAAGAGTATGAGCGAGTTCAACGCAATGTTGAACTGGACAGAATTCTGGGCCTCGATGCCCATGGAGATATCATCACACCGTTCTCCCAAGAAATCATGGCCACCTCCCTTCCCGAAGGGTTTAAACGGCCAGCCATACCACCTTACAATGGCACCGGAGATCCGGCCAATTTTCTTGGAGCTTTTAGGCACAACATGCTTAGCCACGATAACATTACATCCCTCCAGTATTGCAAGATTTTCCCTGAGTACTTACAGGATGAAGCTCGGGTTTGGTTTGATTCTCTCTCACGCAACAGCGTATCTTCTTTCAGAGAACTCGCCGAGCACTTTTGGGCACGGTTCGAAGCGCGGGCGAAGCCCATGGCCACACTGGCCGATGTCATGAACATGGAACAGCGGGACGGTGAAACCGTTACCCAATTTCTTGATCGCTTCACAGCGGTAAGCCTCAAGGTGGGGAATTGCCCCGACAACGTACTCGTTAATGCATTCATGAATGGACTCCGTCCCGGAGCACTTTACACCGAGTTAGTTCGCAATACACCAGTCACAACCCGAGCACTGTTCAAAACGGTATGCAAATTTGCTAAGGCAGAGGAGCAGACTCGCCAGAAGCGTGAGAAACACGCTAGCAAGCGGCAGTCCGACAAAGCACAAACCGGGCCTAGTCCGCAACCTAGCGCATTTTCCCGCCTGACCCCGGGGCGTTCAGAATCCCGAGGCGATATTCCACAATTGACTCCGTTGACGAAGTCACGAGCCGAAATCCTGTCTATTCACAAGAACGATCTGCGACCTTGTCCGCGGATGACTGCGCCGCCTGAGAAGAGGAATCGTGGAAAGTGGTGTGCGTACCACCGAGATCATGGGCACGAGACAGAGGAGTGCCGAGAACTCAGCAAGGAAATAGAGGAGTGCCTGAGGAAAGGTTTCTTGCGTCAATACATTGCGCGGACCGATGACAAGCCCCGGACAGGTCAGAATGGGGGGTCGTTCAATAATCGTGGATATCATGACCGCGGCACACAACAGAATCGGCCGCCGTGGCAGAATAATCGGCCGGGGCCCAATAACTACGCACGACAAGATTCTAGCAATCGCCAGCAACCACGTCTTCCTCCGCCACCTCCTCCTCCGGGGGGACCCGAAGACAACGCGCCTCCCCACGTAATAAACGTGATATATGGGGCCCTTCCCACCGGGGCCTCGCGACATGCCTTGAAGGCAGAGGCTCGACGTCCTCCTCCCGAGGAGCCACGTCATAAACGCCTCCATCAATCGGAGACTGTCAGCTTCACGGATAGAGACCCGGTTCCAGAGATAACGCCTCATACTGACGCTATTGTCATCGACATGACTGTAGCCAATATAACAATAAGGCGAGTCTTCGTGGATAATGGAGCCGCGGTGGGTATTATATTTGCCGACTGTTTTCAAAGGATGGGGATTCCTCGGGAACAACTTCGGCCGGCCCCCGGGCCACTGCAGACTTTCACCCAGGGAGAAGTCCAGCCAGAAGGAGTTATCACTCTCCCGGCATCCCTGGGAACCTATCCGAAGATAAAAACCATCTTCGTGGATTTTTATGTGGTGAATTCCCCATCACCGTACAACATGATACTGGGCCGGGACTGGCTTACCCCAGCCAAAGCCATATGTTCCACATATCACCTTGCACTAAAGTTCCCCACTTTGCATGGCGAAGTGGCTATCCGCGGGAGTCAGCGGGTTTCAAAAGAATGTATGTACGTAGCACTCAAAAAGACTGCTAAAGCTCCTCCTAAACAGCAGCTTCAGGTAGCATCATCGGCTCTGGAACCTCGGGAATGTACCTCATTGGGGGATGCCACTGCCCAAGTCCCGCTTGATCCGTCCAAGCCGGAACAGACAGTAACCGTAGGAGCCGTGGATGTGCCATGGTTACACCAGGCTATAATTCAGACCTTGCGAGAGTATTCCGATGTCTTCGCATGGTCTCCTCTGGATATGCCCGGGGTCTCTCCCGATATAATAACACACAAGCTGAACATTGATCCCAGCATAAAGCCCATTCAGCAGAAGCAGAGGAAGTTCGCCCCGGAGCGAAATGACGCAATTCGAATCGAGGTGCAACAACTCTTGGATGCGGACATCCTATTCGAAGTATATTACCCCTCCTGGCTATCGAATCCTGTAATGGTGATTAAGTCCAGTGGGGCATGGCGGATGTGCGTCGACTTCTCCGACCTCAATAAACATTGTCCGAAAGACTGTTATCCCCTACCTTCCATAGATCAAAAGGCCGAGGCCATTACTGGGTATGAGGCACTTTGCTTCTTAGATCTGTATAAGGGATACCACCAGATCTTTATGGATCCGCAAGATGCCATCAAGACAGCTTTCATCACTGCTTTCGGGTGTTTTGCTTTTAAGAAAATGCCCTTCGGGCTCAAGAACGCCGGAGCCACATACCAGCGTCTCATGGACCGGGTTTTCCACGGCCAGATTGGCCGCAACGTCGAGGTTTACGTTGACGACCTCGTTATAAAGAGTATCTCCCATTCTTCATGTGTGCAAGACATTGCCGAAACATTGCGCACCCTGCGAAGCTACAATTTGCGCCTTAATTCAGCAAAATGCACTTTCGGCGTCGGCTCCGGCAAGTTTTTGGGTTTTATGATTTCACAACACGGTTTGCAGGCCAACCCGGCCAAACTTCGGGATGTGCTAGAACTGCAACCACCTAAGACATTCAGGGATGTTCAACGTCTCACAGGAGGTTTAGCGGCTTTAAATCGATTCTTATCTAAAGCGGCAGAGCGCCAGCTTCCATTCTTCAAAATCTTGAGACAGGCGAAGTCCTTTGAGTGGACTCCGGAGTGCATCGAGGCCTTCGAGGCTTTGAAACGTCACATACAGCAGTTGCCCACTTTGTCAGTTCCTCTCCCCGGAGAGCCGCTTTATTTATATTTAGCTTCCTCCGAGGAAGCTATTAGTGCTGCACTTGTGCGCGAAGTCAATGGGGTCCAACATCCTGTCTACTTCGCAAGTCGTGTTCTCCACGGGGCGGAGACACGGTACTCTGTGTTAGAAAAAACCGCTTTGGCAATTGTTATGGCAGCTCGGCGTTTACGGCCATATTTCCAAGGACGTGAAATACGGGTTCTGACCAATCATCCTATCCACCAGATTCTTGTCAAACCCGAGGTGTCTGGGCGCCTCGCAAAGTGGGCCGTCGAGTTAGGCGAATATGATATTCAATATCTTCCCCGACGAGCAATCAAGGGACAAGCACTCGCCGACTTTCTGGCTGAAACCCCGGGAGACAATCCTGAGTCTCCGATAGAAGTTCTACACATCACTCCGCTACCCACGTACCCTCACATAGGAAATGGCAACTATATGTGGATGGAGCCTCCACAACTCGGGGAAGTGGTGCCGGGGTACTCCTCATCGACCCCGAGGAGGTTGAAGTAAAATACGTCATCCGATTCAAGTTCAAGGTGACTAATAATGAAGCGGAGTATGAGGCAGTTCTCGCCGGGCTCCGGCTCGCTCAATCCTTGGGCGTTCGTCATCTTGAGCTCTTCATTGACTCCGAGATCGTGTCCAAACAAATTCAGGGGACTTATGTCGCCAAGGATGAAACAATGATCAGGTATCGTGCTCTAACACTCAAGCTCATGTCAACTTTTGATGCAGTTATTATCCAGAAAATACCGCGTGCTCAAAATGCAAGAGCGGACGCACTCAGTAAGTTGGCCTCCGCGGTCCGAACTAATATATCTCCGGATATCATGGTCGAAGACCTATCTCATCCAGCAATTCATGAAGCCACAGTTTCAGTATTGACCGATAGTGATCCGAATTGGATGACTCCCATTATTCAATATCTCCGAGATGGAATCCTGCCTACTGACAAGCTGCAAGCTCGGCAAGTTGCCCTCAAAGCCCCCAAGTACTCCTTTCATGATGGAGTCTTGTACCGGCGATCATATCTACAACCGAGCCTCCGGTGTCTCGCTCCTGCCGAAGCTACCCAAGTTCTGCGGGAGGTTCACGAAGGGGCCTGTGCCAGCCATATTGGCTCTCGGACATTGGCCAAGAAAGTTCTCCGCTGGGGATATTATTGGCCAACTCTGTTCAACGATGCCCATGACTTAGTGACCAAATGCAGCAAGTGTCAACTGCACTCCCGAGTGAAGCATCTACCACAGACCGAGCTCACTGGGATCCAAAGTGCGTGGCCGTTTATTCAGTGGGGTATCGACATTGTTGGCCCATTCCCCGTTGCTCCGGGAGGATTGAAGTTCCTAGTCGTTGCCGTAGACTACTTCACTAAGTGGGTCGAAGCCGAACCACTTACAGCCATTACTGGTCAGAATATCTTGAAATTTGTGTGGCGCAATATTGTTTGTCGCTTCGGCATCCCGAGCACTATCATCTCGGACAATGGTAAACAGTTTGCCAACGATCCATTTCGGTCATGGTGTGAAGAGCTCCACATCAAACAAATCTTTACTTCGGTTGCTCACCCTCAAGCCAACGGGCAGGTCGAGGTCACCAATCGGACACTGCTCGCGGGAATAAAAAAGCGCCTGGATAATGCCAAATGTCTCTGGGCTGAAAACCTTCCACAAGTCCTATGGGCTTATCGCACAACACCGAATACATCTACCGGGGAGACTCCTTACAGTCTTACTTATGGTTCCGAAGCCGTTATCCCTGCTGAAATCAGCGTACCAAGCCCCCGCCTCCTCACATTGGATCCAGAGGATAACGACGAGGCTCTCCGGGTAAATTTGGATGAGCTTGAAAATCGCCGTGACCAATCATTCATTCAACAGGCCAGGAGTAAACAACGAGCAGCCCAGTATTATAACCTCCGGGTCCGGGGTACTCAGTTCAATGTCGGGGAATTAGTCCTTCGGCTCAACTCAGCCAGCAAAGCTGCCCCCGAGGGGAAATTACAGGCATCTTGGGAAGGTCCCTACCGAGTCGTTGCCGCGCACGATTCCGGATCCTATCAGCTAGAGCATCTCAACGGGACCCCGATTCCCCGAAGCTGGCACATCACTAACTTGAGGCGTTTCTATCTGTGAAGGCCAAATCTCAATTACCATCTTATCTTTAATTTCTTTTATAGTAGTTATCTCTCTTTGTACTTTTGAGTTTGCTCCGGCACTTATCATTGAATAAAAATTCTTTGCTTATATATCTTGCTGCGTTTTTCTTTACGTTACGGGGACGCCCTAACGCAATCATATTATCGTTATTGGTCTCCGGACAAGTAAATCTCTTCCTTGGTCCTTCCGAGGAGATTCGTGTATCGTCTCCGGACTTACATCACTTTCTCGTCTGTTTAACCGGAGAAGTGTTTACTCCCGCCTGATCCGTCCGGGGAGATATTACTCCCGCCTGATTAGTCCGGGGAGATTGGATTTATCCATATTGTGTTCCCGAACATCCAATTAAAATTGTTAATAATTTTTCCTGTCGTGTTCCCGAACACCCGATTAAAATGGTTCGTAACCTGTTGCTCTCATTAAATACGTTTGTACACACTACAACAGTTTTATTACCTTCTAAATATTACAACATCAAGAAGTTTTTTACATAAGACTTCAAGCATAAAAAAAAAAAAGTCATCTGCGGCCCCCGAGCCAATACTCAGCGCTCCGGCGTTGCTGCCTGCTCCTCGATCTTTGCCGCGTCCTCCGGGACCTTGAAGCTCTTCGGCCTCGGGCTCCGGCTCTCTCGTCCCCGTGAGCTTCCCTACGCCGAGGACTTGCTCTAGGCGCTTGCCTGGGGACTTCATCCCTGGTCCGAGCTCGGCTACTTTATTGTGGCACGGACCTCGGGGTTTGGGCCCACTGCTCAGGGTCCCACTCCTCCGGAGCCATTACTTCGATCTCCCTGGCCAGCTCCTCGACTACCTCTTCGGCAACCGCTGCGGGTTCTTCTTCGGTTATGGTCACTGGAGCTGGCTCTCGGATCACTATGCCTTTGCTCTTTCCGGAGGGTTTTTTCTTATCCTTCCGAGGAGCTTTCCGCGTACTTTGGTCCCGGCTTGAGCTCGCGATGAATTCTTCGGCAGAAGGCCTCCACCTGCCTCGGCCCTTCAGCCCTTCATACATACTGAGAAGCAACTCCAGGACTTCTCGTTTCCTTACGAGCTCCGATGACTCGATAGAGCTCCTTGACATCAATGCTGCGATGTCACCTTGGATCTCTACAACCCGTTCCTCCACTTCCTCAAAGGTCAGAAGACCGAACTCTGATAGTATCCGGTCATACTCCCTTTGATGAACGAGGACACGGCTCATCTCGGCAGCTGTAGACCGGTATTTCATCTCGAAGTCTTTAGCTCTCTCTTCGGCTTCAACTACTTTCCTCTCTGCCGAGGCCACCTGCTTCTCTAGCTTTGGCACTACGTGCATTTGCAGATGATTCTTTTCCCCGCGGAACCACTCAAGTGATTGCATGAGCTTCTTTATTGTTTCGTGTAGCTCCGCAGTGTTCTAAACAAAAGAAGAGTCAACAAGATCGATTACTCTCAAGTATGTAAAAAGTTGGAGTTCAGTTCGACAACAGACATAAATTGATCATGCAAATAAAAAGAGAAGTTCAAGAGTCCGAGAAACAGAAAGTTATATTTCACATCGCAGAAGTACAATTGTTCCAGATCAGTACATCGATTCCTAACATCCCTAAACTATACAATTTTAAATTTGCGGGGATCGACTGACCTCCCGCTCAGTTGCCTCAGTCTCTTCGGGCAACCCCTCTCGCCGGCCCACGGAGACTTCGGCTTCTCTTTCCTCAGTTGCTGCGACGGCTTCGACCGCAGCTGGGGCTTCGACCTCCATCCGTGGAGGGGGTTCAATGCTCCGGGGTGCGGTGACCAGCTCACCTCGGCAGAAGGCCATGAATTCTTTGTCCTGGTCCACCTCACAGTTGGCAACTTCCACGGCCGTCAGAAGTTGTTTCTTCTCCCCGAGAGCCTTCACCAGGGGCCACTCCGGCAGATTTGATAGCGCCGCATAGTAGGCCTTCTCCACTCCGGCCACTGACTCAAAGTCATACCCGATCATACCCGAATTCTGGACGATATACGTCCACATTCGGGTAGACCTCCTTCACTTGCTCCAGCAGCGCGGATCGAGTGGCCTGGTCCCCAATAGCCACGAACTCTGTCTGGAAGTCGAGGAACGTGCTGGTTTTGAATAACTTATCGGCGAAGGCCTTCAGCAACGCTCCCTGCCCTTCGACCACGGCAGCTTCCCTCGCCTCCATTTCCGCCTGCAGCCGCAGCACTTCACCCCGGAGAACATTATTCTCCGCCTCCACCCCGCGCAGACGCGCGACCTCGGTTTCGACCAAGGCAGCCCTCTTGCGTGCCTCGGTCATATCGTGCGTTAGACGGTCGTTGCGCGCCCGGAGTTCCCTGGCCACTTCGGCCAGCTTCTCCTTCCCCTCCTTCTCGCTCCTGCGGCCGAGGTCTAGGATACCTCGCGCCAAGCGCAGGAGTTCTTCAGCGTCTGCACCATCCAACCCCAGCAGACTCGGGGCCACTTGTTCAACCTGGACAATTACACGAAGAATGAGATTATGAGCAGCCTTCATAACACACACTTCGTGCACGTACGAATTACGAGTACCGTTTCAAGTTTACCTGTGTGCTCTCCCATACCCGGGGTCTTTTGGATGACGCTAGCGGAGTCCCGGTAGGCTCCGGCCTCTTCTTCGCTCCGGGAGGTGACCCCGCCGGCGTAACCCGTTCTTCCGACCCCGCTGCCGGTCGCGCACTTGGTGGCATCTTCCCCCGGGGAGACACCTCAGCGGCTTTCCCCTTCTTTTTAGCCGTCGCCGATGCTGCGGGGCTTCCGGCAGGCTCCTTTCCGTAGCGTCCCACTGCATATAAGGGTTATGGTTAGACTTACGCAAAACAAAAGTTGTAAAACGCAAGATACAAGGACTCCTACCCTCTTCGGCGCCCTCATTGCCCGAATAATACGGGCTCAGCCCTGCCTCCTCCAGTTCCTCCTCGGAACAGAGGGTTTTGAAAGTCCCCACTGTCCGGATTGTATGAATCACTTCAGCCTCCGGGCTCTCCACCGGAGCGGTATCAAGTACCTCGTCCCTCCTCCACTTCGGAAGAACTACTTTATTCCTAATAAATATAAATCTCTCCTTCCACCCCTCTACCTTACTTGGGTTTTGAACCTTGAACCCACCTCGGGCTCGAGGACTGAAGGAGTACCATCCCTTGGACTTCCCGAAGTTTTTTAGTTGGAAGAAGAACCTAAAAAGCTCTACAGTCGGTTCTAATCCGGCGTTTTTACACACCACGGTGAATCCCACTACCTGCCTCACCGCGTTCGGCGCTAATTGGCAGAGGGCAATGCCGTAGTATTGCAGCAATTGGATGACAATATCCCACAAAGGCAGTCTCAGGCCTACTCTAAGGGAATCTATATATACACTAATAAACCCCTGCGGTGGGCAACAGGCCCTATCCTCGGGGTTCGGTATTATATACTCTAGGTTGAAGGGAAGGTAAAATGACGGGAGTTCTCTCTCAATTTGCTCTAGCGACATCCGTAACGCTACGGAGGCCACCTCCAAACCCTCCTCCGCGCATGGATAGAAAGCAACCATCATAACGTTGCATTCCCGGCCGTCGGCCCTGTCTATAGTCCTAACCTCATTCCTCTCCGGAATGAGATATGATAGGGGGGGACGTCTAACGGGGTACTTGAAGTCCCTAATTCTTCAATAGAGGCAGAAGATGAGGCAGAAGGTGAAGAGGAAGACATACTTACTTGGGTTGAATTTGAGTGGGTTGATTTGAGAAGTTTTTGATCTGAGATGAATCACGAGTGCAGATTTCCTCTTTTTCCCGCTTTCTAAACTGATGAATCGCAATGAAGAAGATGAAATGTTACTGTGTAATTACTCCAATTATATACGCAAAAACCAACGGCTTCGATGCAGACTATTCAAATTCAGTGGTGGAGATGTAAACGTGCTCCTCACGCGCTTTACAGTTCCCAAGGCGCGTGGGGAACAGATTTCTGGGAAGTCGCAGAGCGTGTCACTTCACATCCCTCTCTCTCATGATGGCGCCGCCAATCAACCTCACCCTTCGTCAGGAAGATTCAAAACTACACTCCGGTGTACCCTCCACCTCGGTCATACTACCACACTCCGGTGCTCCCTTCATTTTGGCCAGACTACTCACTCCGGTGTATCTTCCACCTCGGCCAGGTTGTTATATACTTCCAACGCATTTCTTGCTTATGGGAAATTTGGTATCTCGATAAATGTCTGGTGCACTTCGGCCTAGCTCGATTCCGCGTCCGCAGACTGCTCCGCAGAGTCCCGGGGGACGCGGATAGACTTAATCAACCATAAACACTTCGGCCCGCCAACGACCACGGCCCTTCTTGCTTACGGTTCCACCCCGGTGACAACCGAAGCTCCCTCCTCGCTTCGGCTGGGGGGGGCATCTGATAGGGATAACCCGGTCACTTCGGGTCGGGCTAATACCAAAGCCCACTGATCGGCCCAGCAAGCACGTGAAGGCCCACCACGCGAAGGCCCAGCAGGCCCAGGAACACGCGTTGGCCAACAGCAGGCGGTTTGTTCCGCGAATCAAGGCTGAAGATTCGTTCCCAACCGCCATGCAGCTGGAAGTAGGCGTGAATATAGGAAGTTTGTTAGGGTTTAGGAAAAGCTGAGTATAAATACGTGAAAAGAACTCTGCACTAGGGTTCGCACTCTGTATTGTGGATTGCTACCTGTAAACTCAAAGTTTTAGTGAAATAAACACCTCGGCAAGAGTGATTTTCTGCCCGTGGACGTAGATCTCCGGATCGAACCACGTAAATCTTGTGTGTTTTCATATTGTTTACGTAAATTTCCGTTAAGTTTCTTGGATACCAAATTGCGCTTTATCAACTATTCTACAAATTAACCAAGAGCTAGAGAATACCATATTAATATTTTATTCTATGTACTATTTATAAAATCTTCATTTTCAGTGGGGCATCACACAATTACATTAATTTTTTTCTTAATCAATCACTAACCTTAGTTAAGTGATGAGATTACACGTCATCATTTACACTAGTTATTAAATTTTCCTTTTGATTAGGATATCACATAACCTTAGTTTTTTTAAACCCAAAACTAACGTGAACAATGGGAAAAAAATTATTGTCTGCAGAATATTGGCACTTAATTTTATAAAAACATGAATGGATATACTTATATCGATATTGGTAAAGTTTTAATAAATGATGGAAATTTTGTTAAGAATTGATAATTTAACATGATATTTTACAAAATACTATCACCAACTTTAATAATCAAAATGAAATGCCTACAACAAAAGTATATATAATAATAGAATAAAGTATGCAAATCATGTATTGTATTTTAGTACAAATTCAATTTTATATAATCTTCTTAAAAAGTTGGTCCAATAGAGCTACTTTAATTATTTCTTATAAATTGTAATTATATTATATCATCGAAAAAGAGAAAATAGAAAAAAATGTTGGCTACTTTTTTTTGCTTTATTATTTCCACTATTTCTTGTATTAATTTTTTTAAAAAAATTAACTAATTTTTGACAAGTTATGCGCGTTTTAATTTTCTTTACCCAAAATTTATGATTTTTGTTCAATCAACATGATAGAGATTACAAGTTTTACAAATTAATTTTTCTTAAATCCTAAAAATGATATTATATTTTCTTTTCAATTTTTTTAAAAAAAATCAACACCGATATTTTGTTAATATTTTTACAAAATTTGGACAAATCACAATAGTTCTCTGTTAAAACCGAAACTGATGTTTTACTAATATTACTGATATTTTCATAAAAAATCTGATACATTCAGCAACATCATAGTTTCCATATTGAAGAACCCGAAAACTAACAAATTCAACATAATTAGTGAATTTTCAATCCTTGATCTTAATAGTGGTAGGAGGGTTTATAGTTTGGTTTGGTCGGTTTTGATTAAAATTCAATATCCAAACCAATAAAGTTGGTTTCTAAATATCTTAAACTTTAACCAAATAATAAAGAGTGACACTCATATGCATAAGATGCACATTAGTGTTATTGTACACCTTGTGGGGCCCACTTAAGATTATTGCGCGCGTGATATATATATATATTAAGGTGTGTTTGGAATCACAAAACGGGCGCTGACTTAGTTGGTAAAGGCGCGACATTATACCCTTCAGTGCGCAGGTTTGAATCTTAACAACACCTTTTTATTTTTCACCAACAGTATATTCAAATTCCGAGCATAGTATGTGTTATTTTCACCAACAGTATATTCAAATTCCGAGCATAGCAGTATATTCAAATTCCGAGCATAGTATATGTTATTTTCACCAACAGTATATTCAAATTCCGAGCATGGTATATGTTATAAAGCTTGAGAATATATGAACACCACCTTTTTATTTTTCACCAACAGTATATTCAAATTTCGAGCATAGCATATGTTATAAAGCCTGACAGTATATTTAATATTTCGATGTAGTATACGTTATGTTGCATGACAGTAACGTTGTTTTAGTTAAGTTTTGTTTTATACTGCGAAATATTTATTTTTTCCAACTTACAATACTCACAGTATATTTAATATTTCGATACAGTATACGTTATGATGTCTGACAGTATACGTTGTTTTAGTTAATTTTTGTTTTACACTGCGATTTTTTTTTCCAACTTACAATACTCACAGTATATTTAATATTTCGATACGGTGTACATTGTGATGCCTGACAGTATATGTTGTTTTAGTTAATTTTTGTTTCATACTGCGAAATATTTATTTTTTCCAACTTACAATACTCACAGTATATTTAATATTTCGATACGGTGTACATTATGATGTATGACAGTATAGGAAAAAATTAAAGGGCAAAATGAAGGAAGAAGGAAAAAAGATGCAAACAGAATTGAACCCTTGACCTCAAGGTTGAGATATTTAAGACTGTATTAAATACCACCAAACCACTTGCTTTTAGTGTTCAACAAACAGACCATTAAATATATAACATGCGGGCTCGCGCAATAATAATATAATAATAATTGGCGCGGTTCAGACCGGTCTGAATCGCGCATTTTTTTTGGACTGAACTGGTGGGACCCACAAGGTGTACAATAACACTATGATGCATCTTATGCACCCAAATTTTTGCCAATAATAAAACACAAAATATCCAAACCAAAACTCTCTGGGTTCGGTTTGGATTAGTCAATTCAACTAATAAATAAAAAATATCTAATTGATAATACAAAAGTAAAGAAAATATCATTCAATCCTTTAATTGGAACCAAGATAAAAATATAAGAATTATTCAAAATATAGATAATTAATTTATAATTTCAACTAAATGAAAGCATAAATTGTATACTAAAAGTAAAATCCTTCATAAGCATGTATATGACTAAAAGAATTTTAATCAATTCTAAATTTGTGAACTAAAGACATTATTGTTATAGAAAGAAACTAGGATTCAAATATTAAATAATAAATATAAAATTAATATTTGTAAATAGATAAATAAAAAGATCATAGCCTAATCAAAGTCTACATATTTTCTTTTGGATTAAGGAAAGTAGCAACATTCATATACACTACCTCCGTTTTTTAGTTGTTCTTTTATATAAGAAAATTAAGTGAGAATGGGGAATGGACAAATAAGTCATAATCTAGATCCTTAGTTTCTCCCTCTTTCCTTTATGGCGCAGATTATTCGCAGCCCGTAAAATTTCTCAACACAGCCCACTCACTCAAATAATATAAGTTATATTATTAATTAACTAAAATGCTCTTTTTAATAATTAAGATCCATTTATTTGGAAAAACTTGAATTTAGTAATAATACCATTGAAAAACACATAGGTCGATTTATTGAATCTATCTCCTTTACATCATCATCTTCTCCGTTCTCTTTCAACACTATCGCCATGTCTACAATTTCAGAGATACACCATCAATTTGAAAGTCGTTACGATAAAAAGCCACATTACATTGAACCCTATTAAGACCTAGAGTTTCCAAATTCTCCTAAAAGATTAATAAAAATTAACCAAAACCACAAAAACTAATACTGCGTCCTTCAAAACCAGTACGCACCCATTAAGACCTAGAATTATTTTAAGAAATCAAGAAGATGTATTAACTTTTCGATTAAAACTGTAAATAACAGTCAGATATAAATGAAGCCACATTCATGTCCAAAAACACTCCATTCAAGAAGACATTATTCCCAAAATCATGACTCCAATAATGTGACCGTGAATCAAAGTTCGAACAAATTATTAAGGAGATAGAAAATAATAGTTTAATAAAAGCTCGTCTGTCTTTTTCAAAGATAATTAAATTTAAGAGGTTAAAATTGTAATTAAGTGGACTGTATTAAGAAATTTATATTCACTTTTTTATATATAAGTGCGTTACATTGAGAACTGGGTTGCATTAATAAATTTCCTGGGCTGCGAATGCCGCCGCCTTCCTTTATACTAATATTGTATGTTTTCATTAATTTATTATCTCATATAATTAGATATGATAAGTTAGATACTTAGATATTTTATTGGAATAATGATAGGGGTAATATTGGGAGAAATATAGGGGGGGGGGGAACTAAAGTAACAACTATTTTAAAACAAATCATAAAACTTAAAAGAACAACTAAAATATGGAGGTACTATTTGTTTATAATTGTAATTTATAACTAAAATCATATGTTTAATTGTATAATATATATACACATACATTATTTTGGGTTGGATTTATTTTAGTGGAATTTAATTTTCTTAATCCATAACAAATCAAATATTCGGTTTATAAATATTATAATCCATAACCATTTATAAGTTAAACTGCGGTTCTCAAATTGAATTGGATTTATTCGATTTGATTTGTCTGATTATATTTTATACAATACAATTAGTGGAATTGGGACATATTCTGAAAATGGTTGCACTAAATCAGTTGTAAATTTTTTCAAAGAAAATTGTTGAATTTATTTGTTCAAAATAATTAATTTATTATATAAGTGATCCTTCTATGGTTTTGATTTTATATAACGCATGAGATTGAACGTAAATAAAAAAAAAAGAAAAAAAATCAGTTTGTCATACGTGCCGATTTGATGTGAAAATATCTATATATTTTTTTTCATTACAGAAATTATTATTGACATCTATAAACGGAGGCTTCTATATTTTTGCAAAAAAGTTGCATTAAAGAAAAAAGTAAAAAAATGATGAGAGGCTCAATTTTGAAGTGGGACACGATTAGAATAGGATAAAAATGGGATAGAGGATCCCATTTGGATGAGAGGATGCATAGAAGTGATAGAGAAAAAGGGATGACGTGGATTGTTTGGGACTTGGTAAATCACGTTGGAAAGAGGAAGGATAGATTAATAGTGTTGAATACCATAAATATTCTTAGTTGTATTAAAGGCATAGTTGCACTTTAGAATTACCCTATAGTTTATATATGCTACTTTTTTTAGTTTAATAGAATAAATATAGTAGTGTTTCTTTTAACAAGAAAATAAATATATATTATTTTTATCATTAGTGTTGCTTTTAACATAAAAAAAAATTATTTTTATCACAAAAAACTATTACTCCCAAAATTTTGTTGCTTGTATAAAAGTTAACAAAAGATAGTACCAGTTTCATATCAAAAGTAATAAAATTTATAATAAAAGTAGTTTTCAACATATGGAAAGACATCTGTGAGACGTATAAGTGTTTGCCACATAAAATTACGACTTTTGTACATTATTGTAATTTGAGCCACTGTTACATTTTTCGTTGATAAGAGTTAGCAGGTTCGGAAAAAAACTGTCATATTATTTGTTACATCGTATGCATCGTAATTTACAAATATTAAAAGAAGTAACAGTTGCAAAAATATAATCACAACCTTTTCAAATTAGAAGTTTTGAAATTTGTAAAATAATTTACGAATCCAATTTTAGTACCACATTGGTACCGATATCACTGGCAACTCTCGGACTTTGGATCTAGATTCATTCAATCTTAATTGTTGATATATTTCAAATTAAATTAAAAAAAAAAAAAAAAAAAAAACACATAAAACTAGAATTGGTATTAAAAATTTGTAATCAACCTACCCTATTAAACTACTAAAGTTGGGTTTTAGAGAATTAATTGCACTTCCTTTTTGGAGAATGTGTCTTTACTGCTCTTGTTCAAAAAGGTTACTTATTCTCAATTGTAACGTCTTCTCTTTTCCCTAGTTTCTTTCTCCATTTTCTTCAATTAAAAGTTTATCCTCTCTCTGAGTTCTAGCTCAACTACGAAAGCTTCATAATGTCGGCTAACACGGATTCCTCCTCAAACAACACTGGAATCATCTGTCGTCGGGTCAATCAACGTCCAGAGGTCCTGTGGTTCAGAGGCCCTAAACTCGATTACGAGAAAGACGAGCGCCTCTGCAAATGTCTTCCCCCACTTCGGACCCCAATGTGGTACTCTTGAACCTTCAGTAATCAGGACGTCGCTTCTTCGCGTGTGAGAAAGAACAGGTATTTCTATTCCTTGTTTGCATGTAACGATTGTTAGTCCCCAAAGCCTACTCCACAAACTCGCATCATCACATTCTCAATATTTTTAATGTCTATTACTCATCAATCCAGTTGATTGTATATTTTATTATTATTTTTTATTCTCCCAAATATTTATCTAAGCATCAAACCGTATCTGCTATTCGTTTTTTTTTTTTCATTTCGAATCCCTTTTTCGACAAAGATGTTTCTTTCGAATGTATATTACGGATTGTTGCCTACCTTAGCCTAAAACCCCTATTATGTTTCTGTTTGGGTTTCATATCTTTCTAGATGTATTTTCTACAATTATTATTTTTGTTAGCAGTAAAAGATTTTGTGTTAGAATTTATTTATTAGTGCTCTAATGTGCTATATTACCAGAAATCTGAAGTGTGGAAACACAGAAAAATGATAAAAAAAATATTTGTGGAATTTTTTAAGTAAAATTTGACATGGTAATGTTGTTAGAGTTTCAAAGTGAGCACATTGATTATAAAGATGGGAGTACATTTATTTTATACTTGTGTTGTAGGAAAACAGAAAGCTATATGATATCACAACGATGTGAATGCACTTCCGAGTCCACCATTTTTTTCTTTTTTCGTTTAGAATCTCATATGAATTTGAATTAATTCGTTGTAAATTCTGGACATTATTCACTGCAACTGATTATATTTAATTCTGTTTTGATGTACATTTTTTCCTGGCAACATTTATTTACTGTTATTTTTTTATTTTATTTTTTCTGTAATAGACCTCTAGGTACAGATTTTTTGAGTGGTTTGAAGACCCTCTCAGCTCCCTTGTTGTTGATCTTATTAATGGGATGTAGGATGAAATAGATTACGACAGGAATTAACTCTGCCTTTATATTTCATAGAGGTGTGATTTATGTAGGACGCGAACAATGATGTTGCAAGATACGATAGCAGCACTGCAGGTGAAGGTTGAAGAAAAAAAAGTTGTAATTTCACGTCTTAAGAACAAGTATCATAAGCTCTGGTGTTTGTCGATTGTCTCTTGGGTTGCTTTTGGTCTATTAATGTGGCTTCATTCCGGTCGGGATAGTTTTAGTAATTCCCTGTGCTAGGCAATGTTTGACTTAATGACTCTTTTGATGTATTTTGTGATGTTAACATGTCCTTTACATGCCGAACTCCATGGAAGCTCCAAAGTCTTTTGTTTCATTGTAACTGTTTCGTTAGTCCACTTCATTTATGAAATCATATTTTATGCATCCTTGTTTAAATTCTATTATATTTTCTTGATATTGTATTGTAAAACAGGTTCTGACTTGAAAATATAGTAACATGCTATGTTGATTGGTCTAGTGTCTAAATACAATCAGAAATAAACTGTATCACCTACCATACTTAATGAGCAATTGAATTAGTAGGATCTCAATGTGTAGGCTAATAGTTGTATTTACATTATGTATTGACTTGTCGAAATTCTAAGGGAGTAATTTGAAAAGATTCGTAAAGCAGTGGGATATGTTAACACAATCTCGACAAAATGTTAAGATGTCATATTACATAAAAGAGCACATGTGACATTCTCATTCTAATAGAATTTTACACTATCGCCCAACATCCAATTCCACCGATTAAAATCTATAGAGAAGCCTCTTTACGCCCACTCTGGTTCAGATGCTATCACTGCAGAAGAAATTAAGTGCAAAATTATTGTGTATCGTAACTTGCCTACGTCCAGTAACACAACTTAAGGAGTAAAAAATTTACATATGGCTCTGGTTAAAAAAATTCTTCCATGAATATGTCGTCATCAATCCCATCTTCACTGCAATCATTGGCTTTATGTATTTTCGAGACTCCTGTCATCCCTTTCAGATTTTCTTTGAGTATTGGACAACTTGATTTGTAGTGTCCCGTTGATTTGCATCTACCACACCTTCTCCTCTTTCCTTTTTCACTTTTTTTTCTCTGCTTGTGACCCCTTTGTCTTTACGATTTTCGAGTCCCTTATAATGTTGGCGCTATTACCTTCGACGCTCTGATGCTTCTGTCCATTATTACCCGATTCCGTGGGCATTTTTGTTGTATCTGCTATGTTCAGGATAGTTGAGTTGAAGAGTGTCATGACACAGTTGTAGGCTTCCTAACTTGTAGATGCGACATGACACAACTGATGTGCCTTGGAAAGCAATGAGTCGTACTTGAACTCGTTCGGACATGCCAAACTCACCGTATCATTGTCCACGGTCCATACATCGGTCGACTTTGACCATCGACTATTCAACATGACCACTAGTATTTCTCCTAAGTTGGAGGCCTTCATAACACAAAACATGTGTCAGCATCACCACCACACCAATTCGAATCGCCCATAGGAACATGAGAGGCGATTATCCTTATCACTTATCGATACAATAATCTCTTCATCTATTGCATCTCCAATTTTTTTAAGGTGAATACCCTACACTCATCCCCCAATCTCAGTCCAACCGAGTTGTATCTAGACTTCTTTTGGGTGTCCTCGCGAAACTATTAAAGAAAATAAAATTTACAATTATACCAAATTGAGAAAGAAATTAAACTTATAAAGTGAGCAATCCGTAAGGAACACTAGTCTTATATAAAAATAAGCTACAGATTTTTCCAATGACTTCAGGTGTGTTTGTAGCATTTTCTCAGACTGGTGGTCCTTAAAGTCGTTAATGTGTACAGTTTCTCGTAGTCTGCTCATTGCTCTAGAGTATTGTCGGACAAACTTGTACAAACTAAGATCACAATTAAGAAATCTATTCATATATGCATTGGTGCTTTCATATCTTTGATTAGTAGTCATTCCACCAAAAAAAAAAAAAAAAATCCCTTGCAGAAAGCTTTGGCACACTTCTCTTATCGATCATACAAATCATCCAACCACTCCTTATTAACGTTTGGGTACTACAATCTAAAAGACCTCCAACACTGCTCAAATGGTTCCTTATTTTGATGCAACACGCACCTTCTAAAGTCACTTAAAAAGTTAGTGTCATGTGAAACAACCCTTGCGTTACGCATCAAGTGTAGAGAATAGAGTCTATGCTCAAATTGGGGCATGACGGAACCCAAGCTAAAGGTAATAGCTCTATCTCGATCAGAGATTACAAAAAGTTGTTGTTTACCCTTCATGTCATGCAAGAAACTCTCAAAATTTCCACATATATGTACTAATACTTTCATATGAAATTAAAACTGAACAAAAAACGACAGTGCTTCTATGATTATTTGTCCCAACAAATTCAACTAATGGAATTGTAAATGAATTGGTTTTATACGTTGAATCAATAACCAAGACGTCGCTGAAGTTACCGTAATCCATTATGGAATGCGAGTCTACCCAAAAAACCGATTCAGGCGGTCCTCATCATCTACCCCGTACTTTACAAATATCCCGGGGTCCTTCTCTGCAAGAGCATTGGAATATGCAAGCGTTGCTTCTGCATCCATGCTCAGCCTCCTTGTTCTGTCGTTATCGGTGCTTAGCAAGTTGTACAGGTCCTTCGTCGTGAATCCGACTTTTTTATACCCGCCCAAAGTTGTGACCATAAAATCCATTATTTGACTACTTTTAATACTCGCATCCTTCATTTTTCGAATTTCCATTGCTTGACCTGTCGTAATATTTCCGTTGCTCCTAAAAAAAATATACATGCCTCGGGTGCGCGATATCGTGATTATGTTGTGTTTTGAACGTTGTGACCTTGTAAAATCCATCATTGGGCCTTAGTCTCACTATCATTAAGGCCTTGCATGCACATCTAGTTATAGATCGTGGCTCCCTCTTTCTTTCACCTTTCATCATATTTTTTTTGGATGTACTGCTTTCTCTACTACACACCCATCGACGCATTTTTATTACTCCACTAGCCGAGTCATGTTCCTTGTTATCCCGACGAAAACTGAAATCGATTCTAGCTAAATAAAACTTGTAAAAAGATTCTGCAACTAGAAGACTTCGAAAAGATTTCCCTATTATTTCTTCGGCACTCCAAATTGTTATGTCACGATCGAATAACTCTTCAATTCGTCAGATTCAGCAAACATACTTAGAAGATACTCTCTGTCTGATTCATCCTCATTAACAACATTTGACCCTACATCCACGTAATCATTCTCGCCTGTAACTGAAAACTGCGATAACTTGTTATCTACAAATAAATTGTCTGAATAATTCGCCATTATAGGAAACCGCTTTGGTTTGTACTATTTTGATTCACCGACTGTACGATTCTTATGTTTGAAATTTATACACAATCCTTAAAGTCTTTGTTGGACAATAACAAAAGTAAGCAATGAGAATCGACTTTGATTGGCAGCAGAAGTGGTGGCATTTAATGTGTTGCTTATCTTTATGGTACCTTAATAAAGGCTCTTAATTTAATTCCCATTAGGTTTGCAGCGTAGCGAAGATAGTTGGTCGTCTTTATTAGTGAAATGGTTTGAAAATGCAATTTGGAAAAATTGGCAGAATTTTTTTCGACCAAAAAAATGGCATATTCGATGATTTATTAAAATAATTTACAAGAAAAAAATTTTAATCAGCAAAAAAAATGTGCTGAATTTGAATCGGGTCAAGTTGACGGGAACCGACCTAATATGGTTAAATAATTGATTCGGGTCAACTTAGTGGTTAATTGAGCTAGTGAAGTTGACAAGAACCGGGTATACTAATTTATAAATTGAAGTAAAATTCACAGTGAGTCAGTAAAGTTGACCCGAAGCGGTAAGATACGGTCAAATAGTTGACTCAGATATACTGATTTGAAAATTGAAATAAAATGGGATAAATAGTTGATTTGGGTCAAATAAGTGGTTAATTGAAGTAAAATTTGAGATTGAACTAGAATAATTGACCCAAACCGGTCTGAAACAGTCAAATAATTGACTCGGGTATACTAATTTATAAATTGAAGTATTTTGTTAAATACATGATCCGGGTTAACTAATTGGTAAATTAAAATAAAATTGGGATAAATAGTTGATTTGGGTATATTAAGTGGTTAATTGAAGTAAAATTTGAGATTGAATTGGTATAATTGACCCGAACCAGTCTGATACGGTCAAATGGTTGACTTGGGTCAACTAAGTGGTTAATTGAACTAAAATTGGAGATTAAACTGGTATAATTGATCCGAACCGGGTTGATACGATCAAATAGTTTATTCAGGTATGCTAATTCATAAATTGAAGTAAAATTCACAGTAGAGCTAGTAAAGATGACCCGAACCGATCTGATACGGTTAAATAGTTGACTTTGGACAACTAAGTGGTTAATTGAAGTAAAATTGGAGCTTGAACTAGTGTAATTGACCCGAACTAGTCTGATACGGTCAAATAGTTGACTAGAATCAACTAAGTGGTTAATTGAAGTAAAAGTGGTTAATTGAGCTAGTAAAGATCACCTGAACCGGTCTGATACGGTCAAATAGTTGATTCTGGACAAGTAAGTGGTTAATTGAAGTAAATTTGGAGATTGAACTAGTGTAATTGACCCGAACCGATCTGATACGGTCAAATAGTTGACTCGGGTCAACTAAGTGGTTAGTTGAAATAAAAGTGGTTAACTGAGCTAGTAAAGATGATCCGAACTGGTCTGATACGGTTTGGTAGTTGACTCGGGTATACTAATATACAAATTGAAGCAAAATTCGCAATTGAGCTAGTAAAGATGACCCGAACTGGTCTGATACGGCAAAATAGTTGACTCGGGTATACTAATTTATAAGTTGAAGCAACATTGTGTTAAATAGATGATCCGGGTTAACTAATTTGTAAACTGATATCAAATTGGGATGAATAGTTGATACGGGTCAACTAAGTGGTCCATTTAAGTAAAATTGGAGATTAAAGTGGTATAATTGATCCGAACCGGGCTGATACGGTTAAATAGTTGATTCGGACATACTAATTTATAAATTGAATTAAAATTTGCAATTGAGCTAGTAAAGACGACCAGAACCGGTCAGATACGGTCAAATAGTTGACTCGGGTCAACTAAGTGGTTAATTGAAGTATAACTTGAGATTGAACTGGTATAATTGACACGAACCGGTCTGATACAGCCAAATAGTTGACTCGGGTCAATAATTTGATTTGTTGAAGTAAAAGTGGAGATTGAACTAGTTTAATTGCCCCGAACCGGTCTCATACGGTCAAAATAGTTGACTTGGGTCAATAATTTGATTTATTGAAGTAAAATTAGAGATTGAACTAGTATAATTGACTCAGACCGGTCGGGTCAAATAGTTGACTCGGGTATACTAATTTATAAATTGAATTAAAATTTGGGATTGGACTGGTAAAATTGACCCGGACCGGTCAGATACGGTCAAATTGTTGACTCGGGTATACTAATTTAAAAATTGAAGTAAAATTCGCAATTAAGCTAGTAAAGTTGACCCGAATTGATCCGATACGGTCAAATAGTTGACTCAGGTATACTCATTTATAGATTGAATAAAAATTCGCAATTGAGCCAGTAAAGATGACCCGAACTGATCTAACACGATCAAATAGTGTACTTTGGTCAACTATTTGATTTATTGAAGTAAAATTAGAGATTGAACTAGTATAATTGACCCGAACGATATGATACGGTCAAATAGTTTCCTCGGGCCAACTAAGTGGTTAATTGAAGTAAAATTTGAGATTAAAATGGTATAATTGATCCGAACCGATCTCATACGGTCAAATAGTTCACTCGGGTATACTAATTTATAAGTTGAAGTAAAATCGTGTTAAATAGATTATCTGAGTTAACTAATTTGTAAATTGAAATAAAATTGGGATGAATAGTTGATAAGGGTCTATTAAGTGGTTAAATGAAGTAAAATTTGAGATTGAACGTGTATACTTAACCCGCACCG
This sequence comes from Ajuga chamaepitys, assembly GCA_958295605.1. Taxonomy (NCBI): domain Eukaryota; kingdom Viridiplantae; phylum Streptophyta; class Magnoliopsida; order Lamiales; family Lamiaceae; genus Ajuga; species Ajuga chamaepitys. The sequence continues at coordinate 38,880,891 of OY282505.1, forward strand.
GTCTGATATGGTCAAATGGTTGACTCGGGTATACTAATTTATAAATCGAAGTAAAATTCGCAATTGAACTAGTAAAGATGACCCGAACTGATCTGATACCATCAAATAATTGATTCGGGTCAATTATTTGATTTATTGTAGTAAAATTGGAAATTGAACTAGTATAATATATTGACCCATACCGGTCTCATACGGTCAAACAGTTGCCTCTGGTATACTAATTTATAAATTGAAGTAAAATTCGCAATTGAGTTAGTAAAGATGACCCGAACCGGTCTGATACGATCAAGTAGTTGACTCAGGTATACTAATTTATAAATTGAAGTAAAATTTGGGATTAAACTGGTAAAATTAACCCGAGCCGGTCTAATATGTCAAATACTTGACCTGGGTATACTAATTTATAAATTGAAGAAAAATTCGCAATTAGTAAAGTTCACCCGAACTGATCCAATATGGTCAAATAGTTAACTCGGGTATACTAATTTATAGATTGAAGAAAAACTCGCAATTGAGCCAGTAAAGATAACCCGAACCGATCTGATACGATCAACTATTTGATTTATTGAATTAAACTTGGAGATTGAACTAGTATAATTGACCCGAACCGGTTTGATATGGTTTGGTAGTTGACTCTAGTATACTTATTTATAAATTGAAGTAAAATTTGAGATTGGACTGGTATAATTGACTCAAACCGGTCTAATACGGTTAAATACTTTACTAGGGTATACTAATTTATAAATTGAAGTAAAATTCGCAATTGAGCTAGTAAATTTGACACGAACTGATCTTATACGGTCCAATAGTTTACTCGGGTATACCAATTTCTAGATTGAAGAAAACATTACAATTGAGTCAGTAAAGATGACCCGAACTGATCTGATACGGTTAAATAGTTGACTCTGGTCAACTATTTGATTTTTTGAAGTAAAATTGGAGATTGAACTAGTATAATTGACCTGAACCGTTCTAATATGGTTTAGTAGTTGACTCGGGTATACTATATTATATATTAAAGTAAAATTTGAGATTAAACTGGTAAGATTGACCCGAACTAGTTAGATACGGTCAAATAGTTCACTCGGGTATACTAATTTATAAGTTGAAGTAAAATTGCGTTAAATAGATGATCCGGGTTAACTAATTTGTAAATTGAAATAAAATTGGGGTGAATAATTGATACTGGTTTATTAAGTGGCTAATTGAAGTAAAATTTGAGATTGAACTAGTATACTTGACCCGAACTGGTCTAATACGGTCAAATGGTTGACTCGGGTACACTAATTTATAAATTGAATTAAAATTCGTAATTGAGCTAGTAAAGATGAACCGAACCGATCTGATATGGTCAAATAATTTACTGAAGTCAATTATTTGATTTATTGAAGTAAAATTGGAGATTGAACTAGTATAATTGACTTGAACTAGTCTCATATGGTCACATAGGTGACTCGAGTATAATAATTTATAAATTGAAGTAAAATTCACAATCGAGCTAGTAAAGATGCCCCAGACCGGTCTGATATGGTCAAATAGTTGACTCAGGTATACTAATTTATAAATTGAAGTAAAATTTGCAATTGAGCTAATAAAGTTGACTTGAACTGATCTGATACGGTCAAATAGTTGACTCAGGTATACTAATTATAAATTGAAGAAAAAATCGCAATTGAGCCAGTAAAGATGACCCGAACCGATCTGATACGGTCAAATAGTTCACTCTGGTCAACTATATGATTTATTGAAGTAAAATTGGAGATTGAACTAGTATAACTGACCCGAACATGTCTAATACGGTCAAATAGTTGACTCGGTTCAACTAAGTAGTTAATTGAAGTAAAATTGCAGATTAAACTGGTATAATTGACCTGAACCGGTCTGATACGATCAAATAGTTGACTCAGGTATACTAATTTATAAGTTGAAGTAAAATTGTGTTAAATAGATGCTCCGGGTTAACTAATTTGTAAATTGAAATAAAATTGGGATGAATAGTTGATATGGGTCTATTAAGTGGTTAATTGAAGTAAAATTTGAGATTGAACTAGTATAATTTGACCCGAACCGGTCTGATACGGTCAAATGGGTGACTCTGGTATACTAATTTATAAATTGAAGTAAAATTCGCAATTAAGCTGGTAAAGATGACTCGAAACCGATGTGATACGGTCAAATAGTTGGCTCGGGCCAATTATTTGACTTATTGAAGTAAAATTGGAGATTGAACTAGTAGAATTGACCTAACCGATCTCATACGGTCAAATAAATTACTCGGGTCAATTATTTGATTTTTGAAGTAAAATTGGAGATTGAACTAGTATAATTGACTTGAACCGGTCTCATACGGTCAAATAGTTGACTTGGCTATATTAATTTATAAATTGAAGTAAAATTTGCAATTGAGCTAGTAAAGATGACCAAAACCGGTCTGATATAGTCAACTAGTTGACTAAGGTCAACTAACTGGTTAATTGAAGTAAATTTGACATTGAACTGGTCTAATTGACTTGAACCTGTCTGATACGGTCAAATAGTTGACTCTGATATACTAAATTATAAATTGAAGTAAAATTCGCAATTGAGAGAGTAAAGTTGACTCGAACCAGTTTGATATGGTCAAATAGTTGACTCGGGTGTACTAATTTATAAATGGGTTAATTGCAACAACCCCACCAAACTATCAACGTTTTTACACATAAACCACTAAACTTTTTTTATTGCATCGATAGTTATCTCTCCTAAAATGTAAGGCAAATCAATAAAATTCCAACAAGCTTGCCAACAATATATCTTTTTTCTTTTTAGTAGAGACAATACCCACATAAACTTCCACCAATCAGTAGACGAGGTTGCCGAATGTGTCATAATATTTGAGACGCCATGCATAACCTGATCCTTTTGGATCGAAACGCCAATATCTTCTGTCAGACCGAGCATTTTGAGGCAAAGAAAAATCCAAGATAGCCTCCACCTCATAAGGTAGAAATGGAATACGCAATCTCTGTTTGTTCCATATCCTTCCTGCTCCAATAAAGTGAGAAACCATAGCAACCGAATCACCAATTCGCGACGTAATACGTCCAGATGCCAAACCCGGAATCCAGGCATCTCGTAAGGGATATATACTCGTCTCATCACCTATTCGCCATATCAACCCCTTCTCCAATACTTTCTTACTCGAACAAAGGGAACACCATATATAAGATGGATTATAGCCCAAATCAGCATTCATAATATCACCATATTTAAAATATCTTCCTTTAAACAGGCGAGCCACCAACGAATTCGGATTTGTGATTATTCGCCAAACTTGCTTCACCAAGAGAGCCTGATTAAAAGTGACAAGGCTATGAAAGCCTAATCCACCCTTCTCCTTAGGCTTGCACAATTTTCCCCAACTCGTCCACTGCATCCCCTTGGTTTCACTATCATTATCCCACAAAAAATTTGCACAAAACTACTCAATTTGATGCAAGATGGAACCCCGAAACATGACATCACATAAGTGGGTATAGGTTGCAAAATCGACTTTATCATCACCTTTTTACCACCCCTCGAGAATAAACGGCTGCTCCAACTACCAATTTTCTTTAAAACTTTTTCCCTCAAGAAATGAAAGTACACCTTCTTATTACGAAGAGAGAAAGTCAAGAGACCCAAATATAAGTCATGACACTGAACGACCACAATAGATAAAAGACTTTTAATATCATAAATCACACCTACGGGAATAGCGGGGCTAAATGTGATAGTCGACTTAGCGTAATTAATCAACTGTCCAGAAGCCCTTTCATAAAGACTTAGGCAATTCTTAACTTGCATTAATCAACAACAGTTGCCCGAAAAAATAATAGGCTATCATCAGCAAAAATCAAATGCGAAATAGCAGGGCATAAAGAACAAATACGCACACCACGAAATAAGCCCCTACTCTGAGTAGAAGTCAATAATGAAGCAAGACCCTGGGAACATAGAGCAAAAAGTAGAGGTGATAAAGGATCTCCTTGACGAACACCACGCGAGCGACAAACATGACCAACCACCGCACCATTCAGATTAAAAGCATAAGATACCGAGGAAGGACACCTTCAAATAAGAAAGATGACCCCCTCTTCAAAACCAAGTTTATTCAGCACCACACACAAAGAATCCCACTCCACCTAGTCATATGCCTTACTCATATCCAATATCAATGCACAAAACCCCGATTTAGTTTGCCTATTACACCTAATCCAGTGCATGCGCTCAAACCCAATCAACACATTATTCGTAATCAGTCGTCTTGGGATAAGCACATTTTGTTAAGGATCCATAATTTTATCCAAAATGGGGCCCAAGCGACTAAATAAGACTCTAGAAATAATTTTTGCAGTTGTGTTACAAAGACTAATCGGTTTGTAATCCTTTAAGGTACGTGGTTACTTTACCTTTGGAATCAAAGTAACCAATATCTGATTCCACTCACCGAACTCCACACCCTTTATTCAAAACATTGAGCACTTTCCACACTAACGCCTCTCCCGTAAAGGGCCACGTTTTTTGGAAAAGTAAAGTTGTATATCCATCTACGCCCGGAGCCTTCGATGGATGCATATCAAAAAGAGCTTTCCTCACTTCCTCCAAATATATTGTTGCATTAGACCCACATTCATATCATTAGTCACTTGGGGATAGATATCCTCAATAACCAGATCAATATCACCTTGACTAGGACGAGTAGACGAGAACAAATTCGAATAATAATTCACCATAATTTCTGACATGACATCTTCAGTGGTGCACCAATTCCCATACAAATTTATTAGACCAGATATAGTATTACGTCGTCTTCTTTCTAAAGTAGAAGCATGAAAATATTAAGTATTTCTATCACCATGCCGAAGCCAATTCGTACAAGAGCGTTGTTGCCAATATGATTCTTCCTTTGTCAACATAATTTCTAATTCCCATTCAATTTCCTTCGCCCTCATCGAATTCACCACCCCCTGACTCGGCCTAAGGGTCGAATTCAATTTCTTCTAAAGTGAGGTAATCTCATTTTCTTGAAAACGAACTCGCTTCGATGCCTAACTCTGTGAATAACCCTAAGATACATACAACCGATGGGCCAAAGACCCCAACAAGCCATTACAAAATTCTTTCAAAAATCTAAGAAAATGATCTTCCAATAACCAAGTATGTTCAAAGAATAAAATAGGAGGATGACGTCTCACAACATCCCCACTAGTAAGATTGAGAGCCACACACGCAACCCTGTGATTCGATCTAAAAAAATCTAAATTGGAAACAGTAGCTACAGGAAACATCATATGCCATTCAAAATTCGCAACCAAACGATCCAATCTCTCCAGAATCACCCCCATCCCCCCTCCCCCCTCTTTTTTTGTTGTTTATTATTCCATGTAAAAAGTTCACCAGAACTACCCAAATCTTACACCCCAATATCAAATAATACAGAACTAAACTGAGTCATTTGAGATACCCCTCGAACAAAACTTCCATATTTTTCCGTAGCAAACAAAATTTCATTAAAATCACCCCCAATCAACCAGGGCATATCACACAACGTATGCATATCAAATAATCTATGCAATAGCATCAAAGATTGGTGTAGGAGATGCTAAATAGGATTACCATAAAACCCAGTAAAACGCCACTTCAAAGAACGAAAATAATGGACACAATCCACATGACCCTTCCAATAAGACAAAATAGTTACATCAATTGTATTTTACAATAATATAATAATACCACCACTACGACCCATCAGTTCCACACAAAACATACTAGAGAAACCTAACAACACTTTTAAACGAGAACAAGAGAAACTAGAAAGCTTTGACTCACAAATAAATAACCAAAATGGATCTATGTTGGCAACAAGCTGCCGAAGATTATGGAATGTGCTTCTATTCCCAAGGCCCCACTCATTCCAAACGACGCAATTCATAATACTTGGCGGTGTTGGTCATCCCCAGACACCGCCAAATTCACTGAGTTACCACCATCAGAAGGAGCCACAACCATGGTCGGGTCAATTACCTCAACTACTATCAACTTCAAATGTTTGTTCGACCCATCTTCACCCTCCTCATGTATCATTTGCCTTTTTTTCCTTTTTTTTATAACCAAATCAGAAACTAGAACCACTGCCAATTTTTATTTATTGACGTTGTGCCGTGGGCGCCCCCTTCGTGGAATAGGCCTCATGGCCGAGCCTACCCCACCAACAGCTTGTAAGATATTCTCAAATACCCTAGAAACTGCCACCACCGACTTCGAGCCAACATCAGCCATCGAAGCAAAATCCCCATGCACCTTGCCCCCGTCAGCTTTTTACAGTAGCATCTACTTCTCAGCTGAAGCCCCATGCTACTTCACCACCTTACCCAACTGTCCCCCACCCTCCATAATATTAGCTCCCAGCACATCACTGCCCCCACCACCCTTATCACCATGTTGTCCAGCAACTCTCTCACCACACAGGCCAACACCCACAACTCCATGCACACCAAGATCTCCACCAGTATCATTCACTTACGGACGCAAAGAGGAATTCGATCCATAGGCTTGCGATTCACCAACTGCTACCACCAGAGTTACATATCATCGAATAAGAGAAACCCGACCCGTCGATGAACCTGATCCACTTCCCCCACTTACCAAGCCCTCAATCGTCCCCATAGTAGACAAACCCTTCCCATCCGCCCGCAACCACGAGCCATATTGTTGGGAAAAAGTTAAACCCTTAACAAAAAAGGATGACATCACGCTAACCTTGAATGGAAATCATCGTATCACGACACAAGGGTTGAGTGACATCAATCAAAACCCAAACCTGAACATACTTTCCTATCGATCTCGGAGTATCTACATCCAATTCACGTCCCAGCTTCGAACCAATTGATTTACCAACCGATTCAGTCATAAAATGAAATTGTAATCCATGAATCTGGATCCAAAAAGGAACACATTGAATCTCTAATGACTCCGCTTTTTGATTGCCAGATAAATGAGCCAATCCAATGAGCGATCCATTAAAATACCAAGGCTGATTTTTCAGAACACTAGAACACTCATTTCCATCACCAAAAGAAAATGTGTACATACCATTTCCTACTGAACTTACCTCAATTGATCTTCTAATTTCCAAATTTGCCTGAGTGTAGCCCCTAAATCTTTCAATCCAATATCCCCTTTAAGAATAAAATGGCCATACAGACTAGACTCGGCATTAAACTCAGTCGTAAGCTCCACAACCACCTCGTCTGTCTCTAATCCAGCAAGCTTCAGCGAATCCCATAAATCCGCCAACGAACCAACTAAATCATCTACCATAATATGATAGCAACACACCAATAAAAGACTCAACCAAAAATAGAAACAAACCAGCAATCCGAGATCAGTAGTGGAAGAGAGGCCGAAGCCGGGAAAAGCCGCCAGAAAACCGTCGTAGGAGATCTCACAAAAGGGATGAGAAAAGGCAGCAAAACCTTAGTCGCAACCCTAGAGGAGAAGAACCGTATAGACTGTACTTTCTTAATTCAAGAACATACATTTTTAAAAGGGCAAAAATTTGTTGTAGCAACTTAGAAAGTTTAAAAATTTAATTTGACACTTTAACTTTTTTATTTCAAATCTATCCACTTTTCGACTAAAGTGCCAAAAATATTCTCCATTTATTCCTTCTCACCCACACAAATCACGACCACCATTTCTTTCCACCCTCTTTTATTTTCGGCTAGAATCCGAGAAGCCCTGCGAGGCGACTGACTGGTGTCACATTCCGGCGATGTCTAGCAACCAATAACACTTCCACCATCCAGTAACCAATAACATTTCCAAATAAGTACCACCAAAACCCCCTGCTTTCAATTCCACGACCTGATTTATCAAAAAAATCTAAGCTTTAGATTTAGAAGCACTGCAGGAAATAATGATCAATTTGGTGTACATGATAATTCAGTAATGAAAGTATTTATGATATTAGAATTATGTTGTGTGTCAATATACAGTAAGTCGTGCAAGAAGATGTTATTGTGAATGATTTGCGTGTATGTTATCAGAATTAAGATGTTATTATGAGTGATTCACACATGTTGGTATGTTGTGCATCATGTATGTCAGCGTGTTATGCATGATGCACGACATCATGTACAACTCAATTTTTGTGGGTTATGTTGGATGTCGTGAATGATTTTAGATGTAAGATGTAATCGTGTATGTATGAATCATACATTTTGATAAGTTGTGCATCATGTATATTACTGTTTCATGCATGTCATCATGCACGACATCCTGTACAATATCATGCATGACATCATGTATTATATTGTCGTGCATGATATTAGGTGAGGTTACTATGTATCATTCACACAATTCGTATTGTCGTGCATCATGTAAGTAGTGCATGATGCACGACATCATGAACGCTATTTCATGGACGGTATCATGCATGACGCATTTATTGTGGATTGTGCATGATGTGGTGCATCATGTACAAAGATGTCATTTATGATGGCCAGAATTATTTGGTGTTTAATGTAAGGATTAATGTCGTGTATCGTATTGTCCAACAATGATACACGAATTCTTGTTGATTGTCCAACTATACATACTGCAATTTCAATCTTATTGTTGTCAATTATTATTATTATTATTATTATTATTATTATTATTATTATTATTATTATTATTATTATTATTATTATTATTATTATTATTATTATTTTATTATTATTATTTTTTTGTTTTATGGGTCAATGTCATTGAATTGTAAAAGTAATTAAATATTAGTATAGTCGAAGTAATTATTGTTTAGTAAATAGTATATTGATGATTTTTTTTAATCCAAGATACTAAATTCATATTAATAATAATGATATTTTATTTAGTTATTAGTGATATAAAGATAACACAAAATAATTAATTGTTGTATCTATATTGAAGTTACAGATCGGTTGGAAAAAGATTTTTGTTCATTTCGGAGGACACTGGAAGAACCTTGATTGTGTAGGGGCGATTTAAGGATGTTGAGTCTCACCCCAGGGGATCAGCTATTTGAATTTAGTAGACAATATACTGTCCATTCTGCAAGTGGATTTGAACAGCGTGTGTCACATGCTCTACTCCCTTGATGCAAGTGGGAGTAGGGTAGTTAAGTGGATAGTAAAGAATGATACGGACGTTAATTTTTTGTTGCAAGCAAATGAGGAACCCGTACTTTTTGTTACATTAAAACCGAACCCGAGCTCAGATGTATTTGAATCAGTCGGACTCTCTCGATATGGACACGGTCTACCTTTTTCCACTCAGCAGCTACGCCCTTTGGGCGCGGATGAGGCGGGGCCAAGTACAATTCCCCCGAATGTTGAATCCTCTACCCTCCATCGCGGTGCTTCTGGAAGCCAAGATTCTGTTGTTAATCTAGGCGACCTAGATTGCTACCCTTTTGCAAATAATAACGTAGGTGGTCGTGAATTCGGGATTAATTAATGTGATGTTGCTGAGGTCGATTATTCCAGTTTGGATGCCTTTGACAGTAACAAGGTGTATGGTATAGAACCCCGAAAAAATTCACAATCGTTAAGAGATTACTATGGTTTCTGGCATTGCATTGCACAGGTAGATTCTGAAGGTTTTCTTGATGTTAATGATTCAGCTGACCCCATTGGAGAGACGAAGAATGATCTTAAGGCAGACGACAGCGATCGCGAGAGTAATGGTTCAGGTCCCCAACCCTCAAAATATTAGGTAATTCCCGCCATAGGTTTTGAAGACTCAACGCTCAACAATGAACCTTCTATTGCCTCCTCCAAAGCCTTAGTTGAGGGATCCATTTATAATTCAAAGAGTGAGTTCGTGTCGGTGGTGGGGATGTACCACCTATACAATTCGGCTGAGTTCAGGGTGGCTCGATCATGCAAGTCACATTATGCTGCAATTTCGAAAAAAGATAAGTATTCATTCACTTTAAATGCAGATGACAAATATGGGGTTTGGCGAGTTTGGAAATTGATCGAGTACGATTGTGTGTTAGACCCTAATCTTAGTGCACCTCAAACGGTGTTCGCAAAGGTTATTTGGTACTTACTTTCATAAGGATCTAATGCTTGAGCGGTCAACTCTTATTCCACGGCAGATGATCGTTGAGTTGCGTAGGGAACACTCTGTTGAAGTCAGGTATGACTTGGCACTTAGAGTAGGAACTATGCATATGTCGTGATCTATGGAGATGTGAAAGTCATTTAGGATGCCCCCCCGGTATGTTCATTTTCTAAAGTAAGAGAATCCAGGTACAAAAGCAAAATGTGTGTCAGATGACCAAGGGAGGTTCCAATATGTGTTATACGCCCTCGGCGCATCCATATCTGGATTACCAAATTGCTGCCCTGTAATTGTAGTCGACGGTACGTACCTAAAAAGAGTGTACTAGGGTATAGTATTTGTTGCAGTTTCGAAAGACCTCAACAACCAAATCTTCCCCTTAGCTGTCGGCATTGGAACTGTTGAGTCAAAGGACTCGTGGGAGTGGTTTTTGAGTCGATTCAGATAGGCATATGGATGCCACTCGCAGCTCCTTATTGTATCAGACGGGCATCAGGCATAAGTGCTGCAATTAAGACAGTGTTTCCTACATCAGCGCATGGTTTGTGTTGTTATCACATTAGGAAGAACCTAGCCACGTTCGGTCGGCACATCTTGTGTTTGTTTAAAAAAACTGTATACGTGTATACTAAAAAAGAGTTCGAGAAGGCTTTTAATGGTATTGATGTTGAATGCCTGAAACTACATGAGTCTTTGACTTCCAAATTGCCTAAGCAATGGGCAAGGGTAAAGTGTCCCGTTAGAAGGTACGACATCATAAGTTCAAATATTATGGAGAGTTTCAACAACCGTATATTGCGGGCTAGAGAGCTGCCAGTTTGCTTCGATCTTGAGATGATAAGAGGTATAATAGGCCAGTGGTTTCTCGAAAGAAGAAACACAATATAAAGGTGATATTAAGACCATATGGAGAGATTAATAATTTGTGTTTCATAAAAACATATAAGAAACGAAAAAGAAATGTTAGCGGTTTAAGTTATGGATTTTTATTCAAAAAGGGACGCTACGAGAACAATGGTCATTTGACTTGTGTCCCACTGGGCGTGTCAAATTTGTACAACAAATTTCATGTCTAGATAAATATACAAAAAAAATGTGTACAAAATTAAATTTATTGATGGGTTTGAGAATTTATGTACAGTCGAAAGTAATTCTCTGATTCTTCTCTTCGGTAGACTTTGGAATTTGATGGATGCGTTGATCTTCTCCACACTTTTATTTGATTTCAACAACGTTAATCCAAAGGATTGATGGCTTGATTTCTAAAAGTTGATTTTGGAGATCTCTGCGATGAATGTCTTTGATACGAAAAGAATGTTGTTGAGGCAATAAAGAACACCATGCGATTTGATGGGTTTGTGTCTTAAAAACGCCGACTGAAGGGGCTTGACACCTTGATCTGGGATGAGGCACCGTTTCTGGTGGATTTCTTTAAGGAATGCCTTGAAGGCCTTGAAGAACGTCTTGAATTGCTCTAGAATTCTTCACTTGCATCTTCCACTTGTGTCTTTTGAATTATAAGAACTTGTCACCACTATATCAGTAGATAATATGTTGTCACTAATAGGTCGTCTCAATAACTCTGTCTCCAAAAATATATTTGGCACGATAAAAAGTTGTTTCAAATCTTTTTTTGCAATAACTAGTTGCCTCTATATGTAGCCTTAAAATGATCACAAATAATTTATAAAGAGTTTCACGTGATAATAATAAATTATTATTAGTGACCACAATTTTGAACTAAAATAATGTATCACAAAAGACATTTTCTATAGTAGTGTGAAACTAATCATAAACTATCATTTATAATTTGTTTTATAGAATGAATTGCCAAAAGATAAATTCCAAGTTTTGGACTAATTTTTAGCGTGGTCTCTTATCGCATTTGTACTAATACAGACTATAATATCTATCGAGGGAAAGACACCTCTAGTTTCGAAAAAATGGTTAAATTTTATTACATACTAAGATTGTAGTAAATATTTTTTAATAAAAATAATTAGTTAATTTGTATTTGCAGCTCAACCCTAATACTAATAATAAAACTGACATTACATACAAAATTAATAAGACATAAGCAACGGTTAGAATATATATCATAAAGAAAGATTACTTTGACTTATTAAACATAAAAAGTTAGGGGTGAGCATTAGGTCGATTCGGTTGAAAACTGAAGTAAACTGATAAGAGTTGAACCCATTTTTTCTTTAATATTTAAAATCGAACCGAACCAATTCGAACTGAATTCTTTTTATTTACTTCGATTCGTTTGTCGATTGATGCTTGTAGTTTTTATATCTCTATTTCATTATTCTTTGTAGCAATTAATTGCGATTTTCATTACAGAACTTCTCTTAAATTTATAAACTAAAGAAGACACCAAAACATAGATATATTTTTTTATTTTTATGTATGTTAAAATGTGAATATATCAATTCAATCAAGAAAATTTGTACGTACATTATATAAATAACTGAAAAAAACAAAATAAATATGATTATTTCAGTTCGTTTCAGCCAACCAAATTATTTTGAGATGCACTGAAAAAATAAATGTCGGTTTGATTTTTCTAACCAAATTGAACCGAATCACTTGATTCAGATTGATTTTTTTGTTCTGGTTCAATTTCGCTAATTCCTATAAGAAATGGATATGGAAAAAATTGTGTTTTAAATCTATGTATTTTTTTATTTAAAATAAACTAACCATAAATTTATGAATTTTATAATATATACACGTCTCTTATTATATTAATAGTAATTTAAAGTATCTATGTTTAGTGGGTGGAATGAGATGAAACTGACTCTGGTTTTTTGTTTAGGATATTGTATTTTATTTTATACGACGATAAGATAGGTAAAAAATTTCAAAACAGATGAGAGGTAAAAAAATTGCTTTATCAGTGACATTGGGTAGGAAAGTAGTAGGTCAGTATTATGAATGGGGAATTAGTCATTCAACAAACAGGGGGCGCTGACGGATTGCATCCATTGTTTCTCTAAAATTATTTATTTATTTATTTTTCTTTCGTTTTCTTTTGCTGAATATCAAACCTAAAAGCTCATGATCGACATAATGCAATTCACATTATTGTCATCAAGACATCTACACAATTTAGTAAAGCCTCATGGAAATCACCCACTATTATCTTGTAGTTTCTCCGTCCAATAAAAATAGATCTATACTTAAGTAGTATTTTCACGTAAGTTCAAATAATAATAGTTAATCTACTTAAAAAATTATATGTTAGTTGTATTTTTTATTTTAGACCCCTTATATTATTTATTGTTCAGACATTATTTTCGTTCATATAGAAAATATATAGTTTTTTTGTTTTTTTTTTTTTTTGTTGTTATAGAGAATATTAGAACATGTGAATTAGAGATAAACATGAAAATGAAAATGAAAATTAATAATATGTCTAATATGGTAACCTATTTTTATGGGATAAATAAGAATTGAATGGAATATATTCTTAGGAGGTGGGGTGGATTGGGCTAGAAGATATAATTGGAGGACATGCAGCCTTGGCCCAACAGACTCAAATATTTATATTAATTGCACGTGAGACTCGCAACACATCCCAAAACTAATTGGGAACCCATAATATGAGCCTTGTGTTTCACGTGCGTACAATTTCCCAACCTCTTTATTAATTTCCATAAGTGTTGGGCCTAAATAAGAGCAATTATAATTTGAGTGAGTTTTGCGTGCGACGGGTTCACGTGTGATTGAATATATTTTTAAAATAAAAAATGATACTTTTACAGATAAAAATGATACGTTTGCTACAAAACGTAATATATTTTTTGTTAAAAAAAGTGAGAATTTTTCCCGTCACACGGTGTGACGGTCTCATACACGTTTTTATCGTTTATCTTTGTGTAATGTAATTAGAACAACATATTCTTGTTGGACTTTTTCCGGTAAACCTATAAGGGACCAAAATATTTTTTTCCCAGTAGTGTAAGTAGTCATCGAACGGCTCCTGAATGGTGGTGGATACGATCAACGGCAATGAAGTTGAAATTATATATATCGAGTTGTTGAAGTTTATGAGCCAAATAAATAGTTGAATATTTTGTAACAAAACTTAATATGTCAAGTCAGGCGGCTATATATTAAGTTATTTCTTTAGCATGTCCTAGATGGTTGATGTAACAATGTATGTCACTTTTATTGATGGAAAAGCACACAAAAATGTAGGTTGAGTCTCTATTTTTGGATTGCGGTATAACGATTTTATTATCCAAACCTAACTCATAATATGAATTTACATGTAAATTATGTTATCCGAACCAACTCATTTATTAAATATGACAAAACTTAGAATCCTCATAAACCCTCTAGGTTCACGGATTAATTTCTTATGAATTTGTACAAGATTAATTTGTATAATTTAAATCATGATATCAAAGTTTTAAGGTTTATCATTTTATCTCTGCCCTCTAACTTTTAATTTTTGACGTAATCTACAATTTTCTAATTATTATATCTTCATATAAATAAAAACAAGACAACATTGGTAAATTCGAAATGAAATGAATTTTTGACCTTTTTTTTACTCATTTAATTCATGAATCTATTGTGCATCAAGCCAGCTCATTTGATACAGATTGAGTTCCTAATGAGATGGCCCAAAAATCTAGTTGGTCCTAAATCATGCACAAAGACTCCTAATTTCTATAACCAATACAAGAATGAGGTAATTTAGTTGCCGCGGATTTGAGTTCAACATAGGCGTTTCTGAATTAGAAGGATTTATTGGGCCTAATATGGTGAACTTGTCAATAGGGCCCAGTCTATAGGAACTGAACAACAATTTAAAAGAGTTTTTTCAGGGTCGCAATTTAAAAGAATTCGACCTGCCCAAGTAAATCACCTAAATCAAGTCTATATCTTAGAATAAGTCATCGGATGTGAGAGATTTCGAAAAGGAAAAGTATAGGTATACAGCGAAGGCGGCTAATGCCACCACATAATTTTCTAAGTACATTACAATTTGATATGGGACAAAAATAATTTTGGGATAAATACTTAAGTCATTCCGTACTTTTTCATTGGTCAAATTCATGGTGTTTTATATATGTTTCTCACCATACATTGTTCATAAAATGCATTCTGGAATTTGTTGACTCTGTTCGGAAACTACAGTCTGGACGTAGAACTGATATTTGGAATATAAAACTTGAACACTACATATCATATTCCTAATCTATTTTTCGAACCCTTTGGTCGTTATTCGGAATATATGTTTTGAACAGTTGCCCATACATTCATATTACTGAATTCGAACATGTCACCAATCATATCAAATATAATTTCCGAATATATTGCTCGAAGTTCACTTCTGAAATTTATTAACTCTATTTGGAAACTACAATCTGAACGTATAATTGATATCTGGAATGTACAACCCAAACACTATATATCATGTTCATAATTCATTTTCCGATCACTTTGGTAGTTGTTTGGAATACAGTTTTCAAACAGTTACCTATACATTCACATTAATAAATTCGAATATGTCACCAGTTGTACAAAAAGTATTTTCCGAATATGTTGGGTGATGTTGGCTATTTATTTTTCGAACTTTATCTAAGTGTTCATATTTAAAAATCCAAAAAATAGATTTTTTTACAATTTATATTTTCGGGAAGATCTCATATTGTTTGGTATGTTATGCTCAAATATAGCAAATTTTTATGCTTTTATGTTCTTTTATTTGGAGGATCAAGAAGAAAAATCAACTGAGTGTATTATCATGAATCCATTGGGACATGATGTAGTTGTGGATTATTTGGATGTGTTTAATACAATGAAAATTTTCAAATATCAAGACACCTTGATTAGTTGGGTAAGTGAATGAGCTCTTCCACATGATATTATTATTGTTGACTTGCGGTCAGAAATTGAAAACGAAGAGAGAGGAGCTCGCTTTATGGTTAGGTTGTGAGCGAAGTGGTCATTACTGTGATCGTAAGAAATCATATAATGAGATACGTGAGAAACAAGAATCCAAAGGAGAATGAGGAAGAGAAGGAGATTCTGAAAATGAATTGAACAACTCTAGTAAGTGAAAGCGTACTAGAACAAAAAAATTGTGGTTGTCCATTTCTTTTAAAGGTACTCAATTTAAAGATACCGGTCAATGGACACTGCAGGTAGTGTGTGATCGCATAATCATCTGACTACAATTTACCTAGATGGTCACTCTTATGATGGTCGTATGACACCTGCTGACGAAAAAATTGGTTGCTGACTTGTCTATGGCCAACAATTGATTGAAGGATATTTAGTTCACATTACAACAAAGTTTTACAAAAACTAAGTCTACGATCAAGACAATTTACAACATTCGTCAAAAGCATAGACATGTGGAGCATGTTGGTCGATCACAGATGCAATAACAGTTGGGAAAGCTACAGGAGAAAGAATTTTTCTATCACACTAGGCGTTATGAGCAAACAAATACCGTCAAGGATATGTTTTGGGCTCACCTGATAAGTGTCCAGTTGTTACGGTCATTTTCATATGTCTTGTTGATGGACTGCACATACGAGACAAATCGACACAAGTTTCCATTATTGGAAATAGTGGAGGCGACTTCCACCAACCTTACATTTCTGTGGCATGTGCATAATATGAGAAATAAGACAACTACATATGGGCGTGTAATGTATTGAAAGGTTTGTGTACTGTATTGAAAGTTTTGATGGACCAATTTGCGTTGCCTATTGTATTTGTCACTGACCGTGAACTTGCATTGATGAAATTCATTGAGAGAACCTTCCATAACTCCCATCATTTATTGTGTCGGTGACATATCATAAGAGTATTTTGACACATCGCAAAAAAATGTTTCGAACAAAAGAACATTAAGATTCCTTTAACCATTCTTGGAATTTGTTGGTGTTTGCGGATACAGAACCTAGGTTCAATGAGTTCGTTAAGAGATTTGAGGGCGATTTTGCTCATCAAAAAGAGGTTGTGAAATATGCTTTTGACAATTGGATCACACCATACAAAGAAAAGTTTGTCTCTTGTTGGACAAACAATGTAATGCATTTTGACAATACAACAAACAAGCAACTCCACGTGAATAAAATTACTAGTTCATACATTTAATTACTTGATATTTAATTATGAATTTTAAATGATGTAGAGCGGAAGGTCAACATTCAAAACTAAAAAGACAACTGAACTCTACTTGAGACTTGTTGGGGTAATATTTTTTACTCTACTTGAGACTTCACACAATGCTATTAAGAGTTCATTTGAGAAAATTATCAACATGGTCCAACACCGATAAAAATCGCCCAATTACTCCAAGGAATGGTTTCGATTATCGCATTGAACAATATATTAAAAGAAATGAAAGGTGTCGATGAATCTGGCGTCGAACCTTTGCCATGTTGACGTGTGCTGCGTAAAAAATGCGGTCTCCCCTATGCACATGAGATACCTGAACACTCAAGAGTTGACATGCCAATGCCTATAGAACGTGTGGACAAATTTTGGAGAAAGTCAGACATGGAACCGGTTAAGGAGGATATTGTTAATGTATGGGAAGACATATGTAACCGAATGGACTGAGACAGTTTGTGAAGTAAACCAACTTTTTGGAGTTGCAAATGAATCAGAGAGGTTGTTGATGCTTAAGAGATTAAGGAAATTGCAAACCCAACAACCATCTCATTGATTGAGTTGGAAATCCAAACTCGTCCTCGTGGTCAACCGAAGAATGCAAAAGCCAAACATATTAAGTCAAAAAAACGTAATTCAAGCGTGTTTCAGTATGTTCAGTCTATCGTGGATGGTTTTTCAACGATGGAAGATATCCTTGTCTTCAGTGGACCATCATCTTCACAACATGCTAAACTTATCTGCGAAAAGCGCTCTAAATTATTACGACTAGAACACCTTTCTCAAACCGCAAGCGTACGACTTGTGATAGTGGTAGTATAAAAGATTGTCAAACCACAGAGAGGATACTCTCGTGGAGCAAACCAAAGGTCTTATCGATTAACTATATTAGGCTAATAGGAAATGTAGAGATTGACTAATTACCAATCAAACAACTAAATATAAGGTACTCTCAACTAGAAAGTGGGTTTCTAAGGCATGTTTTCACCTTACCTAGGGTTTATGCCTACTAATAACCGATTAAACTAAGAGGTTGTGATGGAAGGTTTTGTTCCAATTTAGAATTCCAAACAAGTGAAAAAAGAGATTCGCCAAATTAACAAGTTATCGCCTAATTCATTCTAATTTCAATTATTAAAGACAATAACGGAATTACTACAACCCAAAGGTAAGTAAATTTTGAAGATAACCTAATTAATCCTAAAATCTCCACCCCAAGTGGATATGGCCTAGGGGACGAGGCCCTAGGACATCCAATCGAGATCAATATATACGATTCGGGTTCTCCCCACGTCCCCCGTGGGCCCTCAAGAAGAACCAATATACCCGAGGTTAGCTAATCCTAGTATATAAGCCATACAAATCCGCAATATCGATTCTAATCACAAATAATCCCCAAAATCCAATCAACAATTAATAAAAGCAATAACCCTAGGGTTGGGCTACTCTCAACCCTAGAAACAAAAAATAACTACTCACAATTCATGAAAATTATCCAACAACTATAATAAATACAAGACCCAAGCATTTAATTAGACAAAGAGTAAAGATTAATAAATGCAAAGAAAAATAATAAGTATGGAAGAAGAAAGCTTAGTCTTGATTTAGAATGATGATGATGATAATCTTCAATCCATGCTCGTATTTGCTCCAATCTCGATTCTCTTACGAAAGCCCCAAAATTCTTCAATAATACCCAAGAACCCTAATGGATTTCTCAAGAACAAAATGAAGAACCCTAGTTTTATTCTAGAGAGAAATCCTAGAGAGAGAGTAAATAGAATTCTGAAAATGAAAAGTGCGTTAAATGATTACAAGTTTAGGTCGTTAAAATGGGAGCGAGGGAATGAATATATAGCGACTTCTCCCCCACTCCTCACTAAAAATCTGCTGAAAACCCTAAGGTAAGTAAGGGTAAAATAGTCAAAAGAAATTTAGAATACGAGGGATTGTAAGTTGTTGGTCGAACCCCCCTACGTGCGCTTGACTCGACTTTCACGTGAATTCTAGGAAGAATTTGCTCAGAATTAGCTCACGATCCAAACATCAAAGTTGTAGGTCTTTGTCTTAGCTATACATGGCCACTTGAATCACTTGAATCGGAGTTTGGACGAAAATTTTACGGCCAAAAAACAAACATGGCGTGAAACAGAGGCCGGCGCGCGGACTACCGGATCAACTGCCGATCCGGCAGCCGGGCCGGTCGTGGCAGCAGCAGATTGCTGGGGGATTTCTTGGACCGACTACCGGTGGTCCTGCCGGTACGGTAGTGACCCCGGTAGTCCCCTTTTCTCCTCCCCTTTTCTCCTATTTTACACCTCCGTCTTCCATCGCCGTTGTGGAGCCCTTCCTCTCGTTTTCTCGACCCGACCCCTTCACGGCTTCTATTCGTGACTTGACGAACTTCAATTTAGACTCTTGTTGGGTCTGATTTGGCTTAATTTAGGCCTCAATTTTTGGGCTAGAACACGAAGCATGTGCGGTTGCCCTTGTCTTCTTCCTTCTTCAATATGGGGCTTTTCTATCCATCTTCTCGGCCCGAGTTCTTCACGAACTTTTCTCGTGGCTTGATGATCTTTAATTTGGGCTTGACCCCAACCCTTTTTGGGCCTTTTTAGGCCTCAGGATGCGGGCTGAAGTGTGAAAATGGACTCGAACAATCTTCTAAATTTCTCTGAGTTTCCTAACCTTCAAAATAAGACTCAAAAACACCAAAATGTGCATCAAATCATATTAAAAAGGGAATTCAACCTGGAAATGCAATAAAGCTCAAAATGGCACGTGAACATATCAATTATACGAAATTCTTCACCAAATATGAACGTAAAAAGTACAAGAAAAATGGTAATATTTACGTTCATCATCCCCACAAACATAAGCCTTGCTCGTCCCCGAGCAAGTCAAATAATTAGGCACATAAGGAAACGAGAGTTAGGAAGGTATTGGAGTCCCCTCTTTTTTTTTTTTTTTTTTATTTATGAGTTTCTCTTTTCATTGAGTACTTTTCCACTTTTTGGTTCACCACTCTTGCCTAAATCAATTTGTTTCAAGGATTTGATAAACGAGCAGGGGAATATAAAGTTATAGAAATTTGGAAAGGCACGTAGTACTTTTATTTCGCTTAGTACCCTAGATTATATGCTAAGAGCCCTACCTTCAACCCCAAAATGTGCATTTGCGCGGTGACTTTGGGTGACTCAATATCCTTCAAAATCTTCGACCTTAGGTGGTTCGACTCGGTTCTTTTTTAGGAAGACGCCACGCACTCACCCGGTGTAGGCGATGCGGCTCTTTTCTCCCTCAAGCCAACTGATCTTTAATCTTTATCTTTCTATTTCTCCTTTTTCCATCGGGTTTCGTTTAAAAGAATAAAGATGATAATTCTAGCTTTCATCTTTACATTACAATACTCTTTTCGAGTTACGTGATATTTTCAATGACTACAACACTCGGCTTTTCACTTGAGCTTTTCTCTCTCTTTTTTTCCTACGTTTCATACAACGTGGAATTTCTTTCTTTTTACAACTTAGCTCAATCAAATGGAGTATACACTTATCACTAGAATTTATCACAAACAATGAAATGCAAGGACTCGACCCGGCGACCTATACCACCTTGTAACTCCTCCTACATCTCCTTGATTTTCTACCACCTAAAGTCGATTCATTTTATTCTTCACGATTTCGTCCTTAGTCGTGTAGTGTGTATCTTAGGATTGAAGAAATGCCCACAAGCAACATGACTTCGGGATAAGTTATTTTATGAACTCATGCAATCCTCCTCACTATATCTAAATATTCATCTACCCTTAATTCTCATCGACCCATTAGTCACATTTTGATTTTTAGGCAAGGAACCCTCTAGTGTTATGTACTCAATTTGTAGAGATTTCAAAAAATTTGGAACACAATATCGGGGTTTCCAATCCTTCTTCCTCATCCATCACAAAGGAAATCAACTCAACAACCAATCCACAAGTGTGTTACTCACAAAAGCAATTAAAACATAAACAATAAAGTGGTTGAATGGCATAGATCAAGAATTATAGAAAGTTCCATACGACAAGAGGAGCATCCTCAAAAGCACATAATAATAACAATCCTTCAATCCCCCCTCAAACTTTGGCGAAATTCTCGAGTCCAAGTAGTGAAGAGGTTGGAATTCGTGTCTCAATCAAAACCTACATAGAAATGACAACCGTTTCCTCCTCCCCCCACAAACTTGGACGAACTTCTCAAGCCCAATTTTTCAGAGAGGTGGAAAAATGTGCAAAGTCAACAAAGAGTAGTAAAGAATGAATTTACAAATCAAACACATCAAAAAGGTTATCATCTCCAAATTTACAAAACGATCTTGTTCTATATTTCATTTCCATCCCAAAACCATTTATTAAAAACACAAAACTTAATCCTACTCAATCAAAGCAATAAAAAGATAAGAGAGAGGACTAATCCATAGGGGGAGGATCCTCTACCCCTACATACTCCTAGAAAGCAATAAAAGGTGCTTCGGATGCCTCCCAAGTGCGCTTCTTTAAGGTCATTAGCTTGACTATATCGTCACCTTGCTTGTCAAGGGGGCTCGAAATAGAAATACTCATCCATGCCTTCAGTTTCCCCTTGAGCGAATCTCCAACGAGTCGCTTTTCTTGATCCATTGGATTTCCATCCCATCATTTCCCATATGTTCTGCATCTTTGGTCTTTCCTTTGGCTTTCGTCCCTCCTTACAAAAAGATTTCTCAACAAAACAAAGTATTTAAGCATAGATAATAGAAATATGAAAAATCTAACCAAAATGTTTAAATTCTCTTGATTTTTTTTTGGAATAACGGGTTCTTCCAAATTCACCATAAGATTTTCCTTCCAATTTGGAAGAATTTTTAAAACTATACCATTTTCAAGGAAAGTCAAGTTATTCGGTGAGGAAAAAAAATTCGTCCTAATAGAATAATACTCGGCAATGTCTAAAAATTCTTTCATGGAATCTTGTGGTAAATATGAAGAAATGGGCATGTAATTCAAACGCCTAGAAGACATGTTGTCAAGTCTAGGGGTTCCACCTTTTCTTGAAAAAAATTTATCACTCTTTAACAGGGGTGGTCCCCCACAAACTTGAAGATCAACATGGGTGGAGAGTGTTTCATCCAAAACATTTTGGAAATAAAGGAAGCTCAAGATTTGAAAACTATCCCAAAAGATAATGTCATCCTTTTTTAAAGTAAAACCAAGGGATTCACTCAAATCAAGCTCAATGCATCAAGAATGTTCTTAGTTTGAAAATCCTCCCAAAACAAGACATCATCTTTTTCTAGAATGCAAGTAAAAGGTTCACCCAAATCAATGCTCGACTCATCAAGGATGCACTTAATTTGAAAATCCTCCAAAAATAAGATGTCATCATATTCTAAAGCACAAATAAAGGGTTCACCCTTATCAACATTTAATACATCAAGGGGAAAAAATTCAATTGGAAAGTGTTTGCAAGAAAAGTCATCCACCAAGAAGTCATCAAAGCAAACATATTACACATTGTAATCTATGTCAAAACCTTCACCAAGACTACTTTTGTCATCCTTAACTTCACTCTCAAATTCATCTTCTACTTCAAACATTTTTTTAAATTTCTCATCATTCCAAGGAATGGAGTCCAAAGAGTCATACCTCATGAATGAAGTGAAAGATTCGAGTTCTACCTCTTGAAGGTTAGGATCTTCTTTGGTGAGTGGTTTGCACATTTTTCGGAGGCAATTTTTGGGGAGAGACTCATCGTCCCAACCCATGTGTTCTTGTATTCCTTCCAAGCCATCTTCTCGGGAATTTCCTCTGGTACCTCTTCAATCTCCTCCCAAATTACATCTATCATCAAACATTGTTCTTTGGGGGAGGGTTGGTCAATATAACCTTTAAGATTGAATTTAACTCTTTAATTTCCAAGCTCAAGAGAAAGACTTCCATCCTTGACATCGATAATGGGACCAACGGTGACCATGAATGGTCGACCAAAAATTATGGGGGTTTTGGGGTCCTCGTCCATGTCAAGAACAACAAAGTCAATTGGAATATCAATTTCGTTGATTCGGATGAGAGTATCCTCAAGAACTCCCATAGGTTTCTTGATTGATCTATCGGCCAATTGAAGAGATATGGAAGTTGCCTTAAGCTTGTAATCCTTGAATTGCCGCATAATAGAAGAAGGAAACAAAGTCACACTAGCACCCAAATCAAGCAAAGTTCTATCTATTTGCACATCATAAATAGAACACGCAATAGTAAAGCTACCCAGATCTTTAAGCTTAGCACAGCCTTTGTTTTGAATTATGGCACTAATTCCTTCGGCTAAGTAAACCTTCTCTAATTGTCCCCGTTCTTTCTTATTATTGATAATGTCTTTCAAGAATTTCCCAAATCGGGGGATGGTGGCAACCGTTTCGGTGAAGGGCAACATAAGTGTCAATTGGTTTATAGCATCAAGAAAATTTTGGAATTGACGATCAACTCTACGTGTCCTCTCACATTTTGGAAATGGTAATCGAGGTTGAGCATTATTAGGATAAGGCTGGCTTCCCATGGTAGGAGGGTCATCCCTTTCCTCCATTAGTTCCTCGGTTACCTTTTCTCTTCCTTTATCGTTGGAAACTCTTTTGGGGGTTCTCGAAGTGGCTTACCACTCCTTAGTAAAACGACATTACCGCTTTCTAAGGGGTTAGCATACGAATTCTCTTGAGTTAGAATCTCCTCTTCCTCAAGTTATTGAACACATTATACAAGTTTTCTAACGATAAGGTGTAGTCCCTTTCTTTTCCACCACTCTTACTAGACAAAGTTTTCACCAATTTAAGTATTTTTTTCTTAATGGAAACTTCGTCGGAATCATCCTCAACTAAATCCTTAGGAACCACCGGAACACGAGGATCTAACAACATAGATGACTCCCTATCACAAGAGTGGGTCACAATATCCTTAGCCTCACATCCCGAGCAAAAGAGAGGAGTGGTACTTACCTTGAATCCTTGATGCATATTATTTTGTAGAAATGATTCACCTTGTTCAATGGATTCAAGTTTTTCCCTCTTTGCACTTTCCTCTTGACTTAGCCTTTTCCTCTTCTTGTCTTCTTTGTCCCATTGACTTTGATTGGACGCGGTCTCTTTTAGCCAAGAGAGAGCCTCATCCACTTCCTTGTTAAGGAAAGATCATCCTGAAGCTATATCAAGAAAAACACGCTTATTAGGTGTCAATCCAGCATAGAAGACATTAATAATAAAGGCATCATCAAATCCATGATGTGGGCATGATCTACAAAGATGTAGGAGTCTTTCCCAAGCTTCGAACCAACGTTCATCACTTTGTTGTACAAAACTTGAGATGTCATGCCTTATCCTTGCACTCTTGCTTTTCGGAAATAATCGATGAAGGAAAGATATAGAAACTTTCTCCCATAGAGATGAGGAATCGAATAACTCTTCACAAAACCATTATTTCGCCGTTCCTTCAAGTGCGAATTGAAAAAGCTTGATAGAGTATTTGTTTACAAGTTCGTTAGTGGTTTTAACACACTCACGAATTTGCAAGAATTCCTCAAGATGCTCATATGGATCATCATCTTCTTTCCCGTGAAACTTCATTCCTCGGGCTAAGTTCACCATGCCCGGAGTGACTTCTACTCCCGTGCAAGATTTTGCGGGCTGGGTGAGCCGGGAGTAGGAAGTGGTAACTCCAGTATAATGAAACTTGCCCCTTCCTCTATTCATCATGTTTTTTTTTTAGATTAAAATAAAGATAACATGTAAAGTAGATAAAAGAAAAACAAACAAACAAACAAACAAACAAACAAACAAACAAACAAACAAACAAACAAATATATACAAGCCTAATCTTAACACACGATTAACCCTACAATGACTCTACGAGGAGAAAATCCTCCCTGGCAATGGCACCATAAACTTGTCCGCGAAAAGCGCTCTAAATCATTACGATTAGAACACCTTTCTTAAAACCACAAGCGTACGGCTTGTGACAGTGGAAGTATAAAAGATTGTCGAACCACAGAGAGGATACTCTCGTGGAGCAAATCGAAGGTCTTATCGATTAATTAGGTTAGGCTAATTGGAAATGTAGAGATTGACTAATTACTAATCAAACATAAATCAAACAACTAAAATAAAAGGTTCTCTCAACTAGAAAGTGGGTTTCTAAGGCATGGTTTTACCTTACCTAGGGTTTATGCCTACTAATCATCGATTAACCTAAGAGATTGTGATGGAAAGTTTTGTTTCAATTTAGAATTCCAAACAAGTAACACAAGAGATTCGCCAAATTAATAAGTTATCGCCTAATTCACTCTAATTCCAATTATTAAAGACAAACAGAATTACTACGACCCAAGGGCAAATAAATTATGAAGATAACCTAATTAATCCTAAAATATCCACCCCAAGTGGATATTGCCTAGGGGGCGAGGCCCTAGGACATCCAATCGAGATCAATATATACGATTCGGGTTCTCCCGTCGTCCACCATGGGCCCTCAAGGAGAACCAATATACTCGAGGTTAGTTAATCCTAGAAAATAAGCCATACAAATCCGCAATATTGATTCCAATCACAAATAATCCCAAAAATCCAATCAACAATTAATAAAAGCAATAAACCCTAGGGTTAGGCTACTCCCAACCCTATAAACCACAAATAACTACTCACAATTCATGAAAATTAGCCAACAACCATAATAAATACAAGACCCAAGCATTTAATGAGAAAAAGAGTAAAGATTAATAAATGCAAAGAAAAATAATAAGTATGGGAGAAGGAAACTTAGTCTTGATTTAGAATGATGATGATAATCTTCAATTCATGCTCGTATTTACTCCAATCCCGATTCTCTTCCGAAAGCCCCAAAAAATCTTCAACAATACTCAAGAACCCTAATGGGTTTCTCAAGAACAAAATGAAGAACCCTAGTTCTATTCTAGAGAGAAGTAGGAGAGAAATCCTAGAGAGAGAGTAAATAGAATTCTGAAAATGAAAAGTGCGTTAAATGATTAAAAGTTAAGGTCATTAAAATGGGAGTGAGGGAATGAATATATAGGGACTTCTCCCCCACTCCTCACTAAAAATCTGCTGAAAACCCTAAGTTAAGTAAGGGTAAAATAGTCAAAAGCAATTTATAATACGAGAGATTGTAAGTTGTTGGTCGAACCCCCCTTCGTGCACTTGACTCGACTTTCACGAAAATTTTGGGAAGCATTTGCTTGGAATTGGCTCAGGTTCCAAACATCAAAGTTGTAGGTCTTCATCTTGACTACACGTGGCCGCTTGAATCACTCGAATCAGAGTTTGGACGAAAACGTTACGACCAAAAATGAGCATCGCACAAATGAGGGGCCGGCGCGCGGACTACCGGACCAACTGCTAGTCCAGCAGCAGGGCCGGTCGTGGCAGCGGCAGATTGCTGGGGGATTTTCTGGACTGACTACCGGTGGTTATGCCGGTCTGGTAGTGACCCCGATAGTCTCCATTTCTCCTATTTTACACCTTTGTCTTCCGTCGCCGTTTTGGAGCCCTTTCTCTCGTTCTCGACCCGATCCCTTCACGACTTATGTTCGTGACTTGACGAACTTCAATTTTGACTCTTGTTGGGTCTGATCGGGTTCGTTTAGGTCTTGATTTTTTGGCTAGAACACGAAGCATGTGCGATTGCCCTTGTTTTCTTCCTTCTTCAATTTGGGATTTTTCTACCCATCTTCTCTGCCCGAGTTCCTAGCGAACTTTTCTCGTGGCTTGATGATATTTAATTTGGGCTTGACCCCGACTTCTTTTGGGCCCATTTGGGCCTCGAGATGTGGGCCGAAGTGTGAAAATGGACTCGAACAATCTTCTAAATTCCTCCGAGTTCCTAACCTTCAAAATAAGACTCAAAAACGCCAAACAGTGCATCAAATCATATTAAAAAGGAAATTCAACCCATAAATGATAAAGCTCAAAATCACACGTGAACATATCAATTACACGAAATTTTTCACAAAATATGAACGTGAAAAGTACAAGAAAAACAGTAAGTTTTACGTTCATCACCTGTATACACTACTCGAAGGGAAAAAGAAAAGGTAAAACATATATAATTCTTTTTTAGAAATGTGTATTATTTGCCTTATGAATAAAACCTTTTATATTATGCACTTAATAGGTTGTTCGGCGAGCTTCAAATCAAACTAGCGGCACACATCCAAACTTTAAATATATTGAAATGATTCCAGCCATTTTTCAAAATTACATGCATTAATTTTTATTCACGTGGGGGATTGTTAGAAGTAGAGCTGGCAAAACTGGCCCGGCTCGATGGGTTGGCCCGTTTAGCCCGAAATATAGAGCGGGCTGGGCCGGAATACTAGAGGCCCGAAAAAATTCGGGCTTTTTTGGCCCGGCCGGAACGGGCTTTCCTTTTGGCAGGCTAAGCCCGGCCCGGCCCGAAGGCCCGCGGGCCGGCCTGATGGAATTGAATTTCTTTCCCCTCACTAATCGAATAAGAAAAATTTAGGAATTAGGTAATATCTTGTGTACTATTTGAAACATGTTTTTATTTTTTCTTTTTCTAGCAGAGCATAAATGTATCTATTTACTAAGAAATTAAAACATTTGACTAATTTAATACTCTATTTCTTCAGTTTTATTAGCCGAAGATGGAAAATGAATTGGATCCAAGCATGCTCATTAATTATTATGTGTCAAAAAATGAAAAATTGATTAACATGTAGTATAGTACGTACACAAAAATTAAATAACTTGTGACGTGTAGTATATAACTATATATCATCATCCATTCCTTCTTTTTTTTTATTATTATTATTGTTATACCTGGGGTTTGAGACATGCCTATAGATTAATAGATATCATTTCATATTGCAACGAATAGTAATATATTATCTTCCGATCAAGTTTTCTTAAGAGAATTAAACTGAAGTTCGCTTCAATATATAATTCTACTTCATGGTTAAAGTAATAAAAAAGAAAAGAAAAAAACTCATTGGTGGGCTTTTTTGGCCCGATAGCCCGAGGTCCTCCGGGACGGGCCTAGAAATTGAAATAAATTGGGCCCGGCCCGACCCGGCCCGAACTTTCCCTTGGCCCGACAAGGCCCGACCCGACCGGGCCGCCCGAATTGCCACCTCTAGTTAGAAGCTAGCTTTGGAAGGTTAGCGTGGACCAATCTTTGAGCAATTCTAACTTTGAATTCCATTGAATAAAAATGGAATTAAGTTGCAACATCATAATTTACGTTCTGAGTAGATGAATTTAGTGTATTCATGTTATCAAAACTAATTTCGGGTGAATGAGAAATTAATGTCTAAATTGAGCAACTTAAAACATGAAAATAATAGGACAGTTGAGAAGAATACGGAAAATTGTCCCACATGGGAAAAATGGGGAAAATTAGAACTCCTTATTAAAAAGACCTTTTTGATAAGGTGTAATCAAGTGTATTTTTCTGTGTTAGATCCTAGTGGTGTTTTAGTCTTTGCCTAAATTGAACCGAGGATGGTGCAGCAGGCCCGGGCGCACACATCGCACTTGTCACATTGGGCACTTTTAGATGCATACGTACATGTTGTCGTAAGGAGCTGGAGGAGCTTTAAAATTTTGAAAATTTGGTCTGAACAGGTGGCTTGATAGGCTTGAGGCGGTTTGGATTGGGTGTGGTGATGTGGCACACACGACGAGTTGTCGTTGGGCATACAGGGTACGCAAAAATGGGCCAGGCTGACCCCCAAGCATTTGGAGTGGGTTAGGTTATCGAACAGACACTACGCTTGGAGGAGGAGGTGAGTCCGCGACCAGGTGCAGCATGGCTCGGCGAACAGGTGCAAGTCTGCAAACGGGGTGCATATGGACTCGAACCGATTTATGTTTGGCTAAATCAGTGCCACCAAGGATCAAAAGATGTCTTCCCGAAAAGGCAACACAACTCTTCGGATTCTATAAATTGACCCCAAAATTCGCATTTCAAAACACTTCACTACAATTAGATTTTGCATTCGTAGCGCTTCCAAATGTCCTAAGTATCGAGTAGTTCACCTATAACTCTGATTTCGTTGTGATATGATCTCAAAGTTTAAAGTCGTTGTATCTTGAAGAAGATTACCGAAGACCATAAACACTAGAATACGTGGCAATCATTTTACGGACAAAGAGTCAAATTATTGTCTCAACTTTACTAATTATGTTATATTGAATTTTTTTCAAGTACACCTTTATCATTTCTCACAATAGCGATGTTAGTTGAACAACAAAAAATATGTATGTGAAACTCAAGCATCGAAACCTTGGTGGAGAAAATTTGCTACGTACTATTATAATAAGAAACAAAATATAAATTAGTGAAAAAATTCCATTTGTTTCCTCAACAAAACTAGAAAAGTGAAGAACGCCAAAGGCTCGATGATTACAACCTATAAATTAAAAACACACGCTACAATAAATGTGGGGGATACTTGGATGGAGAGGTAGTGGAATGTGGTCTGAGATACATTTTTGGCTGATACATCTATATATATATATATATATATATATATATATATATAAGTAAAATGGAGGGTATTTATGTAATTTAAATTTTTCCTCCCAAATTTTAAGCCATAATTGGGGATACCTTTTGTTATTTTTGCTAAATTGATAACTTTCTTTCATTTTTTTAAAATACAAATAATTTTTTTTATTTATAATCCATTTTTTATGCATAATATATCAAATTATTCATCTTTTCATAGTCTTCAATTTGGCATCCATATCGCATATATTATAATGAGATTTTTTATTAAAGAAAATAGATTATTTGTTGGTAAATTATTTATTCTA
This sequence comes from Ajuga chamaepitys, assembly GCA_958295605.1. NCBI lineage: Eukaryota > Viridiplantae > Streptophyta > Magnoliopsida > Lamiales > Lamiaceae > Ajuga > Ajuga chamaepitys. The sequence continues at coordinate 38,910,999 of OY282505.1, forward strand.
GATTTGAGTGTTAATTGTAAATTGGACTACAATATGTTGGCTTGAGTTGCAACTAAACATTAATAAAATAATTTTCTTATAAAATACTACTCCCTCCGTCCCGGTCTAAGTTTCCTACTTTGACCGGGCACGGAGCTTAAGAAAAAGCAGTTGACCACCTCATTTTGTTGACTTTTCTGATTTTCAGCATTTAATTAAGAGGAGGATTAAGGGAATTAATTTTCTAAACTTTTTCCTAATTCAACAATTAAAAATAAGGGTAAATAAACAGAAAATACCAGATTAAATTTCTGGAAATACTAAACTTTCACCAAAACATCAAAAACTTACATATCCCAAATAGGTAAAAATCTGAACAAAAAAAAAGGTGGGAAATTTCCCACCTAGAATCCTGAAAATCTAGTTTCCCTCCCCAATATTTTGGAGGGATACATTCAAAATATTTCAACTCTAAAACTGAAATTACACATCAAAGGCATCTAATTTTAGGATTTTTCAATTAGAAAGATTTTTTTAATAAAAATCATTCTATTAAATCATTTGTGTCAAGTGTGAGCTGCCCCCGAGTCCGGTAGTTGGTCTGGTTATAGGCAGTAAATAACCTGAAATCTGCATTCAATGCAGTTTACCATCTTTTGGACAAAAAATTTCAGATTACAAACCATGAAAGGCACAAAAAATGGGAAGAACCTTTCTCCATCAGAGCGACTGTTTATTGCTCAACGCCTTCTTCTTAACAACACCAACGGTCTGTTGAAAAACGGTATAAGTGAGGAGATCGCATCATCATTTGGAGTCTCGACTCGGACTGTTCGGCACATATGGGAGGCTGCAAAACATCACAGGGACTAGGACAATACCCACTAGATTAAGATGGCAGCTTTGAACTAGCCCATTTGGACTAGTTCAAGCCACCAGAGCTTAACCTAAGCAACCTGAATCTCAGAACAATTTCACATAATTGAGTATTTTTTATGAAAATACAGCTAATTATTTTATTTATCTAACACGAATTTTTTGAAATATTTTCGTTATCTAAATTACACGGGAAGAAAAATCATTGTTTAAATAATAAAATTCATGTTTTATTAAATCAAAGGTCAAAACTAATATCTATTTATAATCATTTTATTACCAAATCTGTTGATATATTTATTTTATCACAAAAGTACTAAATTATGACTTTTGTTACACTTTGAGATATTTTTACTTTGTTTACGTTAATTAAACCTCAACTTCATTTCTTTTTTTTTTTTTTTTTTGGTCAAACTAAACCTCAACTATATATTTTTGCATTTTGTAACCTACACAATACTATGTCACACCAACTAACCTCAACTATGTTTTTTTACTCTTAACACCCTAAGTAATTTTGCTTGCATTGATCAATTTTTTTCTTTAAATAAATAAACTATTAATAAGAAATATATATCATTTATATAAATAAATTACAATACCAAATAAAATATGAAAATATTCAAATATTATGAAGAACTCGATGACTTTAATTTGGTATTCGAATTATTAAATATTAATGTTTAGATCTTATTTTGCTAAAGTAAGAATTTATTGAAAAATATGAAGTTTTTAAGTGTCTTTAAAAGCACAGAGTGAAATGTAAAAATTGCGAAATAAGAATACAAATTTTGAAAGAAGTTTTTTAGTATTTATGATTAGAGCTTGAAAATTTATTTGGATAAATTAAAAAATATAAAATAAAGGTACGAGCATAAAGAAAAAGTATACATTACATGTGAAATATCCAAATAAAATATTAGCGTCTTTTATAATATATTTCATGATTATTTTTAATTATTTATTGTTAGATTTTAATTATTTTATATATATATATATATATATATATATAAGTCATAGTAGGGGAAATTCTTTAAGTATCATTCCAGGTTTAAATTATGGACTTTAATTGGTAAGTTACCACATTTGACATGAATCAAAATTGATTTTAGATTTTAAAGTTGCAAATAGTTTTTTTTCATTTTTAATTTAATTATTATGTATAAGATATCAAATTAATCCTCTTTTGACGATATAATTAATTAATATACTCGAATTAAATATTATATTATTTGTTCGTTAATTATTTGAGTTAAATTTCAGTGTTTTATTGTGGTTGTACTATATAGTATTGGTTTGAAATATAACAAAAAACAAGTTAAATAATTCTCCTTTAAAATTAATTTTACTTGATTATTGATTAAAACTATAACTAATCAATTTATTTATCTAACTCGACTTTTCTCAACTTTTCTTCATTTATTATATTGAGAGAAAAATAAATGTATATATAATTGACACGTGCTTTTAGTGAATATAAGTGAAATTTAATATTTGATTTATAATCAACGTATTAAATCATTAAATTTGCTCATATCTATTTGTTATAATAATATTTTTTGTATGATTAATCACTAAACTACGACTTTTGCGCATATATATGATAATTAACCTTCATTTTTTTTCTTCATATTTTATATTTATTAATATTGTTTTTAAATAAAGAATTACACTTTGCAACCTAAACTTCTTTTAAATACGCAAATTAACCAACTTGAATTATATATTTTTTAAGACTTTGCAACCTAAAAAATTAATACTTGGTCACATTAACCATCTCAACTATGTCTTTTTTTTCCACATTTTGCTACCTAAGATTTTTTTTTTTTTTTTTTTTTTACACTAATCAATGTGTATTTTTCAAATAAAATACACATTTATATGAAAATATTAAGAAATGTAGAAGAACTCATAAGTTTTATTTTGTTGTTGAAACTCTTGAATAACTTTTGAACTTTTTTTTCCACATTTTGCTACCTAAGATTTTTTTTTTACACTAATCAATGTGTATCTTTAAATAAATCTACTATTTACAATATAAATGTGTAGTTTATTTGAAAAATATCACTATACATATGAAAATATTAAGAAATGTAGAAGAACTCATATGTTTTATTTTGTTGTTAAAACTATTGAATAACTTTTGAATTTTATTTTATTGTTTTGTTAATTCCGTATATCTGAAATCATCAAGTAAAGTATTAAAACTTGCAAATGAGATTTTTCTAAAGTTAGATAGTAATAGTTAGAATTTGAAGCTATATTTAAATAAATTAAAAAGTATAATATAAAATGGAAAGATTAAAGGAAACTAATTGTTTTATAACATTATTCAATTTATTTTATTTAATAATATGAGTTGATATTTAGATATTTATGTGTGTTTGAACATTCATAAATAATTAAGTTATTTGTGTAAGCATACTAGATCCGTGTTTGGATTTTAGAGATAAAATAAAAGTCAATTGAAAAATATATTTTTTCTTATATATAATATTTTATTTTAATGTTAATCTATAATATACATACAGTCATTTATATATAACGTGGGAGAAACTTATATTTATATTACTTATAATTTCATTTATGTTTAATCATAAATATTTATTTTATTAGGATAAAACAGTCATTTTTTTATATTAAATTATATAATATTTAATTTAATTAAACTATTTTTAAATAAAACTTCTGTGCATTGCACGGGAGTAATACTAGTTTATTTGAATAGTAAAAATGTATTTTAGTATAATGGTGGAGTAGAGGTGGTAGGTTTATATTATAATCTACTATCTACTACTATTATTAAAGTGTGAGTAGTTCCTTACAAATTTTGATTTGTCTATTATATCCTTAATAAGTTCTATTTTAAGGTTAATTTAGTAATCTTATTTTCTTAAGTTATATTTATTTGATAAAAGTTCTTTTGCAGTTTAAATCCATATACTATTTCATGAAAATTTCTATTCTTTAATTCACCTAATGACATAATATAAACCTAGATATACATAAGACATTATATTTTTCTTTTTTTTTATTAGTAAAATGTATTATATTATTTTATTATGTTATATTTTTTTAAGATATCTCATATATTTCTTCTTTCTTTTATTATTAAACTAGATGTATTCCTGTATGATGAATATCCTATTACATTAATAATATGTGATTAAGCTCTTACATTGCTACAAAGCATTATAAAACATATGTAAGTTATTAGATATATATGTGTGAATATATATAATAATATTTATGTATTAAAAATAAGTAAATATCAGCATTTATTTTTTTATGTAAGCAATATGAGTCATAAACCTAACTTCATAAAAAGTGACAAATTATATTTAATTTATTTTATGCAAATGGCCAATATAAATCCACCAAATTTACTTTATGTAATATGGATCTCTAATAGAAGATCGTGAAATAAGGATTAATTTGATATATTTTTCATCAAGAATGAAATTGATAGGAAAAATATATAAACATTTAAAATTTTAAGTTAAAAAGGAAAGAACGAAGAAAAAGAACTTTTTTTAGTGGTAGATGGGAGTAAATTATGGAATAAAACTCCCACAACTCCGTCCATAGTCCCTTTACTACAACTTGTATGACTGATACATGTTTTTCATAGCAGAGTGTTTATATAGATGATACGTGTTTTGAAATTTTTTAAAGTTCTCTTATTATATTAGTAAAGGGGATTATTTTATAATTGTAGAAATGGAGAAATGTTGACTAGTTAAAATTAAGAAAGTAAAAAAAAAAAAAATTATATACAAATACATTATATTTTTGTCTTTATTTTGTTTATTTTTATGATATCTCATATATTTCTTCTCACGAAAATCAATCAAGTTAGGTGTTCTTGGGATACATAAAATAATGATTATCTAATTGAATAATGATAAAAATGTATATTGAAAATTATAAAAGGTGTATTGTGATTGCAAAAAGTGATGTAGAATGTTAAATAATAATAAAAATGTATCTTCGGAATTGTAAAAACTAATGTGGATAATGAAGAAATTATGTTAGGATGAGTAGGGAATATTATTGAAAGTGAATGGACATGAATAAAGTGAGATATCTTTAAATTAGGTCATTTTACATCCGAGTGGCAAGAGTCTAGCTCAAATATTTACGAGTGCACAAATACACGTGTTCCGAAAAAACGTGGGGAGAGCACCCTGCATAAATAAAATGTTGAATCTACCTGTCGAGAGTTTTTTATTTATATAGGCCCAACCTGCAAAACCTTTTACAAGTAGACAAAATGAAGATGATATAGGTTATGTAAGCACTGAACACTATAAACTCATTCAGAATAGAAATCTGTTACAGCCAGAGATTTTTTTAATAAGGAATTCAAAAGGAAAAACTGTTAATATCTTTGATAGATTATACTCCCTCCATCTCGATTTATTTTGCATAATTGAACAGTCATGGATGATAAGAAAAAATAGATTTTGCTTTTTATTTTTTATTTGTTTAAGGATGGAGATTGAGGGTGAATATTGTGAGAATTATTTTCTATTTTAGGGGTGTGCAGGCCGAAAACGAAAAGTGTGAAAAATAAGACGGGAGGGAGGGAGTACAACATGCACATTCAACTAAACTGAACTTGAAGATATTCCACCAACTTGTACATTTTATTTCAGACTACACAGACTTACATTTTGCTTATAATAACATTCATAAATTACTTAACCACAAAAACAAATTTAATAAATATCATCCCTTAAAACAAACTAACAGATAGGCAGAGGCGCGCCATTCCAGCCTCCAACACACTCCAACAAAGGATCAACAATTCCCCCATTACTCAACGCCGTAAACACCTTCTCACACTCCTCCCCCGGAGACGTCACCTTCTCCCCCGTCAACAAATTCGTCCCCACCTCCTCTCTGATGAACTTATACAACGGATACGATCTGCATTCCGTGATCCGGTTCGCAATCGCAGGCTCCCCACTCTCCAACGCCATTCTCGCGCTCTCCACTTCTTTAGGCAGGAGAGCTTTCAGCTCCTCCTCGAATGCCTCGATCTTGTGGAAGATCGAGGTGCTCGCGTTCTTCTCACCTTTCCCGTTTTTCAAAGCGTGTTCAACTAGAACTTGCCTCAGCTTCTGCATCAGCGGGTAAGTCCCACTGCACGGATCATCGATGTAGGCAAACACGTATTCGTGCTCCACTATGCGGATCAGATCCTTCTCGCAGAATCTTGATGGATGAAGCTCGCCGTTGGCGCCCATTGTTAGGGTTCTCTTAGCAACTTGGCTCACTGTGTTCTTAACAGCAAGCCTTAGATTCTCCTCTAAGTGCCTCAAATCAATGGCTTGGCAGAGAGCGATCAGGAACGTCGAAGACATGAGTTTGAGGATGTCTAAAGCCTCCACTGTCTTTCTTGATGAGATTAAACCTAAGGAGTTTACATCCTGGTTGTGTTGCTCTGCACTTTGGACATGGTTTGTGACTGGATTTGCCAAGAATTGGAGTTCCGAACAGTACGAAGCCATCGCGATTTCAGATCCTTTGAATCCGTAGTCCAAGCTCGGATTTCTCCCACCCGAAAGGTTCGATGGCAACCCATTGTTGTAGTAATCGTTGACAAGTTCAGAAAATTGAGCAAACATTAATTTCCCAATGGATGCAATGGCCAATCTAGCATTGTCCATGGAAACTCCAATTGGTGTTCCTTGGAAATTGCCACCGTGTATGGCCTTGTTTCTTGAAACATCGATCAGAGGGTTGTCATTGACGGAGTTAATCTCCCTCTCGATCATCTTAGTAGCTGTACGGATGACTTCAATTTGTGGGCCGAGCCATTGGGGAGATGTTCGGAGAGCGTATCTGTCTTGCTTGGGTTTCTGCAAAGGATCCGTTTCGTGCAGTTTTTGAGCAGCCTTAACATAAGCGCTACCATCAAGAATGTGTTCCATTATTGCGGCGGCCTCAATCTGGCCGGGATGGTGCTTCAACTTGTGCGTCAAATGATCGGTGAATTCAGGCTTTCCGTTCATAACCTCAGCGAACATAGCAGACATAACTTCAGAGAGGAGAGCGAGAATGTTAGCTTCGTACAGAGCAATGGAGGCCAATCCGGAACCAACAGCTGTGCCATTGACAAGTGCAAGGCCTTCCTTAGGCTGCAACTCAAAGAACCCTCCGTTGACTCCAGCAAGCTTGAAGGCTTGCTCGGCGTTGAGGGATTCACCGTTGGGGCCCACGGCCTTGGAATTGGGGCGGCCTGTGAGGAGGCCGGCAATGTAGGATAAGGGGACGAGGTCGCCGGAGGCAGTGATTGTGCCACGGAGGGGTAAGGAAGGGGTGATGTTGTGGTTGAGGAACTTGGTGATGGCTTCTAATATTTCGAAACGAATGCCGGAGTAGCCTTGGAGGAGAGTGTTGATTCTTACAAGCATTGCTGCACGTGTGGCTGAATGTGGCAGCGTGTGGCTTGATTCCGTTCCACTTCCGAATATTCCGGCGTTCAAGAATCTGATCATCAAATTTATGCTCGTTTCAACTTTGCAATTCAAGTTACCAGATTATTAAATGAATTTTACTCACAGATCTCACAAAACATTTTGTCCACTAACTAATAGATCATATATTGCAAGATTCGCGGATCCATAAATCAGTGCTATCAAATTACTTAGGCCCTCCCCAATGGGAGGTATTTTGCCTAGGTGGAAAGTGGGGAAATACCTCAAAAATGGGTATTTATCATTGGGGGGGATTTTTGGGGGGTGGGTAGGAAAACCCGGGTAGCGTTTTCGCTACCCAGGTATTTGTGGGGTGGCCGCGAGTGGGGATTAAGCGGGGGGAGAGGGACGCGCGCAAAGATTGGCGCAGCGCAGGCGCGTGGGCTCCACGCTCGCGCAAAGCGCGTGCAGGCGTGGGCCCCGCGGCCTGCGCCTTTGTCCCCTCCATCATTACTTTTTTTTTCCGTTTTTTTTTTTGTTTTTTTTTTATTTCTGCTATTATTTATTATGTATGTGATATGTGTGTGTTTAAATTGAGATATGTGTGTGTTTTGAAAAATAGCCGTTATTGCAACGGCTCCAATTATTTTTTTTTATTTTCTTTTTACTGAAATTATCTAACTTTTAGAAAATAATTTTTTTTTTAAAAAAATTATATTTGCCCTATAAATATATCTTCCCACTTCATCATTTTCCCCACATTTACCTACTACTCTCAAATTTCAGATTTCAAGATAAATTTCTTCTCTTCTCCTCTTCACACCCAAAAAAAAAAATAATGGATAAAAATCTGTGGACGCAAGATAAATTAATATTATTTTTTTGGCATTTTTTTTTTTCGAAAATATCCTAAAATATTAAAAAGTTAAAATAATCAGAATATTTAATTATTAATTATTTATCCGAAATAAGTTAATTATAATATAGATGATAAATAAAAATATGAATGGGATAAATAAGAAATTAAGGTGGGTCCCACGGAAATACCTACTTTTTGGGTATATTGTTGGGGAGGAGTTTTGTTTTGGAGATAGGGGTATTTTTGCTTTTGAGGTGGCGCTGATGTGGCAGCAAAATACTTGCTTTTTGGGTATTATGATTGGGGAAGGCCTTAGACAGTTGTAATATTTAAGGAAACTTATACCACGGTCAATCTCTTTCTAATAATAGATAAGATTTGGTATAAAAATTTCAATCTAAAAATACGAGCTATAATTGCATGACGTACAATATAACCTCGCTTATACATGAGGATTATGCACACACTGTAAAAGATGTTACCATCTTGATCGAAGAACACGCGAAGTAGGCATATTTTAATTGGAACGAGTGTCAATCCTCATTTAAGACCGACAAAATATCTAGTTCACGGAAATAGATGAAGATGTTACTAAAAAGTTATTGTTATATTCACAGTTTTCAAGGCTACGATTATAAAATTTTATAGCACAAATTTGAATGCAATATAATGTTTACCTAATGAGCTCCTTCTGAAGAGCACCCCCTTGCTTAGTCCTCCGGTGAGAGGTGGCGCCAAAGCCGGTGGTTACTCCATAACTGTCAGTCCCTTTATTCATACTCTCCATAACCCAATCACTACTCGCCTTGACGGCCGCCCTGGACGCCTCCGCCAGCTCAACCGCCACGGCATTATCCCTGGCCGCGATCGCCGCCACCTGTGATATAGTGAGAGTCTCTCCGCCGAGCTTGACCACCGGCTTTCTGAACTCTTCCACCATCCGCTTGACCTCGTCGAGGTGGCTCCCCTTGAGTGAGTCAGCCGCCGCCCCCCAGTTCAAGGGATCCACATTAGAGGGGTGATGACCATTTTCTGATTTAGCAGCCATTGGTCCGAATTAGTACACAGAGGTTGGTGTGGGGGTGTGCGTGTGTGTGTTTTATAGGTGAAGGTCCTGAAATGTGGTTAGTAAGATATGTGGGTTTAAATAGAGAATGGTAGAAGGGGCAGAATGTGTTGCATAGATTTTGGTAGGTGAGCCTCGCATTACCAAGGGGCATACAGGTCAACCGGAAGGGGTTTGTTGAGGATTCATCTCCACCCTTCATTATCGACGGCTATGATTTGCTTAACGTGGGTGTCATGGACTTGGTACTTCTAATTTTAATTCCTTGCCCAAAGGTTGTGGTGGTTGGTGGGAATAACATTACTCTTTAAATTACTTCCTAATTCCCCCTTTTCTTTTCAACTAATTTTAGATTTCGACTGGGCCCGCATTTACTGATTCATTCGGAGCTTCTGCAATTCAACGTGCAATAACTTTACAATAGATGTATAAGTGTGTTACACATGATCTCCCTAGTACATGAACAATAAGTATATATATGTTGTTCAAGATGTTGCATTTGATTCGAATGACAAGTGGTGTAATTGTTACTTATTGAAGTTATAAACTTATAACTAAATAATTTGGAAAATTTTTTTTCCTATAATTATTGAATTATGAGTAGTATATATCAGGATTCAATTCAATGGTAATACTCTTTAAATGAGAATGAATATATTTTACTTGAAGAGGCCTTCTAAAGTACATTGGGTGTATCGATATCTCAATATATTTTAATCATTAAATTTTTAACTATTAAAGATGTCCATTAGATATAAACTCTGCTACATGAATAACAGATTATTAATAAAAAAATTAAAATTAAAAACAGCATTACAAAAAAGTAAGCCTCAAACTCAGTGCACCCCTATTTCCTCACCCCAGCCACCCCCTCCCCCCACCTCCACCTTCCCAAAACTGGCCCTGACTTGTCCTCCCTCCCCGAATACCTTACAAAATTATCTTTTTATTGCACTAATATTCTTATGTTTTAAATAGTTCATAATTACTTTATTTATATATATATTATGAATTATGAAAAATTGAATTGTCAAAGTTATTTCAATCAGCTAAAATTATCTTCTCTTACCACTCCTAATTCCCCTCCTTCACATGTCAAAAGTAGTGGCGAACGAATAAATTTGAATTTTAGGGGAATGGGTTGCACTAAAATTTAATTTTGGGATGATTTTTTCATAATAAAAGTGTATATGTAGTAATAAATTTAAAATAACTTACATGTTTTTTTAAATTTAAAACCTCTAGAATATTAATAGCATCGGGATCAAACAGAATCTATTACTTATTAGAACACTTATAAATTCATAGTTAAATTAAGAATTTATTAATTTTTAGAGTTCAAGTATTTGCCTTTATTTTAGTCAATTATTTTTTTCCAAATTATGAAATTTTAGGTTATAAAAGAACATAATTCTTTTTTGAACCAAGATGTTGGCGGGTCAACGCGTAATCGTGATGAGCTTAACTAATGATGGAAGTGGAACTTTCAAAATTATCTTAAGCCCTTGAAAAAATTACTTGTGGCTAAAAATCACATGACGAACGATTTTTATGTTACTATTATAATATTTTTATGTCGATTTCTCATTGCTAGAACTATATTAATTTAATCGATTTATTTATTTTAGTGAGGAATGAGTGTTTTGTACATTTATTTATTTTACGAAATTATTGAATTTTAAGATATGCTATTAATTTCAGGTAATTTCTCAATTATAAAATAACTATTATTAAAATACTAAAATTAACTATTTAAAAGTAATTTAATAAATGAACTAAAAGAAATATTCATTTCAAACTATAAATATATACCCACAACCCAAAGCCTACAACCAGAAGTCCATGCCCACAACTGGAAACATTAAAAGCCACATAATAATTATAGGTAATACCTGCTATAACAGGTAAGTTCTATAGGTGCACCTGGATATAATTCCTCTAACTTGAAAAAAAAAAAAAAAATATTTTAGATTGTGTAATAATTAACCACCACAAGTCATATATGTATTTAGTGACATAATTAATTAACCGATAAAACGTTGTAACATAAATTTTATATGGCATATATAATCACATTTTTGGACAATACACATTTATATTTTAGTTTATGGTTTAAAAAACATATTAAATATACATTAAGGCGATGTTTGCGTAGGATTTGCCCAGCCATCAATTGGTTGGGCCAACCCAACCATATATTTATTTGGGAGACTTGGCCAAACCAGCTACTGTTTGGGTTGGGGGGACAAAAAAACCTATCAACAATCACACATAATATCAATCAATCACAAATTTCAACACTACTTTAATCATTCTTTCAGTCATTAATAACTACCTCTTACACATATTACATTACATTTTATAATTAATAATTAAATCTCACACTCCGACCATAACCTTAGCCACTCAATCAAACATCACTCTCTAACCCCAATCAAATATGGCGTAAGAAAGTAATTGAGTTTAATGAGTTTAAAGTATTTGATGGTACCATCAAGTATGTAGGATATTTATGAATAACAATAAAGCATAAGAAAACAATAATTAATGAGATTATTGAGCTAAACAAAGTAGACGACGAAGTTGTTTCCTTAACTTAAATTGAGATTGAGATTTATATATCGATAATGACGACATTTTAATACTAGACAAGTTATTAAATTTTGAAAGAAGTAGTTGGGTCCAAAAACAAGTCTTTATTAAAGTAGTAGTAGTGTCTAGTGTGAATGGTCCAAACCAAACTAGATGAATATTCAGTTCCCATGTCAACATCATCTACAGAGATCAAAATTTCAGACAAAGGGGATCAACGCTTGTTATGCTGCTTATGCATATATCTACTTTTCTTGAGAATACCATTTTTCTACTTAAATATATTAAATAGGGTTAATTCCACAATACAACTTTAACGATTAGTTATATTTCAGTTTTTTATAAAAGCAAAAAAATACTTTCGATTGTAACCTATATAACACATTTTTGTTGCAGTTTGCAATTCCAACCATATTCCAGGCATAGGTCATGTGTCATGCACATTTCCACCATAGACAAATAATATGGTGACACGTGGCCACTAACAAAAAAAAAGATACTTATAAACTGTTTAAAGAATTCATAATAATTTATAAAAAAATATAAAAAATAATATAAATTTATAAATATTTAATATAAAAATTAAAAAAATATTTTTAAAGTTTTAAAATTCAAAAAATTAATAACAAATTCTAAAATTAATTTTTAAAATTATAAAACAAATATATATATAAAAAAGAAAAACTAAAACTACTTATAAATTAATTTTAAAAAAAAAAATTATGAACATTTATTAAAAATGTAAAAATTATATAAATTTCTAAATAATTTTATATAAAAAAATTAAAAATTTTGAAATTTTGAAATTCAAGAAATAACAAAGAAATCTTAAATTAAGTTTAGAAATTCTGAAAATAAGTAAAAAAATCGGAAATACTTTTATTCAAAAAAAATCGAAAAAAGTGTAAATTATTCTAAAAATTTTAAATAATTTATTAACAATATAAAATTATACAAATTTCTAAATAATTTTATATAAAAAATTAAGAAAATATTTTAAGATTTTAAAATTCGGAAAATTAACAAAAAAATCTAAAATTTATTTTAAAAATAACTAAATATAAAATTTAGAAAATTATTTTGAGTAGCCCGGGAGTGAGCACCACGCGCACAGACCAAAGGGGAGCGGAAATGAGAATTGAGGCGAGAGGCAATCGGTATAAAATAATAAATTAATCTCAATTCCCAAATTTCATAAAATAATTTTAAGTAATAATCTTTTTTAATTATTCAGATTTTAAATGAATTTGAAAATTTTGAAATAATTTCCTAAATTTTCAAATATTTTTTTAATTTTTTATATAAAATTATTTAGAAATTTATATAATTTTATATTTTTAATAAATTATTTTAATTTTTTAAAATAATTTACACTTTTTTTAATATTTCTTTGTTAATTTCCTTAATTTCAATTTTTTTTAATTTTTTTATAAAATTATTTCGAAATGTATATAATTCTTTTTATTTTTAATAAAAAATTTAAATTTTTTTGTATAACTTATAAGTATTTATATATATATATATATATATTCAGAATTTTAAAAATTAATTTTATAATTTATTGTTAATTTCCTGAATTTTAAAACTTTTAAAATATTTGTTTATTTTTTATATAAAAATATTTATAAAATTATATTAATTTATATTTTTTATAAATTATTTTTAAATAATTTATAAGTTTTTTTTTTTCCTTTTTTCGATTTTTTTTATTAGTGATTGCGTCTCACCATATTATTGGTCCATGAAGATCATGTACATGGTACATGACCTATATAGCTTGGAATATGATCGGAGTTGCAAATTGCAAAACGTGTTATACAGGTTGTAATCAGAAATATTTTTTTTTTTAGACTAAAAACTGAAAAATGACTAATAGTTCATGTTGCATTTTGAAATTAACTCTATTAAATATTTCCCTATTTGGACTGGATTTAATTTTATTATAAGTCACGACAACAAAAATGGTATTTTGAGACAACAAAAATTAAGTTGTTTCAAATAATGATTATTTATCACAACTTATGAGAAGTGGTCTCAAATAATAGATATTTGTCACAATTTTATTGTCAACTCAATAACTTTGACGCAAATAATATATTTGTGACCACAATTATGATCTTGAAAAATGTTACACAAAAACGTTCGTTTATTGCATCATCTCAATACTAGTTATGTTAGTGAGACAGTTTTGGCCCTAAAAAGAAAGTTAAGCTCTTTTTTTAGCTAAAGTATTATTTTATTATTCAAAATTAAAATTGAAATATCTCTCTGATTAAGTTAAGCATAAGATTGATTTAACCTCAAACGCGATCATTCATATCATACACATTAGCAGCTCAGATCAGAGGCCAAGTTTGTAAACCAATTACTCAGAAGTAATCCTGGAAACTGAATAAAAAGTTAAATCCACAAATAATACATAAAATCATATAAATAGAAATTTTAAAAAGTCCTTGGTCAATGGAAGTACATTTTATTGGTAAATTTATTATCGTTATCTGTAGGTAATATAGCAAAAGATGGATGGAGAGTAGGGGAAAATGAAAAGTTAGGCCGCCTAAGTTGTGGCCTGTGGGGGATCAACCAAAATTAGTTGTCCAGGTATTCCTACCACCAACAAGATTCAAGACTTAACACTAATTTTATATATAACATTTCCCCTTCCTCTTCATCTATATATATTATATAATAATACAACTACACTACTCATAGTGAATACTCATTTTTTGTAAATTTACTATAACTAGAAACATAAACATTATTAATTCAAATAGTTAGAATATAACTATTTTTCGAAAGGCAAATTCTCAAATGCACCAAGTAAATGAATCCTAGGATCCGTGCAATCCATTCTATCTGACCCTGAAACTACTAATCGAATCTAATATATAACTTTTGAATAAAAATGATGGCACAGTTTTACAATTGATTTTACTTTCCACATCCAAAACCCGTCCGCTAGCCATCGACTACATCGGAATATCCCCTGCTGCGAGCCACCGCCACCCATCTCAGCCGCACCTCTGCTCCACCTTCGACTGCTACTCTATCTCATGGGCTTGCTTTTGCTATTAAGAAGGGAATTTTCAAATATAGATGGAACAAGTGTTGGTAGAATTGTTGCTGCAATGCCTAGGCTTTACTGGTAACACGTTGACAATTACCTATTATAAAAAGTTTCTTTAAGAGTAAATTGACATGCAAATTAAATTGAGCGAATATTTTTTTAATCTAAAGTCATACATTTTCATGCATAGAGTAATACCTTTATGCATGTGAAAGAATATCTTTGGGCGGTCAAAAATTATTTTAGTCCTATAAATATTTACTTTTTCGATTTTAATCTCATAAGTATTCGCTTTTTCAATTTAATCTCGTAAGTGCTAAAATTGTCCAACTTAAGGACAATTTTCGCCCAAAAATACCAAATTAGCCAGAAATAGTCACGTTGTCCAAATAATTAGTAAAATCCAGCAATTGGTAGTGATGTGGCGAAAATTATCTAAGTTGAATTTTTTTGTCAAATTTAAATTCAAAATAAAATTATTATCCATGTCATTAGAGAAAAATAAAATTATTTGTAAAACCATATTACACTAACCTAATTAAATATTAAACATCAGATAAAATAGAGGATAACTTTTCATTTGGAAAATAACGTTTATTGTTCAATTGAATTTGTGTAATATGACAAATTATGCTATTTCTCTCTAATGACATTGATAATAATTTTATTTGAATTTAAATTTGACAGAGAAACAAGTCCAACTCAACTAATTTTTGCCACATCACTACAAGTCGTCGAATTTTACTAATTATTAGGATTACGTGACTTACACATGACTATTTCCGGCCGATTTGGTGTTTTTTGGTGAAAATTATCCTTAAATTGGACAATTTAAACATTTACGGGACTAAATTGAAAAAACAAATATTTATGAAACTAAAATAAAAAAAGTAAATACTAACAGGACCAAAAATGGTTTTTGGCCACCTTTGGGCATTAGTACTGATATCTCACAAATTAAAATAAATTGACTAAGTGCATTTTCCAACTAAAATTAATACATTTTCACATACTGTGTAATACTTTTTTATATACTTTGTAATACATGTACGCATAAACAGTGATACCCCACAGATTAAAATAAATTGATCGAGTATTCTTTTCCAACTAAAAGTAATACCATTTTATACACCGTATAATGCCTTTATACATTTAAAGTAATACATTTTCGTATTAACATTAATACCTCATATATCACAATAAATAGAATCAACTACCTTCTTCGACCTGTATATTTAGGAGAAGTCCCAAGAAATTTACACACGAGTTACAAGATAGTAGGGGAGAAAACAATATTTACAATAGCAAAATTAGAAAGAATTTAGAGCGAATTTCAGAGTCAAGTTTCTTTTTTAGAAAATGCAATATTTCAATGACCCATCCTAATTAATAGACATCCACAAAATGTTACCATAACTAGAAGAAGAATAAAAAAGCATGATGGACTGATAGAAGCTTGGGGCCGGGCAAGTGGAAGAGTAGCCTGGGTTGTCGAACAAAAGTGTGGGCTGCCAAGTGGAGTAGTGGGCCTTAACTGTTTTTTAGGCTTGAGTTGGGTTATAAACCATGTTCTAAAAATCGCTAGTCGCTGGTCGGTCGGTCGACTGGGACCTAGCGCCTAGAGCGTCTAGGCGGCGCCTAGACGGGGCCTAGGCGGCACCACCTTAGACGAATAATTTAATTATTTATAAATATCAATAAGTTAATAATATATAAAAAAAATGAAAATAATAGCAATCTATCCTAAACAAACTATATTTTGCCTGTTAGCTAACATAATCAAGGATAGTGCAATATTTACATGTACAAAAAACAAAGAATACTGCAAAATTCAATAGTCGATACTGAATAAAGTAATACGTGAAGCATTAGCCCATAAGTCAAAAATCAAAATATGTCATCCAAATCAATTAAGTGATTCAAAAAAAAAAAAAAAAATATATATATATATATATATAACTTAAAAAAAAAAATAAAAAAAAAAAAAAAAAACTGGCTAGGCGCCGCCTAATCGGTCTCGACGGCGCCAAACTCGCCCAGCGCCGAAAACGACCGAATAGCTAAAAAACGGGTCAGGCTGGGGCCGCCTAGCGCCTAGGCGCCGCCTAGCCCGTTTTTTAGAACACTGGTTATAAAGTGTGTTCGGGTTGAATTACACGGATCCTAAGATATAGTATTTTGGTATTTTTTATATATGGCATGCATTGAAATATGAACAAAATAAGGTAAAACACAACAACTAAAATTGAATCTTTGAAGTAAATGTTATATTAAGTGATATAACTTATAAGTACTTCAGGTTAGGCCTTATTTAGAATTAATCTCCTATATTTTGACAATTTTAATTTTAGTCTTGTAATTTATAAAAAAATGTCCAATTCAAGAACACTGTTCAACTTCAATAATCAATTTGCTGGAAATAATCATGTGCCGCAAGTGACTAGATTTAATTTGGGTTTTTCTGGTGGCTATGCCTATGTGTTAAAAAGATGCACGAATGGAATGCCAACTCACAAAAATCCTAGTAATCATAAAAATTAAAATAATTTATTTTATAGTGTAATAAAAGAATGGAACGTATGCATTTGGAAGAGCATTCATGTAAAGGTAGCCCAATAATAGAGGCGGTGAGACTACCTAACAAAAGATATGGCTACCCAATCAAACCCACCTACGTGGAATATTTTTAAGCTTGATCAAAACGTGAAACAACTCAAAAACATCTAAACGATATGTTTATGCCAATGCAACCAGAGACAGTGAAAGGATTGTAAAGCAGCATCAAATACAAACTTGGCTCTTTTAATCACACAAAAATAATTAATTAATTATATAAATCAAAGACGAGATATAATGTTGTATCACTAAGAATTTTAAAGAAATATACTACTTTATTATCTTGCGGTTACAGTGTGGATATTTATATGTACAATTAATAAGAGTTTGCACCTCATAAAATACCAGTGCTCGATATATATTCTAAGCAGGAAAATCAAGAAAGTGACTCCAGAAGTTTTGGATAAGAACTAAAGCCTTATACATGATGTAGTGAAGTATTTTGATATAATTACTTGTTGAAAACTGGAGGTGGTGTAGGAACAGGAGGCCCATGGTGCTGAGGAAGCTTTGCATTTTCCCGTCGGGCTCGGGCCTTGCCGAGCACATAGGCAGCAATGGCTACGATCAAGATAAACAAGATGACTGGTAGAGATATGACCACCACAAACCCCATTATAATACCCTGCAATCCCCACAATAGTAAGCTTAGCTTAGCTTCCTCATCTATCTAAACATTACACATGCATCTAGTATCAGTATGATTATCAATTTCAAATTAAGATATATAGTCACTACAATTTGATATGCTGAATAACAAGAATATTAATATGGAATATGATACTCAGCCTAGGGTCGGGATAATAGGTGTTTTTCTTAGTTACAAAAATGTGCAATCATTATGCATGCTGGAAATAGAGACAGAGAGTAATTAAAAAAAGAAAATAGTAGAATAGACTTGGATTTAAGTGAATTAAAGAATCCTAATTTTAAGTCACTGTCCAAATACAAAATTGGATTGACCTGTCCTCCAAACATATCCTAAAGATTTTAGCATAAGACCTTATTTCATCAAAAGAATAAGATATCAGAAACTTATAATCACTTTCTATTAATAATGACCGTCTATCTTATTGATGAATTGAAATCTGAGTTAATAAATTTGTTTTATATTTTACGACTCTTTTTTTTGATAATTTATATTTTATGACTCTAATTACACAATTGTCTAACAATCATCTTTTTTAACAGAACACTTGAAAATTTTATTTTTGAAGTAAAATAGCACATCTGATAAGCTCTTAAATCATCTGTGAAGGAATAAAAGTTTTGAGGTTGATTGGGATAAGCTTATATAAATGCCATAATAGTACAAGTAGTGGAAGAATACAAAATTCCAGATTGCAATTGTTTTCTTATTTTTCATGATGTTGAATATTTCAATTGGTTTTTTAGTTGAAATGGTAGAGCTTTCCGCAAATGCTGCATAAAATCAAATGTTAAAATAGAAAAAAACTATTTAGAGGAAGCACGAAGGGTAGCTTCAGTATTTGAACCTGTCTTAGATGTTTTGTGATTGTCAATATAATATATATGCTGGAATTAAAAGCAAGGCCGATGGCCATGAGCCACCAGTATATACTTTTCGGAAGGAATAAATATTTATTGATGAACAAAATCTTCCATGAGATCATCTGTTACATTTGGTGTTACATCTTCTGTTTCGCCATATTTACCAATCGACACATTTATGGCATGAAATTATAAATTAATTTGTCACTTAGTGAATTACCTGTAACGGAGGATGAAACACCTATTGTAACAGAAAATCCGAATTGACAAAATCTTGGGCCGGAATATTCACAATTCATTTGTAAGGTGTATTAGGGTTTTCCAGATAACATAGTTATTTGTACAAGTATCAAGAAAAATCTGATATAAATTGAGGCCTCTTTCTTTTCAGATAAGACAGAAACATAGAACCCCCGTTCTAAAAGAGAACAAAAACAGAGAGATCATCAACAAAATTAAATAAAGTTGATTCCTTTGCTTTTGTTTTTTCAGGAACAGATATGGAGGCGTTAGCGTACCTAGGTAGGTGAGAGGCTGAGAGAAGGAGCATAACCTCGTACAAACAAACTCTGCTCTGCTCTGGTCTGGTCTGGAGGATTCCTTTTCCGTTTTTACTTTAAAGAACGACTGAGGAAACAGGGTGATAAATACATTATCTTAAGCTTCTGTCAATGATGACGTAGCAGTAGCACCTCTTCTTCCGTTTTATACAAATACAAAATATCGTATGTCGTATGTATCACTCCACTTCTTTCCTGTCCTGTCCTGTATTAGGCAAAATAAATTTTGCATTCAATAAAATATTTGTAACTGTTGTACAAGCGACCTGCCCCATTTTATTGGGATTGCTATGTTATAACAAAAATCTGCCCACAAATTAAACTTACTAAAATTCTATTTCAGCTTTATGCACCGTGTTTCCACATTTCCGTAGCATAATCATTTTGTTGACAACTGATAATTGTTGTTCGTATATAACAAACTTGTGTTATTTCAATATCATCAATATATATATCATTGTATAAAGAAGATGATGTTGATAATAATTAGATGATTGCTAAAGAATTAAACAAGTTGGGGGGTGTCAGGACTCTAGACTTTGGTAATTCATAATTTATATGTATGTGTACGTTTTGTGTGTGCATTTGAATTTAATTTATATATTGTTTGATATCATAACAATAAATTTATTATAGTGTTTTAAATGGTAGAAAATGACAATAATTATTTTCACTAAATTTTAAAGATATGTTTTTCATATTTAGTAGTTTAAATAATTATTTTAAGCATATCGATATAGTTAATATTCACAAATTTTATATAATCATATACTTACACATATATTAATGTAAATTTAACATTACTTTTAATAAAAACGTAAATATAACATTAATATAACTATGATTATATATAAGTGATTGCAGTTGGTACTCAAAACAACAGATTAGCCTTGGCCCCTATCTACTAGGCATCCCTTTCACAAATAAATTAATCACATCGTAATTGCATGCCCACTGAGATCTGAAGAACTCAAAGAGATGAAACATCATATAGTTTAGTAGGGGTTCCTAGCAATCAATAATTGAACAATTGTACCAAGGATAATTTTTGCGACGGACGACATATGCGTGAATATTTGAAGTGGTGAATCAATCGCTCAACTTTGTCCGATTTATTACGCACAAGTAAGTTATTCTAACTTTAGCATAATCAATGCTCAACGTTTAATTCAGTTATAAATCACGATCATAATTCTCGACTGTTTATTCCGCTGCGTACATTAGATGTAGTCGAAAATTACTAATAGTGGTATCAGAGCCCAGAGCTTGATTTATAATTGTTTTAATTCAATTAGTTGTGGATTAAAATTTAATAAGATTAAAATTATGCAAAATTTTGTTTGAAATTAATTTGCTAGCTTTTCGAAACCATTGCAATTATTTGGAAACAAAACTAATGATATTAGCTCCACAATTTTGATAACAAATTTTGTTTTGGGAGAAAACGGAAACTAATCCATTTAGTGTTGCAAGCCCGTCAACTGCGTGTTCATCATGGCGGCGGCGATGGGGTGCTCGTCGCTGCTGCGCTGTTACCGCGTAACGATTCGCGATGGCAACGACGTTCGCCGCTATTGTGCTGCTGCTACGCGATTCCTACGAGGACCGACCACTGTTGCTGGGCTAAATCGGCAATGGCGGCGGCGCGGCGACGGGGTTGAGGACGGCTGGTGCCCAATCCAAACCCTAATGGGTTTTGGGCTGGGCTGGGCTAATTGTAGTTTTGGGTTGGGCCTGCTGATTTAGATTGGGCTTGTTTTAATGCTACTGCACCAATTTAAAAATCTGGGATGGGGCCTGGTTAATTAAATTTATGGGCTGGACTTTAATAATTGACTGGGCCTATCTGCTGGGCCAGCTAACATTATTTATATATAGCTAGGTTATAGTCCATATGGTTGTTTAAAAAAAAATAATGGCTTTAATTTAATTAATTAAATTAGATTGATTAATTAGATTAATTCATAAATCCCAATTACAATATTAGGGCCCGCTTGGTTGGGGAGTTTAGGGTAAGGAATGGGAATGAATGAAGACTCATTCTCATTTATGGTGCTTGGTACACAATAAATAAGTTAATCATTACCCAATTTTATTAACAATTTCCCCCATTTCATTCCACAATATGATTGACTCCTCATTCATACTCATTGTCATTGTCATTGATGATTTGCAACCAAGCAGGCCCTTAATTTGTTAATTAGATTAATAAATCTTATTATTATTATTTTGAAATAATAATAAAGTAGACTTATAAATTTATGTTAATTTGGAATTAACATTAAAGGGTATACTTATATTAATTTGGAATTAATATATTTCAATCTAATAGACTAATATTAATTTATTAATTAGATTAATAAATTTTGATATAATTATTAATTTTGAAAAATAATACTAGACTTGTATATTTATGTTAATTTAGAATTAATTTTAAATATATATATATATATATATATATATATTAATTTGGAATTAATATATACAATTTTAATCCACATTTAATTAAAGAGTAAAATTTTAATTGTATTAATAATTTTATTCGTTGAGCATTTATTCGATATCTAGAGGTGTCAAAACGGGTCGAGCCTGTTGGGCCAGCTCGCCCCGCTATACATAATAGGTGGGTTGGGTTGGATATTTAGAGGCCCGTTGAAAAGCGGGCCCAAACGGGCTAGGCGGGTTGGAGGCGGGCCGGGGCGAGCTAGCCCGCTTAAAAAAAAAAAAAGAAAATTAATGAAATTTAGTACTACTACTAGGGTTCAAATGGAGTAGCCCACTTTAAAAAAATTAAAAATTAATGATGGAGATGGAGAAGAAGAAAATGAAGATGATTTTGATGATGTAATGGTTAATGAACTCTACTATACTTTCATTTTGTGAACTTTTTATTTTTATATGTTGGATTTCGAATTATTGATTATGGACCTATCACCTATGATGGATGTGATGAATGTTTGTGAACACTTTACATTATTTAATAGCTATTATATAATAAAAATGATTAAAAAAAATGTCAAAAAAAGGTGGGTTGGCCCGCCCAACCCATAACCCACCGGTGGGTTGGGTTGGGTTGGGATTTGAAGGCCCGCCATATAAAAAGCCCGCCCCGCCCCGCCCCGCCAAATGGTGGGTTAAGGTGGGTTGTGGGCCGGCCCGCCCCGCCAACCCGTTTTGACACCTCTATTGATATCTTATGTGATAAGCAATTATTTGATTTTATGCTTATTCCATTTAAATTATAGTAATTTAAGACCGCTTTTATGTTTGGGCAGGCGGCGCCCAATACATGTAGTCCGCGAAATTATGTATAGGTAGGCGGCGCCCAATATGTGTGGTCCGCATTTCTTATGCATGGGTAGGCGGCACCCAGTAATTGTGTTTAATTTAATGTTAGATATTAAATTTAACAATTAGTATCATATATAAAATTCCCAAATAAAACTAAGTCTGATTTAGAAATAAAAGCGTCGTCCATCATAATTGTCTGAAATTCTTAATCTCTTCGTCCTCGAGTTTTACACCAAAGTGTTGACTTTAAAATGACGAGGTTGGGGCTCATTCATAGATGCATGGTTGGCATCATGTGATGGAAATAACTTGCTAAAATTATTTTGAGACGCCAAAGCGACCAAAATAGTTTAAGGACGCAAACTTAATTGGATTAATTATCCAGGACTTGCAAAATTGTTGTTGGGCTTAGAGGCCTACTGAGTGATATTATTGCAGTCATCAGCCAAAGCAGAGGCTACAATAATATAGACTTGGATCTTGGACCACGAAGATTTATAATTATTATAAATCCGTATTTTGTGTTTGGGGACGCAAAATATGTTAAAATTAGTGGGAGCTAATCATTACAATAAACCATTGTTTTGATTAGTAATATGAATGTGATCTTTATTTACTTTATTCTAATTTACTTTTCCGTTTGATTATTTTCTGTTCAGATAAAATGTCGAATTTGGCTTATAAATGTTTGATGGAATCAAACAAGTTGACTGGGTCTAACTTTACGGATTGACTCTGTTGTTTGCGCTTGGTGCTAAGGCAAGAAAAGGTTGAGTACGTCTTGGACGAACCAATCGGTGTCATCCCCGACAAGACTTCTCCTGAGTATGCTAAGTTTGGCGCAGATGCTCACAAGAAGCATGTTGAGGATGCCATGTCGGCTCAATGTGTCATGTTATTTTCGATGAGTATTGAACTACATAGGCAACATGAATACATGCTCCCTTATGATATGATAAAACACTTGGAGAGTCTGTACGCCTCACAAGCTCAGACAATGGAGTATGAACTAATCAATGACCTCTTTAAGTGTAAACTTCATAATGGGGCCCAGGTTTCTGAGCATGTACTGAAGATAATCGGATTTTGAGAGGTTGACATCGATTGGAACGGTGTTATCCTCAAGTGTCTCAACTAATCTGATCTTGCAGTCACTTCCTAGTTCTTTTGAAAATTTCATAGTGAACTTCAATATGAACAACACGAAAGTGACTTTACCTGAGCTTCACAACATGCTTAAGACCTATGAATCTTCTACCTCTAAAGGCAAATTTGTGCTCATGGTGAGTTCTTTTGCGAACTCTTCCAAAAGGAAGAATAAGCAGAAGAAGAAAAAGAAAGCATCTAGTGGTACGGCCTTGAAGCCTAAGAGTGGAGGGATTCAAAAGAAGCCGAAACTGCCAAAGGATGAGTGACGATTCTGTCATGAAAAAGGACACTGGAAGAGAGACTGCCCAAAGTTCAAAGCACAAGGTTAGTTGGGAGCTCAGGTATGTTTGTCATTGAGATAAATATGTCTATAAACAATTCACAATCCTGGGTATTAGATACAGCTTGTGGCTCACACATTTGTAATAATGTGCAGGGCCTAAGTAACAGCAGGAAAGTGAGGCCTGGGGAGGTAGACTTACGCGTTGGAAATGGAGCAAGAGTTGCTGTTGAACGTGTAGGGACTTATAGATTAGATCTTCCTTCGGAATATAGACTAGATTTACATGATTATTATTTTGTTCCTACAATTTCAAAGAATATTATTTCCATTCCAATGTTAGACATTCAAGGTTTTTCCTCCCATTTTGCAAACAGTTGATGCTCGTTTTAGCTTAATGGATTATTTTATATGGAAGCGCCTCTCTTTCGAATGGTTTATATATGCTTGAATGTGAACAAAATATTCTTAATGTACAAAACAAACGACCTAAGCTAAGTAATACGAATAATAAAACCTATCTTTGGCACTGTAGACTTGGTCATATCAATGAGAAAAGAATAGAAAGATTGAGAAAGTTAGACTATCTCATATCATTTGATTTCGAATCATATGGTGCTTGCGAACCTTGTCTCAAAAGGAAAGATGACAAGTAAACCACATTCTGGGAAAGGGCTACGTGCCAAGGTTGTGCTCGAGTTGATCCACACAGATGTGTGCGGACCGTTCCCAACTCAAGCAAGAGGTGAATATTCGTACTTCATAACTTTTACTGGTAATTTTTCAAGGTATGGATATGTGTATCTCATGAAACACAAATCTGAGGCCTTCGAGAAATTTAAGGAGTTTAAGTTAGAAGTTGAGAAATAACTTGGGAAAGTATTAAGACTCTCCGATCAGATCGAGGAGGGGAATACTTAAGTCGAGATTTTCTTGATTACTTGAAATCACATGGAATCCGGTCAGACTGGACACCTCCGAGTACACCATAGATGAGTATCTGAGAGGAGAAATCTAACTTTATTGGACATGGTTCGATCCATGATGAGTTTCACCAGTCTCTCTTTATTCCTTTGGGGTTATGCCTTACTTACCGCAGTTTATATTCTGAATAGTGTTCCCTCTAAATCGGTCGAGAAAACACCATATGAATTATGGTGTGGCAAAAAGCCGATGCGGACTTGGGGTTGTCCTGCTTTTGTTAAGAAGATGATGACTGATAAGTTGAAAACTAAAAGTGAAAAATGTTATTGTGTGGGATATCCTAAAGAAACTAAAGGATATGAGTTATATTGTCTTGGAGATCACAAGGTGATAGTATCCAGGAATGTGACGTTTCTTGAAGATAATTATGTCTCCAAGGAACAAGGTCACAACACAGTAGATCTTGAAGAAATTCAAGAATCACAAGATAACATGGAGGATGAGGAATTGTCTAATGGAGTGGAAAAGAACTCAGTGGGAGTTTTTGATGATCTATTTGGGGGAGAAAATGACTCTTAGAGGGTCACCTCAAGACAATGAGATGCATCAAAGACAAGATGTTGTATCAACCCCACCTCAAGAAAATCATAGTGAAATTTTTTAGAATATCCCAAATGTTGAGAACCTCATCACGATAAGAATAAATCGCCTGAACCAACGCAAAACCAACTCAATAGGCCTCAAAGGAATCGTCGTGCACCTGAAAGACTAAATCTATTGGTTGAGAACCAAGATGATGAGATTGATTCAGAAGACGACAAACCTAAGACCTATATCAAAGCGGTGTCGGGCACTGATTCGAAGATGTGGTTGGCTGCCTTAACATCTGAAATGGACTCGATGTACCTAAATCTAGTCTCGGAAGTAGTTGATTTGCCAGATGGGGCTCGCTCCATATGTAGATATCAGTTCAATATCATCAAGTGTTTATGGTATGAAGTAGAGGTTTTGAGGATTCCAAAACCGGGTTCGAAGTGCAAGGAACCGGATCAGAGAATCGGATTTTAACCGAGATCAGAAATGGAGTTAAAAGAAGAACCGGGCTTAATGTAGTTATAACTTTCGTTCACAACGGTTTTAGTCTGTTGCATGAGAAACCGTTGTGAAAGCCCCGCTGCAGCAGTTTTGAATATTCTGAGTCAAAGTGGTTACAACTTCCTCAACTTCCAGATTCGAGCTCCAACACTTATATACATTGTAAACACTTATAGTTGCGAACCAGTAGACGTAATTTTCCCTCTGTAAATATTACTCAATCAAGAGAATTAGATCTCTAGGGTTTTCTGCTCAAATCAAGCTGTGATTTGGGGTTTTACTGGATTTCTGGATAATTCTTGTAATTGGTTGATTATTGGAGTGAATTGAGGTGTATAAAACCTCCATGGATGTAGATCACCTTTGATCAAACCACGTAAAAGCCTTGTGTTCATCATTTTCATTTATGTTCTTTGTTCGGTTGTTGATTGGCCGATTTCTTGGTTGTGTTTCATTCAAATTCTGTTGTGTGTTGCCTTGTGAGAGGTTGAGCTAATCCTAACAAGTGGCGCCGTCTGTGGGAACCATTCTCACGCAACCAAAAAATAAAGATGTCAGGAATGAAGATGGATTTGGATAAATTCTCAGGGAAGAATGACTTCTACCTATGGAAGATCAAGATGAAGGCCATCCTGGTGTAAAACGGGCTGGTGAGTGCTCTCAAACCTGAAAGTGACTGGTGGAGACTGAAAAGCCCAAATATGCAGAAATAGACCAAAAGGCTTTGAGTTTAATCATCTTGTGTCTTGGTGATAAGCCATTGAGGGAAGTTTCGAGGTGCAAGAATGCAATTGAGGCCTGGACCAAACTGGAGGACCTTTACAGTCCAAGTCAGTATCAAATAAGCTGTTCCTAAAGCAGAAATTGCTGGCTTTCAAAATGGTGGAGGAAAAGGACATTTCTGATCAATTAGATGAGTTTACAAAACTTCTTGATGAGCTGGAAGATCTTGGGGTAACTATGGAGGATGATGACAGAGCCTTGATGGTATTAAATGCCCTACCCAGATCTATGGAAGGATTCAAAGATACTTTGATGTTTGGGAGACAGGATAAACTGAGTTATGACTCAATCATCACTGCCTTGAAGACCAAATGTTTACAGAATCAAGGAGACAAGAAGGCAACTCAATCTAGTGAAGGACTAAATGTTAAGTTCAAAAGAAACTATCAAAAGAAGAAGGGTCAAACCTCAAAGAATCCCAAAAGTGGCAACACTGCTCCAAAGAAATCTGGAGAATGGGTAGAAAACAGAAAATGCTTCAAGTGCAAACAAATTTGGCATCTAAAGAAAGATTGCCCACAGAAGATGAAGAAGAAAGAAGGCCAGGGTGCTGAAGGTGCTTCAGTTGAGCATGAAGAGGAAATACCAGAGGTCTTGAATGTTACTGAATAAAAAATGGAGATGGAGTGGGTATTGGATACTGGTTGCTCTTTCCATTTGTGTCCCCATGAAGAATGGTTTCAAACTCTCAAGAAATAAGATGGAAGGTGTGTACTGCTAGGAAATGACCAATCCTGCAGAGTTCAAGGCACTGGATCAGTAAGCATAAATATGTTTGATGGAGTCACAAGAAAAATTACTAATGTAAGGTATGTGCCTGGACTTAAAAGAAACCTGATCTCCCTAGGATCTCTTATTGCTACTGGGTGTGAATTTAAGTCTGTTGATGGTCAATTACACATAACCAAAGAGAATAAAGTGGTAATCAAAGGAAGACAACACAACGACTTGTTTATCTTGATAGGAAAACCAGTGGTTGGGAATGTGGGAAATATTCTGGGTAAGGATGAATTAACAATGTGGCATAAGAGGTTAGGACACATTGGGGAAAAGGGATTAAAAGAGCTATCCAAAGAGGTATAATAGGAGAGGTTGGAAACCAGACACCTGAATTCTGTGACAAATGTGCATTAGGCAAATCACAGAAATTGTCTTATGCTAAAGGGATTCACATTACTCAAGAACCTCTAGATTATGTTCACTCTGACATCTGGGGACCATCCAGAACTGAAACTCATGGAGGAGGAAGGTACTTCATGTCTGTTATTGATGATTTCAGTAGGAAAGTGTGGGTGTTTATCTTAAGAAACAAGAGTGATGCCTTCACTAAATTCAAGACATGGTTAATTCAGATGGAAACATCAAGGGGAAAGAAACTCAAACATTTGAGAACTGACAATGGCTTAGAGTATCTATCTACTGAGTTTACAACTTTTCTGTAATGAAAAAGGGATTACTAGACATAGAACAGTTCCCATGAATCCACAACAGAATGGAGTGGCAGAAAGATTCAACAGAACTTTTCTTGAGAGAGTAAGGTGTATGTTAATTGATGCTAAACTGCCAAAGGTGTTCTGGGGAGAAACAATCAATACAGCATGTTACTTAATAAACAGATCACCTTCATCATCTCTAGGGTTCAAAACACCAGAAGAAGTATGGAGTGGAAGAGTTCCAAATTATTCAGGTCTAAAGGTGTTTGGATGCTTGGCATATGCTCACATGAAATCAGACAAACTTGATCCTAGAGCATACAGGTGTGTGTTTCTGGGATATCCAGAGGGAATAAAGGGTTACAGGTTATGGTGCTTGGAACCTGGAAATCAAAAACTAATGATAAGCAGAGATGTGAAGTTAAATGAATCAATTATGGGATATCACTTCTCTGGAAATCAAGAAGAACATGATGGAAGTACTGAATCAGAAAGGTTATCAGTTCAGGTGGAGACTCAGATGGATCATGGACCATAGAGAGGTGGAAACTTGACTGAACACTCAAGTGACAGTTCTTCAGAAGAAGAGGATATGCCACCCAGAAATACAAACCTGAGAGACTACAGCATTGCCAGAGACAGACCAAGGAGGCAAATTCAGAGACCAGACTTCTATGGACAGGCTGGAAGTGTACATTATGCACTCAGTATTGCTGAAGACATAGAACATCATGAACCACAGAATTTCAAAGAAGTTGTCAGTGGTGATGAAAGTGAATACTGGGTTAGTGCAATGATGGAAGCAATGGAATCTTTGGACAAGAATGGCACCTGGAAACTGGTGGATAAACCAAAGGGGCAGAAGCTGGTAAGTTCCAAATGGATATACAAGAAGAAGATTGAAGCTGGAGACTCAGATAGGATAAGGTATAAAGTAAGGTTGGTGGCAAGGGGTTTTACTCAGAGAGAGGGTATTGATTTCAATGAGGTTTTCTCTCCTGTGGTGAAACATTGCTCTATCAGACTACTTTTGTCAAAAGTAACACAAGAAGATATGGAGTTATAGCAGCTAGATGTCAAAACAACATTTTTACATGGAGACTTAGTTGAAAACATATATATGAAGCAGCCTGAGGGATTTGTGATTCCTGGAAATGAAGAAAAAGTATGTTTTCTCAAGAAATCATTATATGGATTGAAACAAAGTCCAAGGCAGTGGAATAAGAAGTTCAATGAGTTTATGTTAAAAACTGGTTTTGTCAGAAGTCTGTATGATAGTTGTGTATACTTTGATAAGAGTACAAGTGTTGATCCTGTATTCCTGTTGCTGTATATGGATGACATGCTTATTGCAAGCAAGAGTAAACATAAAATACACCAACTAAAGAAGAAGTTGAGTTCTGAGTTTGACATGAAAGACTTAGGGGATGCAAAGAAGATTCTGGGAATGAGTATAATCAGAGATAGAGCTGCTGGAAGTCTACGGTTGTCTCAGAGGCATTATCTTCAGAAAGTGGTGGAGAGGTTTCAGATGCATGAGGCTAAAACATTGAGTATTCCAGTAAGCCAACAACTCAGATGATCAAAGGAATAGAGACCTAAGATAGCAGAAGAAGTGAGATACATGAGAAATGTGCCTTATGCAAGTGGAGTTGGAAGTTTAATGTATGGTATGATATGCAGCAGACCAGACTTAGCTTATTGTGTGTCTTTAGTTAGTAGGTATATGTCAAATCCAGGGAAAGCTCACTGGGAGGCTTTGAAGCAGGTGTTGAGGTATCTAAAAGGGACAGTCAATCTGGGGTTGAAGTTTCAGAAACTAGCAAACAGGTCTATTTCATTGGAAGGTTTTGCAGATGCTGATTTTGCTGGTAACATTGACACCAGGAGGTCAATCACAAAATATGTGTTCACTTTATATGGTACTGCAGTAAGCTGGAGAAGTGTACAACAATCTGTAGTAGCTTTATCAACTACAGAAGCTGAGTACATAGCTTTGACATAAGCTATTAAGGAAACTCTGTGGTTGAAAGAAATTCTGAAGGACCTGGGGATAAAGCAGGAACGTGTGACTATATATTGTGATAATCAGAGTGCACTACATCCGGTAAAACATCAAGCTTTCCATGAAAGATCCAAGCATATAGATGTTAGGTTGCATTTTGCAAGGGATGTGATTGATGCAGGGTCAGTAGAGGTTAAGAAAGTTCACACAAGTGACAATGCTGCTGATTTCTTAACCAAAGCAGTGCCTGGAAGCAAGGTAGTTCATTGCTCAAGCCTGATTAGGCTTGAACGATGTAATTGAAAGGTAAAGAACATAGCAGGTTTGAGGTAGTGACATATACTTGAATTCATTGAGGTGGAGATTTGTAGATATCAGTTCAATATCATCAAGTGTTTATGGTATGAAGTAGAGGTTTTGAGGATTCCAGAACCGGGTTCGAAGTGCAAGGAACCGGATCAGAGAATCGGATTTTAACCGAGATCAGAAATGGAGTTAAAAGAAGAACCGGGCTTAAGGTAGTTATAACCGTCGTTCACAACGGTTTTAGTCTGTTGCATGAGAAACCGTTGTGAAAGCCCCGCTGCAGCAGTTTTGAATATTCTGAGTCAAAGTGGTTACAACTTCCTCAACTTCCAGATTCGAGCTCCAACACTTATATACATTGTAAACACTTGTAGTTGTGAACCAGTAGACGTAATTTTCCCTCTGTAAACATTACTCAATCAAGAGAATTAGATCTCTAGGGTTTTCTGCTCAAATCAAGCTGTGATTTGGGGTCTTACTGGATTTCTGGATAATTCTTGTAATTGGTTGATTAGTGGAGTGAATTGAGGTGTATAGAACCTCCGTGGATGTAGATCACCTTTGATCGAACCACGTAAAAGCCTTGTGTTCATCATTTTCATTTATGTTCTATGTTCGGTTGTTGATTGGCCGATTTCTTGGTTGTGTTTCATTCAAATTCTGTTGTGTGTTGTCTTGTAAGAGGTTGAGCTAATCCTAACATCATAGGTTGCAACTAGATCTTCAAGAAGAAAAGAGATGCAGATGGCAAGGTACAAACCTACAAGGCTAGGTTGGTGGCAAAGGGTTATAGTCAACGAGAGGGCATTGATTATGATGAAACCTTTTCGCCAGTCGCTAAGATCAAGTCCATTAGGATATTACTTGCAATAGTTGCATACTATGACTTTGACATTTGGCAAATGGATGTCAAAACTGCGTTTCTCAATGGAGAACTCAAAGGCACTGTGTATATGTTACAACCTGGAGGTTTTAAATCCAAAGAAAAGTCGAATGGAGTATGCAAGTTAAAGAAGTCCGTCTATGGACTCAAGCAAGCATCTAGGAGTTGGAATATTGGCTTTGACAGAGCTATCAAATTGTTTGATTTTGTCAGAAGCAAAGAGGATCCATGCGTTTATACTAAATGCAAGAATGGAAATGTTGTCTTCCTTATCATATATGTTGACGATATACTGATAATGTGAAGCGATCGTTCCATGTTGCAATCTGTGAAAGATTGGTTGTCTAGCTCCTTCATGATGAAGGATCTGGGTGAGGCTTCCTACATCCTTGGAATTAAGATCTATCGAGATAGACCTAATAGGATGTTGGGATTGTCTCAGTCTACTTACATAGACAAACTGCTGTGGCGCTTCTCAATGGAAAATTCGAAGAAAGGATTTTTTTCCTATGGGAAATGGCATTATATTGTCTATGAAAGGTTTCCCTTCTAATAACAAAGAAATGAGTTACATGAAGAAGATCCCGTACGCTTCGGCTATAGGATCTATTATGTATGCCATGATATGTACTAGGCCAGATGTGGCTTATGCACTCAGCATGACAGGTAAATTTCAACAAAATCCCGATGAGATACAGTGGAGAACTGTCAAGACTATTCTTAAGTACCTTAGAAGGACTAAAGAATATTTCTTAGTCTATGGTGGGCAACCATAGTTATCAGCTACTAGGTATACTGATGCTAGCTTCCAAACAGACCATGATGACTTCAAGTCTCAGTTATGATATGTTTTCTTTCTCAATGGTGGTGCAGTGAGTTGGAATAGTTCCAAACAGAGAACAACTGTCGATTCTACCACTGAAGCCGAATATATTGCTGCATCTGAAGCTGCCAACGAGGTTGTTGCTTTGTTAGAGTTCGTAAAAGAACTAGGTGTCGTTCCAAGTGTCAGCAGTGCAATACCGCTGTATTGTGACAACACTGGTGCGGTTGCGTAAGCAAAGGAACCCAGAGCCACGAACAGGAACAAGCACGTTCCCCAGAGATATGCATCTGATTAGATAAATAATAGATAGGGAGATGTGAAATTAGATAGAGTATCCAACTTATGATAACTTGGCTAATCCTTCAACCAAACAGTTGTGTACAACAAGGCACAACAAGCACTTTGAGAGCTTGGCATGTTGGTAGCTGACTTTGATTCAGTGGGAGTTTATAGTTTGTGTGTCTTAGAAACCTTTTTTTGTAAGAGACATTTAATACTTGATCACATTTTATGATAATATGTTTATTGTATGGTTTATGCATTTATTAGAATAATTATTTTAATGGTTTGTTATTATTCTTGTGATTGTTCCCTTGAATCATGACTATCATTTATGGTGTGAGACATAAATGATATAAAATGATTCTAAAATTGGCATAACCGATGGTCATCAAGAATGGAATATTTATGACATGCAATAGGTTAGCATGTGGTCTGCATCATATTCTTAGAGAATATAGTGGGTCTCAAGACTATTAGATATTAGATATCTATGATGGACACATGGATACT
This sequence comes from Ajuga chamaepitys, assembly GCA_958295605.1. Lineage (NCBI taxonomy): Eukaryota > Viridiplantae > Streptophyta > Magnoliopsida > Lamiales > Lamiaceae > Ajuga > Ajuga chamaepitys. Next base: position 38,944,318 of record OY282505.1, read on the forward strand.
TTGAAGAGTATTGATATACCCTACTATTAAACCATTTGTTTAGTGTCTACGGTTTATTAGTGTGTGGAGTATGTAATGATCCTTTGACATGAGGTCAATACTCATTTTGTTTGTTAAGTGATGAACTTTGACCAAGTACAACGCTTGCCTCCCAAAGGAGGATAAGACACGTCTTGTTTTGGGTTCATCATGAGGCAAATGGAAATGGTAGTTGCGCCAAGAATGAGATTCATTCCTCGATTGAAACTCGAGAGAACACTCATATTCTCTATATTATTTGACAATAAAGTCATTGGTCAATGCAAAAGATATATTCAATTAAAATAATTGAAAATGATCGAATGTGTAATATAATAAAGATGAGAAAAATGATTGAGCTATTTGGATAGACACATGGCAGATTCTAGGCTCAATTGGGTGGTTCGTAAATGAAGGGATATCACATAAACTTCATATAAAGGTTTGTTTACTGGATTCACATAAACGTCCTATATATATCGAGTTCGCTGCACAATGCAGTCTAGGAGTTTTGTGCGGCCTTTAATTAGATTATCGTCGATAATGGGGGCCTGAAGGGTCAAACTTATGTGTATTGTTGTTCCGCTCAAGGGTACAATGTTGGTGTTTCGAATTATATTTAATGCTAGTCCAAGTGGGAGATTGAAAGTAATGGACTAGATTAGGATATGGACTTTAATTAATTAATAGGTTATATTGATTAATTAATTAAAACATACCAGAATATTAGGCCCATATACCTAGGGTGTATGAACTATATATATATGTGTATATATTTCCTATTGTAGGAATAATTAATCTTGTCAGTAAGAAACACCATATAGTTCAATAAGGGATTTCCTAGCAATCAATAATTGAACAATTGTACCAAGGATAGTTCCTGCAGCAGACGACATACGCGTGGACACCTGAAGTGGTGATTCAATCGTTCAACTCTGTCCGATTAATTACGCACAAGTAAGTTATTCCAGTTGTAGCGTAATCAATTCTCAACGTTTAATTCAGTTATAAATCACGATCATAATTCTCGATTGTTTATTCCACTGCGTACATTAGATGTAGTCGAAAATTACTAACAGTTTCTTCCTCTTTCTCTATATGCGAACTGGGGTTTCTGAAAAGCTCAATTAAATTTTCTGGGCTTTTTCGATTTTCCATTTTTTTTTCCCAAATTCAGCTCTGCTCTTCCTCACACTTGTATCTTGTTATTTTTCCATTACTGCTTTTGTCCAGAATTGTCAAATTAACTAATGTGAATTCTTGTTTTCTTCCTCTGTTTTACAGATTGGAGGATCATCCTGTTGCTGCTACATTTTCCCAAATTTTAACGATTTCAAACTTGAACTGTGCTTGTTTGATATGTATTCAAATTTTCAGCAAGCCGAGCAGAGTGAGCGTGTGACTAGAAAAGGGAAGATGAACAATAAATTGAGTAGGGATGACAATGAGCCGGGTATTAGGCTGATTTGACTAAATTCATAACAGCCCGTCAAATAAATCCTAAACCCATAACCCGTTTCGCCGCACCTGGTTTATCCGCCGGGTTACCCACTCCGCCATGAAGTGCAATGAAATTAAATAAAATATTAAATATTTTAAAAATAACTCTTCAATTAAATATCAAATAAACAACATAATATAAAAATGAAGACACTGACTGCTGAATAACTCGCAGAAGTTTCATCAATTACTCATTCAACAGAAAAAATAAGCATATAGAAGGCATACAAAAAAGCGTTAATATCATATGAATAATATAAAACATCCTTCAAAAACTTAATCCCCCTACCTATAAAAGTAATGGGTGGTTTCTTACAAAATAATATATGGACAAAAATATCCCTTATCCATAACTATAAGTTAAGGTCAAACAAGTAAATTGTCATATTATTAAGTTGCAAAATTAATTCCAAGACAATAATGGTGGAAAAATAACATATATCTATCACTATAATAAAACTTCAACACACAAATAAAGCATCACCTATTTATATATAAGTTATATGATATACTCCCTCAACTCCATATTAATTGATGTTTTAGGATGTTCTTCTCTTTTCCAATTAATTGACGTTTTACATATTTTTTACCAATTCTACTAATTTTCTCCCTATGCTTAATCCTAAAATATCTCTACTTTTTAATCTATCAGAGATATTTTGATTAAATCAAATCTTTAGCTGAGGGTATATCTGTCAAAATATTTTATCCTTGATTCTTCCCTTTCATCCTAAAACGTCAATTAATATGGAACGGAGGGAGTATATACATGAATTTTCGTAAATGAGATTTTAAGTAGGTGGAATTTTATTTCGTTTAAGTTTATTTTGTTGTATTTTGGATTGAGTTTATGGAATAGCATTTTTCAATTTTTACATTATTTTCCAAATCATCAATATTCAGTATTGTAATTTTCATGAGTTATTTTGTATTTCAAATTATGTTTGAATCATGAAGCCTTCTCCTAATTAACCAAACGAGAATGTGACATTTCACTACTAAACTGGATGATTAATATGTCTATTATAACAATCTGGATAAGAATTGAAATATATTGAGAAGGGTAAACGAGAGTTCAATACTTTTGATCTATAACTTGAATTTTTTTTAAAAAATTAAACAAAGTTAATTTCATATTAAATTATATCGTAAGAGCTTGCTAACAATATATCATAAGTATATACTTAGACATTTATCCAATGTAATTTTTTCACCATTTTAAGCCAAGTATTATGAAAATTTTAACATTTTGACCTTTCAATTTAACAAATTGATGTAAGTAAGAATTATATAATTTAGAGAAAATTAAGAATAAGTTTATTCATGAATCTTCAAACTAATAAAGTGAGTTAAAATTATAGATGTAGTTTAAAAAATATTTTGTAGAAATTCGTTATTTAGTTGTGCCATGTCTTTTAGATGAAAATTTAAGAAGGTTCACACAGGAACATATGTAAGAATTTATTCGATATTATTTTCAGCATTTTTAAGTTTAGGATTATCGAAATCTCATATATATGTGTTTTTTTAATGAATTATGGATGTAATATATATTTCAATTCTCTAGGGAAGATAAAAAGAATTGTAGACTAATGAGTTGAGACGTTATAATTAATTTTATTTAATATTAGTGTTCAATAAAAATTACAAGCAAACATGACAAACATTTCAATTTGTTAAATTATGTTTTTCTTTTATTTTTTTTGTTGGATGGTTTGATTTATTTACAAGTTGTGTCATATCTTATTATGAAAAGTTTTAGAAAGAGTTTCATGTGATGAGAAAAAAAAACAGTGCCATTGATTTTAAATAAATCTAAACTAAAGGAAAAAATGTGTATATATATAATAGTTATGAAAAGAAAAATAAAATAAATTAAAGTAGTTTCATGTAACATTAAGCATAATTAATTTCAAAATAAAGGATTAGAGGAAGGATAAACAATAAAAATAATTTTGTTATTAGTTTAATGAAAAAGTGAAAAAATTCAAATTAGAAATAAGTATGTCTCCCAGAATCATTCAAGGATTTTAGAAGGTCCTTAGTTTGAATAAACAAAAAGTAAACACTTAAAATTATCACATAAATATATGTATCTTTGTTGTTTATTAGCTTTGACATCCCAATTAATGGGTAAAATTTAAAATTTAGTCTATTAACTACGAAGTTCACTAACTTAATTTGATCACTTTTACTAGAAATAATTTTTAATCCACATATGATGGGTTTTTTTAAATGAATATTAAAGAAAACATAGAATAAGAGCTTACACATATAGTTGATGAGGAAAAAAAAATGGTGTTGATGGGAAGAAAATTGTACCGAGGAAAATATTCTTTAGTGTTCATGTTCTTTAAACGTAAATGACCCTAATTTTAAATCTATATAAACTAAGGAATATATATATATATATATATATATACATATATATATATATATAAGCTATGGAAAGAAAGATATGGTAAATTAAAGGAGTTTCATGTAACATTAAGTATAATTAATTTCAAAATAAAGAAATATAGAAAAAAAAAATTATTCTGATTATTAATTATAGTTTTTAGCATATATATATTTTGGATAAAAAGTTTACGTCAAAAATGATTTTTAAATTTGCAAAGAAAGAGGAAGAAGAAACAATTAAAATAATTTTTCTATTATTCCAAAGAAAAATGATTACAATAGAAATAAGTAGACTCATAAGTAAGTCTCCAAGAACCATTTAAAGATATTAGAAGGTCATTAATTTAAGTAAACGAAAATTTATCACTTAGGAGATAAATATGTACCCTGGTTGACTTATTATCACTGACATCTAAAATTATTGGGTGAAATTCAAAATTTAGTCCTCTAGCTATAAAGCTCGCTTGTGGATATGTGCATTTGATCATTTTTACTATAAATCATTAACATCAGATGATTTTTTTTTTTTTCCAAGAACAATGAATCTCAAAGATATAACATAAAATAAGAGCTTACATATATAATGATAGATATGGCCCAATCGTCCCACCTCCCTGGGTCGATCCAGTCCGCCAACCGGATCAATTGGACCCCAGAGCGCGAGCCCAACTTAACAAAGCTCATGTTTAGTGTGGGCGGCGCGGTTGACAAGTAAGGAAAAGATCCCCACGATCTTCTAAACGGCCATGCAGATATGCTTGCTGGATTTTTAGGGATTATGTTAGGGTTGTTATTGTGTAGTATAAATAGGAGAAATATTGTTTAGACTAGGGTTCGAATTCTCTATTCCAGAACAACTACTTGTAAGATTGTAATTCGAAGTCCTATAACTGAGATAGTAAAACATCTCCGGAGGTGATTGCCTACATCCGTGGACGTAGATCTCCGGATCGAACCACGTATATCTGCGTGTTCTTTACTTCTTTGCAATTTAGGTGGTTTCTTTGTGTTGGTTACGGTGTTGTCTTGGTAACGCGGGTTTACGCTTTATCATATAATGTGATAGTAGATCACGTAAAACCTCTTTTATATTGATACGAAAAAAAAAAATATTGAAAGTATTATAAGTATATTTAATAATCTAATTAATTCTTTAGTCATAAGACACAAAGAATTTTTTTAACTTATTTCATCAAAGTTTTAAAAGATATAATTATTAAAACTCATATACATGTGCAACACAATGAACTTTGATAACTAGAAATATAAATATAAATAAAAATAAAAATAAAAAGAATAAAAAAATAATCATACACAATGATAAAACCATTTATACATCACAACCATAAATCAAGCAAAAACTGATAAGTGTTTATATTTTCTTTTTTTGTAGGATATATGTGTGAGAATATATATATGTGTGTGTGCGCGTTTTTATATATTCTGATTTTAAATTTATTTATTCATCAAACTATTTTTTTTTTTTAGCATGATACAACTTACTCCCTCCGTCCCGCTCTAATTTGCCTACCTTCCATTTTTTTTTTTTGTCCCAATCTAATTTGCCAACCCAAAACTAGCAAAGAAAGTCAACACATCTAACCCCTACTTTGTAATTTTATTACAAATATGCCATCTTGTTAACATTTTAAAAATCTGCCTAATTAAACATTAAACTACTCCTAACTAAACCAACCCAACCCAAATTAATTTAACACCCCCCTCACACTCAGCAAACCCAATTCTGATATGAGCCCATTCTCTCCCATACATTTTCAAACAGCCCAATTTCTTGAGAACATTTTCTCGCCCACCCATGAACCGGCGTGGGTTGACCCCTAACCAACCCCTGAACTACTTCAGGCACAGCAAGCGTTCCTTCAGGAACACGATGCCCTCTTCCAAGAATGGAATCATCATCGCGCAGACAGACAGGACCGTTGCCGTCACCGATCAATGTCACCCGGGGAAAATCGAAGTTCTAATGGCTCAAGGCCACGTCATGCTGATCACACCGATGCCGACCGGCGCCGACCTGTCGATATGGTAAAGAGGGTTCGTCTGGAGAACCCCCGTTTACTGGATCCCTTAGAACAGGAGCAGGCTCAATTTCATGCCGAGCTCGACAAGGTGTTAGGCCTTGACGTTGATGGGGAAATAATCACCCCATTCTCCCCGGAGATTCTCGCCACACCACTCCCCGAGGAGTTTAAACTTCCACCGGTGCCCATATATAATGGTACAGGGGATCCAGGTAACTTCCTGAGCGCGTTCAAATATGTCATGTTCAATCGGGAATGCACACCACTATCACTTGTGCAAGGTATTCCCCGAATACATTCAAGACGAGGCAGAATTTGGTTTGATTCCTTGCCTCGAGGCAGCATTACGTCCTTCCGGGATCTTGCCGAGCAGTTCTGGGCCCGCTTCCACACGCGGGCAAAATCAATGGCCACTTTGGCCGATCTGATGAACCTTGAGCAACGGGACGGGGAGACTGTTTCTCAGTTTCTCGAGCGCTTCACCGCAGAGAGCCTCAAAGTAGGTAGCCGGTCTGATGATGTTATCATCACTGCTTTCATGAACGGCCTCCGAGCCAGACCGCTTTACACCGAGCTCGCTCGACACCCCCCGAACACTACCCGAGCTCTTTTTGGAACCGTAAGTAGGTTTGCCAAGGCTGAAGAGCAAACCCGACGAAAACGGGAGAAGTACACGACTAAGAAACAATCAGACAAAACGCAAGCCGGGACCAGTACCCGGACCAGTGCTTTTAATCGCTTGGGCAAGGGTAGGCTAGAGCCTCGCAGTGACACTCCTCAGTTCACACCCCTTACGCGGTCAAGGACAGAAATACTTTATGTTCATAAAAATGACCTGCGACCATGCCCACGGATGACTGCTCAAGCAGACAAGCGCAATCGTGGAAAGTGGTGTGCGTATCACCACGACCATGGACATGATACCGAGGAATGCTGAGAACTCTGCAAGGAAATAGAAGATTGCTTGAAACGTGGATCTCTTCGGTAATATATTGCTTGGACCGAAGACAGGCTTCAGTAGAACAGAAATGGGGGTCAACAACAAAGTCGGGGAGGCTACGATAACAGAGGCCATGGACAGGGCTGACCCCAGTGGCGTAACCACAGGTCAGGATATAATAATTATCCACAGCAAGACCAGGGCAATCGTCAACAAAGTCAACCTCAGCAACCTCAGCTATTGCCACCTCTGCCATCACATGGGGATCACGGGGACAACCTACCGAATCATGTAGTCCATGGGATAATAAATGTGATCTATGGCGCCATGCCAGCAGGGACTTCCCGAAGTGTCCTCAAATCCGAAGCTCGTAGGCCCCCTCCCGAGGAGCCACGTCACAAGCGCCTCTATAAATCTGAAACAGTGAGCTTTACCGAGGACGGCCCTGTTCCCGAGCTTACTCCTCACACAGATGCCATCATCATTGACATGGTCGTGGCCAATGTCACTGTTAAGCGAGTTTTCATCGACAACGGCGCAACTGTAAGTGTCATCTTCTCTGATTGCTTTCGAAAGATGGGCATACCCCGCGAGCAGCTCCGACCTGCTCCCGAGCCTCTACAGACCTTCACCCAAGGAGAGGTTCAACCTGAGGGAGTCATCAACCTCCCCGCGTCGCTTGGTACGTATCCCGCCATAAAAACTGTTTTTGTAGATTTCTATGTGGTATCCTCTTCGTCGCCGTACAACATGATCCTTGGTCGGGACTGGCTCACCCCAGCTAAAGCCATTTGCTCTACATATCACCTGACGCTGAAGTTTCCTACACCCCAAGGGGAGGTCGCCATACGTGGCAACCAGAAAGTTTCCAAGGAATGCATGCATGTTGCACTCAAGAAGACAGTTCATGCTCCTCCGAAGCCTCAATTTCAAATAGCCACTCCGGAACCCATTTCGGGCGTCTCCGAGCCCCTCGGAGATGACACTGCCGAAGTGCCACTGGATCCTGCTAAACCGGATCAAACTGTTAAAGTGGGCGCAGTCAGCGTACCCCTGTTGCACAACGCAATTATTCAGATTTTAAGGGAGTACTCCAACGTCTTTGCTTGGTCTCTCCTAGACATGCCGGGAGTCTCTCCGGACCTCATCCCTCACAAACTGAATGTTAACCCTGTTGCGAAGCCAATACAGCGAAAACAGCGATAATTTGCCCCAGAAAGAAATGCAGCTATCCGAACCGAGGTCCAACAGCTCGTGGACGCAGACATCTTGTTCGAAGTCCACTATCAATCCTGGCTTTCCAATCTAGTTATGGTAAAAAAACTAAATGGGGCTTGGAGAATGTGTGTCGATTTCTCCGATCTTAACAAACACTGTCCGAAGGACTGCTACCCTTTACCACCTATTGACCAGAAAGCCGAGGCCATCACAGGGTATAGGGTACTATGCTTTTTGGATTTGTACAAGGGATACCACCAAGTCCACATGGACCTGCGGGATGCTGTTAAGACTGCCTTAATCACTGATTTTGGCATCTTCGCTTTCAAGAAGATGCCCGTCGGACTCAAAAATGCCGGAGCTATATATCAGCGCCTCATGGACCACGTCTTCCGAGATTAGATAGGCTGCAATGTTGAGGTATATGTAGACGAACTCTTTGTTAAAAGTTATTATGTGGAGTCATGTGTGTAGGACATAGCCGAGACACTTAGCACTTTGCGGCGCCATAATCTTCGGCTCAATCCAGCTAAATGCACATTCAGTGTTGGATCGGGAAAATTCCTTGGATACATGGTATCCCAGCACGGCCTTCAGGCCAACCCGAAGAAAATCAGGGATGTAATGGATCTTCAGACATCGAAGACTATGAAAGACGTCCAACGTCTAACAGGTAGCCTTGCCGCCCTAAATCGCTTTTTATCCAAGGCAACGGAGCGCCAGCTTTCCTTTTTCAAAATTTTGCGACAAGCAAAGAAGTTTTAGTGGACTTCACAGTGCGACAAAGCCTTCCCGGATTTAAAACAACATCTCAGCCAGTTGCCTACTATGTCAGCACCTCTCCCCAGAGAGCCTCTCTACATATACTTAGCCTCGACCGATGAGGCAATCACTGCGGCCCTCGTCCGCGAGGATCACGGCACGCAACGGCCCGTTTACTTTGTTAGCCGAGCCCTCCAGGGGGCCGAAACCCGCTACTCTGTGGCAGAAAAGACAATTTTGGCTCTAGTCAAGGGGGCCCACCGCCTGCGTCCTTACTTTCAGGGGCACACCATCCGGGTCCTCACAAATCAGCCTGTTCGCCAGGTTCTTGTCAAACCCGATGTATCGGGACGTTTGGCAAAGTGGACAATTGAGCTTAGGGAACATGACATACAGTTCCTACCTCGCCGAGCCATCAAAGGGCAAGCTCTCATAGATTTTCTCGTCGAGGTCCCGTTCAATCTCCCCGAGACAAGTACGTTTCCCAACACCATACCCAGGCCGACCCCGAGGTTGAAGCAAGCAGGTGGCAGGTCTACGTAGACGTCGCCTCTGCCACCCGAGGCAGTGGTGCCGGAGTCCTTCTCACTGGGCCCGATGGTATGGAAGTTAAATATGTCCTGCGCTTCAAGTTTAAAGTAAAGAACGACGAAAACGAATATGAAGCGGTCATTGTCGAGCTCCGGCTCGCTCAAACCTTTGGGGCTTCGCATATACGGTTATACATCGATTCTGAAGTAGTCTCAGTCAAATCAAGGGCACATATGCAGCGAAAGATGATACGATGAAAAGGTATTCAGCAGATCCCCCGAGGAGAAAATGCTAAGGCTGATACTCTCAGTAAATTGGCCTCCGCGGTCCCGTCGAACGTGTCTCCGGACATACTTGTCGAAGAGGCTACCCATCCTTCAATAAACGAATAGGTTGTCTCTGTGGTGACTGATGTAGATCCTAATTGGATGACTCCGCTCATTCGGTATCTCCGGGATGGCACCCTACCAGAGGATAAAGTACTTGCTCGGCAGATAAAACTGAAAGCACCGAGTTACACACTTCACGACGAAGTCCTATACCGCTAGTCATACTTACAGCCGAGCCTCCGTTGTCTAGGTCCGGCCCAGGTCGACTATGTCCTCCGGGAACTTCATGAAGGATCATACGCAAGTCACATCGGATCACGTACTTTAGCCAAGAAAGCACTCCGGCAGGGGCACTACTGGCCCACCCTATTTAATGACGCGCATAATCTTATGTCCCAGTGCGACAAATGTCAGCGGCATTCCCGAGTGAAGCACCTACCACATACCGAACTCATCGGAATACAGAGCGCCTGGCCGTTCATACACTGGGGCATCGATATCGTGGGTCCATTCCCAGTTGCCCCGAGAGGACTTAAGTTCCTTGTGGTCGTTGTTGACTATTTCACTAAGTGGGTCGAAGCCAAGCCACTCACTGCCATCATTGGCCAGAACATTCTAAAATTTGTCTGGCGTAACATTGTTTGCCGCTTCGGCATTCCAAGTATGATTATATCTGACAACGGCAAATAGTTTGCCAATGATCCCTTCCGGTCCTAGTGCGAGGAGTTGAACATCAAACAGGCTTTCACCTCGGTAGCTCACCCCCAAGCCAATGGCCAGGTTGAGGTGACGAACCGCACTCTCGTCGACGGCCTCAAGAAACGATTAGATCAGGCCAAGGGCCTCTGGGCCGAGAATCTTCTGCAGGTTCTCTGGGCTTATCGCACAACGCCACATTCTTCAACCGGGGAAACGCCTTATAGCCTCACCTACGGCTCCGAGGTTGTCATTCCTGCCGAGATTGGGGTTCCCAGCCCCTGACTCTTAAACCTCGATCCCGAAGCTAATGAAGAAGCCCTCCGGGCCAACCTCGAAGAGCTTGAACATCGCCGCGAACAATCTTTCATCCGTCAAGCTAAGTGCAAACAGCAGGCGGCTCGGTATCACAACAACCGGGTCCGAGGAACACAGTTTCAGGTCGGGGACTTAGTGCTCCGGTTGAACTCTGCTAGCAAAGCCGCCCCCGAGGGCAAACTGAATGCTACTTGGGAAGGGCCTTATCGCATCACTGCTGCCTACGCCTCCGGGAGCTATCAGCTAGCACATCCGAATGGTACCCCGGTGCCCCGCACATGGCACGTCAGCAACTTGCGACGTTTTTTCCTCTAACCTGCTTGGTTAGACAGATGTTTTTCTATTCTTTATTTTCTACAGTATTCTTTTACTTAGTGCAGCATCTTAATTTTGTTGTCTTTCAGTCTTGGATTGCATTGTATTCCTATTTGTCCCGACATTGGATTTTAATGCAATGGTTCTTTTTCACATATGTTATTCGCTTTATGCGCCACGGGGACGCCCCGACCCACACTACTGTACACTTAGTGGTATTACTTTATCACTTGTCTCTGGACTAGAGTGACCTCTCGCCCGATCCGTCCGAGGAGGTCTCAAACCTTTTCTCCGGACTAGCGTGATCTCTCGCCCGATCCGTACAAGGAGGTCTCAAACCTTGTTTACGGACAAGTCCTACCTCCTGCCCGAGTCATCCGGGGAGGTTTTTCAAATTATCTCCGGACGCGTTCCAATATACTACGTCCTCCCGATGACTGGAACAACTACATTGCCTTACATCATTTAAAGTGACATTTTTACAAACGCATATATTTTCATTCAAACAATATATCAAAAAATTTCCTTTATACATAAATATTTCACACACACAATTTTTTCTTTTACAAATCTTATACATCTTTATTCTTTACTAGCACTACGCACGTGCGTTGCACGTGGTTATAATTTTTTACTATTATTTAAAACAAAATTAATTTGAACATACATTACATCATCAACTGACATCCATAAGTTAATTATTTGTTATATAACACACAAAATATTAGGCCTAACGTACTTTTCTATAATTCTCTAATAAATAATTTTGATTTCAACATACATTTGCACATGAAATTATTTACATATTTTAGTGTGAGGAAAAACTTCCAGCTACTTAGTTTCAAGATCCAACATCCAACTTTTATTATGAAAGTTATTTTCTAATTTTTTTGTATTATTATTAAGTATAACTCTCTTTAATATAATTTACTTATCGATTTAAGATTGCTTATTTCAATTTTCTTTAATTATTTTCTCAATGCAACGTCGAAATTTAAAAATTATGTGTTATTTAAAATAAAAATCCTACTATAGTATAATTACAAAATAAATAATATTTTCTATGGAAGGTTGACTTTACATAGTGTCTCACAATCTTCAATCAAGACACATGCTATAATTTATATAAAATATAATAAATGTTTTAAATAATTTGTAATGTCTTTAATTCCTTATTTAGTTATAGTGAAATACTCCTAACTTTTCAAACATTGCATATCCATTTAAAAGTCTTATATATACATGTTTAAACCACACATTCCGATTTTATTTCTCTCATTTTATTTTTTATTTAGACTATACAGTACTCTATTCCACGTAATTATTTTTTATCTAATTTATTGCCAAGTTAATATTAATATTCACATTTCACTGTCTTTATTTTTCAACATGTTTTAACTTAATTATGTGAAACTCATTCACGTAGTACAATTTTTTAATCATTCACAGTACAACTTAGTTCATTATTTCTTGTTAGTTCTTTTTTATTCTTTATTGTACCCTATAATTTATATAGCATAGTAAATTCATTTATCAAGTTATTACATATGCTTAAAATATATATATATAATATTTTTATTAATTTAAAAATTTGTTTAATGTTAGATCTTAAATATTTAAAAGAATCTGGTGCAACTATTCATGTCCACTAATTTTTACGTTTGCTATTTTATTATTTCTATTATTAGTACAATAAAATTTCACACTTTGATCTAAACTCCAATTATTATAAACCTTGTGATTTTTATGTCTCTCTAATTTTCTAACATAACAGTTTTTTCCTCGGTCTACTACCATTACATCACCTATTAAAAGTATTACATTAGTGAGTATATTTGTGTAGGTGTATAAGGTATGTGATTAAAAATGATGTTCAACCTATATATTTATTTGAATAAAATCGATTCATTGAACAGACCAATAGTATTTAAATTTACACAATATCACTACCGATGCATTTATAGTTTTTATATCTTCAGATATATCTTTAATAATTTCATATATAAGCTACTTTTACCGTTTTCCTCCTTCTTTTTCATATTAAATATATATATATATATATATGTATATATAAATGACTTTATCGTATATCATTTGAATTCAGTTAAATTCGTAAATCAATTATTATTTTATCTTGTTGTAATGTTTATAAATATTTCTTATGAAGTATATCGATTTCATTCTTCTAAATCATTGAAAATAAATATAATATATAATCTCATTTCCTACAAGCATAATAGTCAATTTATATTTAATTAGTAATGCCATACATAGAAATTTAGCATGTAAACATATACATTGCTAGTTTAATCTAAATTTAAACAGTAAAGCTAAATGCATGCCTAGTTTAATCCAAATTTTGAAATACTACATTGTCTAATTAACTTGCATGTACATTTAACTACAATATAGATATTTAATTTTTGTTTTTGTATTCTTTTCTCATAGTATAATATATCTGACACTTTCACATTTATTTATTCTTTGATTTTTCTATTATATTACCTAGACTCGTCTATTATAATTTTTTTTATAGTGAAAATTCACTTAGACCCTTTAATATTTATAATTTTTACGTTAGTTTTTTTATAATTTTATTCATTATGTTAATAAAATTATTATACTACTAATAATAAAGTCTATTCATAAGTTTGTGTTATCTTTCTTCACAATGCATTTTCTCACTTCTATTCGTTTTATCATCATATAGTTCTTATTCAATTGTTTTGATATTATTTTCTATTGTTGAACTTAATAAAGTAGTATACACAAAAAAAACATACAATTTTCTAACATGTCTTTTTACTCACTCAAAAGTTAATTTTAAAATATAATCTTAGCGATTTCATATGCAAGTCATTTTATTCTTTGATTTTACTTATTGTAATTATATTTGTGCTAATCGGTCTTTCTCCTTTCTCCTTTCTCTTCAATTATAGAAGAAACCAATTAGAAAAAATATTAGAAATTTATGAAGAATCGAATAAAATGTAAACAAATAAAAAGAATAATATAGTGTATTTTACTACAAAGGAATAATAATATTAGATATAATTATGAATATTTAGGTTCAGCTTACGTCATCAGTTGAACTATATATTATATGAAATGTGATAGAAAATTTCATAAGTTGAGACTTGAGAGATGAATCTCAATTATAAAATGAATCTTATTAAATAAATAAAACTATAAAAAATAAAGTTACTAAATTAGCCTTAAAATTTTACTAATTAATGGGTTTTTTTTTCTTTTTCTATAGTTTTCTTTTTTGACAATTATATAAAAGAATCTCATTATAAAAGAGATAAGAAATTTTAAAATAAAAATAAATAAAAATAATAATGTTATGTATATTATTAAAAATAAAGAAAAATATAGAATATGATTAATACGTAGGTTCAACTTATGCTTAGATGAATTATATATCATATCCATGAATTTTTTTAGGATATCATATTCATGAATTGATAGATGAATTATATAGGGCTCTAACCAAATAAATAAAAATTTGAGAATATAATTAATAAACTAACCTTAAAAACTAAAATTCATTAATGATATAATAGGCAAATAAAATTTGTCTAACCATATAAATAAAAATTAAAAGATACTTTAAAGATATAGTTACCAAACTAACCTTAAAAATTAAAATTCATTAAGGATATTATAAGCAAATCAAATTTTGTAAGAAACAACTCACACTTTTATAATAGAAGTAGATTACAAACATGCTATCTCTTCTTGCCTCCTAACCAAAATTTGGCACTCCGGTGCCTTGGCAAGCCTTGCCCTGCGCTTGGACTCCTCCGGGACCTGGCAGCACTCCGGCGCACTCCTCTGCTCCGTAGACCCCATTGGCTACTTTGTCGTCCACGGCTCGGCTGGTTTGCCCTCTTGGTTGGCCCCAATTTATGTGCCCCATTCTACTGGGTCCCACTCTGTCGGGGCCATCTCTTCAACTTCCTGGGCAAACTCCCGATCTTGTTCCGTGGACTCCAGGCTTCGCTCCAGCTTCGCCTCTCTCCACGCTGCCGGTCTTATTTCGGGCCCTGACCCCTCCTTGCAGGCCCTACTCGCCACGGCGGAGCTCGGTTCCTCAATAATAATTCCTCCAGCCCGCGCTGTCCGAGTTGGCCTTTTCTACGTGTTTTGGAGGTCTTGGCCCGGCTGCTGCTTGCGACGTTCTCTTCCGGAGTGCGCTGCCACCTCTTCCGGCCTTCTAGGTTTTGATACATGCCGAGGAGAAGCTCCAGCACCAGCCGCTTCCTGTGCTCCTCCGAAGAGTTCGGATCCCCGAGGTCCATTAGTTCTTTTATTTCTGCTTGCACTTCAACGATCCGAGCCTCGAGGTCCTCAAATGTTAACAGGCCAAATTCTGTCAACATTCGCTCGTACTCTCGGTGGTGCACGTACATCCACTCCATCTCGGCATCCTTAGATAAAGCATTAAGCTTGAAGTGCAGCGCACTCTCCTTGGCCTCGGTGCGAGCCTTCTCTGCCTCAGCCAGACTCTTCTCGGCGGCAGCTAGTTTTCTCTCCAACCAGGGTACAACATGCTTTTGTAGGTTGTCTCTCTCACCCCGGAACCAGTCCAATGAGCGCATCAATTGCTTTATTACGCTATGCAGCTCCTCGGTGCTCTCCTGTTAGCACTTACACATTCAGTAATATACACAAACTGACTCATGGCCATACAAACACAAATCAACAAAAGTGTTCAACATCCATTCGAAATTTTACTTCAGAGTTCACTCAATACAAAGTCATTTGGGGTTGGAATACATCCACAAAACAGTACATATGATTCGATACATTATCTACATCAATTACACTTTATTCAAAATTTGGGGGAACTGACCTCCCCCGGTTCGGTCCCCTCGGCTGCTGCTGGCTGCTCTCTCTCCTGAGGCAAAGCCTGGCCGTCCTCGACGCTTTGCCCCGACGCCTCTGCTGGAGGCTCCATCCTTGGAGGTGGGGCCTGCGTTCGTGGCTCCGGCAGGAACTCCCCCTTTCTGTAGGCCAGAAACTCTTCGTCCTGGTCCGCGTTACAGCTGGCGACCTCCTCGGCAGTCAGCACCGTACCTTTCTCCGCCAGCGCCTCCACCAGGGGCCATTCTGGGACCTGAGCCAGCGCCACGTAGTAGGCCTCCTCCATGGCGCCTACTGAGTTATAGTCGTATCCGAACTCCGGACGATACACATCCACGTCCGGATAGACGTCCTTCACTTTCTCCAGTAGCGCGGAGCGGGTCGCAGTGTCGCCAACAGCCACAAACCTCGTTTGATAGTCGAGGAATGTGCCCGTTTGGAGGAGTTTCTCGACGAATGTCTTCAACAGGGCTCTTTGGCCCTCGATCGTTGCGGCGTCTTTTCGCTTGAGCTCGACGTGAAGCTCCGCCACTTCGCCTCAGAGCAGCCCTGCCTCTGCCTCCACTCCCCGAAGCCGCGCCACCTCCTTCTCCACCTTGGAGGCTCTTTTCCGGGCCTCGGACAGGTCGTGGGAGAGCCTGTTATTATGGGATCGGAGCTCCCTAAGCGCCTCGGCCAGTTCTTCCTTGGCCTCCCTCTTGCTCCTCCGCCCGAGCTCCATAATTCCTCGGGCCAGCTGCAGCAGCTCCTCGGCCTCTGGTCCTTCCAGGCCCAGAATGCTTGTTTGCCCCTGTGATAGAACAGTCCATTAGCCTATTACAGCTTATCACAGAAAATACTAATTACACGTACCACGGGAGTAGCGTCCGCGCGTATCCTCTTTGCCTCCGCATGTGGCGTCGATGATGGCTCCAGCCTCTTCCTCGACCTCGGTGTCAGGCCGGTCACCACCACATCATCATCGGTCCCTTGCTACCGACCTTAACCAGGGGACGCTCCTCCTCTCGGTGCCACCTCGTCAGCGGTCACTTTCTTTTTCAATGCCGGTGGCATTGAAGGGATCCCAGAAACGTCTTTTCTGAAGCGTCCCACTGCAAACACAATAAACAGTTAGCACTCTTACCATATATAACAGCTCACACAACATAATAAATAGTCCTACCCTCCTCAGACGCCCCAGCAGATGAGCCCTGACCCCGGATCGGGTTTTCCTACGGTCCTCCCGAGTAGTAGAGGCTCAACCCCGCCTCCTCCAGCTCCTCCTCCGAGCAGACTTGTTTAAAAACACCCACGGTGCGGAAATCCTCTACCGACTCCGGCTCCGCCACCGTGGCACTATCCACAATCTCCTCTCGTCTCCACCTCGGGAGGGTCACACTCACCTTTACAAACAAATTTTTTTCCTTCCAGCCCTCCACACCTCGAGGCCTCGGACTAAACGAGTACCACCCCTTTGCTTTCCCGAAAGTTTTAAGCTGGAAGAAAAACCTAAACATACCTACATCGGGCTCTATCCCAACCCTCTTACACACTACCAAAAACCCTACTACTTACCTAACGGCATTGGGCGCTAACTGGCACAATGCAATTCCGTAATACCTCAGCAGCCGCACCACGAACTCCCACAGGGGAAATCTTAGGCCCACCTTCAGCTGGTCTATATACACCCCTACAAACCCCTTCGGTGGGCGACAGACTCGGTTACTAGGCTCCGGCAATATATATTCTAGATTATAAGGAAAATAAAATGAAGGTATCAGGTTTTCTAACTGCACCCGAGTCATTCGAGGCGCCTCCGAGGCCACCTCAAAGTCCTCCTCAAGGCAATCACTGAAGTCTACAGCCTGGGTTGCAATTTCCCTAAATTCCGCCCGGTACACCGTCCTAATCTCCCTCTTCTCAGGGAATATACTTCGTAATGGCTCTGCGTCAAGCGCCCGTTCCGCCGTTCCCACTTCCCTAATAGAGGATGAAGATGAAGAAGAAGACATACTTACTTGTTTTCAACTGAAATTTGCTCTGAAATTTGCAAAGTGATTCTCCTTTTTCTCTCGCTCTTTGTCTGTTGAAATTTGCAAATGAAAGGTAAAGTAAAACTTCCTGCATACGCTTTATATATATATTCAAAAATCAACGGCCCAAATTGCGACCTTTCGCATTCAACGCATATGATGCGTGCGTGTTTTTTACGCGCTTCACAGTTACCTAGGCGCGTGAGGAATCACGCGCTTTGGGGTTTGGGTCAACATTATTTCAACTCCGGTTGACTACCTCACCTCGGGGGAACATTATTTCAACTCCGGTTGATTACCACACCTCGGAGGAACATTATTTCTGGTTGACTCCTTCACCACAGCAGGTATTTCTTCTCACTAGAATGGTATCACCTTTCAACTACATGCCCTCCGGTGCTACTCCGGTACGACTTCGGCTTTAACAGTCACACCTCGGCCAGCACCTCCATCCTACAAACCGAAGCTCTTATCTCGCTCCGGCTGGTGGAGGGGCATCTAATAGGTATAGCCCAATCGCCCCACCTCTCTGGGTCGATCCAGCTCGCCAACCGGATCAATTGGTCCCCAGAGCGCGAGCCCAACTTAACAAAGCCCATGCGCAGTGTGGGCGGCGTGGTTGACAAGTTAGGAAAAGATCCCCACGATCTTCTAAACGGCCATGCAGATATGCTGGCCGGATTTTTAGGGATTCTGTTAGGGTTGTTATTGTGTAGTATAAATAGGAGAAATATTGTTTAGACTAGGGTTCGAATTCTCTATTCTAGAACAACGTCTTGTAAGATTGTAATTCGAAGTCCTATAACTGAGATAGTAAAACATCTGCGGAGGTGATTGCCTTCATCCGTGGACGTAGATCTCCGGATCGAACCACGTATATCTGCGTGTTCTTTACTTCTTTGCAATTTAGGTGGTTTCTTTGTGTTGGTTACGGTGTTGTCTTGG
This sequence comes from Ajuga chamaepitys, assembly GCA_958295605.1. NCBI lineage: Eukaryota > Viridiplantae > Streptophyta > Magnoliopsida > Lamiales > Lamiaceae > Ajuga > Ajuga chamaepitys. The sequence continues at coordinate 38,963,213 of OY282505.1, forward strand.
TAACGCGGGTTTACGCTTTATCATATAATGTGATAGTAGATCACGTAAAACCTCTTTTCTATTGATACGAAAAAAAAATATTGAAAGTATTATAAGTATATTTAATAATCTAATTAATTCTTTAGTCATAAGACACAAAGAATTTTTTTAACTTATTTCATCAAAGTTTTAAAAGATATAATTATTAAAACTCATATACATGTGCAACACAATGAACTTTGATAACTAGAAATATAAATATAAATAAAAATAAAAATAAAAAGAATAAAAAAATAATCATACACAATGATAAAACCATTTATACATCACAACCATAAATCAAGCAAAAACTGATAAGTGTTTATATTTTCTTTTTTTGTAGGATATATGTGTGAGAATATATATATGTGTGTGTGCGCGTTTTTATATATTCTGATTTTAAATTTATTTATTCATCAAACTATTTTTTTTTTTAGCATGATACAACTTACTCCCTCCGTCCCGCTCTAATTTGCCTACCTTCCATTTTTTTTTTGTCCCAATCTAATTCGCCAACCCAAAACTAGCAAAGAAAGTCAACACATCTAACCCCTACTTTGTAATTTTATTACAAATATGCCATCTTGTTAACATTTTAAAAATCTGCCTAATTAAACATTAAACTACTCCTAACTAAACCAACCCAACCCAAATTAATTTAACACCCTCCTCACACTCACCAAACCCAATTCTGATATGAGCCCATTCTCTCCCATACATTTTCAAACAGCCCAATTTCTTGAGAACATCTTCTCGCCTCACTGTTCTTCGCCATTTTTGGTTTAGCCGAGCTCCCTTGTTCATTTTGTCCAGATTATCTACACGCTAGATTTCTGGGGTCCCTCTCTCACAAACGCGACTTCTGTCTCTCGTACCCTTCCTCGATCTGCAAATCGATTTGGCCAAAAATACTTGGATTTTTCAGATCTACGCCAGATCTGGGAGAATCTAGTTATTTGATCTGCGAAACTCTTTTTTTTTGCGAAAGGGGCTCGGTTCAGTCCAGATCTGGTGTCTATGGAGGAATCTTTCGATGAATCCGAGGAGTATGGCATCGTGTATGATTCTGAAGATAGCTTTGTTGCGGAGACGCAGTTCGAAGAAGAGGGAGTGGACGCTCTCCCTCTTGGGATCGAGGAGGCCCCCCAACTTCTGAGTTGTTTGCTGATCCAGAAATGAAAAGGCATTTCTATGAATGCCTTTCGATCTGGGTACCTTCGGTGACCAGGTTTATTCATCCTTTCTTTGGATCTGATTTCTTAGTTTGCATATGCTGTTTTTTTTGGGTGTTTGGCTAGTGATGCCTTCTGATTTATGATGAATTAAGTTTGGGGTGTGTTTGTGCTTCCTCTCTCTTGATTTGTTCGCGACTTGCTGTTTTTCGGGGGGTTTAGCTGGTGATGCCTTCTGATATTATGATGAATTGATTTTGGGTTGTGTCTGTGCTTCTGTTGTCTTGATTTGATCGCGACTTGCTGTTTTTCGGGGGGTTTGGCTGGTGATGCCTTCTGATTTTATGATGAAGTGATTTGGGGTGTGTCTGTTCTTCCTCTCTCTTGATTTGTTCGTCGTTCTGTTGCTAGGGTTGCCTGGTTGTTGATGCCTTCTGATTAATTGTGATGATTTGCACTGCATATCTGAAACTTGCTGCATGTTACAGTTTGATGGGTGAAATTCTGATTTACACTGTGTGGTCGCCAAATTAAAATGAAGAAAAGAATTTGTTGATTAATTATGTAGCTGCCCAGCTGTAATTCAGTTTTAGCACATTTTTTTGTGAAATTGAGCAGTTCTAATCTTGGAAATGAGTAGCTTAAGTTGGTCATTTAATATGACCAGCTTAATGTTGTTGTTTCTGAGCAGTGGGTAATTAGGTTTTTCCCGATGATGAAATTATTCTGAGGGAAAGTAAAAAAAAAATGGAAAAAACAGATTTCATTGATTTTAAATGTTTACAGTTTAAGCAAAATGAACACTTTCATAAGTGTTCACACTGTAAACAAAAGACAAAACAATCCAGATTCCTATTTTTAATCTACATGTAGCCCAAATCAGCCATAATCCCTTCAATGTCATATGCAACAGTTGTTTGTTCCTGTTCTATGAGATGTTCAATTGATTGTCTGATGAGTTGTTCATCAACTTCTAATGCTTGTGGTAGTGTGTCAGCCGTTGCTAGAGCCGCTTTCCCCATATGTGGCAATTTGTAATTATTTCCCCCCTCCTTAGCTTTCATTATCTCCACCAAGCAACCTTGTAAGCTTAAAAAAATATAGTCTAACTTGATTGATTCTAGGTCCTCAAAGGATTTGAGCACATTCTGAACCAAGTTATCCACATTATAACTCCTTGTCTCAATCTGCAAAGATTGAATGGCTCTAAAAAAGCCCAAATCCAGCACATTCGTGTCTGGGGAGTTTGGTGGTTGACACATCAGTTTGATGTCAAATCCATCGGCTGTTGCAGCCCTTCTAAAATCCGGATCCAAGTTGTTTAAATGAGGTCTAGCATTGTCTTGCTGTATGATGATTGTTTTGCTTGCATAAGGTGGCCATTTGGCCTTAATTGCTGGAAGAACCTAATTTTTAAAGCCATATGATGAAACAGAGAGTATTTTACGAGCTGTTAGAGTTTAGTAATGTCACCAATTTTACCATATTTGTTGAAATTAAGAAATGTGTTAAAATTCTGGAGACTTACTAAGCTGTAAACCACTAAATGATGAAATTTTTCTGATAGTGGATACTTAATTGTTCCAATATGCAGCTCTTAATAACTCCACTGTTTATAGAGTCGATTGGTTTTGTAACCAATGTGCCTCTAGCTCTATTTGCACTGTTTCTGATGGCCGGTTCTTGTTTTGTGAATGGAAAAATACCAATCTTCCCATCGAAAATAAGTTCCCCTGAATCTGAATATTATGGCCTAGCCACAGCACACATGAACATGACTTTTTTGATAAAACGCTTGCTTTTACATTCCCGGTAAGGGTCTTCTTCTGCTTATGCTCTTTCTGTGGCCCTTTGCATGTAGAACCATTTTTCGTCTATGTGCACAATATTATGCATGCTCTCATATTTGCTTTTTTGGGTGTTTGTGTCTTGGTGCAAAAAACAAAGGCTGTACTTCAGCCTTTGTAATTTGTTTGCATCAGTGAGTGATGGTTTTATTGAGTTAGTATGGGCTTTGATCTTACCTGCTTTGACTCATCTTCCTACTTGTGACTTGCTGACCTCTAACTCCTTGGCAAGTCGCCTTATGGTTCCCCTCTTTTCGAATGGTATCGCCTTCATGGCTTCTTCGTCTAGTTTTTGAATGCTAGATGAAGGTTGTCGGGGCCTTACCTCCGGAAAAGAGATGGGGACATCCGCTGAAACTTGTTTTTTTGCAGCCTGTCAAATGCACCGTATTGTCCGAATCGAGACTCCATATGATGTTGCGACTTCACCGGTGATGCCGTACTTCAAAACGCCATCTTTGTTGTTTGAAAGAAGGCGTTGAGCAATGCGAAGTCGATCTGATGGAGCAAGATTCTTCCCCTTTTTGTGATTTGTCATTGTAATAGATAAACTACTACTGCTGTTGTAAAAATTCTGTCCAAAATGCATTCAATGTATTTTGGACTCTATTTATAGAGTTAGGTGAATCTGTAACCCAGCTGTAATTTGAATTTTTGGGAGTAAATTTGAATTGTAAATCCCAAATTTTGGGCATAACTTACTGCTGTAATTCAGGTTTTTGGAGGGGAATTTTCCCCCAAAAAAAAATCAATGTCATAAGCTCTATTTTCAGGTTTCTTTGTGTTGCTGTAATTTTTTTACTGTTTTTCAGTTTTTGCTTTTTTTTACTGATCATCTTTTAATTCTTAATTAAGGAAAGGGAGGAGAGTGTTAAAACACTAATCCCTCCCTTAAAAAATTAAGGGGATTTGAAAAAGTCAACAAAACATCACACTCACCAGCTTTTTCTTAAGCTCCGTGCCCGGCCAACATAAGCAAATTGGGCCGGTACGGAGGGAGTAATTCTTTTAGCTAATTCAATTTAATTAGATTAATATACATTTGTTTTATAAATTTACTTGCATGCGATACCTTGCTAATATTAAAAGAAAAGCATCATCCGAGGTGAGAGGGAGTGTGGACTATCTCAAAATAGCTTGTCTTGCATTTTATATATATAATTATAAAATACCAGGGTCAGGTTTAGCAAAACCCTTTTTCCGCTTCAAACCCACTAAACCCTTTTAACCGGGTTAACAACAAATTTAAACAAGGCAAATTTCATACGGGTTCGAACCTACCCCATTATCATCCCTAACGATGAGTACATGGGGAAGAAGAGCAAGATCAAGACAAATTAATAGAAAATCCAGATGATGACAAATACCATAATTTTACCCGAAAAGACCTATTTCAACAAATTTACATGAATTACTCATCTTTTGTTTTGGTTTCTTACAAGCACATTAGCAACTTACCCGCATTTGGATACAAGTGGAAATGGAGTTCAAATCCTAAAACCACCAAATTCCTTAAAATTCAAAATGAAAATTGATAGATTTCAAATCTATATTAATCCAAACAAGGAATTTACTGCTGTAGATTTCAAATACAAATTCTTCGATCCACATGCAACCTAAAGGAACGAACGCTGCGATCATCGCGGCTTTAGTTACACAACTGAGCCAATTTAAGATCCAACAGCCAGTTAGGTCTATGTTAATCTGATGAAAAGACACTTACAGCAAGGAAACTAAACCCAAGCCCACTCTTACTACAAATTCTCCTTCACGATTCAAATGGCCAACATTATGAACAACAAAGAAACATTTCTCTATTGATAGATTGTGTTTGTATTGAAGGATTTGAATGCAAAGATCTCATCGATGAAATTCAAATCCACTCTATGTAAAAGTGAATTCTAAATCCACCCAAATCATTCAAAATGAAAACAAATGTTGGTAAGTTCCAAATCCATCCTCAAATCCCTCAATCCAAACACAACCATAGAAACTTGACCGAAACACAAGAAACTGGACTGTGTCCCTTTATCCCAGTAAGTCAGACTAGGGCACCATTCCACTTGCAATGAAAATATACTTCAACCTTTCTTCTACCCATTCATTTTCTTCCGCTCGTGTTGCATCCAGTACCGGTTTATCATCCTACGTATACACGACCAAGTACAAGGAAACTAAAAAGTGCAAGCAAAGATTTAATACACAGGGATGGGGGAAGGGAGACGGGGCAAGTTCAAGGCAGCTGAGTGCACCTTTCATGGGCCGTTTCTCTAGAGTCAATGCAACTACAATTAAGCTTTCATCCATAACCAGCACATAGGAACTTTAAACAAGGGCTACAAACCCTGGGGAGATGACAATGCTAACTTGACTGGCTTGTCAGCGACTGGTTTGTTTGACAGCCGGCGCTTGTACCGTTTGAGGACAGATGCCAAATTTTCTTTTCCTTTGGGGAAAGCAACATCACCGGCTGCAGTGCCTGTTCGGCCTTTACGGCAAGATATGGCAATTTCAACATCTTTGACTATGTCTAGCAGCATTGCTGCTGTTGTGAATTTTCCCCGGCCCTGTTTTGAAGGAGGCGGCAAGCTGCCATTTGAGATAGGTGGGCTCAGCTTTTGCTGGTATCCAACAGGAAGCTGAAGGCAGAAGCAGGGAGCCATTGGAGAACGAGGCTTCGAAAAAGCTAGATCAATGATCCCCTTCAGAAGAAAATATACGTGAGAATAAAGAAAAACACCAGTAACAATGAGGGAAAAGGTAATATTCAATTTATCAGGCTATTAGAACAGCACAACTCTATAATCTATCAGGGGCCCACAAGGGTCTTCAAAGGAACAACGTCCACAAGCTAGAATCCAAAACAATTTGCATGCAGCCAAAACAACACCAAGAACAAATTGAAATTAAACAAATAAAAGAGGAACAGTAATGCTATACCTGAAGGCGATTTAATACATAAGTGTATTTCCCCCAAAGTTCCGGCCTGCTCTCCATAAGGGAAAGGTCAAGGATCCTGTGGATACACCAAACCCCAAAGCTTAGAATAAGATCTACACGCCACACACATCCATCGCCACAATTAGGGACCAACATAAACTTGGAATGGTCTGTTTCATCAATTCTCATAGCACTAGTAAACTTTCTGTCTGCAGTCCTAGTTTCTGCTTCGTAGATGAATCTCTCCCTTGCAGCTACTCGATCAATTAGGTCCTCATCAGCCCCATCATTCTGTCTGAACAACCAGTCAGATCCTTCCAGCTTCAAAAGTCTATTTATGCAACTCCTGAAAGACTGCAGAAGCTTTGCTTCCATATCCACACTTGATGCAGTTTCTGGGATTTTTGAAGGAGTTCTATCGGCCACGCCAAATTGTTCATAGGGCTGCTTAGACCACAGCGAACCAGCACCTGCACCAGAACTGTATTGCAAAGAGAAAGCATCCCTACAAACCTTCGGAGGAGTATATTCATTAAATCCTAAAGCAGTACCAACCCATGATGAAGCACTTGAACTCATCTGCTCACGTGCTTGGCGGCTAATGGACTGTCCATAGACCATTGAACTATCCCACTGAGAGCTCTTACCAGATGAGGAATCTCGATTGGGGATATAAAGCCCTGATATGTCCGGCAAGCTGTAAAATTTCTTCACATTGGGTGGGTTACTACCGTAATCCACCCGTTCAGGAGAACATATATCCTGAAGAGGTCTTTCAGATTTTAAGGAATTGTTCCGAGAAACAGGAACATTGTGAAAACCAGGTGGCTTTCGCAATCCATTTTGTGGCTTCTGCCCCAGTGGCCGGCTATATGACTCTACAGGGTTCACTTTCACTGAAGGTGTTGAGGTGCGCGTTACCAACTCCAGTTGGCTTTTTTGATAATCAGAACCTTTTTCTTTAGCCATCCGACCCAGATATGATGCCAAATCATAACCATGGATAGTTGCCGGCTGTTGATCATGGCCATCAGAGGATGATGGAACATGCACGCTGTGATAGCGTCTCTCACCAGCCTCAAGGACATTCTGGCTGGAATTTCGCACGTATGCATCTAATAGTTGCATTTGGTTAGACCACATTGGTGACCCCTGCTGGACCTGGACCCCAAGAGGTGATCCAATATTACTCTGTCCGATATGTTGCATCGAAGAATTGTAAAAGGCAGGACTTCTTAAAAGATCAGGTCTTATTCCACTGGCAGAAGGCATATATCCAACAGAATCATCATTAATACTTTCTAATTTAACTGAAGCAAAAGAGGACTTTGAGTCTGCCTTAGCTTCAATCCCCAGTAAAATATCCAGTTTCTTAGCCTTGGCTTCATGTGTAGCTTGACCATGGAAATCAAACAGCTGCCCCCAGAATTCATCGAGAATGGCAGTTAGCTGGCGCCTTGCAGCACGGCCTAATCCAGCTAACCTTGAAAGGCTTCCTGCACCACTTCCTACATCTTCATTTTTTCCACCAATACTTCTAAATGATCCTGGACCGTCAGATGACAAAGACTGGCAGCTCTCAGAAACATCTTTAATTGATTCTTCAGGCTTCCAAGGATCTCCTTCCTCATCCTTCTCATTAAGCAAAATTTCCTCAGATTTCAGTGTCTTCTCCTCCATTTCTTTTGATTCAGTCCTCAAAGGTATAGCATTCGGTGATTCACTTTTATCAATCATGTCAGATCCATCATAGACAGTTTCTGAAAGGGTTCCAGGTCCCTGAGAATTGGTTATAGCAGGCTTTGAAAATGTGGTCTCAGATATATTCTCTGGAATCGTAGTCAAGTCGTGATTGATCTCAGAATCTAAAAGTGTTTTGGGTAAATTCAGATCAGGAGTTGAAGTTGATAAGTTCTGATGGTCTCCAGAGGAGAGGTCCGATGATGTTAAAGGATCCAGCTCTTCCATTTGCTCTCCTAATTGGTGTTGTACTTCACTAATTTCAGTTGGGACTCTCTCTATGGATGATGACTCAGTCACTTTCTTGTCCCAATTCAATTCATGTGTATCTAGAGCAGAATTTGCAGACTTCAATGGAGTGATTGCCAACCACAGCATCAAACACATGGAGGCAAAAGCAGCTATCAGAAGAATAAGATACAAAATTGGCACACTACTCCAGATGTTCCACCTTAAAGTGATAACCCAGTCACTACTTCCAAATACCAATTCAATAACAAACACAAGCTGCAGACCCAGCATCCCAACAAAGGAGATGAGAGAAAACAATTCCACCAGATGAGAAGTACTGTGGACACCCATTATTGATCTGGAGGAAGCAACTCGAAACAAGGGGATAACAGAAGATGGAAGTAGAAGAGCAACTACGACCTGTGTAAAGATCAGGAGTTGAAATATACCTTCAGCTCCTGAATTCCACACACAAAAGAGTGCTGGAATTATGGCAATTATTCTGATTGTAGCACGATGAAGCCAATTAGGAATCTCCAATCTGAAAAAATCATGGGTAATTGTTTGTCTTCCAAGACTCCACGACACAGCTACCAGTTGATTGGCAACAAACATCATGAAAATTAATGCAACTGAAGCTAATGAACTCCTAAATCCCTGCATCATCATCCATAGAATTCCACGATTATATGAAAACACCAGAAAAATGCAAAAGTACTTTTGAATGATGGATAATCAACATGTAGCAAATCCAATACCAACCTGATCCAGTAATGACAAAGCATCCTGTGAAGTAAGCGAAGTCACTCCACTACTGTAGAACACATTTGCTGCCAAGTTCACTAGCATCGAGTTTACCAGGAAAATGCCACTAAAGATGCATAAAGTGGCAAAAAAATGGTCATAACACAATGCCCCTTTGGAAACATTTGTTTGTCCCTCATCTCCCTGTAAACAAAGTGAAGGACAATCAGCAGAGTTTCCGAGATCAAGTGGTGATGAAACCGAAAGAATTCCACAGAACTAGGAATATAAAAGAACGTGTTGAATAGATAAAAATATGGAACTGTGGAGGATCGTAGAAGATTGTTAAGGAAGTTCCTAGTGGACTCAAAGCATAGGTTGCAAGAGAGAGAGAGAGAAGAAACCTGTACAATAGATGAATGGAGGTAAAAGTTGTGGGGCATGATATTTGCACCAAGGACGCTCATCAACGCATATGCATTTTCCCCAGACAGCTTAGTAAGAAGTCCCCCCATGGAGATTGAGCTTTCTGATTGACTTACTAGAACTCCGGAACCATAAGATACTAATATAAGGAACGCCAAGCATATGGATAAGATCTTTGCTTTGGGATTTTCCTGGAAAAGAGTTGTACCAAAACTAAACGTTTGCAACAACCCAACTAACAAACTGTAACAGAACGAAAATTGATGGAACTCACAAGGAGGCTAGCAAGAAATGGAAATAGAACAGCATCAAAGCCAGTCAAAAAGACACAATTAAATAAGTCAATTCCAAAGGCAGCATTAAGGCCGTAAGCAGTGCCCAGAACCTGCAAGAACAGACATTGGTCAATCAGAAACAAAGTATATTTGCAGAACTAACTAAACTATAATGATCACGCAACAGGCAAAGTTACCATTGTGAGATCTAGCACAATCATCGAGATCTCTGCTTGAATCCCTAAAAGTATGCATGTCAAATCATCATATTCCTCACTGCAAATCTGCATCATCATCAAGAACAATATGTTCGCACTGTTTATCTAAAGAGCACAAAAATCCCTCCAAAATAGAGCATCACTATAAAAGAAGTTTGATAAAATGAAGCAAATAAGATATTAGGAGGAAGACTGATGTCTCTCATCAGTTAGATTATACTTATCATGGAACACTTACACTAACACAACATATTAGGTGAACACACCTAACCAGATATTCATAACACTCGAGATCACCAACTAGAGGGAGCCCTACTTAAACTTGCAAGCACACTGATAACACAAGAATATACCTTTAGTATGCACTTGGAATGATCACTGTCGGTTTTGAAGTTGATCAGACTAATTCTATAAAAGTCATCCTCAAAAGAAAAACACAGAGAGAGAGAGAGAGAGAGAGAGAGAGAAGATATGCAGATAATTTTGGTATTAAGCAACGAATCACATTGACCGCGAAATATTTGCATCAAATCAAATTTTAGCACACTATAATGGACTTTTCACTTCATCCATCACTTCAAATAAAGTAAAGGAAAATTACCACCTGTGCAAATAATTCCACGTAGCAATTGATATGGGCAAACAGGTAATGGCATATAAAACAGAACAAAGGGGTGGGATTCACGTCACCGTCAGTTCAATGAAACCTATCGCGGAGGATATACACTCAAGACACTTACGCATGCGCTTGGAATGATTACTGCAGTTCAAAGTTGATGAAAAATAAATGATTCTGTAAGATGCCTTCCCTCAAAGAACTGATGCAGATTACTTTAAACATCCAGGCAATCACATCAATCGAATGATACTCGCAACAAATCAAATTTCAGCAAACTCCATAATTAAGTGGTCGATCACATTGATTTTTTAATATTTGCAACAAATCAAATTTCAGCACACAACTATGGACTTATCATTACACCAGATTTTAATCCACAAAGGATGGAAAATAATACCACAAAAACTAATGAAACTGAGGATCAGCAGAAAGTTGCCGGAAAATAACCACCTGTGCAAGATTTTTCCCAGTGGCAACTGCTACGCGGGCAGATAGGTACTGGCATAAAATTGCAGCACAGTTTATAATAAGCACCAGTAAAGACAAATCCAAACCAATACGAGCACCACCCTCTATTGATGCAGCCCACTTCCCAGGGTCCACATAGCTGATAGCTATCCAAAGCACCGGTCCAACAGCAGCAAGCACCCGCCCTCTAGTGCTTGGCTGATAATCAGTCATCAATGTCTCAGATTCCATTCGTTCTTTATAATCAGAAATAAAAGAACAGCATTATCCTCTGAGAGTGGCAACTTTTAAGCAGCTGCAAAATAGGCCACACGTTGTCAAGCTTAATCACATCCTGCCACTCAAAAAACTTCCACCCATAAAAGGACCAATTGTGGAATTACACAGAAAATCCTCTTGAGTATTCTAGGAAAACTAGATTAATATAACTTCATTGGAGAAAGTCAGTGCACAACTAATCATACATATTCATTCTTCCCAGGTCAAGTATCCTCTGGTTAGTAATTCTTGACAAAGGAGAACTCTGGCACTAGTAATACTCCAACTAAAATCATCTACATGCCATTGCTCAGTCTAGCCCATATTCAAAGAGTTGAGCTGTACTAGCAGATCTTTTTCATAGCTTGAACATGAGAGCAACTTCAACTTATTTTACTTCTGCCCTAGAAAATCGACAAATGCTGACGTTGTCCTGAGTAGGATTCGCAGTCCAAGAAGGTGGACAATGCCGAAACACTCCTTCGTGGCGCTGCGCCAGTCCTGGGGCAAATAAAAAATTCACAAAGATAAGTGCCATATCCAGCATAGAAACAAAACTTACATTCTTTTAGCATCTTAACAAGTTCAAGGTATACGGACAACAAAAACTAATATCTCTAGCAGTCTGAAACTTCAATATCCGACGTTCTCGAAAGAACAAATTGCTAAGTGTACTCAAACCACTAGTTAAATTAGCAATGCTTCGATATGAATCTCATTATCTCCTTACTGTAACCCAAATTAAATGATCTTCTTTTACAAGTGGATTAAGAATTCCCGATCCTAATCGATAATGCTATAAAAGTACTAAATAACATTTAGATAAATTGGAAAACAAGAAAAATGAACAAGTTTGCCATCACAAGTAATAGAAACAGCAAGAAGAATTTGGCTACTCGAATCGAATCAATAAACCAGCATATGCGTATATGAAAGCCTCAAAAGCAAATGACACAGCTAAAATCCAAACCAAAGTAATTATCCCAATAAACTTAATCGGAAATTATAAGTAATACCCCAAATCAAGAAAGAAAACCCCAAAATGGAAATCAACAACCTAATGAATGGCAATGGAAGCACAAGAAAAGGAATTTCTACGACTTGCAAACAACACCATACTTAACAAAAGATCCTTCACGTCATGATGACTTAAATCATATAAAAGACAAAGAAACCCCAAAAAACCCTAATTCGTCAAATAATACTCTGAACCAGAAACCTATAACGGGTACCGAAATATTCCATTCAATCAAAGACTCAATAATAATAAATTTAAAAAATAAAATAAAAATCATGCTGATAATTCACCATGCCTGTCAACGGATCTGGACCTGATTAGCGACCAATATGTTGAAAATAGGCCGTGACTCCGTGCACATAGAAAAGACAAACAGTAAGCATACGCATTATACGTAATTAAGCGCGTAGTTATTAGAGATATTGGACGAAAGCGAGCATATAATATTAGAGGTTTTATTCAACTCTGGCTACTTTATTACTACAATCCCTACCTTTTGGGCTCCCCCTTTGGTTGGACGTACTCGGAGTTTAGATCACAGGTCCGCGAAGAAAGGCACGCCTTTATTGAAATATATCGACTCAACGATCAAAGAGAGAAGCAAACTATAGATACAGCAAAGAGATGTAGATAGAGATAGAGAAGAGTGTGAGCTGGGAGAGTGCAGATAGAGAAGAAAGAGAACATTTATTATATATTTATTGTATTATTTCATGTTTGTGTGTGCAGGGGGGTGGGGTGGGGGTGGGGGTGGGGAGGGGGGGTTCCTTGAAGATAATAAAAATCTTTGGGGAAAGGGGAAAAATATTGACTGCCTAGAAAAAGGTCGTTATTATAAGGATTTCGCTTACTGCCGCTAGAAAATGTTTTTCAAATTAACCAAACCAATGACGAGAGAGATTGGAAATAGGTAATTGCATGTTGCATTTATGACCACTAACTTCAATAGGAGTTCTATCTTATGTTATTTATTGCACGAGAGAGTAGGTTACTTTGCCCATGTTAGAAGAAAAAATCCTTATTTTACTTACTTAATTTTAAACTTGATAGAATATCCTTTTATCAAGTAAACTATCCATTTTGTCCTTAGGTTAAAAAAAAAAAAAATCATTTCAATTCAAATTTTATAATTTAAATTTTAGTTGAGTCCAAACAAAATTTTGAAATCAAATTTTAATCCTAATTAATTATCACAATTTAATAAATTGACCCGCTAAATTAAACAATCATGCAAGATCCGATCCGGAGATAAAAATGGTATCAGAGCCCTAGGTTTATTTAAAGAAATCATGAATTATATTTATTATGTTACGTACTATCCTAACGGAGGAGACATACGAGTAAATATGAATCCGAACGAAAGTTCGAGAGAAAATACTCCACAGGAATACTTGAGTGAGGACTCAAGTAATCAAGAATATTTCCATATTTTGGAAAGACAGAAACATGATTTCTTTGGAGAATTTATCCGAAGATGTGAACGGACTCTTGAAAAAACTAAGAGACTCAACCACGAGTTACGACAGCCTTTCAAGATGCCAAACGATGATGAATCAAGAGAGGAAATCAGACGAAAGACCCTTAAACAGGAAATTCCTGTAGAAGGGAATACAGCTGATCTCATCCACTTCACCAGCATCCAAGGAAGATTTCCTACCAAGGAAATCTGGAGAAAGCGTCCCAATCAGTCCCCATTGAATATCCAGAAACCTCATTTACATTTCTGGAAAAAATCATGAAGGGACCAAATTGGGAAGAAGTAAGTGGAGAAAAATCTAAGATTACAGATCTTACAGAAATCCAGAAGACGGTCCAAAGTTATGGAGAGACCATCCTCGACCAACAGAAGGAAATCCTTGAAACACTCAAGGAGGTTCAAAGGAGATTGACCATCTTGGAAACAAAGCCAAGTATGGCCAGGAGAAGAGAAGGTTCCCCATCTTTCGGCACAGAACCCCTATTGCATCAAAAGGGGAAAACTACCGAAGTAAAGAGAGAACTGACGGATACATAAAAGATGATTGTTTTTCTAAACCGGAAGAGTCTATCCTAATGGATAGAATAAATCTCGAGGATTTACACGACCTTGCACAATCCTTTGCAGGATTGGGTCTTGTAGATCTAAAAATGCAAGAAAATGTATCTACGGGACAACAACAGATTCCCCGAAATACACCACAGAATCCAACAAATGTGGCAGAAAGCGAGGGATCCCATGACCCTCCAACAGGCGGAAGTATACCACCAACGGGACATTTCTCTACTGGTGCTTATATCTTTCCCGCAGAGACAAGAAAGAGATCCCCAAGGCCAAACTTAATGCAATCGCTTTATGGGAGATCTCAGTTGGAGCCAATACATCCATACGGAGTAGTTCTCAACCTGGATACATTAGACTTCAAGAACCGAGAACTACTCATAGATGAGTGGGCAGGAGCAATGAAGATTGCAGCTGGTACGCTAGAGCTGGATAAAGAAAACTTTATCTCACTTCTGAAGATAAGTTGGAAGGATCTGTGAAAATTGCCTGGGAAGCTACTAATCTTGAGATAGTAGAAAATGTCTGGGCTGGCGAAGCTTTAGCAGAGATTGTCGATAAGATGGCTCAAGTACTTAAAGTAGGATTCGTTGGAGTAGGCTACTTTGAAGGAGCTGAAGACGATAAGGCCAGACGATACAGGCAAGCACTTCATAGCCTGGAGTTACGTGATATTTGTCACGTAGATGAGTTCATCAAACTCTTTACAGAGTATGGATGGAAATAAAAAATCGAGGAACGAAACGCCATTCCATTATTCTTTGCCAAGATCCCCAGTCCATGGAGAGAAATGCTGATTAAAGAATATTAGCCACCTCTAGAGAATAGATTGGATACCGTGGCAAGAAGGATGTCGTTCCTCAAAATCAAGCTTACTGAGTGGTGCTATCAAGCGGCGCTCCATAAGAATTACAAGAGGCTAAGAGGAATAAACAAAAGTGTTCCTTATGCTGCGTTGAAAACGATATTCCTACTATTGTGGGAGGTCAACCATTTAGGCAAAAGAAGATGAAAAAGAGAAATCATCCTTATGCCAGAGGAGATGGTAACCAGAAATCTAGGACTTCATGGAGACCTAGAAAGTTTTGGTCCAAACAAAAGGCCCGTAGTTACAAAACGGGGCAGAGGTCAGGACCAAGCCGGAGTAGAAGTTCTTCCTCAGGCTCAAATCAAATGAGCATGGGAAGATCATCATCAACAAGGAAAACTTTCAGAAGGGCTCATACAAGAGCTAATGAAAGTTTCAAAGATTGCAATTGTTGGACATGTGGTGCAAAAGGCCACATATCAACAGACTGTCCAGACAATCAACGACGAGGAATCAGAAAGTTTGAAGCAACTCCAGAAATGGAAGAGGCTGTATACTTTCAGGATCTAATTCAAGTATATCAGTTTGAAGGAATCCCTTCAGATGAAAGCATATACGAAGAAGAAGATTATAGCGAGGATGAGTCTTCGGAATCAGAATCAGACTGAAGAAGAGGACGTCTTCCGACAGGAGACGCCAGAAGATCTCTCCGAGTTCTTCTCACAAATGTCAAATTTCTCATAAGACTCTTATGAAAATTAAGAGAGAAGACCCAAAACTCCAAATCTATGATGGATTTTCAGTCGGGAGATTGGACAAGACTTTGGGACATTTCCTAAAGAAGAGAAAGCATCATATCATTTACAAGGTTACAGCAGGGGAAATTGCAATTCCCATGGAACTGACAAGTAATGTGATGGAGATGCAACTAGTTCCGATGAGAGAGATCAGAGAGGAACTAAGCAGGATGAATAGAGAGATTGCTCAGAAGATGCAATGGATCCATATCGGAGCCATTAGAATTCTGATCAAATCAACATTCAAAGAAGGAATAGATTCTCCGATTGATATTGCTATCTTCGACAAAAGAATCAAGAATTTGCGAGATGCAAGCCTGGGAGGAATCTCAGGAAATCTATATGCCGGGAAATTGGTATCCTACATTTGTCCAAGGATTGCCTATAACTTGGCAGATCGCGATTTTAATAGAGTTCTAACTCTTCATCAAGATTTCAAGAACAAGGAGTTGATGAAAGAAGGGAATAGACCATACTCTATTACCTATAGTATTTCGTATGCACTGTCCAATACCCACCATTCAGAATTGTTCGTGGGAAAGGAGTTCATCGAAATACCAAATATCTTCGAACAAGTGGCACATGCAGTCCGTCCGGAGATTATGGAATTTCCACCAATCCATGAGATGGATATGCGGATCGCGGATCAACCTATTATGACTAGAGCTACAAGTCAAAGGTTCGAACCAAGAAGGGTTTCTTTTCATGATAGTAGAATCATGAGTCGGAGCTGGGAAAAGAGACCTATCTCACAAGAGAATCTGGAGCCAGAAAAATTCACAACTAAAGGTGAATTAAAATGTCCAGAGGGATGGAGAGAAGTGGAGATAGTATTTGATATCACTCAAAAGGATAACATGTTTCCTTGTGATGTCTTATATTATCTACAACAACCTTCATTGGGGAGATTTGAAGGACTTCTCCAGCTAGGAGAAAACGAGTTGATAATCCAAGGAATAGCAGGACGAGAAAATGGGCGTCTTATTCTTGGATTGGAATTTCTCGAGGGGCACAAACCTTGGGAACGACAGCCAGATAGGGTGGTCTTTACAGTGGCTCATAAGAAAATATCAGGTTCTATGAAGAAAGAGGCTCGCTATTAATGGCTACTAGTCCATTCTCAATATACATCTCTATAGGGATGTTATATGAAAAATATCGAGCAGAATATTTCGCAGCCTACATTGACTCAGGCGCAGGAATATGCACAGCCAAGCCAGAAATCTTTCCTACAGGAGTAGGAGAAGATCTACCAGCTATTGCAGGAAGAGATTTCTCTAAGAGGGTTCTTATTCTCAAACGAGGAATTAAGCAAGCGGAAATCATGATTGGCGGAGCCGGAGATACCCCATGGTACAAAGTCAAGACTCCACCAATTTATTTCCATGATACAGGGGCAAATATTCTGTTAGGAAACAATTTCCTACAGACATTCAAGCGGTTTACACAAGAAAATGAAACAAGAAAACTTATTTTCACAACCCTATGTGATCATAAGATAATTGTTCAGAGATTAAGGGAGACATTTCATCGAAAAATGCCCATTAATTTTCGCAGCAAGCGTGGTGATGAAGGAAAACTAAGTCACCCAAAAATGAAGGATCATCGAAGATATGGAGATGCACTCCTTCAATATCGAGCTGAAACATTAGGAGGAGACAAGGATGAAAGAATGTCAAAAGAGACAATCCAATTCCTCAAGGTGTCTATGGAAGCAAGTCCACAACTTGATATCACCATTGAAGAACAAATATCTTTAGAAGATGTCAAGAAGAGGATAAAGAGGAATTTCAATGAAGATCCTCTAGCATGGTGGAACAAAAATGAACTCAAGGCAACTTTGAAGGTGAAAACCGGAAAAGAAAATGAGTTTGTTCGGTATAAACCAATCCTTATGAATCAAACAGATCATGAGGATATGAAGAAAATACTTAAGGAACATCTGGACCTTAAGTTGATTTCAGAAGGAATCTCTCCATACAGTAGCCCAGGATTCCTGGTGAGAAACCATGGAGAAATGAAGAGAGGAAAGCCAAGATTGGTGATCAATTACAAAGGGATCAACAATATCTTGGAATTCGACAGATATTATATCCCAAGTAGAGAACACTTGGTGAACTGCATCAAGGATGCAAAGGTATTCTCTAAATTTGATTGTAAATCTGGTTTCTATCAGATTAAAATGGAAGAGGCCAGCAAGAAGTATACGGCGTTTTCCACACCACAAGGACATTATATCTGGAACGTGATGCCAATGGGATTAGCAAATGCCCCCGGATATTTCAAAGGAAGATGGATAATCTGTTCAAGGATTATTTTAAATTCATGTTCGTATATGTCGATGATATACTCATTGCTTCAAGGAATATGAAGGAACACATCAAACATCTGGAGATCTTTTCGGAAGTTTGTCATAAGGAAGGATTAGTGCTATCAGAAAAGAAAGCAGTAATCGCCACTAGACAGATCGAGTTCCTTGGGATCGAGATCGATGAGTCTAGAATCATCCTTCAAAAACATATAGTAGAGAAGGTTCAAGGATTTCCAGAAGACCTCAAAGACAAGAAGCAACTTCAAAGTTTTCTTGGAGTTGTCAATTTTGCCGGGATGTTTATTAAAAATCTGGCAAAATACAGGAAGGTGTTCAGCCCATTGTTAAAGAACACCAAGAATCAGTATTACAACTTAAAGAGATCTGTAAAGATCTTCCAAAGCTTGCAATACCGAGTGATGATGAAGAATTGGTACTCTATACAGATGCCAGTGATCATTGGTGGGCAGCAGTATTAACCAAAGCTACCCCTAATGGAGAAGTGCCATGCCGATACTGCAGCGGTCTCTTTGCAGAAAACGAAGCAGCAAGATGGCATATCAATGAGAAAGAATTCTTTGCAGTGCGAAAGGCCTTCAGAAAATGGCCGTTATTCCTACTGCCTAAGAAATTCATTCTTAAAATTGACAACACAAGTGTCAAAGCTTTCTTAACAAAAAAGATTAAATCTAAACCTGAGAAAGCTAGATTACTTAGATGGCAAGCTGATTGTCAATATTTTGATTATGAGGTTGTCATTATAAAGTCTCATGATAATGTTCTTGCAGACTTTCTAACGAGAGATGGAGTCTAGTGAAGCCAACTCCATCCTAACAGGATACAGGCATCTCCAGGAACGTTTGGAGGAGCTTGATAAGAGGATCAACGACTTGGATATTCAAGCCAAAGTCGCGGGTCGAGTACAACAGGAGGACTTGTCAAAAGTCCAAAGCGCGCTAAAGGCTACCAAACTTGCAAGTAATTGCCTTTGGGACAGCCTGATTATTCCTATCCGACGGGAAGCTTTTTCAGGAAAGCAAAAGGTCGAGTTTCGAGAACGGGCCTCTAACCAGGTCGCCACAGATTCAAGTACTGTGAGCACGAGTTCTAAGTTGGATCCCTACAAGGATCTAGCTAAAGAAACAATTGAGCAAACGGAGGATACTCCTCCTAATGTCTCAAACCAACCCATCACCTCTGGGGTAAAAGAGGGAGAGATCAATCTTAGGCCAATGGCTGGTACCTCTAAGATTGATATTAACGATCTTAAAGTTTCTCCGTTTCAGGTTTATCAAAGAACATGGGAGAAAATTCTTACAGGGGCTGGAGTTAACCCAGCAAAATGCCAGATTGATCGATCTGGTAAATATCCGAGAATGTGGACGAACCCAGGAGCCAGTCCACAAGAAATAAAAGAATGGTATGATTTTGGAGCTCTAGCTTCGGTTCATACCGTGGCACCAAGTTTCCCAGAAATCTCAAAACTTCCGGGATGGATATTCAATGTTGTGTTCGAGACATGAAAGAACAACAATCATCTCGAACGAGGAGATATTCTGGAGCTAAAGTTTATATCAGCAGCTCCGGAACCATACAAGAACGGGTCTTACCCAGCTTTTCATTTTATAAAGCTACAAAGACCTGATCCCAGACAGGCAAACAAAAACATGTCTGCCCCAGATCACGAGATCCCCCTAGTATCAACCTTCACGGAGGATGATATTACTACACGGAGAGCTTGGGGCATATGGGTTTGTCTCATGGAAATGAGAAAGATCAAAGGAAGCTTCAAAGTCCACAAGACGGCGAATGGATCAGTTTTGATCAATACCATGACATCCAAAACCTCTCCATATGCAGAGAATATCTTTGAACAAAAGAGAGAGATGTTATGGAAGAACGAGCTGCCGGCAAGTTCAGAAACCGCCAGAAAGTATTGCAATATGGCGCATAATGGACGGTGGACGAGTCGGATTTTCCCCAGGTGCCCAGAACAGGAAAAGGTACTATTCGGGCAAGCGTTCCCTGTCATCAATGACAAAGGGAAGAGAAACGAGAAAGAACCATCGAGAAAGCAAAAGATGCCAAGGGGACCACCCAAAAAAAATTAATAAAGGGGTCTCCGAAAAGCAGCGATGGGTTGAGTCACGAAAATTGCATCCACCCAAAACGACAAAAGGTGGAGGCATTCACAGCAGAATAATTAAAGTCTGCATGTGAGGCAAGGGTCCACAACATGTGAACCATGTGAAGGAGGGACCACATGCATGTGATCCAGATAAGAAGATGCATCCAGAAAATTTGAGAGGCGAATCAAAAGCTTACAACTGGACGCAATAATTCAAGGATAGGGGTTTCAAACCTCTATAAATACAGGGTAGAAGGAAGCAGAAGGCATCGACCATTCCCCTCTGTTTTCTTACAACAATAAAAATTGTAATAGCTAGTTTCCAGTTTTTCCATTATAGTTTCTTCGAGTGTATGTGTGAGGAGAGCATAGCTACCATGAGTAGCTAAACAAGTCGTCTCCTCCCAAAAGGAGATGTACTAATGTAATAATAAGTTCATGATTTCTTAATAAAAGTTGGGCTTTTTGTTCATCGTGTTCCATAAACTTTATTTCTGATCATCAATCAAGAAAATATTGTACGCCTCGAGGTAGGAAACGAAACGAGGCTGTGCTGGTTGCTGTTGAAGGAGTTTACGTCTGGAACCATCGATTGCGGTCGTGTGGTTGGGCTGTGAGGAACAGTTCGTAAAACCCGGTGGATACGACCCGACGGCAATTCGGTCAAAAAGGTACAAAATCTTGATTTATGTTTCAAGAATTTAATTAACGGAAGCATGATGGGCCTGATATGGTCGTAATGGACTATTTCCATATTAATACTAAAGATTAATTTTGCATGAGAAAATTAATTGTGGGGCCAATTTATAATTAAGAAAATATGGGATGAAAATTTATTTGGACAAAACCAAAAAGATAAGATTATAAGGACCGAATTGAAAGAAAAGTATGCTCGCTCGTTTTAAGAAAAATCAGAATAATGAATAGCATTTTAAATAAAAGCACAAAAGGGCAATTTGGTCATTTCAGGGCATATTATCAAGAATAAAGATAATTAAGTAAAAGTGAGGGTGAGTACCCTCTGACAGGGGTACTGCACCTTTTCTCCCTTTATTGCACCTACATTAGATAGACTGAGTAATGGATTCGCTTATGCTACAGTAGTATCCAACTTTTCAATTTAGTTGGTTATATTCATCCAATAACAGTCATTTGGACTCGCACTGGCTCCAGGTTTTTAGAACAATACGATTATTAACAATTAGAGCTCTTAAGATTGGCTTCAGCCTGTAAACTGCCCCGCCTCGCCCCCACGTAATAGGTGGGAAGTGGCCCGCCTTAATCCGTGGCTCCTCCCGTCACAGCTCTATATGTCATCTTATAGATTTATATACTATGAGCATGTTTGGTTGGAGTTGGTTCAACCTTTCATTAGTTGGGTCAACCCAACCTCATATTTCTTTGGGTTGGTTTGGTGGGGGATATCAATCACAAATCTCAACACTACTTTAATCATTCTCTCAATCATTAATAACTATCTCTTACATATATCACATCACATTTTATAATTAATAATTAAATCTCACACTCCAACCACAACCCCAACCACCCAACCAAACATCACTCTCTAACACCCCCAGCCACTAACTCCGGCCACTTCCCCCAGCTCAGCCCCCCCAGCCACAACCAAACATTGCCTATGTATTTTTATTTGATGAAAATTAAGAAATGGGAAACTATGAAACTATTTCAATTTGTATTATTAACATAATCAATAAGAATTAGAGTGGTCTAATTGTTAAACATATATAGAGAGATTGGTTAGCCCGTCTCAACCTGTAGTTTGTGGTGAGTAGGGATGTAAACAAGGCGAATCAGACCGCACAGTACAAGGATCGTTTGATTTTTCAGTATGTTCAAGTTCAGTTTGTTTTGTAATTGCTAAACTCGCGAATAGTTCGAGCTTGGTTTGGAAAAACCTTGATAACGTAATAAACGAACATGGTTCGAGCACGAGTTCAATAAAAGAGTAATTACTAAGCTCGCAAATAGTTTGGGCTCGGCTCGGAAAAGCTCGATAACATTGTTCGAGTTCATGAAACATGTTGCTCCTTGTTGGTCTAATGTTCTAATCACACTAAACACAAATATATATTTTTTTGAATTATATATACCTGAGTCTAGATTCGCGAACTAGCTCGAGAGCCAACGAACCAAATATCTACAAGTTCGTGTTCGACTCGAAAATTTTGCCGAGCTCGAAAGTTTGGTTCATTCAGGCCAACGAATGATCCTAAACTAATATTTTTTCGAGCCAAAATTCAAATAGTTTGTGAATAGTTTGGTTTAATTACATTTCTAGTGAAAAATTGTGTTGGATCGAGATTTAAGTAGTTTGACCTGCATCATCCTGCTAGCGCTAACAACTAAAAAATAGTAAAGTGGTGCTAACTCAATTTTTTTTTATCTTCTGGTTTCTTTCTTGTCCGATCAGACAATCAGAAAATAGGAGAAAATTGCACTGCTTCGAGCTAATGGCACGCCCCTACAACTCCTAACATAAATGGTTAAAGAATATGTTCTCCAATAGTCCAATGTTAATAACTCCTCACTTTTTTTGTTTAGTTACAATTACATGTTTTCCAACTTATGGTTTTCATTGTGGGCTCTATTTGTGAGGTGGAACACTTTGGCGTGTTCGGTTTTAGATTGTGCCCAAATGGTTAAGGTTTGGCACAATCTATTTAGTATTTAGTGAAAAATGATGAAGTCGGAATTTTTAGTCGGGAGTCCAACTATAATAATAAAATAAAATATTATATTATATATCAATTTTAAAAATAAAAATAAAAATAATATTATTTATATAAAGTTAATCAAATCATGAGGTTTTCCGCCACGTTTTCTGCGGGGCCCGCTATATAAAATTATTGTTTTATCCTTATATATATAGTGGGGGATGCACTTCCCACCCCGTTCCCCGTGAAGATTCAATAATATTATGTAATTCTATATATTTATTTAGTAAAAATATATTTTATTTTTATTATATTCCTATTGCTGTAATATTAAAATGACTTAAACCCACTCATAGCACCCTCTCTCTCCTCTACTTCTCTTTCCTCTATTATTAGCTTTAGGAAATTTAACAATTAATTAGGAAATTTACTTTGTTGTTTTCGGATTTTTTAATGTACCGTGTTTGCCTTCATTTTGTATTTTTACGTTTTATATGAATAGCAAATTTATTAATCATTTTTTGGGATTTTTTTTTCCGAAATATAATTAAATAAAAAAATCCAATAGTCGGAGTATTAATCAATTATTATTTATCTGAAAATTAAATAATTAATTTAGTTGATAAATTAATAAATAAAAAAATAAATAGGATATTTAAGTGGGGCCCCCACATATTTCTGCTTTTTGGGTATATTGTTGGGGAGGAGTTTTGTTTTGAGGTATATGTATTTTAACTTTTGAGGTGGCGCTGATGTGGCAAACATATTCCTGCTTTTCGGGTATAACCACTGGGGATGCTCTTACATTGTCTCTTTTACTGATGTGACAACACTCTCTCTTCTCTAAATGATGTGACAACACCTATAATTCTTTTACCAATTTTAATATTAAAATTATGATAATGAATTATTATTAACTCAAAAATAACTTTATATTAATCATGTATAATATTATAAAAAATTAAGATTTTTTCAAAATTGTAAATAATTTTTAAAATGCTTTACTTTGAAAAATAACATAAAAATGTAAATTTGAAATATAAAAAAATATATATATATAAATGTAAATTTGAATATAAAATATATATATATAGTTCAGAATTTTTTTAATTTTATTAAAAAAATGGGTTCAAAAAATATTAGAAATATTTTTCAAAGTTTATTGATTATTTCTAAAATAATAATTTTTTATTGAAATAATATTTTTTAAATAATTTATTACAAATATTTAATGGAGTAATAAAGAATTTATTTTATATATTCAATTTTCAAATGTAGAATATTGTTTTATATAAAAATATGAAATTTTATTTTATTCATAATTTTGCAAAGAAAAGAATGATCATCTTATTAATAAATCACACAAATAATCCATCAACAACCATACATCGTCAATCAATCACAATTTCCAACAAGTACTGTAATAGTTAATCAATCATCACATAACTAACTACATCGCATTTCTCATCATCATTTACAATCTCCTTTATTATTAAAGTAAGAGAGGCTGTGAATTTTTTTATACATGTGTCGTCTTCTCGCTGCATTTCGCGCTACTACCACGTGTCGCTCCCTTAATCATTCTAGAAGTTTTGTCAAACTATTTAATTTAATTTTACTATATTTTTAAGTAAATAAATAGATATGACCGTGAAATCCGCTCCCAACTGGCAACCTATGAAACCTACTCCACGTTTTTCGCTTACGGATATGAAAGGATGCGAATCGTCTCATTAATCTAAGTTTATCCAGAAAAAATGAACTGTTGCTGCCTATCGATGCCAATCTGATTTTCTTCCTCCTCGGAATAAAAACAACAGAGCAAATAAAAAATAAATTCAGTCGAATCGACTTTCTTCTCCATAAAATCCTACAGAGAAAAACGAGGTAGGAGAGAAGCCTGGCACCCCGAAATCACCACCAACATGATGGATACTATTGGAGAATCTTTCCTTTTTTTCTTTTTTCTCTTTTCTTTTGGTATTTGATAATATTGGAGAGTCTTTTCTATTATGTTAGCCAAGATTGAACACTGAATCTCTCTCTCTGTTCAAGAACTCTGCCATGGCGCCATGATTAAGCCCCTGAGGTCGCCTTCGCATTTGCAACTCGATCATGCTGCGGCGACACCTTCTCGCTGTGTTGGAACTTCATTTTCATATTTATCTTTCCGACTCAACTCCCTATCTTACTCTCTATCTCCTAACATCTAATTTGGAAAATTATGAGACCACCCCTTCATCTTATCATCTTCCTTCCTATATATTCACTTATTCAACAAAATCTCTCTCCCCCTCTTATTTTAACAATAATATAACTGCAGTGTGTGTGCATGTTTTTCTACTCACAGTTAACATCACATTCTGGGCTGCTCTTTTTTGGACGTGTATATTTGTGCAGGAGATGGCATTTTGAGGTTTGAAGTTTTTGGAACTGAAGAACAATTTGTTACAATCAAGAAGTTAGTTAGGTTGCTTCTGTAAAGATGATTTTTGTCCATGTTTACATTCTTTTTTTCTTTTGTTGCCATTTACGGTGGACCGATGTGTCTCCATGACTCTCGCACACACTTGAAGTTTCTTTGTAATTGTTTCAATTGCATTGGTTTTGTTAAATTTTAATATAGAGATTAAAAGGTATGGAGAAGAAAGAAATCCCATTTCAAGTTTCCTCGAGATTGTTTGATTGTGCATTTATGGTTTCTTTACTATTGTAATGGCACTAGAAAAGGGAAAAGAAAGGGATGAAATTCATGTCATATTGCCATGTAACTACATAACATTACAAATATATGCCGTCAATCTTGAAAGATATACTCTTTGAATTGACCCGTCACATAGAATGAGATATGTGTGGCCGTCACATACAAGTTTTTATCAATTTATAATTGTATATATTCTACCACATAATCTTATTTTGTGGATGCTATTGTTGGTGGGTTATCTTAATTAATCTTTAATAAGTTCGCGCCATGTGGACTACAATACCAGTACCGGTACCCAACATTAGCAGGATCTGTATTTCTAATTATTTAGTTTCTTACTTTGACTATGAACCTAACTATATTCATAAATAATTTTCTTTTATATATATTTTCCACATCCAAAAATTAAAAGTCCATCTAAAAATGAATTAAATAGATATGATATAACTCCACATTAAGCAAGATTAACATTAAAATTGTTAAATATTTAAGATATCAAGTTGAGATAGGTAGAAGAGAAGGACCAATAAAATTATTTTTGACTGACATAACATTTCGTGATAAGAAAGGGAAAACATTGTGCGTATAAGTGTGTGTCTTTGGTGAGGAAGGAATACAAGGAGGGAAACAAGAGAGTGCTTATTGCTAACGATATCTAAAATAGAAGCACCTTCTTGACAAAGTATAATCAGAATATAGACGACCTATAGTTATGCATCGACATGTGAAAAGCTAAAAGTGTGTTTTTATCATATGTATAACAGAGGCGTAAAGTTTTCTAGAATAATCGGCGTATAAGTTTTCTATATATATGATATATAAAAATTATTACTTATGTGACCTTTAATTATTTATACTTTATTCTAACGTATCAGTTTCAAGATCTTATTAAAAAAAATGCTTCTCTTAAAAAAAGTAATTTTGGAATGGACTGAATATATTTTTATCGATCACACTTCGATGTATTGGAAAATTGAGAAGTTTGAAAGTAGCCTTGAATCAACCCACCTAACCGATTCCAAAGGAGATCGATTTGAGTGTAGGACTGGTAGGTATATTATAAACAAGATTATTTAAGGAGGCAAAAAAATGAAATTTCTAGACAATTCTTTGCATACATCATATTTGAAAGTATATCAACAATATAATTTACATATAATAAATACTAATATATTTTCATTGAGTATTATTAGTTTGATAAAATAAATTTTCCTCTTGAAACGCACGGGTGTACATCTAGTAAAATATTATAAATCAATCGACAATCTACACAACAATTATCCAAAACAAACACATCTTTTACTAACAAACCATTTACCATAGCTGAATATATGCACGACCGACTGTCGCACAACCTCCATAGTTTACAACAAACACTCTCTTCCAGTCGGTGGTGAGCGGTGGCGTATTAAATATGGACGGGAGGAGAATGAGGAAAAACTATAAAGACGATTATTTGAATTAAATATGTGCTTTAAGGAATTATGATATGTGCAATATGTGTGTGTGTGTGTCTATATAATACTAAAAATATGTTACATCGTTTCATATTATATAAAATATATTTTAATAATCTATCATCAAACTTGAAATAGTACATACTTTATTATTTTATTAAATAAAGAAAGAGAAAAAGAAAATGAAAAATCTTGAATGTTATATTAATTTTTGCCAAGTAAAATATTTGAAATATGTGGATTGAAAATCTTTTCATAATTCAATCCTAAATTCAAATAAAGGGATTTTAAGACAATGAATTTTATCATTGTAGTGAACCTAAGTCAATGGTTCCAAACCATGAATTGGTGTTCTTGAACCATAGTTAGGTCTAATTCAATACCAATCAATGTTTCTTGAATAGGGGTTAGTGACAGGCTTAATTTCTAACCCTAAATATTGCAAGTATACGAGTGTAGATGTGTATAGGATAAGTCAAGGTCGATCCTCAGAGAAAACAGGCTTACGCAGTTTGATACCCCAATTTTATAGGATTATCCTAACTAGACACTCGAATTCCAAGGTTGATTAAAATAAATTAAATTACTTGTACTAATTAACTTAATTTGTCAAACAATTAAATTCCAATAAACGAACATGTATCCTAGGACTTTGATTTCATGAATTACGTCAATGTCAATTCAGTTTAACTTATAGACTTTTAAACCAAGTTTTAGTATTTATTAGGCGGCACTTAAGTAACTTAGTCCTTCTCTCAAAGAGACTAAGTCGTGGATTGATTAGGACAACTATCCTCTCGAGTCAATTAATCCTAACAACTCCTAAAAGACCTTTAACCCTTGCCCACGCAGTCATAGACAACTTGTGCTATATGTCGTACGTCTATTAACAATTCCCTCATCTCGAAGTGGAATTGTTAAACGTGTAACTAAGCCTAAGTGATCAAGTTATGCGCAGGAATAAAACAAACATATAGATAAATACTTAAAACTGGAGTCTATAAATCACAACTTTAAATCAAAACATTGTCGTAAAACACTACTCTCTAGCCCTAGGACACGAGTAGTTAGCTACTCATGCCTAGTATTAAATCTCTACAATATTTAATGGAATATATCATAAAGAAATAAATGAATAGAAAAGAAATAGTTAAACCCGGCTATGTCAGCTCGTCAATCTTCGTTTGCTCGTTCTTCAAGTTCCTCTCTTCAAAGTGTATAGGATGTAATGTCTCTGATGATTCTAAAAACGAGCGCTTCTTGTCTTTTTATAGACTTTGGAATAGTCCTGGGGAGATTAGGAATCAGTTCCTACTTGGGACAGGAATTTGCTTCAAAAACGGCCTTTTGACGTGGCCGTGTTGAGCTTCTGACACGATCGCGTCACTTTGAACTCAAAGCTTCTTTAAAACGTGACATTTTGACGTGGCCGTGTTGCATGTTAAACGCGGCCGCGTTGCAGCATCAATGTAGAATCATTTTGTGAGCATGTTTTGACGCGGCCGTGTTGATCTTTTGACACGGTCGTGTCGGTTCTTTCTTTGTTTGACTTCTAGGCCGGTTTAGACCGGTCTGAGCCGGTCTAGGCTGATTTTTGGCTGGTTTGGACCGGTTTTCGCCAGTTTTGTCCGGTTTAGACTTTCCTTGGACTTGTTCTTTCATCCATTAGTCGTAAATTACGACTTTTAGTCCTGAGATTGCTAAAAAATACCTTAAAACAAGTCAAACACGTTAAATGGTCCAATTTATATCAATCTATCCAACTCTTGACCAAATATGCACATAATTGCCATAAAAATACTATCCTAAATCGACCTAATTACATGCATAATTAACGTGTATCAGTTAGGTCTAATTCAAGACCAGCCGAGCCAGTGTTGGGTATCCAATCATTCACTGAGAAAGTGAACTGAGATCAAATGAAAGTTATGCATTGGTATCAATCTACTTTTAAGTTTAAGTAAATGACTAGAATACTTAGTTCAATTGTAACCAATTAGGTTATATATATACATATACCTTAAAATACATGGGATTCGGGGGTGGGAACTATATTAGAACCCTACACCTCTTGGTTTGTAACCAAAGATTAATACTATTGAGTTATAAGACTCTTGGTTATGTCACATAAAACTAGATGTGCACTCGTGTATGTACGAGTTATGACATTTTTATCAAATTAATGCTGAACAAACTAAGATTATGATGATGATATTAAATTTGTAGTTCTTGTTTAATATTCTAAAGTAAAACTTTTAGTTATCGGACGATTCAGTTTATTTGGACAGTAGCAAAGAAGATGATCAGTGAAGGTAAACCTGTCACATTTCCAGAAATTAAACAAAGGTCAGCCTCTAAAGGTCCGATTCCTCTAGACAAAGACGCTATGAAACCCATACCATTTTCGAAAAAGGGGACGATCCGAAGACTTGCCAAAGAGTTGCAAGTGAGTAAAAGAACAATTGGCAGATTGGTGAAAACAGGTGCAATTAAAGCACACTCAAATGCAATTAAGTCACTACTTACATATGCAAATAGACTGCAATGGCTGAAGTACGGCCTTAGCTTCTTACATCATGACAGTTAACTTAACAAAATCAGGTATGATAGCATGCACAAACTGTTCACATCGACGAAAAGTGGTTTTATATGAAACGCACATGTGAACGGGCATATAAATTAGCTGAAGAGGATGATCCATATAGGGTGTGTAAAAGCAAGATATTTTGCCCCAAAGTTATGTTTATGTGCGTCGTAGCAAGACCACGTTACGCATTAGACGAGACTCTATTGTTTGAGGGAAAATTAGAATTTTCCCATGCACAACAATAAAGCCTGCCCTCAAGAACAGTGTTAATCGAGTTAGGGGGACGTTGGTCACCAAACCGATTGACTTTATAAACGTAGAAGTTATCAAAAATTACATGTTAGACAAGGTGACTCTTGATACTATCAGAAAATTATCATCATCTAGTTTTTCTTGTGTTAATAAGTCTCCTAATTTATGTCCTAGCACATTCAGTTAGCTCATTGGAAAAAAAGGTTACATTATTAATACACTTAATATTTTAAAAAATCACTGTTTCATCATTGGGCAATCACAGATTCTACCAGCGATCAAGGCAAAATGGCCGAAGGGAGCAAGTAAAAACATGATCATACAGCAGGATAATGCAAGACCTCATCTCAGCAATCATGACATATATTTCAGAAGTGTTGTCTCAGCAGATTGCTTTAACATTCAAATAATGTGTCAACCCCAAAATTCACCAGACACAAACGTGCTGGACTTGGGGTATTTCAGAGCTATACAAAGTTTCCAAGTAGAGACAGCAAGCTACACAATATAAGAGTTGGTGGATAATGTCCTCCAATCTTTTCACAGAATGGAAGTCAACAATCTCAATTCTGTATTTCTAAGCTTGCAGTCCTGTATGATAGAGATTATGAAGGTCAAAGGAGAGAACAACTACAAGCAACCACACATGGGAAAGGGAGCACAAACAAGACAAGAGACTCTTCCTATAGCATTAGAAGTAACAGAAGATGTTGTCAGGGATGGAATAGACCATTTAATTGCAAATGAACAGACTTTAGGTACGTATCACATAGGTGGCTTAGCGACAGATTTGGGATACATATGATTTAGATTAGGTCAGAAAGCCTAAAACAACACTTTTTGCTTAAGTGTTTACAGCATAAACACAGAAATGATGTTTATATTTGCTTAGGCCATAAACATTCAGTGATTGCAAAGTTTCAATTTATCAAAAAAGTTTTGTTCATTTTTAGATCCTTTTTTTTTTTACAAACCATCCGAAAATGATCATCAATGGGTCACAAACAGCCCATCAATCACAGAAAAGGCAACAAACTCAACATTAACAGAACGGGCATCAAACATGCAACAAATTACAAATCCCTTTTTTTACCAAACCATCAGAAAATGATCATCAATGGGTCACAAATAGCCCAACAATCACACAAAATGCAGCAAACTCAACATTAACAGAATGAGCAGCAAACATGCACCAAATACAAATCCCCCCTTTTTTTTTTTTTACAAAACCATCAGAAAATGATCATCATTGGGTCACAAACAACCCAACAATCACAGAAAAGATAGCAAACTCAACATTAACAGGATGGGCAGCGAACATTATTCAGTTTCAGATCCTTTTTTTTTTTTTTACCAAACCATCAGAAAATGATCATCAATGGGTCACAAAGAGCCCAACAATCACAGAATAGACATCAAAACTGAACATTAACAGAATGGGCAACAAACATGCAATCAATTTTAGATCCTTTTTGTTTTGTTTTTTTTTCTTTTTTTTTTTTTTTTACCAATCCCTCAGAAAATGATCATCATTGGGTCACAAACAGCCCAACAATCACATAATGGGCAGCAAAACTAAACATTAACAGAATGGGCAGCAAACATGCAATCAGTTTTAGATCCTCCTTTTTTTGCCAATCCCTCATAAAATGATCATCAATTGGTCACAAACAACTCAACAATGTATGAATAGGCAGCAAAACTCAACATTAACAGAATGGGCAACAAACATGCAATCAATTTTAGATCTTTTTTTTTTTTTTTTGGTACCAATTCCACAAAAAATGATCATCATTGGGTCACAAAATAACCCAACAATCACAGAATAGGCAGTAAACTCAACATTAATAGAATGGGCAGCAAACATGCAACAAATTACAGATCCTTTTTTTTTTCCAAACCCTCAGAAAATGATCATCAATGGGTCACTAACAGCATAGCAATCACAGAATAGGCAGCAAACTCAACATTAACAGAATGGGCAGCAAATATGCAACAAATTACAGATCCTTTTTTTTTTTTTCCAAATCCTCAGAAAATAATCATCTTTGGGTCACATACAGTCCAACAATAACATAAGCACTTATAAATCAAGGAAGAAATTTACCCAAGTGCGGAGTTAGGGTAACATGCCCAAATTAGGGTTTTTTAAAACCTTTTTTACGGAGGACACCAAAGCGCCAAGCAGGCATGGTAATGCCTTCGGATTTCATTCGACTGAAACCATCTAACATGAGCAGGTTGCGAATCTATAGTTTCCGAGGCAGAAACTCGGCTCGTCGAAGAACTGGTCTCCACGTCCTCGAAATCGATCATCTCATCTTCATCGAAGATAGTTTTGGCAATGAACGATTCTTCGGAATCACAAACAAATCGGTCATCAGAACTCGAATTGTCATCCATGGGGACGAATCGAAGTATAAACACGATTGAAGAGGGGGATATTGGGAGAGAGGGGATTTACAGCTGTAGATCAGTGAAAATCCGAAGGCTTTCACCTAGATCTGGAGTAGTTGCGCTGGAGTGGGAAGGGACGAGTTCATAGAGAGAGAGAGAGAGAGAGAGAGAGAGAGAGAGAGAGAAGACATTAAGGTTAGTTAGAGAGAGAGATGATTTGGGAGCAGAATCGGTTGGGTGGGGGGTGTTGAAAGGGTGGGGAGGGATTTAATTTAAGAGATGGTTTAATGTTTAGGGTTAATATTGTTTTAGGGTTTTAATTAGGAAAATTTATTTTTGTAAAATTTTGAAGTAGTGGAATTTATGTAATAATGCCTGAATTTTGAGGGTGTAAGTTGTTGTCTTTATTTGCCATATTTGGGTGCGAAAAATTAGCTGGTACGGATCGAAAAGGAAAGTAGGAAAAGTTAGCTAGGACGGAGGGAGTGTATTACTATTATTGATTGTTGTAAAAGTTAACAAATAAATTTAAACATTCAAATAAGTAGCATATCTTATCTATAGTTAATCCTCATTCACATAAGAGTGGGTCTCATGTGCACCTCCCTAAAATTAACCCACTTGGGAAAAAAGGGAAAAATGAAAATAAGGGAAAAAATTTAAATTGACGTCCAATCAAAATTCGCACGCTCCCTCCTTCAAAACTCACGCTAGTCAAAAGAGTTTTTATGACGGTTTATAATATAGTTTAGCAAATACTGTATAGTTTGTTCAACCTAATAGTGTAGTTTATTATGTCTAACAATATAATATTATAACCAGAGTTTATTTCGACAATTTACAGGTATGGTTTGCTCAGCCTAATAGTATAGTTTAGTACGCCTAACAACATAATATTATAACCAGAGTTACAATATACCTTTTTTGTGAATAAATAGTTCTACTGTAAATTGTAAACTACTGTACATTTATTTTTCCAACTTACAGTATAATTATTGTTCCCTGTATTAACTTGCTTAAAAGTATAAGGTCTTTTAGTAATAAATTACTTACAATTTATAGTATATCTATTTATTTTTTGTATATTACTCTATAATTAGGTTACATTATATTTACTATTTGTTGATAGTATATATTATGTTGGCTGATAGTATAAGTTTATTAGTTACAATATAACTATTTTCTATAATTCATGTAACAGTATATTTACTGTTTGCTTATAACATATTTTATGTTGTCTAATAGTATAAGTTTATTAGTTATAGTAATTCTTTTTGTTGCATAATACTTTATATTTATTTTTTCAGCTTGCGATATAATTATTGTTTACTTATAAGTATATATTATATTGTTTAAAAATATAAGTCCATTAAGTAATACACTGTTTAAAAGTTATCCTATAGCTTTTTACCCATCACCAAATTTCTCTTCTCATTCTATTACATAATCACAAGACTTTCCTTCAAAAGAAAAAACACACACACGAACAAGGCACAATATGAATAGCTTAAAATAACAAATAGAGGTTTTCCCAAAATAACAGATTAAACATAATTGTCACATCACTGCGCTGTGGAATTCAAGCCAATCAAAATAATAGCACAAATCAAGAGGACGACGTCGTAGACATGCTGGCGGATTTTCAACTGCCGAAAGAGAACCAGAAGCTTCACAAAGAGTAAATCAAAAGCCTGTGCGCTGAATTATTCTCATTAAAACATGTGATATTGCTTGCTTGTCACTCGATCTTGAGTTATATGTACATGGAAAAAGCATAACAAATCATCTGATTAAACAAAAAAAGGAAAGATGATTAATACATGGGGATGATTAAACATAGCAATTCAGTCGTAGGATCTATGGACGATCTTGTGCCGTCTCATATACCAGACAATTGAGAAAGAGCTCACCAAGAATATTACTTTCATTAGCGTATTATAGAAAGAAATATAGTGTGAAAATAAATTCAAGTAGCGAGTAGCAAAAACAAGAGCATAAAGCTCTTGCGTCTTCAGAGAAACGCCAGCATAAACAAATAAAGTCAATAAAATAATTAATATCCAAGAGAAATTTGGAGGGACTTTACATATGTGGATCCAAATAAAATAAGATATCATTGTTGAAGTATGCTAAACAAATAAAAAGGGTAAACTGGTATGAGTTGTTTAGACAAACAAAGTAAAGTTCTCTAACTACCATGTCATTCAAACTTGTCACCATCATAAATATTTATAATTAAGAAAAAATAGGCCCTTAAAAAGCTTAGAAAATTGTACCACAAAAGCAATTAACGATCATTGTCAAAGTAACTATGATACGTCCACCCTAAAATAACGTGTTATTGTCAATTCAGATATAAAACTACTGACATCAATTAGTCGGTAAGGGTTATCTACATTATACCTCATCAACTATATCGTAGAGTCAAGCTGCACATCCAACAATCAATTGAAATGTCTAACCCATCGAAAAGGCAAGTGTTTTTCTCCCTTGTAGTCTTCCAAATTGGAAAGAAAAAGAAAAAAAAAATCCACCGGCCAGTATGCCTCCTTGGGACCCGAACATCAACAATAAACCAATCCAATGAGCTCAACAAGTTATGTCTTGACTCAACATATTACCGATAACTATCAATACTAAGGCCAAACGTATAACACTAGAATGAATCTTCATTATCCTCACATCATTAACATAATTAAGCCCAAAAAAACATAGGAACTACATACCTTTCTAGCAAGCCACAAAAATCCCTAGAAGTCATAAAAACTTGGCCATAACAAAACCCATCATCCGACACTCTACTAAAAATCATAATATACATCATTTGCAACTAACTTCTTTTTTGTTTATACAAATGAGAATGATAAAACATCAAAATGACAAACACTACTAAAGAACCATATCACTCCCACATATAGGGGGTGTGAAATTAGGGATGTGTAAGTGGCCTTTCAACTAAAAGTCATGTCTTTTTCTGGATCTTGAGAAGCAAAGCAAAGAGAGTACAAATGTGGAAAGTGCATACCAACACAAGATTTAATGGTGTGAATCTTGAGAAGCAGAACAAGAACACTCGCCAAATGGGTCATGACCCTGGTAGATTAAACATATTCATCTTCTCTCTCTGCAATTCAACCAGAAAAAAATTCCTTGAAGGGAAAATTGCTATCTGCTGCAGAGATTTTCGGTGCTTCTCATTTTCTGGTTTTGGGGATTTTTTTAAGTTAAGTCTCCATTTTAATCCAAGAAATTGCACCATCCCGCATTTAAGTAATTCAGAAAGATTCTGCAATCGGCAATTCGACATTTAAGATGTCAAAGGAAGTGCATACACACACACACACACATACACACACACATATATATATATATGTATTTATTGCAAGATCCCAAAGGTATGTCAAGAATAGTCTCCACTCCTAAGGATGAAGAGAATCTCTCAACATTTCCATAGCCCATAAAATAAAAAGGACTAATGGAAAAAGACAATAAGATCGCAGTCTAGAAGTTGATCTATAACATCAATTATATACAAAATTCAAACACCAAAAAGTTCAAATCCCAGGTCAAGTGAACATACAATGTACATAAACCAACAGTAACAAGTTATATCTGTAAGGATCAGAACCTATTCGATCTAAACATAAAAGCATCCAAATGTATTTCAGTTCCAGTGCATAGAAAAATAAACGCATAAATAAAATTCATCAATTCCAAATCATAATCACAAATGCGGGGAAAATGAGTACCTTCTCTGGAGTCAGAATCAGCGTCGCTTGAGGCTCGAAATGAGAAGAAGTAATGGGAAGAATCGATCTTAACGGCAGCGAGGTGTTTAGTTAACGACCACTGGATGTTGTCGGAAACCGCAGCGAGGACGTCGACGATATTATCGCCTTGGTGGATGCTGAGGATCGGGAGATCGCTGGTGGCGAGCTCGACGGAATAGTGCGTGTCGATGAGAGGAATAAATGCGCCGGTGATTTGTGAGGAGTGATTCCTCAATGGACTAGATGGGATAAATTAATTCTTAATGGTAAAATATATATGTGTATATATATATATATATATAGAAGGGTAAAATTTGGGCAGTGTGCACCATAAAATTTGTGTGCACTAAGTTTTTGCCTTCACATGATATATGAATAAAAATAACACAAAAAAAGACATTACAACGAATGTATATTATATAAGACAAAGTCATTAAACAACATTCTTTTTAATTTATTTAATCACATTTCCCATTAGCCACCTAGGCATGTGTTTTCAAACTCTTCTTCAAGTAAATTTTTTCCACTATTAATGAATCTACTTCAACCTTAACAATTAAATATCATTAACTAAAAATATATTCAAAATATTATTAATAAAATTTTATAAATATAATAATCTATAAATTTATTTAGGCTAATCTAAGTAAAGCTTCAATTCAGATTTTTGAGGTTAAAGCCCCATCATAGTTGAAAGTTTTAAATTGAAAGAATGAAGCAATATTATTACTACTAAGTAATTATATTAAAAAATAAATTATCCGGTCATTATTGAGTTTATCGGGTTGGTCCGATATGACCCAAATTTTATCGTGTATTATCGAGTTGACTCGATAATGACCCAAAACCAGTAGACATCGACCCAACCTTGAAATTATCGTACGGATTCGTATCGTGCTAATCGGTTGTGTTGAGTTTTTTCACATTAGGGGATGAAGTAATATCTGTTGTAGATACTAAAGCCGGCAAAATCGACCCAGCCCGATGGGCCGGCCCGACCCGCCCGATATTTTAGGTGGACTGGGCTCTAAAATTACTGGCCCAGGGATCGTCGGGCCCACCAGGCCCGACCCATCAGCCCGATGTGGCCCATGGTTTCGGCCCATTGTAGCCCACGGGCCGCGGGCCGGCCCGCCCTCTATTTATCTTTTTCTTGAATCCCCTTTTCCCCACCCTCATCCTTAAGTTGTTAAGTAAGTCTTTAACATTCATTATCATTGTATCACGCTGGGAGCATCACTCATCAACACGTAGGTACTTTATTAATTTATCCATTGATTTTTAGTTTAATTAAATAATAATTAGTAAATACTAATTAAATATTTTTTTATTCTACACTTAACTCAAGTTCTAAA
This sequence comes from Ajuga chamaepitys, assembly GCA_958295605.1. Classification (NCBI taxonomy): domain Eukaryota; kingdom Viridiplantae; phylum Streptophyta; class Magnoliopsida; order Lamiales; family Lamiaceae; genus Ajuga; species Ajuga chamaepitys. The sequence continues at coordinate 39,000,469 of OY282505.1, forward strand.
TTAAGCTTCTCATTTTGTTGATTTTTTTTGTTGTGGTTGTTTAAATTTAAATCTTTTATTTGTCATAACACAAGTTGTTTGGGAGAAAAAATAGGTGATGGGCTGGCCCACGGGCCAACCCAGCCCGAGGTGGGTCGGGTTGGGCTATACATTTATCAGCCCAATAGAGGTCGGGCCCACCAAGCCCAGCCCGAGCATACACCTTAGCCCGATGGGCTGGGTCGGGCTGGGTTGGGCGGACCGAATTGCCAGCTCTAGTAGATACTAAGACCATCTTTATTAGCAACCCCCACCCAAAGGTCATTGCAAAAAGACAAAAAATAACTAAAAAAAGAAGAAGAAATAAATGATATTGGATGACCGTTTGTGGGATGGGTTGGTCAACAACCCACTCCACAACCCAAGTCATCCCCACAACCTACCACATGTCCAATTTTAATTGGTTGTGTTAAATTATTTATTTGATATAGTTTAGATGTAAATAAATGAAATAATTTTTACTTTAGAAAAATATCAATTTTTTTTCTCTACAAGTAAAGCATATAATGTTGACATATTTTGAATTAAAATTTGAAGCTCTCTATTTTTAATTTTGTATTCCAACTATTGTCATTTTAATTTAGTTATTGTGTTAGTATGTTATTTTAAGTGTATGGTAAATTGTGGAATTAAAATATTAAATATTTTTTTTATCTATTTCTTATATATTTTTTTAAATATATTAAAAAAGGCTCCCAAAATAAATATGCAACTATTATGTAGTAGCTAAAAAGATTGGCTTTGTTAGGAAATAAGTTATGTATATGGATGAAAGAAATTAATATTTATTAAACGCAAAGTCTCTCATGCACCAGTTGCACGGATCCTAGCTCTAGCCGAACTAGACCTTTTAGCATAATCGGATCTTATATTATATCCTTATACTTTGAAAAAACTAAAGGGCAAAACCAAATACTGCTCTTGCCGATTTCTCTCCCTCCTCGCTGCCAACTCTTACCGATTTTCTCTCCTACTCCCTGCTCATCGTTGAGAATCACGGGTTGTCCACCGTCAAAGGTGATTAAGTAGCATCAACGTGAAAGGTCCTTGGCCATGTCGTAGGAATCGTCAGTATTGGCTGCAACGATTGGGCCAGGGTTGGTACGGCCGAGCTTGAAGGACTGCATTTTCTTCAGATGCCAAAAAAAGGCATTGGTTTGATTACTTATTTTGGCTATTAACCTCATTCTTTCAATTGGAAAAATGATTTCTTAATGCATAACTTGGATAGTTTAAAGAGCAGCTTGAAAAGTGGCCACAATAATACAATTTAGTTTTCCACAATGGTGTTACATTTAGGCATCAACGATGATACATTTCACAGGCCTAGTAATACCTTTAGACATAAATGATGATACCTTTCACACAACGAATAATACCTTTAGGCATAAATAGTGATACATTTAGGCACAAATAGTAATACCTTTAGACATAAACAGTGATACCTTTAGGTACGAATAGTAATACATTTGGATAGTAATACCTTTAAGCATAAATAGTGATACCTTTAGGCACGAATAATCATACATTTAGGCATAAATAGTGATACATTTAGGCAAATGCAAAGTTTGGTGCAATCGTTTGTTTCTATTTCCTTGAAGAGAAATTAGTAGAAGAATTATGTAAAATGGTTGTTGATGTTTAGATTTTTTTATGGATCAAATCAAAATACTTCAAGTTGCATTTTGTAGTTTTAAAGAATATATATATTTTTTCTGTAATTCCTTATATACAAGGGTTTCTCGACGACATATTAGTCACCACTCATTAGAAGTGGCAAAATGTGATAAATATCTTTAGGCATGAATAGTAATACCTTTAGGCATAAATAGTGATACCTCTAGGCACGAATAGTAATACCTTTAGGCATAAATAGTAATACATTTAGGCAAATGCAAAGTTTGGCACAATCTTTTGTTTCTATTTTCCTTGAAGAAAAAGTAGTAGAAGAATTATGTAAAATGGTTGTTGATGTTTGGATTTTTTTATGAATTAAATCTAAATACTTCAAGTTGCATTTGTAATTTTAAGGAACATATATATATATATATATATATATATATATATATATATATATATTCTGTAATTCCTTATATACAAGGGTTTCTCGACGACATATTAGTCACCACTCATTAGAGGTGGCAAAATAGTTGTGAACTAATAGTGTAATGTGGCTTCACAACTAGCTTATTTGGATTGGAAAAGTACTTATGGAGAAGCAGAAAGCTGGAGAAATCAGCTTAAAAAGAAGCTGAACAGAATTGGAGGGAAAAACAATTACAAAAACAGAATTACTGTTGCATTGATCAAAACCGTTGTCATAGGTGGTAGAAACCGTTGCGAGCTGTTGCCAGAATTTGTTTTAACTATTGATGCAGTTTTTTATCCAATGACTACACTTAGTCATTATTAGTCTATTTCTGTTATCACCACACTTGTAACACATAGAGTTAGACTCAATGTAGAGAGTTAGAGTGAAAAGTTAGAGAAAGAGATAGAAAGTGAGAGAGTTCTTATTTTCCTCTTGGTTAAAGCTTGTAAGCTTGATTCTCTTGTAACAGTTGATCTATAGTAAATTGTAGAGGCATTGCTACCCGTGGATGTAGGTTCTCAAAACTGAACCACGTAAAATCTGTTGTGCATGAGTTGTTTTCAGTTTTATATTCATAATTCGTTATACATTTAAAGTGCTTGTAGAATTGTTTGAGTGAGTTTTCTTGAGTGATTGTTGATTGCATTGTCAAATTGAATTAACAATTGGCGTCGTATGTGGGAAGGAATCAGTTCCACGATTAGAAGACCATTCAAGATGTCGATTTCGAAGCTCGAGACAAAAAAATTCGCAGGCAAAAATGATTATGGATTATGGAAGCTGAAGTTAAAGGCCCTTCTAGTACAACAGGGACTCTCAGCAGCTCTAAAAGAGTCCAAAGATGATCCCGGTGTTGCTGATCCAGTCAAGAAAGCAGAAAATTGATGCCAAGATTCAGGAGATTCAAGAAAGGGCTCACAGCATCATCATACTTTTTCTCTCAGATAAGGTTTTGAGGGAGGTGGCCAAGGAAACTACTGATGTTGCAATAATCAAGAAACTGGATCAGCTCTACATGGAAAAATCAATGTCAAATCGATCCTTCTTGAACAGAAGCTCTATGCATTTAGGTTTTCTGAAGAAAAGTCAGTTGAAGACCAATTGGAGGAGTTTAACAAAACTATTGATGGCGTAGAGTCTGTGGAGGTGATCATGGGAGATGAAGACAAGGCCATTCTGCTTCTGAACTCACTGCCATCATCATATGATCATCTAAAAGATGCCATGCTTTATGGCAGGACCACTACAGTCACTTTTGCTGCTGTTCAATCTGCACTAAGATCAAAGGAAATGCAAAGATTAACCTTAGAAGGGAAAGACTCTGTTGTTGAAGGTTTGTTTGTGAAGAAAGAGAAATCCCAGAAAGGCAAGAAAGCTGCTAATACAGGTGATAACAAGAAGACACAGAATCCAACTCAAAAGGCAAATGAAGGGAAGGAAACTAGGAAGTGTTTTCATTGTAAGAAATCGGGTCATTTGAAGAAAAACTACTATGAATTTAAGGAGAAGCAGTCTATGAAAGCAAGCATCTCAACCAACCATAATGCTGACACTGTTGAAGCCACAAATGAAGATCCACAAGTTTTAAATGTCTCTAAATTAAGTCCAGAATCTCAATGGATTCTTGATTCAGGATGTTCCTTTCACATGTGTCCTAGGCTATCTTGGTTTGAAGATTTCAAAGAGATGAAATCTGGTACAGTAATTCTGGGAAACAATGAACTCTGTCCAGTCAAAGGCACATGAGACATCAAACTAAGGATTCATGATGGTTCAGTCAAGATATTAAAAAATGTCAGGTACATTCCTAATCTAAAGAGAAATTTGATTAGTCTTGGGACATTAGAGACTAGAGGGTGCAGTTTTAAATCAGAGAAAGGATGCTTGGTTGTTTACAAAGGAAATCAAGTGGTTATGAAAGGGATAAAGAGAAATAGTTTATACTATCTTGATGGAACAGTAGTGGTAGGTGAAACTGATGTGGTTTCTAATACAGATTATGACCTGTAGCAGGAGAATCTAGCATTCAACAATTAGCTAAGCAGGGCCTCATTCACATTTCAGGTGATCTAAAGTCTTACAAGGCATGTAAGGAATTTATATTAGGCAAATCCAAGAAACTACCATATCCCACTGGAAAGCATACTTCTGAAGAAGTGTTAGGATATGTCTATGCAGATCTGTGGGGTCCATCTAGGACACCAACACTAGGTGGAGGGAGACTTTTTCTCAGCATCATGGATGATTACAACATAAAATTATGGTTGTATGTGTTACAGAACAAATCAGATTGTTTTGCCAATTTCAAAGAGTGGTGTGTTGCTGTTGAAACAGAAAAGGATGTTAAGCTCAAGTGTCTTAGAACAGACAATGGCCTGGAGTTTGTGTCAGAAGAGTTTAACATTTACAGTAAAAGCAAAGGGATTAAAAGACATAACACTGTCCCTGGGAATCCTCAACAGAATGGGGTCATTGAGAGGATGAACAGAACTGTGTTAGAAAGAGTTAGGTGCATGCTGCTGAGCTCTGGTGTGGAGAAGAGATTCTGGGGTGAAGCAGCTGCAAATGCAGCCTATCTTATAAACAGAAGTCCATCAGCTGCTTTGAATCACAAAACTCCAGAGGAATTCTGGACAGGAAAGCCCAAAAGCTATTCACATTTGAGAGTTTTTTGCTGTAGAGCCTGCTCTCATGTTAAGAATGACAAGCTGAAAGCAAGAGCACTAAAATGCATTATGTTAGGATACCCTAGTGGAGTCAAAGGGTACAGGTTGTGGTGTACAGAGCCAAATCACAAGAAAATCATTGCGAGTAGAGATGTGGTATTCTGTGAAGAAGTTTTACCTTTTAAGAAAGTGAAGGATGGAACAGAAGTAATCATGAACAGTCCTTCTGATGTTCCAGTTAAGGTGGAGTCATCTAGTTCACAGCTGAATCTGATACAGAAAACTCAAGTGAAGAAGATACTCAAGCACTGGATTCAGAGCCTCAGAGTTATCAACTTATCAGGGATAGAGAAAAGAGAGTTATCAAACCATCAACAAGATATGCTGAGGATTATCCAATAGCTTATGCATTAATAACAGCAAAGGAAGAAGTGGAATTTTCTGAGCCTAAGAACTATGCTGAAGCAACTAAAGGTCCTGATAAAGAGAAATGGACTCTTGCAATGCAAGAAGAACTTGAATCATTAGAGAAGAGTCAAACCTGGGTATTGGTTCAGAAACCTAAGAATCAGAGGTTAGTCAGCTGTAAGTGGATTTTTAAAAGGAAAACTGAAGTTACTAAAGTGGAAAGAGTTAGGTTTAAAGCCAGACTAGTTGCAAGAGGTTTCACTCAAAGGGAAGGGGTAGATTTTAATGAAATCTTCTCACCAGTGGTGAAACACACATCTATTAGGATTCTACTTGCATTGGTAGTACAGTTTCATTTGGAATTGGAGCAGCTGAATGTAAAGACAACTTTTCTCCATGGTGAATTAAAGGAAAAGATTTACATGTCTCAGCCTAAAGGATATCTGTTACCTGGAAATGAACACAAGTGCTGCTTGCTTCAGAAATCACTCTATGGACTTAAACAAAGTCCTAGATAATGGTATTTGAGATTTGACAGTTATATGAAAGATATTGGTTTTGTGAAATCAAAGTATGATAGTTGTGTTTATCTAAAGGTTGCTGGAAAAGAAGTAGTGGTGTTTCTGCTTTTGTATGTTGATGACATGCTAGTGGCAAGCAAAAGCATATCAGAAATAATCAAAGTGAAGGAACAATTAAAGGCAGATTATGAAATGAAGGAACTTGGGCAAGCAAAAAGAATTCTTGGAATGGACATATTGAGGGACAGATCCAGAGGTCATTTGTGTTTATATCAAACAGACTACGTGAACAAAGTACTGAAAAAGTTTAATATGCATGAATGCAGAACTATCACAGTTCCTCTTGGTCAGCAGTTCAAGTTATCTGAGGAACAGAAACCCAAGGATGAAGAAGAAATCAGAGAGATGAGCAGAATTACGTACTCTAATGTTGTGGGCAGTATCATGTATATCATGATATGTACAACTATCAGTGTAGTGACTAGGTATATGTCTAATCCTGGGAAAACTCACTAGGAAGCATTGAAGTGGGTAATGAGGTATCTTAAAGGAGCAGGAAGCTATGGAATTGTGTTTCAGAAGCTGGAAGACAGTAGCAAGGATGTTGTGCAGGGATTTGTAGATTCTGATTTTACAGCTAACATGAATTCAAGGAAGTCACAAACTAGGTACATATTTACTTTGTATGGGTCAGCAATCAGCTGGAAGTCAATGCTTCAATCTGTAGTAGCTTTATCAACAACTGAAGCTGAGTTTATTGCTTTAACAAAAGCTGTGAAAGTAGTTGTTTGGATCAGAGGAATTCTTGCAAAGTTTGGGATAAAACAAGTTTCTGTGAAGGTACATTGTGACTCACAAAGTGCTTTGCATTTAGCTAAACATCATGTGTTCCATGAGAGATGTAAACACATCGATGTTAAGCTACATTTTGTAAGAGACATTGTTGACAAAGGATCTGTGAGTTTAGTCAAAGTAAGAACAGAGGAAAATGATGCTGATATGTTAACCAAAATACTACCTAGAGATAAATTTCAATATTGTCTCCAGTTAGTTGGTATTCAAATTGTTTAAATCTGTTGTGGAAGAGCCCTTTGGGTGACAAGGGCAGGTGGAGGTGTCTTTACATCGATTCATGTTTTGAAGTGTGAAGTGTGTTTGATGTCTTGGCCTAAGTTGAGAAGCCAAGGTGGAGATTCTAAACTAATAGTGTAATGTGGCTTCACAACTAGCTTATTTTGATTGGAAAAGCACTTATGGAGAAGCAGAAAGCTGGAGAAATCAGCTTAAAAATAAGTTGAATAGAATTAGAGGGGAAAACAGTTACAAAAACAGAATTACTGTTACATTGATCAAAACCGTAGTCATAGGTGGCAGAAACCATTGCGAGCTGTTTCCTTCAAGTTGCCAGAATCTGTTTTAACTATTGATGCAGTTTTTGATCCAATGACTACGCTTAGTCATTATTAGTCTATTTTTGTTATCACCACACTTGTAACACATAGAGTTAGACTCAATTGTAGAGAGTTAGAGTGAGAAGCTAGAGAAAGAGATAGAAAGTGAGAGAGTTCTTATTCTTCTCTTGGTTAAAGCTTGTAAGCTTGATTCTCTTGTAATAGTTGATCTATAGTGAATTGGTAGAGGCATTGCTACCCGTTGATGTAGGTTCTCAAAACCGAACCACGTTAAATCTTTTGTGCATGAGTTGTTTTCAGTATTATATTCATAATTCGTTTTGCATTTAAAGTGCTTGTAGAATTGTTTGAGTGAGTTTTCTTGAGTGATTGTTGATTGCATTGTCAAATTGAATTAACAATAGTGATAAATACCTTTAGGCAAAATTTCGATGCATTCTTTTGTTTCTATTCCCTTGAAGAGAAAGTAGTAGAAGAATATGGTTGTTAATGTTTGGATTTTTTATGAATCAAATCTAAATACTTCAAGTTGCATTTGTAATTTTGAAGAATATATATAATTTTTTTTAGTTCCTTATATACAAGGGTTTCTCGAATACATATTAGTCACCGCTCATTAGAGGTGGCAAAATAGTGATAAATACCTTTAGACATGAATAATAATAACTTTAGGCATAAATAGTGATACCTTTAGGCATGAATAGTAATACCTTTAGACATAAATTGTGATACCTTTAGGCAAATGCAAAGTTTGACATAATCTAGCCCATTATATGTTGTCACTATGATCAACACCCTTATGTAAACCATTATGCTCAATTGATCAACCATCTCTTACCAAATGCTATTCTTAGACCACTATGCATGTTGTCTTAGTTGTATAAAGATGTATATTTTGATTATCTATATTTGTCTCCATGTGTTAGTCATCTTAACTTACAAATTTGTTCCTTGTTTTTTATGTGAGCTGCCCATCCTGTCCCAAATAGGCGAACATGAACAAGCTGAATAAAAGGACGATATAGTTTAGGTGATGGAAAAGAGTATTTTATCTCCACCTAAGAGGAAAAGAGTAGAATTGGAGAATAAAGATGTACGAGGTGAAATTTTGAAGGTAAAGGGCGAGTCAAAAGTTAGAACAAAAGTTACTAAAAAAAGTAAGTTTATTTTTTGAAAAATTATTACTTTATATTTTTTTATTAGTTTCCTTGAGTTATGGTATATTCTATATATTTATTTTGTTTTTGCAGGACTTTTATCACTCAGTCTAGACCTAATGGCCTTGCACAACTTGTACAAAGGTTGAATGATAAGCAACAAGAAGATGTTCAAAGTATTGGATTCGACGGCCTTCTTTATTTGTCCCTTACAAAATTGTATATGAAGATGTTGAAATGGATATTTAACAATTTCAACAGTAGTAGCCGAATGTTATCAGTGTTTTCATTCCGTAGCTTCGTTATTACGGCTGGTGATGTTTTTGACATGTTCGTGTTGCCGAGGAATGAAGGATGTGATGTTCTAACATTTTCAAAGAGGGAAGAAGCCCCACTTATGTCTCCACTTCTATCTCGTTTGAAAGAAGATTATGAGATTGAGCCACATGTGCCCTTGAACAAGTTAGTGGATGTTATTGAGAACAAGTTATCAGGGGGTGGAGATGACTTCAAATGGAATTTCGTGATTTTTTTCCTCTCTTCATTTTGGACTCCGTCATTGAATAGGCTACGCAATTTAAGCGTTATTAAATCATTGGAGGACGTCGAGAAGATTTCTAACTCGATTGGTGTTCTTATGTATTGAACATACCTTGCGAGTTTATTAGAACCTACAAGATAGGTGGCAAGAAGAATGTCAATGGGTGTCTAATATTGTTGAATTAACTATTTGGATATTGTTAGATATTAAGGTATTACTATTTATCCTTAACAGTGATATTGTTTTTGCTAATTGGTATTAAATTTTTATCCATTTGAATAGGTTTATTTGAGCAAGTTAGTGTGTGATGAAGGGAATGCTCATGAGAATGAGTCTCGCATTAGAGCAAGTTGGGCGACGTGGTTGATTTCAAATAAGAAAGCATCAATAAATTTGACATGATAAGTCGTCTTTTAGTATTGTTATATAATACTAGAGATTTTACTAAAAAAGTTGTATCTACATTAAAAATGTAGATTCTTGTACCATTTTGTTTGGATGAGCACCGTGCTACTATCGTTATCAACTTTCTTCAGGGGAAAATGCAATACTTAGATAATAGAAAATATCGTGATGAACAAAACATGGTCCCTGAGAGTGCCCAAATATTGGTAAGTTTTTCATTCCTTATGTATTTTTATTACTTCACTAGAAAAAGTTCACAGGATAATTATAAGATGGGGCATGTATGAATGTGATTTGTTTGTCTCTTCTATTCAAGCGATTGGTGTTCCTACAGTTTAGTTTTCCACAATGGTGTTACCTTTAGGCATAAATGATGATACCTTTCACACATCGAGTTATACCTCTAGACATAAATAGTGATACATTTTCACACATCAAGTAATACCTTTAGGCATAAATAGTGATACCTTTCCATACATCAAGTAATACCTTTGGACATAAATAGTGATACCTTTTCACACACAGAGTAATACCTTTAGGCATAAATAGTGATACCTTTAGGCACACATAGCAATACCTTTAGGCACGAATAATAATACCTTTAGGCATAAGTAGTGATACTAAATGCAAAGTTTGGCCCAAAATTCTTTCGTTTCTATTTCCTTGAAGAGAAAGTAGTAGAAAAAATATGTAAAGTGGTTGTTGATGTTTGGACTTTTTTATGAATCAAATCTAAGTACATCAAGTTGGATTTGTAATTTTGAAGAATATATATATCTTTTCTCTATAATTCCTTATATATAAGGATTTCTCGATGACATATTAGTCACCACTCATTAGAGGTGACGAAATAATAATAAATACATTCGGGCATGTATAGTAATGTCTTTGGGCATATACAGTGATACCTTTAGGCAAAGAGAAAGTTTGGTGCCATCTTTCGTTTCTATTTCCTTGAAGAGAAAGTGGTAGATTTTGTTATATATAAATATTGGAAAATCTATAATATTAGAAAATAAATAATAATTAATACTATAAAGCAGTGGGGATCAATCTCTTTTCTATATCTTGATTTGTTGAATATAATTTCTAGTGGATTGGATGTGTTTCTAATTTGTTATGTATCTTTTGGTGCATTATTTTTGCAGTAACATCAAATGACTTTATTTCTGCAAGAGCGAAAACATCCTAAAGCCTTTGAAATTTCGAACTACAAGTTTGAAAATATTTTATTCAACTGGAAAACAAAAAGGCTAATCTGATTGTTGTGTGTACCTAATGCATCATATGAAACATTTCAATAGTGAACCTTACACCACCTCAGATTTTGTCCAAGGTAATTTCTCGCTCTCTAATTTTTATTTTTTTCCTAATAGTAATTCTTTGTAAGTAACCAGTGTTTTATTATTAATCATGTTATATCTTTTTTCTTTTTCTTATTTTATTTTATTGAAGGCTTCTATACGAAAGGTATTGAGAGCTGAAATATGTACAACCATTGTACTTTCAAGTATTAATGAATTGAGGGGTGCCATAATTATGAAAGCTTTTGATTTTTATAAGAAGAAAACCGAGTTTAAATTGAAGATTGCTGAAGACAAGAAAAAAATTGATGAAAAGAAGAAAAAAAAAGGAAGGATTACAGTGGGACAAAAGGCAAAGAAGAGACGGGCATGAAGAAGCTTTGAGTTACATGGCGGAAATATATTTTTGACAGTGGCTTTTTGTATAGTTTCTCATTAAATTGAGATTGTTGCCAAATTGTTTTGACATTTATTGTGGCTTTGATGGTGAAATTGATATGCTCATTGTAGTTTAGTGAAGTTTTTTGGCAAAAACGTGATGAGTGTTTTGATTAGTTTCGGTTGTATGAACTTAATAATTGAGAATATATGTAAAAGAGTTGACATTTGAGAAGGGTTGAACAAGCCATTGGGATATCCCAATGGTTACAAACTGCATAAACAAGAATTTTATCTTTTGAATCAAAAGGAATCTTACTAAACATATTAACGTATAAGAAGCTTCTGACTGATGGCTTTTACACACTACATTGCTTTAATTTGTTCTAAGAAACAATCATTTTATTTTGCAACAATAATAATATGGAAAAAAGTTATTGCCTACAACATTTCAAACAATGAAAAATTTAGTAATATGTGGTTCAAACTTCTGGCAGAGGATATATAATTCTATTTCGTGTTTGATTTTATTTGTCTCTTCTATTCGAGTGATTGGTGTTCCTACAGTTTAGTTTTCCACAATGGTGTTACCTTTAGGCATGAATAATGATACCTTTCACACATCGAGTAATACATTTAGGCATAAATGATGATACCTTTCACACATTGAGTAATACCTTTAAGCATAAATACTGATACATTTTCACTCATCAAGTAATACCTTTAGGCATAAAAATTGATACCTTTTTCACACCTGAAGCAATACCTTTAGACATAAAGAGTGATACCTTTTTACACACCGAGTAATACCTTTAGGAAAAAATAGTGATACATTTAGACACGAATAGTAATACCTTTGAATAGTAATACCTTTAGGCATAAATAGTCATATCTTTAGGCATGAATAGTAATACATTTAGGCATAAATAATGATACCTTTAGGCAAATGCAAAGTTTGGTGCAATCTTTTGTTTCTATTTTCTTGAATAGAAAGTAGCAGAAAAATTATGTAAAATGGTTGTTGATGTTTGAACTTTTATATGAATCAAATCTAAATACTTCAAGTTGCATTTGTAATTTTAATGAATATATTTTCTTTCTGCAATTCCTTATATACAAGGGTTTCTCGACGACATATTAGTCACCGCTCATTAGAGGTGAAAAAATAGTGATAAATACCTTTAGGCATGAATAATAATACCTTCAAACAAAAATAGTGATACTTTTAGGCACGAATAGTGATACATTTAGGCAAATGTAAAGTTTGACACAATCTTTTGTTTCTATTTCCTTGAAGAAAAAGTAATAGAAGAATTATGTAAAATGTTTGTTGATGTTTGGACTTTTTTATGAGTCAAATCTAACTACTTCAAGTTGCATTTGTAATTTTAAGGAATATATATATATTTCTCTGTAATTCCTTATATACAAGGGTTTCTCGACGACATCACCACTCAGCAGCGGTGGAAAAATAGTGATAAGTACCTTTAGGCATAAATAATGATACCTTTAGGCACGAATAGTAATACATTTAGGTATAAATAGTGATACCTTTTAGCAAATGGAAAGTCTGGTGCAAACTACCGTTTCCGTTTCCTTGAAGCAAAAGTAGTAGAAGAATTATGTAAAATGGTTGTTGATGTTTGGACTTTTTTGTGAATCGAATCTATATACTTCAAGTTGCATTTGTAATTTTAAAGAAATTATATATTTTTTCTGTAATTCCTTATATACAAGGGTTTCTCGACGACATATTAGTCACCGCTCATTAGAGGTGACAAAATAGTGATAAATACCTTTAGGCATGAATAGTGATATATTTAGGCACGAATAACAATGCCTTTTAGGCACGAAAAGTGATAACTTTAGGCACGAATAGTAATACCTTTAGGCATAAGGTACCAAAATTTACCTACTAATTTTTTGCCTGACACAATCCAACATACGGCATTTAGCCCTACAAACTGAACCACGTGGGGCAGAACTATCCGAGTGGCCAACTCCATCACCATGGTCTGTCCACCTAATTAGGGCCCGCTTGGTTGGAGGGTTTAGGGATAGGTAATAAGAATGATAGCGGACCAATTCTCATTTATCATGCTTGGTACATAATGAATAAGTTAATCATTACCCTCATTTTATCAACAATTCCTCCCACATCATTCCATAGAATGATTGGCCCCTCATTTATACCATTATCATTGTCATTCCTAAGTTTATACCAAGAAGCTCCTTAAATCCTTACCATGACTAATCTATGCTTTAAAGGAAAAAATGGACAAGTCAAATCATAACTAAGCCAACACAACCACCAAATTATGTGTTTCATGACTTTGAGTAACTGATACTTTGACTCGTAAAGTGATGTGTCTTTATTATTCCATATTTTATATGCATTTTCCCCGATAATTAGTCCACTTTTATATTTTAATTGGACTAATTAATTCCCTTTGGTTGTAGGAGGAAATATTTTGGGCTTGAGGAGAAATTGGGCTTAAAGTGGATATTTGGGCTCAAATTAAGGAGAATTGGGCCAAGATAGCAGACGGGCTGAGTTGGAGATTGACGAATGGGCCGAGATACCAAGATCATATCGTTGTGGGCCTATTAAGAGTTTTATTTAATAAAAATTCTTATTCTTTTATTGTAATTAATTAGATATTATTTTGATATTTTCCTTTTTATAGATAAGGTTGGATATTATTAAGATTTGATTAGGAGTAGGAATAGGAAAAAAAAAATTTCTAGCGTGATTAAGAGAGAGGGGCGCGCCAGTTCATTCTACACAATTCCAATACGCGCTCTCTCTCTCCTACCCAGTGCAATTTACCAGTATTTTTCCTTTCCGTTAATTTTTATTCCTTCAATACAATTGCGAGAATACTTTTTATGAAGAACATCAATTCCGGCATGCGTGGCTAAGGTTTTTATTCTGATTCAAGGGCTTTAAATTCAATTATGATATTGTGAGGCGTTGTATTTCGTTGTTCTTGTTTATTTCAAGTGCTTATGAATTCGAGCTTGTTTATATAGAATTTATTTATGATATTGAATTGACGACTCGATTGAGTATATAAATTCTACTGCTATTTAATCGTTCTTGATCCGTAATTGTCAAGAACGATTGAACCCTAGTAGCAATAGGTTAAATTGATTGTGCTATCATAATTAGTTCAACCTAATCGAATTCATAGGTCAATTATTTGTAGTTGCAGCTATCTCGGCTATAAATAATTAGATTTAACCGTTTTCATAATTCTCTATGCTGTTATTAATGTGGTATGGAACGCTATCGTGCCCAACTCGTTAATAATATGTATTGATCGGTTGCTGGGATTGGTCAATTACATTAGGAAGACATAAGATTTATTACGGCTATCCTAATAAATCTTTGGTTAAACACTTGAACTGCAAGAAATTCATTAGTAAGCCTATGATCAATACGTAATTGAATGTAGACCCTTGGATCAGACTTTTCTCATATTGTTAATTCATCTAAGTTTAATTTTGTCTTAGGTTATTAAATTGATCTTTAATTTCTTGGTTGTTTAGTTAATTATATTTAGGATTTTAGTTAATAAACCAAAATTGAAAACCCCCTTTTTAATTGCTTTCCTATTCAAAAGAATTTAATCACTGTTCCCCGTGGATTCGACCCTACTTACTATTATACTAGTTTATTTTGAAAGTAGGTAATTTAATTTGGCGGTTTGACACCCATCAAATTTTGGCGCCGTTGCCGAGGAACAGCGTTAAATTAAGTTCTTTTGAGTTATTTTATTTTATTTTATTTGTTCGTGGTTTATGCCTCGTTCTTCTCGTACAGGTAAATTGATTTTTGATCCTGAAGTTGAGAGAACAGCTAAAGCATTGAGGAAAGAAACCAGACTACGATCACCGCAGACATCGAGTTCTTCGCCTGATTTGAATTTTATACTTGATTTGCCTGATTCTGAAGGTGAAGTTGACTATTATTCAGAAGGCAGTGAAAGTCAAGAGATTAAAATGGCAGATCAGCGTACTCTTAGAGAGCTCGCGAATCCTGATGTGAATCAACAACCACTGTGCATCCAAATACCTGCTACTGAGGCGACATTTGAACTGAAGTCCGGCCTTATACATCTGTTGCCTACCTTCCGTGGTCTTTCTGGTGAAGACCCTCACAAACATTTGAAGGAATTCCATGTGGTGTGTACTGCAATGAAACCACCGAATGTGACGGAGGAGCAAATATCTTTACGAGCCTTTCCTTTCTCTTTAGTTGATAAAGCTAAGGATTGGCTTTATTATCTTCCTTCCGGATCCATCACTACTTGGAATGACATGAAGAAGCAGTTCCTAGAGAAATTCTTCCCAGCATCAAGAGCAGCAAATATTAGGAAGGATATATGTGGGATTAGACAGCAGCATGGCGAAACTCTATACGAGTATTGGGAAAGATACAAATTTCTAGTGTCTAGCTGTCCGTAACATCAAATTCCGGAGCAGTTACTCATCCAGTACTTCTATGAAGGTCTGTCAGTCTTTGACAGAAATATGATAGATGCTGCTAGTGGAGGAGCCTTGGTCAGTAAGACTCCCGACGAAGCTAAGAGACTTATTTCTAATATGGCTGCTAATGCACAACAGTTCGGAACGAGAAGTGATGTCATTCCACAACAAGCCACGGAAGTCAGTACTAGTTCAACTGATCAGAGGATAGAAGCCTTGACTACATTAATGGAGAAGTTTGTGGGAGCAAAATTTGCACCTGTTCAAGTTTGTGGAATTTGCTCTATCATTGGGCATGCTACTGATAGTTGTCCAACACTCCAAGATGATGTCCAGCAAGCTAATGCCATGGGAGGATTCAATGGACAACCTCAACGCCGATATGATCCATACTCTAGTAGCTACAATCCGGGTTGGAGGGATAATCCAAGGTTAAGCTACAAAAACCAAGAAGGACACCAGGGATTCTCACAATAGAATTATCAAAAACCACCAGCTCCTACTCAACCTTCAAATTCTGGTCTGTCATTGGAGGAAATAGTAAAAGCTTTAGCAACGAACGCACAACAGTTTCAGCAAGAAACAAGAGCTAGCATGCAGAGCCTTGGGAACCAAATTAGCCAACTGGCTACGTCTATGAGTAAGCTCGAAGCTAAGAACTTGGGAAAGCTTCCTTCTCAAACTAAGATTAACCCGAGAGAAAATGCAAGTGCAATTGTGCTCCGCAGTGGAAAAGAGATACAACCGGGCTCCACTTTGCTTGAGAAAACCGATGAACATCAAGGTGAGAAAGCGGTTGAAGAAACCGAGAAAGGGAGCTCTCAAGACCGAAGTAAGAACAGTTCTTCTCCTTTTTCGCCCAGTACTCCTTATGTGGCCGCACCACCATTCCCTAGTAGGTTGGCTAAGGCAAAGAAGGATGATCATGAGCGAGAAGTGCTAGAGACATTCAGGAAAGTTGAGATCAACATTCCTTTGTTAGATGCCATTAAGCAAATTCCCAAGTATGCCAAATTTTTGAAGGAGTTGTGCACTAATAGGAGGAGACTGCGAAGTGATGAGAAGGTCAGTGTGGGGGAGAATGTATCTGCTGTAATAAAGAAGACACTGCCTAACAAATGCAAGGACCCAGGTATGTTTACTATGCCTTGTGTGATTGGAAAGATGAAAGTTGAGCGTGCCATGTTAGATTTAGGTGCTTCTATTAATGTCATGCCATACTCTATTTATTGTGCTTTGAATTTGGGTCCTTTGAAGGAGACTAGAGTTGTCATTCAATTGGCTGATCGTTCTAATGCTTACCCGGTAGGGGTTGTTGAGGATGTTTTGGTGCAGGTTAAGGAATTAATTTTTCCAGCTGATTTTTACATCTTGAAGATGGATGATGACTCCACGGCTAATTCAGCCCCAATCTTGTTGGGAAGGCCTTTCATGAAGACAGCTAGAACAAAGATTGATGTGGATAAGGGTACTCTCTCTGTCGAGATTGACGGAGAGATTGTGAAATTTAATATTTTTTATGCTATGAAATACCCAAATGAAAATCATTTTGTTTGTTCTATTGATGCTATTGATTCAGTTGTGCAGGATACCTTTGAGAAAAATCATGGAGTTGAGAAATTCGATATGCAGTCACAACTGGATATTGAAGCGGAGATAGCCGAAGCTTGGGACTTGTCTGACTCTTTGATGGACTCGCAAAACGGGGTAACTGATTCTGAGGTAGACGGTTCTAGTTGTCATAAGAAATTGTTACCATCTGTTTTGCAGGCACCTAAGTTAGAATTGAAGGTTTTACCTGATCATCTCAAGTACATCTATTTGGGCGACAATGACACTTTACCTGTGATTATCGCGAAGAATCTAACTGAGGATCAAGAAAAAAGGTTAACCAAGGTCTTAAGCGAGCACAAGACTGCAATTGGTTGGGCTTTGGCGGATATCAAGGGGATAAGTCCGTCAATTTGTATGCATCGAATTCTTTTAGAAGATAATGTCAAACCAGTGAGAGATGCACAGAGGAAGCTCAATCCAAATATGAAGGAAGTGGTGATGAAAGAGATTATAAAGCTTCTCAATGAAGGGATGATCTATCCAATTTCGGATAGTAAGTGGGTGAGTCCGATCCATGTTGTACCTAAGAAGACAGGCATCACAGTGGTAAGAAATCAAAATAATGAATTGGTGCCTACGAGGGTACAAAATGGATGGCGTATGGTCATTGATTTTAGGAAGCTTAATTTAGCTACTAGAAAGGATCATTTCCCCCTTCCCTTTATTGACCAAATGTTGGAACGATTAGCTGGTAGAGCTTACTTTTGTTTTCTAGATGGTTTTTCAGGGTATCATCAAATTGCAATTGCTCAAGAAGACCAGGAGAAGACGACGTTCACATGTCCCTTCGGGACATTTGCCTGGAGAAGGATGCCTTTCGGTCTATGCAATGCCCCGGGTACATTTCAGAGGTGTATGCTTAGTATTTTTTCTGAATTCATAGAGAATTGTATTGAAGTCTTTATGGATGATTTTACTGTATATGGGGATTCCTTTGATAATTGCTTAGATCATTTGTCTAGAATTCTAAAACGATGCATTGACACTAATTTGGTCTTGAACTATGAAAAGTGTCATTTTATGGTGACTGAGGGCATTGTGTTAGGTCATGTGATTTCTTCTAGAGGTATAGAGGTTGATAAGGCAAAGATTGATTTGATTATGAATTTACCTTATCCTACTAACGTTAAGGAAATTCGAGCTTTTCTTGGACATGCAGGTTTTTACCGCAGATTTATAAAGGATTTCTCCAAGATTGCCTTACCCATGTCGAGATTACTCCAAAAAGATGTGAAATTTGAGTTTGGAGACGCGTGCAAGTTGGCTTTTGACAAGCTCAAAAACATGTTGACGATTGCGCCCATTATCCAACCACCTGACTGGAATTTGCCGTTCGAGATCATGTGCGACGCCAGTAACTATGCGGTTGGAGCTGTTTTGGGCCAGCGAATCGATAAGAAGAGCCATGTCATATATTACGCTTCAAGAACATTGGATTCTGCTCAGAGCAACTATACAACTACCGAGAAAGAGCTTTTAGCAATTGTTTTTGCTTTGGATAAATTTCGTTCTTATTTGCTTGGCTCTAAAGTTTATGTTTACTCTGATCATGCAGCTTTGAAATTTCTGTTAGCTAAGAAAGAATCCAAACCGAGATTGATACTGTGGATACTCTTGCTTCAAGAGTTTGACATCGAAATCAAGGATCGAAAAGGAGTTGAAAACCCAGTGGCCGATCACTTGAGTAGATTGGTGACAGAGGAAGAAGCATTGCCTATCTCTGAGCTCTTTCCTGATGAGCAGTTGTTCCAGATGAAAGGTATGATTCCTTGGTATGCAGATATAGTCAATTATTTAGTTGCCGGAATTTTACCTGATGAACTTAGTAAATCACGAAAGCAAAAGATTAGATATGAGGCTAAGTACTATGTGTGGGATGAACCTCATCTGTGGAAATTCTGTTCTGATCAAATGGTTAGGAGATGTATACCTGAAAATGAACATAAGTCCATTCTAGCCTTTTGTCATAATTATGCTTGTGGTGGTCACTTTGGCCCAAAAAGAACTGCTAGAAAAGTTTTGGATAGTGGTTTGTATTGGGAAACTTTGTTTAAGGATGCTTATTTGTTTTGCAAAACTTGTGAGAGATGTCAAAGAACGGGTTTGTTATCACGTAGGAATGAAATGCCTCAAATTCCTATTCTTGTTTGTGAAATTTTCGATGTTTGGGGTATAGACTTTATGGGACCGTTTCCATCGTCTTGTAGGTATTTATATATTCTTTTGGCTGTTGATTATGTTTCAAAGTGGGTCGAAGCAAAGCCCACTAGGACTGACGATTCTGTTGCTGTCGTAGGTTTTATCAAGTCTAACATTTTCAGCAGGTTTGGAATACCAAGGGCGATAATAAGTGACCAAGGAAGCCATTTTTGCAATAGAACAGTGAAGGCACTGTTGCAGAAGTATGGGGTGTATCACCGTGTAGCCACTGCCTACCATACTCAAACGAATGGTCAGGCAGAAGTGTCTAATCGAGAGGTAAAGTCAATTTTGGAGAAAACGGTGAATCCTGGGAGAAAGGATTGGAGCCTCCGCCTTGATGACGCGCTTTGGGCTTACCGAACGGCATTTAAAACTCCTATTGGAATGTCCCCCTATAGGTTAGTTTTTGGTAAGTCTTGCCATTTACCAGTCGAGATTGAGCATCGAGCCTATTGGGCGGTAAAACACTGCAATATGGAATTGGAAGAAGCCGGTAAGTCGAGAAAGTTGGATTTGCAAGAGTTAGAGGAAATCCGATTGGAAGCCTATGAGAATTCGCGCATCTACAAAGAAAAGACGAAATTGTTTCATGATAGTTCAATCTTGCGAAAGCAATTTGAAGTGGGTAAAAAGGTGTTACTTTTTAACTCTCGTCTTAAACTTATGCCGGGTAAGCTTCGTTCTAAATGGCTTGGTCCTTTTGTTGTTACTAATGTGTTTCCTTATGGTTCAGTGGAGATTAAAAGCTTAGACACAGATAAGGTATTTAAAGTGAACGGGCATCGTCTTAAATTGTTCAACGAAGAAGAGAATGTGTCCTATGTCATTGATTTTGACTTAAGAGACCCCGTTTATTCATCGGCGTAATGGAGTGAAGGACGTCGAGCATAACGACGTTAAAAAATTGCGCTATTGGGAGGCAACCCAAATTTTTATTTTGCTTTGTTTAGTCTTAGTGTGCTTTTCGAGTTCCTTAGGTTTTTTGTAGTTCGTTTGATTCACGTAGTAAAATAGCTCCGGGGATTACTTTTTATTTGGCGTGATCACGCCAAATAAACAAGTACATGCCTTTTAAATAGGTTAATTTTCGTGGGGGGGGGCAGAAAACTAGTCGCTTTTTGGCGTGATCACGCCAAAATCGGACTAGTCAGATGATTTGAGTCAGTATCAAATTGGGCGTGATCACGCCCAATTCACTCAAGTCTTCTGCATAAATTGTTAATGCCCCTTATTTTAATTATTTTCAGATTATTATATATATTTATTAAAAAAAAAAAACGAAAATTAAAAAAAGAAAACAGATTGAGAACCCTAAATCCCTAACCTCTCGTCTTTCTTTCCTGAGTCCAGCAGCCAACCATCACCTTCCTCTCTTCTCTCCTCCGACGACCACCGTCTGCGCGCCATCTCCGTCTGCTCCGTCCAGCAACAGCTGCCGGTCGCCTTCGCGACCGCCTCTCCTGCACAATCCCACCGGTGACCACCAGTCTCGCATCCTCAATGTTCTCACGATCCCATCATCGTCTCCATCTCTTCTCTCGATCCGGCGACCACCGCCAACCACGTGCGACACCGCCGGCGCGACCTGCTTCGTCCAGCGCCCATCCCCACCGCCATTTCTGCGCACCACGGCCGTCTTACCCTCGTCGCGCAATCGCGCCTTCCACGCCACCATCTCCGCCTGCTTTGGCCTGCAACACCGCCGACCTCTGACTCTTCCGAACTCTGTCACGACGGTGCACCACCGCTGTCCCACCACCAGGTCTTCACCTCGCTATCTTCACATCCAAGTCAGACTCCGAAGCCTACACGGTATGACCTTACAATGGTACCACGACTACAGGTACTTGGCAGAATTTGTGAATTGAGATGATGAGTTTCTTTAATCAATTGAGGTGATGAGTTTCTTTAATCAATTGTTTGAACATTCTGATCAATTGATTGAGTGTGCAGTGGGTTCTGTTGATTTTACATGTGATTTTATATAATGAGAAAAGTTAGTCCACGATCGTGTACATCCTGACCGGCCAAAGACCAGGCTAGCAAGGGGGCCAATTTAAGCAAGATGGATGAAATCTTTCGATCCACGAACTTTGCTCCTTCTCCTTCCACATGACTCGACTTTCAGGGACGTTTTCTTTTACTTTCTTGTTTTTTTCTTGTTACCAAAAAAAAAAAAAAAAAAAAAAAAACTAAAAAAAAAAAAACACTTTAATTGCTTTCTTTATTGCTTAATTGTTCGTTTTTTTTTTCCGTTCCTGTTTCAGAGTTTATTGTGCATACATTGGGGACAATGTAAGATTCAGGTGTGGGGGAAGTGTAATTCTGATGTGCTAAAATTTTGAAAAATTCATGTCATTTGGGGACATTTTCTTATGTTTATATGCTAATTCTGTGGACTCAGTTGTCATGACTTTGTTGAATTGAGTATGATTGGCATAATAAAAAGGGGTCAAGTGTGATTGATGTTTTTCTTGGCACTAAAACAAGTAGCGTGTCTCGTTGGTCTTAATAGTGGATAGAATGCAAGTGTACAAGATTCGACACAAAATAGCCTTTTCCGTGAGCTTTTGAGCCTATGAGCAATGCATCAATAAATTGCGCTCTAATTTCTTTGTGTGTGAATCAAGCATATATTGTTTATTCTAGAACTTGCTTTGTTATGCATTTCGAGACCACATTCATGCATTATGCATTAAAATGATAAGGGCTCTTAGGTACACCATTTGATGGCCTTTTCTTTCTGAATAACCTACCCGAACACTTTTCCCCTAGTTGAACACGTTGAGCTATAGCCTATTCTTGGATTTTACCGTGTTTATACATAGCCTATTCCTTTCTCTTGTTTATGACTGTCTACCTGAAAATTTTGAACCTTCTTGTCAAGAAGTGTGGAATTGCATGTCAAAAGGTGGATTTGTATTGTGAACACAAAAGGGATGGGAAAGAAGTAGAATAGCCGTTGTGGCAATGAAAAAAAAAGAAAAAAAAAAAAAGAGAAAAAGAGAAAGAAAAAAGAAAAAAAAAAGAGAAAGAAAAAAAAATAATAAAAAAAAAAAATTAGACATTGCCATGATGAAGAAAGGGCAGAGAAATTGAGAGGTTGTCAATGTTTTGTATTATTCTCTTCATGTCAAAAAATAAAAAGTTTGACACATTATTGCTATTTGAGAATGACACCTCTAGACTATTACTTGTTTTTGCTTTGATGATTCTTATGTTATAATGAGATTACCAAGTAGTAGGGGTAAGAATGGTCGTGTGATCCAATTCAAAGAAGGTGTGTTTGTCATTAGAGAAAGCATGCATGTGATTTTCTATTACTTCTTGACTTGCTAGCCTTCAAATCCTTTTTTATCCTACCTTTAACCAAGGCCCCGTTACAACCAATGAAAAGATCCTTTGATTGATGCATAGTTCATATTCTAGTGGTGGAGATTTGATATATTAGCAAGCATATGGTAATGGCATGTATGTTTTGATGTTGAGTGATTACATATAAATACCCTGATCATACACTTTAAAGAGCGGAATGAGTGATATCCTTGGTGAGGTGTTGTTTATTGTCACGCTTGAGCGTATTGAAGTTGTTAAGTATTGATGAGACACGTGAATTTCATAAAAAAATTGAAGTCATGATCACTTACTCTTATAAAAGCCGTCTACTTAATTGCTTCATTGCATGGTGATTTGGGTTGTCATAGAAAGCACTTGAGAGAAGGGGTTGAGAGAACAAAGAGAGTTAATATTTGTCACCTTGTTCTTAATTGATTTTATGCATGCTTGAGGACTAGCATGGTTTAGGTGTGGGGGAATTTGATGTGTCTTTATTATTCCATATTTTATATGCATTTTCCCGGATAATTAGTCTACTTTTATATTTTAATTGGACTAATTAACTCCCTTGGTTGTAGGAGGAAATATTTTGGGCTTGAGGAGAAATTGGGCTTAAAGTGGATATTTGGGCTCAAATTAAGGAGAATTGGGCCAAGATAGCAGATGGGCTGAGTTGGAGATTGACGAATGGGCCGAGATACCAAGATCATATCATTGTGGGCCTATTAAGAGTTTTATTTAATAAAAGCTCTTATTCTTTTATTGTAATTAATTAGATATTATTTTGATATTTTCCTTTTTATAGATAAGGTTGGATATTATTAAGATTTGATTAGGAGTAGGAATAGGAAAAAAAAAATTTCTATCGTGATTAAGAGAGAGGGGCGCGCCAGTTCATTCTACACAATTCCAATACGCGCTCTCTCTCTCCTACCCAGTGCAATTTACCAGTATTTTTCCTTTCCGTTAATTTTTATTCCTTCAATACAATTGCGAGAATACTTTTTATGAAGAACATCAATTCCGGCATGCGTGGCTAAGGTTTTTATTCTGATTCAAGGGCTTCAAATTCAATTATGATATTGTGAGGCGTTGTATTTCATTGTTCTTGTTTATTTCAAGTGCTTATGAATTCGAGCTTGTTTATATAGAATTTATTTATGATATTGAATTGACGACTCGATTGAGTATATAAATTCTACTGCTATTTAATCGTTCTTGATCCGTAATTGTCAAGAACGATTGAACCCTAGTAGCAATAGGTTAAATTGATTGTGCTATCATAATTAGTTCAACCTAATCGAATTCATAGGTCAATTATTTGTAGTTGCAGCTATCTCGGCTATAAATAATTAGATTTAACCGTTTTCATAATTCTCTATGCTGTTATTAATGTGGTATGGAACGCTATCGTGCCCAACTCGTTAATAATATGTATTGATCGGTTGCTGGGATTGGTCAATTACATTAGGAAGACATAAGATTTATTACGGCTATCCTAATAAATCTTTGGTTAAACACTTGAACTGCAAGAAATTCATTAGTAAGCCTATGATCAATACGTAATTGAATGTAGACCCTTGGATCAGACTTTTCTCATATTGTTAATTCATCTAAGTTTAATTTTGTCTTAGGTTATTAAATTGATCTTTAATTTCTTGGTTGTTTAGTTAATTATATTTAGGATTTTAGTTAATAAACCAAAATTGAAAACCCCCTTTTTAATTGCTTTCCTATTCAAAAGAATTTAATCACTGTTCCCCGTGAATTCGACCCTACTTACTATTATACTAGTTTATTTTGAAAGTAGGTAATTTAATTTGGCGGTTTGACACCCATCATAAAGTTACTTCAGAAAATGCAAACTAGATAATCTGAAATCCAAGCAGATGCCTCCTAGTTCAAAGAAGAGGAGCCAATGCCCTTTCCCCTCTCTTGCATAACATTTGTTTAGCATATTCCAAATAGATACTTAATAAAGGGGCAATATCATGATATATAGAGATGCAAAAGTACAAATGCATCTGCACAAAAATATTCATATATACATAGATGTACATCATATTACTCAAGAAATTGCCCTAATATATGAAAGATTTAATCCAACTTCCAAACATCACAGAACAGTGAGATCAGATCAACATCATCAAAAGAAAGGTCCTAAATGGCTCCTTCATACCAAGAAACACCGACAATAAATGCTCCACATTAGTATTGCTCCATGATTCTGAAAAAAGAGCACAACCAAACCCATAAAAATTACCCATGTAATCCAACCAATTTAAAAGATAAAAAGGAGCAAGATACCATCGAGAAAATAAATTCTTGAAGGGGAAAAATTAAAGTAACACTTACACTGGATAAAGCGAACATTTGGAGTTGTAGATCCAAATTCCTTTGGTAGAGTTGAACTTGATGTACTTGCTTTCTTCATTTTCTTCTCGAAATGACCGTTCTTTCTTTGGCTTCTTTCCTTTGTAACTGAACCAGTTGGATCGAGAACAATGTTGGATGAAGAATTCAAGCAAACAGGGTCTTTTGGTAGTTGCATTGAATTCATTGAATCTATCAAGGCATTGACAACACGAAGATCTCTATTGTACCCTTCTTCGATGATTCTCCTTGCTTTCTCAATTTGTTCGTATGTAATTGCCAGATTGTACCACTTTCATGCTAAGTCATGGTTCCAAATAATAAAATCACTTGGCTTCTCTGTGTTTCCATTACCACTCTTGAACTTGTCCCACACCTTTACTTTTGCTTACTTTGTCCATCTTGTCTGTATATAAGTCGCAGGTATACTTACTACAGAATTTATATGGAAGACCCTTAAACAATGATAACATAACAAGCCACACTCTTGAAATTTCTTACACGTGCATGTGATTAGCTTCAAAAGAGAATCAAATACAACTCGATGGGTAGAATTATCAGCATCATGAAAGAAGACATTGAACACAATCATGCTATCTTCAAATGCAACAAGGGTAAACGAACTGAAAATGCATTTTATATACTCTTCTTCAAAATGTCTAAAAAGTACAAGTGTATATACCTCCAAAGCATGCTTCAACAACCCGGTCATTGGTAAAGTAGATTCCAGATTTGACCTTGAACACTGAAACTCATCATTATGTTCTTTCATCCTCCAACATTTTATGGTATCCTTGAATATTCCATAAAATTCTGTTAAGCTTGTGCTCTTTCTGGCATTGAATCCCATTGAGTTGTTAGTACTTTCGCTTTTTTGGGAAGAAAGTATTCCAGCTGAAAAGAAGTCTTTACTCAATGCAGTGCACCACTTATCTCTCAAACCATACAACCTTGTGAACTAAGTATGATCTTCTGAGTTATAGCCTACTATCATTCCTTTCCAACAACTTTCAAACTCATTTTCATCTGCATAACCCGACAAACATTTGAACACATTCTTGAAAAATTATCGCATTTCAATTGTGCAAGCTTATTGCATTTTGGTGAAGGTTCCATAAGCATAATTTGTGCCTTGTTTCAGGGAAAACTTGCATCAGAATGTAGAAAATGTGATTAATAAACAAACACTGAATCTGATGATAGCTTTTATCATAAGCAATAAGATAAAAGAAAATATACATTAATAGCTTTTATCATAGACAATAATACATTTTGTCATATGTAGTAATACCTTTAATATAAACAATATAAAAAAACTTTAATAAAAAAGCTATTAAGATGGTCGTTATTTTCATACCTTCTCTATTGCATTTGCAATTGCAAAATCTTGGCCAGTGAATATAGTTACAGGACATTTTCCTCCCATTGACTTCTTGAAAACTGTAAAGAGCCACTCAAACGATTCAATTTTTTCATCAACCAAAAATGCAGACCCAAACATTATATTCTTCTAGTGATTATTAATCCTAACAAAAGGTGCACAAATCAAATTATATTTGTTCGTTGGATATGTAGTATCAAGTACCAAGACATCACTATATATATTGTAATCTTCTTTCATCATCAAATCCCTCCAAAAAATATTAGAAACTCTTCCCCCATTGTCCAATTTAACTTTGTAAAAAAGTCTTCCTCCTCAGCATCTTTTTTCATGTAGTAAATCTATAAGTGTTCGTGCATCCCCCTTCTAAGAACTTCTTTTTCTAGTGATTTACATAATTTATATGATCCTTCATAGTATGACCAAGACTTTCTTCACCACTGCCATCATGTACCATATAGCGAAAAGATTGAGTTGGTCGCATTCCAAAAGCAACCATATCTTCAATAGCTTTCCCCATCTCATTTGAAATTTCTCGTTGTTAGCAATGAAGATGGCTCCACTCTGTTCTAATTAATGGATGATTATACAACATGAAATGTTTCACAACTTCATAACCTCCCTCGTCATTCATTTTCACTCTCAACATAGCCTGACAATTTGTTCTTGTAATTCCAAAACTTTTCCTTTTTACTGATGATGCACCAATCAAATACTTTGAACAATCAGCTGGTGGCCTCTTCTCTCCAGCATAAGAGCATACGAAAAGTTTGGCCAACTCAATTGGAGGATCATCTCTAGAGAATCTACTAGTTGACTTGCATATGCTAGACCCTAATAAACAAGCATGCGTACCATAAAGTTCATTCATTTCATCTATTGTTCTTCTTTGCAATCCAATTAGAGAACCACTATTATCATTACAATCATCAACATTTTCTGCCCTTTGGTCTTGGGTTCGAGTCATCATGGTTGGAGGGGAGGGCTTTTTCTTTGTTCCTTAGGTTAGATTAGGAGAAAAAAAATCATTAACATTTTCTGCAAAAAGAAAAGAAAAGAAAAGAAATGTCTACAAGATAAAAACAACAAACAACTTGTAAATCTCTCCTATCTGGATATTCATAGCTGTTAACATACATACATATAAAGTAAAAAGAAAATGGGAATACTTTACATAAATCCGTACCTTTATTGATTGCCATGGATATACTTGATGATTCAACTATTCCACCCTCATCACTAGATACATTCACTGTTGTATCTAAAATTTATACCATAAAGACAACTAAATATTACACAAACTAGAGATAGAACCAAGAGATATGGAAGTTTGGTAAATGCTATATGTTATAGGTTGTCTATAGAGAAATAGGGGATCTTTTACCTCATTTATAGGTGTCTTTTCCCTTTTTTTTTAATGTCATAAGTAGTTTCTCACTTTTGCCCCTTTTTACCAGCCTTTGTTTAAGGAAAAAGAACAAACTAGATATGCTAAAACAAGATATAGATGAATTGAATAACAATGTTTAAATCAGTATATAGTATCAATGTTTATGCCTAAATGTATTACTTCATATTTATAAAGTTATTATTCAGCTTGTGAATAATATTTGATATTATGTGTAAAGGTATTAGTTCATTTACTAAGTAATTCTTTTGTTAAGAAAATTACCTTCTTCAGTAATGTTTTGAAATTCTCCCTCCATTTGTAGACTATTTGATTCCAATACTCTCTCCATGATCCTAGTAGAACTTGGCATGAAACTTAGTTTAGAAAATATTTCAAATGTACTTTGTATTTCTCTTCTATTCTTTTAATTGTAAAGTAACACAACCTGTTAACTGGAGATGTAAATATGGATCTTCAAAGTGTGAAACTGTACAGATATTGCAAGGCAGGGGATCACCTGTGATTTTAAAGCAAATTTGTGCAATAATGTCTTGCAACAGTACATGCTATGGGCTACCAGGTTCTTCATTTTATATCTTGAGGTTTTAACAAAAATACAAATGTGAAAAGCCATAATGGAAATAAAAAAAACGAATTCCATGTAAAAAGGCATCCCATTTTTCATGTTTTATAAATCCAGACTTGTGAAATTATTCATCAATCATCGACCTAATATTTCAAGATAGTAACTTCTTAGAAGCATTATGTCGAACAGATTGAGGGCAAGAAACTAATGTCAAGACTAAAACTATAGTGTTCAACAATAGAAAGTCTAGATCATACATACTATTATATTAGAGAACTTATTCTCCCATAGCAACTCTACATGAAGGAGTTATTACTTTCAAAATAAATGCACAATATATGTGCAAAACTAAACACAAGAAACTACTAGTAATTGTATGAGATGTGTATATATATAGAGTAACATAATTGCGAAACCTTTAAATGTTGCCGGAGAAGAAGTTGACACACTGGAGAAGAAGATGACACGCCGGAGAAGAAGCTGATGCCGACACTAAAACGATCATAGAATCTTAACATCGAGGGGAACAATTGGGCTGGGCAAGTGGAATAGAATTGTGGGTTGAGCTAGTTGCAGCTTCTCTTAAAGATAATAAATTTTTCAAAGGTTGGGCTATTGAGCAAGAGCTTGGGTCGGGTTTGAGTTGCACGAATCCTATGATCCATGCACCAGGATCCCTGCAACTGGTGCACAAGAGACTAACTCTTTATTACAATGTTGGGTTGTTGATAAAGTACAAAAATGTTGGAGTTGAATTGTGGAGTAGATTGTACTACATCTGTCCCGCTTAGATTTGCACGTAGGAACGGGCATGGAGGGTAAGAAAAACCTGTTTTTTGCTTTTTTGTTGACTTTTTCAAAGGTGGAGATTGAAGATGGAGATTTTAAGGGTGGGGATTATTTGAGAAATTTCATTTTTAAGGGTGTGCAAAACTGAGTGGGACGGACTGAAAAGGAAAGTGTGCAAATTTGAGCGAGACGGAGGGAGTATATATGAATGAGAGATAAAATAATATTTTATTTGTAGGTTGGGTTCAAGAGTGTTTGCAAACAAAACTGATTGTGAAAAAGTGATTAAAATTGATTGTTGTAGTAAAATAAAAATTTGGTAGTGTTTGGAAAAAAAGTGATTTTAAGAATTGATTTACAGAAGCTGCTCTCTCATTGATTCTCAAAAGCAACTTAAAAGTGATTCACATAATTGATTCTGGAGATGTAACAAGAGTTTGCAAACATAACTAATTATGAGAAGTGATTTTGAAAATTGATTTCAGAGGTGCTGTTGGGTTTGCAAACACCCCTAGTGGATTGTCGATAAAAATGGTACTCTCTCTGTCCCGCTCAGTTTTGCACAATTTCCATTTCGGTCCGTCCTGCTCAGTTTTGCACACTCCAAAAAGGGCAAATTATTTTTAGAGTTATTTACATAATTGCCATTAATGAATTCACTTTTTGTTTAAGATTAGGTGCTAATCATATTAAAAAGTTGGGCTAACCTATAATTAGCTGCTAATTAATTAGCCCATATACCCGACCCAATTGACATTACCCAGCCCATTTCCACTCAACCCATTTTTTATCTCACAATTTTGGAACCCTAGTTTCACTCTCCACATCAGTTCTTACCTGCGCAACCGCAGTTCATCTCTCCCACTCAAACCCTAAATGATTCACGCTGTAAACTAAGCAATCCCACTTCCGATTTCAGTCCATCTTTGATCCATCCCTACCAAAAATGTTTCCTCTTCCTAGTTTCGATGTTTTGATGGACGATTCTCCGGAGATTGAAGGTTATGTCCCGGATTCTGAAGAATCGTTCATCTGCGAAACAGAGTTCAGTGAAGCCGATCTGTGTCCATTTTCAATTTTTGGCCTCGCATCCAGCCCAGATCCGAATTTCACTCTTGTTCCGGAAACGAATCCCGCGTTGATTTCTGATGTGGCTCCGGCATGCGAGTGGTTTACGGCTGAGGAGCTGAATAGTCACTACATGCAATGTCTCGGATTGTGGGTTCCGACTATATTCAGGTCTACGTATCTAACCTTAACCATTTTAAGGGTTTTTTGTTGTCTAAGCATGACTGTGCTGGTAGTTTAGTGCAAAATGATGTGAAATTCTGATTAGGCCCTAAATTGCTCACTGTCTTTGCTTATAATTGAAATTGGTTCAGGATAAGAACTTATATTGCTTGCTCTGTTGTTGAGGATACTCATTGCTGTGGTTTGTTTGTGATGCATGAACTGATTATTTGGGGAAAATATTGTGTATGTGTTTGGATCTATTGAGCCTGTTTCTTATTTTTGTCCATTGTCTGTTTGATCAGTTGTGCTGGTAGCAAAATTGAATTTCTGATGTTGGGAGTTGAATAAGTTGCCCTTTTCGTGTCTGTCTGCTGGATTTTGGCCGAATTCGTGCAAAATTGAATTTATGATGTTGGCTGGATTTCGGCCGGATTTCAAAACTGTTTAGTTTCTGTTGGCTGGATTATTTTGGGAAAAATGTTGTGTATGTGATTCAGAAAAGTTAAATTGTTTGCACCTAAACTCCAGTTTTAGCTGCTAACAGTATAAGAGTGGAATGTGTTGGTAGCTTAGTTAAAGTGATGATATCTTTCTGATTTACTTAAACTGCCCATTTCTTTGCTGGAACAAATGCTGGTGGCTAACCTAAATGATGATTTTATCTGATTATTCTCTGCCACCTGTTTATTTGTTGTAAATTGTGAAGATTGGTTAATTAAAATGATGATGGTGGGAGTTGGTTACTTAGAAGCTGCCCCTTTCTTTTCTTGGAATGGTTTTGGTAGCTTAAATCGAGCCCGATGATGACATCGTTCTGAGGGTATAGGTTAAAAAAAAGACAACAGTAAAATGAATTTTGTCTCAAAATATTCTTCATTTACTATAGTCTACATGTTTACAGCCTAAGCAAAACGAACACATGTATCTTGTGTTTATGCTGTAAACACAAGACTAGTAAAATATGATTTTTTTGATTTGGCTAACCTAGTCATAACCCAATTCGTTTAACAAACCACCAATTTCATAACCCCCCCCCCCCCCCAAGCTGTTCTTTCTCAATCAACCACTCAATAGCTTCTCTCACAGTTGATTCCTCTACCTCTAAAGCCTGTGGCAGTGTCCCTTCCCGTGTTAACGCTGCCTTTCCCATATGAGGGAGCTTGTAATTGTTGTTCCCTTCAATTTCATGACTTCAATCATGCACTATTGTAGGCTTAAAAAAATACTGTTCAGCTTTGTGATTTCCAAATCTTCATAGGACTTTAGAACATTCTTGACCAAATCTTCAACATTCTTTGAGGGTGTCTCCACTTGTATGGACTGTATGGCTCTAAAATAGCCCAAATCAAGTACGTTGGTATCGGGGGAATTAGGGGGCTGACAGATAAGCTGAATATTAAAATCGTCCGATGAGGCAGCAGCCCTAAAATCTGGATCATGGTTGTTAATATGTGGTTTAGCATTATCTTGCTGAATCAATATTTGTTTGCTTGCATTTTCAGGCCATTTGGCTTTAATTGCTGGAATAATCTGAAATTTGGTAGTCGGAATGCAAAAATATCAAGCAAAATATGGTAAAACATGTTGCATATGTGTACGCTTTGAACTCAAAAACATAGTAAAGTCACCAATGTAGCCGTGTATGTTGCATTTAGGAGACTTACTGATTTAAAGCTAGATGATGAAGAATTTCTGATAGCAAATTAAAAAACCTGATTATCAAGCAATCCTTTATCACTTGCTTTGTAATTGACTCGATTGGTTTAGTAACCAATGTACCCCGTTGTCTATTTATGTTGTTTCTGAGTGCAGGTGCTTTTGTTGTGAAAGGAAAAATTCCAACCTCTCCATCAAACAAAAGTGCCCCCTCGGGGCTGTATTGGGGTCGGGAAACTGCACACATGAACATGACTTTGGGAATGTACCTCTTTGACTTG
Source organism: Ajuga chamaepitys (assembly GCA_958295605.1). Classification (NCBI taxonomy): domain Eukaryota; kingdom Viridiplantae; phylum Streptophyta; class Magnoliopsida; order Lamiales; family Lamiaceae; genus Ajuga; species Ajuga chamaepitys. The sequence continues at coordinate 39,032,724 of OY282505.1, forward strand.
CATGCCCTATAGGGGTCTTCCTCCTCAGCTAATTTGTAACCCCTTTCCGATGTTTGCTGCATGTAGAACCATTTTTCGTCGATGTGTATTACGTTAGCATGGTACCGTACCTGATTTAATTGTTTAATGTATCCATATGCAAGCAACTGAGGCTGTATTTCAGCCTTTGTACCATATTCGGCTCGGTAAGAGCAGACTTTATGGCATTTGTGTGCGCTTTAATCAAGCCCGATTTTACCCATCTTCCGACTTTGCTTTTGCTGACTTTCAGCTCCACAGCTAACCTTCTTATGGTGCCTCATTTTGAGAACGGAATTGACTTCATTAATTCAGTATCGAGATCGACTTTTTGCTTACCACCATTTACCTTTTTGTCGATGAAAGATACCGGTGTCCTTTCTAATATTTGCTTCTTTGCAGATTCCCAAGTGTATTGAATAGTCCGCCGGGAAACTGTAAATGATGCTGCCACAGCCTTGATTTGACCTTTATGTACGACTCCGTCGGTGCTATGCCCCATCAAAAACTGAGAGATCAAGGTGCGATCTGATGGAGACAATTTAGGGCCTTTTCTGTTGTTAGTCATTTATGTAATTTTTTGTTTCAGTTGTAAACTCAAATCTGTTGGCTCACATTCAATGCTGTTTTTGGTGTATTTATTGAGTAGGCTTGATGTGATTAAAATTTTGGAGGGACAATTCAAATGTATTTTCAGTTTTTGTTGCTGTAATCTTGGTTCAGGTTTCTTTTGGATTGGAGGGAAAAAAAATTCCAAAATTTTTAAAGTGTAATTTGAATTTTGTTGCTGGAATTTTTAGGTGATGTTTGCTTGGGGTTGGCCCAGTCGGTGACCAGTTGGGCCAACCCCTTATATGTTTGGTGGATGAGGTTTGGCCCAAGTCGTTGGTGTGTAAGGTTTGGGGGACATAAATTAGTCCCCCATCACACCATAGCCGCTGCTTTATCACTTTCCCCTGCCACAACACTTTATGATAGAGAGAGGAGAGAGAGAGGGGATGTGACTGCCCCTTCTCCTCCATTTCTTCTTTCTTCCAGTTTTTTCTCTGAAGTTCACATACTCTCTTCTGTGATTTTGATTTTTTGCAACTTTCGTACTCCACATCATCCCGTGCAGATCTTCAAATTTTTTTTTTTGGTCTGTGAAGATCTGGTCTGTGAAAAATAATCTGATGGAAATAATAAAAAATAAAACATCCCCTAGATTTTCAATTTTTGAATTAAATCAATTTCAAGTTTGTTTGATAAATATTATAACAATAAAAATAAAAATAAAAAATTTATTCATAATTTTATAAATATAAACAAATTAAAACCCCTACAAATATTTTATTTCAATACTACTTTAATTAATACCCCAATCATTAATAACTAACTCTGACACACATCACATCACCTTTTACAATTAATAATTAATTCCCAACAACCAACCCACAACCCCAGCCACCCAAACAAACATCACTCTCTTCACAACCCCAGCCACTAACACTATCTACTTACCCAAGCCCAGCTACCCCAGCCCCAAGCAAACATACCCTTAGTGTTACTGTTTTCGCTGCAGATCATGTGTTGCAGTTTTATTTTCTTGTTACATTCAGTTCAGCAGCATTTAATTTGGAGGGTAAACAGGTGAAGGGGGAAGATTAGTGTATTAATTTCCCCCTTGATTTTTCACTTAAACAACCTTGAACAATAAAAGCAAAAGCAAAAAACAGATTTTTCTTAATCTCTGTGCCCAGCTCAGTGTGCAAAACTAAGACGGGGGGAGTATAATATAATGTGATGTTGTTCTTGGTCCTAACAAAAACGTAAGACTGTCTATAAGAGTATGTCACGAGAAGTACCCTCCCACTGACTACTAAAGTCTCGCCAAAACCCCTACCCCCCGCTTCAGCAACAGAAACTTCAGAACCTTATCCCAACATGGCTGCTATAACCAATTTCTTATCCCTAACACCGAAAGCCCTCTGCTTCCACCAGTCTAACTCCTCCTCCGCCGCTGCTACACTTGTCACTCCGTCCTCTTTTACAACACTGCCAAAACTCGCCCTTGCCCTTCCCTCCACTAATAATCGAGGGCATTTTCCTTCCAAATTTGTTCGGAACGCCGCACTCTCGTCGGAGTTGGAAGAAGAGGAGACTCTCGATGGCGAGAAGCTGAATTTTTCGGAGGACCAGAAAGTTTTCGTGGGGAATTTGCCGTTTACTGTTGACAGTGCTGCTGTTGCTGGCTTGTTTGAACAAGCCGGGAGTATTGAGATGGTCGAGGTAACTTAATTTTTTTATTAACCTCACCTGCTGCTTAATAATGCTCTCATTTCTTTTACATATTTCGTTTTTTGCTTGTAGTTATAAAAATTGTAACAAAGGTGCAAAAAGCTTTATTTCCTTTTTGAGGTTTTACTCACTCTGTGTGTGTCTCGTGCTCTTGGTTGTTGAGCTAATCTTATGGAAGAGTTCTTTCCTGCTTGCTTTCAAGCTTTAGTTAACTTCAACCTGTTTTCACAGCTTATACGTACCGATTTGAGGATTAAATTCTCAAGTTTATTACTGAATCTTGTTGCTTTTCTTTTGTTTTTGGCTATCGGGATGTAGACCAGATTATTTTCTTCTAATATTGGGCTTTATTGTTCTTTCTTTTCTAAGTCTTGAATTCTTCTGTTTTTCTGTGTGTGTTTTGGTCGATTATTAGGTTTCAGGTAGCATTTTATGTGCAAGATATTATTGGAACAAATTTAAATTCGTTCGCTGAGATATCTGAACTTTGCAGGTTATCCATGATAAAACCACAGGAAGAAGTAGGGGCTTTGGCTTTGTGACTATGTCTACAGCCGCAGAAGCTGAAGCTGTAGCTCAACAATTCAATGGATATGTAAGCGTACATCCCTTACGCATAGGTTTCATTTCAAGATTTACAATTTTTTCGAGGAATTTTTTTTTGCTACAAATTGATTAATGAAAATCCTTAATCATTGCAGGAATTTCAGGGCAGAGCTTTACGAGTAAGTTCAGGTCCACCACCTCCTAAGAGGGAAAATTCTTCATTCGGGGGACCCAGGGGACAGGGTCGAAGTTTTGACAACACCAACAAGCTGTACGTGGGCAACCTTTCATGGGATGTAGACAATTTTGCCCTTGAGACCTTGTTTGGTGAGCATGGAATTGTTAAGGAGGCCAGGGTGGTTTATGACAAGGAAAATGGCAGATCACGGGGTTTCGGGTTTGTGACTTACAGTTCACCTGATGAGGTCAACAAAGCAATTGAAGTTCTGGATGGCGCTGTAAGTATCATCTAATGAAGATGTTTATAATTTATTTTATTGGTGTTTGTGCTCATGGGTTTTATATATGTTCCATTGATTCTGCAAGGTCTGAACACTTTCATATCTCTTGATCTTGTCATTTAAAATCAACAACTTTAGCCATAAAATCAAATATTTATCTTGTCGGCTAGCACATCTTCAAATGCTTTATAGACTATCACGGGTCCCTGTTCCATCTCAACTCTAAATTTATGCACACCTATGCGCTTAATTATGTCAATCATATTTTTTGTTTGAAGTATTTGTTATTTATGCGTTATGTTGTCTCACATTGCTTAGTTTATACGCAAAACCTATACATTCCTAGCTCTCTGTTCCACCTCTCAATGCTCAATTGGGCTCACATCTAAGATGTATATGTGGTTTATTGTCACCGTACAGTTTCTGCAGTTTGTATACTAATCGGCATCTCCTTGAAACTTCTTGGTGTAGGACCTTGATGGAAGACCTATCCGCGTTTGTGCTGCTGAGGCCCCTCGTCAATATTAAGGACAGAAACATTTAAGTATCCTGCTAATGAATGATTACAAGGTATATTATCATCCACAATGCAGCAAAATTGACATTTCCACAAAAAAATGGAATTCACTTCTTGATGCTATATTATCTTGTGCATCTCGATTGACTGTGAGTTTTCACTTAGCATCTTGTTTCTGTATCAGAGTCATGTGCGATTGTCCTAAAGCTGAATGGAAGTGGCAAGTTGCACGGGTGGATTTACCTCAAGTTGCTAGTGTTTGTCTATGGGCGAAATCGAGATTCAGTAGTTCATTAGTTTAAAACCTTTTTAATGAAATAGTGATTTTGTCATTTGGTTTTGTGAGGGTGTGTGGTCTGGTAAAAAGAGTGCAGGTTAGCCTTTACTACCAAACCCAAAACTTGAAGAGCTTCGATAACGCAACACTTGTAGCTAGCTAATGGCGATCTGAATTCTCAACAAACTACGAGAATGAAAGTGAAACTAAAGAAGATATATCCATCAAAAATCAAGATAACTAAAATATCATCTATACTTAATATAATAACAAAATCCGCCCAAATTAGTAACTTTGAAGTTTTCCCGCCCAAAATTTATTACTAATTTTGGAAATCACAATTTTTTATATATAAAATTCAACCCCAATATAAAATATAATTATTGCCAATAACTTGTCATATATTAGCCTAAAATAAATATTTATAAAGCTATTTGGGCTGATTTCGCCCGGGTCGAAATTTTTTTTTCTTAAAAATTAATTTTTTTAAATAAATTTATTGGGTATTATTAATGAAAAATTATTTATGAAGACGGTAACTAAATTTTTAACATTACAAATATATCCCCTATCAACCGCATATTGTAATTCCAGCCTTAATCATCAACATGACTTCTATGGAAGGATATTCATATATTACGAAAAATAAATATCCATACTAATATATATTTTAGTTTTTAAAACTTTCACTGCACTCTTTTTTCATTAACATATAATTTTTCATATCTTATTATTTATTGATTATAATATTTTATTATATTAAAATTATATAAAAAAATTAATTTATTCATTTACACTTACAAACCGTGCATCGCACGGGGATACTACTAGTTTGACTTGATATTGGCGGTAGGGAAAATGAAGTAATTGAAAATACATGGATAAAAATGAGAACGATGAGGTCCAGGATATGCAATCAAACTGGAAAATAATATTTTGAATTTCTTATTTTTTGAAACCAATTTGAGTCCAGGCAATTATGGAATTTGCTAGCTGACTCGTGAAAAATAATTTGGACTGTGTTGTTGTGTGGAGGATTTCGTCACTTGTCTAAGAGTCTGGATCCTGCTTCATAAAACAACAAAACAAAAACATTTTGACTTTCTGACAAGTAATTTAGTTTTGAAGATACAGTCAAACAAATGGTCCAATTCAAGTCGCTCAATGGCAAAATATGCTACCGTTAAAGTTGTGTAGGCGCAACCATATGATGTGTGATATGTGGTATATTTTGAAAAAATTGCATGTATAAACTATTTATTTTTTAAGATGTACCCAAGACAATTAAAAGCATCTGAGAAGTTTTTCAAGAATTCCATGAAGAGTTTAAAGCAGACAAAAACAAGAACTTTTGATGGCTGTTTGATTTAAGCAGCAGAAACAGTTCCACTGCTTTTTCATATATGCTAAGTTTTGTTTAACTGTAATATTAGCAACTTCCGTTGATGGGCTATATAGCTTGAGGCTATATTTTCGAGAAAACTTGAATTTGAACGCTCCAATATAATTCGACTCATCGGAGTTTCGTAGATTCGGCATAAATTGGGTTAGCTGCCAATCTTTACAAAGGGATGAATGTTTTGTATATTACGTTCTGTTAACGGCTTCTATCACTTGGTAGATCCACAGGTTCTCTAAAGGTTCGGTCTATATATTACAGTATTTCATTATTTCAACTTATCATCCACATTGTTTGATGATTTTTCCTTTTATATATTCTTTTAAGTTCTAATACCAATATAGTAATTATTTTTCTTTGCTTGAATCATCAAGTATGGGCAACTTGGGCTTTGCATGGGCAAAATCTGTAAGGTAGCTCAATGTTATTTCGCTTTTTGCTGTCTACATTCTGATATTTTCCACGCTCTCACATTAAACTACGTTTTTATGTACTGTCAGCTTCCATGAAGACGTCGAAATTGCAAAGCTATCTCCAGCAAGAAGGGTCAGTCATACAAACTTCACTTCAAACAAAAACAACACTACGATTGACCCCTTTCGGGACAAGAAACTTTCAAGAGTATTCTCCGAGGACTACGGGGTTGTGCAAAAGAATATTCTAGATCCTCGAGGGCTGGAGTTAAGCAGATGGAACAAATGCTTCCTAATCGCATGCCTCATTTCCCTTTTCGTCGACCCCCTATTCTTTTATCTGCCAAGGGTTCAGGAAGAGGCGTGCATGCAAGCCAGTTTCCGCCTTCAGATAGCTCTCACCGTCGTTCGTTCAATTCTAGATGCATTTCACATGATTCAAATTATTGTACGGTTTAGAACTGCTTATGTTGCACCTTCGTCACGCATATTTGGGAGGGGAGAGCTCGTTGTCAACTCCTCAAAGATTGCTTCAAGATATCTACGTAAAGACTTTTGGCTTGATTTTTTATCGGCCCTCCCCCTTCCACAGGTATTGTCCAAACACTTCAAGTATGATATTGAAGGGTGTTTATATCATAATGTTCGTTTCTTTCCAGCTGTTGATCTGGGTTGTAATACCATCTATGAGAGGTTCCAATGTGATCAGTGCAAAACACGGGCTACGGCTTACCATCATATTCCAGTTTCTTTTGAGGCTCTACCTTATCTTTCCCCTTTCATCCAAAATCATTACAACTGCTGGTGTGGTGGTTGAAGCCGCATGGGCTGGTGCTGCTTTTAATCTTACGCTCTTTATGCTGGCAAGTCATGTAAGTTTGGCTACTTTACGACACTGATTGATGTTGCAGATTTCTTCATTAGGACTATAACTATAGGGTGGTCCCTTTTTGCAGGTGATTGGTTCCTGCTGGTACCTCTTGTCTGTTGAGAGGCAAGAAGAGTGTTGGAAGAAAGTGTGTGACCTTCAGCAGTACTGCCGCTACTTCTATTTTGACTGCCAAACGTCAAACGATTCTGACCGGACATCTTGGTTCTTGTCGAGCAATATAACCACACTCTGTGGACCTGGTAGCAAATTCTATAATTTTGGAATCTATGCAGATATTCTCACTTATGAAGTTGCAACATCGAGTTTTGTCCAGAGATACTTCTATTGTCTCTGGTGGGGGGTGCGGAATCTGAGGTAACTAGCAAGATTGTCCATTCTAGAGAAAATATATTGATTTAATGTTTCTACATTGATCTTTTTTCTGCAGCTCTATAGGACAGAATCTTTTGACCACTACATACATTGGAGAAATTAATTTCGCCATAACCATCGCGATTTTGGGGTTGGTGCTTTTTGCGCTGCTCATAGGGAATATGCAAGTAAGTTTTATTAATTTGTTTACTACACAGAGCGTTATATATGAAGCATTCTTAATAAAAGTCTGGTTCGTATATGCTTTTACTAAAACAGACATACCTACAATCTTCGACTGCACGACTAGAAGAGTGGAGGGTTAGAAGGATTGACACAGAAGAGTGGATGCGTCATCGGCAACTTCCTCATGAAATGAAGGAAAGAGTCCGGAGATATGATCTGTATCGATGGGTTACAACAAGAGGAGTCGATGAGGAAGCTATCCTGAGGGGTCTTCCTTTGGATCTTCGACGAGATATCAAGCACCACCTCTGTCTTGACCTTGTTCGACGAGTGAGTTTCAATCTCTATTTCTCCACAATATTTTACCAAATAAACGAACTTTTTTTCGTTTACAGCCCTAAAGCTAACCGAGTCAGTGGACTCCTGTTATTATGAGAACAGGTCTCTCTATTCGATGAGATGGATGAGTGTACCTTAGATGCAATATGCGAACGATTGAAGCCTGTTTTATGCACTTCCGGTACTTGCCTAGTCCGAGAGGGTGATCCTGTGATTGAAATGCTCTTTATCCTCCGTGGCCACCTTGACTCCTACACTACCAACGGGGGCAGAACGGGGTTTTTCAACTCGTGTCAACTAGGCTCCGGAGACTTCTGTGGGGAAGAGCTCCTGACGTGGGGTCTGTACCCACGCCCGAGCGTCCTACTTCCGTCGTCCACAAGAACCGTGATGGCCATAAGTGAGGTGGAGGCTTTCGCCCTGGTCTCGGAGGACGTGAAGTTCGTTGCCTCACAGTTCAGGAAGCTGCATAGCAAGCAATTGAAGCACAAGTTTCGGTTTCACTCCCATCAATGGAGGACATGGGGTGCTTGCTTTATACAAGCAGCCTGGTTAAGTTATAAACGAAGGAAAGAAGCAGCGGTGTTGAAGGAGTGGGAGAATGCGTCAGTGTCTCGGCCTGGATTGGTGGGGGATCGTTGCGCCTCGTTGCCACAAAGAGCGTCCAAGTTGCCTGTTTACGCTGTGCATTTAGCTTCGAGTACTGGAAAGGCAGGGAGTTTGAGAAATGGGTCCAAAATGGACTTCATAAATGCATTGCACAAACCTGTGGAACCTGATTTTGACTGATATGATAGTGGCAGTGCATTAAAAAATGAGTGTTATGTAATGCTGTTTGCTTACAACTACAAGGACAGTTACAGAAGATTTGCAGATGTATTTTCAGTCCATGCAAATAGACTGGGCCTTCTCAACATCTGCGCTCATAAAGATCTGGACAACGCTAGGCACACAAAATTACTACTAACATTGTTTTCTACGAGTTCCTTTTTTGCATCATAAGTATAACTTCAAATTCATTACATTACATGTATACAAAAAACGCCGATGTAGATGGGTGCTGCAGGAAGAGGCGTGAAAAAAAATATGAAAAATAATTATTCTTGAAATCTTATCTTATTATCATTATTCATTCTTAATACATACTCCCTCCGTCCCAGTTAACTTGTCCTACTTTTCATTTAGATCCGTCTCACTTAACTTGTCACATCCATAAATGTTAATTAAAGGCAACAATCTCCACCCTCAAAATATCCACATTCAATCTCCACCTTTAAAAAAATCAAAGATTCCACAAAATCTGTTTTTTCTTAACATCCGTACCCAGTCAACTGTAACAAGTTAACTGGGATGGAGGGAGTACATTATATTATTCTAAATTGGGTTCTTCTAGAGAGGAAGAAGAAAGACCGATTAGCAAAACTCTAAAAGTATATATATATTCTTCCAATATTAAATAGTTGAAATTTACACAAAAGATATTTATATCTATTACTAATATAAAAGTGTGAATGTTTCGTCTTTTCTTGTAACGACTATAATATCCCTACACAATATTAAATATCAAGGATAATTAAGTAATTTTATCAAATAATAAAATATTCCAATATATCCAATATATCTATATCTATATCTATATCTATATCTATCTATCTATCTATCTATCTATCTATCTATCTATCTATCTATTATTGCTAATTAGTATTAGTATTAATATAGAAATATTGATGAATAGTCTTGTTATTTCGTTTCGTCATTTCTCGTGATGCCTATAATATCTGTACTAAGTATTAAATTTATGTATAGTTAAAGTAATTTAAAATAAATCATGTCTTCTCATACTTCATTATGAAAAACAAGAGTTCCTTTATATTTCAAAATCCTCCTTAAAAACTATATACTTAAATTATTATTCTTCTACACTTTTAATACTTTGAATTTTAAAATAAAATTTGTTTCATATTAAAATAGATCTAAAAGTTATTTTAAGAAGAGTATATAATTGTGATAGGATGATTTTTTTTTAAAAAAATAAGTCTAACTAATTAATTATTTTAGAACCATCCGTTTTCAGACACTATCTACAAACATGAAAGTTACAATTCATAATTTAGTTTAATGGATCACTTGAAGCTCCCGATCAAGATTTCAATAATTTAATTCACATGTGTTGCTAAAATTTGTTATAGTGCCGTTCTCAAATATCTTTCCTTGCGAGATTGAATATCTTTTTCATAAATCATATTAAGGATTCTTTTTTTAAGTAGAATTTAAGGATTCTTAACCACAACTAGAATCACTTATCGTACAATGCACGATTTAGAATATATATTTATTTTAAACCATAAAAATAAGATAAAATAATTGAAAAAAAATAATTGACTAATCTATTTTTATTAAGAAAATAAAATAAATTTATAAATCTAGGGGAAGATTAGTATATAATACAATAAAATGACCTATATATTCACCATATATAGGGGAAGATTTTCTTATATCGAAATAATATTTTTACTATATATTTGATAATCCATAATTTCCCAAATTTAACCACAAATGTTATATATATTCCTTAATTAGTGAATAACCAGAAAACGCATCTTATTTAATAAACCGGTATTGTACCAGTGCGATGCACGATTTAGACGAAATTTAAAATTTTGAGTAGATTTGAGTCATTATTAGATTATAATATAGTAAGATAATAGTTAATATATTGAAAAAATTAAGGGTAACTTTTAACCTCTTCTGATCAATATAAAAAGCTATATTACATAAATAATAATAAAAAAGCATGTCATATCACACATCATCAAAGTTATCATTAATATATTGGACATCTAAATAATATGGGAACATATGAAAGTTTGAAAACATTAAATTGTTCTGTATGCCCTCTATTTTTGGACCACACATTTTTTGGCAAATGACTTTGGACTGTCATTCGATTATTTGCATAAAAAATTAATTAATTTTATTTACTAAAACAATACAAATAGTTCTCCCTCGATAAATGCCCACGTCTGATACGATTAATCAATCAACAAAAATAGCATTTTTATAATATAATATTTGATTATGTTTTTATTTTAATATCTTAACAAAATATTAATTTGAGATATTGTAATTAAATTGGATTATAAATAAAAACTAAATGTCATAACAAATTTCAAAATGTTTCCAAATAAATAAATAAAATAATTAACAGCTGCTACATCTCAATTCATAAAAGTTGCCGAGAATTATTTCACCACATATAAGACCATCTGTTGGAAATGCACCAGACTTTGGTATATTGAAATTGTAGAAAAAAGTACTTCCAATATGAGATTATTGAAGAATAATTCCTAATTTTTACTTATTTAAGAAAAATAAAATCTAACCAATCGAAATTTACGATTATTCAAGGATATTTAAAATAGTTTAACAAGTAAATAGAGAATCAACGACTTAAATATAAGACAAAGAATCAACCAAATTTATTTTGCATCTTTTAGAAATAATTTTTATGGTTTTAATAATAGTAATAGTTGTTGGGTGGAAAAGTATCAACAAATATCCTGAATATATACTAATTGATTTACATCAACATCAATTAGTATACTTAAATTATGCCTAAATATATTGATTTCGGATAAATTTTGGATGGTTGCGTGAATGTATCATTTTGTGACTCGGACAACTTATACTGAATGTGGGAGAGTTAATATTGAATGGGGATAATGGTGACTTATTATATTTTAGGAAAATATACGGCGAATTATCTCCAATTAGAGCATACCTCATTGTTGTCAAGATATATGTACCAAAAGTAATTATTTCCATAAATAGATAGAGATTTGGGTGGGAAAATTTTAATATTTCTATTTTGGGATGGTTTTTTATATATATATATATATATATTTATATATAGAATATAGATAGGATAGATATGTAGTATACCAAAAATAAATTATGTTTTTTGATCATAGTTGAATTTTAAAAACGCATACTTTGGTCATACGCTATAAATGAATTAAATATATTTTGTACAAAGCATTAGTAGTATTAAGTAACTTAAAATATATTATTATTTAATTACTTGTATATAAAAAGTAAGAGTTCTTATTTAATTAAAACTCCTCCTAAAAAATACATACTTAAATTATTCTTCTTCTACACTTTCAATACTTTGAATTTTGAAAAAAATAAAATTAGTTTCATATAAAAGTATGAATTTTTTTGTCTTATTTTATGTTTCGTCTTTTCTTGTGATGCCTATAATATTCTTAGTAGGTATTAAATTTAAGTGTGGTTAAGTAATTTAAAATAATTTATGTTTCCTTATGTGATTATAAAAAAAAAATTCATTTTATATTCAAAATCCTCCTAAAAACTACATAATTAAACTTTCAAATACATTGAATTTTGAAACGAAATTAATTTCATATTAAAACAGATTTATAGAGCTTTCCAGTGATATGTTCTTTGCATTTATTTTAAGCAATTGTACTAGATAATATTACATTAAGATATTATAAAAAAATCAAATATATATATTTTTCCATCTTATCTAAACTACCATATTATAATATTCACACTGTCAATTATTTTTTCAAAAATAAAGATAAATTTTATGGCACAATCTTAAAACTTTACGTTTTTACTATTCATAGTTAGATTGTACTACAATTTTTATTTTTACATGTTAAATTTATTTAATTAACCATTAAAAAGTAAACATAATTTAAGCTCTTATAATTGCATATAATGTGACTATATATTAAAATTATTTTAATATAATATAAAGAGGAAAAAGGTATATAGATATAGAAAAAATAAAAATTATTTTTTCTTAACACTATTTATTTAAGTTAGTTAACATTAGAAGAATTAAGAGCCTAAAATATTTGAATGAGAAAAAGAAATAGTAAGCAAATCGTTGTGATAAATCTTATCTTATATAAACATTAACATAGGAAGAATAGTGATAACAAACGTTCTTATCAAAATTGAATCTTATATAAGAACATAGACACATGCGCACACACATGTGTAGCTTGTCGTACGACAAATATAACATTATTTTCAAAACTAACATTTGCCTTATAAAAAAAATATTAATATCTCATTTACACCTCTAATCACAAAGTAGAACGTAATACCTTACTAAAACTGAATTTTTGAGGAAAACACACATGCACGCACAAAAAGTAGGCAGGTAGGTTCCTTATCTTAATTCAAAATCAACCCAGAATAGTAAAATAAATGGGAACTTACTAAAATAAAATGATTTTTTAATCTTTTTATTAAATAATGAAAATATCATTAAATATCATTTATCCAACATAAATCCAACAGTCTAAACTACCTAATTTTTAATTCTATTTAATATCAATATATCCAACAGAAATTCACTTATCCAAACTATCTCTCTTTCATAATCCTATTTAATCATTAAACTACCTAATTTGTAAACCTATTTAATATACTTAGCCTAACAATCATTGGTCAAAGCTTGCATAATCCGAAGTTGAAAAAATTAACGAAGATCCGAAGTTAGAGAAATTAGTAGAAAATGTAGAGAAACATAATCCAAAGTCGAAGAAATTAGTGGAGAACTGAGATTGAACAAATTGGCAGAGAATATAGAAAATGCGGTAATGTTTCTTTTTTCCGCTCAATTCGGTACAAGTTCACTTTTTACGATTAGATCCTAGAAACTGAACTTATACGTTGTGTTGTTTTTCAATGAAAAGAGGGTTGAGTCAACCACACTAACTAATAAATTATTGTGATGTCCTCTTAGATATAAGTTTTATTTTATTTTCGTTTTGTTACTAATTATATTGATTTATTTCATTCGAGATGGTATATCAATCGACAATTGTGCAACGGACTTCAGGTAATTATAATTTCAAGCAAAATTTGTAATGTCAAATTTAGATACTACAATTATTACATAATCAAATTGCCCACAGACGAAGGAGCTTGATCTCCAGAAGAGGAAATATGCAAATTTAAATTCCTCAGATAAAAATTAATACGAAAAATAATGTTTTGAAGAACAAAAGAAGAGGCAGCTTACAAGTAATACAAGAGCATTATTCAATCCATCTGAGTTGAATGATGAGTAATTTGAATTTTATAAATTAAAGTAGCTTAGTTAGCTGGAAAATCCTATTATAATTTTGTCATATTTTATATAGGATAAATATTCCATGAACCAATAATCCACAAGCTATAAGAACTGAATAAAGTACATGGTTGCATTCATTCCGGTGCTGGAAGATTGATGTACAACCCTCTGACTTTTTGTTGTGATAATAGAAAAGTCAAATTTGCTCATGTTGAAGTACCAGAAGAATTATATGATTTATTAACCTCTAACACGGAAGAGACTACTGAGTTTTGATTAAACATATGTTCATATAATTATATATTTTCTTTTACTTCATTTGGTGTCTAATTGGATAAGGAGCTAGCCTCTGCAAGAAAAGACATTTTTAGTTTTCGTGTACAATGAATGGTGTATCACAATCTTCAAGCATTAAAGACTGACGATGTTCATTCTCCGCTCCAATTGTATTTTGTGAAACTCAAAATGACGTTGAGAATATAATGAGACAGAACTTGCATGTCTCATAAGTTATTTTCTAGAAACTAATCAAAATTTTGAATAAAAATCCATATGCTAGAGATTTTTTTAGATTAAAGCAGTATTCTTCATTAGAAGATGTTGAACTTCATATTTCAAAATGTAACACCCCGATTTTCTAAAAGATTTTTAGACACTATGTGGAAGAAAAGGGTAACCTTTCAATCGCAGTTTATAAACAAATTAAAATGAATTTACCCTTTGACTAAGCGGAAACGTAAATAACTTGTATCTAAAGGTTCAAAATAATACTTTGTTTCAAAATGTAAATATTAACTTGATTGCCACACTTAATCGCAAAAATAAATAAATAAAACTAGACTTCTTAATTTGTTTCAATTCACAACACAAAATATTCAACAACACAAGTATTTGTAAAACTCAACTTTTCCTACTAAAATTCTCGAAATAAATAACTGGAAAATGCTAAAAGTTAAGCAGATCCAAAAAAGAAACTTGACTTTACTTGCATCCACCACCTCGCACCATCACCAAGCTCCAATTAATCTGTAGACACTGAAATGTAATAGGGGTGAGCAAGCCACAATCTCAGTGGGGATAAGTTTGTCGACTCCAAATACATCAGATGCAATAATAATGAAAGCATACAACACACTTAAATAGATGTTGATCAACATAGAAAAACCTTTTTCCTGTTGACTAGCATACCACAGCATACAACATAGCTTAGCATAGTAAATAACCTGTTGCCTATAGCCTATGGAATGTTGCGCTTAGACATCAAAATAACATTTAAGGCATTTAAAGTAGACAAACAACCTGTATAATAGAAATCCCCACCTGAAAAAAGTAGAAAGTGCAGTGTAGATGCAGATGTCCTATACTCCTTAGTCTTTGCTGACCTCGTCACCTTGTCATAGTAAATATATCGCTTAAGAAAGTGTAGCTTTAAAATAGAATTATATGAAACAATATGATAAATATAAATATTAGGGTTCAAAAGAATAAATTTAGTTTTGAAAGATTGAATTTGAAAAGATGATCCTATGAAAGAAAATTGATCCGAATATACCATACGTAATACTTGCAGCACAAATCACACACACCATAGCTTATTAATTATTTTATATACAAATATACATAATTAATCATACACAATATTATATATATATAATATACGACACATATACTTCTATTTTATAAACACACACATATACATACATATTAATCTCTTGTTTCCTATCATAACTACACGTACACATGCATAACTATGCATAGACACTCATCTGTACATCATCACTTGCATAACCTATATACACATTAATAATAGAATTACATGGAAAAAGGGATTGGCGAAATACGAAGGAACGAAAAGAACAGAACAAAAAAACATAAATTATAAGAGAGAATTTGTACCTTTGTTTCGGAAATTCGGCGGACAGAAAAGTGATATCGGCGGAGAAAGAATTCGGTGATATAGCGGTGATAAGTATTAGGGTATGAGAGGGAGTCCTAATCAGTCTAGAATTTAATAGAATTTTGATGGGCTGTGACATCTAGACAGGGTCTGATGGGCTTAGATGTTGTACAAAATAAGATAGACAAAAAAAAAAAAAAATTAACTAGAAATATTCTTTTGGCCCATAATATAAAATTTATAAGTAAGAGATAATTAAATAATTAAATAAAATAATACTAAATATACACGGGTATTACACAAAAGATGGGAGTGTGGATCAATGAGTCGATAATTCTCCAACATCATATTAAGTTGAAACTATATCATAAAAGTTAATTCTCATTCAGAGAAACAATACAAAATAATGCATTATTATGGATGTTATGACTCATTGCAATATCTATTGCTTTTTCCAAGAGGCGAGATTGGTTGGCATCAAATATTTGAAAGAGTAATGGTAAAGAAATTATCATAAAAAGAGATCAAGGTATATATTTTAATATAAATATTAGTATTTAAATTTAAACTCTATCTCTAACAATTCTCTTTGCTTTGCACCAAGCTACACTTTACATTTGAAAAAAAAAAAAAAAACGAATGAATATACTACTACATCGAATAAATTATCCAGCTTTCACCTTATAAAATTATTCAACACAACTCTGACCCTTCCTTATACATATTATGTACGACAAATAATCCAACAAATGTAGATGACACTTGTTGAATCATGTCACTATCTACTCTAGGTGATATTATATCTCAAGAGTAATAAGGCAAATATATTCATATCAAAAGGTTATTTTATTATTTCAATAATAACTAATTTCTATATCAATATCAACCACAGAATTAACTATATAATGTTATTTATGTTACACAATCTATTTGATATATTACTTATTTTCTAATTTCATCTTTATTATTTTTTTAAACAGTTGTTGATAAAGGAAGTGATAAGAAAGTTTCATGTAGAAAATATAGTTGGTATAGGCTTCATATTCCAAATTGAAGGCAATTCACGCCTTTATTAGCTGGACTATTATTGCAACAATATACAGTTGATAACTATATAAAGTTGAAGACAACAAGGTTAAATTTTTTCTGAAATAATCAAACAAATTTGGGAGTAGAATTATATTAAGGAATCATGGACATTGTCTTCAAAGAAGAAACTAGAGGCAATGAAGTTGGAAAGAGAATCATTCTTCTACAATCATTTATATGTGGCCTAAGGGATATGGGGGCCAGATATCTAGATGCATTGACATTAGTTCATAGATTTAGAAAACCAGGCATGCTTATCACAATGACTTGCAATCATGATTGTAAGGAAATTCAAGAAAATTTATATGATGGCCAGCGAACCACAAGATCGTCCAGATTTAATTATAAGAGTTTTTCGGACAAATTGCATGATTTGAAAGATCAACTATTCAAAAAAGAGATATGTGAAAAGTAGTACCACATGTTCACGTTGTCGAATTTTGAAAAGGGGATTGCCACACATGCTCACATGTTTATTATTTGAAGCCAGAGTATAAGATTATTAATGTCGATTAGTTTGATAAGTATATTTGTGCAAAAATTCCTGATCTAGAAAAGTACATGAACTATATGAGATGGTAAAGAGACATATGATGCACGGACCATGTGGAGGAAAAAATCTAAAAAAGTGATATGTGGTTAAAGATAATGCACGATTAGATAACCACTGGGTAGTTCCTTACAATCCATATTTATTGTCTAGATATAATGGTCATATCAATGTAGAAATATGTTCTGGAGCAAAAACTAAGTATTTGTACAAGTACATCTATAAAGGTCATGATAAAGTGGCGATTAATGTGGCACAAAATAATGACAATGCCACCATAGACAAAATTAAACAATATTCAGATGCGCGATGAGTATCTACTCAAGAAGCTAGGTGAGGAATTTTTTAATTTAATTTAAATGAAATATACCCAGCAGTTGTAACATTGCAGCTTTATCTACCTAACCAATAATATATCACCTATTGGAATAATCAAAATTTGCAGAAAATAGTGGATGTTCACTATTATTTAAAAACAATACTCACGAAGTTCTTTTCCATGTGTGCTAAAGATAGAGATGTATTGTTACAAGAAATTTCCAGAGCATTATGTCTGGGACAAAAAGACAAGTGTTAGAAACAAAGAAACAAAGGAGAAGTGATTGGACGTATAAGTGCTCAAAATATATCTGAAGGTGAAAGGTACGATTTAAGGTTATTCTTGACGACAAAAAAAGGTGCTAAAACCTTTTTTTTTTTCTTTTTTACCTCGAGACCAAGCTTGGAGACAAAAAATAAATTGGTAAAATACTGAAACCCTAAGTCTCTATATAAATACGACTTAATTTGACAAAAAAATAACAAACATATATTTTTAATGTACCAAATATTTGTGACATGCTTACAAATGTGGATAACAAAATAGTCAAAAATACTAAGGGACAAGAATTAATCTTGAGGGAAATAACCATCATGGACACACAGTATGTAAAATCTTCCTCGAACTCTTTTCAAGTAATCTTCGTCATTCTTATCTAACAAATTCTTGAACAAATATAATAATATATGTCTACATAAATATTTTGTATGTCATCAAAAAAGAAAATAAACGAAAAAAAATTTCTGGTGGGAAGTGTTAAAGGAAAACGCAAAACGAAATGCATTAATTACAGTCTATTTTCTTAACATCTAAATTAAAGTTACAAACTACAGCAGCAAGCGTCCTGCAAATAAACTCAAATTCTGATGGAGCTCATTTGCCGATGGTAAGCAATAAACTAGAAGACCCAATAAGATGATGGAAAATTATTTTTCTGACATACTAGAAATAATATATGCAGGTCAAATAAATACAAGATCCAATTAAGATATTTTAAATGACTACGAATCAAAGAATGGTAAATGCTCATAAAGTGACTCTCAAAGATATCATAGAAAGAGAGAGACATTGACAGAGGTAAGTTAAATATACAAATAATTTAGAGTATATATTATATTATATTTCGATTAAAAAAATATTTGTTCTCAATGTACCTGGGAATCTATTGTTGTTTTAACGGAATAGTAGACAATGTGGAGAATATTGTAAAGATATGGTTTGAAGCATGTGACAGATGTAATAGAGGAACCTACAAGGAAGATGAAAAGGCTGTTTGCAAAAAGTGTATGGGAAAATTCATTGAAGCTAAACCAAGGTAATACATTCTAAATTTTGCAAAAATAAAAATATAAAAATACAGAACTCAAGATACATTTATAGATAAAATCGTTTGTTTAACCTTATCAATATGCGCACTCTTTTGGTTTCAGTGTAACTCATACAAATATGAAAGTTACCATAATGGGTAAAATGATCACTTACCCTTCCTATTATAAAACTGGACAGATACCGAGTGAATTTAAAAGTCATTCAATGAGATTATAGTTTTTGGCAACATAGCAGCTACGCATGTCGAATGCTCGGTCTAAGAATATATCGCATCATTAACAATCCTAAGAAAACAAATACACTATAAGTAAATTACAAATTCCGGAAGCATGATCACAAATCCAAGAGCCCAAAATAAAAAAATAATTTAAATTATAAATGATTTCCAGGGACATAATGATTTCAACTATTACAAATGGCTAACATCACAAGCAAACAAAGAGATTCGTGTTCTCATACCATTGAACGAGAAAACAAGTGATGAACAAGGAAGATTGTGCGCAATTACCGAGTAAATATAAATAATGAAACCGAAGAACAAGAAGATACGCAATCAAGAGCAGACAACCGTCACAACCACGAAAAAGGAACCAAGGAAAAAGAAGAGTGGAGAAAAGAAGACAACAGAAGAGATATCACATAAGAAAGAAGAGGAACAAAGAAACAAAATTGAAACATAGGGAAAAATTTCAACCAATAAAGCACCACCAGAAAATCCGGTTAAACAAAAGGAAAGAAAACAAAAGCTAATGCAATTCACCAACGAATAAAGAAATAATGAGAGAAGTTAGAACAAAATAATATGAATGAAAGACAATAAAAAATTTCATACAACAAAGCACCACAAAAGAAAGCAGATAAACAAAAGGGTAGGAAAAGAAAAGTCAAAGATAGTCCACCGCTGAAAAAAGAAGCAACAAGAGAACAAGGAAGAGACAAATGAAAAATTAAAAGGAAGATTTATGAAGACTGCATTTCAGATAAAAGTGATGATGAAGTGGCAATTACCCAATACATTACCAAAATAAAAAACAAAAACGAATACTAAGATAGTTCCCAAAAAGATTAAGAAAGAGAAGGTCTAATTTCTACACCAAAGCCCATCCTCTTTTATGCCCGTCTATCTTGACTTTTGAGTTTATTATTTTAATTTAGTTTTGCATTTTTACACCCTTCTATCGTGACTTTAAGTTTTAAATTTAGGCTTATCTTAGTTTTTTTTTGCTTATGTTTTGAGTGAAACAAAACTGTGAAAACATTACTTAATTATATTCCTTTAATTAAAATTTATTATTTTTTAAATTACATTAAACTCTACAATTCATAACTAAAATTGTCAGTACAAACACGGTTTATCACAACAAACAACAATTTTAAAACATATCATTACAATATCATTCTATTAACAATCGATCTACAAACAACTTTATTACATAATATATTTTTTCTATAAAGCAAGAAGTTTCACCAAAAAAATATTAAAAACCAATGAAACAACGATTTTGAAAAGGATACAAATAAGTACTCCAACTATCAAATTTTCTTTTGTATTTATTATTTATTTTCACCACTTAATCTTATCATATTTTACATATTTCTTTTTTTCTTTTTTCAGTCATTTTTTAAAAAACTTAAACTTGCGTAGTCATCAACTTTCTTCACACATTATCTTACGACATTTAACAAACCAATGAAATTTCATAGTTAAGTCTGAACTCTAATTATCGTAGTATACAAATAATAAAAACAATGAATAAAAAATAATACTATGCATGCATGTGTCCCCATATAAAGTTCATGATTGTGCTCACAAATTAAGGGACTAAAAGAGAAAGTGAATAGAAGTGAGATGTTGAGAGTGTCATTCTACGTTCAAATTAATTTTAATATTATAAAATATTAGTAGATATAAAAAAATGAGCCCACGTGCAACGCACGTGCTCATTGCTAGTATCTATAAAAAAGATAGAAAATTAAACATTTTATAGTTTAATAGTAGGACGTTTGTAACACCAAAGTTTAACTTCTATATTAGGATAATGATTACAAGACTTTTAATTTCAAATAGTGGTACAATAGAGTTATTTTGATATTGAATGTTTGCAAAACTATTAAGTTTTGGTGTTTTCATGGTGAAAAAATACAAATAAGTTTTATGATTAGCAACAAAAATAAAAAATCATATACGTAAAAATTTGAACAATGAATAATATTATAAGCTCTGATTTACTTTGTTTATCATCTTTCATTTTTCAGGGATAATTATTTATTTTTAGTTTACTTTTTCCAATTTAGGTACATAGCTATAATATCTTTATATTGATTCCATTATCCACAATAAAAAATATATTTGATTGACAACTATAGTGTGTCATATTCGTTAATTTAATTTGATTTTAAGTTTCTTTTAGAATTGCTCATCTCTTCTATAATGAAATTCTTTTATATAATTGTAGAAAAAGTAGAAAATCTGATTAGGTAAATTGTTTAGAGCTAATTTAGTAACTTTATTTTTATAGTTTTTTTTTTTTTGATAAGAGTCAACTTATACTTTGAAGTCATCTTTCAACTTATAAAATTTTATATTATATTTCATCTGATATTTAGCTAACCCAATGCCGTAAGCTGAACCTAAATATTCATTGTTGTTGCACAATAGAATCAACAATAAAATTACCGGATAGTTTTTTGGGTTGAGTCGCGTACTAGGTCGCTCTCTTTAAGACGATTCGCGGCTCTGCCCAAATTGTGCAAGCAGTATTCAGCCCCGTCGTCCCCAGGATAAAACAGCCCAGAAAACTCTCTGTCTCGGAACCCTTCTGCACCGGAAAGGCACCGGAATACTGACTCCCTCTACTACTTGGTATACTGATAAAATTATAGAATACGGAAAGAATTTTTTATTCTCTGTATTCTCTCTTCTCTATCTCGCCCCCACTTAAATAATTGAGGGGACATGTTTTTTAACGTTACTTAGTGGAGAATAATAAGGAAAGAACGGACCTATCAGTTAATGGACTGACTAGGTCTATAATAATTTAAAAAGATATTTTTAAAATTAAACTAAAATATTTTTTAATAAAAATTCATAACTCTAACATTCATAATATCTTATATTCTTGTTACTTTTTAGAAAAAAATACTTATATTCTTTTTTTGTTCGATTCTTCATAAATTTCTTATAATTTTTCTAATAGATTCTTTTACAATTGTAGAGTAACTAGAAAGATCAATTTGCAAAAATCTAAGAGAATATATATGTGTGTGCATGTAAAAGTACTTAGAATAGGTAAAATTACTTTAGTTTATGATTTTCAAATTATCAATAATTGAAAATTAAACAAAAGATGCTTATGTGTTTTAAAAAAAAAAATTATAGAATTTATTTAGGTATTGAATTTTTACTATTAAGTTTTGGTGGTTTTCACGGTGAGAAAAATACTAATAGATTTTAAGATAACTGCCAAAAAGATAAAAATCATATACATAAAAATCAAAACAATGAATAATAGTGAAATCTCTTATTGATTTTATTCGTCATCTTTCATTTTTTGGAGATATATATACTTTTTTTTTTTTCATTTTTTATGTTGCTATAACATCTATATACTCATTCAAATAACTACAGAAAAAAAAACATGTTGACTAGACAACTATAGTGTATCATATGATGATACTAATTTGCCACAATATATGAATGACTCAAGATTAGTGATAATTATTTGATAAAATATTTAAATTATGTAAATTGTAATAGTTTAATATGATTTCATTAGTTTTATGTTTGACTTTCACAGTCGAATAATAGATACAAGAACCTTATTTTGGATAAGAAGTACAAGAGGATTATTTAGGTACTGAATATTTGAGATACTGTTAAGTTTGGGTGTTCAAAGTCCTTATTAGTTATTATTATTATTATTATTTTTTTAATAATTTCCACCTTTCATTCTCGAGAGAGAAAACATGAGTTTTCTTCCATTTGTTTTTCTAATTTTTACAACTACAATATTTTTGTACTCATTTTTAGTATAAGAATTGGCAACGCAATTATAATATATCATATATACAGTAAAACCTCTATAAATTAATACTCTATAAATTAATAAACTCTCTAAAATAATAAAATCTTCCAGTCCCGACTTGGGCCTTTGTAAAAAATCATCAAATTCGATAAGATAATAATTTTTTGAAAAATCCCTTTATAAATATTAGGTCCCATTAAAACTCTAAATTAATAATTCATAAATATTACAATTATAAATATTATGGTAATTTGCTAAAATATGAATCTATTGTTACTTGATTTTTCTTAAAATTTAAATCTAATTGGATTTCATCCCTAACTTTTTTAATTGCAGCAAAGAGTTCCGGTGTCGAGTTCTGTAGCTGCAACAAAAAATTGTGAAGAGTTGTTGTCGCGTTCAAAGCCTCCCTTCTCGTGACTGGTTCCAACGGTATTGAATCATCTTCAGCTTCATCATTTGTAGGATTTTCAATAATATCAGCAACAATTTCCTCTAAACTTTGAACCATCGAACATTCATCATTTTCACCCAGATAGTCCATCAATTTGTTGATGTTCATTTCATTGCAATAACCAACATCCTTGACCATATTCTCAAGCTCATGTAGGCTTTCTTCAAAGTTTGTCTCACTTGAGTCGCTTGAGATTTCTTCATTTGAACGGATTTTGCAGTGCCGAAAGCAATTTGCTATTGACACTTGAGAAACATTGGTTGTCCAAGCGGAGACTGCAAAATTGATGGCATCTAAAACATTAATCTTTTCAGGATTAGGTAGCCCCAACTCATGACCTTCCAGTAAATTTTTGTAGAATCTCCTACGATAGTGCATCTTGAAAGCTCTAATTATTCCTGCATCACATGGTTGAATCTTTGATGTCATGTTAGGTGGCAAAAAAAACAACTCAACATTCCGTAACCCTTCAATATTTTTTGGATGGGCTGGACAATTGTTAACCATCAACAAGATTCTTCTTCCATTCATTTTGTGATCAAACCATCGAACATATTCATCAAAAAGCACACTAGTCATCCATGCACTCTTGTTGGCACGATAATGACAATTGATGCTGCTCATGTTGATATTTTTGAAGCAACGTGGCTTTGCATATTTTTCAATAATCCATAAAGGAATTTTTTCCGAACCATCCTCGTTGCAACAAATAACAATTGTAAGCCTCTCTTTGTCTTGCTTTCTTCCCTCAAGTTGCTTGGTTGCAAGAGAGTGATCAGCTTGTAACCTGTAAAACAGATCTGTTTCATCCAAATTAAAAACATCCTTCAAGGGAAATTGGTTTATTTTCTCCCCTACAGCCTCCAGTTTCATTTCCATGTCCTGCATGTCAGCCGAACCACTTTCTCCAAAACGACGGAATGATTTAATACCATGTCTTACCTTGAATTTTTCAAGCCAACCTTGAGAAAATTGATGTTCAGCAGGGTGTTGAGGATACAAAAGCTTCATTATATCCTTTGCTTTCTCCAAAATAAGCTCTCCGGTCATGTTGACTCGATCTTGGTACTGAAGAAACCATTCATAAAGAACCTTCTCCATATCTGGATATTTCTCCGATTTGTGTCGCTTAATATCCCCACCCTTCTCAAAGTTGGCTGAAAGGTACTCCGATGATCTCTTGAGAGTGTTTGATATTATACCTTGACTAACTTTCAAACGATATTTTTCATCAACCCACTCTTGTAAATCTTTTTGAGTGCATGTGGGATGGTCTCTCTTATACTCACATAATGCTTTACGCATTTGATCATTCATGGATAATTTTGCGATGCCTTTTAGATGAGAAGACATGGTTGGGTGTTATGAATTATTTTATTTCCATATTGAGATTTATATAGTATATGTTTCATTCATCATGCATGAATATATTTAATTGGCTATAATAGTTATTTAAGTGCAACGAATTAATGTAAACATGTCTATTTAAGTAATTCCAATAAATTGATACATGCGTCCATGAATATAATAGTTAATTGTATACAATGAATTGCTATTATACATGAATATATTTAATTAGTTACAAAATTGGTTGATGCATGAATATAATCAATGAAACATATATGAATTCATTTATTTTCAATACATATGTACTAAATTTGCTGAATTTAAAAAGTCTCTCTTTTAATTAATAAAATATTAATTTATCGTTATATTAATATATTAATATTTCTCTAAATTAATAAAATTTCATGGTCCCAAGGTTATTAATTTATAAAGGTTTTACTATAATATTTAATTTACCACTTCATTCATTTGTTTCATAATATGTGAATGTCTCAATATTTAATAATAAGTATTTGAAAGGAGAACAAGCTAAATGATTTGCTCGTTTACTACCGCTTCAGTACTTACACCCATGAATCTAGGGCTTGACTTTCAATAATAAGTCACGCAGTGTCAATAAAATTTCTCGAAGAAACTTCAATTGTAACATCAATATGTGATATTATTAATATTTGCTATTTATATCTGAAAATACAAAGTTACTACATGAAGAATCAAATATATAAACTTGAATGTCTTAGTCCAACTTTTAATATAAATTCATGATAAAATAAAAAAAATTATACATTTGTTTTAGCTCTTGATTATTACTTATTTTTTTAAATATATCACTAAGCTTAAGTGTTGTCGTTGACATATGATCGAGTACTTATATTATTTTATTATATAAAATAATTTGATTAAAAATTAAAATACAACTAAAGAAATTTTTAGATA
Organism: Ajuga chamaepitys; assembly: GCA_958295605.1. Taxonomy (NCBI): domain Eukaryota; kingdom Viridiplantae; phylum Streptophyta; class Magnoliopsida; order Lamiales; family Lamiaceae; genus Ajuga; species Ajuga chamaepitys. The sequence continues at coordinate 39,058,464 of OY282505.1, forward strand.
AGATTATTTTAAAATATTTTAGTCTATTTAAACAACGTAAAACATATGCCAATCCAATGTGTAAATGATTCTCAATAATTTATATTACTATATGTCATAGTTTTTTTTTTATTATTATTATAAATGAAATAATAAACTCTTATTATAAATATATATTAGAATAAAACTTATATAATAGTAACAATTTATTTGTCTAAATTTAAATATTATAAATTTGTTACTTACAATAATTTTTCTAATTTTTCTAAATTATTGAAGTATCAATATTACAACTTTGAGAAACGAAAATGGAAGTTATATAAGTTATCTGTGGAGAGAGAGACAGATATAAAAATCTCAAACTTTATAATATTTTGAAGTTTAGACTGAAGTATGAAATTTTATTATGCTAAAATAGAAATAGTAAAGGACAAACTGACAAACATGAAAATTAATGAACACGAATAATTGCACCTAATTTTTTTAAATACTTAAAATCTAACATTAAAGGATTTTATTAAAGCGACAAAAATATTATACATATATTCTAAGTATATGTAATGACTTGATCAATGAATTCACTATGCTATATAAAACTATAGAGTACAATAAAGAAAAAAAGAACTAAAGAAATAACAAAGAAAATGTATCATGCGAATGAGTGTCACAAAATTAAACTAAAACACGTAGAAAAATAAAGACAGTAAAATGTTAATGTTAATATTAACTTACGAGTATAGATTCGATAAAAATAAATAATTACATTTGAATAAAGTGTTGTATAGTCTAAATAAAAAATAAAATTTGAGAAATAAAATCAAAATGCATGGTTTAAACATGTATAAATAAGACTTTTAAATGGGTGTACAATGTGAGAAAAATTGGGAGTACTTCACTATAGCTAAACAGGGATGTAAAGACATAAAAAAGAAATTAGTTAAATCATCTGTTGTATTTAATAAAGATTGGAGCATGCCTCTCGATTGGAGATTGTGAGACACTATATATGTAGCCGACCTTCCATAAAAAGAAACATTATTTATTTTATAATTATGCTATAGTAGGATTTTTATTTTAAATTATACATAATTTTCAAATTTGGATGTTGAATTGAGGAAATAACCAAGAGAAATCGAAATAAGCAATCTTAGATCAATAACTAAATTATACTCCCTCCGTCCCGGCCTCATTGTCCAACTTGCCATATTTATTTGTCCCAAGCTAATTGTCCAAGCCCATAAATGGCAAATTTTCTCACAATCTCCACCATCAAAATCTCTACTTTTAATCTCCATCTTTGAAAAAGTCAAAGATTCCACAAAATCTGTTTTTTCTTAGTCTCCGTGCCCGGCCAAGGTTGAACAATTAGGCCGGGATGGAGGAAGTACTAAAAAGGGCTATACTTACTAATAATAAAAAAATTAGAATAAAGTTTTCATAGCAGAAATTTGATGTTAAACCTTAATACTAAGTTGCTGGAATTTTTTCCTCACATTAAAATATGCAAAGAATTTTACGTGTAAATATATGTTGAGATCCAAATTATGTATTAGAGAACTTATAAAGAAAGTACATTATGCCTAATATTTTAGGGTTAATTGCAGTAACTCCACCAAACTATCAGCGTTTTTGCACATAAAGCAGTAAACTTTTTTTTTGTGGCATCGATACATATAAACTATACAGATTTGACAGATAAATCACCAAGCTTATTTTTCGATTGACAGATAAACCACCAAACTTATTTTTCGAACATTTTTTGTCGGAATTCCGCACATTACTTGCACATGATAATTTTTTAATGATTTTTTTTTTTTGTACAAACAACCTTTTTAGTAAGTCAAACGCGTAAAATTCTTTCATATCTTTCCTTTCCACATCAATTTCTTTGAATCATCAGTAGTTCTCTCTCCTAATATTTAGAACCTCCATTATTGAAGATGAGCGGCTCCTCTACCTACTACAAAGTATGTTTTGGACAAGAAAAACCCTTAAAAAATTATAACGCGCAAATCATATGTGGAATTCCGGCTAAAAATATTGGAAAATAAATTTAGTGGTTTATCTGCCAAAACCCGTATAATTTATATGTATGAGTGCCACATAAAAAAGTTCAATGGTTTATGTGCAAAAACGCTGATAGTTTGGTGGGTTTGTTGTAATTAACCCAATATTTTATGTGTATATAACAATAATGAACTTATTGGGTGTGAGTTGACGATGTAATGAGACAAATGAACATGTATTTTTCTTCAAATGCCAGTAATTTGGTCCAAAACATGAAAATCTATACCCTCATTATTACATAGTTTTTCAATCATCGTATAAATTTATTCATGATATATTAATGATGCTCGAGTCTATGTATAATGAGAGTAAACACTAATTAGGATATATTAAATTATATATATATATATATATATATATATATATAATAATAGAAAAATTTGTAAGGCTAAATATTTCCACATTATATCATGGGATGTCGGTTTTATGAATCTTTATTATAACTTGTTTTGTTAAGATTAAGATTATTTAACTTTGGAAAAAATGATAAAAAATACCCTATAATTATTACATAGTTACAAAAAAGACGTATGTAAATTATTTAAATAAAAAATATAATATAAAAAAAGAAATAAAATCAAATAATATAAATAATAATAAGATTTAATAATAAAAAAAATATATTATCAGAAATAAATCAATATACATAAATAGTTTAAAATAATTTCTTATTATAAATGTACTTTTAAAAATAAAAATAATATTACTGTAAAATAAAATTTTCGTTAAATAAAAACAAATCACCAAAAAAAAAAACAATTATATCCTAAACAATATCACTACTAATTATTTTTTCCAAACACTAAGAAATAATATGTCATTATTTATTATTAAATAAACATAGTACGTCATATAATATTTTAAAATAAACACAATTTTAAAGAGCCATAAGAAATAATATGTCATTATTTATTATTAAATAAACATAGTACGTCATATAATATTTTAAAATAAACACAATTTTAAAGAGCCATATGAAATAAAGAATTTAATATTTTTAAACTCAAGAAAATACTCAATGCAATAAACTTAAACAAAGTATGTGTATATATATATATATATATATATATATTATGAGTGTATAATTACTTTGTGTTGATAAAACTATAGTGACAAATTAAAATTTCTCCAATTTTCTAATTCCTCATTTATTTATGTGCATATTTAATAGATTAATATAGATTAACGTCCAACATATACGAATATTTTACGAATAGTATCAGCATGATTCCCGCAAAATGAAAAATTGTGTTTGTTCCTTAAATGTTTTCTTTATATATAATTTTGTAGTTTTTAATTTTATAGTAATATATTATAGAAATTCGTGAAAATAAGGATAATTATTAAAATATGAATTTGTCTAATAAAATAAATTTTAATTATATTTTATGTTTCAAATAATCGATAATAATACATATAGATAAATAGAAAATTATATGGTCTAGGCTAAAATATTATTTTTTTTAAAAAATAACATAATTTATAAGCAATATAGAATATCGATTTAATAAGAAATCTACTCTAAAACATGCTAATAAACAACAACAGTTATTAAGAATTACAATTATGAGATTATTTCATTATATTAACATAATAAATAGTATCATAGTATTCAAATACCATCTAAATTAAGGGTTAAAAAAAATTCAATATAAATTATGACAAAATTATCAATTTGGTTCCTAAACTTTTTACCATCACCAGTGCCTGAACAACACGAAACTGATATTCGTAATTCGTCAGTGACTTTTCCGGCCAAAAGTATATCACGTGCCCAACATGTGATACAAAAAATATTTTTCAATGATACTTTTGTGTCTGAACTACATGAAACTGTCACTTTACAACCCGCCGATTTACATGGTTCACAAATATTTTTTAGAATTGCAGAACCTTATGAATTTTTTTGGATAAGTGAGGGATGTTAACAAATATTCGTGGATAATTGAAGGATTAAATGGTACTTTTACCTCGAAATAGTTTTCGGGTAAAAAAAAAAAAAAAAAAAGACAAAGAAAAAGAAAGAAGAAAAAAGAAAACAAAAATTGATTAACAAATCATTTGACTAATTTCATTATCATTTTCAATCAATATTAATATAAATTGGATTTTGATATTTTTGGTAATTTATTTTTAACATAATATTTCAAACAATCAAAAAATATTTAGATACCAGAAAGTAAAGTGCGCTAATAACCTTATTTTCTCAAGAACATAATTTTTTTCTTGAATAATATAACTTTTTGTAATGATAACTTAAAAATCAAAACATGTAACAGTTAAAAGTTGTTTATGTCAAAATTAAGCACAACTTGATATATTTGATTATCAATGTCATACTAATTTTATTTCTCAAATGCAATACAAATTTTCAATCACAATAAATACTTACGTCTAACATACGAATAATCATATATTAAAAAGTTACAATTTTCTAATATAATATTTATTTTAATATATGCAACATGGTGTTGATCAAAGACCGTGAAAAGAAGTCTAATCTTAGAAATTTGAAATGGACAAAGAAAAAATATATTATGTGTTTTAGAAATTCAAAAAGTTTTCCTAAATGAAAAAATAAGTCAATTTACATTGTCGATTTCAATCGTCTATAGAACAACTGCCGAGACCTACTTCGCCATATATGGACCGATGTGTTACACACACCAATATATTTTATTTTGTCCATAATTTTTATTTTTCTAGATTACATTTTTTTATATAAAAAAAACCACAATTAGCCTAACAAAAAAAATATTTGATATCGTAAATTTTAAAGAAACGTAAATATAAATATGAAGTATATTTATTTGATTATTAATTTTATTTGCAGTTAGTCACAATATAAAATGTAAAATTCTGCCTAACTAAAGTCTAATTCAAGTAATAACCAATATAAATTGCATTTTTCTAATATGATTTATCTTTTAATTATATTCAACTGAGTGTCAAATTAAAATTCATGAAAAAATGATTAATATGAGAAACTATAAGCAAATTATGAACTAAAATCATAAATGTATTGAGAAATTGAAAAATAAAAATTTCTAGTAACAAATAATAATTAATAGTTGCGACATTTTTATCATCTATGCAAAGTCCGCCAATAATTCGTCTACTATATGAGGGAAGTGTTGCACAAGCGCCATTATTTTTCTAGCAAATTTTCCAGAAAAGAAAAAGAAAAAAGTTCCAATATATGATACCATATAGAAAAAAATGAAATGTGTCATTTCGCTATATATTGGTAGCTCCAATTAATTATATATTAGGATTTGACATGTCAATAGAAGATTAATAACTTTTAATATATATATATATATATTAACAAATTTATATTAATTAAATATATTAAAAAAATATTAATCTAACAAATATATAGTAAAATCAATATCTCGAATCCAATCTAAAAAATTAATCAACAAATTTTTAAATTTTTCAATCACAATTTTTATTAATATAAATAATTGTTAAGTTTTCAGTAATAGAGTCCTCATTTATATAAGGAACATGATCATTTTATCTCTTGATTATTGTGATTGGTGTTAATTTATATTTATGGCGGAAATCAAGGAGTTATTTATGACTATCAATATATAAGTGAAAACAACTTAAATATACATATTTTACTCTAACTAGAGTTCCCCGTCGTGCGATGCACGATTTAAAATATATTTATTTGTAAAAAAATCAAAGCTAACTAATCGAACTATATTATTGAATATCTTATTTTTTATTGTATATAAGAGCATTACATTATTTAATAACTTTTAATTTCATTAATAAAAAATATTTAATTTATTTTTATTTACATTTCATATCCAATGTAAATAGTTCAACTCACAATAAATATTTAAATCTAAGAAAAATAATCAACCAACAAACAATCGTTTATTTTATACTTAATATATTATATCGAAATATTTAATATGAGTATCATATTAAATACCAAGAGAGATGGTTGCTTTTTTATTTATTGCAATTAAAAGAAGTGGATAAAAAAAATTTATTAGTGCATTTAGGATGTTAAAAAATCAAAACATTTGAGAAAGAGAGCTACAAAAATATAGTGATCTCTAAATTCTTCCTTCCCTAATGTGGGGCACATGTGTTCCTCCGCTATTCTTTGTAAAAGTCAAATATTATATGTGAATCTCGAAATTAAAAAAATAGTTAGTTTTTACTATTTCTGAACAGTTGTATTATTGTTGGAAAAATATTATGGATTAGTTCATAAAACAAAAATAAAGTTTTTAAAAAATATAAAAAAAATTAACTAATATTTTAAAAAGATTAGTTAATAAAATTTATAAATGAAATATCCTTAATATTTATTTAAATTTTATTTGTGTCCCAGACACAATCATATAATTCAACTCATATTACACAAACAAATCTAATCTACAAACAATTGAATTTTTTAGTATAACTTATTTTAAAATATGCAATGTAGATATCAAATTAAAGCTCATAAAAAATATATATAATTTGCAATATTTTACATTAAAAACAGATTAGAAATTATTTACTTTTCAATTTGTTTATTTTTATTATAAAATAAATCAATTAAACAACGTCACCTATAATTTTTCTATATAGCAAATTGCCGACAAAATTTAAGCTTTGAACTAATTTTGGAATTTATTTTGCCATATATATACAAATCTTTACCGTATATATATACGCAAATATCTTAATAGGTTATATATGATTTAAATCTACTATTTTCATCATATTCCATTATTAAGTTGCACACAATTATGACATTTATGAATATAATTTTTCTTACTCAATTAACAGTTGTGATACCAAAAGTATAGCTTATTAAAAGTGGGTTGTTATGCGGGCGGGAAAATAAATGCTTTTTCCAGATATAGACTTAATTATTGTTATATATAAGAAGATTTAACTTAATCTATTTTTAGATGATTTTTTAGACGGAATTTTTTTTAAGATTTCTATTTATAGATGGATGTACTTGTTTATTAATTATTAAGTAGGATTAGTAATTTAGTAGCTAAATAAGTTATATCATTTTTCTCCACCATTTGTTTATATTACTAGTAATTTAGTAGCCCAATCAGTTATACTTCACTCAATACTTTTTCTTTTCTTCCCATCTTACGTGCAGGGCCTATGCAACACAAGAAAATCATGAGACCTTAATTAGATTATAAATTTTTCTCTTTTGCTTGAGTTTTCAGATTCAAATTTTTATTTTCTTATTTTACCAGTAATTTCAACATAGATAGACAAAAAAAAAAAAACTTTATAAAACAAACAAGGTTCACAATTAAATAAAATGAGAATCAATACTGTAAAAATTAAAATAAATTCACTTAAATTATTTTTTAAAATAAATAAAATATAAAGTTCTAGAAAAACAAAATTTCTAAAATCTGAAGTAGCGGACTAGCTGATATTTGATAGCTTATTAAATGAAAACCTTGTTAAACTCTTTATCTTTTTCATTAAAGCTTTGATAAAATCCAACCAGAGAAGTTGAGTGCTTAAGTTCCCCTCAAAGAAGAATTTATTCAAATATGAAGAATGGAGAATGAGCTGAACAACATATTTGTGATGGCAATTGATGAAAGATGAAATGGAGCGATAACATATTTTGTCATTTCAAGAGTATTAAAAAGCAGTGGGAATAACCGGAAGAATAAAAAGCCTTTTTCTTTTATTTGTTGTTGTGTTTATTAGAACTAGTAATATACCCGTGCGATGTACAGTTTGTAAATATAATAATGGTTATATAATAAGAATTATAAATTAAAGCTATATATATATATATATTTTTTATTGTTAAAAATATATGTAAATTATTTAAATAAGCAATATATTATAAGAAAATGAACATAAGAATATTAAGAAATAAAAGCGAACAATATAAATAATTTGAATACTAACAATAATATTTAACAAGATAAATAATATATTATAAGAAAAATATTCAATATATTTAAATATTTTTTGAATATTTCTTATTATAAATATACTGTTAAAAATAAGAAGTAATATTATTGTAAAATAAAATCTCAGTTGAATAAAAATAAAGCACCAACAAACAACAATTATATCCTAAATAATATCAGTACTAATTATTTTTTCAAAACATTAAGAAATAATAGATCATTATTTAATATTTTAAAAAGCATAGTACATCATGTAATATTTTAAAATAAATACAATATTAGAGAGTCATACGTAATAAAGAATTTAACATTTTTAAACTCAAAAAAATATTTGATGCAATAAACTTACAAAAATGATATATATATATGTATAATATATATATATATATATATATATATATATATATATATATATATGAGCGTAGAATTATTGTTTTGATAAAATTACAGTGACCAAATTCTTCAATTTTCTAATTTCTCATTTATTTACGCGCATATTTAACATGATTAATGCCAACTAATACCCAACATATACGAATATTTTGCAAATAATATCAGAATAATTCCCGAAAAATATTAAATTGTGTTACTTCTTTTAATTTATTCTTTATATATATATATTTATAATTTTTAAATTATAGTAATATATTGTAAAAGTTCATGAAAATAAGGATAACTATTAAAATAATGCATTTGTCCAGTAAAATAAAATTTAATGATATTTTAAAGTGCATGTTTAAAATAATCAGCAATAATACATATAGATAAATAGATAATTATACGGTCTCTAGGCTTAAAATATTATTTTTTTAAAGAAATAACATAATTCGTAAGCAATATAAAATGTCAATATAATAAGAATCTAGTGTAAAACATTCTAATAAAAAAAACACTTATTAAGAATTATAATTATGAGCATTATATTAACATAGTACATAGTATAAAATCATAGTATTCAAATATCATTTAAAGTAAGGGTTAAAAAAATTTCCAGCCTAAACTATGGCCGAATTATCAATTTGGTTCCTAAATTTTTTTTACTATCACTTTAGTGCCTCAACAACATGGAACTGTCATTTGCAATTTTTTTATGACTTTTCCGGCTAAAAGTATATCACGTGCGCAGTATGTGATGCAAAAGATATTTTTCAATGATACTTCGGTGCCTGAACTACACGAAACTGTCATTTTGCAACCCGTCGATTTACATGGTTTACAAATATTTTTTAGAACTGGGAGACATTATGCAATCTTTTTGGATAATCGAGGGACCTCAACAAATATTTGTGGATAATTGAAGGATTAAAAGATGCATTTTGACTCGAAATATTTATTGTGTGGAAAACTAAAAAAAAGACAGAAAAAGAACAAATTGATTAACTATTTCACTATCATTTTCAATCGATATTAATGTAAACTGGATTCTTGATATTTTCGCTAATTTATTTTTAACATAATATTTTAAACAATCCAAAAATATATAGATTACATAAAGTAAAGTGAACTAATAATCTTACTTTCTTCAGAATATATATTTTTCCTTGAATAATCACATGTTGTAATGATATTTATTATCAAAACATGTAAACATATAATCACATATTAAAAAGTTACATTTTTCTAATATAATATTTGATTTTAATATATGCACCATGGTGTCTGATCAAAGATCGTGAAAAGAAAGATTAATCTTTGAAAATTTGAAATGGACTAAGAAAAAATATATTATGTTTTTAAGAAATTGAAAAAGTTTTCAAAAATAAATAAATAAACTAATTTACATTGCCAATTTCAATCGTCTTCGGAACAACTTCCGAGAGCTACTTTGCTAGATATGAGGTGATGTGTTATACTGATGCAGCGGGCGTACGGAATTAAACGACAAACACCTTCTATCTAAGCGTTGATTCACAAAGGAATGTCGACAAGATAGGGAATAGGGAATGCCCTAAAATTCATTCAATATCTCCCCTCCAAAATAATAAAAATCACAATTTATATATGCTGTGGAAACAAGGTCAAAAGCTAATGAAAAGCCCAAATAAAAATGTCCAACAATAATTAGTGAAAAGTACTTAAATTAAAGCCCAATAAATGATTAAGTCCCACGAGCCTTTGCACGATCAAGCGCCAGTGGGTCGACTTTGTACAAGTAATGCAAGAGCTTCATCTACACCATTCTCTCCGTCTACAAAACGATTCACCCTCGAATCGATTTCAGCTTCATCTCCATCAGAGTTATCACCATGGAAAGGAACCAAATGCTTCACATTGAAAACATCGGATGTGCAGACGTGGCTTGGAAGACGCAATCGATGAGCAATGGGGTTTATTTTCACCAAAATCTCAACAGGACCTATTCTGCGAGAGGCTAATTTATTGTATTCATGGGCAGGGAATCTATCCTTCGTCAACATAGCCCACACGAAGTCCCCGACATCAAATTGAAGATCACGTCGACGTGTATCAACAACAACCTTATATTTGGCCGTGGAGGCAGCCAAACGGGACTGAGTATCAATATGGATCTTCTGCAAATCTATGCTGAGGTCTGCCACACGTTTATCGGCCGTCGGAAAGGAAGGCAAGGTGACGAGATCAATGGACGAATGAGGAACCAGGCCATAGATGATCATAAATGGGCAAAGGCCAGTATTTCGATTTTGAGCCACATTGTGTGCAAATTCTCTAACCTAGTATTCCGCAAGTGTATGGATGTAGGTGTATGGTAGCGTCGTTTCCTACTACCAAATTAAATGTGCTATCCTACTGAGTGGAATGGTAAATAAGGGTCGATCCCACAGGGAACGGCCGAACAATTTTGATTACGATGTCAAGCAGTTTATGATTAACTATGCAAGAAATAAATACTTAAGAAAGTAATAATGAGGGTGTTGATGGGAAATTAACAATCTATTAGTGACAATTAAAAGCAAATAGACACAATTAAAAGAAACAAGTACTCAAAAATAATAGAAGAGATCTTTTTCGGTTTTAGTTTTCAAATAGTAAAACTAGTCACCCTTGATCATGCTTCCCCTTGGTCTTGAACAATTGATGCAACTATTGTTAATGCCCGATTAAATTGTGATTTAAGCCCTTATCTCAAGACTATTAACAAGCTCTAATAGCCTTGTTGTCCCTTAATCTTAGTTAATCAAAATAAGCTCTTCGACTAACCCTATTCAGTTTAACCGAATCCTCGAACAGGCTCTCTTAGATTCAATCACCAAAAGCATTAAACACTAGGACAACGAGATAAATTCAACATAAAACTCGAAAGCTCGGTTTTAGTGGTTGAACTTTGTGTTATCCCCAATAAATAACTATTGTTTGCTACACGGGAATCAGAAATCCTACAATTACGGATAGTAATCTCCTATTCTAGCAACACATTCACAAATCCCTTAAAGGGTGATCAAACCAATAATCAATTCATAAATGTGAGTCAATAAGAGCAAATAACACAAAACACTTAAATACACAATAATCTCGGTAACATTAATCGTAATAATCACATCAATGTCTTGACTCAAGGTTCCACAATGATCAAGGATGAACTATGGATGCTAGCCACCCATATTAACTAATACAATCAGAAGATAAATGGAAAAATAAAGAAACATGATACTGATATGGGTGAATCCAAAGATGTCAATTGGAGAAGATGATCCTTCAATCTCTAGTCCAATCTCCTTCCTTGGTGGCTGAATAGTGCTCTCCAAGTATCAAAAAGGCATTCAAAAGTTATCCAAAGTTAGGTTAAATTCGAATGGGATGATATATATATAAAGGGAGAAAGTGCTAGACAAAAATAGGCAAAAACGTATTCAGGATTTTAAAACAGGGTAGTGAATCTCGGCCGAGACGGGAGTGTGTCTCGGCCGAGACGTGAAAAAGGATTTTCAAGAATTTTGGGTCGAAGGTCGATCTCGGCCGAGATTGGGTTGCATCTCGGCCGAGACGTGAAAAGGGGAAACTAGAGCTTTTTTAGGTTTTGACTCATCTCGGCCGAGATTGGATTGCATCTCGGCCGAGACTTTCATCTTTGAGATTCTTCAGAAATTCCCTGGAGCCTCATCTCGGCCGAGATGAGATTGAATCTCGGCCGAGATCTTCAGTCTTGCAAAACTTCAGAAAACCCCTGGAGGCTCATCTCGGCCGAGATTAGCATCCTGTCTCGGCCGAGATCTTCAGTTGGCTCTTCCTTTATTGCCTCGATCGATCCCTCGACTCCGCGGTCGTTTAATGTTCGATTTCGACCCTTTTTACACTTGTCTTAATACAAAAATAACTCAAACGCATTATTTTGCCCATTAGAATATAAAAGCACTAAATACACATAATTATGCACGTTATTGACACTAAAATGACACTAAAAGTGCCCTAAAGTGCGTGCACAGAACACGTGTACCAAATCTCCCCAAACTTAAACCTTGTTCGTCCCGAACAATAAAGAGAAAGACAAAAGAACACGTGTTTAGGGCAAAGTTTAGTGGCATTTGATTTCAGAATTTTCATGAAAAAGAGTAAGAGATCATGATAAAAGTGAGCATGTGTGATAGACTAGATCCACTACTCTCGAGACAAAACACTCTAAATTTAAGATCCTCACATGGTGAGTGTAACTCTCGACTCTCAAGTGTATCAAAAGGGAAGTGTATACGCTCACATTGAAATGCATAAAATGCCTACCATAAGCTTGCCAATCATCTAAACTTCGATGTATACCGACATGTGTGATAAAGAATAAAAAAGGTCTTTAATAGGTTGTAATGTTGGCTTGGGGTAAGGTGGGAAAATTTCTGGTATAAGTGACTATAAAATGGACTAAATGAGTTAGCTAATCTCATCCACCCTTCAAACAACAATCACTTTACCTCACTCTTTACTTTCTTAGTAAACCAATCCTAAAATTAGTTTCTTCCCCTTACCACAAAGTTCACAACCTAATTGCTTTCTCAATTCTCCGTTGGAGTGTATTTTCTTTGAATTTCTACCACTTTGAGAACATCTATCGAAAGGTATTTATATTACTAGCCTCTCCAAATCAAAAGCAACAATTGAGTATATACAACAATTTTTTTTTTTTTTTTTTTAAATAAACAAATATTGGAGAGGACTAGTGTTCTCGATTCTTTTCCTAGTGTTTCATCTCTTTTCACCTTTCAATATTCCCCATAGATTACCCCTTTCAATCCCAAATTACCCGACTACCTTCCAACCACCTCCCTCATACTCAAATAGTCCAACTTGGTTCAAAGGCTAATTGAAAGGGTTTCGGCTTGTAGAGTTGGGCTGTCAAACAAAAGGCTAAAAGCTCAAGGGGCTCAACTAGAGACAATATCAAATTAGGTAAAAAGGACGTGTTTTCAAGCTTAAAAGTAGGCTCAAGTCAAGGATTGCCTAAGATCATTTCAATGTCACACAATGCACTGACTCATGCAAAATAGAGAATCAAGGCAAATTCTAGAGACAACTAAATGCACTCAATGAATTTCACACCGAAAGAAAGTTTACATTACTCCAAAGATGGGAGTATCTTCTAAAGCTCAAAAACTCACTCGGTTGCAATTTTGATCAAAAGTTTTGAGTGTATGTTCAATTTTGTTTCAAAAAGTCTATCATGCTCTACCATGTGCTTCTTTCAAAGATATTTGTCAAAAAATTTCATCATTAATCAATGCCACATTTTTTTTTTATCCTACACTTCATCCAATTGCTTTCTCGAGCTGCCAATTTGTATGAATCCCACCCCCTCCCCAAACTTAGTTGCAAACTTAGTTTGTGGAAAAAGAGGAGTACAATTTGGTGGCTCGCCGAACTTAACCATTTTATTTCACCTTTATTCACAAACATTAACTAACTACTTTATTAAGAATCCTACTCCTATAATAATAAAGGGAAAACGTGTGTGTACTTATCAACACAAATAAACAATTTGACTTTAAGGCACCCAAAGATTATTCAAAAATGAAACATCCAATTGAATATGTAATAATATTACCAACAAAGGCTAATAAAAAAATATGACAATTGGCTCACAGGCCGGCAATATTACCAACAATCAAAATGAACAATATGCAAATCAGATTGGCACACAGGCCATCACAAGAAATCCAACAAACAAGTCATGTCAAGTGGCTCACAGGCCAACAGTGAAGATAATGAAAGAAGAAAAACGAGGGGTAGGGGGTTTCGAGCGGCCGAAATGTTCTTATCTCTTTGTTTTTCCCCAAACTTAGTTTTTCAACTAAGTTTGGGACAAAAAGCTAAGACTTCTCGGTCGCTCTACTCACAGCGAGCGGGAAGGTCGGGGGTTCGAACCAGTGAAACATCCTTTAATGGACTTGAAGAGGTCGAGAATCTTGGTCTGATTTTCTTGGATAGTCTCCTTGATCCCTCTCAGCTCAGCTCCAATAGATGCTCGCATATCCACCAATTCGGCTCTGACGCCTTTGATTTCGTCCCCCATGGCCCATCAAGCCTCTTGCCGTTCCTGGAACTCAGATTGAGATAGAATGGCAGTGGATGATCTTTTCCTTGACGGTTGCTCTGGCTGGCTACTGCCTTCCCCTTCAACCCCCATGCTCCGAACTCGTGCCACCTGACGTGGCTTTTTAGCTCGCTTGAACTTGGTCAATTCTTCCCGGTTTGGCTCCAAGGAGGCATTAAGGTGTGCCTCGGAGCTCAGTTCCAAATTCAGCTTGCTTTCCAAGTTGGTGATGTAAGTCAGTCCGGGGTTGGGTAGGCGGAGGTAAGGTCCCTCGTTTTGGAGAACGTAAGGGACAGCCGGACCCGATATGCCCTCTTTGTACCCGAGCATGGCAACGCGCATGTTCTCCATCTCCTCCAAATCCAAATAATAATCAGTAGTGATAGGTGTGTACTCTGGAAGGGGAACATGGTAGTGCTCGAGTATAGGGGTTGTCAACGCCCCACAATAGATCGGGTCGGGCATTTTCGTTTCTCTTTTCCTCTCCGTCTTCAATTCTTTACTATCTTCTGAAAACATGATACTAGGTCCTGCCTGAAGTTTCTCTGCTTCCTGTCCACTATGCCCTAAAGAATTTCCATCTCGTATAACCGAGGAGAGCTGATTTCTTTCCATCCACATATGGTGGAACTCAGCAGCTTCTGTAGATACTTCACCACGGGGCTTCGAATGGAGGTGAGCCTGGAGCTCCTTGGATCATATGCCTGAGGTGCAACTATTCCAGGGGCGGCAGTGATTTGCCCCCAGAATTGTTGCACGTTGAACTCTCTAACGCACGGCTATCACCAACAGCTGGACTCTTGAAGCCATAAATGCTTTTCAAAGTGTCGTGGCGTAGTATCTTCTCTTCGTTAAGAAGCTAGAATTTGAAATGACGAACTGAAGAGCCGGAAATGACCTCCTCCTCGATCTCGAGTGTGCTGAAAAACTCGAGCACAAGATTTGAGGAAAGTTGGGCGGGGTGCGAGGCACTGAACTAGACCTGCTGCGTCTAACAGTTCCAGAACGTTTTGCCGGATGCCCATGGCGTCCAAAATCTTGGGATCGCCATAGCGGGTAGCTGACACCCCCCTCTTCATCAATTTGTCAAAATGTTTCCTATGATCTTCCGTTCCCAGCACTATATCAAAATCTATGGGTTTCGTGGACTTGTCAGTGGAAGTCGGTGGAACTTCCGGTGGAGGAACCTCCGGAGTAGGCTCAACAACCTTCTCCTTGCCCTTGGCTTGGCTTCTTCGGATTTTTTGCGTGACTCTTCGGCCAGAGGTGCCTTCTTGAGTGTTGCCTTTTGTGATTTTTGGAGGTGCCATGGGTACCTAAAATCAACAATTCAATCATAAAAAACTTGTGGCAAAATAACTAGTTCAAGTGCAAGTAAGAGATGCCTAGGTTCACTTGAATCCGACTATATCTCTAACAAAAACAAGGCAAAATGTATCAACCATGCAATGACGACCAAATCATATTCACATAAGGTCACACATTACGATAATATCAACAATTACTCTTAAAAATCAGAGAATATAGTCGAATTTAGCTAACTTAGGCACAACAATTTAACGCCTAGCACATGTTTGATAATATGCCACAACGAATTTAGCCTTTTCAAAAACTCACAAGACTATACTCAACAATCCACCCACTCAATCATCAAGCAACTATACGAACTATCATGTCAATTCTATCATTTAAATGCATAACACTTATCAATTGGCAAAAAATCAATACAAGTACTTGTATGTATAACCAAGTTCAACGAACATGCATATAAACGTAAAATTAACTCTCAATCTCAACAATGTATACACTAATACACAACAATAAATCGAAAGGAGGAGATAGCCGTACTTACCAGTTGAGTTTTAATCGAAAAGTTTTTGAATTTGGATTGTTCGCGCCCTTTTTGACTCGACCTCAAATGTGCTCCAAATCCAAATATTTTCGAAGGAGAGTGGGTGTGGTGATGTGAGTGAGGTGTGGTGTGAATTTGAGGGGTGGAAATAGAGTGCAAGGGTGATTATTGGAGTAGTGTGTGCGTGAGTGTGTGAAAATCGCAAGTTTTGGGGAAGAAATGACCTAATTTTCGCGCAGGGGGTATTTATACCTGTTTTCCGTCTCGGCCGAGATTCGAATTTGGGCTCTGTGTCTTGGCCAAGATCCATTCTACGCTTTCAGCACAACTTGACCCGGCAAGGGATCTCGGCCGAGATTCTTTAGTGTCTCGGCCGAGATTGTTCTTCAGCAAATTTTCCCCCATTCTGGACAATCCCGTCTCGGCCGAGATGCATGTATGTCTCGGCCGAGATTGTTCTTCAGCAAATTTTCCCCCATTATGGACAATCCCGTCTCGGCCGAGATTCTGTCCTATCTCGGCCGAGATGCTCTTTCAGCGAAATTGGCTCAATTTCCATTCAAACTCGTCTCGGCCGAGATGCTGTATTGTCTCGGCCGAGATTTGCTTCCAGAGAAATTTCTTCATTTTGGGCCCTTCTTCATCTCGGCTGAGATAATGTAGTGTCTCAGCCGAGATTATCTTCCAACAAATTTTTCAGTTTTTGGCTTCTTTGAATCTCGGCCGAGATGATGCATGTGTCTCGGCCGAGAAAGGCTTCCAGGGTAGATTTGCCTTTTTCACTCACATGGAGTCTCGGCCGAGATTTATTCTGTTTCTCGGCCGAGAGTGTCCTCCTCCCCTGCATTTTTCCACTTTTTTGGTGTTCTTCACCCCCATTCTACACCATGTCTTGGCTTTGGTTTGCTTGTTTGGTACCTACACACATTTTAACCAACACAATTCAAAATATGTAAATAATAGTAAAACTACTAAACTATGAATTTAAAATACGAGAAAACGAGTAACCGCCGGTTTGCCTCCCGACAAGCGCCTTTGTTTAACGTCGTTGGCTCGACGGAAGCTCTTTCAGTTTGATGGTGAGCTTCCACTCGTTCTTCTTCACCGGGGCTTTCTTGAATATGCTCTAGATAAGGCTTGAGAAGATGTCCATTGACCTTGAAGATTTTTCCGGTTTTACCACTTTCAATTTCGATGGCTCCATGATCGAACACCTTAGTGACAACAAAGGGTCCTACCCACCTCGAACGGAGCTTGCCCGGAAATAACTTCAACCGAGAGTGATATAATAGCACTTTCTCCCCAACCACAAACGTTTTTCAGGTAATTCTCGAGTCATGAAAAGCCTTCGTTTTCTCTTTGTAGATCATGGCGTTTTCAAAGGCTTCATTTCGAATTTCTTCGAGCTCTTGCAATTGGAGCTTTCGGTGTATACCGGCTTCATCAAGGTTCATGTTGCATCTCCGAATAGCCCAGTAGGCTCTATGTTCAAGTTCCACCGGGAGATGGCATTGCTTTCCATAAATGAGTCGAAAGGGAGACATACCAATTGGAGTTTTATAGGCAGTCCTATACGCCCATAATGCATCATTGAGCCTCAAACTCCAGTCCTTGCGATTTGGTTGCACGGTCTTCTCCAATATCGACTTGATTTCCCGATTCGAAGTTTCGGCTTGCCCATTGGTTTGTGGATGATAAGGCGTCGAAACTTTGTGCAATACAACGTATTTCTTCAGCAATGCATCGATTGTTCGGTTGCAAAAGTGTGTGCCTCTATCACTTATGATGGCTTTTGGTATCCCAAACCAAGCAAAAATGTTGGATTGGACGAACTCGGCCACAACTTTAGAGTCATTGGTTCGGGTTGCTTTCGCCTCCACCCACTTGGACACATAGTCAACCGCCAACAATATGTACAAATTCCCATAAGACTAAGGAAACAGTCTCATGAAGTCCATACCCCAAACATAAAAAAAATCACAGACTACAATCGGGTTTTGGGACATTTGATTTCTTTGAGAGACATTTCCCGTCTTTTGACAGTTGTCACAGGACTTGCAAAAAGCAAGGGCATCTCTAAATATGGTGGGCCAAAACAGTCCACTCTCAAGCACTTTGTATGCCGTCCTCTTCGGCCCGAAGTGGCCTCCACAAGCATGTGAGTGGCAAAAATTCAACACCGACTGCACTTCGTCTTCGGGAATGCATCTCCTGATTACTTGATCTGAACCATATTTCCAAAGGTATGGATCATCCCAAACAAAATGCTTCGACTCACTCTTCAACCTATCCCTCTGTGGTTTACTCATCCCAATAGGAAATCTCTTGGACACCAAATAATTCACCATGTTGGCATACCAAGGAACCTTCGTGCCTGTCATTGCTAGTAATTGCTCGTCTGGAAAGCTTTCCCGGAGAGGCAAGTCCGTTTCCTGTTGGGTTATTCGGCTGAGATGATCTGCAACACAATTTTCCGACCCTTTCTTATCCTTTATCTCTAGGTCAAATTCCTGGAGAAGTAATATCCAGCGAATAAGCCTAGGCTTCGCCTCCTTTTTAGCCATGAGGTGCCTCAATGCTGCGTGGTCGGTATATACGATGATCCTTGTCCCAACAAGGTAAGACCGAAACTTTTCTAATGCAAACACAACAGCTAGCAGCTCCTTCTCTGTGGTAGTATAATTCATCTGAGCTGGGTTCAAAGTACGTGAAGCATAGTAGATGACATGGGTCACCTTTCCTCTTTTCTGTCCCAAAACTGCCCCCAAGGCTTGTTCACTAGCATCGCACATTAGCTCAAAAGGCAATTCCGAATCTGGCGGTTGGATAATTGGAGGGGTAACCAATCTCTTCTTCAACTCATCAAATGCCAACTTGCATTCCTTGCTCACATCAAACTCCACATCTTTTTGTAGCAACCGGCACAAAGGAGCAGTTATCTTCGAAAAATCTTTGATAAACCTCCTGTAAAATCCTGCATGGCCCAAAAAAGAACGCACTTCCCGCACATTTGCGGGGTAAGGGAGAGAAGAAATAATATCAATTTTCGCTTTGTCTACTTCTATCCCCTTACTAGAAACGACATGGCCCAACACAATTCCTTGTTCCACCATGAAGTGGCATTTTTCCCAATTCAACACAAGATTTGTTTCTATGCACCTTTTCAGAATTTTAGCAAGATTATCAAGGCATTTTTCGAAAGACTCACCATACACACTAAAATCATCCATGAAAACTTCAATTATATGCCCTACATATTCGGAAAAAATGCTTACCATACACCTTTGAAAGGTGGCCGGGGCATTGTATAGCCCAAATGGCATTCTCCTCCATGCAAAAGTGCCGAAGGGACATGTAAAAGTGGTCTTCTCTTGATCTTCAGGAGAGATGGGTATTTGAAAATATCCAGAGTATCCATCCAAAAAGCAATAGAAGGAATGCCCGGCCAATCTCTCAAGCATTTGGTCAATGAATGGCAAAGGAAAATGATCCTTGCGAGTCATGGCATTTAGCTTGCGGTAATCGATGCACACTCTCCATCCGATTTGCAAGCGGGTGGGGACCATTTCCCCTTCTTTGTTCTCCACCACCGTCACTCCCAACTTTTTGGGCACGACTTGTGTGGGGCTCACATATTCGCTATCCGATATTGGGTAGATAATCCCAACATCGAGTAACTTGATGATCTCCGTCTTCACCACCTCCATCATAGGTGGGTTAAGTCGCCTTTGGGGTTCCCGACTTGATTTGGCATTATCCTCCAACAATATCCGGTGCATGCATAGGGATGGACTAATGCCTTTGATATCAGCAATAGCCCATCCTATAGCTTCTTTGTTCACCTTGAGGACCCCGATCAATGCTTGTTCTTGAGTGGATGTGAGATTTGATGAGATAAACACCGGTAGGGTTTCGTCCTCCCCAAGATATGTGTATTTGAGATGGGGGGGAGGGCTTTGAGCTCAAGGGTTGGTGCCTTGATGGTAGCAGGTAGCAGCTTTTCTTGAGGTTCAGGCAAGGGTAAGAATTTAGGAAAGGACTTGGTTCGGAAAGGCTTGGATAATTTCGATTGTTCCACTATCCCCACCAACTCTTTCTTGGTGTCCATTGGCTCTATCTTCTCTAGATCAGCCGCCAATTCAATTGCTTCTTTGTCCCTACAATAACACTCAAACACTTTCTCCACAAGGGGATCAATAACATCAATGACATCAATAGAACAAACACTATGCAATTCCTCAGGATATTTCATTGAATCAAAGATATTTGTGAGGTGATGTTCAATTTCATCAAGTGAGCCTATACTTTGTAATATGGTGTGTTGGGAATGTGGAACCGGAGTTAGGGAGTGGAGAACCGGAGGTTTAAACCGGGTTTTATCATCAAGAAGACAAACTGGTCATGAGCAAACCGGGTTCGAGTTAGGTGGTGTAACTGTCGTTTGTGACGAAGCAGTTGCAGTTAGTGACGAAGAAAACCGTCACATTTGTCCTGTAGCTAAACGAACACAGCGTGAACTTCATGCAGTTATAACTTCCTATCCAGTTGCATTCGAGCTTCAATCCATATATCATTGTAAAGCTCTCATTGAGGAGAAGTTAACTACGCAACATTGTTTCCTGTACTTTAGATTAGAGAGAGTATTTAGAGATTGAGTGTTCGTGCCCTAATTTGCGTTCAGAATTGGGCATTTCATTTCTTGAGCTAATTCTCTGTAATTGATTGAAGTTCTTAGTGGATTGAGGTGTGCCTTGCCTCCGTGGATGTAGTTCATCTTGAACGAACCACGTTAAACTGTGTTTGATCCATTTCTATTTCCTGTTCTGCGTAAGTTCAATTCGGCCACAACTCTGGCCGAACTGTGGGTGTGAGTTCGAAGTGTTTTCTTTGTACAACTCTGGCAGCTATCCTATGATGGGATAGTGAAGGCTCTGAGGTCAAAATGCTTCCAGACTCAAGATGATAAAGGCATGGTGCAATCTGGAGAAGGTTTGAATGTTAAATTCAAGAAACCTTGGCAAGGGAAGAAGGGACAGAATTCTAAGGACTTCAAAGCAGGAGATTCAAATCCAAAGAAGGGGAGTGAATGAGTTGAGAAGAGGAAATTCTTCAAGTGCAAGCAGCCTGGTCACTTGAAGAAGGATTGTCCTAATAGAAACAAGAAAGGAGGAAACCAAGGGGCAGAAGCTGCTGCCATTGACCTTTAAGAAGATCCTCCAGAGGTATTGAATGTTACTGAATCAAGAATGGTGAAAGAATGGGTCCTGGACACAGGCTGCTCCTTCCATATGTGTCCAAACCAGTCATGGTTTGATGAATTGAAGAGAGAAGATGGTGGAAATGTTCTCCTGGGAAATGACCAATCATGCAAGGTCAAAGGAATTGGATCAGTGAGCATAAGAATGTTTGATGGTGTGGTCAGAATCATCT
The DNA here is from genome assembly GCA_958295605.1 of Ajuga chamaepitys. Taxonomy (NCBI): domain Eukaryota; kingdom Viridiplantae; phylum Streptophyta; class Magnoliopsida; order Lamiales; family Lamiaceae; genus Ajuga; species Ajuga chamaepitys. Next base: position 39,080,206 of record OY282505.1, read on the forward strand.
CTAATGTAAGATATGTTCCTGGCCTTAAAAGAAATCTTCTATCTCTTGGTTCTTTGGTAACTAGTGGTTGTCAGTTTAGCTCAGTGGATGGCTTCTTGCATATCACTAAACATGGTAAAGTGGTGATTAAAGGTAGACAGCATAATGGGTTGTTTATCTTGATTGGTTCACCTGTTGTCGGGAGTGTTGATATGGTCTTGAGCAGTTCTGAGCTTGTTAAATGGCACAAGAGGCTTGGACACATAGGAGAGAAAGGGTTGAAGGAATTGTCAAGAAGTGGTGTAATTGGAAACATGGGAAACCAAAACCTGGAGTTCTGTGATCAGTGTGCTTTGGGCAAGTCCAAGAAGCTGCCCTATGGAAAGGGGGTTCACACAACTCAAGAGCCATTAGATTATGTCCACTCTGACATATGGGGTCCTGCAAGAACAGAGACTCATGGTGGAGCAAGGTATTTCATGTCTCTGATTGATGATTACAGTAGAAAGGTGTGGATCATGTTGATAAAGAATAAAGAGTGATGCTTTTCATAAGTTCAAAACATGGTTGATTCAACTGGAAAATGTCAAAGGGAAGAAGCTGAAGCACCTTAGGACTGATAATGGGTTGGAATACCTCTCTACTGAGTTCACAAACTTCTGCGAAGAAAGAGGAATCAAGAGACATAGGATTGTCCCAATGAATCCTCAACAGAATGGGGTTGCTGAGAGGCTTAATATGACTCTTCTTGAAAGAGTAAGGTGTATGCTGTTGGACGCTGGGTTGCCAAAGGTGTTTTGGGGTGAAACCATTGCTACAGCATGTTATCTCATTAACAGGTCACCCTCATCAGTGATTGGGTTCAAAACACCTGAAGAGGTGTGGAGTGGACAGAAACCAAGTTATGAAGGTTTAAGGGTGTTTGGTTGTCTTGGTTTTGTCCATGTCAAGCAAGACAAGTTGGATGCAAGAGCTCTAAGATGTGTATTTCTTGGATATCCAGATGGGATAAAGGGCTATAGATTGTGGTGTCTAGAGAAGGGAAATCAGAAGATAATCACAAGTAGAGATGTAAAGTTTAATGAGAATGTGATGGCTTATACTTCAACAGGCTCTAAGGAAGAACTTGATGGTGCTAAAGAGACTGAAGAGATACCAATTCAGGTGGAGCATCCTGCTGAAAATGATCACACATCTCAACAACAAGAGAATCTACAAGATAGTGATTCATCATCTGAAGAAGAAGAACAAGCTGGACCTTCACAAAATGTGAGAGAATATAGCATTGAAAGGGACAGACCTAGAAGAACAATCAATAGACCTGACTTCTATGGTCAAGCAGGGAGTGTTTATTATGCCTTGAGTGTTGCTGAAAACCTGGAATCACAAGAGCCTAGTAGTTTTAAAGAAGCACTAGATTGTGAAGAAGGAGAACACTGGATTCAGGCAATGATTGAAGAGATGGAATCCCTGGAAAAAAATGAGACCTGGACATTGGTGGATAAACCAAAAGGTCAGAAACTTGTGAGTTCTAAATGGATATACAAGAAGAAGTTAGAGACTGCAGGATCCAAACAAGTGAGGTTTAAAGCAAGATTGGTGGCTAGGGGCTTTACACAAAGGGAAGGGATTGATTTTAATGAAGTTTTCTCTCCAGTAGTAAAGCATTGCTCAATCAGGTTGCTTTTATCAAAGGTTACTCAAGAGGACATGGAACTACAACAACTGGATGTAAAGACAGCATTCTTACATGGAGAACTCATTGAGAAAATATATATGAAACAGCCAGAAGGTTTTGTCATTCCTGAACAAGAAGACAAAGTTTGTTTGCTGAAGAAGTCACTGTATGGACTCAAACAAAGTCCAAGACAGTGGAATAAGAGGTTCAATGACTTCATGATCAGTGTTGGCTTTGTAAGAAGTCTTTATGATAGTTGTGTTTACTTCAACAAGTGTTCAAAGCAAGATAAAGTCTTCCTTCTTTTGTATGTGGATGATATGCTGGTTGCTAGCAAGAACAAGAAGAGTGTACAATGGTTGAAGGACAGACTTAACACTGAATTTGACATGAAAGATCTTGGAGATGCCAAGAAGATTTTGGGTATGGACATTCTGAGGAAAAGAGAAGCTGGAGTTCTTTGGTTATCTCAAAGGCAATATCTACAGAAGGTTTTGGAGAGGTTTCACATGCATGAATCCAAACCGCTCTCCACTCCAGTTAATCTGCAGAAGAAACTAACCAAAGAACAATGCCCAAAGACTGAAGAGGAGGTCATACATATGAGCAATATTCCTTATGCAAGTGGAGTTGGAAGTCTCATGTATGGAATGATTTGTAGTAGGCCTGACTTGGCCTATGCTGTTTCTTTAGTGAGCAGGTTCATGTCAAACCCAGGTGTTGAACATTGGGAAGCTTTGAAGCATGTGATGAGGTATTTGAAGGGTTCAGTGAACTTGTCACTGAAGTTTGAGAAGAAAGTGAATGGAAGCACTGTTGCATTGGAGGGGTTTGCTGATTCTGATTTTGCAGCAAACATAGACACTAGGAAATCTATTTCTGGATTTGTGTTCACCTTATTTGGAACAACCATTAGCTGGAGAAGTGTACAACAATCAGTTGTAGCACTTTCAACTACAGAAGCAGAATATATTTCTCTCACTGAAGCCATCAAAGAAGCAATCTGGCTTAAAGGAATTTTTGAGAGATCTGGACATCAAGCAAAAGTGTGTGGCGATTTACTGTGATAACCAAAGTGCTCTACACCTTGTGAAACACCAAGCATTTCATGAAAGGTCAAAGCACATTGATGTTAGGTTGCATTTTGCTAGGGATATCATTGATTCTGGTTCTGTGGAAGTGAAGAAGGTACACACATTGCATAACCCTGCTGATTTTCTTACCAAGGGTGTACCTGGGAACAAAGTGGAGCATTGTTCGAGCCTGCTGCAGCTTGAGCAATGTCATGAAGAACATTGACAGACAAGGCAGTGGTGAGGCAGGAAGAGGCACACGTGATTCATTGAGGTGGAGATTTGTGAGGTGATGTTCAATTTCATCAAGTGAGCCTATACTTTGTAATATGGTGTGTTGGGAATGTGGAACCGGAGTTAGGGAGTGGAGAACCGGAGGTTTAAACCGGGTTTTATCATCAAGAAGACAAACTGGTCATGAGCAAACCGGGTTCGAGTTAGGTGGTGTAACTGTCGTTTGTGACGAAGCAGTTGCAGTTAGTGACGAAGAAAACCGTCACATTTGTCCTGTAGCTAAACGAACACAGCGTGAACTTCATGCAGTTATAACTTCCTATCCAGTTGCATTTGAGCTTCAATCCATATATCATTGTAAAGCTCTCATTGAGGAGAAGTTAACTACGCAGCATTATTTCCTGTACTTTAGATTAGAGAGAGTATTTAGAGATTGAGTGTTCGTGCCCTAATTTGCGTTCAGAATTGGGCATTTCATTTCTTGAGCTAATTCTCTGTAATTGATTGAAGTTCTTAGTGGATTGAGGTGTGCCTTGCCTCCGTGGATGTAGTTCATCTTGAACGAACCACGTTAAACTGTGTTTGATCCATTTCTATTTCCTGTTCTGCGTAAGTTCAATTTGGCCACAACTCTGGCCGAACTGTGGGTGTGAGTTCGAAGTGTTTTCTTTGTACAATTTCCAGATTCTTTGGTGTTGTGTGTTCAAGAGTTGTTTTCACTAACAATATTGAATTGCACCACTTGGCCAGCAAATTCCATGCTAAGAGTTCCCTCTCGTACGTCAATCTTTGTTTGGGAGGTATTCAAGAACGGCCTCCCAAGCAAAATTGGAGTGGAATCGGACGAATTTCCATGCATGTCAAGTACATAGAAATCTGCTGGAAAGATGAGGTTATCCACCTCAACTATCACGTCCTCAATCACCCCGTCCGGAAACGAGGTGCTTCGGTCCGCCAGTTGGATGACTACCCTCGTGTCTTTCAGTGGACCCAAGTTTAAGCTATTGAAAATGGAACGGGGCATCACATTGATCGATGCCCCCAAATTAAGCATAGCTTTCTCGATTAGACAATTACCAATCTTACACGGGATGGTGAACATTCCCGGGTCCTTGCATTTCTGTGGCATCTTCTTCTGAAAAATCGCCGAGATATTTTCTCCCATGAAGACCTTCTCATTCCCATGTAAACGTCTTTTGTTGGTGCATAAATCTTTCAAAAACTTTGCGTACCGAGGGATCTGTTTTACGGCCTCCATCAAGGGAATACTGATTTCCACCTTCCTGAATACCTCCATTATCTCCTTGTCTCTATTTTTGTCGGGAATCTTCTTCATTTGACTCGAAAACGGAAGTGGGGGCATTTCAGGATTTTTGTTAGACTTCAGAGAATCTCGGCCGAGATCTTTATGTGTCTCGGCCGAGACAAGTGGACAGGGGATTTGATCTTCAGGACGAGGTGGAACGTCTCGGCCGAGATCTTGATGCATCTCGGCCGAGATTTCATGCTTTGCATACTCCCTCTCACTTTCGACTCTTCTTTCTCCTTCTCTTGACTTCCCCTTTTCAAGGACTTTACCGCTTCTCAAAATCCCCACACTGAAATTCTCAATTTCACTTTGTGGAGAGTATTTCATGGTAGGAAAAGGCAATAGGTGGTCGGGGAAGCATGCAGCTAATGCCTCCTTTTGCTTACGCAACTCCTTGGCAATCTTCCACTTAGGTGTCCGAACTTTAATTTCAACCACATGGGGAGTCTCTTCTTTCCTCGGACCATCATCCACGTCCTCAGTCTTTCCTTGTGAAGTATACCCGGGCTTTTCAGGCTCTCCAAGTAACTCCTCATTCATAACAACAATGGCACTCACATTTTTCGGGTTGACTTCCGGTTGAGCCGGTAATATTCCTCCTTGTGCATTTTCTAAACGAGATACCGCCGATGCTATCTGACTGACTTGATTTTCGATACTCTGAAACCTAGAACTTGATTCCTTCTGTAATTGGAGCGTACTAGTGGCTAGGCTTTTCACTATGTCAGAAAGAGATGGATCACAGGGTACCTGCGCGGGTTGCTGTCTTTGCTGGAACATTCCCCTAGGAAAAGGGGGTCGGTTTTGCCCACTATGATCACCTTGTTGATTATTGCTCGGATTCTGATTACCGTATTTGAAATTCGGATGGTCCCTCCAACCCGGGTTGTATGATTATGAATACGGATCATACTTCCTCCCGGATGAGTTGGGATTAAAGTTGTGAACCGCATTGGCATGGGCCTCCATCTCTTCTCCGAGAACCGGGCAAGTGTCAATGGAGTGCTCAGTGACTTGGCGAATTCTGCATGGCTTGGAAGTAGGTGTGCCACCCGAGATTACCTTCTTCACCAAGTCGGTGAGTTGGTCTAACCTCTCTTCAACAGTTGAGTCTATCACATCCTTGACCCGTCTCACCGGCTCTCTGCATCCTAACTGTTGAGTATTAGCAGCTATTTTGGATATCAGTGCTCGAGCCTCAGTAGGTGTCTTATCAGATAGAACCCCTCCACTCGCCGAATCAATCATATTTCGATCTGCCAGGCAAAGTCCTTCGTACCAGTACTGAATTAGCAGTTGTGGAGTGATTTGATGTGGAGGGAAACTTCCGACAAGTCTCTTGAAACGTTCCCAATACTCATATAGTGTTTCACCTTGCATCTGCCTCACTCCACTGATCTCCTTTCGAATGGTGGTGGCTCGAGAAGCTGGGAAGAATTTTTCAAGGAATTGGGTTTCCATCTGCTCCCAGGTGGTGATTGATCCAGATGGAAGGTAATATAGCCAATCCCGAGCAAGATCCTTCAGGGAGAACGGGAATGCTTGAAGTTTGATCTGTTCTTCCGTCGCCCTCGATGGCTTCATACTTGAACAAACTACATGAAACTCTTTGAGGTGCTTATGAGGGTCCTCTCCAGACAGTCCATGAAAGGAAGGTAGTAGGTGGATGAGTCCGGATTTCAACTCGAAAGCAGTGTCATTTCCTATGGCTGGGAAGGTGATACACAAGGGCTCTTGAGCAACCCTTGTGTTAGCCAACTCCTTCATTGTTCTTTCTTGACCTTGATCCTCAGCCATTTCTTCCAAGTTAATAATCTCTTCACCCCCTAAATTCAGCACTTCGATTCTTTCTCGGACTTGCTCCAAATCTCGAGCTCTCCTTCTCAATTCACGTTCACTTTCCTTAACATCCGGTTCAAATAGCAATCCTTTTTCTCCTTGCGAACGCAAGAACATTCACTACAAGTAAACAAAAATAAGGAAACAAAGTGAGATTATGAAATTACTAAGCTAAACAAGAAGATAACTATATATGTAATTAATCATAATGCTTGATCAACAAATCAACTCTATTCTAATCACCGTTCCCCGGCAACACCGCCAAAATTTGGTAGCGTCGTTTCCTACTACCAAATTAAATGTGTATGAAGAATACACTTAAACCTTACTAACTATCCTACTAAGTAGAATGTTAAATAAGGGTCGATCCCACAAGGAACGGCCGAACAGTTTTGATTACGATGTCAAGCAGTTTATGATTAAGTATGCAAGAAATAAATACTTAAGAAAGTAATAATGGGGGGGTTGATGGGAAATTAACAATCTATTAGTGACAATTAAAAGCAAATAGACACAATTAAAAGAAACAAGTACTAAAAAACAATAGAAGAGATCTTTTTCGGTTTTAGTTTTCAAATAGTAAAACTAGTCACCCTTGATCATGCTTCCCCTTGGTCTTGAACAATTGATGCAACTATTGTTAATGCCCGATTAAATTATGATTTAAGCCCTTATCTCAAGACTATTAACAAGCTCTAATAGCCTTGTTGTCCCTTAATCTTAGTTAATCAAAATAAGATCTTCGACTAACCCTATTCAGTTTAATCGAATCCTCGAACAAGCTCTCTTGGATTCAATAACCAAAAGCATTAAACACTAGGACAACGAGATAAATTCAACATAAAACTCGAAAGCTCGGTTTTAGTGGTTGAACTTTGTGTTATCCCCAATAAATAACTATTGTTTGCTACACGGAAATCGGAAATCCTACAATTACGGATAGTAATCTCCTATTCTAGCAACTCATTCACAAATCCCTTAAATGGTGATCAAACCAATAATCAATTCATAAATGTGAGTCAATAAGAGCAAATAACACAAAACACTTAAATACACAATAATCTCGGTAACATTAACCGTAATAATCACATCAATGTCTCGACTCAAGGTTCCACAATGATCAATGATGAACTGTGGGTGCTAGCCACCCATATTAACTAATACAATCAGAAGATAAATGGAAAAATAAAGAAACATGATACTGATATGGGTGAATCCAAAGATGTCAATTGGAGAAGATGATCCTTCAATCTCTAGTCCAATATCCTTCCTTGGTGGCTGAATAGTACTCTCCAAGTATCAAAAAGGCATTCAAAAGTTATCCAAAGTTAGGTTAAATTCGAATGGGATGATATATATATAAAGGGAGAAAGTGCTAGACAAAAATAGGCAAAAACATATTCAGGATTTTAAAACAGGGTAGTGAATCTCGGCCGAGACGGGAGTGTGTCTCGGCCGAGACGTGAAGAAGGGTTTTCAAGAATTTTGGGTCGAAGGTCGATCTCGGCCGAGATTGGGTTGCATCTCGGCCGAGACGTGAAAAGGGGAAAGTAGGGCTTTTTTAGGTTTTGACTCATCTCGGCCGAGATTGGATTGCATGTCGGCCGAGACTTTCATCTTTGAGATTCTTCAGAAATTCCCTGGAGCCTCATCTTGGCCGAGATGAGATTGAATCTCGGCCGAGATCTTCAGTCTTGCAAAACTTCAGAAAACCCCTGGAGGCTCATCTCGGCCGAGATTAGCATCCTGTCTCGGCCGAGATCTTCAGTTGGCTCTTCCTTTATTGCCTCGATCGATCCCTCGACTCCGCGGTCGTTTAATATTCGATTTCGACCCTTTTTACACCTGTCTTAATACAAAAATAGCTCAAACGCATTATTTTGCCCATTAGAATGTAAAAGCACTAAATACACATAATTATGCACGTTATTGACACTAAAATGACACAAAAAGTGCCCTAAAGTGCGTGCACGGAACACGTGTACCAATGTAGGTGTAATAACGATTATCAAGGTCGATCCCACAAGGAATAGTTTTAGGTAGTTTCATACCTCAATACTCTAGGAATGTCCTAACTAGATACTAATTTGTAAAAGGTTGATTTAAACAAAAACTGAGGAATTTAACAAATAACTATGTAACTTATGACTTGGCAAACAAAAAGAACTAACAATCAATGAGAAAGGGTATCCTAGGGCCTCGATTTCAGGATATTACTTCAATGCTGAATATGATTAACCTATAGATTTACCAATTCTAGTGTTTATTAGGCGGCACGACAATAATCTAACCCTTCTCTCGAAGCGATTAAACCGTTGATTAATTAAGCTAATTACCCTCTCGAGTCAATTAAACCTAATAACTCCCAAATGATCCTAAGCCACGACCTACACAGTCATAGACAACTGCGCTCTATGTCATAAGTCTGATAACGATTCCCTCCTCTTGAAGCGGAATTGCTAAACTAAATTATTAAATCTAGGTGATCAAGCTAAATCTAGTTATAAGCACAAACATAGAGATAAACACGTAAAGAACGGAATTAATAAATTAAATCATAATCAAAATATTGTCATAATAATCCCTACTTTCTAATCCTAGGACACGAATAGCTTAGCTACTCATGCCTAGCAATAATCCAATACAAAAGTCTATGGAAAACATTGTAAAAGATTTAAACTAGAAAAGAACGACTAAACCTAGATGAATCCGTCTCGATGATCTTCGTCTTCTTTGTCCTCCAAGTTTTCTTCTAGGTAGAATGATGATGTAATTGATGTTCTTGATGTTTTCTATCTGATTCCCTTGATTTCTAAAGCTTGAGGTCCTTTTTATAGAGTTGAGGACGAATCTTTGGGAAGATAGGATCAAAATCCTATTAAAATTAGGAAATTCTCGTAGGAAAGCCTTTCTGACACGGCCGTGTTGGCATTGTGACGCGACCGTGTTGGTTGGCAGTGCGTTTCTACATGTTCTAAGCCACTTTTGACGCGGCCGTGTTGGCCCTTTTGCTCCTTTAACTCCCTTTTCATCCATTTTGACCCTATTTGGCTTGTTTCTTCTTCGAACTTTATCCAAATGGAATAAAATTACATAATTAACTTCAAAACAAGTCAAAACACGTCAAATGACCCAAATATTATTAATATAAATAAATGCCGGTCAAATATGCACGTAAATGATATAAAATATGATCCTAAATCGACCTAAATACATGCATAATTAACGTGTATCACTGACATAACTTCACATCCCATGATTTCACATTGTCAGTAACTTAACAACGTAAGAGATTACCCAAGAAGCGATTGACAACCTCAGTTTTCCCGTCAGTCTGAGGGTGGTAAGCGCTACTAAAATTAAGCTCAGCGTTGGCCATCCGCCAATGAGTGCGCTAGAAATGGCTTAGGAAATGGGTATCTCTGTCTGAGACAATGGAGAGGGTCAAGCCATGCAATCGGTAAATGTCACGAAAGAAGAGTTGGGCTACATGTACGGCGTCAACTGTTTTCTTGTATGGTATAAATTGAACCATCTTGGAAAAATGATCTACCACCACGAAAATAGAATCATTACCACGTTGAGTGCGTGGTATCCCGAGCACAAAATCCATGCTTATTGTTGCCCAAGGTTGAGACGGAATGGGCAATGGACGATATAGACCTACGTTCGAAGCGGTGCCTTTCGAAAGTTGACACACATGACATCGCGACACATAGCGAGCCACATCCCATCGTGCAGTGGGCCAGAAGCAACAGCGGAGGACGAGTTCAGTAGACCTGTCCCGACCGACATGGCATATACCATGAGTTTCAGCAACAATCTTCAAACATAAACTGCAAGAAAGGATGCATAAGAATACTCTCTTAAATAAGAAACCATCTGAGATAGAAAAATCTGAATGGGGCACATTCTTTAATTGATGCAAAATTGGCCCAAAAAATTCATCCACTTCATAAAGGTCACAAAATGTGTCAAACCCAGGCACGTAGACACACATTTCTTCAAGTAGACATTGCCTTCGACTTAATGCATCATCGACTTTATTCATAGCTCCAGATTGATGGTGCACAAACGAACATGAATTGCTGCAGGAAGGATGACCATTTTGCGTGTCTAGCTGACAGAGAATCTTAAGTGGCAAGGTGTTTAAGGGCCTCGTGATCCGTATATAAAATAGACTCCCGCTGAAATAAATAATGCCTCCAGTGGCGAACCGCACGAAAAATAACATAAAATTCCACATCATAAGTGCTATAGCTAGAACGAGCACCAGTTAATTTCTCGCTAAAATATGCAGACGTCCACCTTGACTCAATACCGCGCCAATTCTCACATTTGAAGCGTCATAGTGGAGTTCATGAAAGATATGGACTAAATTAGGATATGTGGGCTTTATTAATTAATGAGTCAGACTAATTAATTAATTAAGTGGACATGGATATTAGGCCAATAAACCTAGGGTTATATGGTACTATATATACATATTCTCTATAGTAGAGAATTAAGGGTTTTTATCAGATAAAAATTGGAGGCACTATAGAATTTGAGAAGTGGTTTCCTAGCGATCACTTATCGAATAATTGTACCGAGGATAGTTCCTGCGGCGGACGATATACGCGTGGATACCTGAAGTGGTGAATCAATCGCGCAATTCGGTCCGATCAATTACGCAACAAGTAAGTTGTTCCAACTTTAGCGTAATTTATGCTCAACGTTTATATCAGTTATAAATCACGATCAGTATTCTCGATTTATTATTCCGCTGCGTACATTAGATGTAGTCGAGAATTACTAACAGTGGTATCAGAGCCCGGGGCTCGATTTATAATTATTTTGATTTAATAATTTGTGGATTAGAATTAATTAAATTGAAATACTTAAAATTTGTTTTGTGAAGCAGTGTTTAAAAACATCTTTAAAGTTGTTTTTTTACGCAACAAATTTGGGAATAAGAACACACATTCACACAACGAATAAAAGCAAAACTCCCTTCCAAATTAACATTCCCTGGTCGTCTTCGCAACAAGCCGCGGAGGAGGGGCTGCGCTGCTGCTGCCATGTGTTGTGGCGGCGCGGCGACGACTGCTGTTGCTAGTCGTTCTGCGTCTGTTGTTGCTGCTCGGAGGCGACGGCGGTACTAGCGGTGTTGCTGCTGCTGCCTGGCTGTTGCGGCGGCGGCGGCAACGTCTCACTGTTGCTGCGTGCCGATCCACGGCGGCGGCCGCCGGCGGTTCGCTGTTACGACGCTCGGCGGCGGGGACAGCAGCTGCGGCGGGAGACGGCGGCAGTAGGAGTGTGAAGTCTCCAGCCTAAAACCCTAAAGGTTTTGGGCTGGGCTGATTCAGCTGGGCCTGTTTTAAGACTGAGCTTGGACTGGTGTTTCGGACCGGAGGGGATAAAAGGCTGGGCTATTAAAACTGGGCCTACTAACATTTTATGTGTTGGACTGTCCTAATAAAAAAAAAAAAAAAAAAATATATATATATATATATATATATATAATTTGATTAATTAAATTAGATTATTAATTAGATTAATTCATAAATCCCAATTACAATATTAATTTGATATTTAGATTAATAAATTTTATTATTATTTCTTGAATAATAATAATAGACTTATACATTTATGTTAATTTGGAATTAACATTAAAGGTATACTTATATTAATTTGGAATTAATATATTAATCTAATTGACTAATATTAATTTATTAATTAGATTAATAAATTACAATAGTATTATTATTTTTGAAAGAATAATACTAGACTTATATATTTATGTTAATTTAGAATTAATATAAAATGTATATTTATATTAATTTGGAATTAATATATATATAATTTTAATCCACATTTAATTAAAGAATAAAATTTTAATTGGATTAATAATTTTATTCGTTGGGCATTTATTTGATATTATGTGATAAGCTATTATTTGATTTTATGCTTATTCAATTTAAATTATAGTAATTTAAGCCCGCTTTTATGTTTGGGTAGGCGGCGCCCAATACATGTAGTCCGCGACAGTATGTATGGGTAGACGGCGCCCAATATGTGTGGTCCGCATTTCTTATGCCTGGGTAGGCGGCACCCAGTAATTGCGTTTAATTTAATATTAGATATTAAATTTAACAATTAGTATCACATATAAAATCCCCACTAAAAACCAAGTCTTGTTTAGAAACAAAATGCGTCGTCCATCATAATTGGTTGAGATTCCTAATCTTTTCGACCACGAGTTTTACACCAAAGTGTTTACTCTAAATCGACAAGACTGGGGCTCATTCATAGATGTATGGTTGACATCGTGTGATGGAATTGACTTGCTTAAATTATTTTGAGACGCCAAAGCGACCAAAATAGTTTGAGGACGCAATATTAATTGGATTAATAAACCAAGAATTGCAAATTGTTGTTGCAATTGGCTTAGAGGCCTACCTAGTGATATTATTGTAGTCATCAGCCAAAGCAGAGGCTGCAGTAATATAGACTTGGATCTTGGACCACTAAGATTTATAATTGTTATAAATCCGTATTTTGTGTTTGGGGGCGCAAAATATGTTAAAATTAGTGGGAGCTAATCATTACAATAAACTCTTGTTTTGATTAGTGATACGAATGTGATCTTTGTTTACTTTATTCTGATTTATTTTTCCATTTTATTAATTTCTCGTCAGATAAAATGTCGTTTTTGGCTTATAAATGTTTGATGGAAACAAACAAGTTGATTGGGTCAAATTTTACGGATTGACTCCGTTGTTTGCGATTGGTGCTAAGGCAAGACAAGATTGAGTATGTCTTGGACAAACCAATCAGTGTCATCCCTGACAAGAATTCTCCTGAGTACGCTACGTTTGACGAAGAAGCTCATAAGAAACATGTTGAGGATGCCACATCGGCTCAATGCTTAATGTTGTCCTCTATGAGTATTGAACTGCATAGGCAACATTGGAGCATGTTCCCTTATGAGATGCTGAAACACTTGGAGAGTCTGTACGCTTCAGAAGCTCAGAACATGGAGTATGAGATACTCAGAGATCTCTTCAAGTGTAAGATTCATGATGAGGGCCAGGTTTTTGAACATATATTGAAGATGATCGGATTAATTGAAAGGTTGGAATCGATTGGATCGAAGTTACCCTTACGTGTCTCAATAAATCTGATTTTGCAGTCTCTTCCAAGTTCATTTGAAAACTTCATAGTGAATTTCAACGTGAGCAACACGAAGGCAACACTGCCAGAGCTTCACGACATGCTCAAGACCTACGAATCATCTACTTCTAAAGGCAACTCTGTGCTCATGGTGAGCTCTTCTGCGAGATCTTCCAAACAGAAGAATAAGCAGAAGAAGAGGAAGAAAGCATCTAAGGATGCGGCCTTGATGCCTAAGAGTGGAGGGGTTCAAAAGAAGCCGAGAATACCAAAGGATGAGTGCCTGTTCTGCAATGAGAAGGGGCACTGGAAGAGAGACTGCCCGAAGTTCAAAGCACATGGTGCATTGGATGAGAGCTTAAGTAGTTTATTTTGTACATTGAAATTAGACTAGATTAGATCTTTCTTCGGGATATAAATTAGATTTATATAATTGATATTTTGTTCTAGAGATTTCAAAGAATATTATCTCCATTCTAATATTAGACATTTATGACTTTTTCTTTCGATTTTGCAAACAGTAGATGCTTGTTTTGCTTAATGGATTGTTTTAAGGAAATGTCTTTCGTTCGAATGGATTCTATATGCTTGAATATGAACAAAATATTCTCAATGTACAAGAACAAACGACCTAAGCTAAGTAATACGGATAATAAAACTTACATGTGGCACTGTAGACTTGGTCATATCAATGAGAAAAGAATAGCAAGATTGAGAAAGTTAGACTATCTCACATTATTTGATTTCGAATCATATGCTGCTTGCGAATCTTGTCTCAAAAGAAAGATGACAAGTTAACCACTTTCTGGGAAAAGGGTTACGTGCCAAGGTTGTGCTCGAGTTGGTTCGCACAGCGGTGTGCGGACTGTTCCAACTTAAGCAATAGGTGAATATTCGTACTTCATAACTTTCACTGATGATTTTTCAAGGTATAGATATGTGTATCTCATGAAACACAAATCTGAGGCCTTCGAGAAATTTAAGGAGTTTAAGTTAGAAGTTGAGAAACAACTTGGAAAAGTATTAAGACTCTCCGATTAGATCGAGGAGGGGAATACTTAAGCCGAGATTTTCTTGATTACTTGAAATCACATGGAATCCGGTCAGACTGGACACCTCCGAGTACACCACAGATGAATGGAGTATCCGAAAGGAGAAATCGAACTTCATTAGATATGGTTCGATCCATGATGAGTTTCACCAGTCTTTCCTTATTCCTTTGGGGTTATGTCTTACTAACCGGTGGTTATGTTCTGAATAGAGTTCCTCTTAAATCGGTCACGCAAACACCATATAAGTTATGGTGTGGCAAGAAGTCGAGTCTCAACCATATGTGGACCTAGGGTTGTCCTGTTTTGTTTAGAAGATGACGACTGAAAAATTGGAGGCTAAAAGTGAGAAATATTATTTGTGGATATCCTCAGGAAACTAAGGATATGAATTCTACTGCCCTGGAGATCACTAGGTGATAGTTCCAAGAATGTGGCGTTTCTTGAAGATATTTATATCTCCGAGGAACAAGGTCAGGTAGATCTTGAAAAGATTCAAGAACCATAAAAATAACATAGCGGATGAGATCTTGTCCAATGGAGTGGACAAGAACTCAGTGGGAGTTTTTGATGATCTATTGGGAGGGGAAATGACTCTTAGAGGGTCACCTCAAGACAATGAGATGCATCAAAACAAGATATTGTATCAAATCCGAAAGATAACATAGAGGATGAGGTCTTGTCCAATGGACTGGACAAGAACTCAGTGGGAGTTTTGATGATCTATTGGGAGGGGAAACAACTCTTAGAGGGTCACTTCAAGACAATAAGATGCATCAGAGACAAGATATTGTATCAGTCCCACCTCAAGAGAATCATAGTGAAATTCTTGAGAATATTCTAAAATGTTGAAAACCAACTCACGATCAGAATAAACCGAATGAACCAACGCAAAACCAACTCAATAGGTCTCAAAGGAATCATCGTGCACCTGAAAGACTAAATCTATTGTTTGAGAACCAAGATGATGAGGTTGATTCAGAAGACGATGAACCTAAGACCTATATCGAAGCGGTGTCAGACACCGATTCGAAGATGTGGCTAGCTGCCTTAACATCTGAAATGGACTCGATGTACCTCAATCTAGTCTGGGAACTAGTTGATTTGCCAGATGGGGCTCGCCCCATAAGCTGCAAATGGATCTTCAAGAAGAAGAGAGATGCAACTGGCAAGGTACAAACCTACAAGGCTAGGTTGGTGGCAAAGGATTATAGTCAACACGAGGGCATTGATTATGATGAAACCTTTTCGCCAGTCGCTAAGATCAAGTCCATTAGGATATTACTTGCAATAACTGCATACTATGACTTTGACATTTGGCAAATGGATGTTAAAACCGCGTTTCTCAATGGAGAACTCGAAGGCACTGTGTATATGTCACAACCTGAAGGTTTTATATCCAAAGAAAAGCCGAATGGAGTATGCAAGTTAAAGAAGTCCATTTATGGACTCAAGCAAGCATCTAGGAGTTGGAATATTTGTTTTGACAAAGCTATCAAATTGTTTGATTTCGTCAGAAGCAAAGAGGATCCATGTGTTTATAGTAAACGTAAGAATGAAATGCTGTCTTCCTTATCATATATGTCGACGATATACTGATAATGGGGAGCAATCATTCCATGTTGCAATCCGTGAAAGAGAAGATTTCAGCAAAATCTCGGTAAGGAATACTGGAGAACTGTCAAGGCTATTCTTAAGTACTTTAGAAGGACTAAAGAATATTTCTTAAAGTCTATGGTGGGCAGCTAGAGTCATCAGTTACTGGGTATACTGATGTTGGCTTCCAACGGACCATGATGACTTCAAGTCTTTGTCTGGATATGTTTTCGTTCTAAATGGTGGTGCAGTGAATCGGAATAGTTCCAAATAGAGTAGAACTGTCGATTCCAGCACTAAAGCCGAGTATATTGCTAAATCTAAAGCTGCCAAAAAGGGGTTGTTGCTTTGTTAAAGTTCGTAAAGGAACTAGGTGTCGTTCCAAGTGCCAGCAGTGCAATACCGTTGTATTGTGACAACGGTAAGTGCGGTTGCTCTAGCAAAAGGAACCGAGAGCCACGAACAGAAATAAACATATTCCCTGTAGATATAATCTGATTGGAGAATAATAGATAGGGAGATGTGAAGTTAGATAGAGTATCCACTGATGATAACTTGGTTAATCCTTCAACCAAACAGTTGTGTATAGTTAGACACAACAAGCACTTTGAGAGCTTGGGTGTTAGACACGTTGGTAGTTAGTCTTGATTCAGTGGGAGTTTATAGTTTGCATGTCTTAGAAACCTTACATTTGAGACATTCATTCTCGATCGCATTCTATGACATTTTGATTGTCTTTTGAGTTTATGCATTTATTAGAATAATTATTTTGATGGTTTGTTATTATTCTTATAATTGTTCCCTTGAATCATGACTGTCACTTATGGTGTGAGACATAAATGATATAGTATGATTCTAAAATTGCCATAACCGATGGTCATCAAGAATGGGATATTGATGACACGCGATAGGTTAACATGTGGTCTGCATCACATTCTCAGAGAATGTAGTAGGTCTCACGACTACGAGATATTAGATATCCGTGATGGACACATGGGTACTTTGGAGAGTATTGGTATACCCTACTATTAAACCGTTTGTTTTCATTGTCTATGGTTTATTAGTGTGTGGAGTATGTAATGATCCTTTGACCTGAGGTCAATACTCATTTTGTTTGTTAAGTGATGAACTTTGACCAAGTACAACGCTTGCCTCCCAAAGGAGGATAAGACACGTCTTGTGTTGGGTTCATCATGAGGCAAATGAAAATGGTAGTTGAGCCAAGAATGAGATTCATTCCTCGATTGAAACTCGAGAGAACACTCATATTTCTCTATATTATTTGACAATAAAGTCATTGGCCAATGCAAAAGATATATTCAATTAAAGTAATTGAATATGATCGAATGTGTCATATAATAAAGATGAGAAAAATGATTGAGCTATTTGGATAGACACATGGCAGATCCTAGGCTCAATCAGGTGGTTCGTGAATGAAGGGATATTACATAAACTTCATATAAAGGTTTGTTTACTAGATTCACGTAAACGTCCTTCATATATCGAGTTCGCTGCGCAACGCAGTCTAGGAGTTTTGTGCAGACTTTAATTAGATTATCGTCGATAATGGGGGCCTGAAGGGTCACACTTTATGTGTATTATTGTTCCGCTCAAGGGTACAAGGTTAGTGCTTCGAATTATATCTAATGCTAGTCCAAGTGGGAGATTGAAAGATATGGACTAGATTAGGATATGTGGGCTTTATTAATTAATGAGTCAGACTAATTAATTAATTAAGTGGACATGGATATTAGGCCCATAAACCTAGGGTTATATGGTACTATATATACATATTCTCTATAGTAGAGAATTAAGGGTTTTTATCAGATAAAAATTGGAGGCACTATAGAATTTGAGAAGTGGTTTCCTAGCGATCACTTATCGAATAATTGTACCGAGGATAGTTCCTGCGGCGGACGATATACGCGTGGATACCTGAAGTGGTGAATCAATCGCGCAATTCGGTCCGATCAATTACGCAACAAGTAAGTTGTTCCAACTTTAGCGTAATTTATGCTCAATGTTTATATCAGTTATAAATCACGATCAGTATTCTCGATTTATTATTCCGCTGCGTACATTAGATGTAGTCGAGAATTACTAACAGTTCAAATGGCGTAGAAAAAACTGGTAAAATGAATAAAGGACCATGCGTAAGCTTTCCCTTAATTGTGTGGAAGGCGGCATCGGCCTTGGGGCTCCAAGAAAACATCTTTCCATGCATCGAATCAGTAATAGGAGCTATGATAGAGCTAAAGTATGGGATGAATTGCCTGTAAAATGAGGCCAACCCGTGGAAGGTACGAGCGGTAGTGACCGTAGTTGCAATCCTGAATAGCCTCAATCTTATCATCATCAACATGAATACCATCTGCTGAAATTTTATACCCCAAGAATAAGACCAAGGAAGTGAAAAATGTACACTTGGAAGAAGCAGCAAAAAAATTTTGTTTGCGCAAGATTAATAACACCACACGAAGGTGTTGCACATGCGCATCATGTGATTTACTATAAACCAGAATTTCGTCAAAATAAACGACCACACACGACCCAATCAACGGACACAACGTCTGATTCATTACACACATAAAAGTACTCAGGGCGTTCGACCAGCCAAAAGGCATCACCAACCACTCAAAAAGGCCTTCACGAGTTTTAAAATGCTATTTTCCATTCATCCCCCGGTCTGATTTGGATCGGACGATAACCACTCTTAAGGTCAAGTTTGCTGAAAATCATAGCCCCACTCAACTGGTCTAAGAGGTAATCCAAACGAGGAATCGAAAAACGGTATCGTATTGTTATTTTGTTGACAGCCCGACTATCAATACACATTCTCCACTCACCATTTTTCTTAGGAATAAGTAAAGCTGTAACAACACAAGGGCTTAAACTTTCGCGGATATGACCCTTGCGTAAGAGATCTTCAAATTGTCTACGAGGTTCCTCGTTCTCAGAAGGACTCATCAGGTAATAGGGTCGATTTGGCAGAGGCGCCCCATGGATCAAATCAATGTGGTGTTGAATATCTCGAAGCGTTGGCAATCCCGAAGGTAACTCAGTAGGAAAGGCATCATCAACCTCTTGAATAAGTGCAGTAGCTATAGGTGAAATATAAGAGATGTGAGTAGTTTCATGGGGCAATAAAAGCAAAGTGAAAGGTGCAGAGGTCATTTCACACAAAATTGCATGGCGTGAGAGATATAAAACCTTAGGTTCCACTGGTGGTGGAATGGCCTGAGGAACAGATGGCAATAAAGTTATTTGCATACTAGAGTAAGGAAAAGAATACGTGTTACGACGGCCATCATGCAACACCTCCCTATCATATTGCCACGGAAGTCCCAACAACAAATGACATGCATCCATCGGTACGATATCGCACCATAGAGAGTCGAGATACTTATCTCCAACAGAAAATTTCACCAAAA
Source organism: Ajuga chamaepitys (assembly GCA_958295605.1). NCBI lineage: Eukaryota > Viridiplantae > Streptophyta > Magnoliopsida > Lamiales > Lamiaceae > Ajuga > Ajuga chamaepitys. The sequence goes on from OY282505.1 coordinate 39,099,549, forward strand.
CACGACGATTAACTGTAACAATATGCCCTTTCTGTAGCCATGATAAATTATATGGATTTGGATGCAACTCAGTGGAAAGAGATAATTTGTCAACGGCGCCAGAAGCAATAACATTCTCACATGCACCCGAGTTAATAATGAAACGACATACCTTTCCAGAAATAGAGTGTGCCGACTCAAATAAAAAGTTGTGCTGAATATCTAAAGAGTTGTGCGAACCTTTGTTGAGGATTTTTGGGCTTGTCTTTAGGCAGGTTGCTCGCGGTCGTGACGACTTGCACAAAGCATGTTCACTCTTTTTTATCCTTGGTTCAATTCTTCGTTTCGGACTTCTTCGAGACTTGTTCTTGGTCTTTTATTGCCTATATTGTCCTGAAACGAGCTCAAACACTTTAAATGGCCCAATAATACAAATACAAACGATACATGGTCGAACATGCATCCAAATGTCATTAAAACGACACTTAAGATGACCTAAAATGCATGCATGATCACGTGTACTACTAACAAAAAAACATTTGATATCGTAAGTTATAAAGAAACGTAAATAAAAAATAAAGAATATTTATCGATTATAATTTTATTTGCAGTCCGTCACAATATAAAATGTACAGTTTTGTCCACAATAAATACTAAAGTCTAAATCAAGTAATAACCAATGTAAATTGCATTTTTCTAATATGATTTATTTTTTAATTATATTCAACTGAATGTCAAATTAAAAATCATGAAAAAAGATGATTAATATGAAAAACTATAAGCAAATTATGTAAAAAAATAATAAATGTATTAAGAAATTAGAAACGAAAAATTTGTGCAAGCAGATAATAATTAATAGCTGCGACATTTTTTATCATTTATGCAAAACCCACCACGAACCCGTCTACTACATGAGGCGAGAGTTACACACATACCATTATTTTTCTAGCAAATATGCCAAAAAAGAAAAAAAAAAAAAGTTCCAATATATGACAACTTATAGAAAAAACGAAGTGTGCGATTTCGCTGTATATTGATAGCTTCAATTAATTATACATTAAACGTTAATAACTTTTATATATATCTGTTAATTTTAACAAATTTATATTAATTAAGCTTATGATAAAAAAAATTATATTAATCTAACAAATATATAATCAATATCTCAAATCCAACCTAAAAAATTAACCAATAAAATTTTACATTTTTGGATCGCAATTTATTAATAAAAATAATTGTTATATTTTCAGCAATAGAGGCCTCACTTATTTAAGGAACATCTTCATTATATCTCTTGATTATTGTGATTGGTGTTAATTTATATCTATGGCGGAAATGAAGGAGCTATTTATGACTATCAATATATTAGTTAAAACTTACGTTAAATACATATGTTACTCTAATTTAACTCACTATCTATTTTTAGATGAATTTTTGGGTGAATTTTTTTTAATATTACTATTTATAGACGAATATACTTTTATCTTAAGTAGGATTTAAAAAAAGTTAGCTAATTCTTTTAAGGTATGTAAATTATGAGGATAAAAATTAGAGTATTGTACTTTTTATGTTAATTAATAACTACTCCCTCCGTCCCGGCTTATCTTGCACAGGGGGGGTTGGCACGGATATTAAGAAAAGTTGCTTTTTGGTTGTTTGTTGACTTTTCAAAGGTAAATAGATGGTGGATATTGAGGGTGAAGATTTTGAGGGTGGAGATTATGTTATAACTTTCCTTTTTTAGGCTGTGCAAGATAAGGTGGGACGGCCGTTTAAGGAAAGTGTGCAAGATAAGGTGGGACGGAGGGAGTAGTACATATATAATTAAACTTCAATTATTAAGATCAAATACGAAACTAGTTGAAAGAGTTATTTTATGTTATTTTAAATTTAAGCTAAATAAGTATTATATATATACATATATATATACATACATATACACATATGGAGTCATTGTTGTTGGGAGGCATTACCTTTATTGCCTACTCCTCTGAGTCACCCCAATTACGTCTGTATAAGCTCAAAATTATTACACCAACTTCTTTTAGGCAATTATAAGACCAAAATTAACCCTGTAGGTAAGTGTAAGTCATTAAGTGATAGGGATAACCCGATCACTTCGGGTCGGACTCATACTTTGGCCCACTGACCGGCCCAACACGCGTAGGCCCAGCAGGTCCGAAAACACGCGTCGATCCAGAAGCATACGCTGGCCCAACTTATGGCCTGTTCCGCGACTCAAGGCCCATTCCCAACTGCCATGCAGATTTTGTGGGCCAGATTATAGGGATTTAGTTAGGGTTTTGATTTGATAGTATAAATATGAGGAAAAAACTCTGATTGAGGGTTCGCACTCTGGTATACTGAATTACTCCGTGTAAACTCAACATTCTAGTAAAAGAAACACTCCGGCGATTGCCGTTTTCTGCCCGTGGACGTAGATCTCCGGATCGAACCACGTAAATCCTGTGTGTTTTTATATTTTCTGCGTTAATTTAGGTTGAATTTGGTGGTTACCGGATTGCGCTTTATCATTAAGCTCCAAGTACTTTAATGAAAAGAGAAAAAAAAAAAAAAAAAAAAAAAGAAAGACAGACGAAATTATTTTATATATTAAAGAAGTATGCTTCAGCTACTTCAATTCATAACCAAAGAGAAAAGAAAACATCTTCGACTGGATTTTTCCATATATAATGCGTAGTTCTTCATTTCTTTTTTTTCCTAACCCTAGTTATACGGATCTTAAATTTATGCTAATTTAGGTTGCAGTGAGGATTTGCAAATTGAGAAATTTAATATTCTTATGAAACTTCTATACTATGTCTGAAGGTATACTTGTTCTAAAAAAATATTATGTTAATATGTATGCGTGTGTATACTCAAACATATTATTTATTCTAATAAATATATTACACTAAAATGCAATACATTTATTTGGAATTTCCAGTATTTTTCCATATAAACAGTCACTTCATGAAAAACTCTACAATTTATAGATCCGTCTTCAAGCTAAATTGTGCGAATCTAATATCTATACACAGGTAAAGAGGGTGTTTGCAAACTCAATTACAACACTAAATTACTTTTGAGAAACACTTTTAATTTGAAGGGCGAAATATCATATTTGGGCACTCAAATCACTTCTCAGAAGTGCTTTAGAGAATCCCCCAAACATTAGATTTTGGTTACTTTTTTTTTTTTTTTTCCCTAATAAATGGAACTATTGGTTATTTTGTTTAATTTTTTATATTTGTCTAGAATCGCTTTCTTCTCAAACACTATCAAATTCTAATTTACCACAAAATCAATTTAAATCATTTTTCTAAAATCACTATTATTTGCAAACACCCCTCCGTGCAATTCGGGTTAAAATATGGATCCATGAAAATGTAATTAAGTGGGACGTATCGAAAATGAAAGTATGCAAATTTAAGTGAAACGGAGGGAGTATTATCTTTCAATATATAATACATTTCTTCAAAACAACTAATACATTTCAACATAAATACTAATACATTTTAATCATAATATCTTTATTTAAAATAAGTAATACCTTTCATCATAAACATTAATATATATTTTTTAAAAATATGAATAATTTGAATGGCATAGATTTAAGATTCGTATATATAACTGATGATAAAAGACCCACTCTCGTAGACATGATTTAGATGAGAATTTGAAAATATGTTTATGGAGTTGGTGGGTAGGATCAATCACGCCTTACTTTTGACTCCAAATAGAAACAAGCAAACACGATTTTCCCCTCAGTTTCACCATTGAAAACTTGTTTCCAGTTTTCCGTTAATTTTAAATGATTGGTTCACGTCAAATCCTCTTTTTGGACCCCATAAATTACGGGTGATTCTATGGTACCGATGAAGTACCAATATCAATGAGGACACTTTTGATAATTTACAGCATCTAATTATGAATTGCAATAAATAATTTTGATATTTAAATGCCCCCACTTTTCATTAATTCAACTCTTTTACAACTCCACCCTGCTTAACCCACCACTTCACCCATACTCTTGTACACGTCCTTTTCAATCTTCTTTTTATTTAACGTACTTATACTCCATATTAACATATAATTATTTTTATATTATGTCTTTTTGAAGTATATATGAACGTATAATATATCTATTACTAATATAAAAGTATGAATTGTTTCGTCCTTTTTTTGGTTTCGTCTTTTCTTGTGGCGTCTAAAATACCCTTTCAAAATATTAAATTATAAGGATAAATAAGTAATTTTACATCATTAAATTTTAAATGCGACAATCACGTAAATTTGGGTTTGGACCTCCAGTTAATTTTATTTTTTGTAAGTAGTTAAATTTCAAAGGATAGATAAGTAATTTTGCAATTATTATTATTATTATCATCATCATCATCATCTTCACGTCTTTACTTGATATCCAACAAAATCTAATATATTCAAATGATAGATAAATAATTTTGCAATTATTATTATCTTTCAAAAAAAATTTCTTCATGAGCATGTTTCATATGGTTGGATAGAGATTAATAACTCCCCTGGACATTGTATCTCATTCTGAAACCATATCTCATTCCTAATTTACTGAGTTGATTATGCACTGATACGTACTCTTTCCGTCCCAGTTAATTTGTCCTACTTTCTATTTCGATCCGTTCCACTTAACTTGTTACACCCATAAATGACAATTAAAGGCAACAATCTCTACCCTCAAAATATCCACATTCAATCTTCACTTTTAAAAAAATCAAAGATTCCACAAAATCTGTTTTTTCTTAACATCCGTGCTCAGTCAACTGTGACAAGTTTACCGAGACGAAGGGAGTAATTGCTATCAGGAACTTCAACCTAGCATACTAAGAAATTTGTGGGAGGAAGGATGACGGGAAAAAAAACTAACACTGCAAATTAAATTGGTTTTTGAGATAGTAGAACTCAAAACAATACAATTTTTATTCTAAAGAAACTATTTAGCTACATATTTAATTAACTATAGATTTTCTGTTATAAATAGTTGATAGGCTTAGATTTGACCCAATTAAGTAAGAATTTATACAATGTCACAAGTCCGTAGAGACCCACTTAAGCAATAAAATAAATACTCAAACATCCTTCAACTTTTTACTAACCTATATGGATGTTCAGCCTACAGAAAGAATTTTCCGCATAAGTTCTATTAGATTTTTTAAGTAAATTAAATATTCATTAGATATTATTATATTATATTGATAAAATATTTTAAAGGACTTGTATAAAATGTTATACTATAATGAGCAAAAGTTTAATATAAAAATGAGTCAATGACACACGTCTAATTATCGTAAACTATACAAAATACAGCATTAACAAATTGCTATTTTGTCTCTCCTCATCGCACATGAGGATCTCTCAGCCCTGTCGATTTGTAACTCTTAATGCAACAATATATAATTTTTCATGACTGAAAACCGGTTTGCTCAAAAAGAGTCTTACATTAGAATTATGGTCATTGACTCTTCTTAATGGCCATAGCAAATGAAACTGTAAGAGGAAACTGACGGTGTTGGAATTTGAAATGCACTATCACATCGTATAGAGTCAATGACAATATTTGAATTAACACCTTTGTACCTACATTAGTTTCAGTCATGACTTTCTCTTCAAGTACATGTGTATCAACTTTGTACGATTACATAGTCCGAGAGTGTGATCAATATTCATTAGTAGCATCACCAGCGTGTCAACCTTTAATACATAGCTCATGATTTCAAACACCAGAACTTTATAACTATATTATGGATGGCTCTCCCCAGTGTTTAAGTAATATTAGCATGAGATCCATCAATCGTATAGTTCATTAAGCATTAGAGTGCTAAACTATACTATTATGACGTATTTAAGTTACAAATAATTTTTAACAAACTTATTATTTTTTAAGTTAATGTAATTTTTCCTTTTCAAAAAAAAAAAAAAAAAAAGAACAAGAAGAAAAGACTAACTAATTCAATAAAAAAAATCACTTAACTAATATATCGAATCTTTTCTACTGTAAATTGTAAACCTAATATCACATCCGGGCATGATACTAAGTATGGTTGTAAATGTCGGAGTCTCTTGAACGTATTTAGGCACAAAATATTATCGTGACTACCCAAGTCCACCATAGTTCGGGGGCCGAGATTTTCGTTGATTCTAATCGCAATAACCAGGGGCATTACTAAGCCAATCGCATCTTCATCAGTGAAGGTAACATCTTGTCTAATTGGAGAGAGAGCACTACGTATAGCACTCACCGTATCTTGCCGATCCCTGGCTTGCTACGATACCTCTTCACTTGCTGGACCGTCCTGAGGAGGATGAGAAGGTCCCCATGTTCCCGATGAGGGTTAGGGAATCAAGGATCCTATTGGGGGATCACAATTGTTGGGCCACTTTGATAGCTACGTTGGATCGCCCTTAAGTGAGACTTTTGTACCCGTTTTCCTTCTCTACTGGTCTGGCTATTGACGGGTCCCATCATTAAAATCTCATGAGGTGGGACTTCCTCTCTATCTATTAGATCGCGAAGGGATGGTAATCTGGCTTGGGCTTGTCGTAGCAGGGGATCTTCATCGTTGCATGGATGTTGATTGCGCTGAGCTGGTTTGGCCGCCAAGAACTTGTCTAATTTCCCATCCTCGTACATCTGGTAGAGCTGGGACATTAGATTGCGACACTCATTTGTATTCTGCCCGATCGATTCGTGATACTTATAGACCTTTCTTTTATCAAGCTTTGAGGGATCCGCCTGAATCTTTCTCGGCTCTTTTAGAAGTCCCTTGTTCTTGATCTGGATAAAGACCTCCTTAGGTGAGATGGATAATACTTCCTTCAACTCATCTATTTGTTCCAGGTTCTCCAAGGAACTAAAACCTTTTCCATCGCATGATCCTCCAGTGTTAGTACACTTCTTCCCTTGACCATCACTAGCTTAGGTGATGGTCAGGGGAAGAAGTCCCCTGAATCTTTCTCGGCTCTTTTAGAAGTCCCTTGTTCTTGATCTGGATAAAGACCTCCTTAGGTGAGATGGATAGTAATTCCTTCAACTCATCTATTTGTTCCTGGTTCTCAAAGGAACGAAAACCTTTTCCATCGTGTGATCCTCCATTGTTAGTACACTTCTTCCCCTGACCATCACTAGCTCAGGAAGGATCAGTTAGAATCTCCTTCGCCCCGATGAACTGGTCAGATTCGGAAAGGAACTCTAAGAAGGTTAGAGGGCCCTCAATATGGATGACCTACCAAAAACATGTTTGTCCTGCAACCCGTGCATGGTAGCCATTAGAAAAGCATCGTCTGACATTCTTCCCGTTTCCAATAAGAGTTTGTTAAAACAGTTCAGGTATTTACTCAATAATTCATCCTTTCCTTGGAGGATGGTCATCAACCTCTCCTTAGGGGCAGTGCATGCTTTAAAGCTCATAAAAATATCTTTAAAAAGATCTGCAAGATGTGACCAACTTGTAATGGAGTTCCACGGCTAGGATCTAAGCCATCATTAGGCTCTGTCACAGGAAAGGTTTTGTAGAGGGTCGCATCACTCGACGATTGCAAATCCATGCAGGAGAGATATGTATTCAGATGAGTAGCGGGGTTTGTGCTTCAATTGTATTGAGCGATGTTTGGGCACGTCAAATCCGGAAATAAGCATGCTGAGAGGCTCGCGTCGACGAATGGCTATCTTGACCTCACATTGATCGATGGATCAGCTAAATGTGGTGGAAAAGGTATAGATCGTCTTCCCAGCTGACTAAGACAATCTCTTTCCCTGGCGAACTGTTGTTGTGATCATGCGCATCATTCTGCCATACCCCAGATCCACTGATTCGTGAGGGTCCGATCTCGTTCCTTCGTGCCTTTTGTAGTTTTAGTAGAATGCGAGCTAGGTGCTGAGTGCTCTTGATGATCTCCCGAATGAAATCATAAAAATAAAGATAGAAGATTGTATCCAAGTTGAAAGTGATGACGAGGTGACATAAACAATAGAAGAAAAAATACAAATCCAGTTTTACAGAATAAAATTGCAGAACTGGGAAGGAAGACAAGAATGTCAAAATAAAAGAAAAGGCTAGAGGAAGAAACTACAAGAACGGATAAGTTGAAGAAAGGAAGAAACACAATAGAACGAAATTGAAGAAGAAAGGAAGAAACACAGAGAAAAATAATAGACAACATACAAAATGACATTTGATACATTACAGGTACCTAATAAAACTAAGTATTCATTAGAAGCTACAATTCAACTATAACCATGTTTGATGAAATAATAGCATTATACGTTAGATGCTCAGCACACGAGATCCATAGAGAAGGTAATAAATTATCTTGAAATAATCAACACTAATAAGTTCGGATATTAAAACGTACAATATTACTAAGAGAGATTTTATACCGGGACAAAACGAATCGAAATAGTACAAAAGTTGAATCTTACAAAATGCAAATGATGGAGATACTTGATCGCCATCAAAATACTAAAGTCGTTGAAGTAAAATTAAATGCAATAATAGAGGCAATCGAAATGACAGAATCCACAGAGCAAAAAGTAGAGGAGAAAGATACAAATACTTGAGGATAAAACTACAAAAATGAAAGAGAAGAAAATAAAGCGAACATGAAAGAAGAAACAAGAGGATGCAGAAGCTACAAAAGGAAGAACAGAAGAAAGGACGAATCACAAAAATAAAAATAGAAGCTGCATGTATCCAAATTGAAAGTGATGACGAGGTGACATAATTAATAGAAGAAAAAATAGAGGAAAAAAATACAACTCCACTTTTGGAGAATAAATTGCAGAAGTGGAAGGAAAAAAAAGAATGTCAAAATCAAAGAACTACATGAGCGGATGAGTAAATGCAGGAGGAAACACAACAAGAGTAGAATAGAAGAAAAAAGGAAGAAACACAGAGAAAAATAGAAGACAACATAAAAAATTGAAGCAACCATAAACAAAAAATCAACCATTTTTGCACAGGTCACCCAAAAAAAAAAAAAAAAAAAGGTAGCAGTGAAGATCAAGGAGAAAAACTAAAATCATTAGAGTAAGTAAAAATAAGAAATTTTGTTATTTTAAAACAATTTTCAAGATAAATAAGTTTTTTTCATTTTTATTTTATTTTATTTTATAAAAAGACAAGATGATTAGATTTGTATCAAACAATTTGGAGCTATTCATTTATACGTACTAGGGCAAATTTATGCTATTACAATTTTTCTTCGCTTACTTATGATATTCAATGATATTTTATTTAGAAAAATGATTGTAGATCTTACTCTAATATTATATATGTTTCAACTACCTCTTGCTTAATGTGACATTTTATTATGATTATGTTACATAACATTTTACTCTAATTTTAATATTATATTTAAAAAAATTATGCCCATGCACAACTCACATGTTATTCCACTTTGTAGTATATGTTTTTCTATTACAATGAAATAATCTAACATTAATTATTGTTACTTTTAATTTATATTAAGTACCTACGTTGTTTTAATTTCATATGTAAAAAAATTTCGACCCACGTGCAACGCACGTGTTAATGGCTAGTGTGTATATATGTGTGTGTGTGTGTGTGAGTGCGTATAAATGAAAAATTATAAATGCTCTTTTATACAAATATTATTAAATAATTATGTTAGGAAAATGCAAAAAGTATTTCTATTATTTTTCTCGATTTTGTTATTTAATAAACTAGATGTCAGGCCTTGCAATACCCGGCATATAATTTTCTATAATATTAATAATATGTAGTTAAGTTTTAATAATGCTATAAAACATACATAAGTCATAATATATATTTTATGTATTAAAATTACGTATATGTCTTCATTTATTTCTTTATGTAGGTACTATGAGTAGAGCTGACAAAACCGGCTCAACTCGCCTAATTTGCCAATTTTGACTTATATAGTCGACCGGTTTATGTAGGTACAAATTTTGACCGATTTGACTTATATAGTCGATCGAAGTAGGTACTTCCGTCTAATCCGCAAACTTTGACCGATTTTGACTTATATAGTCAACCAATATAGGTATTTCCGTCTAATTTGCAAACTTTGACCAATTTTTATTTATATAGTCGATCGGTGTAGGTACTTTCGTCTAATTTGCAAACTTTGATCGATTTTGACTTATATAGTCAACCAGTGTAGATACTTCTGTCTAATTCGCAAACTTTGAACGATGTTGACTTATATAGTCGACTGCTCTAGGTACTTCCGTCTAATTTGCAATCTTTGACCAGTTTTGCCTTATATAGTCGACCGATCTAACTACTTCCGTCTAATTTGCAAACTTTGGCCAATTTTGACTTAGTCGATCGATCTAGGTACTTCCGTCTAATTTGTAAACTTAACTGATTTTGACTTATATAGTCGATACTGATTTTGACTTATATAGTCGATCGATCAAGATACTTCGGTCTAATTTGCAAACTTTGACCGATTTTGACTTATATAGTCGATCGGTCCAGGTACTTTCGTCTAATTTGCAAACTTTGACCGATTTTGACTTATATAGACGATCAATATAGGTACTTCCATCTAATTTGCAAATTTTGACCAATTTTGACTTATATAGTCGATCGATGTAGGTACTTCCATCTAATTTGTAAACTTTGATCGATTTTGACTTATATAGTTGACCAATCTAGGTACTTGCGTATAATTTGCAAACTCTGATCGATTTTGACTTATATAGTCGAACGTTCTAGGTACTTCCGTCTAATTTGTAATCTTTGATCAGTTTTGACTAATATAGTCGATCATTCTAGTACAAAAAGTATTTCTATTATTTTTCTCGATTTTGTTATTTAATTAACTAGATGTCAGGCCTTGCAATACCGGCATATAATTTTCTATAACATTAGTAATATGTAGTTATGTTTTAATAATGCTAGAAACCATACATAAGTCATAATATATATTTTATGTATTAAGATTGTATATGTCTTCATTTATTTCTTTATGTAGGTACTATGAGTAGAGCTGCCAAAACAGGCTCAACTAGCCAAATTTGCCAATTTTGACTTATATAGTCGACCGGTTTATGTAGGTACAAATTTTGACCGATTTGACTTATATAGTCGATCAAAGTAGGTACTTCCGTCTAATCTGCAAACTTTGACCGATTTTGACTTATATAGTCAACCGATATAGGTATTTCCGTCTAATTTGCAAACTTTGACCAATTTTTATTTATATAGTCGATCGGTGTAGGTACTTCCGTCTAATTTGCAAACTTTGACCGATTTTGACTTATATAGTCAACTAGTGTAGATACTTCTGTCTAATTTGCAAACTTTGACCGATTTTGACTTATATAGTCGACTGGTCTAGGTACTTCCGTCTAATTTGCAATCTTTGACCAGTATTGACTTATATAGACGACCGGTCTAACTACTTCCGTCTAATTTGCAAACTTTGACCAATTTTGACTTAGTCGATCGATTTAGGTACTTTTGTCTAATTTGTAAACTTTGACTGATTTTAACTTATATAGTTGATCGGTCTAGGTACTTCGGTCTAATTTGCAAACTTTGATCGATTTTAACTTATATAGTTGACCGGTCTAGGTACTTATTTTGACTTATATAGTCGATCAGTCTAGGTACTTCCATCTAATCTACAAACTTTGACCGATTTTAACTTATATAGTCGACCGGTCCAGGTACTTCCGTCTAATTTGCAAACTTTGACCGATTTTGACTTATATAGACGATTAATATAGGTATTTCCATCTAATTTGCAAATTTTGACCAATTTTGACATATATAGTCGATCGATGAAGGTACTTCCATCTAATTTGCAAACTTTGATCGATTTTGACTTATATAGTCGATCGATCTAGGTACTTGCGTATAATTTGCAAACTCTGATCGATTTTGACTTATATAGTCGAACGTTCTAGGTAGTTCCGTCTAATTTGCAATCTTTGATCGGTTTTGACTTATATAGTCGATCAGTCTAGATACTTCCGTCTAATTTACAAACTTTGACTGATTTTGACTTATATAGTTGATCGGTCTAGGTACTTCCGTGTAAGTAATGATTGGTTGATTGAGTAATGATAAAAAAAAATGTATTGGAAATTATAAAAGGTGTATTGAGAATGTAAAAGGTGATGTAGAATGTTAAGTAATGATAAAAATGTGAATTAAAAATTGTAAAAGGTGATGTAGATAATGATGGGGATAATAGGAGATGGATGGGGAGGATGATCAATCCGGATAACCGACCCATATAGTGAAATAAAAGTGGATTGGACCATCCCCAATTCGGATTACGCCCAATATTAGTCCAAATATCTCATAAGTACTCGTGAAAATATACTATAGCGTTTGTAAAGTTGAGTGTCTATATTACAGAATACCAAAATTCAAATTCAGTACGTTCAAAAAAGTCAAATTAACATTTATCATAATTATTGATAGACAATTTTCCAGATTGTCGCACCAATATTTTTCTAGCTGGATAAAAATTGAATTGAATTTTTTGAAGTAAAATTAATTATAGCGCATTTAAAGAAGACAAGCAACATTATTATATCATTAATTATAGTGGATTATTTTGGCCAATATAAATAGATGAAACCAAATCTGGGTAATTAAAGAAGAAGAAGCAACGAAAGAGAAAAGAGAATTGAACGTCGGTCAAAATAAGATTAAATAGAAGAGGAGTAGATGTTTTTAATAAAATTTAATTTAAAAAAAAAAACAAGATCTGAAAAGGCATTTGCAATTATGATATTTCTTGAACAGACAAAAAATATGCACTGACAAGTTTACCCTTTTTAATTTTTTTAGAATTAAAAGAGATTTAATGGTTGAGATCAATCACTTTTCAATCCAAGGGCTAAAAAAACATAACGGTATCAATACCACATTGGTACATTAGTAGGACTCATAAATTACTCAACATTTTCTGAGAATTCTCTCGATCACATTCAATTTGCCATTCAAGTTAAAAATATTGTTTACTAGAAAACAATATATATTACAATTTTTTTTATACTGATATTAAAAAGTATCTTAAATTTCGATCAAGTTTTGTTTTGCAATATTATCCTTTTAAATCAACCAGTATAGGGTTAATTATGTAATTTTAGTTACTTCAGCCTTATTCTCTTAGGTTTTACATATCTCTTATTTATAGTAGGATTAATAATGTAATTTTCTTTCATACTTTAGTCTAATTCTGTTAGGTCTTATATATCACTTTTTTAAGGTAAATAGGTTTTTTAATTACACTAAAAAAAAGTCTTTTGAGACCATAAAAATTGGTCTCAAACAATGTATATTTGTCAAACTTATTAGAAGTGGTCTCAAATAATGAGTATTTGTCACAACTTATGAGTACTTATCACAATTTTATTGTCATTTAAGGTATGACCTCATGCTTCTAACAATTTTTATCCTATCGAAGAGGGTGTTGCGTGACACAGGGCTCAAATCAATGAGATTGACATGTGGCATCAGAAATTGGGACATGTAAATTACAAGCAATTGAAGAAACTCTCAAATTTGGAAGTTGTAAAAGGGCTACCAAATTGACGCGTAAAGTTGAAACAATTTGTAGTTCATGTCGAAAGGTAAGCAAACAAAAGGTACTCACAAAGTGTTGCAAAATTTTTGAACTTCTTACTGTTTTGAGCTTGTTCATATGGATTTAATGGGTCCCACAGAAGTTGATAGCCTAGGTGGTAAACGTTATATTCTTGTTTGTGTAGATGATCTTTCCCACTTTGTCTTTTTCCTCAAAGAAAATTTGGATGCATTTGAGTGTTTCAAATCTCTTGCCGTACAAATTCATGCTTCACATGGTATTTGGATAGTCAGAATAAGAATTGATCATGAGAGAGAATTAACAACTTGTTCTCAACCTTTTGCAACAAAATGGGAATTAAACAAGAATTTTCTGCCCCAAAAACTCCACAACAAAATGGAGTTGTTGAAAGAAAAAATAGATCTCTTCAAGAAATGGCTCGTGTCATGTATGTGCAAAAATCTTGCAAAACATTTTTGGGTAGAAGTTGTGAACACCGTTTATCACATGTCAAATAGAGTGTTTTTTTTAGACCAGGGAGTACTAAGACATACTTAAAGAGCAAAAACCTAATCTTAAGTATTTTCATGTTTTCGGTATATGCTACATTCAGAACGATAGAGATCAACTTGGAAAATTTGATTCAAAAAGAGATAAAGGACTCATTATAGGATATTCAATGAATAACCATTCTTTTAAAGTCTTTAACTTGAGAACTTGAGCTATTCAGGAGAGTGTGGATGTTATAGCTGATGATTTTCTAACATTATAGGAAAAAGAGATAAAGATCATGTTCTGGATTTGATTGAGAAAGCAGAAAACCAAAATCAGGAAGCTGAAAATGAGAGTGTTGAGGAAAATTCTAAAACACTTGATGCAACACCTAAACAACCTCAACAAGAACCTTCTCAAAACACTCAAAGAGGTGAGTCTGATCATGCATGATACACTCGTTGACAGGTCTATTCTTCTAGATGATTCCATGGAAATCAGGGATCCTCCCATTAGAATTCGGAAAAATCATTCTTCGACACAAGTCATAGGTAATGATTATGATAAACTACGAACTCGAGACAAGGAACGACGTGACTACTCTAAAATAATGAAGTTCTCATGCTACTCTTCTTCATTTTTAGGTGTTCATGCGAGTTGTTTTGTGTCTAATATTGAAACAAAATCAGTTAATGAAGCTCTTCCATATGAATTTAGGATAAATGCTATGGACGAAGAGCTTCACCAAGCTGTTCGAAATGATGTATGGGACTTATGACCGAGGCCTCATCATGTTAACTTAATTTTTACTAAATGCATTTTTCACAATAAAGCTGATGAATCGAGAAATGTGATTAGGAACAAAGCTAAACTTATAGCGCAAAGATACAAAAAACAAATTGAGGGTCTAGATTTTGATGAGACATTTGTAACGGTTGCATGACTTGAATCAATTCATTTCCAAATTCCTATTCCTATTGTTTTTTTTCTTGACATCAAATTGTATCAAATGGATATGAAAAATGATTTTCTAATAGAAGAAGCCTTTGTTGAGAAACCAAAGGGATTTGTTGATCCATGAAAACCTGACCATGTTTATAAATTGCAGAAGGCTTTGTATGGATTAAAACAAACCCCACAGGCTTGGTATGACCGGCTAACTTAATTTTTTCTCAACTTACGCTTTGTTTGAGGAAATGTTGATAAAACACTTTTCATAAAAAAAGAAGGCAATAAAGTCACAATAGCTCAAGTATATGTGGATGATATTCTTTAGATCTATGTACGCATGGCATTTGAAAGATTTTATACATGCAATGTAATCTACGTTTGAAATGAGTCTTGTAGGAGAATTAAGTTTCTTATTAGGACTTCAAATCAAGCGCGTACAAGTGACATTTTTGTTTCTCAATCAAAGTATATTAAAGCTCTTTTTAAAAAAGTGATTTATTGCATGTTAAACACATGAGAACACCCATGAGTTCTAGTGTAAAGGTCTGCCAGATAGTGTTGGAAAAGGTGTTGAACGCATCTTGTACCACAATATGATAGGAAGTCTTCTCTACTTAGCTGATGATGATTTTTAGCAAAAGAATTAGTAAGTCTGTGCTAATTTGAGTGACATCTTGCTTTAAGTTCAAATCTGGAAGTGTGTTGCAAGGCGATAATCACTTGAGCGACATCATTTTTGTTCGAGAAACATTACAAAATCTGTTTTCTTTTTCAATTACTTTCTCAGTTTCTTTTACATACTGCCTACTTTCAAAATATTGTTTCTATTATAAAAACATTTTGTTTACATATTTTTGTAAATTTTTTGTTAAATCTTATCTATTTGTAAAAATTCAGTTAGTTTGTCCCTTAATCATGTGGAAGGCGGCATTGGCCTCAGGGCTCCAAGAAATCATCTTGCCATGCATCGAATCAGTAATAGGAGCCATGATAGAGCTAAAGTGTGGGATGAATCGTCTGTGAAATGAGGCCAACCCGTGGAAGCTTTGAGCGGCAGTGACCGTAGTTGGCGTGGGCCAATCCTGAATGGCCTTAATCTTAGCATCATCAACACGAATACGATATGCTGAAATTTTATACCCCAAGAATGAGACCGAGGAAGTGAAGAATGTGCACTTGGAAGAAGCAGCAAAAATTTCTCTTCGCGAAGATCAATAACACCACACGAAGATGTTGCACATGCGCATCATGTGATTTACAATAAGCTAGAATGTCGTCAAAATAAACGACCACACACGACCCAATCAACGGATGCAATGCCTGATTCATTACATGCATAAAAGTACTCGGGGCGTTCGACAAGCCAAAAGGCATCACCAACCACTCAAAAAGGCCTTCACGAGTTTTAAATGTTGTTTCCCATTCGTCCCCCGGTCTGATTGAGATCTAATGATAGCCACTCTTAAGGTCAAGTTTGTTGAAAATCACAGCCCCACTCAACTGGTCCAAGAGGTCATCTAAATGGGGAATCAGAAAATGATATCGTACTGTTATTTTGTTGATAGACCGGCTATCTATATAGATTCTCCACTCACCATTTTTCTTAGGAATAAGTCAAGCCGGAACAATGCAAGGGCTTAAACTTCCGCGAATATGACCCTTGCGTAAGAGATCTTCAACCTTTCTATAAAGTTCCCCGTGCTCAGAAGGATTCATTTGGTAATGGGGTCGATTCGGCAGAGGCGCCCAAGGAATCAAATCAATGTGGTATTGAATATCTCGGAGCGGTGGCAATCCCGAAGGTAACTCAGTAGGAAAGACATCATCAAACTCTTGAATAAGGGCAGTAGCTATAGGCGGAATATTAGAGGTGTGAGTAGTATCATGGGGCAATAAAAGCAAAGTGAAAGGTGCAGAGGTCATTTCACATAAAAATGCATGGTGTGAGAAATATAAAACCTTAGATTCCACTGGTGGTGGAATGGCCTGGGGAACAGATGGCAAGAAAGTTATTTGCATACCAGAGTAAATAAAAGAATATGTGTTACGACGGCCATCATGCAACACCTCTTGATCATATTGTCACGGACGTCCCAACAACAAATGACATGCATCCATCAGTACGATATCGCACCACACAGAGTAGAGATACTTATCTCCAATAGAAAATTTCACCAAAACACGACGGTTAATAGTAACAACATGCTCTTTCTGTAGCCATGATAAATTATATGGATTCGGATGCAACTCAGTGGAAAGAGATAATTTGTCAAAGGCGTCAGAAGTAATAACATTCTCACATGTACCTGAGTCAATAATGAAACAACATACTTTTCCGACAATAGTGCATGCCGACTCAAAGAAAGAGTTGCGTTGAATATCAGATTCTTGGGAGCGCAATGCAAGACAAGCACATCGTAAAATAAGAGCAGGGCTGCTCCGAAATAGGAGGCTGGACATCGTCATCATAAATGGGAGATATAGAATGGGCTAGTTCACCCCCATCATCAACAAGCGAGCCATGTGAATTACCGACTTTTAGGCAATTGGACATCCGATGACCATGTTCGCCACACGAGATACCTTGTCCGGTACGTCTTGAAATTGCAGAAGAAGGCCACTAATATAGCGGGTTATCAATTGATCGTTAGATTCAAGCAAATCAATACAGGCTATGAATTGGTAGAATTCTTCCATATTGACGTTCCCTGTACAGGAACCTTGGCGGAGGGACTGCAAATGCTGATAAAGAGTGCGCTCATAGTTAAAAGGAAGGAACTCACAACGAAGGTGCTTTTTAAACTTCTCCCATGAAGTGATCTTCGTTTTACCTTGGCAGCACCGAAGGGCTTTTGCTTGATGCTACCAAGTCGCGGCTCGATCGCAAAATTGAGTTGCAACAAGAAGGACTCAACGGTCTAGAGGGACTTCCTTGTAGTCCAAAATGTCCTCTACTGTGATCAACCAATCGATAAAGTCCTCCGGTTCGAGGCCTCCAGTAAATTCAGGTAACTCAAGCTTGAAACTCGATTCCCATGAACGGGTGTCATCAGTATGTCGGGAAGCCCTAGGATCCAGTAAGGCGAAAGGATTATCCACTGTCGCTTCATCGTCAGATGATTGAAGGGGCTCTGGATGATGAGCAGGAGAGATATTGTCATACACAGCACGCAAGGCATGCGGAGCAGTAGGTGGACAGTCCTTGGCAGCAATTGCTTGCGCTTAAAGTAGCTGAACCACGGTGGCCATATGTTGTGTTAAATCATCTAATCATTGAGCGAGGGCAGCATCACGATTTGGCTCACGTCGAGGAGGCATGATAGGATTTTCGACTGGCAACTGAATACCAAATGATGCAGCGGGCGTATAGAATTAAATGACAAACACCTTCTATTGAGGCGTTGATTCACAAAGGAATGCTGACGAGATAGAAAATAGGGAATACCCTAAAATTCATTCAATATCTATACTCCAAAATAATAAAACTCACAGCTTATATATGCGCTGGAAACAAGGTCAAAAGTAATAAAAAGCCCACAAAAAAAAGATGTCCAGCAAAACTTAATGAAAAGTACTTAAATTAAAGCCCAATAAATGATTAAGTCCTACGAGCCTTTGCACCATCAAGCGCCAGTGGGTCGACTTTGTCCGAGTAATGCAAAGCAGCTTCATCTCCACCAAAAGGTTTAAGTTAAATCTGCTTCTCAAGGTCAATCTTTACAAGGTGCTGCAGAAAGTAGTGAAGCACCCCCTGTTCAGCCTGAAGTTCACACAACTTCCACTCTAGAAAATGATCAAATACCTGATTTTGAATTCGACCAAACTCTGGGGACTTTCTTAAAAAGCTGCGAGAGATACCTTCTGCTCAAGGGGTAGGAGCAAAACAAGGTTGGCCTTGATGATGTCTCAGTTGCTGATTTTTTAACGACCTTCTCAAATTGCAAGCGTACGATTTGTGATAAAGGTAGTATATAAGATATTGAGTCCACATGGAGGATTATCCGTGAGAACCAGCTTAATCACTTTCGAATTAATTAGACCAAGGGTTAAATATTTAAATCAACCTGAACCATGCGAGTTTTGACACTTTGGTACCAAAACTTTTTTTTTTTTCACCAATTGCACCCCGAAGTACACGAATTCGACAAGTTGCAACCTCCGGCCAAATCGCGTGCACGTGACCTGCACATGCGATATTGGGGCAGTTTTGATGTTTCTTTAATTTTAGGGCAGTTTTATAAATAATAAAACCTAAACTAGTGGACCTAAACCTAATACAGGGGGAAGAAGTGCAATAGCTAGGGTTTGAGAACCCTAGCTGCTGCAGCGCCGCTGCTGAGCTTCCAAGAGATGGAGGGGAGATCGACGGAGGTGCTGATTCCGGCACCACCACATGTAGGTAATGGGGTTGTGATATAAGGATTATTTAGCTAAGGTCGAGGCGGGTCAGAGATGAAGAATCCGAACCCCAACCTGAACGGAGATGGCTGAGAAAGGGGGATGGACCAGAGGAGGGGCAGCGAAGGTGGCGGTGAGAAGTGCCACCTCAGAAATTTCCGCCGTGGTGGTGGCGGGGGTGGCCGTGGAAGATCGTTCCGCCACCGTGAGGGTGGCAGAGGATGATTAGGAGGTCAGGGAAAGGAGGGGGAAGGCTTATCGGAAAACGAAGAAGATGTCCATTCAAGGTAGGAGGCGGAAAGAGGGAGCAGCGGCTTCGCCGAAAAAATAAGAAAGGAGGGGGAAGGCTTATTGGAAAACGAAGAAGATGTCCATTCAAGGTAGGAGGCGGAAAGAGGGAGCAGCAGCTTCGCCGGAAAAATGAGATTCCGATTGAAGCTCGCTGGAATAGAGGGCTCCGGCAATAACAGTGATAGTGGCAGTGGTGATTTGGGCGACCCTGCTACAGTTCGTGTAGTGGGTCACTGGTCGAAACTCAACGGCGGCGGTGGCTAACGGTGGCTGACGGCGCGGGGCGGTGGTTGGCGGCGGGGACTTTTGGTGTTATTATGTTTAGGTCCACTAGTTTAGGTTTTATTATTTATAAAATTTCCCCCAAAATTAAAGAAACATCAAATTTGCCTCAATATTGCATGTGCAAGTCACGTGCACGCAGTTTGGCCGGAAAAAGGGCCGGAGGTTGCAACTTGTCGAATTCGTGTACTTCGGGGTGCAATCAGTGAAAAAAAAAAAAAAGTTTAGGTACTGAAGTGTCAAAACTCGCATGGTTCAGGTGGATTTAAATATTTAACCCTTAGACCAATCTCAAATTGAAGAGTGGACTAACCTAAACAACATAAAACAAATAAATACTGACGCCCCAATTGAGTGACAATTTCGAAATACGGTTGAGGTCCCATATTCCCCTAGGATTGGTAAGTAAGTAGGGCTCTACGTAGACTATCTACACGGATAAGCACAGCTAATTCAACCCCGGGTTCAGGCTCCAGTTTCATAAGATTAGAAAAAGACAACCTGACTTCTCTTACGTTAAAGACCGGCGTAACGGTACAGATCCTATACACACGACTACACTTAATTTCGTCTGTCACAACCAAGCCCCCTAAACTCTACCCCACCTCTCAGTAGGGCTTTTCCTCTCTAGGTCTACCTCTTACCGATTCGATTTTGGTTAATCTAATTTTCCGGAATTAATTCCTCAGCCGACCAAACTAAAGCATACTAATTAATCCCTAATCTTAATTAAGATCTAGCCGCCACAAGCCTCTAAAGGGTATAAATCCCTAGCCTAGGAAGCTAACTATCATCTCCTAATTGCAAAATTAATCAAAATGGTTCTAAGCCACCGAAGGCCGAGCGACCGTGATGCAAGCTTTTGTTCGAAGTCTCATTTTCAATTAATCATCACTACAAGTTAACCAAACCCTAACCCTAGGTTACCACAGTCCACAACAAATCCAAAAATCAATCAACTACTCATCAACCTCGAATCTTGGGCTACTCCTAGGCTTCGGAAAATAAGGAAATTACTCACAGATCATTAAATCAATAAAAAGATTCAACAACATCAAGCCAGGAAAGCAACAAAAATAGAAAAATAAGAAGAAGGGATAAGTAAATGCCTAATAGTTTGAAGAATCCTTGTAGAAATTCGACAATCTTGACTGGTGTCACAAGCCCATCAATAATCCCCGAGTTCTCCTCCAAAGATAGCTTCCTCCTTGAAGAGGAAACATAATACCCCAGCTCTAAACTATGATTAATCTGAAAATACTAAGAAGAAAGAGAGGAAAGTGTACAAGAGAAGTTTGGTAAATGGAGGCTTGTGTTCTAAAGTAAGGGGGGAGGGGTATTTATAGTTCCCCAACCCTAAACAAGTCAAAAGACCTAAAAACTTCAGAAAATATCCTTTTAATAAGGGTAAAAGGGTACAAATACAAAAGAGAGTGCTTGGGGTCATAAGTTGTTGGGTCAAGCCCCTCGTATGTGCTTGACTCAATATTTTTGCAATTTCTAGGAACAATTGATGCAGAATCAGCTCTCAGCCCAAATACTAAAGTTGTACATCTTCTTCTCTCAGTCACGTAGCATCTTGAATTGCTTGAATCTGAGTATGCATGAGAAAGTTATGGCTAAAATACAGAGAAGACACGCTGAAACGGGCGAAACGGGCCCAAAATCGGACCTGCCGGCGGCTGGGGCCGGTACTGGACATGCTAGAAACACACTAGGCAAAGTTCTGGACCAGCTGTCGGTGGTTGGCTGTGGTACCGGTCCATTTTCTACCCATAGCTCGCATGTCAACCTATCGTCGTGCGCCATCTTCTTCCGTCACCGTTTTGGACTCTTTCCTCTCGTTTTCTAGGCCCACCTTCTTCACAACCTTTGTTCGTGAATCGTGACTCAATGATATTTAGGTCGGGATTTGGTGGGTTCTATTTGGGCCTCGGTATGCGGGTCCGAATGGAGAATCATGTGCAAATGACCTCCTTGAGTCTCTTCACCATTTTGAGGCCTTTCCCTCCATTTTCTCACCTCAACTCCTGCACGAATTTTGTCGTGACTTAATGAACTTCAAGTCAGGCCTGACCCTAGACCAGTTTGGTGACATTTGGGCCTCGGTTTACGGGCTAGGGTGAGAAAATAGGTGTAAATGACCTTCTTGATCTCTTGGATTTTCCTAACCTTCAAAACATGACTAAAAACACCCAAAAGCATATCAAATCATATAAAAAGGAAATTCAACCTGATAATATAATTAAAGATCAATTTTCAGTTAAACACAATGAACACTCGCATTTCTCATAAGAATATGAATGTGAATATGCAAGGAAAAACGATAGTTTTCACGTTCATCAATTTTACATAGGAAATTGATGAGGATCTATACTCCAAGGAACCAGATGACTTAAGTGAGAACGATTCGAAAATCCTTGATCAACATAAAGAAAATGACGAGGATGAGGAATTGAAACCAATACTCCTTAAAATTCATTAGACAATGTGCTAGAAAGTGATGTACCAATGGAGGTAACACATGTGTTCGCTGATCTTCTAATCTAGCTTTACTGAAAGAGTACATCTTAGCAATAGATATCAGCGAGCAAAGTCGACCCACAGAGATTGGGGATTTCAATCCTATTAAATATTGTGACAATAATGACCTAATTTTATTTAGACAATAGAATAGCAGGGTGTGGTTATGATAACTAATTACTAAATTAGAAAAAGTAAAACAAATCAACTAAATTAAAGTACCAAGTAAATCGAATAAAGGGAGAATCAAACAACAAGACTATTCTAGGGATTGATTTCAACTATGTTCCACTTATGATTTATATCTAACCAATTGAATCTTTAAATCGAATTGTAGTTCTTATACATCGATCACACATCTAGTTTAGACCCATTCTCGAAGTGAATAAAATGCAGATTATATGCAAGAGCCGCCGTCTCTGATCGACTACACTATACATATAACTCCTAAAAGTACAAAATATCAATGCTCTCATAACTATCTCAAACTTCTCAATTCTATTGAATAATCATGTTAAATGTTCTTGACCTATTAATGAATTCCCTCTCTAATCTCGATTTATTAAGGCCAAAATATCAAATAGTTGGCCCAACTATCAAACATTCAATCAAAACAAGAACATATAAATAAGAACATTAAGATGATTCAATCAATTAAATAAAACCAAAAAGCTTCACATTGTCTACCTTCGAACCCTAGAATATTAATATACTAGAGAAACATAATCATAAAACAATCACAAATATGTGTAGAAAGTATCATAATATTCTACAATGAAAATAGATAGAAATAATTATGGTCTTGAATCTTGAATTCTTGCCCTTGATGCCTTCTCGTTTCTCCTTACTATGACCTCCAAAATTTTTTTCTCTAGCCTTAATCATCACGAAAAACTGATAAAACTATTCTAAAACTTGTCTCCCAAAAATTCCCAAGACTAGATGCTTATAGGAGTACACAACAGTAGGTTTGGGCAAGGCTTAAATCAGATGAAAACCCATAAAATGCGTCTCCCGAGAGGAAACTCGCCATTTTACACAACCTAGTAAAGCAAGGTCATTCGATCGAGCAAACGCTCATCGATTCCGCTTGATTTTTAAAAGTGCAGGGTGCACGACCGACTTAGGACAACCTATTCGGTCGAGCAAATGCAATTATGCAAGACTTCATTGCAGGTCCAATGTTGAAGATATTTTTCAAGGTCTTGTTGTTGGGATTTGGCATTGGCTATTTCTTATAAAGTTGTAGATAATTGAATTATTTTTCCAATGCTACTGGTTTCATCTTGATTGGATATATATAACTCAAGTTAGGAACTGATAGGGATGGCCCGGTCACTTCGGGTTGGGTTAATACCCAACGCCCCGGCCCACTAACTGGCCCAGAACCTCGGCCCATTAACCGGCCCAGAAGGTCCAGAGGTACGCGTCCCGGATAACGCGTGTGGCGCGGCCCAACTTATGGCTTGTTCCGCGATTCAAGGTCCACGATCCGTTCCCAATCGCCATGCAGCGGAAAAGAGGCATGATAATAGGGAGTTAGTTAGGGTTCAGTTAGGGTTCAGTAGGGTTTAGTATAAATTGGAGAAAAGAACTCTGAATTAGGGTTCGCATTCTGTATTCTGAAATTACTACGTGTAAACTCAAAGATCTAGTAAAAGAAACACCTCGGCAGGTGCTATTTTGTGCCCGTGGACGTAGATCTCCGGATCGAACCACGTAAATCTTGTGTTTTTTCATATTGCTTACGTAGGTTTTCGTTAAGTTTCTTGGATATCAGATTGCGCATTATCAATTGGCACCGTCTGTGGGAAACGCAAGTAGTTTTTGACATCAACAGTGCATTCAAATATCATGGTGATGACTCGTCTGAATCAATCTCGCCAGGGTGATCAAGCCAATCAAGATCCACCCGTGGATCAAGTTTTGCCGCCGAGGCAATCGCCGACAAGAGGTACGTCTCATCATCAGGGCAATCAAGGCCCCGTTATGAATCCAGACAACCAGTTCTTACCTCCACCCCCACAAGACATGCAAAACCCTAATCTCGCTGCTGCCCGGCCACCGGTCAATATTCAAATAACTCCAGAATTACTCCAGGCCTTCCCACAAGAGCATGCTCATGTTCTTCAAGACTGGGCGGCCAATCGCCTAAATCCCGAGGGACCTGCCGGACATGATGCCAATCCCGCGGTGCCTCCACATCGTCAGCACTCGCATGATCGACAAGACCCGGTGCACCGCGGGCGCCAGGATCGGCGACGGGAACGACCTGGTTCTTCCGAGGACAATGGGAGTTCTAACGAGTCAAGACAGCACAACGACGAACCTACGGATGTCGATCGCCGCCGTCCACTCAACGCGGCTAAAAGAGTTCGTTATACCAATCCTCATACTCTAGATCTTCAAGAGTATGAGCGAGTCCAACGCAATGTCGAGCTCGACAGAATCCTGGGTCTCGATGCCAATGGAGATATCATCACACCATTCTCTCAGGAAATCATGGCCACCTCCCTTCCCGAAGGGTTCAAAAGGCCTGCCATACCACCTTACGACAGCACCTGAGATCCAGCCAATTTTCTTGGAGCTTTTAGGCACAACATGCTTAGCCGCGATCATACTACATCCCTCCATTACTGTAAGATTTTCCCTGAATACCTTCAGGATGAAGCTCAGGTTTGGTTTGATTCTCTCCCTCGCAATAGTGTATCCTCTTTCAGAGAACTCGCCGAGCATTTTTGGGCGCGTTTTGAAGCACGTGCGAAGCCCATGGCCACCCTGGCCGACCTCATGAATATGGAACAGCGGGACGGCGAAGCCGTTACCCAATTTCTTGACCGCTTTACAGCGGAGAGTCTCAAAGTGGGAAATTGCTCAGATGATGTAATCATCAATGCATTCATGAATGGACTCCGTCCCGGACCACTCTACACCGAGTTGGTTCGTAATCCACCGGTCACAACCCGAGCACTATTCAAAACGGTGTGCAGATATGCTAAGGCCGAGGAGCAGACTCGTCGAAAACGTGAGAAACATGCTAGCAAGCGGCAACCCGACAGGGCACAAGTTGGACCTAGCACCCGACCTAGTGCCTTTTCTCGTCTGAACCCGGGGCGTTCAGAATCTCGAGGTGATATTCCACAATTCACTCCGTTGACAAAATCACGAGCTGAAATTCTTTCTGTTCACAAGAACGATTTACGGTCCTGTCCACGGATGACTGCTCCGCCTGAAAAGAGGAACCGTGGAAAGTGGTGTGCATACCACCGAGATCACGGGCACGAGACTGAGGAGTGCCGAGAGCTCAGTAAGGAAATTGAGGAGTGCTTAAGGAAAGGTCTCTTGCGACAATACATTGCGCGGACCGATGACAAACCTCAGACAAGTCAGAATGGGGGTTCTTCTCATAACCGCGGAGGTTATCATGACCGGGGTACACAACAAAATCGGCCGCCGTGGCAGAATAATCGGCCGGGATCTAGCAATTATGCACGGTAAGACTCTGGCAATCGCCAACAACCTCGTTTTCTGCCACCACCTCCTCCTCCGGGAGGACCCGGAGATAATGCACCCACTCACGTAATAAACGTGATATATGGGGCCCTCCCCACCGGGGCTTCACGAAATGCCTTGAAGGCAGAGGCTCGCCGTCCTCCTCCCGAGGAGCCACGTCATAAGCGCCTCCATCAATCTGAAACTGTTAGTTTCACAGATAGGGACCCGGTTCCAGAGATAACACCTCATACTGACGCCATTGTCATCGACATGACTGTGGCTAATATTACAATAAAGCGGGTCTTCGTGGACAATGGAGCCGCAGTGAGTGTTATATTCGCCGACTGTTTCCAAAAGATGGGGATTCCTCGGGAACAACTTCGGCCGGCCCCCGGGCCACTGCAGACTTTCACTCAGGGTAAAGTCCAACCAGAAGGTGTCATCACTCTCCCGGCGTCTCTGGGGACCTATCCGGCGATAAAAACCATTTTCGTGGATTTTTACGTGGTTAATTCCCCGTCACCGTACAACATGATCTTGGGTCGGGATTGGCTTACTCCTGCCAAAGCCATATGCTCCACATACCACCTCGCGCTAAAGTTCCCCACCTCACATGGCGAAGTGGCTATTCGCGGTAGTCAGCGGGTTTCTAAGGAGTGCATGTACGTGGCACTCAAAAAGACTACCAAAGTTCCTCCCAAACAGCAGCTTTAAGTAGGATCATCGGCTCTTGAACCTCAGGTGTGTACCTCATTGGGGGATACCACCGTCCAGGTGCCGCTTGATCCGTCCAAACCAGAACAAACTGTAACTGTCGGTGCCGTGGATGTGCCATGGTTACACCAGGCCATCATTCAGACCTTGCGAGAGTATTCCGATGTCTTTGCATGGTCCCCTTTGGATATGCCCGGGGTCTCTCCCGATGTAATAACCCATAAGCTGAACATCGATCCCAGCGTAAAGCCTATACAGCAAAAGCAAAGGAAGTTCGCTCCGAAGCGAAATGCAGCAATTCGAATCGAGGTGCAACAACTCTTGGATGCGGACATCTTATTCGAAGTGTATTACCCTTCTTGGCTATCCAATCCAGTGATGGTGATAAAGTCCAGCGGGGCATGGCGGATGTGTGTCGACTTCTCCGACCTCAACAAACATTGCCCGAAGGACTGTTATCCTCTACCTTCCATCGACCAAAAGGCCGAAGCTATTACTGGGTATGTGGGACTTTGTTTCTTAGACCTGTATAAGGGATACCACCAGATCTTTATGGATCCGCAGGATGCCCTCAAGACGGCATTTATCACTGCTTTTGGGTGTTTTGCTTTTAAGAAAATGCCCTTCGGGCTCAAGAACGCTGGAGCCACATATCAACGTCTCATGGACCGCGTTTTCCACGATCAGATTGGCCGCAACGTCGAGGTTTACGTCGATGATCTGGTTATAAAAAGTACCTCCCATTCTTCATGCATGCAAGACATTGCCGAAACGTTGCGTACTCTGCGGCGTTACAATTTGCGACTTAATCAGGCAAAATGCACTTTCGGCATTGGCTCCGGCAAGTTTCTCGGTTATATGGTTTCACAGCACGGTCTTCAGGCCAATCCAGCCAAACTTCGAGATGTTTTAGATCTACAACCACCGAAGACGTTCAGAGACGTTCAACGCCTCACGGGTGGTTTGGCGGCCTTAAATCGCTTTTTATCTAAAGCGGCAGAGCGCCAACTCCCATTCTTTAAAATTTTGAGACAAGCGAAGTCATTTGAGTGGACCCCGGAGTGTACCGAGGCTTTCGAGGCTTTGAAGCGTCATATTCAGCACTTGCCCACTTTGTCAGTTCCTCTCTCCGGAGAGCCTCTTTATATGTACTTGGCTTCCGCCGAGGAAGCTATTAGCGCCGCACTCGTGCGAGAGGTCAATGGTGTTCAACATCCCATGTATTTCGCAAGTCGAGTACTTCACGGGGCGGAGACACGGTACTCCATGTTGGAAAAAACCGTGCTGGCCCTTGTCATGGCGGCTCGACGTCTGCGGCCATACTTCCAAGGGCGCGAAATACGAGTTCTGACCAATCATCCTATCCGTCAGATTCTTGTCAAGCCCGAGGTGTCAGGGCGCCTCGCCAAGTGGGCTGTCGAATTAGGTGAATATGATATTCAATTTCTTCCCCGCCGAGCTATCAAGGGTCAAGCACTTGCAGACTTTTTGGCTGAAACCCCGGGTGATAATCATGAGTCTTCGGCAGACAGTGGTACCCATCATCCTGCTACCCTCGTATCCTCACCTCGCAAGTGGCAATTATATGTGGATGGTGCATCCACGACTCGAGGAAGTGGTGCCGGGGTGCTCCTCATTGACCCCGAGGGAGTTGAAGTTAAGTACGTCATTCGATTCAAATTTAAGGTGACCAATAATGAAGCAGAATATGAGGCAGTTCTCGCCGGGCTCCGGCTCGCTCAATCCTTAGCCATTCGCCATCTTGAGCTCTTCACGGACTCCGAGGTCGTGTCCAAGCAAATCCAAGGAACTTATGTCGCCAAGGATGAAACAATGATCAGGTATCGTGCTTTAACACTCAAACTTATGTCAACTCTTGATACAGTTGTTATCCAGAAAATACCACGTACTCAGAATGCAAGAGCAGATGCGCTCAGCAAATTAGCCTCCACGGTCCGTACTAACATATCTCCGGATATAATAGTCGAAGACTTATTTCATCCGGCAATTCATGAGGCAACAGTTTCGGTATTGACCGATAGTGATCCGAATTGGATGACCCCTATCGTTCAGTATCTCCGAGATGGACTTCTGCCTAATGATAAGCTGCGAGCTCGGCAAGTGGTCCTCAAATCCCCCAAATACTCCTTTCATGATGGAGTCTTGTATCGACGGTCGTACTTACAACCAAGTCTCCGATGCCTCGCTCCTGCCGAGGCTAATCAAGTTCTATGGGAGGTTCACGAAGGGGCCTGTGCCAGTCACATCGGCTCCCGGACATTGGCCAAGAAAGTTCTCCGCTGGGGATATTATTGGCCAACCTTGTTTAACGATGCCCACGACTTAGTGACAAAATGCAGCAAGTGTCAGCTACATTCTCGTGTGAAACACCTGCCTCAAACCGAACTCACTGGAATCCAAAGTGCGTGGCCATTTATTCAGTGGGGAATTGATATTGTTGGCCCATTTCCGGTCGCTCCGGGGGGATTGAAGTTTCTGGTGGTCGCCGTGGATTACTTCACCAAATGGGTAGAAGCGGAACCTCTTACTGCCATCATTGGCCAAAACATCTTGAAGTTCGTCTGGCGAAATATCATATGTCGTTTTGGCATACCGAGCACTATCATCTCGGATAATGGCAAGCAATTTGCCAACGATCCCTTCCGGTCATGGTGCGAGGAGCTTCATATCAAACAAATGTTCACCTCGGTAGCTCACCCTCAAGCTAACGGTCAGGTTGAAGTCACCAACCGAACACTGCTCACGGGTATAAAGAAACGCCTGGATAATGCCAAAGGTCTTTGGGCCGAAAACCTTCCGCAAGTTCTATGGGCTTATCGCACGACACCGCATACCTCTACCGGA
Source organism: Ajuga chamaepitys (assembly GCA_958295605.1). Classification (NCBI taxonomy): domain Eukaryota; kingdom Viridiplantae; phylum Streptophyta; class Magnoliopsida; order Lamiales; family Lamiaceae; genus Ajuga; species Ajuga chamaepitys. Next base: position 39,129,108 of record OY282505.1, read on the forward strand.
GAGACCCCCTACAGCCTAACTTACGGCTCCGAGGCAGTTATTCCAGCAGAAATCAGCGTACCAAGCCCCCGCCTCATCACATTGATTCCCGAGGATAACGACGAAGCTCTCCGTGCAAATTTGGATGAGCTCGAATATTGTCGTGATCAATCATTCATCCAGCAAGCCAGGTGTAAACAACGTGCAGCCCAGTATCATCACCTCCGGGTTCGAGGCACTCAATTTAATGTCGGGGACCTAGTACTTCGACTCAATTCAGCCAGCAAAGCTGCCCCCGAGGGGAAATTACATGCTTCGTGGGAGGGTCCTTATCGCATCGTTGCCGCGCACGATTCCGGATCCTATCAGTTAGAGCATCTCGATGGAACCTCAATTCCCCGAAGCTGGCATGTTACCAACTTGAGACGCTTCTATCTGTGAATGCCAAATGACAAGTATCATCTTATCTTTATGCTCTTTGTACGCATCTTTTATGTTGTTATCTTTTTTTGTATCCCTCAATTTGCTCCGGCACTCGTCATTGAATAAATACTCTTTATTTATGCATCTTGCTGTGTTTTCTTTTACGTTACGGGGACGCCCTAACGCAATCGTGTTATCATTATTAGTCTCCGGACAATTAAATCTCTCTCTCGGTCCGTCCGAGGAGATTCACATTTCGTCCTCGGACTTGTATCACTCTCTCGCCTGTTTAACCGGAGAAGTGTTTACTCCCGCCTGATCCGTCCGGGGAGATTTTACTCCCGCCCGATCCGTCCGGGGAGATTTACATTGGAGTTATTCGTATTGTGTTCCCGAACACCCGATTAAAATAGTTAATAACTTGTTGTTTTCCTTAACACATCTATGCACACCGAAACGATTTTATTATCTTCCGAATAATACGACGCCAAAAAATTTTTTTACATAAGACTTCGAAAAAAAAAAAAAAAAAAAAAGACAAGCAATTATCTACGGCCCCCGAGCCAGTATTCAGCGCCCCGGCGTTGAGGCCTACTCCTAGACCTACGCTGCGTCCTCCGGGATCTTGTCGTTCTTCGGCCTCGGGCTCCGGCTCTTTCCCCCCCGCGGGCTTCCCGACGCCGTGGACTTGTTCTTGGCGCTTGTCTGGGAACTTCGTCTCTTGTACGAGCACGGCTACTTGGCTGTGAAGCAGACCTCGGGGTTTCGGCCCATTGCACAGGGTCCCATTCCTCGGGGACCATCACCTCGATTTCTCTCGCCAGTTCCTCGACTGCCTCTTCGACAACAATGGCGGGCTCTTCTTCAACCGTAGTCACTGGAACTGGCTCTCGAATAACAATGTCCGTGCTCTTTACCTCGGGCTTCTTTTTACCCTTCCGAGGGGCTTTTGAAGTACCTTGGCTTCGGCTTGTACTAGCAATGAATTCCTCGGCAGAAGGCCTCCACCTGCCTCGGCCCTTCAGTCCTTCATACATGTTGAGGAGCAACTCTAACACCTCTCGCTTTCTTACGAGCTCCGAGGACTCGGCCGGGCCCCTTGCCATAAGCGCTGAAATCTCATCCTGAATTTCTACGACCCGCGCCTCAACTTCCTCAAATGTCAGTAAGCCGAACTCGGTCAATATTCGGTCATACTCCCTTTGATGGATGAGGACTCGGTCCATTTCAGCAACTTTTGCCAGATACTTCAATTCCTGATCAAAGGCTTTCTCCTCGGCCTCCTTCGCCTTTCTCTCTGCCGCGGCCACCCGCTTTTCTAGCCTTGGCACTACGTGCATTTGCAGGTTGTTATTCTCTTCGCGGAACCACTCAAGTGATCGCATAAGCTTCTTCATCGTCTCATGCAATCCAACGGTATTCTAAACAGACAAAAGAGTCAACGGGAACAATCAATCTCAAGCATACAATGAGCGAGAATTCAGTTCACAAACAAGATTTATATTCAACAAAATCGAAGTACATTATCCATGATTCAGTACAAAGTTTACATATATTCCTATTATCTACAACTTTAAATTTGAGGGGAACGACTGACCTCCCGCTCGGTCCCCTCAGTATCCTCGGGCAACACCTCTCGCCGGCCCTCCGACACTTCAGTTTCTTCCTCCTCATTAACTGCATCAGCTTCATCCGCAGCTATGGCATCAACCTCCATCCGAGGGGGGGGGGGGTTCTTTGTTTCGGGGCTTGGAGACAAGCTCACCCCGGCGGAATGCCAGAAACTCCTGGTCCTGGTCCACCTCACAGTTAGCAATCTCCTCGGCCTTCAGAATTTGCTTCTTCTCAGCTAGAGCCTTCAACAGAGGCCACTCCGGAAGATTTGCTAATGCTGTGTAGTAGGCCTTCTCCACCCCGGCCACTGCCTCAAAGTCGTACCCAAATTCTGGACGATATACATCCACATTCGGGTAAACCTCCTTGATCTGCTCCAGCAGCACAGATCGCGTGGCCTGATCCCCTATTGCAACAAAGTCAGTCTGAAAGTCAAGAAACGTGTTGGTTTGGAACAGTTTCTCAGCGAATGCTTTCAACATCGCTTCTTGACCTTCGACTATGGCAGCCTCCCGAGCCTCCATCTCTGCCCGCAGCTGCAGTATTTCCCCTCGGAGGACACCGGCTTCTGCTTCCACTCCGCGCAGACGCGCGGCCTCATTTTCAACCAGGGCCGCCCTCTTACGCGCCTCGATCAGGTCTTGTGTTAACCTGTCGTTGCGCGCCCGAAGCTCTCTAGCCACTTCGGCTAGCTCCTCCTTGCCTTCCTTCTCGCTCTTACGACCGAGGTCCATGATTCCTCGCGCCAAGCGCAGAAGTTCTTCGGCATCAGTCCCCTCCAACCCCCAAAAGACTTGAAGGCCCCTGCTCCTTCAACTGCCACCAATAACAGCACACAATGATCAGCACAGGTAAACATACAATGCATTTGCATTAACAGTAACTAACAGCACATCTTGAACTTACCTCCATACTCTCCTCCGTGCGGAGTCTTTTTGCTGCTGCTGGAGGAGTCCCAGATGGCTCCGGCCTCTTCTTGGATACAGGGGTAGGCCTCGCCACCCCTACCTGCTCCTCAGACCCAGCGCTGGGCCTCGCACCAGGTGACATCTTCCCCCGGGGAGATGCCTCAGCGGTTTTCCCTTTCTTTTTGGCCGCCGCAGCCACCGCGGGGCTTCCAGCCGGCTCTTTTCCGAAGCGTCCCACTGCATACAGAAGTTAAAGTTAGTTCTATACAAGGCAACAGTTTGTAAAGAGCAAGACATAAGAACTCCTACCCTCTTCGGCAACCACATCGCCCGAATAATACGGGCTCAGTCCGGCCCCCTCCAATTCCTCCTCAGTACAGAGGGTCTTGAAAGTCCCCACTGACCGGAATATATGAACGACTTCGGCCTCCGGGTTCTCCACCGGAGCGGTATCCAGTACCTCATCCCTCCTCCACCTCGGGAGAGCTACTTTGTTTCTCACAAATATAAACCTCTCCTTCCATCCCTCCACCTTACTCGGGTTTTGAACCTTGAACCCACCTCGGGCTCGGGGACTGAAGGAGTACCACCCCTTGGATTTACCGAAGGCTTTTAGTTGGTAAAAAAACCTAAATAGCTCTACGGTCGGTTCTAACCCGGCATTCTTGCATACTACGGTGAATCCCACTACTTGCCTAACCGCATTTGGCGCTAGTTGGCTTAAGGCAATGCCGTAGTATCTCAGTAACCGGACCACAATGTCCCACAGGGGCAGTCTCAAACCTATTCTTAGGGGGTCTATATACACGCTAATAAAACCCTGCGGCGGGCAACAGGCCCTATCACCGGGGTCCGGTACTATATATTCTAAGTTAAATGGAAGATAAAATGTGGGGATTTCTCTCTCAATCTGCACTCGCGTCATACGTAACGCTGCAGTGGACACTTCAAAGTGCTCCTCCGCGCATTCATAGAAACCGACCATCCTAACGTTGGTTTCCATGCCGTCGGCCCTTTCTACCGTCCTAACCTCATTCCTCTCCGGAATGACATATCGAAGGGGAGGCACATCTAACGGAGCGCTCTGATTCCCTACTTCTTGAATAGAAGAAGAAGATGAAGAAGAAGGCATACTTACTTGGGTTGAATTTGAGAAGTTTTTTATTTGAGATGAATCACAAGCACAGAATTCCCCTTTTTCCCGCTTTCTAAACTGGCAAATTGCAATGAAGAAGATGAAGAGTTACTGTGCAATTATTCCAAATATATACACAAAAAAACAGCTCTGATACAGCCTATTCAAATTCAGTGATGGAGATTTGGACGTGATATTCACGCGCTTTACAGTTCCCAAGGCGCGTGGGGAACAGGTTTATTGGAAATCGCAGAGCGTGTCACTTCACATCCCTCTCTCTCATGATGGCGCCGCCAATCACATCAACCTCACTCTTGGCCAGGAAGATTTAAACTACACTCCGGTGATCCCTTCACCTCGGTCACACTACCACACTCCGGTGCTCCCTTCATTTCGGCCACACTACTACACTCCGGTGATTCCTTTACCTCGGCCAGATCATCATAGACTACCGATACCGTTTCTTGCTTTTGGGGGACTTGCTATCATCCCGGTGTTATTCGGCCTAGTTCGATTCAGCTTCCACGGACTACGTTGTGGACCACCTTCGACGCGGAACAGTCTTGGCCATCCAGAAACACCCCGGTTACAACCGAAGCGCCTTCCTCGCTCCGGCTGGGGGGGGGGCATCTGATAGGGATGGCCCGGTCACTTCGGGTTGGGTTAATACCTAACGCCCCGGCCCACTAACTGGCCCAGAACCTCGGCCCATTAACCGGCCCAGAAGGTCCAGAGGTACGCGTCCCGGATAACGCGTGTGGCGCGGCCCAACTTATGGCTTGTTCCGCGATTCAAGGCCCACGATCCGTTCCCAACCGCCATGCAGCGGAAAAGAGGCGTGATAATAGGGAGTTAGTTAGGGTTCAGTTAGGGTTCAGTAGGGTTTAGTATAAATTGGAGAAAAGAACTCTGAATTAGGGTTCGCATTCTGTATTCTGAAATTACTACGTGTAAACTCAAAGATCTAGTAAAAGAAACACATCGGCAGGTGCTATTTTGTGCCCGTGGACGTAGATCTCCGGATCGAACCACGTAAATCTTGTGTTTTTTCATATTGCTTACGTAGGTTTTCGTTAAGTTTCTTGGATATCAGATTGCGCATTATCAGGAACGATATACTGAAGGGGTATCACGTTACCAATTAGAACACTTCTTACACAATTTCAGGCTTCTTTGTAATTTATGCTATTTTGGAGAAGGAATTGGAAAGTATCATCAAAATATAAGTTGTACCTCTTTCTCTCTTAGATTCTGAGAAATCAAGAATTGAGCAATTTTGGCTTCTACATCAAGTGTTATGCTCATTCTTCTACAGTTGTGCAGTTTACTCCAAGTTATCTTTTTAGCCCAATCACTTGTATTCTTCCATTTAGATCCTCTCCTTACTTGATTTACATAACGATTTCACAATTACTTCAAATATGCTCTATTTTGTACCTAAATAGCTACAAAATCAATACACAAGTAAAATCCGCCAAATATATCAAACGAGGGTTAGGAAGTACTATTCGACTTACTTTTGCTATGAATATGTGCCTAAAAATCACGTAAAATATAGAGTAATCAACATGCCTACTCAACCTTGTTTTACATGGTTGAGAATTTTGAGAGATGGGGTTTTTACCAAAAGAGAAAACCTATTTCTGAGAGAAACTTTTAATCAATGATTTTTGAGAAATATGGATTGGTGTCTTTTCTGAAAAATTGTAACCTCGGTGGAAAAACTAGAACTAACTTGGCTATGTTGAGGATTTGATTAGGAAATTTTACAGTAATTTGAGCAAGTCTGAAAATACCTCAAGTGCTAGATTTGGCTTAACTTTCCGTAGGAAGAATTTTCTTAACTTCACTCCTAATATTATCAATGAGTTTTCGAATTTTTCTAACATTGAGGATGAAGTGATTCTCATCTATCGATTTCCATCCGACTGGAGGTGTTAAGACAATTTAGCCTTTGAATAGGGAATCCCATGCTTCAGCTTTGACATCGAAGTATGCTATGATTGGTTGCCCTCTACGAATAGAACAATTGTGACCCAAGATCAGATGATTTCTTTTTGTACAAAATAGGCATTAGTTTAGGTTCAGTATTGGGAAACTCATTTTTTAGGTAGTTTTTAATAATGCTGAAAGGAATTCGGGATATGGAAGTTTGCCTTTTCCTTGCTTTATTTTTCAAATATCAAGGAGTCAAAATTTGGTTATTTACTTGCTTCACACTTCCACCTTGAATCTCAACTTCTTCGTGTGGACCCCAAATTGTGAGACCCACCTCACATACATGATGTGGTTGAGATTCCCCATGAACCAGAAGAGGTTCCTCCAGGTGTTGAAGGTGGTGTTCTACCACTCCCTACCTCTGTTTCCATTCCGGTTTGGTCATGATCCAACGGCTAACTCCCATTGCCGAGGTACTGAGATTAATGTTGCATATTGGACCCAAGTCAAGGCCGATCTCAAATCTCTCCTTCCAGGCAAAAAATGGGGGAGAAGGTGTTGTAGCTAGTGTCGAAGCATGTGATGGAGCAAGTTGAAGTGGAAGTGGAGATGATGGTGTAGACCAAGTGGACCAAGAGATGATCGAAGACTGTAAGGTTGTTAGAGATGAATGCAAGTTAATGGATGTCTTGGTTGTAATTAAGACTGAACAATTTCTTATTTACTGTTTCCTTTATATATCGTTTTATGGTTTGTGGCATGAATTGACATACTTATGTTTGTAAGGGTGAGTTTTATTAAGGGAGAGTAAGTGGGGCTGTTTGTGATCCACCACCACTCCCTCATACTTGTTTAGTTTGTGACATGAGTAGACATTAGTGTGCTAGTAAGGAGGAGTGATGTGGGGTTGTTTGTGATCAACCACCACTTCTTCATATGTGTGTATAAGTGTTATCTTTGTTTTGTATTAGTTATCTATGTGCAGTGCTATAAAGTACTGTGATATATGCTGTAGATTTTGTCCAGTAAGGTGAAAAGGGGAGATTTTTGTATTACTGGAATTGTTTGTGTATCTCATATATTTGTTCATTTTAGTATTTTATTTATGATTTACATTGTGAAGGTTGGTTAGATATATCAGATATGTTGGATAAGTTTTATTGACAAATCTTATCCACTAAAAAAAATCATATCCTTAATTAACCTAGTAACTAACAAACTTCTTGTGAAAGATTCTCTCTCTCCTCTCTCTCTCTCTCTCTCTCTCTCTCTCTCTCTCTCTCTCGCTCTCTCTCTCTGCATGGCGATTCATGTTCATCATCACTGATCTTCCCCTCTATCATGGCCTGTGTTTATCACAATCCGCATCTTTTTTTTATGCGTTATTGCAAGCGTACCCGGATCTTCTCTCTTACGCTGCGATTAGGGCTCGATCGGTGCCCTTATGCCACCGCCAGAATTTTATGCACTTCCATATGCGGCGGTCCCTTATCCACGCCTCTGCCATCCACGGAGGTTCCCCGACTAGGGCTACCACAGGCCTCAGCTGCCATGTTGACGGACGCTTCCTCGTCAATGCCATCGCTAGGGTTTGATGAAAATATTCTTCGTCGTCTACTTTATCCCCGTCTAGGGTTTATATCATCATCACAATCCTTGGATGCCTTGCGGAATATTACGATGACACCATCCCACTCAACGGCATCACCCACACCTATGCTACTGTCTGCTCTTTCGGTGCCGCCTTCGGTGGCATCCACTTCTGGGATCACCGCCGGCCATACAATTTGGCAATATATCATCTTCCATTGCCATGACCAATACAACTACACCTCCTATCGTTCATGTGCCTCGACAACATCAGCCGCACCATCTGTGCAGGGTACCTCGGCTGTTTCTCGTGCTACTGCAGCCTCCAAAGGGCCTGGTCCCGACACCGGGATCATGCCCATGTTTCACGCCCTCCTAACGATAACGATAGCGTTCTTTCCGTTTCAGTTGATGAATCTTCATATCAAGACCGTGTTAAGTTCTTTCGTTTCTTCACTTTAAATGGTCGTCTCTTATTTGTTAAAAAAATACTCCATGGACATTATCTGCTCTTAAAACTAAATTGCATGATTTGTGGGAGTTGCAAGGTGGTATCAATATTGTGCCTTTGGGGTTAGGGTTCTTTAATTTTCAATTTCAATTAGAGGAGGTTAGAAATAAAGTCACCTTGCACAAATTTTTTTGACTTGCATCCGAGCAGTCTTCTTCTGTTCCGTTGGGTGCTAGACTTTGACCCGTTTAAATTTCGTACTTTAATTGCTACTATTTAGGTTCGCATATACAATTTTCCGCTTGAATATTGTTTAACCTCACTTTTGTTCGACATTGGAGGAGTTTCGGGGTCGTTCTGACTGAGATTGATCTTAGCAAAACGCTTCCAGAAAAGATTCTTGCTACCCGCCGAGGTTATCAGATGTATGCTTACCTGGATTATGAGAACTGTCCGGAGTTTTGCTTACACTGCTCCATTATTGGCCATTCTAGAGCCAACTGTCGTAATCACACGGATAAAGTTACCAGGCAGCTCTCCCCTTCACGGTCCTGTCTCTATCGGGGCCGTTCTAAACAAACCCGGCAGGAGTATCGTCCCAAAGCGACGGCTTCTACTTCCACTTCGATTGGGACTACGATGCCACAGCTTCTATGGTAGGGACTTCACTTCCTCATACTACTCTACAGGCTATAGTCCCTTCCTCCAATTCCTTCGATGTGCTTAATTCTCTCAAGGAAGACTCCTCAAGGGACATCCTACTACAAACTGATGCGATTCATGTTACGACTGACCCCAGGCAAGACCAAGTCTCGACTTCTCCAAGCTCATCCAATTCAGTTCTTGACTGCAGCTTAGTGATTCATGAGGACCCGCATTTGGATTCGGATTGTTATCAGGGTCCCGAGGATCATGTTTCAGCTCCTCCGTCAGTAGGCCCTATTATACCTCTCCAAATGCTTCCACCAGACTTTGAGGCTCCTCTGTAGGTCCCGCCAATTGCCACGCGGCACCCCTACAATCTTCGCTCCTCGAAACGGCAACAGTCAACGGGGGACACTTCTCGACCTTGCGGCGAGGTGGTCTCTGCCTTCCACAGCCCTTCTATGCAAACCATGAATATGGTTGCTAAAAGGAAGTGGGGTGACATTATGGACTCCGATGATACGCTGCTTGAGCACAACGATTGCACTTTTCCCCTATGAAGGCTATTTTTAGAACGTTCGAGGTATTGGGAATGATCACACCCGAAACTCTCTCCAGGAGTTTTGCAGATAGCACGCTCCGGATTTAGTTGCTATTGTGGAACAAAAAATTTGCATTACCTCAGTGCCCCAGACCTACTGGGATTCTATACATTTGAGTTTAGTGGGCAAAATGAAAGTCGTCTTTTACGACCGAATATCTGGGTATTCGGACGTTCTGCTATTGCTCCAACCATTTTGGTTTCTTACTACTCCCCTCAAATGCTGGTTGTGGACGTTAAAATTGATGACACTTACCTATTTTTTGCTTTCGTCCACGGTAGCAATGACTACATCCGTAGGCGTGAATTGTGGCACGATATTACCCTTTTTGCGGATGCCCCCCTTTGTATCATGGGTGATTTTCAATGCTATTTTCGGTGCTCACGAGAGGGTCAGTTCTCGACCTCCTCCGGCTATCTCATGTGAGGAATTTCGGCAGGCTATTTCTACTGCCAATTTGCATGAGGTTGTTTCGACGGGAAGTAAATACACCTGGTGTTCTCGTCGTTTTGTTGGCCATATGCTGGCTGCTAAAATTGATCGTATCTTTGCCACCACGGGCTTCTTTAATTTCTGGACAAAGCTATCGGCTGTTGCTTTGGCACGTAACAACTCTGATCATCATGCTCTTGTTCTAGAATGCCATACGCTGGTCACTTCTCTCCCAAAGCCATTCCATTTTCAGACTATGTGGACAACCCATGATGGTTTCCTGTCCCTCGTAGGCAGTTCATGGGTCGCCCCTATCATTGCTGGAGGTCCTATTTCCTTGTGCGTTCGTAAGCTTAAACGTCTCAAGCAAGCCCTTCGAACTTGGAATGTGGTTGAATTTAGGGATATTTTTACGTCCCTTGAGGAACCCCATTATTCTCTCTTTGAGTTACAGCAGGAGATCTATAATCATAGATTCTCTAATAGTCGGTTTGAAATAGAGAAGTTGAGGCCTAAGTTCATATCAATAGACTCATGCTTCGTCAGCAGTTCTTTTATCGCCAAAAGAACCGCGCATCCTGGCTTAAAGACGGGGACCAAAACTCATCCTTCTTTCACCGTCTCCATAAGATCTCTAAATCTGTCTTGACAGTTGCAGCCTTCCATATAGATGGGATTCTGACTACGGATGCTTCTCTTATAGCTAACCGTATCATTGATTTTTATTCAAGCCTATTCTCGGCTGCATCTTCGAATGATGGGGACATGCCTAACTTGCACTATTTATTCGAAGACCAAATTTCAGCACACCATAATGGCTTGCTCATGGCCCTCCCCTCTATCCCGAAGATTCGTCAGGCGATTTTCTCTCTCTCCGACGACAGTGCCCCAGGACCAGACAGTTTTGGTGGCTCCTTCTATCATCATTGTTGGGATATTATCTCTGATGATGTCGTAGCTGTTGTGCGTCATTTTTTTTTTCGCATAAATTTCTTGCCTTAACTCGAACTTCGTCATCCTGATTCCCAACTTCGAAGGGCCTCTAAAGTTGAAGACTTTCAGTCGATTGTTTGTTGGAATTTTGTGTTCAAGACTATTACAAAGATCCTTGCTTCTCGTTTGGGATCTTTTATTGGAGATTATATTTCTCCTTTTTAGTATGGCTTCATACAAGGTAGGAAGATTCATCACTGTATTTTGCTTACTTCCGAATGTGTGAATTGCTTATATCGCCAACGGAGTACTGGCAATATAGCAATGAAAGTTGACATCAAAAAAGCCTTTGACACCATTGATTGGATTTTCCTTTTACAAGTTCTCAAAAGTTGGGGTTTCTCAGAATTCCTCGTTGGCTGGGTTAACACTATACTTCACTCGGCCAAGCTTTCCATCTTGATCAATGGCACCCCTCGTGGATTTTTTGGTTGCTCAAGGGGGGTTCGGCAGGGTGACCCTCTTTCGCCTCTCCTCTTCTGTATTGCTGAAGAAGTACTGGGTCGTATGATTAATCGTGCCAGTACTGCTGAATTATCTCTCCTGCAATAGCAAAAAAGGGAAGTCGATGTCCTCTTTTCCTTTTTTATGCAGACGATATCTTCATCACTTCTTTCGCTTGGCTTCATAGTATCCGCAGGATTCTGTCTGTATTGCATGAGTATGGCAGCCTCTCTGATCAAATCGTTAACCCGGCTAAGTCTTCCATCTTTTACAGCCGAAAAACGTCTAGCACTGTCCGAACGGCAGCACGGGCTATTTCCCGAATGGCTCCAGCCTCGCTTCCGACATCTTATCTGGGTGTTCCTTTGTTTCGAGGCACTTCGAAGGCATTATCTATGGCTAGCCGTGCCTGTTTAGTGAACTTTGTGATTGTGGGATCACTCGTTCATACCATGATGGTTTATAAGTGGCCACAGGATCTTCTTAACCAGCTTGAGAAATCAATGCGTAATTTCATATGGACTGGTAATATAGATAAACCTGGTATCTTTAATGTCAAATGGAAGAAAGACTGTTCGCCAAAATCAGAGAGTGGCTTGGACATTCGATCAATTAGGGTGGCGAACGCGCCATTTCTTTTTTGTCTCTCGTGGGAGGTTATGACTAGTGTTGAACCTGGACTTTCATTCATCCGCCGTCGTTGGTTTTCTAAGGCAAATGCAGACTGAATGTACTACATTCACTCCTCCGTCTTCTCCACAACTCGGAGACTTCTCCTCAAAGGAAAAAAAGAGTCACGTTGGTTAATTGGCAGCGATTCTAATATTTCTTTTTGGCTCGATAATTGGCTCGACTACATCTTGGTTGATTGTATAGGAATTCCGGAGGCATGCTGGCCCTTTCTTACTCACACGATTTTGGACTATTATATGCATGGCAAATGGCATCTGGAAGAGGATTTTGTTGCCACTTTCCCGGAGATTTGTCAAGACATTCTGGCAGTCACTCCTTTACCTATCTCATTTGATGAACGCATCTGGACTAAGAGTTCGACGGGGGCAGTTACGGCTGTCGAGGCCTATGATGATTTGAGATCGAAGTTCCCTCGGCCTTCTTGGGCAGCGTAGATTTGGACTAACTACATACCCCCATGCCGATCGCTAATACTATGGCGGGCGATTCACCGGTGTCTTCCATCTTGGGATTTACTCAAGGCCCGGGGTTTTCGGGGCCCTCGATTTATGTTCTTTGCCCTCGTGATGAAGAGACCCTTGATCACCTCCTTTCCCGTTGCCCCTTTACACTTATGGTCTTGCAAAAACTCTGTTGGGCTTTTGACATTGATATTTCTTGTAATTCGGCTTTTCATGATATAATGTTGCAGGTCACGACCTTTCACTTTGGCTCTCAGCTTTCAGGCCTTTGGCGTGTGGCTTTCGTCACCTTTGTCTGGGCCATTTGGTATGCCCGGAATAGTGTTGTCTTTAATGATGTTTTATATAGCCCTACTTGCATTCTGGTTTTCATATGGACGACCATCCAGGAATAAGCTCCTTTGGTTAAAGGTTATATGATTAATTCTAAGATTGAGTTGGTTAGCCTGCGGCGGCTTCGGATCACGCCCAACATTTGTTAGTGAAAACAACTCAAGAACACACAACACCAAAGAACTTTGAAAATGTACGAAGAATCTCTCTCTGTTCGGCCAGAGTTGTGGCCGAATGCAGCTTACGCAGAACAGGAATCAGAAATGAATCAAACACAGTTTTAACGTGGTTCGTTCAATATGAACTACATCCACGAAGGCAAGGCACACCTCAATCCACTAAGAACTTTAATCAATTACAGAGAAATAGCTCAAGAAATGAAATGCCCAATTCTTAATATGAATTAGGGCACGCACACTCTATCTCTAAAAACTCTCTCTAATCTAAAGTACAGGAGATAATGCTACAAGGTTATCTTCTCCTCAATGAGAGCTTTACAATGATATATGGCTTGAAGCTCGAATACAACTGGATAGGAAGTTATAACTACAAGAAGTTCACGCTGCGCTACAGGACAAATGTGACGGTTTCGCGTCGTCACTAACTGAATCTGCTTCGTCACAAATGACAGTTACACTACCTAACTCGGACCCGATTTGCTCATGACCAGTTTGTCTTCTTGATGCTAAAACCCAGTTTAAACCGCCGGTTCTCCACTCCCTAACTCCGGTTCCATATTCCCAACACACCATATTACAAAGTATAGGCTCACTTGATGAAATTGAACATCACCTCACAACATTAAACATCATCTACCGCCTACTTACGTTCGTTGGCAGCCCCCTATTGAGGATTGGATTAAAATCAATACAGATTGAAGCTGCTCAAACGGATTCATTTTTGGTGAAGCGGTTTACAGAAATCAGTTTGGTAATTGATAAAGCGCAATCCGGTAACCACGAAATTTAACGATAATCTACGCAAACAGAATGTAAAAACACAAGATTTACGTGGTTTGATCCGGAGATCTACGTCCACGGGCAGAAAATCACTCTTGCCGAGGTGTTTCTTTTACTAGAACGTTGAGTTTTCAGATAGCAATCAACAATACAGAGTGCGAACCCTAATTCCGAGTTCTTTTTCCCTATTTATACTCAGCTCTTCCTAAACCCTAACTGAACCCTAACAAACTTCCTATATTCATGCCTACTTCCAGCTGCATGGCGGTTGGGAACGAATCTTCAGCCTTGATTCGCGGAACAAACTGCCTGTTGGGCCAGCGTGCTCCTGGGCCTGGGCCTACGCGTGCTGGGCCTTCACGTGCTTGCTGGGCCTACGCGTGCTGGACCGGTCAGTGGGCTCAAGTATGGACCCGACCCGAAGTGACCGGGTTATCCCTATCAGATGCCCCCCCCCCCAGCCGGAGCGAGGAGGGAGCTTCGGTTGTCACCGGGGTGGAACCGTAAGCAAGAAGGGCCGTGGTCGTTGGCGGGCCGAAGTGTTTATGGTTGACTAAGTCTATCCGCGTCCCCGAGGACTCTGCGGAGCAGTCTGCGGACGCGGAGTCGAGCTAGGCCGAAGTGCACAAGACATTTATCGAGATACCAAATTTCCCAGAAGCAAGAAACGCGTTGGAAGTATATAACAACCTGGCCGAGGTGGAGGGTACACCGGAGTGAGTAGTCTGGCCAAAGTGAAGGAATCACCGGAGTGTAGTTTGAATCTTCCTGACGAAGGGTGAGGTTGATGTGATTGGCGGCGCCATCATGAGAGAGAGGGATGTGAAGTGACACGCTCTGCGATTTCCAAGAAACCTGTTCCCCACGCGCCTTGGGAACTGTAAAGCGCGTGAAGAGCACGTTTAAATCTCCATCACTGAATTTGAATAGGCTGCATCAGAGCCGTTGGTTTTTTGCGTATATAATTGGAATAACTGCACAGTAACCTTTCATCTTCTTCATTGCGATTCATCAGTTTAGAAAGCGGGAAAAAGAGGCAATCTGCACTCGTGATTCATCTCAGATCAAAAACTTCTCAAATCAACCCACTCACATTCAACCCAAGTAAGTATGTCTTCCTCTTCACCTTCTGCCTGATCTTCTGCCTCTGTTGAAGAATTAGGGACTTCGAATACCCCGTTAGACGTTCCCCCCCTATCATATCTCATTCCGGAGAGGAATGAGGTTAGGACTATAGACAGGGTCGACGGCCGGGAATGCAACGTTGTGATGGTTGCTTTCTATCCATGCGCGGAGGAGGGTTTGGAGGTGGCCTCCGTAGCGTCACGGATGTCGCGAGAGCAAATTGAGAGAGAACTCCCGTCATTTTACCTCCCCTTCAACCTAGAGTATATAATACCGAACCCGAGGATAGGGCCTGTTGCCCACCGCAGGGGTTTATTAGTGTATATATAGATCCCCTTAGAGTAGGCTTGAGATTGCCGTTGTGGGATATTGTCATCCAATTGCTGAAATACTACGGTATTGCCCTCTGCCAATTAGCGCCGAACGCGGTGAGGCAGGTAGTGGGTTTCACCGTGGTTTGTAAAAATGCCGGATTAGAACCGACTGTAGAGCTTTTTAGGTTCTTTTTCCAACTAAAAAACTTCGGGAAGTCCAAGGGATGGTACTCCTTCAGTCCTCGAGCCCGAGGTGGGTTCAAGGTTCAAAACCCAAGTAAGGTAGAGGGGTGGAAGGAGAGATTTATATTTATTAGGAATAAGGTAGCTCTCCCGAAGTGGAGGAGTGATGAGGTGCTTGATACCTCTCCGGTGGAGAGCCCGGAGGCTGAAGTGATTCATACATTCCGGACAGTGGGGACTTTCAAAACCCTCTGTTCCGAGGAGGAATTGGAGGAGGCAGGGCTGAGCCCGTATTATTCGGGCAATGCGGGCGCCGAAGAGGGTAGGAGTCTCTCCGTCTTGCCTTTTACAACTGTCGATTTTTACATAACTAATCTTTGCCTTTCTTATGCAGTGGGACGCTTCGGGAAAGAACCTGCCGGAAGCCCCGCATCGTCGGCGGCGGCTAAAAAGAAGGGGAAAGCCGCTGAGGTGTCTCCCCGGGGAAAGATGCCACCATGTGCGCGGCCCAGCGCTGGGTCGGAGGAGCAGGTAGGGGTAACGAAGCCTACCCCTATGTCCAAAAAGAGACCGGAGTCATCTGGGACTCCTCCGTCAGCAGCGAAAAGACCTCGCGTGGAGGGAGACGTGGAGGTAAGTTCCAGTCTTGTTTAATGCAATGGCATTGAATATGCTTCTGTGCTGATCACTGTTTACGATCATTGGTTCAGGTGAGGGAACAGGGGCCCCCAAGTCTGTTGGGGTTAGAAGGCGCGGACGCCGAAGAGCTCCTGCGCTTGGCGCGAGGTATCCTAGACCTCGGCCGCAGGAGCGAGAAGGAGGGGAAGGAGAAGCTGGCTGAGGTGGCCAGAGAACTCCGGGCGCGCAACGACCGTCTGACGCAGTATATGACCGAGGCACGCAAGAGGGCTGCCTTGGTCGAAACCGAGGTCGCGCCTCTGCGCGGGGTGGATGCGGAGAATAATGTTCTCCGGGGTGAAGTGGTGCGGCTGCAGGCGGAAATGGAGGTGAGGGAAGCTGCCGTGGTCGAAGGGCAGGGAGCGTTGCTGAAGGCCTTCGCCGATAAGTTATTCAAAACCAGCACGTTCCTCGACTTCCAGACGGAGTTCGTGGCTATTGGGGACCAGGCCACTCGATCCGCGCTGCTGGAGCAAGTGAAGGAGGTCTACCCGAATGTGGACGTATATCGTCCAGAATTCGGGTATGACTTTGAGTCAGTGGCCGGAGTGGAGAAGGCCTATTATGCAGCGCTATCAAATCTGCCGGAGTGGCCCCTGGTGAAGGCTCTCGGGGAGAAAAAGCAACTTCTGACGGCCGCGGAAGTTGCCAACTGTGAGGTGGACCAGGACAAGGAATTCATGGCCTTCTGCCGAGGTGAGCTGGTCACCGCACCCCGGAGCATCGAGCCCCCTCCACGGATGGAAGTTGAAGCCCCAGCTGCAGTCGAAGCCATCGCAGCAACGGAGGAAGAAGAAGCCGAAGTGTCCGAGGGCCGGCGAGAAGGAGTGCCCGAAGAGACGGAGGCAACTGAGCGGGAGGTCAGTCGATCCCCGCAAATTTAAAGTTGTATATACTTTTTTTTTTTTCTTTTAGGAATGCTAGGAATCAATGTACTGATCTGGAACAATTGTACTTCTGCGATGTGAAATATAACTTTCTGTTTCTCGAACTCTTGAACTTCGCTTTTTATTTACATGATCAATTTATGTCTGTTGTCGAACTGAACTCCAACTCTTCACATACTTGAGAGTAATCGATCTTGTTGACTCTTCTGTTGTTTAGAACACTGCGGAGCTACACGAAACAATAAAGAAGCTCATGCAATCACTTGAGTGGTTCCGCGGGGAAAAAAATCATCTGCAAATGCACGTAGTGCCGAAGCTAGAGAAGCAGGTGGCCTCGGCAGAGAGGAAAGTGGTTAAGGCCGAGGAGAGAGCCAAAGACTTCGAGATGAAATATCGGTCTACCGCTGCCGAGATGAGCCGCGTTCTTGTTCATCAGAGGGAGTATGACCGTATACTTTCGGAGTCCGGTCTTCTGACCTTTGAAGAAGTGGAGGAACGGGTCGTAGAGATCCAGAGCGAAATCTCAGCGCTTACAGCCACTAACCCCGCGGATGCCTCAGAGCTCGTAAGGAAGCGAGAAGTGCTAGAGCTGCTTCTGAGCATGTATGAGGGGATAAAAGGCCGAGGCAGGTGGAGGCCCTCTGCCGAAGAATTCATCGCGAGCTCAAGCCGGGACCAAAGTACGCGAAAAGCTCCTCGGAAGGATAAGAAAAAACCCTTCGGAAAGAGCCAAGGCATAGTGATCCGAGAGCCAGCTCCAGTGACCATAACCGAAGAAGAACCCGCAGCGGTTGCCGAAGAGGTAGTCGAGGAGCTGGCCAGGGAAATTGAGGTAATGGCTCCGGAGGAGTGGGACCCTGAGCAGTGGGCCCAAACCCCGAGGTCCGCACCACAACAAAGTAGCCGAGCTCAGACCAGGGGTGAAGTCCCCAGGCAAGCACCTAGAGCAAGTCCTCGGCGTAGGGAAGCTCGCGGAGACGAGAGAGCCGGAGCCCGAGGCCGAGGAACTTCAAGGTCCCGGAGGACGCGGCAAAGATCGAGAAGCAGGCAACAACACCGGAGCGCGGAGTATTGGCTCGGGGGCCGCAGATAACTCTTTTTTTATTTTTGTTATGTTTGAAGTCTTGTGTAAAAAAACTTCTTAATGTTGTAATATTCAGAAGGTAATAAAATTGTTGTAGTGTGTACAAACGTCTTTAATGAGAGCAACAGGTTACGAACCATTTTAATCGGGTGTTCGGGAACACGGCAGGAAAAATTATTAACAATTTTAATTGGGTGTTCGGGAACACAATATGGATAAATCCAATCTCCCCGGACTAATCAGGCGGGAGTAATATCTCCCCGGACGGATCAGGCTGGAGTAATATCTCCCCGGACGGATCAGGCGGGAGTAAACACTTCTCCGGTTAAACAGACGAGAAAGTGATGTAAGTCCGGAGACGATACACAAATCTCCTCGGCAGGACCAAGGAAGAGATTTATTTGTCCGGAGACCAATAACGATAATATGATTGCGTTAGGGCGTCCCCGTAACGTAAAGAAAAACACAGCAAGATATATAAGCAAAGAATTTTTATTCAATGATAAGTGCCGGAGCAAACTTAAAAGTACAAAGAGAGACAACTACTATAAAAGAAATTAAAGATAAGATGGTACTTGATATTTTGGCCTTCACAGATAGAAACGCCTCAAGTTAGTGATGTGCCAGCTTCAGGGAATCGGGGTCCCGTTGAGATGCTCTAGCTGATAGGATCCGGAATCGTGCGCAGCAACGACTCGGTAGGGACCTTCCCAAGATGCCTGTAATTTCCCCTCGGGGGCAGCTTTGCTGGCTGAGTTGAGCCGAAGAACTAGGTCCCCGACATTGAACTGAGTACCCCGGACCCGGAGGTTATAATACTGGGCTGCTCGTTGTTTACTCCTGGCCTGTTGAATGAATGATTGGTCACGGCGATTTTCAAGCTCATCCAAATTTACCCGGAGAGCCTCGTCGTTATTCTCCGGATCCAATGTGAGGAGGCGGGGGCTTGGTACGCTGATTTCAGCAGGGATAACGGCTTCGGAGCCATAAGTAAGACTGTAAGGAGTCTCCCCGGACGATGTATTCGGTGTTGTGCGATAAGCCCATAAGACTTGTGGAAGGTTTTCTGCCCAGAGACCCTTGGCATTATCCAGGCGCTTCTTTATGCCTGTGAGTAGTGTCCGATTGGTGACTTCGACCTGCCCATTGGCTTGAGGGTGAGCAACCGAAGTAAAGATTTGTTTGATGTGGAGCTCTTCACACCATGACCGAAATGGATCGTTGGCAAACTGTTTACCATTGTCCGAGATGATAGTGCTCGGGATGCCGAAGCGACACACGATATTGAGCCATACAAATTTTAAAACATTTTGACCAGTAATGGCTGTAAGTGGTTCGGCTTCGACCCACTTAGTGAAGTAGTCTACGGCAACGACCAGGAACTTCAATCCTCCCGGAGCAACGGGGAATGGGCCAACAATGTCGATACCCCACTGAATAAACGGCCACGCACTTTGGATCCCAGTGAGCTCGGTCTGTGGTAGATGCTTCACTCGGGAGTGCAGTTGACACTTGCTGCATTTGGTCACCAAGTCGTGGGCATCGTTGAATAGAGTTGGCCAATAATATCCCCAGCGGAGAACTTTCTTGGCCAATGTCCGAGAGCCAATATGGCTGGCACAGGCCCCTTCGTGAACCTCCCGCAGAACTTGGATAGCTTCGGCAGGAGCGAGACATCGGAGACTCGGTTGTAGATATGATCGCCGGTACAAGACTCCATCATGAAAGGAGTACTTGGGGGCTTTGAGGGCAACTTGCCGAGCTTGCAGCTTGTCAGTAGGCAGGATTCCATCTCGGAGATATTGAATAATGGGAGTCATCCAATTCGGATCACTATCGGTCAATACTGAAACTGTGGCTTCATGAATTGCTGGATGAGATAGGTCTTCGACCATGATATCCGGAGATATATTAGTTCGGACCGCGGAGGCCAACTTACTGAGTGCGTCCGCTCTTGCATTTTGAGCACGCGGTATTTTCTGGATAATAACTGCATCAAAAGTTGACATGAGCTTGAGTGTTAGAGCACGATACCTGATCATTGTTTCATCCTTGGCGACATAAGTCCCCTGAATTTGTTTGGACACGATCTCGGAGTCAGTGAAGAGCTCAAGATGACGAACGCCCAAGGATTGAGCGAGCCGGAGCCCGTCGAGAACTGCCTCATACTCCGCTTCATTATTAGTCACCTTGAACTTGAATCGGATGACGTATTTTACTTCAACCTCCTCAGGGTCGATGAGGAGCACCCCGGCACCACTTCCCCGAGTTGTGGAGGCTCCATCCACATATAGCTGCCATTTCCTATGTGAGGGTACGTGGGTAGCGGGGTGATGTGTATGACTGTCTGTCGGAGACTCAGGATTGTCTCCCGGGGTTTCAGCCAGAAAGTCGGCGAGTGCCTGTCCCTTGATTGCTCGTCGGGGAAGATATTGAATATCATATTCGCCTAACTCGACGGCCCACTTTGCGAGGTGCCCAGACACCTCGGGTTTGACAAGAATCTGGCGGATAGGATGATTGGTCAGAACCCGTATTTCACGTCCTTGGAAATATGGCCGTAACCGCCGAGCTGCCATAACAATTGCCAAAGCGGTTTTTTCTAACACGGAGTACCGTGTCTCCGCCCCGTGGAGAACACGACTTGCGAAGTAGACAGGATGTTGGACCCCATTGACTTCGCGCACAAGTGCAGCACTAATAGCTTCCTCGGAGGAAGCTAAATATAAATAAAGCGGCTCTCCGGGGAGAGGAACTGACAAAGTGGGCAGCTGCTGTATGTGACGTTTCAAAGCCTCGAAGGCCTCGGTGCACTCCGGAGTCCATTCAAAGGACTTCGCCTGTCTCAAGATTTTGAAGAATGGAAGCTGGCGCTCTGCCGCTTTAGATAAGAATCGATTTAAAGCCGCTAAACCTCCTGTGAGACGTTGAACATCCCTGAATGTCTTAGGTGGTTGCAGTTCTAGCACATCCCGAAGTTTGGCCGGGTTGGCCTGCAAACCGTGTTGTGAAACCATATAACCCAAAAACTTGCCGGAGCCGACGCCGAAAGTGCATTTGCTGGATTAAGGCGCAAATTGTAGCTTCGCAGGGTGCGCAATGTTTCTGCAATGTCTTGCACACATGAAGAATGGGAGATACTCTTTATAACAAGGTCGTCAACGTAAACCTCGACGTTGCGGCCAATCTGGCCGTGGAAAACCCGGTCCATGAGACGCTGGTATGTGGCTCCGGCGTTCTTGAGCCCGAAGGGCATATTCTTAAAAGCATAGCACCCAAAAGCAGTGATGAATGCTGTCTTGATGGCATCTTGTGGATCTATAAAGATCTGGTGGTATCCCTTGTACAGATCTAAGAAACAAAGTGCCTCATACCCAGTGATGGCCTCGGCCTTTTGATCTATGGAAGGTAGGGGATAACAGTCCTTCGGACAATGTTTGTTGAGGTCGGAGAAGTCGACGCACATCCGCCATGCCCCACTGGATTTAACCACCATTACTGGATTCGATAACCAGGAGGGGTAATATACCTCGAACAGGATGTCCGCATCCAAGAGTTGTTGTACCTCGATTCGAATTGCGTCATTTCGCTCCGGGGCGAATTTCCTTTGCTTATGCTGGATAGGCTTTATGCTGGGATCAATGTTCAGCTTGTGTGTTATTATGTCGGGAGAGACCCCGGGCATATCCAGAGGAGACCATGCGAAGACATCGGAATATTCTCGCAAGGTCTGAATTATAGCCTGATGTAACCATGGCACATCCACGGCTCCGACGGTTACTGTCTGTTCCGGCTTGGACGGATCAAGCGGAACTTGGGCAGTGGCATCCCCCAATGAGGTACATTCCCGAGGTTCCGAAGCCGATGATGCTACCTGAAGCTGCTGTTTAGGAGGAGCTTTAGCAGTCTTTTTGAGTGCTACGTACATACATTCTTTTGAAACCCGCTGACTCCCGCGGATAGGTGATATGTGGAACCTATGGCTTTGGCTGGGGTAAGCCAGTCCCGGCCCAATATCATGTTGTACGGTGACGGGGAATTCACCACATAAAAATCCACGAAGATGGTTTTTATCTTCGGATAGGTTCCCAGGGATGCCGGGAGAGTGATAACCCCTTCTGGCCGGACTTCACCCTGGGTGAAAGTCTGCAGTGGCCCGGGGGCCGGCCGAAGTTGCTCCCGAGGAATCCCCATCCTTTGGAAACAGTCGGCGAATATAATGCTCACCGCGGCTCCATTATCCACGAAGACTCGCCTTATTGTTATATTGGCTACACTCATGTCGATGACAATAGCGTCAGTATGAGGTGTTATCTCCGGAACCGGGTCCCTATCCGTGAAGCTGACAGTCTCGGATTGATGGAGGCGTTTATGACGTGGCTCCTCGGGAGGAGGACGTCGAGCCTCTGCCTTCAAGGCATGTCGCGAGGCCCCGGTGGGAAGGGCCCCATATATCACGTTTATTACGTGAGGAGGCGCGTTGTCTTCGGGTCCCCCCGGAGGAGGAGGTGGCGGAGGAAGACGTGGTTGCTGGCGATTGCTAGAATCTTGCCGTGCGTAGTTATTGGGCCCCGGCCGATTATTCTGCCACGGCGGCCGATTCTGTTGTGTGCCGCGGTCATGATATCCACGATTATTGGACGACCCCCCATTCTGACCTGTCCGGGGCTTGTCATCGGTCCGCGCAATGTATTGGCGCAAGAAACCTTTCCTCAGGCACTCCTCTATTTCCTTGCTGAGTTCTCGGCACTCCTCTGTCTCGTGCCCATGATCTCGGTGGTACGCACACCACTTTCCGCGATTCCTCTTCTCAGGCGGCGCAGTCATCCGCGGACAAGGTCGCATATCGTTCTTGTGAATAGAAAGGATCTCGGCTCGTGACGTCGTCAACGGAGTCAATTGTGGAATAGCGCCTCGAGATTCTGAACCCCCCGGGGTCAGGCGGGAAAATGTGCTAGGTCGCGGACTAGGCCCGGTTTGTGCTTTGTCGGACTGCCGCTTGCTAGCGTGTTTCTCACGCTTCTGGCGAGTCTGCTCCTCTGCCTTAGCAAATTTGCACACCGTTTTGAAAAGTGCTCGGGCTGTGACTGGTGTATTTCGAACTAACTCGGTGTAAAGTGCTCCGGGACGGAGTCCATTCATGAATGCGTTAATGAGTACGTCGTCGGGGCAATTCCCCACCTTGAGGCTTATCGCTGTAAAGCAATCAAGAAATTGGGCAACGGTTTCACCGTCCCGCTGTTCCATGTTCATGACATCGGCCAGTGTGGCCATGGGCTTCGCCCGCGCTTCGAACCGTGCCCAAAAGTGCTCGGCGAGTTCTCTGAAAGAAGATACGCTGTTGCGTGGGAGAGAGTCAAACCACACCCGAGCTTCATCCTGTAAGTACTCAGGGAAAATCTTGTAATACTGGAGGGATGTAATGTTATCGTGGCTAAGCATGTTGTGCCTAAAAGCTCCAAGAAAATTGGCCGGATCTCCGGTGCCATTGTAAGGTAGTATGGCTGGCCGTTTAAACCCTTCGGGAAGGAAGGTGGCCATGATTTCTTGGGAGAACGGTGTGATGATATCTCCATTGGCATCGAGGCCCAGAATTCTGTCCAGTTCAACATTGCGTTGAACTCGCTCATACTCTTGAAGGTCTAGAGCATGAGGATTGGCATAGCGAACCCTCTTAGCCACATTAAGTGGACGGCGGCGATCCACATCAATAGGTTCATCGTTGCGAGGTCGTGATTCGTTAGAACTCCCATGGTCCTTAGAGGAACCAGGTCGTTCCCGTCGCCGATCCTGGCGTCCGCGGTGCCCCGGGTCCTGTTGATCACGCGAGTGCTGACGAGGTGGGGGCACCGCGGGATTAGCATCATGGCCGGCGGGCCCCACGGCAGGCCCCGCGGGATGTAGGCGATTAGCTGCCCAATCTTGAAGAACATGTGCATGCTCTTGTAAGAAAGCCTGGAGCAATTCTGGGGTAATTTGAATGTTAACCGGTGGTTGGTCAGCAGCAGGATTAGGGTGTTGCATGTTTTGAGGGGGTGGACCTTGATTGCCCTGATGTTGAGATGTACTTCTTGCCGGCAATTGCCTCGGCGGCAGAACCTGATCCACGGGTGGATCCTGGTTGGATTGATCACCATGACGAGACTGATTCAAACGAGTTGTCACCATGATTCTTGAATACGCTGTGGACGTCAAAAATTGCTTTACGTTCCCACAGACGGCGCCAATTGATAAAGCGCAATCCGGTAACCACGAAATTTAACGATAATCTACGCAAACAGAATGTAAAAACACAAGATTTACGTGGTTCGATCCGGAGATCTACGTCCACAGGCAGAAAATCACTCTTGCCGAGGTGTTTCTTTTACTAGAACGTTGAGTTTTCAGATAGCAATCAACAATACAGAGTGCGAACCCTAATTCCGAGTTCTTTTTCCCTATTTATACTCAGCTCTTCCTAAACCCTAACTGAACCCTAACAAACTTCCTATATTCACGCCTACTTCCAGCTGCATGGCGGTTGGGAACGAATCTTCAGCCTTGATTCGCGGACAAACTGCCTATTGGGCCAGCATGCTCCTGGGCCTGGGCCTACGCGTGCTGGGCCTTCACGTGCTTGCTGGGCCTACGCGTGCTGGACCGGTCAGTGGGCTCAAGTATGGACCCGACCCGAAGTGACCGGGTTATCCCTATCAGTAATATTCTCGGTTGTTTCACTTCCTCCTGTGGCTGAGGATCAGCTTTTGACACAGAGCTTTACACGGCAGTGCTGGCGTTCGAGCTTGCTTCTGCCTCAGGTTGGCGTAGAATTTGGTTTGGATCGGATTCTGCTTCGGTCATCAGCTTACTACTCGGCAGCTCGATCGAAGTACCTTGGCGAATTAAATCTCGTTGGCTCGCTATTATGCAGAAGGCTTCCAACTTGGAGGTTCGTATTTCTCACATTTTTTGTGAAGGAAATCATGTGGCTGATGCCTTGTCAAAACATCACTTGGATTTTACATGGTTTACTACTCCTCCCCCAGAGTCAATCAAGGAATCATTAATCAAAAATAAATTGTAGAGAGAGAAACGCTCTCTTCTCTCTCCTTCCCCCTTGTCATCTTTTTGCCTAACCCACCACCACTCTCCGCTGATCTCCTCACCACCCCCTCCACGTTTATTCACCGCCGCCGTCCATGGAAGACACTCACTCGTCCCACATCCATACACCCCCGTCCATGGAAGACACTTACTCGTCCCACTTCGAAACTCTTTGTGTTATCTTCCCTTGGTTGGCTTCATTCTGCACTAGGACTTCGTTGTCCCCTAGCTCTCACGCATCTTCCACCGTTGTCCCGCCTCCGCCGCCCGCGTCGGGCCAAGACCTGGTATGGCTCTTGGAGCTTTGCTCCCATCTCCCATGGCTGTTGCCATTCCTCAAAGCTAGGGGGCTAGCCCTGACGCCCTCCAGCCGTGACGCCTTACTCTGCTCGCTTGCTCCACATGCCGGCACCTCCTTAGTTTCAGTGACGGAGGCTCCGGTGACCTCTGCCACAGCACCGCCACCTTCGCCGGCTCCTCCAGTGTCTGTTTCTTTGGAACCTCACTCGACGGAGGCTCTATACCCCCTCCTGGACTCACACCAGCAACTTCCATGGCTCCTGGACTCATACCGGCCCTCGCCAGACTGCTCCGACCCCGCTCCGGGCTCTACCCAGGTCAGTGGTACTCGTGACCCACAACTACTCTCCCCGCCGGTCGTCATTCCTGCCGCCTTGTCTTCACCGGAAACTTCCATGGGAGTGAAACAAGCTCAGGTCACACCTACATGCATGCCTTCGTTTTTGGCATTTAATGCACCCATGCATACATTACCCCCTTCGCACTTTATTTCCACTTCCATGCATACATTAAATGCTCACTCTCTCTCTTCTGTTCCAACCCCATGCATACCCACTTTTGCATTTAATGCTTCTCTGTCTAAAAATGATTCTCATGTTGACTTACCTCTTTCGAATACGGCTGCTCATTCTCATCACATGGGGAACTCTATGCTGCCTGTTACTTCCTCTTTGCCTAATAACTCTAGGATGGCTTCCATAACTTCTACTGATAAATCACGTGATAGTATTTCTGAGACCTCTTTGCATGCGCCTAGCTCTAGTCTTAGTGGGTCTGGTGCTGAATTTTCAGCCTTAACTAACCTATTTAAACTTATGAACAGTGGTGTTGTCCCCTCTTGCATGAGCCCCCTTTCCCCCACTTTTACTCCTGCTTCTATTACGCATGATTCACTTGCCATGCATGATAAATGTTTATCGCATCCATCCACTACTGGGGTTCTCCCACCTCCTTGCTCTTTGTCTATACCTGCTTTTGACCTCCCCAATGCTAGTTTATTTCCGGCATTGGGGAACAGGTACACATCGGGAACGTCGCTTACACCTCCATCTCTACGGTTTGGTTCTCTTCCGGTTCCACCGGTTACTGCCTCATTGCCATCGCCGCCTCGATGACCAATACCATATGAACCGGTACTCAAAGGGGACGTTTACTCCATCACTGTGGATGAAACACGCTATAGACAAAGGGTGGAGTTCCTATCCAAGACTCTAATTGGAAGAATTTTTTATATCAAGAAGGATAAAACATGGTCTCTAACTGAACTCAAGTCGAATCTTACGGACATCTGGAAAACACAATTTGAATGGAAGATCGTCCTGTTCGGACGGGGATGCTACAACTTCCAATTCCCCAACGATAGTGATAGCTCCAAAGCTTTCTCGCATTTCGCTTGGTCTCTCAAGCCTGGAACGCTCCGACTGACGCGTTGGGTCCCCAATTTTAATCCGCACAAGCTGCATACCTCGGTCGCACAGGTGTAGATTCGTATCTACGAGCTCGGGATGGAACATTGGGACACCCCCTGTCTTTGGGGCATTGCCAAATCGATTGGTAATCCCTTACAGATAGATGAGCGTGCGGTTGAAGGATCCTTGGGTCATTTCGCCCGGGTGCAGGTTGAAATTGATTTTGCCAAGCCGACCCATTTACCGGACAAGGTCACTGTTGAAGGCAACGGCACACTCACCACAGCCTCTATTGTTTACGAGAATTGCCCTGATTATTGCTCATCATGTTGTATTTTGGGACACACGATCATCACATGCAAGAAGAGGAAGGCTGCATCTTCTCATCAAGCTACACACTCGCATATGGGAAGGGATTCGACCATGCGCAGGCCCACTCCGACTAATACGGCTCCCACGAACACGGCTCGTTCGAAGTTCAGACCTCGATCTATATCTATAGGCCGATCGAGAGGGCGATCACAACTGCCACGAATGGTTTACAGACCGAAAGCTACACCGGCGTCAACTCACGTTCCGACTACGTCGAACTCATTCGCCATCTTGAGCGCTATGGCAACAGAGGAAGGTTCAACGTCGATCTCGACTCCGCCCGGCAACAGGGACGCAACGCCATCTTCTCCACCTTGCCACGCATCCTTTTCTGAGCCCATGCACTCCATGCATGGTGGGTTTGCTAACAAGAGCAACTCGTCCCCTGTTTCTCACTTTGATAATAATTCCACGTTGGAGGAGTCCATGCAGCGCACTTCTACGTTGGTGGAGTCCATGCAGCGCAATAATGGTGGTATTACTATTAATAGTAACTCAGCCCCTCTCTCTCTCTTTGATCATGATCGTGCCTCGGTGTCTCACCCACATGTCACGGCTAAGGCTATTTGTATTAATAGTATATCCATGTCTCACAAGGAATCAGATAATGATGGGAGTCCTCTTATTTGTCTGCTGACATCCTCCTATCGTGGGGACATACAATCCTCACAATCATCATTGGCACATGCCAAGGCTGCCACTTCAGGCCCGACTTTGGCTCCCTCGTCTATGGAGTTGGTGTTACATTCGGCCCCACATATGGACGTGGTCCCACTTTCGACGGCTCCCCCGATTCATGTGGAAGCACTCCGTCGATGGTGTGCTACTTCCTCACGCCCTCGCTCCGCTTCTATACCTCCTCGGAGAGGCAAGATTATTGAGGATATGGACTCAGTCGCAAAATCGGATTTTCATGTTTTGGATAGGCCCAACTCAGATGCCCTAAGAGACATGCACCGGGCTGCTCTGGGTAATTGGGCAAACGAGATGGAATTAGATGACCCGCCGCCTGAGCACTGACACGTCGGTTTTTAACCTAGTGTTCCGCAAGTGTACGGATGTAGGTGTAGTACTATTGTCAAGGTCGATCCCACAAGGAATAGTTTTAGGTAGTTTGATACCCTAATACTCTAGGAATGTCCTAACTAGATACTAAGTTTTAAAGGTTGATTTTACTAATTAAACTACTCAATTAAATATAACTTCAAACTTAGGAAACACGAAAACTAACAATCAAAGAGAAAAGGTATCCTAGGGCTTTGATTTCAGGATATTATTTCAATGTTGAATATGATTAACCTATTAATTTACCAATTCTAATGTTTATTAGGCGGCACGACAATAATCTAATCCTTCTCTCGAAGCGATTAAACCGTTGATTAATTAAGCTAATTACCCTCTCGAGTCAATTAAACCTAATAACTCCCAAACGATCCTAAGCCACGGCCTACACAGTCATAGACAACTGCGCTCTATGTTCTAAGTCTGATAACAATTCCCTCCTCTCGAAGCGGAATTGTTAAACTAAATTACTAAATCTAGGTGATCAAGCTAAATTCAGTTTTACGCATAAACATAGAGATAAAACACATAAAGAACGGAATTAATAGATTAAAACATAAATCAAAACATTGTTATAAAAATCCCTACTTTCTAACCCTAGGACACGAATAGCTTAGCTACTCATGCCTAGTAATAATCCAATACAAAATTCTATGAAAAACATTGTAAGAATTAAAACTAAGAAAGAACAATTAAACCCGGATGACTCCGTCTCAATGATCTTCGTCTTCCTTGTCTTCCAAGGTGATGTAATTTATGTTCTTGATGATTGATCCCCTTTTCCTAGAGCTTGGGGTCCTTTTTATAGAGTTGGGGACGAATCTTGGGGAAGATAGGCTCAAAATCCTATTAAAACACGATTTCTCTTATCGGTGGACTTTTTGACACGGCCGTGTTGCTTAAATGACACGGCCGTGTTGCTTTGCAATTCTTCAATTTCTGTGCAACATTTGACACGGCCGTGTTGCAGTTGTGACACGGCCGTGTTCCATTCCAGAACTAACAGCGCTTTGTGGACCACTTTTGACACGGCCGTGTTACAAGTCTGACGCGGCCATGTCGGTTCTTGCCCGGTTTTGCTCCTGGACCGGTTCAGGCCGGTTCGGACCGGTTTGGACCGGTTCTTCGACGGTTCTCACTCTTTTGGGCCGGTTTTCACTCTTTTCCAACTTGTTTCCTCGTCCGGTAGCCTGAAAATGCTCAAAATACCTTAAAACAAATCGAAACACGTCAAATGACCCAAATATTATTAATATAAATAAATGCCGGTCAAATATGCACGTAAATGATACAAAATATGATCCTAAATCGACCTAAATACATGCATAAATAACGTGTTATCAAACTCCCCCAAACTTAAACTGTTGTTCGTCCCGAACATCATAACGAAAGACACAAAGATGACAAGTGATTATGCATTTGTTTAGGGCGACTAGATGATGAATTCAGTTTCAGTCTGATTTTTCTTACAACAACTAGGCAACACAATTCACTTGAGCATATGTGATAACGCGTAAATCAACTAATCTCGAGACTTTGAACTTTCGAATTATTCAACCCTCACCGGGTAAGTGTTTCACTCATCTCTCAAGTGTTTAAGCTAGAATAATTTCCACTCATATTGAATTACATGCAAAGTCTACCATATGCTTGCCAATCGTCTAAACTAGACCTCGTACTTGATATGTGTGACAAAGAATAAAAAAGGTCTTTATTTTGGTTGTAATGTGGGCTTAAGGTAAGGTGGGATACATTTGGATATAAGTGACTATTCATTGGACTAATCAAGTTACGTCTAACCCGACTACCCCTCAATACAATCACGCAATCTCACTCTTCAAATTTCAGCAAATCACCCCGCAAGTTGACTTCTTCACCTTCCCAAGTCCATACAACTTAAGTGCTTTTCAATTCTGTAGGTACCACATTTTTGGGACTACCCGAATGTTCTAAGCAAATTCATAATTTGAGCACTTTATTTTCTAGCCTCTCCTCTATAATACTAATAATAACAATTTTTTTCTTTTTTCTTTTTTTTTTCTTTTTTTTTTTCTTTTCTTCTTTTCTTTTTCTTTTTTTTTTTTTTTTTTTCCTAGGAGAGGCTATTCTTCGCTTTTCACCTATCACTTTTCTCTTATTTCCTTCATCTTTTGAAAATATCCCTACTTCCCACAAATTGTTCACCCAAAATTCCTTTCAATTCTCCTCCCTCTAACTTGATTAATCCAATTATGGCCAAAAGAGTTAAATCAAAAGGTTTCGGCTGACATTGTTAGGTTATGAATAAATAAGGCTATAAGGCTCAATTGGGCTAACTAGGGACAATTTTTTTCATTATGGGTCAAAGGCAATTTTCATGGTTCAAAAAAATAGGCTTAAACAAAGAGTTGCCTAAGATCATTTCCTAAATCACGACACATACTTGACACATTCTTAGTAAAGACTCAAGGCAAGTTCTAGAGACTAGTACACATATTCAATCAAATTCACACCGAAAGAAAGTATATGACTCCAAAAATTGGAGTATAATTAGGCTCAAATTCTCACAAGGTAAATTTTGATTGAATATTCTCAGTTCAAGCTCAATTTCGTCTCAAAACACCTCTCATGCTCTATTATGTGCCATTTTTCATCTACTTCTCAAAATCATCTCATCATCAACTATTCATCATCCATCTTTCCCTAATTTTCTCTTTTTATTTTTCTCACTTGTTACCTATTTCCAGGTTTTATTATTCTTATTGACTCTTAAAAAAAACTGACACACTACTAAGACTCTAAACTCTAAACTCCTAAGACTCAACATGAAAACCCTATGCAATCAAACTCGGGCTCACAGACCCAATCAACACCGATAAATCAGATAACTGGGCTCACAGACCCGATAACATCAATCAAACAATAAAAATCAGCACAATGGGCACACAGACCCACAATCAGCAAAACTCGAACGATCAACTAAAATGTAAATCAAACTGGAAATATAGCTGCCAAGACGTCCCACGGTCTACCCCCTCCCCCAAACTTGGCAGAAAGCCAATGTTTGGAGGGAAAAAACGTGGTACGCCTTGGTGCTAACTTACAAATCGTTTCGACGACGGCGGTGTTTTGAAATCCCTACGAGCTCCGAAATCGTGCCATTTTGCTGCTTACTGAATCTTGGTTCGGCCGTCTCCGCATCGCGTTCTGAATTTTCCATTTTTTTTCTGTTGACGTACTGACACGGCCGTGTTACATTTGAGCCAAACTTGATGTTTTTTTTTGGGCTGATTTTGACACGGCCGTGTTATAATGCTGACGCGGTCGTGTTCTAATTGAATCAAAAAAACCGGTTTCTGTGGCTTTTTGACATGGCCGTGTTAAGTAATGTGACACGGCCGTGTTGCATTCCAGTGCATTTTACCTTTTGGAGCGATCTTTTGACACGGCCGTGTCATGTGTGAGACGCGGCCGTGTTACTTTGAGCTGACGTTGACGCGGCCGTGTCATTTTGTGACGCGGCCGTGTTGCATTCCAGAAGATTTCTCCCTTCGACGTCAATTTTGACACGGCCGTGTTGAAAAGTGACACGGCCGTGTTACTCTGATTTCCATCTTCATGCAATTTTTCGTCTTTTCGACCCCCGTTTCTTGCAACACTCGTCCATGTTGATTCCTAAAAACATAAGACACTAAAATACAAGTAAAAACATAAAATTAACGAAAAAATAAAACAATAAACATCGGGTTGCCTCCCGACAAGCGCTTTGTTTTACGTCATCAGCCGGACGTCCTTTTTCTATCAGCCATTTTCTAGCCACCCCGAGTTGGAAGTTTTCTGAACACTTAAAGAGCTATTTGGGGCACGAGGATTTTCTACAGCAGTTAGGGTAGTGTAAACGATGCTACAATTGTGCCTACCCCTTAGACCCGATTTATGTATGTTGAGTGTGATTATTTCGTTTTGAACCCGAAAAACCAACTCCCCTTTAGGTACATCTATTAGTGCTTGGCTAGTTGCCAAGAAGGGTCTTCCTAAGATAAAAGGGAATTCATCACTCCTTTCATGTCAACAACTAAGAAATCACTAGGGAATTCAAAATTTAGCACTTTTACCACTACATCCTCTGCTACTCCCAACGGCGTTAATGAAGATCCATCCGCCAATTTGATAGTAGTAAAGGACCGTTTAATTTCCCTTAATCCTAATTGTCTATACTGCTTAAGAGACATCAAATTTATGCTAGACCCTAAGTCACACATGACATTATGAAATTCATGACTACCAATTGAGCAAGAAATAGTAAAACTCCCTGGGTCTTTTGCTTTTGTTGCTCTTCTTGGTTTCATGCTTGTGTTTGCGTTTTTCTTGGGCCTGCTCGGTCTCTTCTTCGTCGCCTCTTTTCCATCCTCCCACTCCGTTGTTTTCTCTTTAACTTGGATTCTCTCCTTTAGTGGTTCCTGTTTCACAACAACAACTCTAGATTGCTCTAAAGGGTCAAGGTTAGCAAAGAACGAATTTTTAAAACAAAAATCAAGAGATTCATCAAGAATAGGAGATGAAATTTTCTTATCTATGATTGGTTCGACCTCCTCCTTCTCCATGTTTTTGACTTCCTCACTTGATTCCTTTGCTTCTTGGTCCTTCATGCTCTCTTCATGCTCCACAACATTGCAGTGCTCCTTCGGATTCACCACTGTATCACTCGGGTATTGGCCTTGCTTGTGTTGAGCTCCTACTATCTTTATCAGTTGGCTCATGTTTGATGATAATTCACCAATGCTGGCTTGGGTCTGAACCAACGTGTTCTCGAGCCTCTTGATGTCTGCCCCTTGCCCAGTGATATGCTTGTTTAGCTCCATGAATTTTCCATCCACTTTCTTCTCCAACTGAACTAACTTTTCATCATACTTTTCAAATTGTGACATCGCGATCTCTTCTTGTGATGGCTTCTTACCGTCATGGATCATGCCATTTGTAACAGCAAATCCGGGTGGCGGATTAAGTGTATTTTGCACGTTCCCATATGAAAAGTTCTGATGATTCTGAGGGTACTGATTGTACCGAGGCTGATTGTTCTGGAAGTTGTTGAAGTTTCGTTGATTCACAAATTTTACTTCTTCAACTTCTTCCGGACCCCCTGGCTGTTGTGCTAACGTTAGATTAGTTAGCAAATTCACCTGGCTCGTCAATGCTGTTACCTGTGCTGTGAGCTTTTCAATTGGCTCATTATTGACGGGCTCGCATTTTTGGACACTGGCTACCCTCCTTGGCATGTTTCTCTCATTCGACCATTGGTAGCTCGTTCTGGCCATCGCGTCCAGGATTGAGAATGCCATCCTCACTGACTTCTCCATCAAACTTCCACCCGCAGCTGCATCCACTTGGTTTCTAGTCGGAGCAAGTAGACCATTGTAGAACTTGCATACTTGCTGCTTCTTGGTGAACCCATGTTGAGGGCAACTCCGAATAAGATCCCGGAATCGCTCCCAAGCCTCTCCGAATGGCTCTTGGTCCAGCTGTTTGAACTGATTAATTTGATTCTGCAAGTCGAGCATCTTGCTCGGTGGAAAGTACTTCAACAGGAAAGAAGTACTCAAGTCTTCCCAATCTCTGATGTCTTCTAGTGAATTGAACCACTGTAATGCTCTGTCCTTCAGTGAGAAAGGGAACAGTCTCATCTTGACTTGCTCGTGCGGCACATGATTGATCTTGATTGTGTCGGCCAGTCTGCGAAACTTGATCAGATGCGCATTCGGATCCTCCAACGCACTTCCCCCATACTGGTTTTGCTGCACTATATTGATTAGTGCAGGCTTCAGCTCGAAATTGTTGGCATTGAGTGGTGGAGGTTGTACTCCTCCTGCCTGCTGATTTGGACTGGGCTTCAAGCAGTCGCTAATAGGCGTGTCATCTTCATCGCCTGCAACTGGGTCTATCTGAATTGGGCCGTACTGCTGTTGTAGCTGTGGCCCTTGTGGAGGTAGCTGCTGCTGTATGTTCGTGACTCGATCATCCAACCGTGCCAGAGCTGTCAATACTCTGTTAAGTGCGTCATCTTGATTCGAATGCTGTGGTGGGTTCTCCATCTCAGATGCGGCGTTTCTTCTAGTTCGGTGTCTGCGAGCTGTCGCTTCAATTTCCGGATCGAAAGGAAGAAGGGTTTCTTTCCCTTTTGATCTGGTGAGCATACGAAGCCTGCAAACACCAAAAACAAGAACTACAGCGTAATACAAAAATTAACCCAAAAAATAAAACGAAAATTAAAATAAAAATTAAAATTACGAAAAGATAAAATCTAGTCTAGTTTCCTCCTATTTTTCAAGATAAAAACTAAGCGCTAAATCCTATTCCCCGGCAACAGCGCCAAAAACTTGACACGTCGGTTTTTAACCTAGTGTTCCGCAAGTGTACGGATGTAAGTGTAGTACTATTGTCAAGGTCGATCCCACAAGGAATAGTTTTAGGTAGTTTGATACCCTAATACTCTAGGAATGTCCTAACTAGATACTAAGTTTTAAAGGTTGATTTTACTAATTAAACTACTCAATTAAATATAACTTCAAACTTAGGAAACACGAAAACTAACAATCAAAGAGAAAAGGTATCCTAGGGCTTCGATTTCAGGATATTATTTCAATGTTGAATATGATTAACCTATTAATTTACCAATTCTAATGTTTATTAGGCGGCACGACAATAATCTAATCCTTCTCTCGAAGCGATTAAACCGTTGATTAATTAAGCTAATTACCCTCTCGAGTCAATTAAACCTAATAACTCCCAAACGATCCTAAGCCACGGCCTACACAGTCATAGACAACTGCGCTCTATGTTCTAAGTCTGATAACAATTCCCTCCTCTCGAAGCGGAATTGTTAAACTAAATTACTAAATCTAGGTGATCAAGCTAAATTCAGTTTTACGCATAAACATAGAGATAAAACACATAAAGAACGGAATTAATAGATTAAAACATAAATCAAAACATTGTTATAAAAATCCCTACTTTCTAACCCTAGGACACGAATAGCTTAGCTACTCATGCCTAGTAATAATCCAATACAAAATTCTATGAAAAACATTGTAAGAATTAAAACTAAGAAAGAACAATTAAATCCGGATGACTCCGTCTCGATGATCTTCGTCTTCCTTGTCTTCCAAGGTGATGTAATTTATGTTCTTGATGATTGATCCCCTTTTCCTAGAGCTTGGGGTCCTTTTTATAGAGTTGGGGACGAATCTTGGGGAAGATAGGCTCAAAATCCTATTAAAACACGATTTCTCTTATCGGTGGACTTTTTGACACGGCCGTGTTGCTTAAATGACATGGCCGTGTTGCTTTGCAATTCTTCAATTTCTGTGCAACATTTGACACGGCCGTGTTGCAGTTGTGACACGGCCGTGTTCCATTCCAGAACTAACAGCGCTTTGTGGACCACTTTTGACACGGCCGTGTCGGTTCTTGCCCGGTTTTGCTCCTGGACCGGTTCAGGCCGGTTCGAACCGGTTTGGACCGGTTCTTCGACGGTTCTCACTCTTTTGGGCCAGTTTTCACTCTTTTCCAACTTGTTTCCTCGTCCGGTAGCCTGAAAATGCTCAAAATACCTTAAAACAAGTCGAAACACGTCAAATGACCCAAATATTATTAATATAAATAAATGCCGGTCAAATATGCACGTAAATGATACAAAATATGATCCTAAATCGACCTAAATACATGCATAAATAACGTGTTATCAAGCACGGTGTATACACAGGTTGGACATGAAGATGATGATATGGAATATTCGTGGAATGGGGAATGAACAGGCTAGGAACTCTCTCCGGGATTTCTATCGACTACACTCCCCTGATTGGCTCGCCATTGTTGAGCCGAAGGTAAGATCGTCTTCTATTCCGCATACTTTTTGGAGGTCTCTCCACCTTCATTTTCTTGGTGAAAATTCCCGCCCCCCTTTGCTCCCTAATATTTGGATTCTTTGTCGTACTAGCTATGTGGAATCTTCACACGTTATTTATTTTTCGAATCAATTGCTTTTGGTTTATGCTGTCATTCGGGATGTTCCCGTGCATCTTGCTTTTATTCATGCGTGCAACGAGTACATTGAGCGTCGGTCTTTATGGTCTGATCTCATTCATGTTGCTTCTCTGCCTTGTTGCATTATTGGAGATCTTAATGCCGTGTTTGGTGTGCATGAGCGCATGAATATGGCTTCCCCTCCCCCCATTGCTTGTTCTGAGTTTCGGCAGGCTATTGATGATGCTGAGCTGTTGGAACTTGAGAATGAGGGATGCACGTACACCTGGTGCTCTCTGTGAGGTAATGTTCAATTTCATCAAGTGAGCCTATACTTTGTAATATGGTGTGTTGGGAATGTGGAACCGGAGTTAGGGAGTGAAGAACCGGCGGATTAAACCGGGTTTTATCAACAAGAAGACAGACTGGTCATGAGCAAACCGGGTTCGAGTTAGTTGGTGTAACCGTCATTTGTGACGAAGCATAATCAGTTAGTGACGAAGCAAAACCGTCACATTTGTCATGTAGCTAAACGAACACAGCGTGAACTTTGTGCAGTTGTAACTTCCTATCCAGTTGCACTCGAGCTTCAATCCATATATCATTGTAAAGCTCTCATTGAGGAGAAGATCACTACGTCGCATTATTCCCTTGTACTTTAGATTAGAGAGAGTATTTAGAGATTGAGTGTTCGTGCCCTAATTTGCATTCAGAATTGGGCATTTCGTTTCTTGAGCTAATTCTCTGTAATTGATTGAAGTTCTTAGTGGATTGAGGTGTGCCTTGCCTCCGTGGATGTAGTTCATCCTGAACGAACCACGTTAAAACTGTGTTTGATCCATTTCTATTTCCTGTTTTGCGTAAGCTCAATTCGGCCACAACTCTGGCCGAACTGCATGTGTGAATTCGAAGTGGTTTCTTTGTACAATTTTCAGATTCTTTGGTGTTGTGTGTTTAAGAGTTGTTTTCACTAACAAGTGGCGCCGTCTGTGGGAAACAACTCTCACAGCTTGAAGAAGGGAAGGAATGGCTGGTATGAAGATGGACTTTGAGAAGTTTACAGGGAGAAATGATTTCACACTGTGGAAGATCAAGATGAATGCAGTTTTGGTTCACAACGGCCTTGATCTTGCTTTGATACCTCTTGATTCTTGGGAAGAAAGTGAGAAACCCAAGTTTGGATCCATGGATAAGAAAGCCCTCAGTCTTATCTTTCTGTGTTTGGGTGATAAACCGCTAAGAGAGGTCTCAAGATGCAAGAGTTCCTTAGAAGCATGGAAGATGTTGGAGGAGTTGTATCAATCTAAGTCAGTTTCCAACAAGTTGTTCTTAAAGCAGAAGATGTGGGCCTTCAAGATCACTGAAGATAAGGTAATTTCTGACCAACTTGATGAGTTTATTAAGATGGTTGAGGAATTGGAAGACCTGGATGTGAAAATGGAGGAGGATGATAAAGCATTGATGGTGTTAAACATTCTTCCAAAATCCATGGAAAGCTTTAAGGATGCCTTGATGTATGGGAGAGATGAGAAGCTATCTTATGATGGGATAGTGAAGGCTCGGAGGTCTAAATGCTTCCAGACTCAAGATAATAAAGGCATGGTGCAATCTGGAGAAGGTTTGAATGTTAAATTCAAGAAACCTTGGCAAGGGAAGAAGGGACAGAATTCTAAGGACTCCAAGGCAGGAGATTCTAATCCAAAGAAGGGAAATGAATGGGTTGAGAAGAGAAAATGCTTCAAGTGCAAGCAGCCTGGTCACTTGAATAAGGATTGTCCTAAAAGGAACAAGAAAGGTGTAAACCAAGGGGCAGAAGCTGCTGCCATTGACCTTCAAGAAGATCCTCCAGAGGTATTGAATGTTACTGAATCAAGAATGGTGAAAGAATAGGTCCTGGACACAGGCTGCTCCTTTCATATGTGTCCACACCAGTCATGGTTTGATGAACTGAAGAGAGAAGATGGTGGAAATGTTCTCCTGGGCAATGACCAATCATGCAAGGTCAAAGGAATTGGATCAGTGAGCATAAGAATGTTTGATGGTGTGGTCAGAATCATCTCTAATGTAAGATATGTTCCTGGCCTTAAAAGAAATCTTCTATCTCTTAGTTCTTTGGTAACTAGTGGTTGTCAGTTTAGCTCAGTGGATGGCTTCTTGCATATCACTAAACATGGTAAAGTGGTGATTAAAGGTAGACAGCATAATGGGTTGTTTATCTTGATTGGTTCACCTGTTGTTGGGAGTGTTGATATGGTCTTGAGCAGTTCTGAGCTTGTTAAATGGTACAAGAGGCTTGGACACATAGGAGAGAAAGGGTTGAAGGAATTCTCAAGAAGTGGTGTAATTGGAAATATGGGAAACCAAAACCTGGAGTTCTGTGATCAGTGTGCTTTGGGCAAGTCCAAGAAGCTGCCCTATGGAAAGGGTGTTCACACAACTCAAGAGCCATTAGATTATGTCCACTCTGACATATGGGGTCCTGCAAGGACAGAGACTCATGGTGGAGCAAGGTATTTCATGTCTTTGATTGATGATTATAGTAGAAAGGTGTGGATCATGTTGATGAAGAATAAGAGTGATGCTTTTCATAAGTTTAAAACATGGTTGATTCAACTGGAAAATGTCAAAGGGAAGAAGCTGAAGCACCTTAGGACTGATAATGGATTGGAATACCTTTCTACCGAGTTCACAAACTTCTGTGAAGAA
Source organism: Ajuga chamaepitys (assembly GCA_958295605.1). Lineage (NCBI taxonomy): Eukaryota > Viridiplantae > Streptophyta > Magnoliopsida > Lamiales > Lamiaceae > Ajuga > Ajuga chamaepitys. The sequence goes on from OY282505.1 coordinate 39,167,909, forward strand.
AGAGGAATCAAGAGACATAGGACTGTCCCAATGAATCCTCAACAGAATGGGGTTGCTGAGAGGCTTAATAGGACTCTTCTTGAAAGAGTAAGGTGTATGCTGTTGGATGCTGGGTTGCCAAAGATATTTTGGGGTGAAACCATTGCTACAGCATGTTATCTCATTAACAGGTCACCCTCATCAGTGATTGGGTTCAAAACACCTGAAGAGGTGTGGAGTGGACAGAAACCAAGTTATGAAGGTTTAAGGGTGTTTGGTTGTCTTGCTTTTGTCCATGTCAAGCAAGACAAGTTAGATGCAAGAGCTCTAAGATGTGTATTTCTTGGATATCCAGATGGAATAAAGGGCTACAGATTGTGGTGTCTAGAGAAGGGAAGTCAGAAGATAATCACAAGTAGAGATGTAAAGTTTAATGAGAATGTGATGGCTTTTACTCCAATAGGCTCTAAGGAAGAACTTGATGGTGCTAAAGAGAATGAAGAGATATCAATTCAGGTGGAGCATCCTGCTGAAGATGATCACACGTCTCAACAACAAGAGAATCTACAAGATAGTGATTCATCATCTGAAGAAGAAGAAGAACAAGCTGGACCTTCACAAAATGTGAGAGAATATAGCATTGGAAGGGACAGACCTAGAAGAACAATCAATAGACCTGACTTCTATGGTCAAGCAGGGAGTGTTTATTATGCCTTGAGTGTTGCTGAAGACCTGGAATCACAAGAGCCTAGTAGTTTTAAAGAAGCACTAGATTGTGAAGAAGGTGAACATTGGATTCAGGCAATGATTGAAGAGATGGAATCCCTGGAAAAGAATGAGACCTGGACATTGGTGGACAAACCAAAAGGTCAGAAGCTTGTGAGTTCTAAATGGATATACAAAAAGAAGTTAGAGACTGCAGGATCCAAACAAGTGAGGTTTAAAGCAAGATTGGTGGCTAGGGGCTTTACACAAAGGGAAGGGATTGATTTTAATGAAGTATTCTCTCCAGTAGTAAAGCATTGCTCAATCAGGTTGCTTTTATCAAAGGTTACTCAAGAGGACATGGAACTACAACAACTAGATGTAAAGACATCATTCTTACATGGAGAACTCATTGAGAAAATATATATGAAACAGCCAGAAGGCTTTGTTGTTCCTGAACAAGAAGACAAAGTTTGTTTGCTGAAGAAGTCACTGTATGGACTCAAACAAAGTCCAAGACAGTGGAATAAGAGGTTCAATGACTTCATGATCAGTGTTGGCTTTGTAAGAAGTCTTTATGATAGTTGTGTTTACTTCAACAAGTGTTCAAAGCAAGATAAAGTCTTCCTTCTTTTGTATGTGGATGATATGCTGATTGCCAGCAAGAACAAGAAGAGTGTACAATGGTTGAAGGACAGACTTAACACTGAATTTGACATGAAAGATCTTGGAGATGCCAAGAAGATTTTGGGCATGGATATTCTGAGGAAAAGAGAAGCTGGAGTTCTTTGGTTATCTCAAAGGCAATATCTACAGAAGGTTTTGGAGAGGTTTCACATGCATGAATCCAAACCACTCTCCACTCCAGTTAATCTGCAGAGGAAACTAACCAAAGAACAATGCCCAAAGACTGAAGAGGAGGTCATACATATGAGCAATATTCCTTATGCTAGTGGAGTTGGCAGTCTCATGTATGGGATGATTTGTAGTAGGCCTGACTTGGCCTATGCTGTTTCTTTAGTGAGCAGGTTCATGTCAAACCCAGGTGTTGAACATTGGGAAGCTTTGAAGCATGTGATGAGGTATTTGAAGGGTTCAGTGAACTTGTCACTGAAGTTTGAGAAGAAAGTGAATGGAAGCACTGTTGCATTGGAGGGGTTTGCTGATTCTGATTTTGCATAGACACTAGGAAATCTATTTCTGGATTTGTGTTCACCTTATTTGGAACAGCCATCAGCTGGAGAAGTGTACAACAATCAGTTGTAGCACTTTCAACTACAGAAGCAGAATATATCTCTCTCACTGAAGCCATCAAAGAAGCAATCTGGCTTAAAGGAATTTTGAGAGATTTGGACATCAAGCAAAAGTGTGTGGCGATTTACTATGATAACCAGAGTGCTCTACACCTTGTGAAACACCAAGCATTTCATGAAAGGTCAAAGCACATTGATGTTAGGTTGCATTTTGCTAGGGATATTATTGACTCTGGTTCTGTGGAAGTGAAGAAGGTACACACATTGCATAACCCTGCTGATTTTCTTACTAAGGGTGTACCTGGGAACAAAGTGGAGCATTGCTCGAGCCTGCTGCAGCTTGAGCAATGTCATGAAGAGCATTAACAGACAAGGCAGTGGTGAGGCAGGAAGAGGCACACATGATTCATTGAGGTGGAGATTTGTGAGGTAATGTTCAATTTCATCAAGTGAGCCTATACTTTGTAATATGGTGTGTTGGGAATGTGGAACCGGAGTTAGGGAGTGAAGAACCGGCGGTTTAAACCGGGTTTTATCATCAAGAAGACAGACTGGTCATGAGCAAACCGGGTTCGAGTTAGTTGGTGTAACCGTCATTTGTGACGAAGCAGAATCAGTTAGTGACGAAGCAAAACCGTCACATTTGTCCTGTAGCTAAACGAACACAGCGTGAACTTTGTGCAGTTGTAACTTCCTATCCAGTTGCATTCAAGCTTCAATCCATATATCATTGTAAAGCTCTCATTGAGGAGAAGATCACTACGTCACATTATTCCCTTGTACTTTAGATTAGAGAGAGTATTTAGAGATTGAGTGTTCGTGCCCTAATTTGCATTCAGAATTGGGCATTTCGTTTCTTGAGCTAATTCTCTGTAATTGATTGAAGTTCTTAGTGGATTGAGGTGTGCCTTGCCTCTGTGGATGTAGTTCATCTTGAACGAACCACGTTAAATCTGTGTTTGATCCATTTCTATTTCCTGTTCTGCGTAAGCTCAATTCGGCCACAACTCTGGCCGAACTGCATGTGTGAATTCGAAGTGGTTTCTTTGTACAATTTTCAGATTCTTTGGTGTTGTGTGTTTAAGAGTTGTTTTCACTAACACTCTCGTCGTTCCATCGGCTTTTTGAACGCTTCGAAGTTGGACCGAGGTTTTGTTAACAGTTATTTTGTGGCTCAGTGGACTTCTATTCAAGCATTGATTCTCCCCCGGAATAACTCTGATCATCAGCCTCTCTTGATCGCACGGAGTCTGCTCCTTCTTTTCCTCATCCTTTCCGGTTTCAAAAGATGTGGATGGTCCATCTTGACTTTCGCTCTTTGGTCAATGATTCATGGGCTGGACCCTTAGCCCATACGGACCCCCTCTCTAGGGTTGTTCGTAAGTTGAAGAGATTAAAGGATGAGATCAAAGTTTGGAACATCAACATTTTCCGGAATATTTACACCACCTTGGCGGAGCACTATGCGGATCTCGCTGCCCTTCAGGAGATGATCTATGAACAGGGTTACTCTGATGCCCTCTTTGAGAAGGAGGTGGACTTCCAGGTTCTCATTAATCGCACACTTGCCCAGCAACATGACTTTATCTGTCAGAAAAATCGTCTCAGCTGGCTTAAGGATGGGGATCATAATTCCTCTTTTTTCCACAGAGTGCATGCTGCCTCTAAGGTGAGGCAGCACCTTTCAGCTCTCAAGATTGATGGTGTGTTGGTTGAAGACCGGACTACTCTGGCAGATCACATTGTTCAATTCTTCACCAACCTTTTCACGGAGCCCACTGCTTCATCACCCATTGATCTTTCTGTTGTGGGGGACATCGTTAGCCCCTCCATCTCTGATGAAGAGAATGCCCTTCTCATGGCAGACCCCACACCTAAGGAAATTCATTCGGCGGTTTTCTCTCTCTCGGCAAACAACTCTCCAGGCCCGGATGGTTTTTCCGGCTGCTTTTTTCATGTTTATTGGGATATTGTTCGTACCGATGTGGTTACAGCTGTGCGTTATTTTTTTCATCATGGCTTCATTCCCACTGTTTTGAATTTGAGCTTTGTGGTCCTCATTCCTAAAAAGAAGGGGGCCAATCGAGTGGAGGACTTTCGACCCATTGTTCTTAGCAATTTTTTGTTTAAGGCCTCACTAAGATCCTTGCTTCTAGGCTGGGCAGCTTCGTGGGCTCCCACATTTCTCCCTATCAGTTCGGCTTTGTGCCAGGTAGGCGCATCCATCATTGTATTGCCTTTGCTTCTGAGTGTTTTAATTGTATGGACAGGCAAAATGAGGGTGGTAATGTGGCCTTCAAAATTGATATCCGTAAAGCTTTTGATACTGTTCGTTGGGATTTCCTTCTGCATTTTCTGAGATGTTTGGGCTTTTCGGATTGGTTTGTGGATCGTGTCTCCTCCATTCTCCTCTCTGCCAGGCTTTCCATTCTGATCAATGGCTCTCCTGTTGGTTACTTTGCATGTTCACGTGGTGTTAGGCAGGGGGATCCGCTTTCCCCTCTCCTATTTTATCTTGCTGAAGAGTTTTTGGGTAGGCTCATTGTTGATTGCCACAATAAGCAGTCTATCCGCCCGACTATGGCTATGATGGGAGTTCCCTGTCCGCCCTTTTTTGTTCTATGCAGATGACATCCTCATCTTCTGCAATGCGGACTTGTCTAATGTGAAGAAGCTGCGTCATATTCTTAAGCTTTATGGTAGGCTCTCGGGCCAAATCGTCAGTACAGATAAGTCTAGAGTTTTCTTTGGAGCGAAGGTAGCCACTAACATCAAGCGGCGGATTCTCCGTGTCTCGAAGATGGTTGAAGGCTCTTTGCCAATGCAATACCTTAGGGTCCCTATCTTTGTTGGAGCACCAAGGCTTGCCTACTTTCAGCCCTTGGTGGATTCTATTTGCGCAAAGTTTTCCAACTGGGTGGGCTCTTCACTCTCGATGGCGGGTCGGGCTTGCCTTGTGAATTCTGTGATCACTAGTTCCTTCGTTCACTCGATGATGGTGTACCGTTGGCCTTTGTCCCTCCTTACTGACGTTGAGAAGGCCATGCACAATTTTATCTGGACGGGCAACACGGCCCATAGCGGTAAATTTAACATCTCCTGGAAACGTGTTTGTGGGCCGAAAGCCGAAGGAGGTCTGGGTCTTCGTTCGATTCACAAGGCTAATGCGGCTTTTCTGCTCAAATTTGCCTAGGATTTCTTGACTTCTCCTGACACTGGCATGGATCTTCTTCGTTCTCGTTGGCTCTCTGCCTCTGGTGATCTTAAGACCTCCTACATTTGCTCCTCCCTCTTTGGTTCCACCAGACCTTACATCAGACAGCTCCTCTCAGAATCTTAGTGGATTGTTGGACCGAACACTTCGGTTAGATTTTGGCTTGATAATTGGCTCGGTTACTCGATTGCTGACAGGATTGGCATGCCTATTGAGGCACGTTTACATTTCCAGCATTTGATTTCAGACTATCACATTGATGGGGTCTGGCAGTTGGATGGGCTTTTTGTTCAGAATTTCCCTGTTATTGCAAAGGACATAGTTGCTACGGCCATCTCTCCCTCTATCCCAGATCTTAGAGTTTGGACTCGCTCTCCGACGGGCACTGTGACGTCCACTCTGGCTTACAATTACTTTCGTACCTCCTTTCCGGCCACTTCTTGGGGGAAATGGATCTAGGCTTCCTTTATCCCTCCCTGTCGATCTTATACGGTTTGGCGTGTGATGCATCACAGACTTCCTTCTTGGGAGATTATTCAGTCACACCGCATTCAGGGTCCTTCCATATGCGCTCTTTGCCATACATCACGGGAGTCTGCCGATCATATTTTTTCTAGTTGTTCTTTCTCTCTTGCCATTTTTTCTAAACTCTGTTGGGCTTTTGATATATCTTTTGTTTTTCACGAAGGTTTCCACAGATTGCTTTTACAGGCTATGCAGGTACAGTTCAGCTCCCAAGTCACAGCACTTCGGAGAGTTGCTTTTGTCACTGCTATTTGGGCTACCAGGAACAAGTCCATTTTTGATGATAAGGAGGCTAATTCCACAGAGGTTGTCTCAGCTATTCTTTCTTGCATTCGGGAATCTGCCTCCCTGATCTCGGGACACATGCACAACTCGGTTCGGGAGCTTAGCATTTTGACTCGGCTAGGCGTGCGTGGTGTTCCATCTAAACCTCTTCTGGTGAAGTCTGTCACTTGGATTCCCCCCTCCCCTGGGTGGATCAAGGTTAACACAGATGGTAGCGCCGAAGGGGCACCTGGCCTCACTTTTGGGGGAGGCATTTTTCGGAATTGTAGAGGTTTCACTTTGGGAGGGTTCTCTGTCTCATTCGGCCGTGGTTTTGCTTTTGAAGCGGAACTCCAGGCGGCCATCTACGCGATTGAGCTGGCCAGGGATCGTGGTTGGCATAAGATTTGGCTTGAGTCTGATTCCATGTACGTCGTACATGCGTTTCAGTCCCGATCTCTTGATGTACCATGGCGACTTCGAGCACGTTGGATTCGAGCCTTGCATCTTTTAGGGGATTTCACTCTCAAGGTTTCGCACATATACAGAGAAGGCTATCAGGCTGCTGACGCCCTCTCTGCTCTCCGCACGCCTTTTACTTGGTGGAACCCCCTCCCTCCACACGTCTCATATATTTCTTCTCGTGACTTCTATACTCAGTATTATCGTGTACATTGAGCCTTCTGATGTTCCCCTCCCCAGTGTTTTTTGTAGATCTTGAGGATGCTCTGGAGGAACTCTCGGCTCTTTATTTTTACCCCCTCCCTCCCCCGTCTTTTTGTGCAGGCACCTGCTTTGGATTAATTATGTATTGACGGATTATGGATTTGACGGACATTGGTCTTTTTGGCCGATGCTGGTACTCTTTTTCCCACTACTGGCTCTTTCCCACCACTACAAAAAAAATCACCGACTGCAACGGAAATTTCCATCACTAAACTGAAAAATTCCGTCACAATGGAGTAGTGACGGATTACTGACGAAAATGATTTGTTACAAAAACCTTTGTCACTAAACCGATAATGACGGATTTTTCATTCCGTCACTAGTGTAGTGACGGAAATTCTATCACAATTCTAAAAAAATCCGTCATAAAATTGTGACGTAATATTTCCGTCACTATATAGCAACGCCTAAAATTTCGTCACTAGTCCGTCAATACATGATTAATGACGAAATATATCCGTCACAAATTAATGACGGAATTTACCGTCATTATCTTGCCTATATTAGTAACGGAATCATTCTGTTACAAAAAAAAAAAAAAAAAAAAAAAAAAATTGTCTCTATTCCGTCACTATGTTATCTGATTTTCTTTCTATAATTTTATTTATATTTAATGTAGAATCTGTTATGACAATTAATTTACACTTAATAAACTTTAAAATTCGTAGCAAACATTATATAATACGATAAACGTACATGTCAATCTATCAAAGTTGTAAAACGTTCAACATAAAATGTAGTTTTGCAATCAAATGTCTAATAAGCATCAAAACATATAGTTTAAACATTAGCACGACTGATTAAAGATATATTCCTTAGTATATAGATTACAAAAATTCATATTCGCGAAGAAATTAAATAAAATAAAAAATTGCGCTCATATCACACTCACTAAAATGGCAAAGTCATTTCATCAAGTAGAGCTTGGCCTCAATCTATGAAAAATTAAGCCTAAACAATCATATATATTCACAGGATAACAGGTCCATCGCAAATCCACAAGGACTGTCGTTCAGGGACTCACCCTTGTGCCTGGGCAATGAGATTGATACCAATTAGCCAAACACCTCATATGTTATTTCAATATAGGCTTCTGTCTTGTCTTGGAAAATTGTACATCTCCATTGAGTACTGAACTTATGAACCTCTCAACTGCTTCTTCGGTTATTTCACCCAGAGATACAGCATATGTGCTTCTCTTGGGTTTGTAAGCTACCAACAGTTGGTCTAGTGACTTGAATCCTGATTTTTTCGAAGGGTTTTAGCAAAGATTGCTGCTTTGATGCGTCCAATAGAGCAGAGCATATGAAATTGAGTTCCTTGAATCAAAGGCTGAACTTTGTCGTCTAGAAAATGATTTCTGGGATACCTGGACAGTCAATCAGAAAATAATGAGAGTGCTAACACTTTTAAGCAACTATAAGAAGAGTGTCGCATGATGTTGCTAAAGATGGTAAGAAAAATCTAAGAAGAGTGTCGTATGATGTTGCTAAAGAATGGTAAGAAGAAGCCATCAGTAATGTTAAACAAGCCAAGTTGGTCCTATCAGGTTTCAACCAAGCACCGTCGGGCTATATTCAATTTGTTTTAAACGAGCCACCAATACTATAAATCCAACCCCTAGCTCTATTGGTTCCAGGCTTAACAAACCACTCACGCATTTAGATTTCAAATTAGAACATAAAATAGTGAGACTTAGTTAATATTTTCTTCTAATAATTAACAAGTTCATAATTCATAGAAAACAATTTATATCAATTTATTGTTCAAGTCAAATGTGAATGCACAGTCACTTATTATATATTGTGGGCCAATTAAACAATCATAAAGCTAACATATCCTGACTAATATCCTATCCATTCTCAGCTTGCGAAATTACCCTGACATTTTACAGTTCAATCGAGTGACAAGTTTAAACATGTCCATCGAGGCTATGTCCATAAGTGAAATAGATAGTTCGTATTTCTTAATCCAAGATCCTAGTTGAATTTGATTTATTAGTCAAGATGATTGATTGCTGGTAGGCAATATTTCGATTCTACACTACAAAGCTTCTCTGAAACAAAAGCATCTGACAGAGGTCATCTGCACTCTTTTTTTTTCAACTTTTGCTTTGTTCTATTTTAAAAAGAAATTGAGTTGTTGCATTGAAGTTCTAGAAAGTAAAGCACTTACAAATTGTAAGATTTTTTGTAACTTTTCTCTTGTTGTCGGGGACTTGGAAAACACCAATCAAGCAGACAGGAACTTTCTCACCACATATGTCATTAAAATTTGATGCCGTAAGTAATGGTATATTATTTGCTCCTGATTCACTAGGATCCTGATTTACAATTTATGCTTCCAACCTGTACAAAAGATCATATAATTCTTAGCAGGCTTTAATTTATTTAAATAGCTTTTTTTAGTACAGGAAAAAATGTTATACCTTCAATGCTCCCTGACGTGAGGTGGCAACTTCATCTACAATAGATTCAAAATATTCAATCCGTACAACAGATTCAAAATATTCAATCCCTTGCAGATTTGAAGTATAATAAGAGCCATGTCATCCCACCATCAACTACTTCCTTCCTATACAACTTCGTATTACAGTTGGTATGCTCTTAACAGAAATCGAGACTCCCATACTATGACTTGCCTGAGCTACCGAAACCACCAGACTGACTCGCTCCTCCCATACCACCACCAAAAAAGCTAGAAAATATATCATCTAAGCGAAAACAGTATGAGCTTTGCTTGCCAGAACCAGGGCCTCCAAAAGAAAATGAGAACGATTTTGAACCTTGTCGACCCATATCCTGCCATTCGCCTGGCCTGAAACTAAACGCACTATGGCCTGGTCCACCACAAGATCTCATATGCTGAAAAAAAAAAAAGAAAAAAAAAATTAGAATGCATGTTACAGAGTAATTTGGAAAACCAATAATCTATGCTAAAGGAGAGAACCATCTGACAGAAATCATGAAATTAAAAAAGGGTAGCCTTTCTAATCCTATATCAGAGGATATATGAACATTCCATGATCTTGAACATTACTACTAAATCACCTAAGATTAACTCAACCATTATAAGATCTAAAAGTAAAATCAATATTAGTAAGGAGATGAAAAATGAGTTACGTTTTCAACAATTATCCTACTTCAGGGGATAAACATTAGTCATTTATACTGATGTCATGGAATACATACAATAAACCATTTCCATAAATAAACTTAAGAAGAGTAGCCTCTACCCTGCCTTCAGCAAGATAAAACAAAATACACTATGTATAGAGAAGATGGAATCAACATGTATTACAATGAGTTGTAAAATGGAATATTACGTGCCAAACCAAAGTAACTCCGTAATGCTGATATTTCAAATGCCATAACGTTATTTGCATATATTAACCTGAAAATCAAATTCAACATTTGACTGATATCAATCACATTGAAGCATGTGAAAGAAATTGATTCTTTCAGATTCAAAGATAAAAATATAAACAAAAAATAATACGAAGAAATAGATCAATCATGACTCTGAATAAAAGGTTAGTCCTAAATCAGATTCATGTCGAGGTCATAAATCTAGCATGTAACACTTTTAATTTTTTAAGCACGGAAGGTTTAAAACGACGTCGTTTGAATAGTGACGGGAATTTCCGTTCCTAATTAATGATGGCCAAAACGATGTCGTTTAATGTATAATCTTGATTGAACCCTAGGTAATAGAAAATCTGAAAGTCAAATAAGATAAATAAGTAAAAAATAAATGGATACTCAATATAATAACAAGTGGCTTGGTGGTAAGTAGTTTTATTTAATTCCACCAAGTCCAAGGTTCAAATCTTTTGCTCGCATATTACAATTGTATTTTTTTTTAAGCGTAAATTACCAACCAGAATGATGTCGTTTTGGGTTTAGTAACAAAATATGGATACGGATATTATTTAGCATCACTAATAATTTTTTATTCGAGTTTTATTCGGAAAAGAAAAATGGAAAATTTTCGCCTCATCAATCGGGTTTAAATAAGTTAATTTTCTTTTGTTACTTAATTTTTCTAATTAAATTTTATGTCTATTAATTTGTTTCAAATAGACTATACCAATTTATCGCGAGAGAAATATATTTCTCACGAAAACAGCGTGAATATCACGACATGTTGAGAAACTCACGATATTAACGAAAATATCACTTTCAATATATAACTCGCGATTTATTCTCGAGAAATATTTATGACTATGGTTTCGGGTATAGTGACGGAAATTTCCGTCATTAGTTAATGACGATCAATTATGTCATTAAATAAACATCATTTTACCTGGGCATTAAGTAATGACGCAATATTTTCCGTCACTACATAGCAACGGTTAAAATTCTGTCACTAATCTATCAATACAAGACTAATGACGGAATATTTTCCGTCACTACATAGCAACGGTTAAAATTCCGTCACTAATCCGTCAATAATGACGAAATATTTTCCGTCACTAAATAGCAACGGTTAAAATACCGTCACTAATCCGTCGATACATGATTAATGATGGAATATTTCTGTCACAACCTTAAAATATTTTATTCCCACATTTTTAGCGCCCTTTGTTACTACAGTTTAATGACGGATTTTTTTCCGTCTCTAAATTCCGTCATGATTTCGTCACTAAGTCGTTGCTAATAATCAAACACTCTTGTAGTCTCTATCCGTGACTATTCCGTCACTAGTCCGTAATTAGATTGTGACGGAAATTGTCCGTCACTAAAATCAGTCACTATTAATAATATTTCTTGTAGTGCACAGGGTTTTTTCAATAGTGGGTTTTAACGAGGCCAGCAGAGTCTTTACCACTCTGGGAAGATTCTTACATGCTTCATAGCATTTGGAACTCTGGTTCCTAGGCGTCTCACTAGTGTTGCACGCCCGGCAGTTCTATCGCCCCTGGACGGAACCTCCACGGCACTCATTGCTCTGCTGCCTTCAGCTAGTGTTGCTTGCTCCAGCATAGCATTCCTTGCTCTACATGTCGTTTGCGTTCCGGAAGTTGTTCTCGGACCACAGATCTCACTCCCTTCCATGAGTGTTTGGCCTCGCACTCTCGGCGCTTGGTTCCATCAATGGTTACTCCCCCACTTTTAGCGTCTTAGATCTGTTAGACTTTTTTAGTCTACTACCGGCTTGTGGTAGTTTTGATATTGGATTTAGAGATACGCACTGCGCGGCGCTTCTTGGCTATTGTCTTAGCTCACTCTTAGAGCGTTTTGGGTTTTGCTAATTCTTTTTTGTAAACACTTTATTTTCATTTTATTTATACAAGCAACTATTTAACTCCTCCCCCAGAGATTGTGGAGTTAGCATTCAGGATATTTACATTGATTATGTTCGATTTCCTTAATTTTGGCTGGTACTCTTTTTCCCGTCCATGATGTTTTCCCATTGGGTTTTGCCATGTTTGGGTTTTAATGAGGCTAATTTTTTTTTTCTCTTAGATGCAAACTACCGGCCTGTGGTAGTTGCAGTTAGCTCTTTTTGCATGGATGTGTCCATGCTTTATTCTTTTTCATTTCCTTTTGTACTTTTCCTTTTTTTAATGTTAGTATCCGTTTGCTTTCTCTTTCAATCCTTCTCATAGGTAACCATCAATTAAGGATGAAAAATTAAAAAAAAAAAAGAGAAGATCATCTTGGAGAGATGATGCTGAAAGCAAAGAAAACTTGAGCTCTAAACTAGTGTTACAAACATTTTCAAACATATAAGTTCAAACTTCTCTTTCACATATTCATTTGCATTTTGTGAGGTTCTTGAGAAATCAAGTCTTTGATTTTCCTTTTAGATGTGTGATAGTTTAGTTGAGAGATTTTAGATTGAAAGATTGTGATTTGTCTTTCGGTCGAACAATTTGTGTGCAATTGTACAAAATGTAACAAACAGTTATGCTTAATGGAATTTATACTTAGATTTTATTTGTCTGAGTTTCCGAGTGAGTTCCTACTCTATTCTGTTTTATTGTTTGGTCTACAGTTTAAACTTTGTTTTTTATTTTTCAAAGTTGTTTGAAGTGTTGCAACACCTTTGATGTCCTGGCATAAATTCTTTCATTATTATTTACTGTATTGCGTTATGATTAATTCTAGTTGAGACTGATCACTTGAAATTAGCACACATAAATGCATGTAAAAAAAGAAAGGACAAATTGGAAAAAAGTGAAATTATAATGAAATGATTTCTTCGTCTACGTTACTGCTACCTGGTGATGATAAATGAGAGCTCGGATCTTAGCAGAAGTGCAGAGCTCGGATCGTCTTCTTCGCGAAATGGCTGAGAATAGAGAAGCTCGCCAATTTTTGCTGAAATTAATACATACGACTTGAGGGGAAGTGAGAATTGTACGGAAAAGATGACATCTTTCTTCCTTTTTGTGTTGATTTGGCAATGTGGTAATTTTATTTAATAAAAATCATTTTTTGGAGAAATATACATGTCAAGGGAGCTGCCACATCATATAGAATAGTCCACCTAAATCCGTCATCAGCTAAGTTATAGGTAATAGTCGGTGACAAGGGTATTTTTATGAATTTTTTATAAGTTAATGAACGTTTTAGAAAAGTAGAAAATTTAAAAAACTTTTTCTTAATGTTGAAAACGTAAGGGGTATTTTTACTATAATGGTCGGAGGAAGTATTTGTGTGCAGAGAGCACAGTAATCCAAGGAAAGGAGAGGTAAGAGAATCCCAAGGATGATATAGTCAAATTAAAAGAAACAGTCGTAAATGAGAGGTCTACAAAGGCAGACAAAGTGGAGGTGGCCCATCATAAGTTTCTTGTAAAAGCCAGACAGCATCAGCAACCGCTAATGGGCCCACTACCATTTTTGCTTTCTATCATTTCGGATGTTTTCTTATATTAATTAATAAATCAATTTTAAAAACTTGAGAAATTATTAATCATTAGGGTCTTAAAAATCAGTTTATGTTTAGGTGAAATTCGCGTACAAGGGACATTGATAATAATACATGGGATTTATTTTAATTTGTGGTGCAGAGAAATTAGGTATATTTAGGGTGACAGTCGGCAGAGTTTGGGCCCATGTATGCATGGCTCGTGAAGGATTGTGATATCTTGGAATTAATACAACGGATTTTTTATTGAAAGAAAAAAAAAAAAAAATCAAAAACCGGAAAGGGGACCAAATTTAGAAACTTTGTTTTTACCCAGTTACCAGTATATACCTTTGGCTTTTAAGTCATTAACGGGATCATTTATAAACACAGCATTTTTTGGGATGAATCATTTATTTCCTATAATATTGCTACTTTTATTGGCGTGCTCAAACTTTGGTGGTTTAGTGTCATCGTTTCATTCAGTGACGGACTGACGTTTGGGTCAAGGGGGGTACTGGGTCCTCCTGGCCCCGTCATAGTGTGTTATTATATATATGTGTTCTTCTTGAACTCCGTCATAATGTGTTATAATATATGCGTATTTTAATTAATTTTAATATAACTTAACTAAATAAAATAAATAATTTTATTGTTTAACTTGAAGTAGATGACTGTATTATTATGTATAAGCAATAGAGATAAATATATTAGAAAATATAATGAATGTCGAAATATTATATCTTGATATAGTTTTTTACTTTTCGTGATTAAATCAATTTATTAATCTTATCTAAATTATTAGTATTTTTTAGCTTTATTATACAGTTGCTTATTTTTAGGGGGCGCACAACGATAGTGCTCCTTTAATTTTCTAAGATATTATTTTTCAATATAATCTATCCAATATTTTAAGTTTAGGGCTTAAATATATAGAATTATTTAATTTCCAATCTACTCAAAATCTGTCTCATATTTGATAAAAATTGCCACACGAGCATAGATAAAAAAAATTCGTGAGACGAACTCCTGAATCCGTTTATAAATGGGCCCCCCTCACCTAAATTTCTGGGTCCGTCACTGATTTTATTGGGAAAGAAATGATTCCGAATACTATTATTGTTGTGCTCAAATCTTGGTAGTCTAGCGACATCATTTCACTCACGAAGAACTGGCTCATTCTCCACAAGAGAAAAACAATATATTTAATATCCAAATTTAGCATAATCCATGAATTCGTTACGAAATATTCTGTAAACGATGACTACTCTAGTGTAGAAAAATCTGTTAAATTTGATTTGGAAAGTGTGAGAATGACCATGATAGCAAGTTAACATAATAATAAATTGGGTGGGTGGGCAATTTGAATGAATGTAAAAAAGTTGAGGGGTGAATGCTGGAATTTGCAAAAAACTTTCTTACTTTTGTTTTAACTACATAATAATACTCAACTTTCTCGCTTGCTTTTCATTAGCTTCTTTGCCAGATTTGTAGGCATTCATAAAATTCTTGATTCAATTTTATATTTTATCATATACTTATTTTGTAAATATATATTATACTAGTAAGTGCTCCCGTGAGATGCACGGGCTATTTTTTTAAGAGTAAATCAATATTAATATGAACAATATTTTTTATTAAAAATGCATTTTTATTTGATAATATATAACAAAAAGAGAAATGATTAAAATTTGTTACAAAGAAAACTTTTGTATTCTTTTGCAGTGTTATTTATTTCTTGCCTCTTACTACAGAAAATCAGTTTTTCCACTAATAAAAATTCATTTTTACTTTTTTCACGAACTTCTTCCTCGTATCTTATTCCAGAATTTTTTTTTTTATTCGTTTATTTAGCTTCTCTTGTCTATATCAAAACATTCATATTAAATTATAATAAATTTTGAATAGATCACACTGATTGATAATATTAAATAAAGTGAACATACATAATCCAGAATCCGATATCATTTAACAGATCGAGAAAAAAAAAATTTCAAATCTAACATCAGTTAATAGGATTGAGAAACAAATAATCTTAAGAATTATTCTTATACAAAATATTTTATTAATTTACATACAAAACATCTTCTATTAGAAACAAAAAGAAACAAAGAAAAAATTAAGGATTATTCTTATATAAAATATTTTATTAGTTTACCTACAAAATATCCTCTGTTAGAAATAAATTTTAAAAAAGACATAGAAAATACAATTTTATTTTAGGATAACTGAATCTTCATAGTCCATATAATCTCCAATAATCTCCTATATCCATATGATGAGCTCATTAGTAAAAGTAAAGTTGGATTTTGATTTAGATACTTAACAGAAATAAAGAAAAATTAAGGAACTAAACTAATAAAATACTTTATATAAGAATAATCATTATGAAAATATATTCTTTTCTCAATCTTATTAAATTGTATTGCAATTCTGGATTGTATATCTTCGTTGTTGTTTGTTTATTATTGTTAATCAGTATGATCTATTTCAAAATATATTATAATTTAATATTAAGATTTTGGGAGAGAGATGATAGAAGAAAAAAAAATCGAATCAAATTAAGTATTTTCGGAAAAAAATCTGCCATAGTGAAATTTTTTATTTTTCTAGAGAGTAGAAATAAAACGGATAAAATAATTTATGGATAAAATAATTTTGGGAAAAAAAAATTATAGTGGAAAAAAAACTAAAAAAAACTAATTTTCTGGAATAAGAGGTGAGGAAGGAATAAAACGTATAAGTAGCGTATTTTTTTTGGTGGAGTGTTAGCTGGCTATATAAAAAATAGCCCGTGCATCCTCCAAACCACTCTACATATTACAAAAGCTAGTAGAAAACTGATTGATTTTTCTGAATAATTGTTATGTGGGTGGCGATTTTATAGGCAGATTAAGAAATTAGAAATCAGATTTTATAGGCAGATTAAGAAATCAAAAATCATATCTAAAAGATTTTTTGGAATGATTTATTAACAGATATATTCAATTGAACATTACATATTATTGTAAATCAAAAGATTGATAAAACAAATCATGTTTTCGGTAAAATGTTGATTCTTATATTAATATACACATCATAATTATAATTCATATTCCTATAATTTTAAAATCACGTGTATTTCGAGTTTTGATTTTGCTGATCATTCAAAATATATATTAGTTTAAATTTATATGTGATTTCATTTGTACAATAAATCAATATATTATATTATATAATTTTTTTCTGCAATAAATGAAATAATCAATTTAACCTTATATCATGATATTATGTATATGGGGTGTTTCTTGTTAAATATACTGCATATAATAAACATTGTTGCCTGAGTTTTGTCAACGTCATTTTATTGTAAACATATATTGTAATAATAGGAAAAAAAAAAAGGGAACAAAATTAGAATTTCAATTGAAGCTGATACATAAAGTGTTTTATATAGAAAATAAAAAATTGAATTCTACTACAATAAAATCATAATTATTCTTCGATCTCGGTTGAACCTCGAATTAGTTGATTATTTCTAATCTTTTCCCAATATTGTAAACGGATTGGTTGTATTCAGGTTATAAACAAAATGAAAAGTTTAGTACAATATATGAACAATAATATAGACAATCCACATAACAGAAATTAGAAAAATCAATTTTTTTTTATGATTAAATATTACCGTAGTAAACGATGATGGTAGAAGATTTGAATTCTACAATCATCAAAGTTCTTTTCGCCATAATTAAAATTCAGTGTTGCTGATTTTTTTCTTATTCTGATTTGCAAGTAGTTCTTTTGGAGCATCCATTATAAAATACCTATCAAAGTTGACACTGAATAAAGATGGATGAAGGAATAGGAATAATAGAAATTAGAATCAACAAATGTGAATAGAAACAGTAGAAATAATTGCGAAATAAAGCATGGATGAAGGAATAGGAATAATAGAAATTCGAATCAAGGAAACAGTGGAAATAATTGCGAAATAAAGCTATTGCAAAATGAATAAGAAATAGAAAATACCTGCAAATGTGATTCTCATTTACTGAAGACTTTGTGAATTTATAGGAGAATTTATGTAATTGGATAAGTTTTTTTTTTTTAAATTCAAATTTCAAAATTTTAAAAACTATGTAACAAATTATGTTATAAATATATCTACAGATTTATTGTTACTGAATATTAGATGTAAAAAAAAAATTCAAAATTTTAATCACACTAATAAAATTGGATTTTTCAAAATTCAAAATTCAAATTCATGTCTATTTAAAGTAACTAAAAAATGAGCGGAAAAATTTTCAACTTACTATTTCCGAATGACTTGACTTATTATATATATATAGATTTAAAACTTATACATTAATATATATTAGTTAAAGTAAAAAGAACAAGTAGAAGATTCAAAGTTTTTTTCTTTTTCTTTATTCTGTTTTCATTTAATCTTTATTCTTAAGTTGTAGAAATTTTGCATGCGTTCATTTTGAATTTGTGTTTTGTGTTGACGAAAGAGGGAGTGAAAGAAACAATAGTCTCTAAAGATATATAATAATGTTAATTTCGTTATGTATGGCCGTCATTTTAGACAAATTACGGTGATGCTTTACGTTAAATAAGGCGACCTTTATTATAATTGCAATTTAACCTCATTCATAAATTTAATAAAATAAATTACGATTTTCGCCCATAAATACAATTTGAGTTATTGCTGCATTTTACGGTGATCGATCACATCTTTTGTCACAATACTCGCCACATCATTTACCAAGAATTATACTACGTATAAAATAACACAACATTTTTAAAATTGCAATTCAAACCTGATGTTATTATAATTTTGAAGTCAAAATCACAACCTTTTCATATGACTTTTACAGTTCTATTTGATAATGTATAGATTTATGTTAAATTTATACATTACGACAGACACAATATTTAAGAACTTATATAAGAATGATGTCACGATATAGTACATTGATTCACATAAAATTGATGTATAAAAATAATTACATTGTAATATTCCATCTTGTTAATTTAGCAAAATGCATTACACGAATTGAATTAGGTGAGCTTAGTTCCTTTTCAAAAGTATCCCAAGTTAGAAGGCTCTTTGATTTTCTAAACCTCTGTTTCCCGTCTCTCAATCCCTCTTTGAAAACCACAATTTCTTCATTGTTCCTCAATCTCCAACAAGTTTCCGGCTCTCCCTTCCCCCCTTCCCCCCCACATCCTCTTCTCTTCGCCATGTTTTTGGTATTTTTGTTAGTTATTCAAGATAGGCCGTAGAAGAGTCGAAGAGGCGTATTCTAGTTCCGATCAAAGACAGACAAAATTTTATGTCCAAATGGGCACCGCCGCTTCTGTCGCCACTTCACCGTAAATACTTATAACAAATCGGCAGAATTTAAGACAAAAAGGGGACTGTTTACTTCGCCCCCAGTGCCCCTACAATGACCTTCAATTATCCAAATTCAATCCATCTTCCTTCCTCAACATTGCTTCCAGTAATGAATTAGTCGTACAATCGCACAAAAATTTGAAAACTCATGGACAAACCAATGTTGCACTAATCATTCCGCTTTTGACTAATGATTTACAGAAAATAATTAAAAAATAAGTAAGTTCCAATAAAACATGTAAAAAGACAATAATACTCCATGATTGTATTGGTGCAATAATTGCACAGAAGAATATCCCTTCTTTTTCTCCCTCCTTTTTGTAAATTTAACAATCCAAATTTAAAGTACAAGTATACGAAGGCTTAACTGTTTTATTTTTTGGGTGCCAAATTTTAATACTTTGGATTAAATTTATTATTTATTTTGCAACTTCACTAAAGTTTTACGGATGCGTGAACTCCACTCATTAAAAACCGATACCTTTGATTACAATTGTGAATAAAAGTAATACTTTATTGGGTCCTTCCATATATATATCATACAACCATTATATCAATATAATTTTATTTTAAACTATTAGATCTTATTATCTTTAATTTCAGCCATTAACTCAACAATTACAGTTAAAAATTGTGATGGGCAAACTCACATTGAGTTTGATCCTTCTTGCTAATATTTGTCTTTTTTTTTTCAATAAATAATTGATGGTATGTAGGTTTTACTTTATTTTCATTATTTTTTTTTTTTTTTATAATTTTTTTGTTATAAAAAGTAAACTAACTCGTTCAAAAAAAGGGAAATAAAAACCCGCAAATAATCATTTCAATTATCTAAACCACGTTGCAAAATTCAAATGTTAGGAAAACACAATCTTTAAAAAGATGAATTTAAACTCAAATGAGTATAAGTTGTAATTCAAATTCGATTCAAGAAGTGTACCTAAAGATATTCTTGTAAATTTAAACATCTGTATTTGTTTTGCAAAAAATATTTTTCCACGAATCTAAATTCGAAGTGTTTTTCATGTGTATTATTGATAAATCAATGTGTGTAAAAATGTAGGAGGATCCGCATAGGATTTTTAAGTAAAAGTAGCGGCGCTTTAAATAATACTCCTCCGTTTCAAAAAAATAAATATCGCTTTAGCATTTTTTTTTTTTTTTTTTTTGAAAAAATTAAGGATGGGTAAAAAAGACAAATATATTCATACATAATCCATTTAATTGGTATATGTTTTTGTGGAATAAGAAAATAGTCTACTAAATTAAGCAGGTTCTTTACGTACGGTAAGATTAGAAGAACACTTTCTTTGAAACGAATGGAGTATATAGTATAGTTCATATTGAAAATATGAATCAAATATACATATATTTGTATTGATATCAATATATATATATATATATATATATATATATAGCTCGTATGCGTGTGTGTACGTATATGCAGATATTAAAAAAATTGATCCTTAATTGAGTTTGAACAACATATCAAATAAAAAAGTTTATTTCGTATATAGCTCAAGCAGTGTAGTGAACAACAATTTACATCCTCTATTTTTGTTATAAATATGGTCAATTGAAATTAACCTATCATTTTTTATGTCTGATTTTTTTTTCTTTTCGTGTAATGCAAGTTAACATTAAAAAATGTCAATAACTTCATTTCATATGATTAGTGGACCGTTAATATCTAATGTTAGTAGAAAAATTACATTATTAAAATTTCATTTTTATCTCATTTAATAAACCAACATTTTTTTTCTTGAAAAGAACATGGAAAAAGAAAAGAATATGGAAGAATAAATTGTTGGAAGGATTATTCAAACTAAAAAGGTTGTAGGTGTAGAATGAACATCAAACTAATTAAACAAGAGATGATCCCACATTATTTATTAAAAAAAATACTAACTATATCAGGTAAAAATTAGGTGTATCAATATAATGATTACGCTCTAGAAATACCCTACTTTATTTTACTAAATTAAAAAGTAAGGCTTAAATTAGCTTTTAAAAAAGTTTATGATTTTTGTTGCCATTGGGCAGTTAAATAATTGTGTTCATTTGCTTTTCCTTTTCCTTTGTGCAACAATTACTTTAGTAGCACTAATACTTATGGACAAATTTAACTATCTATTGTACTGTTCATCAGCAAATTAGAAAAAAAGATAAGTGTACTTTTTTTTTTTGTTAAATTTAAAAGTGAAGTCGCCTCTCGATGGACGACTTTAAATAAACATAATTTTCTTTTAGTGTCGCCCCTCCTAAGGGCGACTTTCATCAATTAAAGTCGCCTCTCGCAGAGGCGACTTTTCCTTTTGTTTTTTTCTTTAATGAAAGTCGCCTCCAGTGGAGTGGAGGCGACATTAATAATTAATTTTAGTTGGATGGATAGTTGCCTCTTGTGGAGGCGACTTTGTATGAATTTTCTTTTTTCTTTTTTTGTTGAGTTATATGTTATAATAATACTAATAATAATAATAATAGTTAACATCATGACAATTAGAGATGTGCACGGTACGATGTGGATTGGATATTTGAAAATATTTAGATCCATACCAAATTTCGGTTATTTAAAAATTGAGTATCCATTATCGATCCAAAAAAGCGGACAGTACGACACGGTTGTTTTTTTTTTTTGGACAGTGCGGTTCAGATTTTTGAATTCAGCGGAACTGTTCAATTTGTTTCGGTTAAATTCGAAAATTAAAGATATTTTTTTATCTTTTGAATAATAAATAAAATTTGAACTGCTTTTTGAGTACAACCGATAGTTAAATTTGACAATAGTTATGTAGTATGAATACGGTAGTACCGTTTTGTTTTTCCTTTTTTGTATTTCCAAGTAGGACACACATTGACCTTCTCATTTTATATGTTAGCAACGGTATTAACTAACACAAAGTTCCGGTTAGGCGTTGGTTGATCGGTGGGCCTTCGAATCTTATGGACCGGAATTTCTTCATTTTTATCTCAATCATCTTCTGTATAATAATAATAATAGGTTCATAAGCTCTGATTAGGATGTGGTCAACAATTTAAGTTTGTGATGCGACATAATTAATTATTAATCATTCATGTGACCTTTACAAGTAAATTAATCCCATGATCAAGAATTTAAAAGAAAAAAGTATGATATGGGTAATATATTCCTCTACTTTTCCTTTACTTAAGTGTTTATAGGCATGATTGATTTTTACGAACTCACTCTTGCTAAAAAGACTTGTCCATTCAAGGAGGTTAAGGGATCAAATCACCCCAACCTTATCTTCACATTTGTTGAAGAGTTAAGTTTTTCCATAAAATTATATATCTATAGTTTTGGTATGCTATGCGAGTTCTTGTTCATGTCACACTATTTTACATGTGCTACATCATCAAGTGCTTATAGAGTACTCACCTTAAGTATGCAACATATCAATGTTAATTTGTAAAGACCTTACCTACAAATTGTGATTAAGATAATTGATAATGCGCAATCCGATAACCACAAAATCTAACGATAATCTACACAAACAGAATATAAAAAACACAAGATTTACGTGGTTCGATCCGGAGATCTATTGGATGATAGGAGTCATCCAATTCGGATCACTATTGGCCAGTACCGAAACTGTGGCCTCCTGAATTGCTGGATGAGATAGGTCTTCGACCATGATATCCGGAGATATATTTGTTTGGACCGCGGAGGCCAACTTGCTGAGTGCGTCTGCTCTTGCATTTTGAGCACGCGGTATATTCTGGATAATAACTGCATCAAAAGTTGACATGAGCTTGAGTGTTAGAGCACGATACCTGATCATTGTTTCATCCTTGGCGACATAGGTCCCCTGAATTTGTTTGGACACGATCTCGGAGTCTGTGAAGAGTTCAAGATGACTAACGCCCAAGGATTGATCGAGCCGGAGCCCGGCGAGAACTGCCTCATACTCCGCTTCATTATTAGTTACCTTGAACTTGAAACGGATGACGTATTTTACTTCAACCTCCTCGGGGTCAATGAGGAGTATCCCGGCACCACTTCCCCGAGTTGTGGAGGCTCCATCTGCATATAGCTGCCATTTCATATGTGCGGGTACGTGGGTAGCGGAGTGATGGGTATCCTTGTCTGTCGGAGACTGGGGAACGTCTCCCGGGGTTTCAGCCAGAAAGTCGGCAAGTGCTTGTCCCTTGATTGCTCGTCGGGGAAGATATTGAATATCATATTCGCCTAACTCGACGGCCCACTTTGCGAGGCGCCCAGACACCTCGGGTTTGACAAGAATCTGGCGGATAGGATGGTTGGTCAGAACCCGTATTTCACGTCCTTGGAAATATGGCCGTAAACGCCGAGCTGCCATAACAATTGCCAAAGCGGTTTTTTCTAACACGGAGTACCGTGTCTCTGCTCCGTGGAGAACACGACTTGCGAAGTAGACAGGATGTTGGACCCCATTGACTTTGCGCAGAAGTGCAGCACTGATAGCTTCCTCGGAGGAAGCTAAATATAAATAAAGCGGCTCTCCGGGGAGAGGAACTGACAAAGTGGGCAGCTGCTGTATGTGACGCTTCAAAGCCTCGAAGGCATCGGTGCACTCCGGAGTCCACTCAAAGGACTTCGCCTGTCGCAAAATTTTAAAGAATGGAAGCTGGCGCTCTGCCGCCTTAGATAAGAACCGATTTAAAGCCGCTAAACCACCTGTGAGGCACTGAACATCCCTGAATGTCTTGGGTGGCTGCAGTTCTAGCACATCCCGAAGTTTGGCCGGGTTGGCCTGCAAACCTTGTTGTGAAACCATATATCCCAGAAACTTGCCGGAGCCGACGCCAAAAGTGCATTTCGCCGGGTTAAGGCGCAAATTGTAGTTGCGTAGGGTGCACAACGTTTCGGCGATATCTTGCACACAAGAAGAATGGGAGATACTCTTTATAACAAGGTCATCCACGTAAACCTCAACGTTGCGGCCAATCTGGCCGTGGAAAACCCGATCCATGAGGCGCTGGTATGTGGCTCCGGCGTTCTTGAGCCCGAAGGGCATTTTCTTAAAAGCATAGCACCCAAAAGCAGTGATGAATGCTGTCTTGATGGCATCTTGCGGATCCATAATTATCTGGTGGTATCCCTTGTACAGATCTAAGAAACACAGGGCCTCATACCCAGTGATGGCCTCGGCCTTTTGATCTATGGAAGGTAGGGGATAGCAATCCTTCGGATAATGTTTGATGAGGTCGGAAAAGTCGACGCACATCCGCCATGCCCCACTGGATTTAACCACCATTACTGGATTCGATAACCAGGAGGGGTAATATACCTCGAACAGGATGTCCGCATCCAAGAGTTGTTGTACCTCGATTCGAATTGCGTCATTTCGCTCCGGGGCCAATTTCCTTTGCTTCTGCTGGATAGGCTTTATGCTGGGATCAATGTTCAGCTTGTGTGTTATTATGTCGGGAGAGACCCCGGGCATATCCAGAGGAGACCATGCGAAGACATCGGAATACTCTCGCAAGGTCTGAATTATAGCCTGGTGTAGCCATGGCACATCCACGGCTCCTACGGTTACTGTCTGTTCCGGCTTGGACGGATCAAGCGGGACTTGTGCAGTGGCATCCCCCAACGAGGTACATTCCCGAGGTTCCAGAACCGACGATGCCACCTGAAGCTGCTGTTTGGGTGGAACCTTGGCAGTCTTTTTGAGTGCCACATACATACATTCTTTTGAAACCCGTTGACTCCCGCGGATAGCTACTTCGCCATGCGAGGTGGGAAACTTTAGTGCGAGGTGATACGTGGAGCAAATGGCTCTGGCGGGGGTAAGTCAGTCCCGGCCCAATATCATGTTGTACGGTGACGAGGAATTCACCACATAAAAATCCACGAAGATGGTTTTTATCTTCGGATAAGTCCCCAAAGATGCTGGGAGAGTGATGACACCTTCTGGCTGGACTTCACCTTGAGTGAAAGTCTGCAGTGGCCCGGGAGCCGGTCGAAGTTGATCCCGTGAAATCCCCATCCGTTGGAAACAGTCGGCAAATATAACACTCACCGCGGCCCCATTATCCACGAAGACCCGCCTTACTGTTATGTTAGCTACAGTCATGTCGATGACAATAGCGTCAGTGTGAGGTGTTATCTCCGGAACCGGGTCCCTATCCGTGAAGCTGACAGTCTCGAATTGATGGAGGCGTTTGTGACGTGGCTCCTCGGGAGGAGGACGTCGAGCCTCTTCCTTCAAGGCGTGTCGCGAGGCCCCGGTGGGAAGGGCCCCATATATCACGTTTATCACGTGAGGAGGCGCGTTGTCTCCGGGTCCTCCCGGAGGAGGAGGTGGCGGCGGAAGACGTGGTTGCTGGCGATTGCCAGAATCTTGCCGTGCGTAGTTATTGGGCCCCGGCCGATTATTCTGCCACGGCGGCCGATTTTGTTGTGTGCCGCGGTCATGATATCCACGATTATTGGATGACCCCCCATTCTGACCTGTCCGGGGCTTATCATCGGTCCGCGCAATGTATTGGCGCAAGAATCCTTCCCTCAGGCACTCCTCGATTTCCTTGCCGAGTTCTCGGCACTCCTCTGTCTCGTGCCCATGATCTCGGTGGTACGCACACCACTTTCCACGATTCCTCTTCTCAGGAGGCGCAGTCATTCGCGGACAAGGTCGCAGATCGTTCTTGTGGATAGAAAGGATTTCAGCTCGTGACTTCGTCAACGGAGTCAATTGTGGAATATCACTTCGGGATTCTGAACGCCCCTGGGTCAGGCGGGAAAATGCACTAGGTCGAGTACTAGGCCCGATCTGTGTTTTGTCGGATTGCCGCTTGCTAGCGTGTTTCTCACGCTTCTGGCGAGTCTGCTCCTCGGCCTTAGCAAATTTGCACACTGTTTTGAACAGTGCTCGGGTTGTGACTGGGGTATTCCGAACTAATTCGGTGTAAAGTGTTCCGGGACGGAGTCCATTCATGAATGCGTTGATGACTACGTCGTCGGGGCAATTTCCCACCTTTAGACTTACCGCTGTGAAGCGGTCAAGAAATTGGGTGACAGTTTCACCGTCCCGCTGTTCCATATTCATGACATCGGCCAGGGTGGCCATGGGCTTCGCCCGTGCTTCGAACCGTGCCCAAAAATGCTCGGCGAGTTCTCTGAAGGAGGATACGCTGTTGCGTGGGAGAGAATCAAACCAAACCCGAGCTTCATCCTGTAAGTACTCAGGGAAAATCTTGCAGTACTGGAGGGACGTAATGTTATCATGGCTAAGCATGCTGTGCCTAAAAGCTCCAAGAAAATTGGCCGGATCTCCGGTGCCATTGTAAGGTGGTATGGCTGGTCGTTTGAACCCTTCGGGAAGGGAAGTGGCCATGATTTCCTGGGAGAACGGTGTGATGATATCTCCATTGGCATCAAGACCCAGAATCCTGTCCAGTTCAAAATTGCGTTGAACTTGCTCATACTCTTGAAGATCTAGAGCATGAGGGTTGGCATGGCGAACTCTCTTAGCCGCATTAAGTGGACGGCGGCGATCCACATCGGTAGGTTCATCATTGCGAGGTCGTGATTCGTTAGAACTCCCATGGTCCTCGGAAGAACCAGGTCGTTCCCGTCGCCGATCCTGTCGTCCGCGGTGCCCCGGGTCCTGTTGATCACGCGAGCGAGGTGGGGGCACCACGGGATTAGCATTATGGCCGGCAGACCCCGCAGCAGGCCCTGCGGGATGTAGGCGATTAACTGCCCAATCTTGAAGAACATGTGCATGCTCTTGTAGGAAAGCCTGGAGCAGTTCTGGGGTAATTTGAATGTTAACCGGTGGTTGAGCAGCAGCAAGATTAGGGTTTTGCAGGTCTTGAGGGGGTGGAGGGTTTTGATTGCCCTGATGACTAGACGTATTCCCTGCCGGCAATTGCCTCGGCGGCAAAACTTGATCCACGGGTGGATCCTGGTTAGATTGATCACCGTGGCGAGATTGATTCAAACGTGTTGTCACCATGATTCTTGAATGCGATGTAAACGTCAAAAATTGTTGGTTAAAGCTTTCCCACAGACGGCGCCAATTGATAATGCGCAATCCGGTAACCACAAAATCTAACGATAATCTACACAAACAGAATATAAAAAACACAAGATTTACGTGGTTCGATCCGGAGATCTACGTCCACGGGCAGAAAATCACTCTTGCCGAGGTGTTTCCTCTACTAGAACGTTGAGTTTACAAGTAGTAATTCAGTATACAGAGTGCGAACCCTAATTCAGAGTTCTTTTCACGTATTTATACTTAGCTTTCCTAAACCCTAACTGAACCCTAACAAACTTCCTATATTCACGCCCACTTCCAGCTGCATGGCGGTTGGGAACGAATCTTCAGCCTTGATTCGCGGAACAAACCACTCGCTGGGCCAACGCGCGTTCCTGGGCCTGCTGGGCCTACGCGTGGTGGGCTTTCACGTGCTTGCTGGGCCTGCACGTGCTGGGCCGATCAGTGGGCTTTGGTATTAGCCCGACCCGAGGTGATCGGGTTATCCCTATCAATAATTATCCAGTTTAATGAGATTTTGACAAACCATCTGATAGAGGAGCATGAATTAATATATATATTTACTTTATCTAAACATTTACTCCCTCCATTTCATAAAGAATGTCATTTTAGATACTCTGAAAAATTTCACAATAAATGTTATTTTACCAAAAAAACTACAAATTTTCCAATATTATCTTAAACAACCTACTTAAATTAGTTGATTATTTCCTTATTTCACAAAACATACCAATTAAATATCCATTCTTAATTTCTCCAAAAATATTATTTTAGCTGGCATGAAATTTTGTTGGTCAAATATTAGAAATGGTTGGTAACACATGAAAGGCCTATTTTTTATGCAAAAGTTAAGCAATAAATTTTGGAAAGCATGAGTCTTTTAGATAAAGTATTACTACTTTGTGTTTGTATTTCCCCAGTCGATGTTTTAGGGTTCAGTTTGAATCCAATTAGCATTGGTCAAAGTTATTAAGAAGTTTAGCTAAAAAAGCATGCAAATTAATAAGTGAATTAGTTTCTCTTTGGGAAAAAGATTAATGAATGATTGTGTCGGGTGATGGGATTCTGATTCCAAAGACTTCCCTCCAAATGGTAACCACCGCCCTCTGACCCAACTGCCAAAATTTCTATTTTTTGGGTCAAAAAGCTTCTCACTTTTCCACCTCTACCCCCATCTGTCCTACAAATCTTCTTTTCTAAGTCCTTCATATTCGGCTTTATAAATTGATTCATCCACAAATCAATCAACCAAATTGTTGTTGTAACTTAACTTCTCGATTCTCTTTTCAATACATCGCTTCTTCACTGCGTTCTCTAATATTGAATTATAATATTATTTTATTAATAAAACTACTCTATTAACTTGTTGCAGTAGATATTTATTCATTTATTTATTAAAAAATTATGTAGGTCCCTCTCTTTATTAATTTTTCATCCATTAAAATTACAAAAGCTTGCAATATCACCCAACATTCAACTTACGATCATTTCTTTGTTCTTAAAATTGTTCTTGTTCTCTTTTATACTTGCAATAACACCCAGCATTCAACCGGGTTGTTTTCTTAATCACCTAGTTATTTAGGATGGTTTGTTAGTTTTAGTTTAATTATCAAAATAGTTTGTTAATTAGTTGTTCATTTTTTTACTACATAATCTGATTGGGATGGAAATCGGTGGGAATTGATCACCTAACCTCTTGTCGATTCTAACTGAACTACAATCTATTCCTAATGATTTTCTACATTTTAGTAATTAACGAATGTGTCATACAACAGAAGAGGCTTCAAAATAATAATATAGTACTAATAATAATAACAATTGACAAAATTTCATTATTGATTTCTACTCCACACTTCAAAATCAAACTCTCCCCTAACACAGATGCAAAATAATAACAATCATAAATAAAGAATATAAAATAAGATAAAGACAGAAAAATTATAGACTTAATCATTGCATGCCACGTGTGTTCTGTAACACCATTAGTTAATACATGACATGTGATGGATATTTGAAATCTATATATATATAATAAGCCAAGTCATCCGGAAATAGTAAGTTGAAAATTTTCCCGCCCATTTTTTAGTTACTTTAAATAGACGTGAATTTGAATTTTGAAAAATTCGATTTTATTAGTGTGATTAAAATTTCGATTTATTTTTTTACATCTAAAATTCAGTAACAATAAATTTGTAGATATATTTATAACATAATTTGTTGCATATTTTTTAAAAATTTTGAAATTTGAATTTAAAAAAAAAAAAAAAAACCTTATCCAATTAAATAAAATTCTCCTATAAATTCACAAAGTCTTCCGTAAATGAGAATCACGTTTGCAGCTGGGTATTTTCTATTTCTTATTCATTTTGCAATAGCTTTATTTCGCAATTATTTCCACTGTTTCTATTCACATTTGTTGATTCGAATTTCTATTATTCATATTCCTTCACCCATCTTTCATTCACTGTCAACTTTAATAGGTACTTCACAATGGATGCTCCAAAATGATTACTTACAAATCAGAATAAGAAAAAATCAACAATACTAATCTTAATTCTGGCGAAAAGAACTTTGATGATTGTAGAATTCAAATCTATCTACCATCATCGTTTTCTACTGTAATATTTAATCATCAAAACAAATTTTATTTTTTTAATTCCTGTTACGTGGATTATCTATATTATTGTTCATATATTGTGCTAAATTTTTTATTTTGTTTATAACATGAATACAACCAATCCGTTTACATATTGGGAAAAGATTAGAGATAATCAACTCATTCGAGGTTCAACCGAAATAGAAGAATAATTCTGATTTTATTGTCGTAGAATTCAATTTTTTTATTTTCTATACAAAACACTCTATGTATCAGCTTCAATTGAAATTCTAATTTTGTTCCCTTTTTTTCCCGATATTACAATATATGTGCTTCAATTGAAATTCTAATTTTGTTCCCTTTTTTTTTCCCCGATATTACAATATATGTTTACAATAAAATGACGTTGACAAAACTCAAGCAAGAATCAAATCACATATAAATTTGAACTAATATATATTTTGAATGATTAGCAAAATCAAAACTCGAAATACATGTGATTTTAAAATTATAGGAATATGAATTATAATTATGACGTGTATATTAATATAAGAATCAACATTTTACCAAAAACTTGATCTGTTTTATCACTTATGATATACAATAATATGAAATGTTCAATTGAATATATCTGTTACATAATTAACAAATCATTCCAAATTGTTTTCTCAATTGAATATATCTGTTACATAATTGACAAATCATTCCAATTTCTGATTTCTTAATCTGCCTATAAAATCGCCACCCACGTAACAATTATTCAGAAAAATCAATCAGTTTTCAGTTTTCCATATATACATAATATCATGATATAAGGTTAATTTGATTATTTCATCTATTGCAGAAAAAAATTATATAATATATTGATCTATTGCACAAATGAAATCTTGAACTAATATATATTTTGAATGATCAGCAAAATCAAAACTCGAAATACACGTGATTTTAAAATTATAGGATATCATGTGTATATTAATATAAGAATCAACATTTTACCAAAAACTGGATCTGTTTTATCGATCTTTTGATATATAATAATATGTAATGTTCAATTGAATATATTTGTTACATAATTGACAAATCATTCCAAATCTTTTAGATATGATTTCTGATTTATTAATCTGCCTATAAAATTGCCACCCACGTAACAATTATTCAGAAAAACAATCAGTTTTCTACTATATCTACGAATACAATTATGAAGATTATAGGTTTTGTAATATGTACAGTTATGAAGATTATAGGTTTTGTAATATGTATCGTGGTTTGCAGGATGCGGGCTATTTTTTTATATGGCCAGCTAACACACCCACCAAGAAAATACGCTACATATATTTTTTATTCTTTCATCGCCTCTTATCCCACAACATTATTTTTTTTTAGTTTTTTTCCACTATAAAATATTTTTTTTCCCCAAAGTTATTTTATCCATAAGTTATTTTATCCATTTTATTTCTACTCTCTAGAAAAATAAAAAAAATCACTATGGCAGATTTTTTTTCCGAAAATACTTAATTTCATTCGTTTTTTTTTTCTTTTCTCATCTCTCTCCCAAAATCTTAATATTAAATTATAATAAATTTTGGAATAGATCATACTAATTAACAATAATAAACAAACAACGAAGATATACAATCCAGAATTGCAATACAATTTAATAAACTTGAGAAAAGAATATATTTTCTTAATGATTATTCTTATATAAAGTATTTTATTAGTTCAGTTCATTAATTTTTCTTTATGTCTGTTAAGTATCTAAATCAAAATCCAACTTTGATTGTATTA
This sequence comes from Ajuga chamaepitys, assembly GCA_958295605.1. Classification (NCBI taxonomy): domain Eukaryota; kingdom Viridiplantae; phylum Streptophyta; class Magnoliopsida; order Lamiales; family Lamiaceae; genus Ajuga; species Ajuga chamaepitys. The sequence goes on from OY282505.1 coordinate 39,199,199, forward strand.
ATGAGCTCATCCTATGGATATAGGAGATTATTAGATAAAAAATTGAAAGATTTGAGGTCATCTATGTCTTTTAAAATTCTAAATTCAAATCCAACTCTATTTATATGAATGAGCTCATCATATGGACTATGAAGATTCAGTTTATCCTAAAATAAAATTGTATTATCTATGTCTTTCTTAAAATTTATTTGAGGATATTTTGTAGGTAAACTAATAAAATATTTTATATAAGAATAATCCTTAATTTTTTTTATTTTTTATTTTTTGTTTCTAATAGAAGATGTTTTGTACATAAACTAATAAAATATTTTATATAAGTATAATCCTTAAGATTATTTGTTTCTCAATCCTATTAACTGATATTAGATTTGAAACTTTTTGTTTCTCAATATGTTCAATGATATCGGATTTTAGATTATGTATGTTCACTTTATTTATTATTATCATTCAGTGTGATCTATTCAAAATTTATTATAGTTTAATATGAATGTTTTGATATAGACAAGAGAAGCTAAATAAACGGATGGAATAAAAAAAAATTGGAATAAGATACGAGGAAGAAATTCGTGAAAAAACTAAAATGTATTTCTATTAGTGGAAAAAACTGATTTCTGGAGTAAGAGGCAAGGAATTAATAACACTGCAAAAAAACACAAAAATTTTCTTTGTAACAAATTTTAACCATTTTTTTTATTATATATTATCAAATAAAAATGCATTTTTAATAAAAAGTATTGTTCATATTAATATTAATTTACTCTTAAAAAAAATAGCCCGTGCATCGCACGGGAGCATTTACTAGTATTTAATAGAACACAATCTGAAATAGAGGATCTCACCTAATGCATATGACCTTTGCACTACTCTCGTTATTTTCCTTTTTAAAAATATCTACATTTCATTTTTTTTTCCTTTTTCTCCAAGGAATCTCTATTTTTTAACATTCTTCTAATTTTGGTGGCGAAAATATATAATTACATGAGAACTTAATTAATGAAATGTGGTTTCGTAAGTGCAAGGACATTTTAGTTTACTAAAAGATATTCTTATATATTAATTTAATGAATTAATTTTTTAGGGATAATTATTTGAATAAATTGAAAGGTATTTTGTGACTAGCAAGTTTGCTCGATATGTGTGTACACACACATATATATTGTATGTAAAAGTATTAAATAAATAAACTCTTTATTTAATTCAATTTTAAAAATGTCTAAGCTTGAAAGCATGAGTTATTTTTCTTCTTTTAAAAAAACACTTTTTTTTCTTCTTTTAAAAAAACACTTTTTTTTCTTCCTTTTTTTTTTCGGTGGAGAGTTTCAAAAATTAAAACAAAATTAGTCGATCCACCTGTAATATGTGAGTTATGTCCAAGTTAATAATTAATCATACAAATAAATATATAAAAAAATACAACTACAAAGTCCAAGTAAATGTGTAGTTGTATCTACTTTGTCATATTCCGTGGATAATTTTCTACAATGAAATCAAAATAGATTAAAATTTGTTATTAAAATAAATTCAGATAAAATTCAATTCTTAACCTAAATTTTCTATATTTAGTATCCAATAAATTCTTAACTCATAATAAGTTCCAACAACATTTTAACTCACAATGAATATTCCAGAATGATCAAATCAAAATTGAATCGAAGGTTTTAACTATAATTTGAAGGGACTTAGCAAAAAAATAATTTTGTAATACCATTAGTTCAAATTAATTGAAACAAATAGTAAATAAAGTGTTTGGCAATTTTGAGTAAAATTGTTCATGAGTATGACTTCTCTCCACTACTTTTGGCCAGTATGTTACTTTTTTTTTTCATGGTGACCTGCTTAACAAGTAGCAAGTCATACATAAATAATTGTCCATATTAAACTTTGTATCAATGTAATGATTGTACTGTAGAGAGACCTTATAATTAATACTAAATGTACAACCGCCATATGCATGGACTAAAGTTATTTAACAATGCTAATAAAATATATCTTTAAAATAAGGAATTTATGACCTTCAAAATATGTAAAAATGTCACTATATCATGTATATGTTGAGTTATATGAACAAGAAAAGTGTAATCATTAATTAAAATGTCAATTTACAAATATCATTTTCGCTTTAAACTTTGGAAAGTTTTAAGGCACAATTGACATTTGAAATTTTTGGAATTGAAAATGTGTACTAATGTATGTACTGAGTTATAGTAAGAATAAAGTTTGTAAACACATAATGACCTATTGAGTAACGTGAACACCTATCATCAAAAGTATTTTGAAATCTAAACAACTCATTGATATGAATTCATTCATCCCGTATAAAGTGACAACAAAGATTACAAATAAAATTGACCTCTAATGAAAAAGTCAGAATGTTCTTATACATAATGAAGAAGGACTACATCTGAAATGGAAACTCTTACAGAAATGTTGAAGCAACCTCCTATTTTGAAACACAAAATTATTTTAGTTAGTTTTGTTGATGTTGGTTATCTCTCTACCCAACATATAGGTTATTATAATATAGTACATGCTGCTTTTAGTGTATATAATACATGATTTTAACAATTCGAACTCCAAAATATACTATCTAATACAGTAAGAAAATTGTCTGTAGAGTAGTAAAATCTCGCTGGATCAGTTTCAAGATTTGAATTTTTTTATTTTGCAATTTTCTTACAAAAATATTATAGTAGGTTTTTTAGTGAAAGAGATTTATATTAATAGGATCATAAATACAAAAACAAAACTCTAACCAAGAGTGCAATACAACCTAGGCGTGAGAGAAGACGACAAATAAACACCGAACTTAATACATTTGTAAACTCGAAAAAAATGAACATTGAGTTTCATGTACACCAGGTGCACGAATCCTTGATTCGTGCAATCCGAGTTAAAGGGCGAATACATTTCAGCATAAACACTAATATTTTTTCAACATGATACCTTTCTTCAGAATAAGTAATACTTTTCAGCATAAACATTAATATCTTTTTATGAAAAAATGCCCATGCGAGAGAGCTACTAAAAAACCAATAATGGCTACTCCAAATCTTATGGATCATTTTTATCGATAATCATCAAAGATTACAGTCCATATAGTGGTTCACAAGCCCATAAGCACCAAGCAATCTAGATTAGAGTAAATGGTGGACTAATCCATACCAGTCATCGCCAAAACGAAAAATATCAAGAACAATCCCGACCTTTATCATCTACTTATGATTTTTTCATGCAACACGCTTATCAAGTGACTTGTTCACTAAAATTCTAACCTAGTACAACAATAAGTGCATGATGTAGCTATATCTAGACAATCGAAAATTGAGATTTGATTTCAAAACTTGAATTAAAATACTAATTAACTAAGTTTTCCATAGTAAACAAGCGATTGCAGATTGAATCAATTAAAGACAATATATTCTAGGATCTGATTTCAACTACGATTACCTAATGATTGATTACCAGAATAATTAGGTCTTTAAACTAAATTCTAGTTTTATTAGGCGACCACAAGACTAAGTTAGACCTCATGTCGGAGCAAATAAAACGTATATTACATATAAATCATCACGGTCTCCAATTGATTATTGGATGTGTAACTCCTAAACGAACACAAGATCAATGCCCACGCAAATACTCAAGCTCCTCGGTACTATTGATTATCCCCGCCATACGTTGTAAGCCTATTAATAAATCTCACCTCTCGGTTATCGATTTATTATTCCTACCAAAGTGTAACAATTGATCAGATTACTAAACCAATAACTAAAATAAACGCATAGATAAAAATATAAAACGAGATCTTAATATTCAAACAATAATCATTGGTTCATCATGTGTATGCTCTAGGCCTAGAATATATGTAAAACCTAGTTGCTCATAATTGAAACTAAAAACAAATAATATTTGGAAATAAATACAATTAACAATCTTTCAGTGAATAAACAGGTAAAACCTAAAATCCTGAAGAATTCTTGATTCTAGCTCTTAATCTTGAATCTTGCTTCTCTTACTTGCTCTTTACTCCAGAGTACGAATTATGAGAAACAGAAAACGGAAAAATCCACCAGGCACAATGCGCCACTCAACCGAATGGAAAATTCAGCATAAGTAAAAATACGCACTTCGTCGCTCGATTGAGTGAAATTCACTACATAACCAACTCTTCTAGTGTCTCGCACTCGATTGAGTGAGCTCCTCTCACTTGACCGAGTGGGTCTCTTGGTACAACTTTCTTCTGACTTCGTCGTTTCACCTAATTCTCCAAACTTCTTCCAAATGGACTGTTGACCCTAAAATCACATATTTATCTACAAAATGGGCACACATGTCACATGGCATAAGATCACACAATTTAACACAAAATAACCAATTCATACATGCAAATGCTACACATTTCATCATCTTAGTTAGCAAACAATAACACAGATATTGAACATTTAGTGAATCAACATGCATTAACTACTCTTAAGACTTAGCACCCTAAATAAGTGATCCTCACCAGATAGTGTATCGCTCTTCTCTCAAGTGTATAAATAGGGATGTGTTTTCACTCAAGTTGGTTCACATGCACGGTCTACCATATGCATGCCTATCGTGCAATCTATCAATTGTACTTGACTCATGTTAGTAGAGAATAAAAAATGACTATTTTTTTGTTGTAATCTAGGATTTTTGGACAAGGTGGGATAAACATAGATGAAATGACTCAACGTGGAATAATCAAGTTATTAAACCTCAACTACCCCTCAAAATGAAATCATACTTCATCACTCAACTATTAGTAAGTTATAAGCTAAAAGTTAGCTTCTTTACCTTATTACTTCTTTGATAGAGCACTATATCAACCAACTTCTTCTAATACTAAAGATATGACTTAACAACTTTTTACCAACTCTCAATAACACCTGGCTCATCAATCAAATTCTTTTAGCCCCCTTTTATTTATTTATTTATTTTTTTCCAAATAAACAAACAATACAACTAATGGGGTCAAAAAAGTAATCCTCTATTCCCCAAAATGATACATGTTATTCTTGCATGCTTCCAGGCTCATTTAGACGAAGAATATGATGGTCATTGCATGCGTCCTGATTAACGTGTGAGCTTGTTTTCCACTAAAAATATGAATTTAAGGTTAAAAGTCGACGAGGACGAAGCCCAGAAAAGAAACGAGAAAAAATGGATGAAATGATGAAGTTGCAAAGAAGATGGATTGAGCCTTTGGCTTGACCGGATGAAGCTTTTCTACCTGGTCGAGTGAACAAACGAGGCTTTTGGGACAGAACATTTAGCCCGCCCTCTACCTGGTTAGGTGGCGAGGCAATTTTTAGCTTCTAAGTCTAGAGAGTTTTACCCACCCATGTGACTTTATTGTACCTGGTCAGGTAACGTTGGTGGGCCTACGAGAATTTCCATTTTACATCGTCTTGGGGAAATTATGGGCACCCGGAGCACTATGATCAGCAGATATTTTGGGGTCAGCTAATGGAGGCCTTCGAGCTCTTTTCCCCTAGCACTCCAAATCGCAAGAAGGCATCATCCGGAACCTGGTGTTCCAGTATGTACACCGAATATGACTCACACTTTATGCTAGACCCGAGAGTAATTTTCTTCGACAGGAGGAGATGTTCCTTCTCTGGTGCATAATAGCCGGGCACGTGGTAGATATTGACCCACATCTCACTAAACAATTTGAGAGCATTATCGTAAACCAGATGAATGAGATTTCAATTGAGGCTTCATCACGTCGATAGCCTTGGGTGTGGCCATCGATTTTGATAATGTGATGTAGTTGATGGTCCTTTGTTGATGATTTGGGAGAATATGGAGAAGTTTAGGACAACCAAATGGTCGGAAGATCCATTAATTTATCCAAGCCCATTCCATAGGTGGAGGGGAGTGGTAGCGCAGAATAGAGGGCCGTTCTTGATTTTGCCCAGTACCGAGTTGACTACGGTAAGTAACCTTGAGGATAAGCGAAATTGGTCCCTTACTAGCCTAGGTCACTTAGTCATTTCCTTGAACTCCATGGATAGGATCGAGGGAATGGAAGATCACCAAGAGCAATCTTTCCAGTGGCACAACAGTGGATGGATCAAATCACGCAGTTCATGCAGCAGTACGACCTTCCACCCTCGCCACCCTATTCATTTTTTTGTGAGTGCCATCAAGGCATACCATTTCTTTTCCAGAAACCTTGGTCATGGACCTAGTTTAGAGGAGGGGGTAGTCTCGGCAACTATGATAGCTCTTATCTTTTTCTTTTGTTTTCCCTATTATTTTTTGTTTTTTGAACTCGTTTGATTGGTAGTAGCTGCATCGTGTTGGGTTGAATATATATTTATTCTTATGCATTTGGTTTATTATGTCCAGTCTGCAAAAGTCAAACCCAGAACTTGTATTGAACTTTGTACTAAAAAACCAAATAGGTTGATGGACGATGATGTATCAATGAGCAGTCAAATTTTAATTTTTTGGTGGCACATAGAGGAGCATGATAGGTATATTGAGACAAAATTGGGCTTAAACTTTGAATGATAATCAATTTAGCCTGTTTGAGCCCTAATTGAATGCCTATTTTTGGAGTTATATTGCTTTCTTTTTAGTGAGATATTAGTCATTGTGTAAGTGTGTCTTTAGAACTTACCTTGCGTCTGCTTATAAAAAAATTCAAGTACATGTTGTGGACTTAGAAAGCGATTTTAGGCATTTCTTTTCTTCTAGCCTATTATTTGAGCCGAAATTGACCTTTTTACCGAATTTTATAAAAAAATCCCTAGTCAGTCACTTTGAGCCTTTAGCTTTATTTTTCATAGCCACACATTACAAGCTGTAATCGTTCCCATAGCCTTTCTCTTTAACTTGGACTAGTTGAGTGTGAGGGAGGTAGATTGGAAGGTAGTAGTGTGAAAAAAATAAAAGGGTGAGTGGAAAGGATGTTTGGGAGAAGTTTGGTGAAGAAAATGGTTAGGTTATGGGTGAAAGATTGAAAAAATCAACCCCCTCTAGTTAATATTATGCTATTTTCATTTTAGCAATTAAAAAAATTGGGTTTATAGGAGGTTAGTTAGAGAAAAATTGCTTAATATGCCTTAGTAATTTGAAAAGATGAGTAGTCCCAAAGTGGTACTCAATTATTGTTCACTTGGTTGATGTAGAGCTTTGATTGATTATACTGGGTGAAGAAGCCATATTTGTAGCTTTCTGAGATTTGAAAAGCGAGGAATAAGTAAACATCATTTGAGGAGTAGTTGAGCGTAACTAGCTTTATTAGTTAAAGAATGAGTCACTTTTATCAAATAATTTATCCCACCTTACCTTAAGCCTCACACATGCCAAGTATGATGTTAGACAATAGGCAAGCATATGGTATACTGTGCATGTGATCCAATTTGAGCGCAAACACGTCTCACTTTATACACTTGAGAGATGAGCGACACACTAGGTCCTATCTTACATCGTGGTTTTTGCCTATCCTTGGAAGTTTGCTCCTCTACTATACACTAGGCCCTACCTTACATCGTGGTTTTGTCATCATCAAAACTGAACATAAATTTTCTAATAATTTCCCCTTTTTTTCTTGATGTCAAAACTCATAATTAAAATACTTAAAGTCACACAACATCAAACTGTTAGTCCAAAATAATTAATCATCAAAAGGTACAAAAATGCGACAAATATGATTCAAGATTACGAGCTGTAATCATTTGACAATACTGATAATTATTTTTGTTAGATATGCTATATATTATAGTTTACGAAAAACACATGCCAAATAAAAATAATCTTACATCAAGAGCTTTAAGAGGTATGAAGAATCTTTACCTAGCAACAGTTCTTTGTTTCTTCTATTGACGCTCCTTGAACTATAGCTTAGCATACTTGTTGCCTCTTCCTCTTGCTCTGTTGTCTTCTTTCAGATTCTTAGTGTACCTCCATTACTCAGAGTATGATTCACATAGTGTATGCATGCATTTAGGCCGCTTTATCCTAGTATTTTGATAGCATTTGCATACAAATCCGGTGATTATATGATTATATTGACTATCTTGAGCCGGATAACGTGTTTGCTCGTATTTGTAGAAAAAAGGTACTATTTTAGGCTTAAAGTTCGTTTGGATGAAGTCCGGAGAAGAAACGAGCAAGGAAAGGGCAAAAGGATGAAGAATCGGAAGAATTGGATAGAAGGTTTAATCTGGCCGGATCATGTTTTTAGAAGAAACGAGGTTGGGGTCCTGATGGCTCAATCCGGCAAGATCACTTTATGTTAACCGGCCGGATTCGTCGAAGATAGTCAAAGGGTTGATCCTGAATAGCCAATCCGGCCAGATCACTTTGTGCAATCCAACCAGATCAAATAAGGTGGTTCAAACGTTTTTCATCCTTTGGGCCCTTTTTTGCCCCTTTCAACCTTAATCCCAACTTATAAATAGGGGTTCTCCAAATCCAAAATTAATAATCACATATCATAAGATTCACTTTGAAGGCTTGAATTGAAGATCGGGATTGAAGATTCTGGGTTTAGTCGTTTATTATTGTAGTTTTAATTTCTTCCCATGTTTGTCTATGAACATATGTTAGATCTTATCACGAACATAAGTAGCTAAAAACCTTTATGTTCTAGGGCTAGAAAGTAGGATGTGATCGATTATGTTTTGATTATTCTATTTTATTCTAGACTCCGTTCTATGTGTTTATTTTACATCACTTGTTATTTTATTTTTCGTCGTGTTTAACTCTAGGTTAGGCTGCGTATATTACGAAGCAACTCACACTTTCACCAGTTGTACCCCTTTCTCTTAGATGTGAACAAGGTCTACTTGTTGTAAGATACATAAGCGAGCCGATAAGTCTTTTATATTGTGTGAAATCAACATAGTTTCCATCTTCATCTTTGTCAAGTCTGGTTGTTGTTCTCATAGAACACTCATAGAAATTGAGTTATGCTTGATTGATGAAAAAGACAGCATCCAACTGTCTTACTTGAAGTCCAAGAAAGAAGTTTAACTCTCCCATCATGCTCATCTGAAACTTGCTTTGCATCAGCTGGGTGAACTTCTTACATAGTTCTTCGTTAGTTAATCTAAAGATGATGTCATCAACATAAATTTGGACTTAAAATATACTCGTGCCATCTTGGATTCTAAATTCGAAGTTCTTGCTTCAGGCCATACAATTTCTTCTTCAGCTTGTTGACTCTATCTCCAATTGGATCTTCAAAACCTGGTGGTTGTTCAACATAGACTTCTTCAGCTAGAACTTACTATGTGCAGCAAATGCCATAAATATTTTGATTGCTCCAAGTCTGGCTACAAGGGAAAATGTTTCATAAAAAATATATACCTTGCTCCCGATAGTAGCCGTTAGCAACTTGCCTTTCTTTGTTCCCGATAACTAGCTCTGACTTATCTAGCTTGTTCTTTAACACCCACTTGGTCCCAATTACACCTCAATGAGTGGGTCTGGGAACCAAACTCCATACTTCATCTCTCTCAAACCCATTGAAATCCTCCTGCATGGCTTGTACCCAATTAGGATCACATATAGCTTCCTCAATGGTACCGGGTTCCATTTAAGATACGAAGCAGGAGAACGTGACTACATAAGGTGTAGATCTTATTATCCTTACTCCATCATTTATTCTCCTAATGACTAGGGTTAGTGGACGATCTCTGAGTTATCTTCTGTCTAGTTTTATACCTTAGTTAACACCAACTGGAAGATTTTCTTGCAGTGCTATAGGCTCCGCTTCTATAGCCTCTATTGTAGGGTTCGAAGTTCCTGCAACCTCTTCTCCATTCTCTACAGTAGTGTCCCTTCTATGTGTTCAAACTTCCTCAAGGTAATTGTGCACTTCAGAGTATGGACTTTCCCTAGCAAAGTGTCCAGTCTTCCTGCAGTTAAAGTAAAGAGATCTGCAACCTTAGTTGTCCTTGGGAATTATGTGGGCCTAGCATATTGAGGTTTGGGAGGCTTGCCTTTGGGACGCTTCATCATGAATACATTTCATGAGTAGGGTCATCTCATCTGGCGCGAACTCCTCCTCAACAAGAACATGAAGTTGTTGTTGGGGCACGAAGATGGTTACTGGAACCATTTGAAGTTGTTGTGAGGAGTTGCGTGCTACTAGGACTTTGGTTACAGTTGTTAGGGTTATACTGTAAAGCATGTTTTTAAGTGTTTCTTTGTATATAAACTGTTTCCTGCACTTTATTGAATAAGAATAAATTACCAGTGTTTTCTTTAAATATTATGAATGTTATATATATTTATTGCATATTATTTGAATACTTTACATTGTAGACGATGTGGTGTGCAGTTGATCACAGAAGATCACATTGTCGGTTCCTTGTAACAAGTATAAAGATTCACACTTTAACTGGAATTGAACAATCCATTGGTAGAAGTTGATGTGTAAGGCTCGGATTGGTTTGTCTTGACCAAGAGATTACACTATTGAATTTGTTGCACTGAATTGGACTAACAACGAGATAGTTTTTCTAGACTGACTTGATAGAAAAATTAGGTCTCAGTGTTATTTTTTTCTTAATTTCTGTCACTTAATTGAGATTGTATAATAATAAAATTATTGTTGCTTTGATTTATTTTGGGTAAAGAGCTAATGGGACTCAATGCTCTATACTTTGGCAAATTATTAATTATATGACATATTGCTAAATTAATACAGAAAATCTTTTCTTGGTAAAAAGAAGTTGATTCTGTCCCTTTGATGGGCTCAAAATGTTTATCATATCAAACTGTTAAAGTGGATTTAATACCGATATAATAATAATGTTGAGCCGTTTGTTCTCAAGGAATAAAAGATATTAATTAATTAAAGCATTCAGTAGCTTAAGTTAATTAATTGACATTGAATCTTAAACACGAAAAAAAATAACCGGGAGCCATATTTCATAATATGGATTAGGATAGGTAGTTCAATATTAATTCTATAGTGGAATGAATTAATATTAATGGGCTAGAATAATATTGATGGCTCAATATTGATATTTAGGCCCATTGGGAAGCCTAATCATTTTCCTCCTAAAGCCCCCCAGCCCCACCCCCCCCCCCCCCCCCCCTTTTTTTCCTAAAGGCCCCCCTTGAGTAGCCCAATAGAAGTCCTAGGATTTTATCCATATTTCCTCTCCAAAGTTGGAAAGGATTTTCGATTTTCCCTTTCCCTTGGAGGCCAAGTTTTCGTCCTCTTCAAGTATAAATAGGGGACCAATCTTTGATCCCCATATGCATAAGTGTGTGGCTATTTTTTCAGGAAAAAATAATCCTTCCTCGAGAGTTAAAAGTTCGTTTGATTTTCCACTGAATTGGCAAGCTTGGACTTAGAGGATATTCAAGAAGATCTTTGGGTTGAAAGGTTAATTCTTCTCAACGGTGTCTCTCCGATTCGAAGGTAAATACGATAATCCCTTAGTTCCACATGTTTAGAGCATATTGTATGATTACTGTTATTCAATTACATGAATGTATGGTTTGAATGTTTCAAACATGGTTATTTGATTTATGAAAATAGATATTCAAATTACATCCCGAATTAATCTTTGGCACAATACCCGATTCCCCAACAACAACACAATTATATTCAAATATATATATATATATATATATATATATATATATATATATATATATCATAAAAAGGATTTGATGTCAGAGAAGAGTTCATGGATGCTCGTTCGACCTAGCTTCTTTGAACTTCTCATTGGAACGATCTTTACATCCCAGTCTGATGAGAGAGCTTGTAGCATCTTGGTGTTTATGTCCTACTAAGAGTATTCTTTCCCAACATACACCAACTCATTAATGATACATGTGTATCTAACATCTATTTCAGTTAGAGGCTCTCCAGGTTTTTCCTTGCAAAGCTCAAAGTTTAGGATTGTTGTAGCTGCCCCATTCTCACGCAGTAGAGCTGAGCCAACACATATTTCCCTAAAAAAGTACCAAATTTTCCTAGAAGTTTTGCATAACTTAACTGTACTAAATGTGCATTTGTCAAATGTGGAAAATGGTGCGTTCTTGGCCAAGTTGTCCAAATTCGAACTCTTTCTATCGTCAGCAGTTCATTCATAACGTGTTTTTTTCCACCATGGGAGGAGTTGTAGGTTAACCTTCCAACCGAGCAACATTGTTTATCTTCATGATTATTGGTAAACCTTCAGTTATGCAACATATGTGGTTGCATCCTAATAGCGCAATCCTTAAAAGTTCATGAACTTCATCTAACTATTAAGTGTTAGCCCTGAAAAGATACTTTTGTTAGTGAACAATAGGTGTGAAATCAAAGGGCCCCCCTCATCACCCGAAAACCATGTAAACTGCCCCTAATTTCTGCCTATTTGATTAGTACCGATAACCTCCCTGTACAACACAAGAAGAGATACTATGAAAGAGGGTCCCCCTTTTGGAGGCTATTTCTGAACGAAATACATCAAATGGAGAACCATTAAGCAAGACAAAATAAGACACAATATTCATACACCTCATGATTAACGAAACAAAATCCTAACTAAATCCCACCTTTATAAAAAAAAAAAAAAAAAAAAATCCCCACTCCACCCCGTCGTACCCATTGCTCATATCTAGTTTAAGAGCAAGGTGCCCATGCCTACCCCTCTTAAGTTTTTCATAGAGTGAAAGGGTTAGACACCACTATTGCATTATTAGTTATTAATTTACCGGATAAGAAAGCACTCTGGGATTTTGAAATCGCCACTGTAAGGATTTTTTTTCATACGGTTAGCTGTAACTTTGGTTATAGCTCTGCAGAAAACATTGCACAAACTTATGGGGCGAAAGTCCCTAGGGGACTACAGATACTTTATTTTTGGTATCAGCACAATGTAAGTCTTGTTTAAGTATGACGGATCGACTCTATTATTAAGAAAATCTAAAAGGCATTTCATAAAATCTACGTGAATTATATGCCAGAACTTCTGAAAGAAATACGGAGACATATTGTTTAGCCCTGGGGCCTTGGAAGGGTGCATCTACTTTAACGCCACACGAACCTTCACTTTTATAAAAGTGGTTGTAAGATGTGCATTCATTTTCGAGCCGACCTTTTCTTCCACAGATTCAAGAACCTGATCGATATACGATGGTGGTACAGATTCAAATATATCTTTATAATAGCTTTTAAACATCCTACCGACCTCCTTCTCCTCAACCCACCTATCGCCCTCATCCATTATTCTATCAATAGTGTTACGTTTTTCCTTTGACTAGCCTTTTGGTGAAAGAATGATGTATTCATATCTCCCTCTTTTAACCATGATGTGCAAGACCTTTTCATACATAATTCCTTTTATTTCATAAACAATTATGCTAGTTCTCCTTCGATTTTTTACACTTATAGACCACCCATTCGGTTTGATTATTAGTATGGAGTTTAGCAAGCCACGTCGTAAGTCATGCAATCCTCTCCCGAACATTTCCAAATGTATTTATACCCTAATCAACCAACTGAGCTCCACATCTCGCTAACTTAGTTGTGAAACTTCCTCCAACATGTTCAGCCTCCCAACTGTTTCTAATCACATCTTCCAGTTGAGCATGGTGTCACCACACTTGCTCAAACCGACATAGGTTTGGTCTCTTATGTTTCTTCTAATCAATTTGAGATTTTCTAAGTGGTCAACAATCATAGTGCATGAGTAATGGATGGTGGTCCGATTTGAATCTATTTAAGTGTTTTATCCATTGATGCGTGAAGAGATCATGCCACGCCATCGTCACCATAACACTGTCCAACGCTCTTGAATATTTTTGCCATCAGTCTGACTATTTGTCTAAAGTGAAGTTATGGCCACTGTGGAAGCCCAGATCATACAAGCCACATTTTTTAACTGCCGCCCAAAATCGGGACATAGATCCATCTATTCTAAATACACTACCTTTTTTCTCCGCCGCCCATAAAATCTCGTTAAAGTCTCCCATGATAGCCCATGGGCCTATTACTGATTCAAATATTTCCCTTATTTAAAGCCCAAGTTTTGAGTTTATTGATATTCTCCAGCCATCCATATACACAAAACATTGTCCAACCTCATTGCGTACTAACGTCTTCAATCTTCTTTGTAACATAAATTATTATTAAAGGAAACCACTTCTACTGAAAGAGTGTTATGCCATAAGACACAGAGTCCACCACTACACACTCTACCCTAGCCTGTGCAATCTACCATGAAGCAACCACTAAACCCCAGTGATCTTGTGTTCAACCTTTTCATTTTAGTTTGCTAGGATTTTGTTTCCATCAAGAACACAATGTGCGATTGCTCCTCAGTTAGGATCTTCTTCAAAGCTTGAACCGTCGCCCGGTCCCCAAGCCCATGACAGTTCCAGCTCAATGCGATCATTGGTGATGGTGATGTCCGGCCTCGAACATCACCTGACTTCCCAAGTTTGTATAATCCCTTTCGACCATTTTCTTCTTAGTAAACACATCACTAGAAATATCAATATCCTCAACAAAAGATTCTGCTTTCCTTTTACATGCTATAGTATGAAGTTTCTGAGTATAGCTATGAGGAAATTGCAAGTTCTTCTCGATTTTAACCTTCCGAAGGTGTTGATGTGGAATTAGGTGGGTGAGTGGTTAATGTGTGTACAGAAAGTGATTCAAAGTTATGATTGTGTTTTGTGACCATTGTTTTGCAACAACGTGGATGGGTATCAACTCTGGCTAGGCTAGGGAGTTATTAACTAGTTTGGTGGTTATGTTGGGTTAGGATTCTTAGTATAGTATGGCGGAGAGTTTATTGGTTTGCATTTTGTTGGTGTAACAGTTGGTGTTGGGTCGTCATAGGGCCGAGTTAAGAGTATGTTGGTTGGTCATATGGGACATGTGCGGAGGGTAGTTGAACATAGTATTTTTAGGTGTAGGCGTTGGTGTGGATTTTCCATGCACAATAAGAGAAGACAAGTCATTGTGGATGTTGGTTTGGGTTGAGTGAGGATTAGATCATGTGCACATTGATTGGGATTCTTAGATTTCAATCCCGATGAGCTGGGTATAGTATATGGTTTTGGGTGTTTATTTGTTTGTTCATGTTGAGGAACAAATACTGTATTGATATGGTAGCGTTTGGACTAAGGTTGTTTGTGCACATTAGGATGTTATCCAGTTTGATGTGTATAGGAATAGCTATCAGCTCGGGTAGAGTGTATGGTTTTCACATTATGAGTAACACATTGTAATGACTCCAATTCTGTAGCAAAATGATTTATCACCATTTCATCAAGCTTATTTCCTCCTACATATTGTCAATGTTCTTCCATTTAGATATGTTTCTCGGAAATTCCGAAACTATTGCTTATGAACTCCGGAGTCATCGGACTTCTTTCTCTCTGTTACCACAACTTTAGCTTGTTTCATTTGTGACGATTTCATAGTTTCTCCTCCTCCACCCTCAAATCTAAGAACTCCTCCCTATCATCAAGCATATCACGCTCTTTCTTGATATGTCCTATACACCCACAAGCAAAGATGAAATTTGGTAATCTTTCATATTTAACAGGGACCCAAACTTTTTAATTCTGTAGAAATAAATATGTCCCCTTCTGCAATGGTTTAGTGAACTTCTGCAAAATCCTTCTGTAGTGGCTTTGTCTACCTTAAGAAAATTTCCGATTCGATTACCAATCGCCTGCAATGTGGAATTGGTCCTTGCACACATTGGCATGTCGTATACCCTTGCCCAAAATTGGGGTTTTCGACAGATTCATCATCGACAGCATAACGTCCGCCTTAAGTTCCTTTAACATCAACTAATATTTCCCGAAATGCTATGGTTCGAGGGCTAGGACATCATCCACATCTCGCCAGTAATTGAATTGGAATCGAAATAAGTTCCGGACTATTTCCATCACTGTCATCCCTTTGGATGGATGTGCCATTCCTTCTTCATATGCTCAAGGAGCCCAAATGGATTAAATGTTCTATTTGTGCACACCTGGCTGATCAAACACAAGGTCCTTCCCTTCCCCTCTCTGTTGCTCAGATACGTAGCCATTGTGCTCACTAAGTCATGAACCTACAAGAAAAAATAAGGTTGAAATCCGAATACAAAGAAACAAACAACCATGCTTCTTCTGATTATGAAGAATCACGATCGGTCATAGCAATTATACCACATCCAAAAACCTAGTAAAAAATGGAAATCCTAACGATAAAGATGAAACGAAGAAGCAAACAGAATTCAATAGACTCTAATCAGTATCACACTGTTGCACCATGAACATGACAATCAAACCTAAAAGAAGAGATTGACATCTTCAGGTTGGATACGAAACCCTACTGGACCTAGGGACCCCTATTTTCACCAACTTACGATTAGTGTTTTTATTATTTTTATTTTGGAGTAGTTGTTTTATATCTTAGGGTTTAGAAAGCAGGTTTCAATTAAAATGTAGATATATATGCTTTATTCGTAATTCATATGTGTTTGATATTTGATGTGTTGAGTATTGATTGTTGTTAGGGTAGCCTGATCACCTACTCTAGCACGCATGAATCAGTACCCGAGATACCAAGAGGTGAGGGTATTGATGGCCAAACAAAAAAGTTATAATTTAGCAGATAACTGGAAAGGTTGACGGTAAATTATGGGAGTAATTCTTAGGCACTGTTAAGAGTCTTATACACATGCTTAATCGAAAGGTTGGTCAATTGTATATGATCTACTCCTTAAGCGTTCTGAGAGGAGGTTTTGGTTACCAAATTACAAGGCCTCATAATAATAGAATCATACAAATTAAAGATAGGTGTCCCACATTGTTGCACGATAATTGATTCTAGTAGAAATCCTGAGATAGTAAGCAATAAAAAAATTATAAACTAAATTCAATTGTTAAAAGCTATCATAGGATTATCGATTCCTGAATCAATTATTAATGCCAACAAAGATAGTCATCCTTCATTTATATTCTTCATATAATTATGAGGCTTCGCTATGTGTATCTCAATCACCCTCCCGGACCGATTGAAGTGTAGATCATATACAACTGATGACCCTCTAGGTTAAGTCCATGTATACAACTCCTGACAGTACCTAAGAAATACTCCAATAATTACTCTCAACCTGATCTGTTGAATAATTATGTTGTGTGTTGTTTGGTCATCCATGCCCTTATCTCCCGAGTTTTAGACACTGACTTGTACGTGCAAGTTATAGGTGATCAGGCTAATCATGCATCAAGCAATACTTTACAAAAAAAATAATGATGTACATAATAAACATAAATCAAAGGACAAAAATTTGGTTTCTACATCACAATTGAAACCTACTTTTTAAACCCTAAGATATATGAAATGACTACTACATGCTAGAAATAATAAAAATAATAATAACTTTGTTTATAGACAATAAACAAATCTACGACTTTCACCAAGGATGTCTGGAAGCGTGACAACACGCTCCCCCTGAATACTTTGCAACTACTTGTTCGTTCCTCCTAGATCTCTTCATAATGTAAACACTTTAAATTTAAAGTGTGTGTCTATGATAATGTTTTGTCCCCTCAACAATAATAAATCGATCTGATGGAGAGGGCCTTAGAATATTAGAAGTGCATGAACTAGGTTAAGTTGGGAGGAAATCGGATATGAGCTGAATAACAAATGCAAACGTGTACAGAGGCAAGAGAAAAGCTCAACCGAGCCATAAATCTGTTCGATTGAGCGACCAAAAATGCAAAAAATGGCTCGATCGAGCCAATGTGTTTGTTCTTCGCTTACTCGTTACTTCTCCGTTTTGGGACAATCAAAGGCTATTTCGAGCCTGATCACTTAAATTCTTCTAGTTGGACCTTCTCTTCACTTAATTCTTCAAGGGACCTCATAATTTATTCAAATGAGCCCAATTTTGTAAAAAAGGGCTACAATTTGGATAAACACGTGAAATTCGCACAATATGTAGAATATAAGCCCAACAAGTGTAATTTTATATAATGTTGCACTATTTTTGCTATGATTGTATGCCTAAAAAGTACGTTAAATAACTAGTGATCAATAATCTATTAAACTAAAAAATGACCACTGCACCATGGACTGATCATATGGATGCAGCTCCTCATGTTCTGTGATACCTCAAGCATATTAGTTCCTTAGGTCTGTTCTATTCAAGTTCTCCTAAATTCCAGTTGTTGTCTACAGTGGTGCTGATAGGGATTTTTGTAAGGATACAAGAAAGTCTGTGACAGGATATGGGGTGTTGTTTTGGTGATTCTTTGTATCTTGAAAAGTAAGAAACACTCTATTGTGGCTAAGTCCTCAGCTAAATCAGAATACAGGACACTTAAAACTAATACTAGTGAATTTGAGTGGATTTCCTACATATGTGCAGATTTTCAGCTGAAGATTCATCCTTCCATTCCTCTTATGTGTGATAACCAGCCAACTATACATATATATAGTTACTAATCTTGTGTTCCATGAGAGATCTACGCACCTAGAAATTAACTGCCACGCAAGACCATATTATTCGGGAACATCTCTCTTCCAAGCTACAATTTGCAGATTTGTTTACTAAGTTTTTTGCTCCTACTAGGCTACAATTTCTCTTATCCAAGTTAGACATGGTCTTGTTCACCCATACTCAACTTGGGGGAGTACATACTGTAGGAATAATCTAGAAGCTTTTGGAACCCTTAGTTGCTATTTGAAAAATGGTTATAAGCACACATTATATAAATGCATGTAGTCTGTCTCATTTTTGTTCCCTTTTGTAACAAACTATTATGGATAAATAAAATATTTTGTCCGTCCTAATTGTATAGGTTTGTTGCTTTTGTGTCATTTCTGTTCCCTTTTGTAACAAACTATTATGGATAAATAAAATATTTCGTTCGTCCGAATTATATAGGCTTGTTGTCTTTGACAAAAGCATTAAGAAAAGTCATTGAAAAAATAAATATATAATCAATTTCCTAATATGCCTATTTTTAACAAGTATTATACTATTCAATATATTATTTAATTCTCATATGAATATGCGTGTAATAGTAAATGAGTTAAACAAATATTATTATATATAGAAATTTGACTTTATATTTGGCACATTGAAAAAATGAATAATTGCCTATATAATTGAGACAGATGGAATAGTTATTTTTCTCTTTCTACCTAGTTGAGTACTTCTTACGTTCAGAATTCTCTAAAAAAGTTCAGTTTTAAAAATTAATGTTTGATTTTATTAGTGAAAGATTTAACATTCGCAATTTGACTTCTCATAATAATTTGAGAACTTAGGCTATGTTTGCTTAGGGCAGGGGTGGTGGGGCACTTTTGGCTATAGTAAAATGGATGGGTAAGCGATTGGGAAAGTAGTTGTAGAATTTGATATATTAATTAATTGTAATGGTGAAGTGATATATGTAAGAGGTTGTCAATTGATGATTGGTTTAATGACTAAAGTAGTATTGTGAACTGTGATTGATTGATTGATTGTTTGGGTGATTATAGTGTTGAATATATTAATCAATTGCGAAAGGTGACGTAATGTGTATAAGATGTTGTTAATTAATGAATGATTTAATGATTAAAGTAGTATTAGTAATTAGGATTGAATTATTAAAATAGAAGGGGTTGGCGAGACTTGGAGGAACAAACAAGTATGGATTTAAGTTTGGACCAAGCTTTTCCAAACAAACATACCCGTAGTTTTACTTTAAAAAAAAAAAAGACAGTCATATATAGAAAATCCAAAATAAAATTAAGCAGGGCCATACGTGCTAGTGAGGCGGGTGAATACGAAGGAAGTTATACTTTTCCCACGTGCGAAAATGAAAACCTGCGTAATGTTAAGAGCCCAGATTGGGCAGGCAAAGGTGTTGAGGTTGTATTCTATCACAACACAAAGTTAGAAATCCCCCACGCGGTCCCTGTGTGTCTCACTCCGCATATACATACATTATCTAATATAGGCATTATGTGTTCTCGCAGAATAGCAATACAGAAGCAAGATTCTTCTTTTTCTTCTACGTGAGGAGACAACTAACATATATATAAAGAGGACCAAAGGGGGAGAGATAGTGAGAGAACAAAGAGTAACCAAAAATGGAGAGAGAAAGTGATGTCAAAATATCAAAATTCAAGAGGATTTGCGTTTTCTGTGGCAGCAGCCAAGGCAAGAAAGCTAGCTACCAAGAAGCTGCCATTGAGCTTGGCAAAGTTTTGGTAATCCACCTTTTCTTTCCCCAACCTGGTATAATGTGCCATTTATCATCAAACTTGTTTTTCCATTTTGATTGCCTGTGTCTCTGCCTCAGAATGGAAAAGCCAACTCTAGAGATAATGCATGTTTATCTCTCTCTTGCTTGTGGAGATAATTTAGTTAAAAATTATCCATGTGTTGCTTTCAACTACAGGACTCTCTCAATATTTCGGATGAATACTCTTAACCCTTCCTCAAATGGATAAGAACATAATGTCTGGTTGTACTAACAAGTACTCTTCACTGTACTGTCTTATTTCACAATGGCAAAAACATTTTATTTTTTTCTTCTAAACATTAGTGTGTTTATTAAGGTATCGAGGAACATTGATTTGGTGTATGGAGGAGGCAGCATAGGGCTTATGGGATTGGTCTCACAAGCAGTTCATGATGGCGGTCGTCATGTTATTGGGTTCTTTTCCTTCTATAATACTCCTCCTATTCTTTAGTCTGTTTTTATGGTTAATTTTTTTGTTTTGTTTACTTGTTCACTAAAACTGACTTTTTTGTCATGTTATTGTCTCCTCCCCAGGGTGATTCCTAAAACCCTCATGCCTCGAGAGGTATGTCATGTTTCTCATATGCCCCTTTTTCTTATTTTATTCCATAAATTGGAAAACACCATTTTTTCTTTTGAAGAATCCGTTGCTATTTTTGGCCCCCTTTTTTTTTTTTGTTCATGTTCCTACTCTTTTGCCCCCCTTTTCAAAAGTATCATCTCAAGTCTTGGTTAAAGTAAAACAAGAAAAAAACAAAAAAGAATGATTGAGAAGTGTTCCTTTCTTTAATTTCTGTGTTTAGTGGTTGGTTCTTGTAAAGCCTTATCCTTATGGGTAGTGAGTTGGGTGGTGGTGGTTTTCAGTTCAATGTATGTATATGTTGATCTATGGATAATTCTATGATACCCCTAAAAGTAGTGGCTACCCATATTTTACAAATGTTTCCCTTCATTTTTGTGTCTCCCTCACTTGTGCTCTGCCAGTCTCATTGGGTACCATTCTTTGTATTTTTATCTCTTGGCGTTTTCTGCCTTCTACTTTTTTAAAAATAATTCTAAGTAATTAGAGATAAAATGTTAGTATTGGTTGTGAATCCACCACATT
This sequence comes from Ajuga chamaepitys, assembly GCA_958295605.1. Taxonomy (NCBI): domain Eukaryota; kingdom Viridiplantae; phylum Streptophyta; class Magnoliopsida; order Lamiales; family Lamiaceae; genus Ajuga; species Ajuga chamaepitys. Next base: position 39,220,539 of record OY282505.1, read on the forward strand.
ATTGCGTCCATTTCTTACTGCAGAAACCATGATTACTGTCACTGCAAAGACTGCACAGCAACCAATACAATTAAAACTCTACTCTCTTGGCTTAGCCTTATCATCAATTTGGCTAACTTTTTGCAGTTGACTGGCCAAACAGTAGGAGAAGTGAAAGCAGTAGCAGATATGCACCAAAGGAAAGCTGAGATGGCAAGACATTCTGATGCTTTTATTGCCTTACCAGGTTTCCATAAACTTCTTCCCATTTCCTTTTTAATAAAATACACAGGGTTCCAAATGTATTTTATTAGGTGTAGTGTCTACCAAACGATGGGTGGAGTAGCGACTTTTCCTACCATATCGCACACAGATGTATTCCATCAAAGCATACAAACTTCTACTTGGGTGATTTATGCTATCCTTGTACTATGTGTCGGTGACTAGCGACACGTTTAACAAAATCATCGACTAGTATTTTACAAAAATGTGCTACATGTCATATATCATGTAGTATGCAAGCACTGGACTTAGTGTGTAAACATTGCACACTTTTCTTTTTCGGTCGTCCCACCTTATTTTGTACACCAAAAAAATCTTACCACTCAATCTTCACCTTTAAAAAAGTCAAAGAAAAAGCAAAATCTGTTTTTTTTTAACATCCGTGCCCGATCACCTGTGCAAAATAAGCCAGGACGGAGGGAGTAGTATTTTACCATCTTGCCCTTAACTAATATAGTATCTGACAATATTGATAGCTACTGTAATGCTTGAGAGCTTCTGTTGACTCTATCACCTTGCACTGAAAATTAGGGTCCTTTGGTTTTTCTTTACTAGTTTCTTCATTTTGATAACACTACACTACTCTAGCCTGCCTAGGCCACCTTGCTCATATAAAAGACAAGAAATTCATCAATTTTCACAAATTTGTGTTCCATTTTTGTTCTGATTTGCACGTAAATTATTTGGTCTGCTTAGCACTGAACTGGAGCATTTATTATGGTTTGATTTCTTGACTTAAATGAGTCTACTAGTAGAGTGACAAGTATAATTTGGATTTACTATATATGGCATGCTACTCTATAGGGCAATTAATAGTAGTAGATATTTGCGGAGCATCATGCCTGATTTATTAATGGCGAGGCAAAAAAATAGGTTAACCTAGTTTTCCTCATATATTACAAGCATTCTTGTCTAGCTCATCCTAATAGGATAGGATAGGATGCCTTTCAGACAATATTCATCTTCACACTTGTATGTCCGGCAACCTTTTGTTTTGTTAACTAATTGTATATATGCAGGTGGTTACGGAACTCTGGAGGAATTACTTGAAGTCATAACTTGGGCTCAACTTGGCATCCATGATAAGCCGGTATCTCATGCCTTGCAGAATCCTTTTTATAACATGATGATTAAGAAAGTTGACCAATGTGGATTCGCAGGTGGGTTTGCTTAATGTGGATGAATATTATAACTCGCTGTTGTCGTTTATCGACAAAGCCGTAGAGGAAGGTTTCATCAGCCCCAATGCTCGCCATATCATTGTATCTGCACCAACTGCTAAGGAGCTCGTCAAGAAATTGGAGGTAAATGAATTTTTCATATTTACTACAAAGATTATCTACCGTGCAACTTGGTGTAGAATAGAAACTAGGAAAGGAAAACATTACTTTTATTCTCCACTGAAAAGCAAGCTTTTATAGTGTCCATTGAGACACCACTTTGATGCTATGCAAATTAACCTAGACTTGTAACCACGTCAAAATAATGCATAATGTGGTCCTACACCTAGCTATCACATGTTTTGTGATTATTAAAATTTGAAATTCAATTGATACATCAACAGTTGACACATTACATTTGTAGGAATATGTACCTCGGCATGAAAGAGTTGCTTCAAAGTTGAGCTGGGAGATGGAGCAGTTGGGGTACTCTGAAGACTATGATTTATCAAATAGATAGCTGCTTACAGGAGTTGGATTAGATATGCATTCGAAGAAGCTAACTTTGAAATTTAGGGAATTTTTTGTAAAGGGAGCGAATCATCTCAATACCGTTATATTTTCCAAATTTTAGTTTGATTTTCAAACTGTAACAACTAAACTCCACTAAGTCAAACTAACCTATTTTATTTATTTGTTACACTAAACCAATTAATGTTTCTAGCTATGACCATATCTCGTGGAAATCACTAGAGATTCTTTCCTATAAAACAGCCTTGGCCTTATAAAAAATTCCCCTAATTACAAAAACAAATTTGGATTTACAATTTAAAGCTTCATACTAAAGAGGGTAAGCCACTTTTTTGACAACTGATTTAACTTTTTGCTTTTTTTAGTATTTTTAGATTGCAACTTCTACTTGGAAAAGATTGAAAGTAGGGTAATAGTTGATTTTTAAGCTTTTCGGTATTCCCGTAAATAAGTTAAAGTTTTTTCTCACTTTTAAGCTACTTAAATACCAAACATATTAATTTTTTAATTTTAACAAATATATTTCATTTTCAAATACTACTTACCTATTTTTAGTAAGATTATAGAAGTCGTTAGACACTAGTTAGACGGTGGACTAAAGGATAACGACTAGTCTGGCCTAAGGATATAAGCGTGGTAGACAGAGAGGAATAAAAAAAAGCAAACATAGCAACCTAATCCCCAAATAGAATTAATCGAAGTTAATCCAAAATTATTGCAATAGAGACTTTTAGTAATAATTTTTTTTTACGTAATATCTAGTTTTAATAAGCAAGGGACATAGCCCTAAACATGTTCCATATAAATTAAGGGAGGTTCTATGGTACGACAGTGGTACCGGTATCATTATGAGGTAAAGATGAAATCATATAATTTATTGGGTTTTTCACATTTAAATATATATGTATTCTTTTTTCACAATGGTATCGATACCATAATGATACCGAAATTGAACTCATAAATTAAATATTACAAACAAAATCCGTGAATGGATCGGGGAAGGATGATCATAATGGAGAAGTGAAATTGAGCCCATTTGATAAGACACAGATAGATTCGCTCAAAACATAAGATTGATGTTGTCGTGCTTTATGCCTATGGTAAAAAGTGAATGTCAATTTGTGTCGATTGGATCGATAACATCCAAAAAATGCTGTTTTTAGTAGCCTGCCATTTCCACTTTCCACAGTAACAAAATTCGGATATGGATGTTATTTGGCACTATCAATTATTTGCAGTTTGAGTTTTATTTATAAATAAAACAAATAATTTTGGTAAAATAGCGTCCAATCGAATAAATTAGATGCATTATTCGAGAATAAATCGGATTTAATACGTTAAACTAAAATTTTCATAATCTCAAATATCTTTTTTAATTTTGTTAATGATCTTATGTTTAGGTGTTAATTTTATTAATTTTCAGGTTTTATCAATTATTGGTCATGTTATTTGTTGTGGTTTTATGCTATTTATATTAAGTTCATTAAAAGAAATAATCTCAAACATAAATAGTATAAAAAAATCTTTATAAGTATTGTAATTCATCGTGAAATTGTCTTGGACTGAATTCTTATTATTATGTTTTTGTATTTCTTAATTTATATACTACTTATATTTTCTTTATTTTAGAAAACATATTCTGAGTCCCGAAATTGTGATTTTTTCTTATGATTTACGTATATTACTATTGATTAATTTATTGAAACTTGTATTATTTAATAAATTTATAATTTTAAGTTGTATTTCTATTCTACGAATTTTTAGAACACATACTTTTTAATTGGAAATTTAAAAAATATATACAAAAAATTAAAGAAAAGTATTAGAAGAGTCTCACATTTCTCGGAAATTATACGGGAATTCACGATATATTCATATATATGAAGATATTTTGAAAATCTCGAGTATTAATTATAATTATTTACTTTTATTAAAAAATACGAAATAAATACGAGAGAAATTGAAAATTTTGGAGAATTTTGTTATTATGCCAGTCTCTAGACGGGATTTTTGAGTTTCAGAGCCTCCTGCAATTTTAATTCATTTACTTTTACCAGTACCTATAGTAATACTCCATAAAAGAAAATGTGGTGCAGTAAGTATATTATTAATTTTTCAATCTGTTGATGTAATTGAGCTTACATTATATTATTAAATGTAGACTTTATCAAAAGTATATGGGTGTATTTACTTGTGGCTTTCTCATTAGGATCAAATTTCAATAAAGTATACTCATTAACATTTTTACTTAAATTTAACTCAACATTCTCCAATTTTAAACAAACACACCCTAGGAAACTTGTAATCTAACTTATTTTAGAGTGGTGTATATTATTCAGGTAATACAACAAAGGTAGCCACTTATCTTTGCATTTGACAACAAATTAGTATTCAACCTTTGGTTTTAATAGCCGAACTTCAAATAATCACATATGATTTTGTACAAAACTGAAATGGATAAATTATACATGTAGTTAATCACTTTAGGGGAAATTGCTCCAAATAGTCTGTAACGTGACATATTTGCATAAAATATCATTTAGGTTATACACTTTCATAAAATATTCTCTAACTTGAAAAAGTTAGCGGGCTGATAATACGAAAACCCGAATATCAATTGGTTCGCAATTAAAACGACTCCCAAGAAAAACCAAACAAGCAAAAATATAAACGACACAAGTATTTACGTGGTTCGATCCGGAGATCTACGTCCACGGATGAAGGCAATCATCTTCAGAGATGCTTCGCTATATTTGTTCCTGAATCCAGGAGTGCAACCTTACAAGCTGTAGTTTTAGAATTGTGAATCGGAACTCTAATCTCAACAATATTTCTCCTATTTATACTATACAATAACAACCCTAACTGTATCCCTAAAAATCCGGCGAGCATCTCTGCGCGATTGTTCGGAAACTTGTCAATCACGCTGTGCATGAGCGCATGGGCTTCGTCTAGCTGTGCCGCGCATGGGCTTAGCTGAGTTGCTAAGTTAGGCTTGCGCTTCTTCAGCCCAATTGACCTGGTTGGGGGGTTGGGCCGACCCGGGGAAATTGGACCATACCTATCAGATGCCCCCTCCCCCCCCCCCCACCCACCAGCCGGAGCGAGGTAGGAGCTTCGGTTTAAGAGATGCAGTTGGGTTGGCTGAGGTGTAAGGGTTGTAGCCGAAGTTGTATCGGAGCAGTACCAGAGTCCCGCATAGCTGCAAAATGATATCTTGAGTAGGTGAATTGAAACACCCCCAGGTGAAAGGATCAACCTCATACGCGTTACTTATGCATGTATTTAGGTCGATTTAGGATCATATTTTATATCATTTACGTGCATATTTGACCGGCATTTATTTATATTAATAATATTTGGGTCATTTGACGTGTTTCGACTTGTTTTAAAGTTAATTAGGTAATTTTATTCAATTTGGATAAAGTTCGAAGAAGAAACAAGCCAAATAGGGTCAAAGCGGATGAAAAGGGAGTTAAAGGAGCAAAAGGGCCAACACGGCCGCGTCAAATATGAACACGGCCGCGTCAAAAGTGGCTTAGAACATGTAGAAATGCACTGCCAACCAACACGGCCGCGTCAATAACCAACACGGCCGCGTCAGAATTGAGCCAAAACTGAAGTTTTCTGTCAGTTTGACATACCTCTAGGTTTTTAGCCATATCTTGAGATATACAAATCCGATTGAGATGAAATTAGTGGCGTTAGAAAGCTCATTCGAAGTGCTACAACTTTACCTGAAATAGATAAATCCCAAAAATGATCAGAAGACCCTAAAAAAAGGCTTGGAAGTCAGACCTGAAAATCTGCCCAGGCAAAACGGACACGGCCGCGTCACAATGCTAACACGGCTGTGTCAGAAAGCCTTTCCTATGAGAATTTCCTAATTTTAATAGGACTTTGATCCTATCTTCCCAAGGATTCGTCCCCAACTTTATAAATAGGACCCCAAGCTCTAGAAATCAGGAGAATCAGATAGAAAACATCAGAGAACATCAATTACATCATCATTCTACCTAGAAAAAGTCTTGGAGGACAAAGAAGATGAAGATCATCGAGACGGATTCATCCGGGTTTAGTCGTTCTTTCCTAGTTTAATCTTTTACAATGTTTTTCGTAGAATTTTGTATAAGCTACTCGTGTCCTAGGGTTAGAGAATAGGGATTATTATGATAATATTTTGATTATGATTTAATTTATTAAATTCCCTTCTTTATGTGTTTATCTCTATGTTTGTGCTTATAACTAGATTTAATTTGATCACCTAGATTTAGTAATTTAGTTTAGCAATTCCGCTTCGAGAGGAGTGAATTGTTATCAGACTTATGACATAGAGCGCAGTTGTCTATGACTGTGTAGGCCGTGGCTTAGGATCGTTTTGGAGTTATTAGGTTTAATTGACTCGAGAGGGTAATTAGCTTAATTAATCAACGGTTTAATCGCTTCGAGAGAAGGGTTAGATTATTGTCGCGCCGCCTAATAAACACTAGAATTGGTAAATCTATAGGTTAATCATATTCAACATTGAAATAATATCCTGAAATCGAAGCCCTAGGATACCTTTTCTCATTGATTGTTAATCCTCTTTGTTTGCCAAGTCATAAGTAACATAGTTATTCGTTAAATTCCTCAGTTTTTGTTAAAATCAACCTTTTACAACCTAGTATCTAGTTAGGACATTCCTAGAGTATTGAGGTATCAAACTACCTAAAACTATTCCTTGTGGGATCGACCTTGATTATCGCTACTACATCTACATCCGTACACTTGTGGAACACTAGGCTAGAAACCGACGTGTAAAGTTTTTGGCGCCATTGCCGGGGAATAGGATTTAGCGCTTAGTTTTTATCTTGAAAAATAGGAGGAAACTAGACTAGATTTTATTTTTTCGTATTTATTAATTTATTTTCGTTTTTATTTGTTTATTTAATTTTAGTGTTACGCGGTATTTGCTATTTTTGGTGTTTCCAGGCTTCGCATGCACAACAGATCAAAAGGGAAAGAAACCCTTCTTCCTTTCGATCCAGAAATTGAAACGACAGCTCGTAGACACCGAACTAGAAGGAATTTTGTGTCTGAGATGGAGAACCCACCACAGCATCCGAATTCGGATGACGCTCTTAACAGAGTACTGATAGCTCTGACACGCTTGGATGATCGAGTCACTAATATACAGCAGCAACTACCTCCACAAGGGCCACAGCTGCAGCAACAACACGGCCCAATTCAGATAGAACTAGCTGCAGGCGATGAAGATGATACTCCTATTAGTGACTGCCTGAAGCCCAGTCCAAATCAGCAGGCAGGAGGAGTACAACCTCCACCACTCAATGCCAATAGTTTCGAGCTAAAGCCTGCACTAATCAACATAGTGCAGCAAAACCAGTACGGGGGAAGTGCTTTAGAGGACCCGAATGCTCATCTGATAAAGCTTCGTAGACTGGCAGATACTATTAAGATAAACCATGTGCCGAATGAGCAGGTCAAATTGAGACTATTTCCCTTTTTTCTGAAAGATAGAGCCCTCCAATGGTTCAATTCATTGGAAGATATCACAAGCTGGGAAGATTTGAGTACTTTGTTTCTGTTGAAGTATTTTCCACCGAGCAAGATGCTCGACCTGCAGAATCAGATCAACCAGTTCAAGCAATTGGATCAGGAGCTGTTTGGAGAAGCTTGGGAGCGATTCTGGGATCTTATCCGGAGTTGCCCTCAACATGGTTTTACGAAGAAGCAACAAGTATGTAAGTTCTATAATGGTTTACTTGCTCCGATTGGAAACCAGGTGGATGCAGCTGCAGGTGGTAGTTTGATGGAGAAGTCAGTGAGGATGGCATTCTCAATCCTGGACGCTATGGCCAGAACAAGCTACCAATGGTCGAATGAGAGAAGCATGCCAAAGAAAGTGGCGAATGTAATGAAAGTCGAGCCAGTCAATAATGAGCCAATTGAAAAGCTCACATCACAGTTAACAACCTTGACGAGTCAGGTAAATTTGCTAACTAGTCTGACGTTAGCACAACAGCCAGGGGGTCAGGATGAAGTTGAAGACGAAAACTTTGTGAATCAACGAAACTTCAACAATTTCCAGAACAATCAGCCTAGGTACAATCAATACCCTCAGAATCAGAACTATCAAAACTTCTCGTATGGTAACTTACAGAATACACTTAATCCGCCACCTGGATTTACTGTCACAATGGGATGATTCATGATGGCACGAAGCCCACACAAGAGGAGATTGTACAGTCTCAGTTCGCTAAATATGACGAGAAACTAGCTCAGTTGGAGAAGAAAGTAGATGGAAAGTTTATTGAGCTAAACAAGAACATAACTGGACAGGGGGCTGACATCAAAAGGCTCGAGAACACATTGGTTCAGACTCAAGCTAGCATTGGTGAATTGTCATCAAACATGAGCCAATTGATAAAGATTATAGAGGCTCAACATAAGCAGGGCCAGTATCCGAGTGACACAGTGGTTAATTCGAGGGAGCACTGTAATGTTGTGAAGCTTGAGGAGCAAAAAGATGTTGAGAACTCAAGTAAGGTTCAAGAAACCGAAGCAGACGAACCAGCACATGTGTCCCCACCAGTATATGTACCTCCTCCCTCATTTCCTCAAGCACTGAATAGAAGGAAGAGAGCTTCTAGTGGCGACAATGGTACTATGAGCACGAAGGACCATGAAGCGAAGAAATCAAGCGAGAAAGTAAAAAACATTGAGAAGGAGGAAGTCAATACCATCATAGATAAGAAAATTCCATCTCCTATTCTTGATGAGTCTTTTGATTTTTGTTTTAAAAATTCATTCTTTGCTAACCTTGATCCTTTAGAGCAATCTAGCACTGTTGCTGTGAAACAGGAACTATTACAAGAGGAAACCAAGAGGAGGAAGGATGGAAAAGAGACGACGAAAAAGAAACTGAGCAGTCCCAAAAGGAGCGCAAACACAAGCATGAAACCAAAAAGAGCAACAAAAGCAAAAGATCCAGGGAGTTTTACTATTTCTTGCCAATTGGTAGTCATGATTTTCAAAATGTCATGTGTGATTTGGGGTCTAGCATAAATTTGATGTCTCTTAAGCAGTATAGACAATTAGGATTAAGGGAGATTAAACGATCCTTTACTACTATCCAATTGGTTGATGGATCTTCATTAACGCCATTGGGAGTAGCAGAGGATGTAGTGGTGAGAGTGTTGAATTTTGAATTCTCTAGTGATTTCTTAGTTGTCGACATGAAAGGGAATGATGAATTTCCTTTTATCTTAGGACGACATTTCTTGGCAACTAGCCAATCACTTATAGATGTGCCTAAAAGGGAGTTGATTTTTCGTGTTCAAAATGAAACCATCACCCTCCCAATACATAAGTCGGGTCTAAGGGGTAGGCATAATTGTATCATTGTTTATACTAGCCAAGCTGCTAGAAGAAATCTAAACACCCCACATAGCTCATTAATTGATCATAAATTACCAAACTCGGGGTGGTTGGAAAATGGTTGATAGGAAAAGGACGTCCGACTGATGACGTAAAACAAAGCGCTTGTCGGGAGGCAACCCGATGTTGATTGTTTTTATTTTTATTTTTATTTTATTTCAATTATTTCGTTAAATTTTATGTTTTTACGTGTGTTTTTAGTGTTTTATGTTTTTAGGAATCAACATGGACGAGTATTGCAAGAAACAGGGGTTGAAAGGACGAAAAACTCGCGTTAACAAAAGGGGAAGCAACACGGCCGCGTCACATGCTGAACGCGGCCGCGTCAAAGTTGGCTCAAACACAACACGACCGCGTCATACAAATGACACGGCCGTGTCAAAAGTCTTCTCCAAACACGAATCAGCGCTGGAAAGCAACACGGCCGCGTCAAAATCGGCCCAGAAACTCAACCTGTCACACGGCCGTGTCAAACCTTCAACACGGCCGCGTCAGAACCTCAGCAGCTGAAAAATGTGTAACACAGGGTTTGATGCGGAGACGGTAGAAACAGATTCAGTAGGAGGCGATGGCACGATTTTGGAGCTAGTAGGGGTTTCAAAACTCCGCCGCCGCCACAATGATTTGTAAGTTAGCACCAAGGTGTACCACGTTTTTCCTCCAAACATTGGCTTTCAGCCAAGTTTGGGGGAGGGGGTGTACCGTGGGACGTCTTGGCAAATATATTTATAGTTTTGCTGCTATTTCTCCTTTCAGTTGATCGGTCGGTTGATTTGCTTGCTGTTTGATAATAGTGGTTAATAGTGGGTCCATGAGCCCATTGTGCTGATTTTTATTACTTCGATTGGAGTTATCGGGTCTGTGAGCCCATTTATTTGCTTTATTGGTGTTGTTGGGTCCGTGAGCCCAAGTTTGATTACATTTCGTTTCCATGTTGAGTTTTAGAAGTTTAGAGTTTAGAGTCTTATTAGTATTTTAGGTTTTAGAGTCAGTAAGAATGAGATAAACCCGAGAATTTAATAGGTAACAAGTGAGAAAAAAAAAAAAGAGAACAATGGGGAATGATGAGATGATTTTGAGAAGTAGATGAAAAAATGGCACATAATAGAGCATGAGAAGTGACTTGAGACGAAATTGAGCTTGAATTTAGAATATTCAATCAAAAATTAACCTTGTGAGAATTTGAGCCTAATTATACTCCTATTTTTGGAGTAATATACTTTCTTTCGGTGTGAATTTGATTGAATATGTGTACTAGTCTCTAGAACTTGCCTTGAGTCTTTACTATGAATGTGTCAAGTATATGTTGTGATTTAAGAAATGATCTTAGGCAATTCTTGCTTTCAGCCTATTTTTAAGTCTTGAAAAATTGCCCTTTGTACCAAAAGATTCATTATTTAACCCTAGTTAACCCATTTGAGCTTAACAGCCTATTATTTCATAGCTCGACAGTACAAACCAAAAACCTTTCGATTTAAGCCTTTGCCCATAACTGGATTAATCAAGTAAGAGGGAGGAGGATTGGAAGGTAGTTGGGTGAAGAACTTTGGGAAGAAATGAGAAAAGTAGGGATATTTTCCAAATATGAAGAGAAGAGCAAAACAATAGGTGAAAATCCAAGAAAAATAGCATCTCCTAGTGCGAAAGTCTACAAAGAAAAAAAAAACAGAAAAAAATTGAAAAAAAAAAAGAAAAGAAAAAAGTTTGTTGTGATAGTATTCTTGAGGAGAGGCTAGGACATAAATGATTAATTGTGAATTTGAATAGAAAAATCGGGTAGTCCCAGGATGTGGTACCCACAGAAATGAAAAACACTTAAGTTATACGGACTTTTGAAGATGAAGAAGTCACTTTGCGGGATGATTTGCTGAGATTTGAAGAGTGAGGCTAAGTGATTATATTGAAGGGTAGTCGGGTTAGACGTAACTTGATTAGTCCAATGAATAGTCACTTATATCCAAATGTATCTCACCTTACCTTAAGCCCACATTACACCAAAATAAAGACCTTTTTTTATCCTTTTTCACACACATCAAGTACGAGGTCTAGTTTAGATGATTGGCAAGCATATGGTAGGCTTTGCATATAATTCAATATGACTGGAAATTATTTTAGCATAAACACTTGAGAGATGAGTGAACCACTTACCCGGTAAGGGTTGCATAATTCGAAAGTTCAAAGTCTCGAGATTAGTTGATTTTCGCGTTATCACATATGCTCAAATAAATTATGTTGCCTAGTTGTTTTAAGAAAAATCAGACTGAAACTGAATTCATCGTCTAATCGCCCTAAACAAATGCATAATCACTTGTATTCTTTGTGTCTTTTGTTTTGTTGTTCGGGACGAACAACAGTTTAAGTTTGGGGATTTTGATATGCGTTATTTATGCATGTATTTAGGTCGATTTAGGATCATATTTTATATTATTTACGAGCATATTTGACCGGCATTTATTTATATTAATAATATTTGGGGTCATTTGACATGTTTCGACTTGTTTTGAAGTTAATTAGGTAATTTTATTCCATTTGTATAAAGTTCGAAGAAGAAACAAGCCAAATAGGGTCAAAACGGATGAAAAGGGAGTTAAAGGAGTAAAAGGGCCAACACGGCCGCGTCAAATATGAACACGACCACGCCAAAAGTGGCTTAGAACATGTAGAAATGCACTGCCAACCAACACGGCCGCGTCAATAACCAACACGGCCGCGTCAATTGAGCCAAAACTGAAGCTTTTTGTCAGCTTGACACACCTCTAGTATTTTGGCCATATCTTGCGATATACAACTTCGATTGAGGTGAAATTGGTGGCGTTAGAAAGCTGATTCAAAGGGCTACAACTTTGCCTGAAAATCCCAAAATGACCGGAAGACCCTAAAAAATGACTTGGAAGTCAAACATGAAAATCTACCCGGGCAAAACGGATGCGGTCGCGTCACAATGCTAACACGGTCGTGTCAGAAAGCCTTTCCTACGAGAATTTCCTAATTTTTAATAGGATTTTGATCCTATCTTCCCAAGGATTCGTCCCCAACTCTATAAATAGGACCCCAAGCTCTAGAAGTCAGGGGAATCCGATAGAAAACATCAGAGAACATCAATTACATCATCATTCTACCTAGAAGAAGTCTTGGAGGACAAAGAAGACGAAGATCATCGAGACGGATTCATCCGGGTTTATTCGTTCTTTCCTAGTTTAATCTTTTACAATGTTTTTCATAGAATTTTGTATTGGATTATTGCTAGGCATGAGTAGCTAAGCTATTCGTGTCCTAGGGTTAGAGAGTAGGGATTATTATGACAATATTTTTATTATGATTTAATTTATTAATTCCCTTATTTATGTGTTTATCTCTATGTTTGTGCTTATAACTAGACTTAGCTTGATCACTTAGATTTATTAATTTAGTTTAGCAATTCCGCTTCGAGAGGAGGGAATTGTTATCAGACTTATGACATAGAGCGCAATTGTCTATGACTGTGTAGGCCGTGGCTTAGAATCGTTTGGGAGTTATTAGGTTTAATTGACTCGAGAGGGTAATTAGCTTAATTAATCAACGGTTTAATTGCTTCGAGAGAAGGGTTAGATTATTGTTGTGCCGCCTAATAAACACTAGAATTGGTAAATCTATAGGTTAATCATATTCAACATTGAAATAATATCCTGAAATCGAAGCCCTAGGATACATTTTCGCATTGATTGTTAATCCTCTTTGTTTGTCAAGTCATATGTAACATAGTTATTCGTTAAATTCCTCAATTTTTGTTAAAATCAACCTTTTACAACCTAGTATCTAGTTAGGACATTCCTAGAGTATTGAGGTATCAAACTACCTAAAACTATTCATTGTGGGATCGACCTTGATTATCGCTACTACACCTACATCCGTACACTTGTGGAACACTAGGTTAGAAATCGACGTGTCAGAACCGAAGTCGAACTGAAGCACCCCCGGGGTGAAAGGATTAACCGGTGTCGAACTGAAGCACCCTCGAGGTGAAAGGATCAACCGGAGTCAAACTGATGCACCTCCGGGGTGAAAGGATCAACCGGTGTCGAACTAAAGCACCCCCGGGGTGAAAGGATCAACTGGAGTCGAACTGAAGCACCCCCGGGGTGAAAGGATCAACCGGAGTCGAACTAAAGCACCTCCTGGGTGAAAGGATCAACCGGAGTCGAGCTGAAACACCCCCGGGGTGAAAGAAATTATCCTGAGATGAGGCGGCACGTGATCAGCATGTGCGTGGCGCGTGTGAGACACGCGGGTGCTTAACCCATGGACGCGTGTAAAGCACGCGCTAATCTTAGCCACTGAATTTGAACAAGCGCGATCTAGGCCGTTGATTCTCTGTATTAGAGGGAAATTGAAAGGACAGTTTCACTTTACTCTTCATTTGTGAATTGCGATCAAAATCTAGCGGGAAGACGAGAAAGACTTCAGCAAATTTCTGGAAATTGCTTCAACCTCTTTGCACTCATCTTCCAAATATCAAGTAAGTATGTCTTCTTCCTCAGAGTCTTCTAGTGTTAGGGAGGTGGGTACAGAAGAGAACCCGTTTGAGGCGGCACCCCTGCGAGTTATCTTCCCAGAGAGGAGTGAAAGTAGGAAAGTATATAGGGCCGATTTAAGGGAAATCTGGTCCCGAGTAGTGAATTTCCCACTTGTCTGGAGGAGGAGGCGAATCTGGAGGTGGCTTCAGTGGTGCCTCGGGTTACCGAAGTCCAAATCGAGGTGATGATACCGTCTTTCTATTTTTCGATAGACTTAGAATATATAATACCGGGACCAAATGATAGGGCATGTTGTCCACCAAGGGGGTTTATTCAGTGTATATAGATCAGCTTAGGGTAGGGCTGAGGTTTCCCTTGTGGGATTTTGTTGTTGAGCTGTTGGAGTATTATGGTATTGCTCTAGGGCAGTTAGTGTCGAATGCCGTAAGGCAAATAGTCAGCTTTATGGTAGTATGTAAGACCTCGGGGATAGACCCCTCTGTAGATTTATTTAGGTACTTTTTTCAGTTGAAGTCGATCGGGAAGGGGAAGGGTTGGTGCTCACTGAACCCGAGGCCGCAGAAAGGGTTCAAGGTGCAAAACCCGAGTAAGGTGGATAACTGGAAGGTTAAGTTTATTTATGTAAAGGAGTCAAAGTCGATCCCGGGGTGGAGGTGGGATGAAGTCGGAGACAGGGTACCAAAGGATGTACCTGGTTCAGTCGAGGTGCTTAAGCAGGCGGGGAAAGTGAAGCAAGTTTTTACTGAGGAGGAGTTGGAGGAAGCCGGGTTGAGCTTTTATTACACGAAGGGGCCGGAGTCGAGGACTTCGCCGCCCTAGAGTAGTGAATGGACCCGACCATCTCAATTTCGGGTTTCCCGAAAATAACCTCAGTCGAGAGTTGAACAATAAGACTTATTCACCGACTTCAAAAGTTCGATTCTTTATCATCCAGTCATGAAACCGTTTGACGCTCCTTATACAAACTGGAATTCTCGAAGGCTTGATTTCTAAACTCCTCCAATTCGTTGAGCTTAAGAATTCGTTCTTTCCCAGCAGCCTCAAAGTCGAAATTCATCTTCTTGACTGTCCAATAAGCTCGATGCTCTAATTCCACCGGTAGATGACATGCTTTACCAAAAACTAGCTGATATCGCGAAAATCCCAAAGAGGCCATATAAACAGTCTTATACGCCCATAGTGCGTCATCTAACCTCATCGACCAATCCTTCTGATTCCCATTCACAGATTTCTCCAGGATTTGCTTGATCTCTCAACTGGTGAGCTCCACTTGACCATTGGCTTGAGGATGATATGGCGTTGTAACTCGGTGCTTCACCCCGTACTTGGCTAACAATGCGGATAACCATTTATTGCAAAAGTATGACCCCCCCCCCCCCCCCCCAATAACTTATCAAAGCTCTCGGAGTACCATACCTTGTAAGAATATTCTTTTGAAGGAACTTCAGCACCACCTTAGCATTGTTTGTTTGGGTCGAAACAGCTTCCACCCATCTTGACACATATTCTACAACTACCAAGATATATTGAAACTCATTTGAAGATGGGAAGGGTCCCATGAAGTCTATATCCCACAAATCAAATAGCCCAACTTCAATGATTGTGGTGAGGGGCATCTCGTGCTTTCGTGATATTTCTCCCGTTCTATGGCATCGGTCACACTGCAGAATAAAATCATGACAATCTTTATGGATCGTCGGCCAATAAAATCCGCTTTGGAGCACTTTAGTGGTTGCTCTTGCTAATGCAAAATGTCCCCCACTTGGGGAAGAGTGACATTGTGTGATTATGCCCCTTACTTCAATGTAAGGAATACACCTTTGGATTATCGTGTCTGCACATCTTCTGTATAGATAGGGATCATCCCATATGTAAAACTTGGCATCATGAAAGAACTTCCTCTTCTTATGAGGTGATAGGTCCGGTGAAATGCCACTATATAATTTGCTATGTCGCTATACCACGGGCTATTTTCTACAACCATCACATGCTCATCTGGGAATATGCCGTTTATGGCTTTCTGTTGTCCCCTTGCATCTGCTTCATTCTCAATTCTTGACAAATGGTCAGCAACTGCATTCTCACATCCC